>OX359295.1:20000082-21293832 GCA_947179395.2 Pulicaria dysenterica | reverse complement strand
TTAGTTGCAAAAAACACAAAAAATTTCAGGGCCAAGAACCATTAAATCAGAAGAAGATGAAGAAGAAAGAAACTTCGAAAATGACAGTATATGGGTTGTGCGTAAATGCAAAGAAAGAGAGGTTGGCTTTGGTCCAGAGAAGCACACAGCTCAAACACTTATCATGATTGTACTCCTGAAAACTCCATAAAACCTGTATCTGTGTGTGTTTGAATGTGTGTGAATTAATGTAATCGTAATTATGATGATTCTTTGAATGAAAAGGATATTAATGTCATGCACCCAACTCGAAAAAGAAATACAAAATAAAGAAAGAAAGAAGAGGGAATTAATTGGGAGTAATTAAAAGTCAACCTACCCACCATTTACATTTAAGCATAGAATACTTGAATACAAGCATCTGCTTCTATCCACCTCTCTATATTTGCCATAAATGTCTCCGGTATACATATATATCTAAAATAAAATTATTGTTGAGAGAATTTTCATAAATAAAAATCAAATTAATCAACTAAAACTTTTTTTTTAATTTTGATCAAAAATTTTAATTTGAAAGTGTATAATTAGAATGATCGATCCATTTATAAGAGAATATGGAATCAATTATGAGTGAGCTATATAAAAAAATATATATAATGATGTTTGTATAAATTATATATTTATATATAAATTAATGTATTTAGTTGTATATGTTTATAGTGTTTCTTTTATAACTTTTCATGTATAATAATTGGTATAAATATAATTATATATTTTTTTTCATTTTTTTTTCTATGTTTTGATATACATTTTCTCGCAATGACACAAAAATTAAAAAAAATATTTTCCTATATAATGACACAATGAGTAATTATGTAAAATTTTATATTAATCAATCCTAAAGATTTTGAAATTAATTAATTATTTATATTTATATGTTTGACTATCTTTTTTATATACTATCTTTTTATATAATTATAAATTGATAAACATAATGATGACTAACCGTATATCAGATAGATGTCTAAAAAATGAATAAGTTGAGCAGATAGATAATAACAAGATATGAATGAACATCTTTTTTATTGTAATTATTTATAAGAGAAAGTAATTTTGTTGTAACAAATGAATAGGTTGAACACATAAATGATTACATTGTCTCAATGTTAAACACTATGGATGTATTATATATCAATTCCGATAATATATGTTAAGGTGAATTTTCATATCATTTTTAAGAATCATTGTACACACCCAATATACTTAATTTTCTCAAGGTTTCATCTTTGTGACGATGATAGTACGTAACCAAACAAATTAAACTATGAATGTAATATACAAAGAAGTAATACTAAAAATATAAAAACACATCTTAATTCAGTCTTTGAACATTCAATAAATATGATCTTTTATTAGTTATTTTTTCTATAGATATGATTATGTTTGTTTAAATTGTTAAATATATTTTAGTTATGATTTATTACATATTAAATGTTTTATTAAAGTATTCGTCGTGCTCACGGGTCATACAACTAGTATATATATATACAAACACAAACACACTACTATATTTAGCATACAAAACTCTCTCCCTTAAAAATTATAAGTTCTTAATTTTTCAATCAAATCTAATCTCCACTCTTAATCTTATTTACATTTATCTCGTTCATTAATTCATTTAACTTTTACCTTCTTCTCTCCTTTAACAAATAAATGTCTTGATTCTGACGAATTATAATTTATTTTTCTTTAAAAACATACATGTCAAATTTTTTAAATAGTATTTATGATCTTCAAGTGAAACATATATTATTAGTATTATTAGTACCGTCTCATATTGCTTTTAAATAAAAGTATATAAATAATATTACCATACTATTAAATAAAAACTTTTATATAATTAAATTTGATGAGTAATACTACTTAAATTATTTCAAAAACATCATTTCCTCCTTTGTCCTCCTCACTACAATTATTGACCGTTATCTTTCTTTGATAGTCGCCTTCGCATTGCGCAAGTACCCCACTAAGTGGTTTATATTAGTTTACTTTTTTGGAAATGTTTGTATTGTTTAGAATAAATTTTGAAGTTGTGATTAAATGAAATGATTATGAAAAATAAAGTACTCTCAACTACTTATTCTATATATCTTTTTCTAATATCCATTTATCATAATTATTATATTCTTCTTGCATGATACATGTACAAATAGACATTTCAGACTATGTTATTTTTAAAACAGTCAAATGTTTTGATTATAAAGGATTTTAATTTCTATTCTTTAGAAACATACATGTCAACTATTTTTAGTATTGATCTATACTAATATCAATTTTTTACTAACAATAAAACCAGTGTAAGTTTTTAATTATAAACATTTATCATCTTCAAATTCAACATATAGTGTCAATATAGATTTAAAGTTTATAAATAATATTATATTTGAAATTTAATATAATACAAATGTAAGTTTAGTATTACCTAAATACTTCATATGTATAGTAACATTGAAATCCATTCGCAACTATCATTACCTCCTCCGGTTTCTCTATCGCTTGTTGCCACAAAAACTCACCACTACAAATTCATAATACCTTTTGTAACACCCTCTCAACCGGCCTAGATTTATTAAGGTAATTAAATTATTAATCTTGGGATTTAATGGAGATTAAGTAGAATTAATTGTTATTATTTACATTATATTTATTAAGGTAGAAAATGATGTTATTTAATTGAGAAAATGTTAATTAATTTAAAAATAGAATTAGTGGACAATGAGGTGTCCAAATTTGGTGACACATAGTCACCATATCATCACCATCATCTCATTTCATGCATTTGAACTAAAGAGTGTGTGTGTGTATTTGTATTCGGCCGAAGAGAAGAAGAACAAATAGAATTCATCTTCATCTTGCTAATTTGAATTGTGGTTTGGAATTCTGAAATAAACTGATCCAGAAGGTTATGATATTGATTTATAATTGTTAAATGTTAATTGTTTTCGATTATGATTATTTAGAGTGGATTCCGTATGATGCATATTGAATTGATGAACTTAGGTTGTTTGCATGCTAGAATTGATTAATAATTTATGTTCATCTTATGCTTATAATGATTTATGGAAACTTAGATTACTATGTATGAATACATTAGGCCAGAATTGAAGTTAGAAATCGAAAATATGCATTTACATATGAGTTATTCGGAATTGGGTTTAAATCAAGCGGATTTGATGAATTCCGAACATCTTAATCGGATTTGGGGTTGATTTCCGAATAAACTGTTGAAACTTATGATGAAACCCGAACAACTGTATGCGGAATTGGATGAAATCCGAATCATATGCCCGGAAATGATGAATTCCGCATATACCGAATTCCGAATGCTTATGCCTTAACTTTATATGAAATGTGTTATTCGGATTTTTGGATTGCTCGGAATTAGTGATTATTCGGAATTGACTAATTGCCATTACTCGAAATTATAATGTTCGGAATCAATTTATATTCGGAATTAGAACTATTCGGAATTGAATATATGTCTTTACTCGGACTTCATTTTGATCAGAATTATATTATTCGGAATTGAACCTGGAGTTCGGAATTGACCTTTGCTCGGAATTGAATTAAGAATCCTTCGGAATTGCTTACTTGGAATTGTTTATGCGGAATTGCACTTGCACGGAATCATGAATTATCCGGAATTGAGAGAAAACCGATTGCTATCCGGAAATTATGTAATACCGCATGGATTTGCCTTTGCTTATTCGGAATGGAGAACTTGTATTCGGAATTATGATAATTCCGTATGATATATCCAGAATTTGGGATGTTAAGGATTTATTTAACAATCCAGATTATGACATACTGATTTTGATATATCAGTGATATATGTGATATGTGTATATTCATGTGAAGTATGAATAAGTGTATTACTTATTATGAATCAGTATTGGGAATTATATACTGACTTGTGCTTATATCTTCTCAGGAACTGAAAAGACTCAGTGATTTAGTCAAACTGAGTGTGCTCCATCAGTGCAGACTGTGGTTAGTGGATCTATATCTTCGGATATGCGGGATATGATATCCTGATTGTAACTATAATCTTGAATAATATGTATACATGTTTGGTTGGAGATCAGCTTTAGCTAGGCGGCTGGGCCTATTACTTGGGGATTTACAGTATCTGATCTTGAGGTGTATTTGTTGTACTCAAGGGTGCTGGTACTGTTGTCCATGTTAGAAGGGCTATCGGTAAACCTATGCTTTGGCCGGCATTTGGTTGTAGGTGGTTGCAACACCGCCGGTTCTCCTTGGTTATGAGCTATGTGTTTAGGCTGTTTGCCTTGTTTGTGCTTACATATTAATTTCCTCACTTAGCTTTGTGCTAATTCCCCACTAGTTTGTTTTGCAGATACTCCGTGGTGAGTTTCTGGAGATATAGGACTGGAAATATGGACAGACCACTACTCTGATGTCAAATATTTTGTATAGAGCCTGTTTTGTAATTAACACCGTAGTGGAATTTTGTAAACTTAAAACATGACAATTATTGTATATATCTTATGTTTTTTTAATGTACATATATGTAATTAGCTCCCGCATGCATATTAAAGTTAATTTAAAAGTACGGTGTTACAAATTGGTATCAGAGCCCTGGTTTGAGGATTTGCATGAATGATTTGTGCAATACTCGAACCGAGGCTCTGGTCAGTCCAGTGTTCCCAGGGTGGGTAATTAGTAGTGTAGCTTTGAGGGTAGTTAGTGTGATTGTACTAACGGATTTAATCTAACAACTGGTGAGATGTTGTATATTAGATAGAATATGACTGACAATGTGAACCAGACAACTACCCCTGCGTCCCCCAGAAGAAACAACAACCAGTCCTCCACTGCAGCAAACGAACAAATAACCGAGCCGGTACTTCAGTTAATGGTGAATCTGATCAGGAGGATTATGTGTTACAATTGGAGGATACACTGCAGACTTTAAGAGAGAGAGTTCAACTGTTAGAACACCAGCAGCAATAGACTCAATCTTCCCAACAGACCCAGACAATTCACATGCCCAGAGAAACAGCTGTGTTTACTCAATCAATACCCCCTCCTGTTTATAATGTCACACCGTTTAGTACCTTGTCAACATCATTTGGGACTTTACCTTATGTGTAAATTCCGCAAGTGACACAACCCTATCAATCCCAATAACCACAACAGCAGAACTTCTTTATAGTGTGGTATCCAACTCAGAGAGATTTCAGTCCTAAGTGCCAATATAAAGATTTTATGGTTTGCCAAGCACCTGAGTATTCTGGAAGCTCAGACCCTACTGTTAATTTAAACTGGTTGAGGGAGACTGTCAAGGCATTGGATGCCTGCAACTGTGAAGAGGTGGATAGAGTGAAATTCGCGACTCGAAGGTTGAAAGGTCAAGCTGCAACTTGGTGGGATTTGTTGACTGCACATCTGTCAAGGGAAATTTTGAACTCTGTAACTTGGGAACAATTTAAGGGTAAATTATGTGAACATTTCTGCAATGCTTACGACTTGGCAAAGGTGAAACGAGAGTTCATGGATTTAACTCAGACTGATAAGATGTCTGTTGACGAACTGATTACCAAATTCAATGAGAAATTGAGATTTGCAAAACAGTGGGTACCTGATGAGCCTTCTCAAATTGATCACTTTGTTCAAGCCTTGTTGCCTGAATATTGGGGTAACACCCGTATGGCAACATCATTAGTTCAGGCATTCACCATAGCTAGAGCTGCGGAGGGAGATGTGAAAGCTAGGGAGCGGATGAATCGTGAGAGGGGTTTATCTCACAAGTCTGGTGGAAATCAAGGTAAGGAAAAGGGGCAGAGTAATCCGACTCATGAAAATCCGAAATTTGAGAGTTCAGGATATGTACAAAGAAATCAGTGGTGTAAAACTAGCAGATCACGTCATACTGGTCCGTGCACACCGCAGACTCGTCGGTGTTTGCGTTGTGGTGAATTAGGTCATGAACTTTATGACTGCAGATTCAAAACAAATGTATGTTGGAACTGTCACAAGGAAGGTCATAGAGCTGGAGCATGTACAAGCCAGCAAACAGCGGGGACAGGGCAAGAGGTAGTGGATGTCGGGGGATCGTCTTCTGCAGGTCAGAAGAGAAAGAATCCACCTTCTGCTGAAGGAAGGACATTTAAAATGACAGTAAACGAGGGCACAGAGGATAAGAATGTGGCTACAGGTGTGCTTCTGATAACCTCTGTGTTTGTTTATTAGTTACATGAGTCTAGTGCAACTAGAGTATATATAACTTTCATATTATGTGATAAGATGCAAATGTCTGCCATTATGATTGTTTCCTTCTTTAGGAGTAGAAATAGCAAATGATAATTTAGTGCCTGCTATAAATTTAGTGATTGGAGTACAAATAGACTTAGATGAAATCTACATTATTTGAGCTTGATAAGATTCTGAGGGCGGAATCTTCTTAAGGGGGAGAGATTTGTAACACCCTCTCAACCGGCCTAGATTTATTAAGGTAATTAAATTATTAATCTTGGGATTAAGTAGAATTAAGTGTTATTGTTTACATTATATTTATTAAGGTAGAAAATGATGTTACTTAATTGAGAAAATGTTAATTAATTTAAAAATATAATTAGTGGACAATGAGGTGTCCAAATTAGGTGACACATAGTCACCATATCATCACCATCATCTCATTTCATGCATTTGAACTAAAGAGTGTGTGTGTGTTTTTGTATTCGACCGAAGAGAAGAAGAACAAAGAGAATTCATCTTCATCTTGCTAATTTGAATTGTGGTTTGGAATTCTGAAATAAACTGATCCAGAAGGTTACGATACTGATTTATAATTTTTATATGTTAATTGTTTTCGATGATGATTATTTAGAGTGGATTCCGTAGGATGCATATTGAATTGATGAACTTAGGTTGTTTGCATGCTAGAATTGATTAATAATTTATGTTCATCTTATGCTTATAATGATTTCTGGAAACTTAGATTACTATGTATGAATACATTAGGCCAGAATTGAAGTTAAAAATCGAAAATATGCATTTACATATGAGTTATTCGGAATTGGGTTTGAATCAAGCGGATTTGATGAATTCCGAACATCTTAATCGGATTTGGGACTGATTTCCGAATAAACTGTTGAAACTTATGATGAAACCCGAACAACTGTATGCGGAATTGGATGAAATCCGAATCATATGCCCGGAAATGATGAATTCCGCATATACCGAATTCCGAATTCTTATGCCTTAACTTTATATGAAATGTGTTATTCGGATTTTTGGATTGCTCGGAATTAGTGATTATTCGGAATTGACTAATTGCCATTACTCGAAATTATAATGTTCGGAATCAATTTATATTCGGAATTAGAACTATTCGGAATTGAACAATATCCGGAATTGAATATATGTCTTTACTCGGAATTTCATTTTGATCGGAATTATATTATTCAGAATTGAACCTGGAGTTCGGAATTGACCTTTGCTCGGAATTGAATTAAGAATCCTTCGGAATTGCTTACTCGGAATTGTTTATGCGGAATTGCACTTGCACGGAATCATGAATTATCCGGAATTGAGAGGAAACCGAATGCTATCCGGAAATTATGTAATACCACATGGATTTGCCTTTGCTTATTCGGAATGGAGAACTTGTATTCGGAATTATGATAATTCGGTATGATATATCCGGAATTTGGGATATTAAGGATTTATTTAACAATCCAGATTATGACATACTGATTTTGATATATAAGTGATATATGTGATATGTGTATATTCATGTGAAGTATGAATAAGTGTATTACTTATTATGAACCAGTATTGAGAATTATATACTGACTTGTGTTTATATCTTCTCAGAAACTGAGAAAACTCAGTGATTTAGTCAAACTGAGTGTGCTCCATCTGTGCAGACTGTGGTGAGTGGATCTATATCTTCGGATATGCGGGATATGATATCCTGATTGTAACTATAATCTTGAATAATATGTATACATGTTTGGTTGGAGATCAGCTTTAGCTGGGCGGCTGGGCCTATTGCTTGGATATTACAGTATCTGATCTTGGGTACATTTGTTGTACTCAAGGGTGCTGGTACCATGGTTCTAAATAACGTAAGGTGTGGCGTGGCGGCGAGATCAAGCCTCAAGTTATAGAAGCCATGGCGTTTTTTAAGGCGTGACTTAAGGCGGCGATTTTGTATATATTTTGTAATTATATATATCAAATTTATCATTATTAATATACTAATTACACAAAGTTACGGAAATGATGAGCAAAATAACATATACAAATTATAAAATACAAATTTATAAAAGTTCTATACACGCGATTGCAAAATGTATAAAAAAAAGTTCAAATTTTTTTAAAAAATGATTTTTTTGGCGCCACGTTATAAAAAACTCGCCATTTGGCGAGAAAAGGCGCGTCTTGGCAAGCCTTGGCGTGCGCCACGCCTAGCACTCACGCCTAGGACCATTTCTTAATGGCGGAGCCACGCATCATGTTGGATTATGTGCAGAGATAATTAATGGACACATTGTATCCAATGTTATAAGAGACTAAAGGGTCACACTGCTACACACCCAATACGGAACAGTTGGATTTCACCATAAATCTGTGTGGAAATAATTAATCAGTTAGATTAATTATTCAAGAGAAAAGTAAATAATTAATCAGTAGTATTAATTATTGAAAAGAGAGAAATAAATAATTAATCAGTTTGTATTAATTATTAGAAAGGAAATAAATAATAAATAGCTATTTGTTATTTAAAGGGAATTAAATATTAAGTTTTAATATTTAACGGACCAGTTAATTAATAGTTAATTAATTAACTAGTAAAGTCCAGGGGGTCAAAATGAGAAGAGATGAAAGTTTAATTAAAACCAGTGGGCTTTTAATTAAACGGGCTTAGGTCCATTCTAATCCTTATATATATCCTTAAGGCTTAAGGATTAGAGAGAAGTTACACAAGGGATTAACCTAGCCACCACTCTCTCTTGCTCTCTCGATCTCGCATCTCTCTCATCGCACCTCTCTCTCTCGGTCGACGCACTCTCTCTCGGCTCTCTCTTTCTCTTCGACGATCAAGAAGAAACACCAAGGGTGTTTATCGGTTTTGGTGATCGACGCAAGTGGACACACACACTCTCGGTTTTGAGTATTAACGGTTGGTGATCCAGGAGCGGTCTAGCAGCCAGTTCCAAGTAGGTGCAGTAGTGGTGGACTACTTTAGCAATCCGAAGTTTTCTAATCAGGTATATTTCTTGTAACCTTATTCTATGGATTGTTATGCAAGAAACTATGTTTGATCATTAGTTTAAAGATCCTAATCCTTTTAGGGTTTAGAGGGTTGTGTTCAATCTAGTTCCACTTTTAGGATTGAACTAGTGGAATCAAACCCAGGTTTGACGAGTTTGAGTCATTGGGTGGTTTGTTCAGGTTCAAAACCCTTCAGTGGTATCAGAGCCTCGGCTCTATGATCCATAGTTTCTAGTTTTATCCGTTTTAGGATTAAGGTTTTGTTTTTTAATTCTCTACTCATTCTTTTGAGTTTTTCGAAAATCAAGTAAGGTGACAAAACAATTTGTTTTTGTTATCAAGTTTATCCTATTAATCAGAAAATTCAAACACTTAGTTTGAATGGTTAAAAGGATTATGATTTTTGAATAAAGATAAGATTGAATTAAGATTAAATTAAACAGTTTGTTTAAATTGATAAAAACCTAGTGAATCCAGTTTTTTGGTTTGTTTGATAGTTAAATGATCTTCTCCATCTTATTTCTTTCCTTCATGAAAATCGAAAACCATAGGGTATAAAAACAAGTTTTCTGTTTTTATCCAGTTTATAAAAGGTTTATTTTTTAACCAGTTAGGTTTAAACCAGGTTTGTGTTTAAACGGTTAAGAAGAATAAACATTTTATCTAAAAGTAGATTTTAACCAGATTTTGAACCTTTTGTTTAAAAAGGTTGAAATCAAGTTTTTAGGATAATTGATTATTAATAAAAACAAGTTTCGTTAATATTAATAATTAATAGTTTTTGGTTTTTGAATTAAATCCAGTTTTTAATCAGTATATTAAAACAGTTAGTTTTAATAGGTTAAGAGGGATTTAGAATGTTGTATCAATCGGAAAACGGGAACCAAGATCATCACCGTGTCGGGTGATGGCTGTTAGCGGCGCTAAGGCCAGTTGGGCCTCGCGGTGGCTGTTAGCGGCGCTACGGGTCAGGGTGGGCTTCGGCCCAAGTGTTTTTCGACCCAGGACGCCACGGCCCAAAAGGGCTTCGGCCCAAGGTGGATCACGATCCAGGTGGGTCTCGGCCCAAGGAGGATCACGGTCCAGCGGGGTTTCGGCCCAGGTGTTTTTGGTCCAATGGGTTCTCGACCCAATAGGGTCTTGGCCCAGTGGGTCTCTCGGGTTGATGAGAGATATTGGCCCAAAATAGTTTTTCCGGATTAATACAAAAGGATTATTAATTTTAAGTATTAAATTATTAAAGTGTTATATAAACTAGTATTATATATTTTAATTAGTTTAGTTAAAATATATATTAGTTTAGATATTTATTTATTATGACTAGTTTAAGTCATTTTTGAATAAAGTCTAAAAGGATAAAGTTTATATAATAAAATGGAGAAACAAATAAGATAATATTTAATTGACCAAAAATTGTCGGTTTTAAGTTATTGGATAACTAGTAAGAAAACTCGACGTGAGGATTTCATTCAAGTTTTTGAATAAAATCAAGTTTTTAAATTTTGTTGAAAAACTATTTTGGTCAAATAAATTAGAAGATCATAATTCTCATTTTTGGTTAATAGGTATTAATCAAAGGGTAAATGAGAAAGTTTAAACAAATCAGGTTGTGTGCTTAACAGCATAGTTTATTGTTTATATATTATAACTGCGTGGTTGTTTTTTATATATATAATGCTTATATATAATTGCGTGGTTGTGATACATATAGTTATAGTTTTTCCGACTTAGGACTCGTTTTTCTTATTCTTCTTTTATTTTGGTTTGGGAAAGGCCTGCGTGCCAATTACAATCCCTTTCTTACTTGTAATATAGTACTGGTTCGGGGAGGTCTGCGTGCCACTTACAACCCCATTCAATATTGTATTTGCAATAGATTAGTAGTAGTTTAATCCCTCAACCAAGATGGACTCGAAGAAGATGACGATGTAAATGGTGTTCTATACGCGAAGCACGACACTTCGGGGAGGTGTCAAGGCTAGTGGGAGCAACATATCAAGAAAGGCGAATCCAAGTCAATTTGTCCTTAGGTTTGACCTTAGGATTAGTTGGCAAAACTATGGGGTTTTATATGTTTACTCTTATTATCTGCGTGGTTGTGTTTCTTTTATTTACTGCTTTTCATATAGATTTGCGACATTTATATGATGCTAAATAAAAAGAGATTTAATAACAGGCTGTTATTAAACAGTGAAAAACCATGCACTTTATGACAAACTAGAATACGACTACAGGTTGCTAGTCGTGTTAGTTAAATTTTTTATAAATTTAAAGTTTTGTCAAGGTTATAAGTTTGGTACTTATAAAAACCGTTTTGTGCACCTAGTTTAGGTACACATTTAAATCGTATTTTTAAAACAGTTAGTTTTAAAATGTTTTTTCAAAATCTGGAAAATTAAGTTTTTAACTTAATTATAAAACCCAAGAAAAATCTTAGATCAGTGTGCTACCCACCTAATGGTACACCCTTGCTGTTAAACGGTACTCGGGTGTCGGAAGTTCCCAAACCTTGGGCATCCGGGTTCAAACCATTGCGGGAAGGGGCATGACAGATTCTGCGATATTTAGGAGTCCCGGCCTGAATTCATGCTGTCTTAGGTGGTGCGATCTATTTTGGTGATAATCGGGAGTCCAGGCCCAAAAAGCACTAGAGTAGAGTTAAACATACTAGACTGGGTCTAAGTGCTCTACGAGGTTCTAGGAGTCGTATCAGTTAGGTACGATTGGTACAGGTGTTACCTACCAGAAATAGCATAACTTGGCGGGAAGTGCCCAAACGTTGCGTCAAGTATGTGAAATATGGGTCCTAGGTCTAATATATATTATTTATGGGTTTGATGATATATGATTAGAAAGTATATTTGCAATTACTAATTAAACCGGGTTTTAATTTGTAGATGGCAACCATCGTTACTAGTACCAATAATCTCTCTCTCCGCTCAATTCTTGAGAAGGACAAGCTTGTCGGTCCTAACTTTCTCACGTGGGAGAAAAATCTCCGGATCGTGCTTAGGCACGAGAGAAAGTGGTATGTCCTATAACAACCTCTAGGAAATCCTCCTGCCAGTAACGCTAGGGCAGACGTCAGGGAGGCTTTTCAGAAGCGCTCCAATGATGCCCTAGACGTCAGCTGCCTTATGCTCGCAACTATGAGTTCAGAGTTGCAGTCGAGCATGATGGAGACTCCTGCCTATGACATGATCCACCAGCTGAGGGACATGTTCCAGGAGCAAGCTCGCACAGAGCGTTATGATGCCACGAGGGCATTTAACTCTTGCAAGATGGCTAAAGGGACCTCGGTCAGTAACCACGTCATGAAAATGAAAGGTTACATGGACCACCTAGAGCGACTTGGGCACCCAGTTCCGTTGCAGCTAGCAACGGATACGATACTCAACTCATTGTCGGATGACTATAAGCCTTTTATAGTCAACTACAACATGAACAACATGGAGAAATCCGTGGCTGAGTTGCACTCAATGCTCAAGACTGCTGAGCAGAGTATCGGGACCAAGTCCAAGGACATCCTCATGGTGGGTCATGGCGGGCATAAGAAGAGGAAGGGGCGCAACGGAAAGGGAAAGGGCAAGGCCCAACCCAGCCAGAGTGCACCCAGGGCTAATAACGACAACAAGGGCAAGAAGCCGAAGCCGAACAAAGCAAGAACCGAGAATCGGTGCATCAAGTGCGGTGAGGTCGGGCATTGGAAAAGAGATTGCCCGAAGGGTCACGAGGCAGGTGGCAAGGCTGGCACCTCAGGTATCGTGTAAACTGCTTCTTTTGTCACTTTCCACTTGTAAAAGTTTTTACGAGTATTCTAATATATTGCAATCGTTTATTGCAGGAGAGGATGGAAAGTGATGCGGCCCGGCATGGAGAAGATCCCGCGTGCAACCTACGGATATTATAATAATTTTATTTCCTAGTTTATTAAAATTTTTAGATTATTTGAACAGTTATTATCTTGATTGTTTATGGAAACCTTCAGATTAAGTTTTATGGAAATTTAATTACTTAGTTAATATCCGTGCACGTGTTCTTATTTTATGAATCAGGATTAGTCCAGTTGTGACTAAAAGAGAACAAATAAGTCAAGTCTTGACTTGTTTGGTGATTCATTGTGATCTTATGCTATGATTTGTTGTAGTTATATAAATGCTGGCTCCAATCTTCAAACGCTTAAATAAACAAGTGTTGTTTATAAAATTAGATAGTTTTTCTAATTTAATAAGTGTTTGAGTTATTTGTTGTGAAAAGTGAATGTTCAAAGTCTTGAACTAAATAAAATAATAGTTATTATTTCTAAGTGTAAATAGTTTTTGATAAAACATTTAAGAAAGTATAAAAGTGATTATGGTAGTCACTATAATCAAAGAATTTTATACTAAATGTTTTAAAAGGGAAAAGAAATTTAGAATGCCTTCACAAGTGTTCTGTACTTATAGCAAGTTTAATGAAACCACTTTCTGTAACTAGAAAGATGGATATATAGAGATCCAAGTTCTTGGTTTCATAAAACAAATTTCTTACAAAAACTAAATTCTTTAAAACATGTGTTTGGAACACAAGTTTTAGGCATGATAGTTAAGTTTTGACTAAGCCTAAAAAGATGCTTTTTAAAAATAATGCACTTTTTCATAAAAGATAGTGGGAGCATCTGACAAATGTATTTGTCAGAGTTAATAAAAGGTTTGTTGTTAACCAGTGTGATAAATACAAGATTGAACTTTTAGAGTATATAATTATTGGATGATTTTTAGAAGTTATCTAAAATAGTAAGTTCTTGAGAAAGAACTAATCCAATGAATGCATGATTTATTGGGAGGTACTCAATAAAGATATCATTGCAAGACTTCAAGTCAAGTTATGACTTGAAATTATATACGTTCTGAAATGTTCAGTAAGTCAGCTTAATCAAATCTGTTGGTTGGTTAACGTTAGAAATGATAAAATAGAATGTTCTCTAACATTCTTAGTAGTGATATTAGATTAGCGTTGGCATACACACGGAATCTATTCTCAAGTTTCTTACAAGTAGATGCAAGAAGTTATATCATTTCAAAAAGGATAATAAGATCCAGTATATCTACAAATGTAATTAAAGTCTTAATTACAGGGAGGTCATTTTATAAAATCAGAAATTTTGGAGTTATTTCCAATTTCTCCAAGTTTAAGGAATTTTATAAAATAAGTAAGTCTAGAGCTGTTCTTAGGTTGCAAGAACGATTTCTAGCAAAACCAAGAAAGAGTACTTTAAGGTACTAGTCTTGAGTTTTAGGTTTATAACCATATTATTTTCTTTGTAATCTGTGATAAGTTACAATGCAAAATAATAAGTAATTCAGATTAACACCGTGAATCGAGTCAATGAAATGGTAGAAATTATACATCTTTATTCCAGGGTGGAATATGGGAGGATGTAGAAATTAGTTTCATTGTTCTTCACAACTATGTATGTTTTGGTTTATCCAGGAATAAACTAGGTTTATTCAAAATATTATCCGTGACTACTTATCGTGGTGGGAACTATGATAGGGCTATAAAGTCATCGTAATTTTGGGGTAGATTCGAGAGTTTGTCGAATATAGCTGCAAAAGTTTTTGCGGACCAAAATTGACGGATATTCGTTAGAGTTACGAATATTGGATTGACCCACTGTGAAAAATACTTCATGGATTCATGTCAAAAGTATTTATCACATAGGTTATCCTTAAGCCTGAGGTATTTGGTTTGGGATGTGGTAACTGTTGTCTTCTTAGCGCGTTCTAACGCCACGCCGTAACAGGGTGGTCATAAGGGGCGTGTCTAGATTCAGTGGGAGCCGTATTTCCAAATGCGAATATGCAAGATGGTAATTGCACCTTCTTTTTAGAAGAGATATTTCCGGGCCCCTTGTCTGATTATAGAAACTGGTAAGAGCACGGCCGTGCCCAAACGAACTGATATGTTCTTTGTCGTTTATCACGCAGTTTTGAAATCAAGTATGTCATGAACAAATTTTTGAGTCTCTGAGTTGACCTTCTCCATGCTCATGCTCGAAATTGAAATATCGCGCTGCAAGGGACAAACCTATATATATGCAAGTTTGTATATATAAAAACGTACCCATTCATAAACAGGGAGTTTATGATAGTTTAGTTTATAAACAGCTAGTTTATAACAGGTTACTTCTAAGCAGGCTGCTTATGAAGTTTTATCACCAGTTACTTTGGGGTATAAGAGTTCTTATAACCTGGTTATCCTAAGTGTCTGGCTAGGGACCTCCTTAGGCTAACAATGTGCAGTAACTATTACTTATCTTGCACAAGTGGGAGTCTGTTGGATTATGTGCAGAGATAATTAATGGGCACATTGTATCCAATGTTATAAGAGACTAAAGGGTCACACTGCTACACACCCAATACGGAACAGTTGGATTTCACCATAAATCTGTGTGAAAATAATTAATCAGTTAGATTAATTATTAAAGAGAAAAGTAAATAATTAATCAGTAGTATTAATTATTGAAAAGAGAGAAATAAATAATTAATCAGTTTGTATTAATTATTAGAAAGGAAATAAATAATAAATAGCTATTTATTATTTAAAGGGAATTAAATATTAAGTTTTAATATTTAACGGACCAGTTAATTAATAGTTAATTAATTAACTAGTAAAGTCCAGGGGGTCAAAATGAGAAGAGATGAAAGTTTAATTAAAACTAGTGGGCTTTTAATTAAACGGGCTTAGGTCCATTCTAATCCTTATATATATATCCTTAAGGCTTAAGGATTAGAGAGAAGTTACACAAGGGATTAACCTAGCCACCACTCTCTCTTGCTCTCTCGATCTCGCATCAATCTCGTCGCACCTCTCTCTCTCGGTCGACGCACTCTCTCTCGGCTCTCTCTCTCTCTTCAACGATCAAGAAGAAACACCAAGGGTGTTTATCGGTTTTGGTGATCGACGCAAGTGGACACACACACACACTCTCGGTTTTGAGTATTAACGGTTGGTGATCCAGGAGCGGTCTAGCAGCCAGTTCCAAGTAGGTGCAGTAGTGGTGGACTACTTTAGCAATCCCAAGTTTTCTAATCAGGTATATTTCTTATAACCTTATTCTATGGATTGTTATGCAAGAAACTATGTTTGATCATTAGTTTAAAGATCCTAATCCTTTTGGGGTTTAGAGGGTTGTGTTCAATCCAGTTCCACTTTTAGGATTGAACTAGTGCAATCAAACCCAGGTGTGACCAATTTGAGTCATTGGGTGGTTTGGTCAGGTTCAAAACCCTTCACATCACACCTTGGCGCCGCCATGGCGCGCCTTTTAGAACACTGGCTGGTAGTGTTGTCCATGTTAGCAGGGTTATGGGTAAACCTAAACTTTGGACGACATTTGGTTGTAGGTGGTTGCAACACCGCCGGTTCTCCTTGGTTATGAGCTATGTGTTTGGGCTGTTTGCCTTGTATGTGCATAGATATTAATTCCCTCACTTAGCTTTGTACTAATTCCCCACTAGTTTGTTTTGCATATACTCTGTGATGAGTTTCTGGAGGTATAGGACTGGGAATATGGACAGACCACTACTCTGATGTCAAATATTTTGTATAGAGCCTGTTTTGTAATTAACACCGTAGTGGAATTTTGTAAACTTAAAACATGACAATTATTGTATATATCTTATGTTTTTTAATGTACATATATGTAATTAGCTTCCGCACGCATATTAAAGTTAATTCAAAAGTACAGTGTTACACCATTGATCTTTAATTGTCACAATCATATTACGTGGGAAAAAGTATAATTGAGAACTATTTATTTTATGATAACTAAAAGAACTGTTTGTAACACTAATGACTCATTAATATGGATATTTTGGTCATTTATATAATTACCCAATCGCGGATTGAGCCCGAGTGAGCCATAATTAATTTGCAAGGTTTGAATTTTCTAAAATACTTATCATTAATGCATCATTAATAAGCTATTAGAGAATCATTAATGAGTCGGTAAAAATTATTAGCCATTTATTAATCTAAAACAATGACTAAGATTAGTTCTCCTAGTTTCGTACGAAAAACAGTTCTCTTTTGAACCCCCTCGTATTCATACACACACACATACATGTTGGAGTATGCACACTGACACACGTATATTAGTAATGCTACTGATGATATACGAGCCTATTGGGTCATACACCAAGGATTGTTCCCGACAACCTGCAACAAGAAGAGAGAAATAAAGATTCTGGAAACACTGTTTCCGCGTCGCGTAATCTTTTGGTTTCCGCGACGCGTAAACTGTCTGACAGAAACTTGACTTTTTGGTAATTGCTTGGTATAAGTTATTGACTAATGTTACATCTAGGGATGGTATGCACAACTTTGTGGCCAGGCATAGCTGCTGGATTGGGGTTAAAAAGTCTTGTTGGTCTTTAACTTGTCAAGAAAGTGAAAAGTAATCAAGTTTGTCATTAGGTTTCTCTCTCTCTCTCTCTCTCAAGAACACTTCCCTTATTGTTCTTGGAGGTTCTTGATCTTCTCCAGAAAATCATAAGGGTCCTTAGTGATTTCTTGGTATTTGTGGGTTGTTCCAAAGAGTGATTTCAAGTCTTGAAGATCACAACTTGGCATACTAGCATTTGCGGATCAAACTAACTTGGGGTGGACTTCGGTAGAGAGAAAGCTTGCTTGTTTTCTTGTCAAAAGTTCCAGAAGATTGAAGAGGGTACATTTCTTATCCTTCTCTTTTACATGTTGCATTTTGTAGTTATAGAGTTCTTGGTCCATTCTTGGGGTTTCTAGCTTTTATGCTTCTTTATTCATGTCTATTGCTTTCGCTGCGGTGTTCATGAAACCCCAACAGTGGTATCAGAGCCACCTCTATACTAAAAATGCACATGGTGGCCGAAAAAACCCGAAATCGAAAAACTAGTATTGCTGTCAGGTAGGATACGCGGTGCGGAAACAGTTGGGTTACGCGGCGCGTAAACTGGTCTGACAGATTGTTTTAAAATTTTAAAAACAGTTTTGCAGTCGGGTTTTTGGCATCCAAAAATGGTTTATGGAATTTTTTGTTCCAGAAATTATTTTTTGGTATATTAAGATGTCTTGTATCTTCTGTTCCCTACATCAGGTATTTAAGTCGTATTGCTCTTCTAAGCATTCAATGGGATCACTAAGTTGGGTTGGCTGCACATTTGCACACTATGACCATCCCTCAAATGGGTCAGAAGATCTTCCATTTGATAAGTGAATTTCAAGGTCCTACTATCACTGAGCAAATGCAAGAGTTGATAGATGTTGCTGCTGATGAGGCCAGTGTGAATGAGGAAGAGGTAGTTGCAAAGAACATTGATGTACCAATGGCTGATGATTCTGAGTCCCCTGATATAATTACTGAAACTTCTGAGCAGTCTGTTGCTCCTAGTCGAGATGAAGCCATTGATGAAGGAGAAAATACTGATGAAGAAATGTTTATTGATACTGGTGTTCAGACGTTTAGCTTTGATGAGGTTGTGGTTGATGAACCAGCACAGGATGAGCCTGTTAATGTTGGTCAAATGATCTCATCAGTTAAAATTTGATGAGACAAAGTTAATTTTGTAAGATTTGTTCTAAATATAACATAAACAGAATTATGATGCTTGATCAAACTGAGCACTTATAGTGTTTCAGACTGAGCACAAGCTGAATATAAGTTGAGCATATGTTCGATCAGCTTAGACTATATCTTAGTAAGATTATCAATGTGTTTGATAAGCTGTGTATGTCACCTAAGATATAGGTTGAGTATCCAGCTTGATGTGTTTCGAGCTGAGTGACTCAGCGTATAGACTGAGTCAGCTCAACAGAGTTGCTAAATAAGTTCTAGCTAACTCTTATAACGTCCAAGGATGAGTTAATCATTATACGTGTCAGTACATGTTTGTTTTCGGGTTTTTTCTTTAAGAACTCAACTTGATGAGTAACTCAGTCTGACTAAATAAGTCAGTTTAAGAGAATTTAAATATGTTTTATATTCCTTTAATCTCTCTATATCTATGGCAAGGATAAGAAGATTCCAGAATCAGATTTAAGATTGAAGACTGAAGATAGAAGATTCAAGATTCAAGATTCAAGATTCCGAGTTATCCGTTAGTTTGTTAGCAGATTAGGATTAGTTCTAGTTTGTTATGATCCGTAGGAACAGGATTATAAATACTTATTTCCTGATAAGTTTAGAGGTACGACGATGACTACATTCAACGAGTTACAGAGCCAAACTTAGTTTCACCTCAACATATTGATCGTATGTGTTACGAATCTTGATTCACTGTTTGTCAGTTCAACGTGATCAAGAAACTCACAGATTGCCAATTTGTTCGTGTGTTCGAATCTTCACATCTGTTGTGAAGTTGGTAAGTATTCAATCTGTGATTAAATCATGTTTAGAGAGTCGTCCTGTATCTATAATCATAAGTTGATTATAGATAGCAAAGTTTGAGAGATTTAGAGATTTGATTTACATTAGGTGTTTACATATCAAGTGTTGCTTACTTGATTATTCCTGTAATCCTCTTCTTATTAATGAAAGCAAAGCATTCAACTGTTTGTGGTTTGATGTGTGTTAACACTTTTTTATTGATTTTTTTAATTTTCCGCAGTAAGTGTATTCAATCCCCCTTCTACACAATACTTGCTTGTTTATACTCTCACCAAGGGACCAACAACTGGTATCAGAGCAGGCTGAATAATTTCATAAGTTGAAAGTTCAAGATTCTGAGAAATTATACAATGTCGACAAGCACCAATTCATCAAACTTTCCTTAGATGTCTGCTAAGGGTTGTCCCATATTTGATGGATCTGACTATCCTATGTGAAAATTCAGAGCCATGCTTTTCATCAAGTCCATTGACAATCGTATGTACGATGTCATCACAAAAGGACCAATCATCCCCAAGATTCCTGCTGTTCTCAGTGATACATCCACTGAAAAAACTGAAAAGGAAGTAAAGAAGCCTGTTGCATCCTAGACTGATGAAGATTGGAAACTGTATTCTCTGGATGACAAGGCAAAGAGTGTTCTGGCTAATGCCCTGACCAATGAGATCTTGTACACTGTGACTAGGTGTCAATCTGCAAAAGAGATCTGGGATACACTGAGTATTACATATGAGGGCACATATCTGGTCAAGCAGCACAAGAAGAATCATCTGAACAGATCCTATGAAAACTTCTTCTCTAAGAAGAATGAAACCTTGGCTGATGTGTTTACCAGGTTTCACTTCTTGATTAATGACCTGCTAAGTGTAGGCATTAAAAAGAATGAAGCTGACCTAGTGCTGAAATTTCTGGATGTGTTACCAGAAAAGTTCAATGAAGTAACTACGACACTAAGGGCTGGAGGAACATTACACATGTATAACCTACAGTCCATCTATGCTAAATCATGGTGTAAGTCATCAAGGCTTGCTGAAAAGTGCATCAACTAACAAATTCCTAAACAGGTACAAGCTGTACTTGGAGGTGACTATCAATCCGCAGCTTATGCAGCTGATGATGATGAGATAGCAAGAACAGATTCTGAGGAAGATAGACAACTGATTGAGTCTCAAAAGTCAGCCTCAGAGAATAAACATGGTCAAAACCTTAAATACAATATGTTTGTAAAGGCAAAAGATCATGAAAATGAGTGTTCCACATCTAAACAGCATAGTAAATCTGTGCTGAACAGATTAGACACTCAGCCTATTCAAAGAACTTCGGTCATAGAAAGGCTTAACCCAAATCCTTTCAAAAGACAACACTCTCTATCTGGCTCAGAGAGAAGTTACAAGAATAGGAAGACCACTGTAAGTCAGAGGTCACATCACAACAATGGTAAGTCCAAAGTTGTTAAATTTGGTAAGTACAAAGAGATTAACAGTGGTAAGTCCAAGACTGTTGAATCTGGTTAATCCAGAAAACATGACAATGGTAAGTCCAAAGTCATTGAAAAGAAGACAATGGTAATCCTAAAGCTGAGGATAAGTTCCCTAAAGGATTATCAAATGATCTTTCTTCTGTAGCCATTAGTAGAAGAAGATGCTACAAGTGTAGAGGTAGAGGACATGAGGCCAAGGACTGTGAAATTGAAATCTTAAGGCCTGAAAAGGAACAAGCTGATCAGCATACACAGGACTCAGCACCTGCTCAAGCTGACCAGTCAGTTCCACAAGATGAAGCTGCTAAGTGCTCATCATCCGAACCCACTATGAAGTGGGTTCTAAAACAAAACTAATGTGTTTAATTTTCTTATCATGTGCAGGGTTCAAGTAAATGGTACTTGGATAGTGGATGTTCAATGAACATGACTGGGTGGAAAGGACTTCTTAGTGATTTCCAAGAAGATGAAGATCCTAAAGTAACATTTGGTGATAACTCCCATGGAAGAACTAAAGGTTATCGGAAGATGCATGCTGGCAAGGTGACTTTCCAGAAGGTTGCATATGTCAAGGGTCTTAAACACAATCTGATAAGTATCAGCCAGTTATGTGATGAAGACAATATTGTTACTTTTAGGAAGAAAGTAGGAACTATATATAATGTTAAGGGTAAGCCTGTGTTAATAGCAAAAAAGAGAAAGAGATGTGTATCTACTTGATCTTAATTCTGGTGATCCCTATACTGAAACCTGCTTGTATTCCCAATCTATTCCTAAGCTGAGTTGGTTGTGGCATAAAAGATTATCACATTTAAATCTTAAGAATATAAATATGTTATCCAATAAAGAGTTAGTCTCTGGATTACCAAAGATCACATTTGTTAAGGACAAATTGTGTTCAGCTTGTGAACAAGGGAAACATCATAAAGGGTCCTTCAAATCAAAGAAAAATGTTTCAATAACAGACCCACTGCATATGTTGCATATGGATCTGTTTGGACCCATAAGTACTCCAAGCCTAAGTGGCAAGAAGTACACTCTGGTGATAGTAGATGAGTTGTCACGATTCACCTGGGTAATATTCCTTAAAGCCAAAAGTGAAGCTGTCCTGGAGATAATAAGTTTTATCAAACAGGAAGAGTTGAAAAAATGTAAGTCTGTAAAGCAACTCAAAAGTGATCAAGGGACTGAGTTCAGAAACTCAACCCTAGAAAACTTTTGTAAACAAAAGAGAATATTACAAAATTTCTCCTCACTCAGAACTCCTCAACAAAATGGAGTTGCTGAAAGGAGAAATAGAACCTTAATTGAGGCTGCTAGAACAATGATATGTGAGGCAGGATTGAAACTCTATTTCTGGGATGAAGCTGTAAGTACAACATGCTATACTCAGAATAGATCAATCATTGTCAAAAGACATGGTAAAATAGCATATGAGATGTATAAATCAAGAAATCCCAATATAGGTTACTTCCATGTCTTTTGTTCAAAATGCTATGTGTTGAATCAAAGAGATCAGCTCCATAAGTTGGAACCTAAAGCTGATCCTGGAATATTTTTTGGTTATTCCTCAATCTCCAAGTCTTACAGAGTGTATAACACAAGGAGAAAGAGTAATGACAAGATCATCCAAAACCACAATCTCCTACTACCACATTTAAATTCCTCAAAGATCATCCTCAAGATCAAATAATTGGTAATGTTCAAGAAAGAGTAATGACAAGATCAAAGGCAACAGCAAATTATACTGCTTACTTTGGTTTCCTATCTTAAATGGAACAAAAGAAGACTGAAGAAGCCTTAGAGGATGAAGATTGGATTGAAGCTATGCAAGAGGAATTAAATGACTTTAAGAGAAACAAGGTCTGGAGTCTTGTCCCAGCCCCCAAAAATTATACAATTATAGGCACTAAGTGGGTCTATAGAAACAAAATGGACAAGGATAGAGTGATTGTTAGGAATAAAGCCAGGCTGGTAGCACAACGGTATAAACAAGAAGAAGGAATCGATTATGATGAGACCTTTGCCCCTGTTGCTAGAATTGAAGCCATAAGGCTGTTCGTAGCTTATGCAGCATATAAAGACTTCAAAGTCTATCAAATGGATGTGAAGAGTGCTTTCCTAAATGGAAAACTTCAGGAGGAAGTCTATGTGAAAGAACCTCCTGGCTTTGTAAGTTCAAAGTTTCCACATCATGTCTATAAGTTAGACAAGGCTTTGTATGGTCTTAAACAAGCTCCACGAGCTTGGTATAGATAAGACACTCTTTATTAAAAAGAGTAAAGGACAGGTGATTCTTGTATAAATCTATGTGGATGGCATTATTTTTTGTTCTACAAATGAATCTCTATGTAAATGGTTCTCCAAAATTATATCAAAAAGGTACAAGATGAGTATGATGAGTGAAATGACATATTTTCTAGGCTTAAAATTCAACAAAAGCCTGATGGAATATTCATTAATCAAAGAAAGTATGTTCTTGATTTGATAAAGAAATATGGTTTTGATTCTAGTTCAACCATGAAAATACCCATGTCACCAGCTGTCAAGCAGAGCAAGGACTCAGATGGTAAGTCTGTATGTCAGTCTACCTATAGAGGAATGATTGGTTCACTACTCTATTTGACAGCTAGTAGACCTGATATCATGTTTGCTACATGTGTTTGTGCAAGATATCAGGCAGATCCTAAGGAATCACATCTTCAAGTTGTGAAAAGGATCTTTATGTACCTTAAAGGTACACCAAATCTAGGCCTTTGGTATCCAAAGGACTCTGGATTTGAATTAGTTGGTTTTTCAGATGCTGACTATGCTGGGTGCAAGTTAGATAGAAAATCAACAACATGAGGATGTCAAATGCTTAGAGGGAAGTTAGTAAGCTGGACTAGTAAGAAACAAAACTCAGTGGCTACTTCAACTGCTGAAGCTGAGTATGTTGCAGCAGGAAGCTGTTGTGCACAAATCCTGTGGATGCAAAATCAGCTTCAAGACTTTGGTATGAATTTCAAGAAAACACCCATATTCTGTGATAACCAAGGTGCAATAGCCATTACTTACAATCCAGTCTTCCACTCAAGAACCACTTGATGAAAAGAGGTTTATCTATCTCCACTGATGACCAATTAGCAGATATCTTTACAAAACCACTTGATGAAAAGAGGTTTATCTATCTGTTAAGTGAATTGGGTATGCTCAATCCCTAGCTAAGTGTCTAGAATTTGAGTTTCAGTTTGACAAAGACTAAGTGTCTTAAGTTGAGTGTACAATTTATAAATGAGTTTTCATAAACTGAATATATTGTCAAGCTGCATAATGAGTTCACACATGTTTTAACTACTCAGTGTAGTTAAAATATTAGTTTGAGTCAGTCTTGTTAGGTTATAAATATTGTATAGAATAGATGATTACATTTTAGTTGAAGTTTGTATTAAATATACAAACTAGAGGTTCAAATATGTAAATACCCTTAGGGGGTATATATACTAATGACTAATTGTCATTAGTAAGGTCTTTGTCATAATCTCAATATTAAGTGTATGTTTTACTTGGTGTTAATCATTCTCTCTCTACATTCTTGATTATGTTCATTGATCTTCATGAGATTAGTTGATACCTGAATCACTTGGGACAAACAAGTGGTATCAGAGCCAAGAGAGTGAAGATTTGATCTGAATTCAACAACAAAAAGTCGATTTTTTGATGATTTTTGAAGAAAAAGGGTATTCTCGGGTTTGAAATCAAAATCAAGATTAAATGGAGTTTTTGAGTGAGAATTGGTAGGATTATGGTCGTTGTGATCATGGAAGTACTCGTTGATCAAAAAGAAGCCAATTCATTCACAAATCAGTGATAAATTTGAAGATTTTTTAGTTTTTAGGGTTTTGAAGTTTTTGAAGAAATTTGATCAAATCTGCTTGATTGATGGATATTAATGATAATTGATGATTTAGGAGTGTAAATCGGGGGTATATAAAGTGATCTGGGCAAGAAATATACAGATTCGGACAAAATTTCAAAAATTTTGAATCTGAGCGGGATGAACATCAGTGGATCGGAATTTCAGACTTGAATCGATCGGAATTAGCTTGAATCAACCGGAATTCATACATTCCGAGTGAAATTTGATAGGAATTCACTCATTCCGAGTGAAATTTGATAGGAATTCACTCATTCCAAGTAAATTTCGATTGGAATCATTGTTTTGATCGGAATCATCATTCGATTGGAATCATCATTTTGATCGGAATTGTTAATTTGATAGGAATTCTCATTTGATCGGAATCATTAATTTGATCAGAATTCAAGATCATCCGGAATTACACTCATTTTTCAAGATTTTTGAAATTTCTGATCATCCGGAATTACACTCATATTTCAAGATTTTTGAAAGCTCTGCCCCTTTGACCCCGCCAGGGGTTGCCACCCCTTGGACCCCGCTATCAGGGGCGCTGCCCCCGAACTCCCGTAGTCGTTGTTGTGACTGAATTATCTTGTCACCTTGATTCCTAAGTCATGTGTTTGGATTTTTGGTTGAGTCAGGAGTTCTCAAAGTTTCAGTTATCATTCTGATGTTTCTAGATTCGGGTCTTATTCTGTTTTCCCCTGAACCATGTGTTTAATTGTCTAGTACCCTTATGTCTAGTCATCCGGTGCTTTCCTAACTGGTTTTTTTGGTTCTTCTTTCTTAGTGTCACCAATTTTTGGTCTCAAAACCAGATTTTGGCCATCCATTCCTTGTTTCTTTTGGGTCTTGGTTATCTTTTATCAGTCATTTCTAAAGACCTAGATCACAGTGTTGGTGAAATTGTTTGAAAGATTAACCGACATCATATTACTTCATGTTTTTGAGAAGATTTTGTATTACATGCGCGCTTGCTCATTTTTTATCAATCGTTTGGTGCTCTTGAATAAGGATGAATCTTTCAAAATCTTTGTATGTCTTGCGGTGATCTGGTGAAGGTTGATTTCACGGTATTGGGAAACTTACTTGCCAAAATTATTCTCCAATATTAGATTACATCCAACATATAGTTCTAAATCTTCAAGAATTCAGATCAAATCATTACCACTCCTCAACGATCAAGAGTGGTTCAAGTATCTATTCAAGTCAGGGAATGTTTGAAGATTATTTTGACTTGAAGTGTAGGATCCTCCCCACCCCTCTTCCATGTTTTTACAACTGAATCTCATGGTGATGTCTTTTATGAATGATGCTCATAAAGTATTATAATCATCATGAGGGGAGAATAAAAAGTTAAGAAATTTTACATTGTTGATTCAGTTGTTGAGGGGGAGTAAAAGAATATACTGAAAAATTATTGTGTCTACTAATGGGGGAGACAGAAAATGAATCATCAGTCTATGTCATGTCTTGGGGGATTAAAGATCTATCATATGAAGACATGGGAACAATCTGAGCTACATTGTAGGGGGAGACAAAAAGAAGATTCTTCCCAACACATCAAAAGTGTTTATGCTTCCGCTGTCAAATGCTCAAGATTAAACATTGTTCCAGACTAATATATTTGGTGGGACGCTACATCCAAAACTGCTTATATAATCTAAGGAAGACTTAGATTACTGGCGTGTACACTCCTATTTCAATACAAAGGGGGAGAATGTAAAGTATAATATTGTATAGAAATAGGAGTTTAATTGTAAAATACTCATGGGGTATATATATAGGGATATGCCTAATGTAATAGAAAAAGGTTTTGAGCATAATGAAAGAATAACTATGTGTTTTCTAAGGTGTAAACCTTGTTCTCTCTAGTTATTCATATACAAACCTTCATAAATCCTACATTATACATGAACCACTTGTTATTATGGGACTAACAAGTCTCAAACATAAATGACTATGTGGTCATTGATTCTGAGCTGTGTGCTCTACTCAAGCTGAGTATCAATCTCAAGCTGAGTGATCAACTCAAGATGAGTGCTTGACTTACACTGAGTGATAAGTTTACTTAGCTTGGTGTGTCCACACTATGATTTAATTACTATGTGTTATTAATTCATAAGGCATTATGTATTTGAGTCCGTCTCAAATCACGTTTTATACCGATTGCGTATTGGTGTAATACAACAGTGTAAATAATATTGTTGTAAGTCAATAATATAATTTTACAAAATTAACCGTTGGGAGATGAAAAGTTTCATCTCGATTACTGTTACCTTGCGCCGTAAATTTGTTATGCGTAACGGATAAACTTTTCTCTCTCCTAGAAAAGGTATATATAACGACCATAACCGATATTCAAAAGTTTACGCTTACATTTCTCATTCTTCAACTTCTACTATACAAAAATACCTTTCACAAACACCTCTTCTTGCTTAGTGCAATCAACCGTTCAGATTAAAAACCCTAAATCGCTCAGTGCGAATCCGAAATTTACTCAGTGTGAATCACCGAAATCAACGATGGACGGAACCATTCTAATTCTCAGTGATAGAATGGTTAGGGGTGCTCAGATGAAAAACAACGGTGTACCGTTGATTCGAGTCAATAATCAACGTGCATGTCTCACAATTCCAGAGAGGAAACGAGGTAGAGGATATGAAATATGGGTGGACTATATTCGAAAATGCCCCCTGGCATTCTCTTTCTCAGGAGAACTACTCCATATTGTTCCACAACACCTGTTGGAGTTCTGGTATACTTGTACTTATGACCGGAACAGGGGAGAGATAACTGGCACTGTTCTAAATGGGGATAAAACAGTTGTCATTACTGTGCAGCGGTTGTGGGAAGTTCTCCAACTCCCTGAAAATGATGTGTTTGAAGGTGCTGTTACAAGACAAGTGGAAAGGTCAGTCCTACCCAACATGGGTCACCCACAAACGGAGGGTGTGAAAAAGAAGGCCACTTTTCCAACTGGACGGGGCTTCATGATGTCTACTGTGATATGTTCACTTGGCACTAAGATTGGAGGCTTGGATCAAGTCAATGAGTTCGAGATGCAGCTGCTCTACAACATGTATCATGCCAGAAATCTGGATTATGCACTGCTCATCTTCAACAAGCTCAAAGCCCAAGTTGTGAAGACACCAAGGGATCTCCATGTACCATTTATAAGGTACTTATCCTTGGTGGTGGAAGCTGAGTTGGGAGAACAACATTATGAACCTGGACAGGATGTGTTCCCTGTTCTAGCACTCAGCTTAAAGATGTTCAACAATGACATCTTTCCAGAGTAGGAAGGTCTGAGTGACCCAATGCAATGGATAGCTGAGAGAGCTTCATCTGCTAGTGAAGCTAAGGAGTCGGATCAAGGGGGAGCATATGGAGCTGAACCAGATTATCGAGCTGAGCAGCCAGCTCAAGCTGAGCCTTCCTCTCCCTCTAGTTCTAAGTCATCTTCAGAGTCTGCATTCGTTGCCAGACCCAGACAAGGTATCACTCATCCTCTCTTAACCTCTTCTCACTTTTCTTTTGAAGATAAGATTGTGGTAGACCCGACCCAGTCTAACCCATCTCCTCCACCTTCTTTTCAACTCCACTCTGAAGCCACCCCTAGTATGCCCACTGCTACTAGGGAGAATATCCAAACCTATACTCGTAAAACTGCCAAAGGTGGTGTTACTTCTGAAGGCTTCACTGGAGCTGAGATCACATTGATCCCTCCCCAGGCAGGAGTTAAGGGGGAGACGCCTATTCTTAAGGTGTCAACCTCGAGGCTCGTTTCAATCCTACAGCCTTATCCGGGTGTGGTGTCTACTCAGCCCACACTGTCTAGAGCAATGAGAGAGCCCACTGCTGTGCCTGAGCAGACACACTCAGGTTCCATTGAAAAATGATCAATCCCTAGGGTCAATCACCCCCTCCAACCCACTAAGCCAATCACCTAGCCATACACTTCACGTCTCGATCCCAATTACTTCTCTTAACTTCTCACATCCACAAGCACGACTTGTCAATGTTTCATCTACATACCAAGATGAATCACATGGTCCAAACTCTGGTGCACATGAATTTGAGGGTATACACCAACCCTTGGATGATGCACCCAAACACTCACCACTTAATGTTCTTGACTCTTTCAATTAACAGGATAAACATTTTGAGTCTAAGGACAGGAGTCAGTCTCCTCCAGATGAATCTGCCTCCTCAGGCATTCAACAGTTGAAACAATATGTCGCAACTCAATTTGGTTTGTTCCATCTCAAGCAGAAGAAGCACAAACGTCAAATCTATCAGAGGCTTGAGAAGCTGAGTAATGATGTTAAAGAGATTGCCTCTGCCATTGCTGCCCTTCAATAAAATCAGACTTCGAACCCTGTTGATGATGACGAAAAGGGGGAGAAGGTTCTAGCTGAAGTTGACGCTGAGTTAGTTCAAGCTGAAGCTCTACTATCACTAGCAAAATGAGCAGAGAGGCAAGCTCAGTTTTAGGGGGAGCTGGAGTTAGAAAAAGAGGAACATGCAGCTAAGAAACAAAAATTCATAGAATCTAAATCTGAAGCTGATAGTGTTTCTGAGACTGAGGAAGAAAAAGCCACAAGGCTTATGATTGAAATGCTGGAATCAGAGGAAGCCACTGAGTTAGGCATTTCACTTGATGAGCTGAGAAAAAGGAAAGAGAAGGAGGCAAAGGACCAAGAAAATGAAAAAGAAAGAAAAGCTTTAGCTCAAGCTGAAACTGATTACACTGGTCCAAGACCTGATCCTATCTCATATACAGACCCAGACATTCAAGAGTGCTATTTCAGAAGGAGCATAAACGAAGAGATCAGAGGCATGACTTTGAGCAGAGTAAAGGGAGCCATTATTCTCAACTGAGAATTTGATGATAAATCTACAATGGGAATGGACCTGAGATTTGTTCACAGGATGGGCTACATAGAATGGAAAAGAATAATAATGATGCTCAAGAAGTTCAAAAGAAGTCAAACCAAGCAGGAGATCTTCGCTGAAGTTTCTAAAATGATCAATAGAGCTGAGGAGCTGAGATATGTTCCAGTTCCTAGTCTACAATGGGAGAAACTATTTGAGGTACCTGAAGGTGTGGAGTTCAAAGAGAATCAAAGTATTGATGCACCTGTTCAGGGGTTTATGTTTAAGGATCAGGCAAGCAAACCTAGATTTATCAAGCTGAATAAGATCTGCTATCTAAAAGCTAGGGATGCCTTACACATTCGAAGTTGCTGTGGTGATGATAGCTCAAATCACTTTGTGAGATACAAGCTGAACAAAATCATCAGAGTACAACAGAAGGAACTCAGAGGGAATATAGAAGCTGAGAAGTTGCTAGAAGAAATCAACAAAGAAATCATTAATTGGGAACTTCTACATCCTGAGTTCATAAGATAAATTTTATATTAGATTGGTTCTAATTTTTGTAAGCACTAAGTGTGCATGATCTAAGTGATCAAAATTTTTGTACTCAGATATGTTCAATAAATACAAGTATTAGTTTAATATGTTCAACTGTGTTATGATATGTTCATAATTATTAGTCTGATTAGTTCAACTTGAATGAACAAAATGATTAGTTCATGTTCATTTAAATGTTTGGTTGGTTTGTTCAACTTAAAATTGATAAGTTCAATTAATATTTGATTAGTTCAAATATAAAATCTTAATAAGTTTAAGATTTAAAACATAATTCTGTTAAACAAACTTAAGAACTGTTTGATGGTTTTGTCATCATCAAATAGGAGGAGATTCTTGGTCAAATGATCTCATCAGTTGAAATTTGATGAGACAAAGTTAAGTTTGTAAGATGTGTTCTAAATATAACTTAAACAGAATTATGATGCTTGATCAGACTGAGCACTTATAGTGTTTCAGACTGAGCACAAGCTGAATATAAGCTGAGCATATGTTCGATCAGCTTAGACTATATCTTAGTAAGATTATCAATGTGTTTGATAAGCTGTGTATGTCACCTAAGATATAGGTTGAGTATCAAGCTTGATGTGTTTCAAGCTGAGTAACTCAGTCCAACTAAAGAAGTCAGTTTAAGAGAATTTAATTATGTTTTAAATTCCTTTAATCTCTTAATATCTATGGCAAGGATAAGAAAATTCCAGAAACAAGATTGAAGATTGAAGACTGAAGATATAAGATTCAAGATTCAAGATTCCGGGTTATCCGTTAGTTTGTTAGCAGATTAGGATTAGTTCTAGTTTGTTAGGATGTGTAGGAACAAGATTATAAACACTTATCTCCTGATAAGTTTAGAGGTACAACGACGACTACATTCAACGAGTTACAGAGCCAAAATCAGGTTCACCTCAACATATTGATCGTATGTGTTACGAATCTTGATTCACTGTTTGTCAGTTCAACGTGATCAAGAAACTCACAGATTGCCAATTTGTTCGCGTACTCAAATCTTCACAGCTGTTGTGAAGTTGGTAAGTATTCAATCTGTGATTAAATCCTGCTTAGAGAGTCGTCCTGTATCTATAATCATAAGTTGATTATAGATAGCAATGTTTGAGAGATTGAGAGATTTGATTTACATTAGGTGTTTACATATCAAGTGTTGCTTACTTGATTGTTCATGTAATCATCTTCTTATTAATGAAAGCAAAGCATTCGACTATTTGTGGTTTGATGTGTGTTAACACTTTTTATTGATTTGTTCAATTTTCCACAGAAAGTGTATTCAACCCCCTTTGTACACATTACTTGCTTGTTGATACTCTCACCAAGGATGAAGCTACTGCTGATGATGATGCTGAGGAGAATTTCATTTCTGACAAGCTGGTTCAACTCATTGAAATCAGCAGGATAAAGCACATCTCAGGTATGGCTCTCTCACTTCCTGAGGATACTCATTTGGTACACCCAACCAGTGAAAACCAATCCTCAATTCCAGTTGAAACACCCCCACAACACCCAAGCTCTAGTGTACTCCCAATAGTCACTAGTTCTACTCCCTTTGTCACACAAATAGAACCAAGGTCCATGGAGACAGTGCACACTGCATTCATCTCAGAGGATGTAACTCTTGCACCTCTGACCTCAACTCCTATAGCTACCTCTTATGTTGAGGGGGAGCTTATGGATGTTGACTTTAACCCTAAACCAGTTGATGCATCTTCTCAACAGGATGCATCTGTAACATTGGGACTCCTGCTATCTGGGTCATCCTCCCAATAGGGTGATGCCATTGAAAGACAGACCTCTGCCCAAGGTCATACTGTGTCTTTACCTACATTGAGTCTGTCTATACCTTCAATAAGCTCACAACAGCTTATTGATGTAATACAGGGAACCCAAGAGAGTTTAACCCTAACTCAAACTCACATATTTGTACCTACTCTTGATTCTATTCTTACACATGCTAGTGCACTGCCTGTCAATACTAGTGGTATGAACCAACCATTGGTACAGGGTACACTTTCTGTTCCCAGTAATCTTAGGCTTACGCACCAAAGTCTAAGTGAGGGACCACAATCGATTCCTGATGTTGGCACTTTCACTCAATCAATCCCATTTCAACCTATTCCCTCTACCTCTGCTAAAACCCTCTCCTCAAATACTTCAAAATCTACTATCTATCTCTCAAAAGATGGATAGTCTTCAAGCCTCCTTTACCTCCTTCCAAACTAAAACAGAAACTTAACTTTCTCTTCTAACCCAAGAAGTTGAGTCACTCAAAGCTAACCAATCCCAACCCCAACCCACCCCTGCCCCAGTTGATCTCTTTCCAATTCTTGACAAATTGGATCAACTGTTATTCAAATCATCTACTCCCACTCCTACCCCTTCACCTACAATTTCTAACCAAACCATTTCTTCTCTAAACTAAACCATTTAAAACCTTCTCTCCCAACTTCACACAATCAAACCTACCCCTCCAAACATTTCTGTTACCATCCCTGACCTAATTGTTAGAGTACCTACCCTTCTAAAAACCAAAGATGATGAGGTCACCAAGTTAAGCCACTATTCTAGGCAAAAGCACATGGATACTCTCAAAGAGTTCACCAATATGTCTGATGCAATCAATAAGCTTAGACCTCTCACCTTTACCTTTATCCCATCCTTCTCACCCATACCCTCTTACCAAAGAGCCTCTCCTCCACCTCTTACTCAACCTCCTATACCTACTGCCTCTCCTTCAACCTCAACCATTCCACCCTTTACCTCTACACCTTCTTCATATCCCAACTCCATTTTCACTCCAACTGCTCCTGCTAAGCCTTCTGTCTCTTTTCCTACCTTTGCTGATGACAAAAAAGGGGAGAAGTCAGACTCATCTTCAAGTTTATCACCAGCTTCTATCAGAGCAGCTTGTGATGCAGTTACAGCTCAAGTGGAAGCTGATAAGGCAGTAGCAGATGCAGCAGCCCTCAATGAAGCAGAAACTCAAAAACAATTAACTGCTGAGGGGGAGAATCAGTCTAAGGGGGAGCAACCTGCTCAAGATGAGCAGAGGCCTAAGAGAAGGTTGAAACAAAAAGCCAGAAGGAAGAATGCAAAAAAGTCAAGACAAGGTGAATCCTGTGCCCCAATCAAAGTTCCATGAGAAGACTCTGATGATGATGATGAAGATGACATGCCTCTGTCCTCTCTACTCAACTTGAAAAAGCAGAGTTTATCCTCAACAACTCCAACAGTCCAAGCTTCCTCTCCAGTACAACAAAGTCAACCAACTCCCAGCAGTACATCAAGGAGAAAAGGAAAGAAAATCATGTCTGCTGAGGAGATTGAAGAAGAAGAAAGGAAGGAAGAAGAACTTCTAAAGCAAGATGATGATCTGATGGATATAAGGAAACTTGCTGAAATACTTGGTGATTCTGTTGATGATATCCTCAAAGCAAAGGAAATACACCAAGAATTTACAACTCCAGAAGATCTTGCTACTATCATTGGTGCAACTGAGGAAGAGCTTAAAGAAATTCAAGAGGAAGAACTAATGATATTATCATCTCAAAATTCTCAAGCTCAAGCACTACAACAACCAGGAGAACCCTCTGTCAAGAAAGCTCTCAAAAGAGGAAGAACTCATATTGAAGCTATAAAGGCTCTAAGTGGCATTGAATTCAACAAGACAAAACAATCATCAAGACAAGATTCTAAAGAGTTCTGGAGCAACAAAGAAAATTTGACTAAGAGAGAAAATGAAAACATCATTTCAAGGGTTACTCCATACAAAGGTACAGATGAAGGTCCATATCCTAGAATAGTTAGAAGGAATGAGTTCAGAATGATAGAAGATGCCTATCTAAGACACTGGAAGCAGTTCTCCTTCTATGAGATGATGGAAATCTTGTACCATATTCTAAAGTCCAAGAGTGAAGTTGCTCAAATGTTCATAGGAAAGTTTGACTACTGGATAAGAATGACAGTATGCCACAGACTCTTCACACATGATCTGTTTCTAGAACACATCCAAGTGATTGATGATGCCTTCCAGAAAACATCTAAGGCCTTCATTCCCATTGAAAAGATAATATTTAACCCTCACTATCCTGATCTTAGTGCCTATGAAAGTCTGAACACAACCATTCCTCCCAACACCAACCCTTAAATGTTCAAGTATATAACAAGACCACAAAGAGGGATGTTCTTCAAGAACAGAGCTGGTGATTGGAGATTCCTAAGAGAATCTGACATGGGAAGAGCTCCAAGAGTTTTAATCTTTCAAGCTGTGAGACTGGCAAGAGGACAGACAGGAAGTGAGCACTTTGAAAAATTGATGGAAGCTAGATCTGATCAACTTGTGGCTACTCGTCCTTTAGGTAAACAGCTGGATGTCAAAGAAGAACCTTGGTGGGAAAGCAACTGATACTTCATAACTAGATTAGTTATATGTTCAAATTTCCTAGAATAGTTCAATTTCTGTAACTTAGCATAACTTTCAGTTTAGTTGCTCTGTACAAACTCTGCTGTAGTTACTTGTTTTGTAATCAAGCTTGAAACTTTGATTATTGACTACTTAGTTAAACTGCTAGTATAGATGATTCTTAGTAGATAGCTCACCTAGTGTAAATATAGAAATTCAAAAATCCTAAAAACAGAAAAAGGATAGAAAAGATACCACAAAAACAGAACAATGATACTTCATAAATGAAAAGATTCCCAAAAACAGAATATCAGGGAACATATTTTAAAGAGTTACTAAAAACAGATAGTTTGGTAACCAAAATGCACTTAAAAGTTTTATCTTTACAAATCTGAGTCAAACTGATTATTCTTAAACAAGATAAAGTTTTGTCATCATCAAATAGGGGGAGATTGTTGGGGAGATAGAGATATCAAACCATAATCAAACCTGTCTATTATTTAAAATAGGATTTGAGGCTAACAAAACCACATATTCAGTTTTGTACTTGGATCAATGAAAAACATATGTTGTTTTTCATGTTAGACTTAAAGAAATTTCTAAGTAAGAAATGTTAGTTGAAGAACAAAAGTGTCAGCTGAACACTGAGTATCAGCCAAAGGACCAGCTTCAGGAAAGATCAGCTAAGAAGAAAAGATAAGTAAAGAAGCATCAACTGAGCATCTACAAAGCATCAGCTGATGGTCTAAAACCATCAGCTGAGGGTCTCTTCAAGATCAGCTGAGTAGTCACGGATCAGCTGATACTATCACATTGATCAGCTGATGCCTCCCATCTGTCAGATAAGGTATTAATTACTTGTCCAATCTTTTCTTGATAAGCTGATCACATTTAAAGGATTAGCTAAGCCCTTGGGATTAGCTGATTGTCTAGATTGATCCGTTTATTAGCTGTACTCTGATATGTATTATTAGCTGAGCAATTTTGATCAGCTGAGTAAATCTGAGCAGCTAAGTCTTTAACATTTATCCTTAGCTGATCAAAGTTATGTTTGCAGTTGAGTGTCTGTTAGCTGAGTAACTTACACAATATCTCAGTTAATAGTTTTTCAATGTAATATTTTCTTAAGTCAAAGGCAGAATATTTGTTGTTCTATTATGCCTTAGATCTTTCTTTGTAAAAGTACTTAGCACTTCTTGAATCTGCAAAGAGACAAAAATGATAGATCTTTATCCTATGGAAAAGGAGAAAGATACTTTAGAAGAGAAGATCTCGAAGATATTCTTCAACAACTAAGTATGGCTGGGAACTGTATACTTGGTTAAGTCAAGACAACAAGAAGCATGGTGTTGATAAAAGTACAAGCATGGAAAGAGAAGTTTACTCTCCCAAGACATAAAGGTAGTACTTTAATAATATAATAATAGATAGTGGGATTTGACTTTACCGGATAGTACATTCACTTTACACTTTCTGTATAAAGTGAACTTACTTTCTACCCACTAACTTTATCTATTATAATATTATTAAATCAAGTTCATTTGTCTCCTTCTACACTCCATCAACCCGGACACCACTTTGCTTATGTATACTCATGCATGGAAACATGCTAAGTATGCAAATAGATAGAGTTGAACACTGAAATCTCATATGTTGAGAATTTAGAAGAGTTAGCATTTTACTTTCAGTGTAACAAACTTGTTCATGTCTTGAACATCTTAGACATAAGTTGTTTAAGATTAGCTTAGTCTATGTGTTAGACAAATTTAGTTGCCACCTTTTATTGAACTTAGATTTTTCGCATCTAGTTCATGTAATTATTGATTTACATCAATAAGAATAATATAAAAGTAAACCATGTGTCTCTTAAATTTTCAATAGCTAAAGTTTGTACTGAACCCCCCTTCTACAAATATTTGTTGTTGTAGTATCCATTCGGGACCAACAAATACCTAGGACTTGATGTTTATACCTTTTGAAGATTAAAACTTGCGATTTTATTGTTCTTGCTTGTTCTTGACTGAATTTTTTTTAAATACTTCACAGCTCCATAACAATGAGTAAAACCGAAAACCACTAACCCAAAACCGTATAAAACCAAAATCGAAAGGTGGCTGGTTGTTTTTACTCACTTCAGTAGTAAATGTATCTTCAAGAAAACTCGATTGAATATTAAAATGTCTTCAAGAACTTGATAAAACCATGAAATGGTGTTGAGATTATACCTTGTTTGTCTTGTACATTAGAGAATCGATAATCAATACTTCAAAACAACTTGGTACACACATCGTTAATGAAGAACTCGGTTGTTCTTTGATGAAACAGTAACCGAGAGGTATATGTTCAGCCCCTTTGATCTTCAAATCTTGATTTGTTGATGATAACACTCGATAGATCTTCAACTCCTTGGCTCTGATACCACTTGTTAGGGATAAACAAGCGGTAGAATGAAGGATTGTGATAGTAACTATGATAGGTCGAGAGAGAATCTCGTTTTCACCTTCAAAACACACATAGTTTATTCATGTAAGAATGACAATCCTTACATTCCCTTGCCTAGCACAAGGGTTATATACCTATAAGGTATATTTACAATAAGCGCCCTCAACTATTGTTTGAACTCCTATTCTATTACAATAACACAATTCTAACAAAAATCTAGCCATTCATTATATCTAATAGTCGCAATTCACAAGCTTCAATTTAACGTCGTCGTAATTCATAGTCGGGTAACGAATTAAATGAAGGGCCAAATGCGCATCCGATCAAATCAAATGAAAGGTCAGACTCAAGTCTCTCATTTTCACCTAAATATTCATTCTCTGAACCTCCCAATTTATGTGTGTGTGAAAGATATATATATATATATATATATATATATATATATATATATCTGTGTGCGTGTGTGTGTATATATATCTATATATATGAGGATGGTTAAAAGAAGAATTGCTTTTGGTACAAGAACTATAAGAATCAATATTGGCTATTGATTAAAATAAATTAATGACTAATAATTGTAAGGGTTCCTTAATGTTCTCTAATTTTTTAGTAATGGCTCATGAATGACACGGTAATAATACATGGTATATTGGGAAAATCAATCCTCATTTGTTATTGACAGTCTACCCGAACGCAATTCACGGTTGGTAAATATATAAATTGTTGGTGCAATCAAGAATAAATATTTATAATATGTTTTGATGACGCAATATTAATATTTATTTAAAAAAGAAATATTATTGAAAAATACAAGTTAATATGAAAATAATAAGTTTGGTAAAATAAGATGATAAATATAAATTTGCATTGAACACAACACAAATAAAATCATGAGGATTAGAAGTGGCAAATTTAATAAAAAGGCCAAACGCTTGAAACTTCCATAAAGTAAAAATTACTATTAAACGTCAACGACAAATATTATAAAAGGTCATTTTTTACTTAAATTATTTTCATTTAGAAAAAATTCCATATGATCTTAAAGAAATTTATTTTTTGAATAAAGTTTTTATAAAATTATTTGCCAACAATTACTAAACGAAAATATATTTTATTTTGGGAAATATGAAAATACGTATTTTGGTATATAAATATCCTTAAGAGGTAATATTATACTGTGTATCGATGATTGGTAGATGAGATCTAGAAGATATATTGTCTTGGCGATTGTGCCACCAAAAAAGTACATATGTGGCACAATGTGAGACACTCATCTTAATTTGGTACATTTATTGATTATTGTGACAACCAAAGTACACAAAATAACAGTATTAAATTCTGAATATTTATTCTTCAAAATACATATTTAAAAGTAAAAGCCGAGACATAACGAATTCTTTAAACCGGCTTAAAAAGTGGTGCAAGTGAGCCACGGCCGACCGTCGGCCGCGACCGTCCGGTCACTTGACAGCTCACCATTCTCTCTCTTCAAGCTCTATAAATACAACCTCATTTGTTCTTGATTTCTCACCTCTTGCCAACCGAAATCCTCTCAAATATTCATCACACACTTGTGATTATACATTTTTATATTTATATATGTGATTCTTGAAGTTGTTATAATATTTGTTCATCAAACAACAACTCAAGATCTTGCAAGAGAAATCAAGAGAGAGAGAGAGAGAGATCTTCGTCTTCATATTCATATACTTGCCTCTTGATATTTTGAGAGTGATTATTTTATACACCATTGTTGGTGTTTGGGAGATTTACTTATTTGTTCTTGTGGGAAGAACAATATTGTTGTTAGTGTGTTTGACTATTCCCCACTTGTTTTCTTGGTTGAGTTCTTGGGGAAGAACTTGTTCATACTTCCTTCTTGAAGGAAACTTGAGTTTTTGTTGAAGACCTTTATTGAGCTCTTGGATTAGAGTTTGGAGTTGTTGTCACCTACCATCTAAAGGTGATTGTATTACGTGGTTTCTTCCGATATAAGGAGACTTTTTACAGGTTGTGCTAGTGAAATTCTTGACGGAGGTCAATGAGTGGACGTACGTTGGAGTTCAACCGAACCACTATAAAACTTGGTGTTTTCTCTCTAACCCTTAACCTTTTAATACTTGCACTAAATATTCTTGCATCTACATTGTTGCATTAATATTTCTGCTTTTACAATTACGCACTTACATTCTTGCTTTTATATTTTTGCTCTTACATTTCATATTTACTTTCAAGTCATTTACTTCATTGTCAAGAATATACTTACATATATACATATACATATACATATACATATATATATATATACACATGTTGGGAAAATGATCTCATCAGTTAAGATTTGATGAGACAAAGTTAAGTTTGTAAGATGTGTTCTACATATAACTTAAACAGAATTATAAAGCTTAGTCAGACTGAACACTCATAGTGATTCAGACTGAGAATAAGCTGAGTGTAAGCTGTACATATGATTGATCAGCTTAGACTATATCTTAGTAAGATTATCAATATGTTTGATAAGCTGTGTGCGTAAACTAAGATATATATATTGAGTTTCAGCTTGTTGAGTTTCAAGTTGAGCGACTCAGCGTGAATACTGAGTCAGCTCAATAGAGTTGCTAAATATGTTTTTGTTAATTCTTTAGACTTCTGAGGATGAGTTAATAATTATACATGTTAGTCGATGTTTGAATTCGGGTTTGTTCTCGAATAACCTAGCTTGAGGAGTTTCAAGCTGAGTAACTCAGCCTGACTAAAGAATTCAGTTTAAAAGAATTTAAATGTGTTTTAAATTATGTTTTAACTCTCTATATCTACGGAAAGGATAAGAAGACTTCAGGATCAAGATTGAAGATTGAAGACTTAAGATAAGAAGATTCAAGATTCAAGATTCCGGATTATCCGATAGTTAGTTAGCGAATTAAGCTAAGTCTTAGTTTGTTAGGAACCGTAGCAACAGGATTATAAATACTTATCATCCTGATAAGTTTAGAGGTACGACTACGACTATGACTCAGAACTAAAAAACAACTAAGTGTTGCAGAGCCAAACCTCACCTCACCGTATGTGTTACGATTCTTGAATCACTGTTTGTCAGTTCAACGTGATCAAGATATTCAAGGATTGCCAAGCTATTCGTGTGTTAGAATAATCACATTGGTTGTGATATTGGTAATTTATCAATCTATGTAAATCCTGTTTAGAGAGTCGTCAGTATCTATAATCATAAGTTGATTATAGATAGCTAAGTTTGAGAGATTGAGAGATTCATATTAGGTAGTTATATTTCAAGAGTTGCTTACTTGATAGTTATTGTAATCATCTTCTTATTCAAAGTATTGTAATCATCTTCTTAATAAAAGCATTCGATTGATTGTGGTTTGATTTACTTTGTGTAACACTTTTATTTGATTTGTTCAATTTCCGCAGAAAGTGTATTCATCCCCCCTTCTACACACCTGTTGCTTGTTGTTATTCTCACCAAGGGACCAACAACTGGTATCAGAGCAGGCTAAACAATTTCATAAGTTGAAAAGTTCAAGATTCTGAGAAAGTCTGCAATATCTACAAGCAACAATACCTCAAACTTTCCGCAGATATCTGCCAAAGGCTGTCCCATATTTGATGGATCTGACTATCCTATGTTGAAGTTCAGAGCCATGTTGTTCCTCAAGTCCATTGACAACCGTATGTCGGATGTCATCACAAAAGGACCTATTATCCCCAAGATTTCTGCTACTGTCAGTGATACGTCTCCTGGCAGAACTGAAAAGGAAACAAGAAAGCCTACTACATCCTGGACTGATGAGGATTGGAAACTCTTTAATCTGGATGACACGGCTAAAAGTGTTCTAGCAAATGCCCTAACTAATGAAATCTTGTGTACTGTGACTGGGTGTCAATCTGCAAAAGATATCTGGGATACGCTGAGTGTTACATATGAGGGCACAGATCTTGTCAAGCAACAGAAGAAGAATCACTTGAATAGATCTTACAAAAACTTCTTCTCAAAGAAGAGTGAAACCTTGTCTGATTTGTTCACAAGGTTTCACTGCTTGATAAATAACCTACTAAGTGTGGGTGTAAAAAAAGATGAGGCTGAACTTGTGCTGAAATTTCTGGATGTGTTACCAGAAAAGTTTAATGATGTAACTACAACACTGAGGGCTGGAGGAACACTGCACGTGTACAACCTACAGTCCATAATCATGAACAGATCACTGAACACAAGAGAACTTCTCAACAACAACTCAAGGAGTCTCTGGATAAGAATGAATTTGCATTGGTTGCACAGAAAAAGAAGTAAAGTTCCAAGACACTGGTTGTTAAATCTGAGACTGAGTCAGAATATCAAGCTGACCACTCAGACTCAGACTCAAGTGATACTGATGATGTTCAGAATATCACTGAGCAAATGGCAATGCTAGCCAGACATTTCAGAAGAGCTCAAAAGGGAAGAGGAAGATCTGACAGGGGTAAAGGGAAGAGTTATTTTGATCCCAAGAATGATGTGTGCTTCAACTGTCAGAAGAAGGGACACATTGCTGCTGAGTGCATATCAAAGAAGGTGGAATCAACAACAGTTGTTGATAAGAATGCTTACAGAGCTGATAAATACAAGAAGAAATATACCCAGCTCAAGAAAGGAAAGCCAGAAGACAAACCCAGTGCAAAAGGGTTATATGTTGAAACCTAGGTGTAACACCCGGCCGGCGCCTACCGGTCTCATACCGGTGCTACCAACTCTGGCGTGTCAGGTCTGCAGCCCAATACAACCCAACCCTTCCCTCTGATATCATACCAGAGTAGGTTGTTGGTGAGACTTGAACCCAAGACCTCACCCTTTAATACCACTCCTACCAGAGTGACATCACCAATTGAGCTTTGAACCCAAGACCTCACCCTTTAATACCACTCCTACCAGAGTGATATCACCAATTGAGCTACAGCTCAATTGGTGATGTCACTCTGGTAGGAGTGATATTAAAGGGTAAGGTCTTGGGTTCAAGTCTCACCAAAAACCTACTCTAGTATGATATCAGAGGGAAGTTTGGGGTGTATTGGGCTGCAGACCTGACACGCCGGAGTTGGTAGAGCCGGTATGAGACCGGTAGGCGCCGGCCGGGTGTTACAAAAAAGTGCACTTTTTTGTAACACCCGGCCGGCGCCTACCGAACTCTATCGGTGCTACCAACTCCGGCATGTCAGGTCTGCAGGCCAATACACCCCAACCCTTCCCTCTGATCGTTATCCAGAGTAGGTTGTTGGTGAGACTTGAACCCAACACCTCACCCTTTAATACTACTCCTACGAGAGTGATATCACCAATTGAGCTGCAATTTGTAACACAGTACTTTTAAATTAACTTTAATACGCGTGCGGAAGCTAATTACTTATATTTACATTTAAAGCCCAAAGATAAATACAAACTTTAACTGGTTTATAATGACAAAATACCACTACGGTGTTAATTTACAAACATGCTCTATTCAAAAACTTGGACGTCAGAGTATTGGTTTGTCCATATTCCCAGTCCTATATCTTCAGAAACTCACTACAGAGCACCCAAAACAAACTAGAGGGGAATTAGCACAAAGCTAAGTGAGGGAATTAATATCTAAGCACATACAAGGCAAACAGCCCTAACAACACAAAGCTCATCAACCAAGGAGAACCAGCGGTGTTGCAACCACCTACAACCAAGGTCGGCCAAAACCCAGGTTTACCGATAGCCCAGCTAACATGGACAACAGTACCATCACCCTTGAGTACAACAAATGCACCTCAAGATCAGATACTGTAAATCCCCAAGCTACAGGCCCAGCCGCCCAGCTAAGATTGATCTCCCACCAAACATGTATACAGTTTATCAAGAGCATAGTTACAATCAGGATATCATATCCCGCACATCCGAAGATATAGATCCACTCACCACAATCTGCACTGTTGTGACACACTCAGGAATCTATATCACTGAGTCTTCTCAGTTCCTGAGATTAAGTGAACACAAGTCAGTATTCAATTCATAATACTGATTCATAATAAATAACACATTTATTCATACATCACATGTATATACTCATATTACAGATATACATTCAAGTTCTGTACACAATACTTGAATTTATCAAAGGAAACTTTAAGAATCCCATATCCCAAATATATTATACGGAATTGTCATAATTCCGAATCCATCTTGAAATTCCGATCCAGCAAAGGCATTCCATACAATTTGTATAAATTCCGGATAAATCAGGATTCCGAGTGAAATGTCCAATTCCGATGATATCCAATTCCGAGAAATGAGGAATTCCGATTAATCATCAATTCCGATGAAATCATATTTCAATTCCGAGCAAAGGCACATTTCGAGCAAAGGCACATTCCGATAAAAGGCACATTCCGATAAAAAGGAAACATTCCGATAAAAGGCACATTCCGATAAAATTGAATTCCGATAAAAGTGTTAGGGCATTTCTCATATTCCGAGAGAATGTCCAATTCCGAGAAATAGACAATTCCGATAAAATCAAATCCGAGAAATATGTTAAGGCCAACACTTCATCTTTTATCGGTTTTTTAATATAATCCTATCAAATTTCTCGGATTCATCCTTCATTCCGAGAATAATTTATCGGATTTTGAAAGGTATTGAATGAGTGTATAGTGTGATCCGTAAGTGTGTGTTTCTTCTATTGCATATGTCAAAAGTTACATAGAGTCAATGTTTACAAACTATTTATACTAAGTACATAAAATGTACTATTTACACAAAATACAGACTAGATCTAATCATAAAATCTAGATCTAACAATCTCCCCCTTGATTTGATCTAGTCTATGTTCCGTTCACCCAAGATTCTTTGCCATCTACGAAGAGTAGCTCTTTCACGCATCTTAGCTTCTATCTTTTCCATAATATCAGTCATGCTTACTCTTGCAGATTGATCAAAGTCATCCTTGAGGCTGAAGCTGTGCTCTCTAATCTTGATAAGCCAGACTCTAAGTGAACCATTAGAATAAGCATTGAGTTCCTTGGTCCTTAGAAAGAATTTCTTCTTCTTGCTGTTGAAGAGAACTATTCGATCATCTTCTCCAGTCTCATCATCCCTCCAAATAGTTTGAAACATTTCTATCTCTTCAATTCTTGGATGTGTGGTGTTTGGCTTCACAACATTGATCTTAGCTTTTTCTGCCTCTGCACCAAGCTGGATGTCATTTTTCTCAGCAAGCCGAATTCTTTGCTTCATAAAGTCTAGCAAGATCTTGTAGCCTGCATTGTTTGCTTTGGAACTGTGTTTCTTTACTTCAAGTTCTTCCATCATATGTTCAACATCCTCCAAGCTTAAGTGTTTCAGATCTACTTGACTAAACCAGTAAGATTTCTTATCTATTCATTGCACAGAGAAGTAAACCCAAATCACATTAAGAACTTTTCTAAATGAGCACTTCACTTTAGAAACAGGATGTTTGGAAGCCACTTGATCTCTTGATTTACCATGCCAATTCATTATCAGTCTTCTACCTGCATCAGAGACATCTGTCAACCCGAGTAGATTTATAGGTAATTCCTCCTGAATTTGTTCAGACTAAATCTCAGGAATTTTCTCTTCAAGAAAAGCCACTGCAACATCAAAAGCACTCCAATTTTTGTTTGTCTAATTTAGAGCCTTTGTAGTTAATACCACACTTTTCCTGATGTCTCTCATGCTTGAAGTCAGAATGGGATCTGGATTGTAATTTTTAGGAACCCTCCACTCTGCTCCCCTCTTAAGCTTTTTCAATCTTTTCATCTTATCTTCTTCCCTCAACAGATCTCTAGCTGTTTTTCTAAATTTGCCCGGAGATGGAGGAAACAAGTCAGCCACTTCTCTGTTTATCCTCAGCACATTTTCAATGTTGAACAGCTCAGGAGTAGGAACTTCATCAACCTCAGGCTTTTCAACCCTTGGTGTTGTCACAGTCCTTGTTTCTTTGATTTTGCTTATCTATTGTTGAAGAGTTAATTCTTTTCCATGTTCACCAGCTTCTGCTACAAATGACCCATAAACATCAAAGTCTGAACTTGTACCAGTAAGAAAGTCATATGTATCATCCACCAGTCTATCTGTATCCTCTTCTTCTTCATCAACTAAGGCCATTTTCCTTTTTCCTTTACCTCTACCTCTGCCTCTCTTTGGTGTTGGTGTTTGCTTGCTTTGAGATGACAAGGCAGATAACTTTGAGATTAAAGATGTCACAGGCACAGTTGCATGTTTCTCCCCCTTAGAATGATCGGGATCAGGATCTTGGTCATTATGTTTTTGATTCTTTCCTTATGCCTGACAGGTTTCAAGAGAAGCTTTAAGTGCAGCAGCAATTGCAGCTTCCTCTTCAGCATTAATTCTCCCTGAAGTCTCCCCCTGAACAATAGCTGGAGGAGCCTCACCCTCAACATCCTTAATGGGATCAATGGCATCCATTCTTTTATGAAAAGCAACCCCGAATGCAGCAATACTATCTTTCATCTCCTTTTTGAAGCTTTAAAAATTAGACTTTTTGTATTCATGACGCAGCAAGTCAACCAGAGTGACATCTTCTTCATTATTATCAGGCCTTGCCATTAGCTTAACATAAAGTTGGGATTTCAGTTCATCAATAGTAACATCCGGGCCTTGCTTAGAGAGCAGCCGATCAAGCTTTTCATTCATAACATCAATCTTGTTAGAGAGCTCCTGATGCATTTGATCCATCTTTGAATTAACCTCAGCCAGAGCAGTTTGAAGGTCAGCCTTAGAAACAAATTCCGAGACAACCTGAGTAACATTTGGAGGTGTAACAAAACCGGGATCACGTAGATTACCCGTTGAGACTGGAACAACTAGAGGAACAAATCCTTTAGAAGTTGAGCCACCCACATGCACAGCTGTATCAGGGTTGAATGTGGCGGGATTTCCATCTAATCCTTGAAGTTTACGTACTGTAGATTATATAGATGTTCTACTAGGTCCTTCAGGTAGGATCCTAGTTGATGGTATAGATGTGTCCTTGTGTTTAGAAATAATTGGGCTTGCAATGTGCTCTTTAAAATGAAAGTCGGTAGCCTGGGGAGAAATGACACCTGTTTCAATACCAACTGTCTCAGAAGGAGACTTCGGTAGATTATGTGTTAAAGCCCCGTGAGAAGTTGAAACAATTTCTTGTTGAGAAGAAACAGAGTGGCTTGGTGGGGTTTGTGCATGCTCTGGTGGGATGCCAGAGTCTTGTTCAACACCAGGACTGACCCTGTCAGACCCGATGGCAGATGTGGTTTCCCGGCTATTTGTGGTTGGGGAACTCTCAGCACTCTTATATTCTTTTTCTCCCAATACACTCTCATTTTCTTTTAACTGTTCCTCTTCATCTACATTAACTTGGCCAGCAATAGTGATATTTTCATATAAGCACCCAGTATCAAGAGATTCTATGTCAACCAAGTCATCATGCTCATATGCTGGACCTTCCAAGTTAACACCCTCAAGTGTAACAATCATAGTGTCTATATTCATCTCAACACCTCTTTCAGGAGTTTCTTGAGATTGAGGTTGAGACTTAGAAAGTAACAGACCTATAGGAATTTCATCCTCCTTATCTCCCTCTCCTACATTGTCACCTCCCTCATCCACTTCATCCCCCCTCTCAGAATTTTCTCTCGACTCTCCCTCGTCAGTGTCACCCGAAGACGACTGACTACTAGAATCTGAACGTACTACAATTCTTTGGGTAGGATCAACAGGCTCTTGTCGATCCGGAAGAACGATATTATTCTCACTAATGTATGCCTTTACTACAGGATCATGAAGATCCATCAACATTACTAATTCAGCAGGCATTACAAAAGCCTGGACCTCAAAGGTCTTTTCAATTTTGTACATTTTCTGCATGATATACACCATTGGCAGAGGATCATTATCCCTCCGATTGATGTCATTTGGATGATCTTGCATGATGCTTTGTACAATCATCGAGAGAAATTTGGGGTATGGGAGAAACTTCTTTGCTTGTTGTGGAACTTGTTTCTGATGCACTATTTTTGAAATTTCTTGAAACATGATAGATGCATAGTCCACATGCCAGTGTTTGACCATTGAAACCAGAATTTGAAATGAACTTGTGCTAGCACCATCAACTCCTTTGGATATACTAGTGAGGCACCGGTTGATAATAGCATACAAAGACTGCTAAATTGGCACAATATTGTTCCTCTTAAATTGGACACTCTTGGTCAACACCCCGTCGAATCCCAGATCCTTTACATGGGGATATATAGCCTTGCTCGATGGAATAGGATCAAACTTGTTCTTGTTAGCATAGGTGCCCCTCTCAGATGGTCGTCTAAACATTGTCCGCAGTTGGTCAACACCAAAAGTGAATTCATATTGTTCTATCTACCCACCTAGAAGCTCCTCTCCCTCATCATTTACAATATTATGCAGTGAGTGCCACAACTGTTGCACATAGACCTCGGGTACAGGAGGTTCTTCCCCGTCAGCAATAGGGTTGTAGGAGAATATGTGGTTTAATGGATGTGTTTCTATTAGCTCAGAAAGAATAGGGTATTGAGTGGTGGTGGTGATGGAGTCAAAGCAATGATTATTCAAAAGATTGGGTAAGTAGTTGTCTGGGTTAAACACTTGTTCAGAGGGAACAAATGCTGGAAGGTTACCAGGGTTAGCCAACTCTGATTGGTTTCTGAGGATTTCGTGCAAGAACATCATCTGATTCAGTGAAGATTTGATCGGAATTGAAGCATTCTTGAAGAACTTTGTCACTTTCGGGTTGATTCTGAAATTGAAGATCTGATGGCTTAAAATTGTTGTTTTATTGCACATTGGGAAGGATATTAGCATTATAACTCTCGAAAATTGGATTGGTGTCATTACAAACAACAAATTTAAAGATATGAAGGATTGAAGTTTTTCGAGTTCTTGAGAGAAATTACTGAAAAATCAACTTGTTGTGTTATAAATTGAGAAATAATGGTTAGAAGAGTTCATTGGATATCTGCGAACTGACTTGGAGGAGTTTAGAACAATTGGAAAAGATTTGATCAAAAATTCGATTTTCCAATCTGAAAGTTGAAGTTATCGGAATTCCTGGCTTGAATCTGTCGGAATCCTTGCTTTGAATCACTCGGAATTATCAATTCCGTGAATATTTGAGTGGAATCTCATCAATTCCGTGAAAATTCCATCAAGAAATTACACATTCCGATAGAACTTATATCGGAATCTCTGAAATTGTGAAGAACAACTTACATTCCGACAGAACTTTTCTCGGAATACATCAATTCCTACAGAAACTTCTCTCGGATTGATCACAGAAACTTTTCAAGGAATTAAATTTTCCTCGGAATTGCAATATTTTCTAGGAATTAAATCTTCTTGGATTTGAACAAGTTTATAAGAATTCATTTTCTCGGATTTTCCAAGAATTAATTTTTCTCAGAATTGAATTCATCTCGGAATTCAAAGATTCTACCGGAATTCAACTTTCTCGGATTGTCCAAGTTTCTCGGATTTCTCAGATTTCAATTTTCTCGGATTGTTAAAGTTTCTCGGATTTCACAGAGTGTTAAATTTTTCTCGGATTGTTCAAGAAGAATCAATTTTCTCGGAATTCATACTTAGACAAATTTTCACAATACAAGAAACCTTTCAGAGCAACGATCTAAACATGAGTGCTTATAGTGAAACCCTTTCGTTTGGTTCTGACACGAAATCTCCCGTGCTTTATCGTGGAGAATACAACGTGTGGAAAGGGAGATTCATGGATTTTATAGAAAACAATGAAAAATATGGAGAGCTTATGAAGTTAAGTATCAAGAATGGAAATGGTATCTTAATATTTCATCAAGCAGCTGATTCAGCCAACAATCCCCCACTTCAAGAAATTAATCGTCCTAAAACACCTGCCGAATATATAGCTGATGAAAAGCTTCGAGCAACTGCAGACCAAAAGGCGAAATATTATTTGAAGCATGGTCTTTCATCTGAGTTTTACATCAAGATTAATGGACAGGATACAGCCAAAGAAATTTGGGATGAGATTGAAAGACAAATGGAAAGAACTGAGTCTGGGGTATGGATCAAGGAAACTACTTTAGTAAATTCACTTGATCACTTCCGTTCTAAGGAAGGTGAAACACTGGTTGATACCTACAGCAGATTCTGCAAGCTGCTCAATGATCTTATAAATCAGAAGCTGTATAGCTATTCTGATCTTACAAAGAACACCAGGTTCCTGAATTCACTTGGATCTGAGTGGAGAACTCAAGTGACCATCTACAGACAAATGAACCAAAAGGTTCTCAATAAGGTCACTCATCACATGATATTTGAAGAACTGAATCAATATCAAGATGAAGTAGGTATGAGTTCACAAAAAGAAAATGTTGATCCTCTAGCCTTAGTTGTGAATGATGGAAGAGGCAGATCTTCAAGCAGATCTTTGAAGCTTAAGCAAATACAAGAATCAGAATCTTCCGAGACTGACAACGAGGAGCCAACAGATAATGAGAAAGTTATGCAGGCTGTTGCTTATCTGACCTACATGTTGCGGAACCAGTTTACTAAGTCTAAAACCAATAATCATCAGAGATTCACTTCAGGATCTCGCAGAAGAGACAATAATTTTCAAAGACATGACGGAGTAAATCTGGAAAAGAGGTATGAGAGAAAGATTCAAGATTCTCAGCCTAAAAAGTGTTATAATTGTGGAAGCACAGGGCATGTAATCAAAGACTGCAAAAAGCCTAACGTTAAAGACTCGGAGTACTATAAAGCTAAGCTGAATCTGATCAAAAAGAGGAATAGTGGAACAGTGCTTCTGGCAGAAGAAGATCAATTCCTATCTGACAATGATGATTCAGAGGAAGATGCTGAAGTTCATACCCAATTCATACTCATGGCTAATGTGGAAGAATTTGAATTTCTGGAGTCTGATGCTGAAAGTGAAGATGAGATTGATGGTTTGGGGTTTGCTGAGAGTAAAACTGTGGTTGAGGATGCAGAGATAGGAGAAGCAGATACTGGGTTTATGGCTAAATTTGATGAGTCAGATCAAGAGAGTGAGTATGAAAGTGATGATGAAGCTGAAACGGCACCTTCCAGCACCAGTTCTCTCTCAACTGAGTTAGAGTCTACTGCTGAGAAGGTATCTCTTGATAACTCTCATATATCTGTTGATCACATCATAACACTAGTTAATCAAGTGCAAACCTTAACTGCTAAGAATCAAAAGCTGCAAAAACAAAACCTTAATCTTAAAATGAACCAAGCCGTCAATTCTGAGCACATGACCAAACTTAGTCAATTCCAGGAGTTAATCAAACAAAAATATGATGAATTGAATCAGATACAAGAGCAAACAGAAAGAAAGGTCCATGATCTAAATGCTGCTAAGTTGAGTGCTGAAATCAACTTCAATTTGATTTAGAAAGAAAATCAACTTCAATTTGATTTTGAAAGAAAATCAAATTTTGGAAACAAAAGTTAACAATCTTGAAGAAGTACAAGGGTTTAGGGTATGACGACAGTGACTTTTTCAAGAAAATCAACTGCACTCAACTTTATCAGGCAGAAAGGATGAATCGAGGGCTAACTGAAAAGATGGTGTTTGTTGCTGCTGAGGAAGTAAAACAAGAAGAAGATCTCAAAAGAAAATCCACAACAAAATGCCAAAAACCATTTAATTATGATTCACTGAATGCTTCGTATGAAACTACTGATGGTTTCTCATTCAAAAATAAATCTGTTTTCCATGCTGAAACTCTAATTTTTCAAAATCATGAACAAACAGTCAAGTCATACGCACCACTCTTGTACATTCCTCACATGGAATTGCAGCGCCGACAGCAGATTATTGAAACCAACTGCATAATTAACAACATCATTCTAGACATAGAAAATCAAATGTTGAAAGAACAGTTGTCTCACTTACAGTCTTCCGCTGATCCTTTTCATAAATTTAACTCTGAATTGGTAAATCAACTAAGATTTGAAAATGATGTGTTAATTAATCAATCTCAAGAATTTTCTAAGGAATTGGAACGAGCAAAGAAGGAAGTTGAGAATCATAAAAGAACCATCATTCAGTTATGTGAGGATTTAAAAAGGAAAGTAATTGAATCTCAAAAATCAAATGATTCTAATTTAGAACATCTTGACTGTACACATCTTGTGATTCCTCAACTCATTATCTATAAACTAGAAACTCAACTTCATGATGAAAAAATCAAACGGCTTATGCAAGAAGTGGAACATGGCTGGGGTGTTGCAATTCCTACTTGCCCAAAAGCTTGTAGAGAATATGTATCTTGTGTTCCAACGAGTATTCGTGAAAAAGGGTCTACATCAGGCACCAAGCCTTCAACATCTGCATCATATTCTTCTACATTTTTACGCATTAACAAAACTAACAAATCTTCTTCTCTCTCCTCTGAATCAGATAAAATCAAATTTCAAAGTTCCATAAGAACTGTTACCAAACCAGAAGTGAGAAAGGCAGTGAAGACAGCAATGCCACAAGCTGAGAAGAAGACAAATGTTCCCAAAACAGTCAAGAAGCCAAAAGTTGAGGATAAGATACACAAGACACAACATACTTTTAGAAAACATGATTACTTTCCTTCTTTTTGTTTCATTCATTATAAACGTTGTTTGAAGAATTGTAAGTCTGATTTGAATTGGAAGAAAAAGTCTGATAATGTTTCAAATAGTCAAACTGATACTCCTAAACCACAAGCATTTAATGTTGAAAATTTTTGTGAAAGTATTGGCTGTGTGCAAGGTCATTGTATAAATGCATGTTCATATCATCAAGATCGAATGTTACATGGTTTCAAATCAGTTCCTAACTGGAATAATCCTGAAGAGGGTATGATTTTCACTTGGTTTGTCAACCGTGTTGGCTACATCATTCATCAATGGATCAAGAAGAGTGAACTGCGTTTCTTCTTACGCAAATATACACATAGGAGACTGCCTATGCTGCCTGGTGAGTGGGAAAATCATCTAGAAGTGATGAGAAGGGTGGCTGATTCTGAAAGAGAAGCACAGCTACGAAAGCTTCAAGTAGCACAACTCAATCGATCATTGCGACAGATTTGTTTTCTTAAATCTAAACAACAAGTTGCAAAATCACCAAATAAATCAGTTTCTCACAAAGCTATTCAAAATGTCAGCAGACATAAACCGACTTCGAATAACAGATTTCAAAACAAATCAGTTCATCAAAAAAAAATTGTTGTTCATATACATAACAAACCAACCAAAGCCCCTCTTCCTGCAAAGAAACAAAAATGGCAACCTAAGAAGTGGCAGATAAAACAACAGAAGAAATCTGAATCTTTGATTGTTGATCCTGTTATTTCTTTTGTTTCTATCTCTAACATACCTCATCCCATTGCACAATGGGTAAGGTCTTCACCCCTCGTTTCTATGTGCAGAAGAGCAATCTTTGGTACATGGATTCCGGGTGTACCAAGCATATGACTGGGGATAAGGGTCTTCTCAAACAGTTCGTGGGCAAATATTCTGGAAATGTAAAGTTTGGGAATGACCAGGTAGCACCAATCCTCGGCCACGGAGTGTTGGAAACAGGGAATAATAGGATTGAAAAGGTATCTTATGTAGAGGGACTTGGCCACAACCTATTCTCTATAGGTCAGTTATGTGATAAGGGTATGGAGGTTCTTTTCAAAAAGAAGTCTTGCTCTTTGAGAACTGAGGAAGGAACTGAGATTTTGGGCGGCAACAGAAAGTCAAATCTATATACTATTGACTTATCTGGCAAAGGATCCAGTTCGTCTGTTTGCCTGCTGTCTAAAGCTGCATCAGATTTGAACTGGTCATGGCATAGAAAATTGTCCCATTTGAATGGGAATCTGGTTAGAGGCATCCCTAAGCTTAAGTTTGAAAAAGAGCATCTCTGCAAAGATTGTGAGCTAGGGAAGCTTAAGCGGGTACCACACAAGGTTGTTCAAGTTTCAACAACATCAGCTCCTTTGCAGCTGATTCATATGGATCTTTGTGGGCCTATGCGGGTACAGTCCAGCAACGGGAAAAGATATATTTTGGTGATGGTGGACGACTATTCTCATTACACATGGGTTAGGTTTGTCTCTCACAAGTCTGAAGTGCCTCAACAGATCATTGTATTCCTGAAAAAGCATAAAAGTCAACAAGATCAACCCGTAAAAGCAATACGCACTGACAATGGCACATAATTCAAGAATAGAACTCTGGATTCTTATCTTGATTCTGAAGGCATCTCACATTAGTTCTCTGCAGCCTACACTCCTGAGCAAAATGGATCTCTAGAAAGGAAAAATAGAACACTTGTTGAAGCTGCAAGAACAATGCTACAGTATTCAAAGTTGCCACCATCTTACTGGGCTGAGGCTGTCAACACATCATGCTATACTCAAAACCGTTCCTTAATTCATCGTCAGTTTAATAAAACTCCTTACGAGCTGTGTAACGGAGTAGTGCCTAATATCAAATACGTTCACGTATTTGGTAATAGGTGCTTTGTTCTGAATGAGTCGGACGAACTTTCTAAGTTTGATCCCAAAGCAGATGAAGGAATATTTTTGGGTTACTCAACATATACAAAAGCTTTTAGAATACTGAATCGGAGAACTAATATGATTGTGGAAAGCATGAATGTTACGTTTGATGATTTCGTAAACTTAAATTCTTTGACAGCCAAACCTGCAAATAATAAAAATCCTGGTTCCCAAACCAACAAATCTGAATTTGAACACATTCAGAATGAAGATATAAATTTGGATTTCATGTTTGAATTTTTCAAAACTAATGAATCTTCTTCTGTTAATGTGAACAGGGCTGAACCACTTCAACCACAACCTGAAAAATTTGTAACTCTAACAACACCTTCTGTTGCACGGGATACTGATCAGGAGAGTTCTGAATTTGAAGCTACAAACAGTTCGTTTATAGAACAGCAGACTCCTCCTCCTGTTGCAGCAGATTATTCTGTAAATCCGTTTGCTGAAGCTGAAATGGTAAATCCATTTGCAACGGATGTTCAACCACTTGATGACTTCATACAAGTTAGGACTCTCGAGCCTGTATGGTTGAGAAGTCACCCTGACACTCAGATACTTGGCAGTTTGAACGTCGGTGTTCAAACTCGCGCTGCAACCGCAAACGAATGTTTGAACATGAATTTTCTGAGTATGATAGAGCCAACGCGCATATCAGAAGCTTTAGAAGATCCAGACTGGATTCTTGCTATGCAAGATGAGCTGAATCAGTTCGACCGGTTGAAAGTCTGGCGTTTAGTACCCAAACCTGAAGGTCAATCGATTGTGGGAACTAAGTGGATCTTCAAAAACAAGAAAGAATCTGATGGAGTAGTTGCGCGCAACAAGGCTAGGCTAGTGGCTAAGGGGTACAATCAGCAACAGGGAATCGACTATGATGAGACCTTTGCTCCAGTCGCCCGTTTGGAAGCGATCAGATTATTTCTAGCCTATGCTACCTTCAAGAATTTTAAGGTTTTCCAAATGGATGTTAAAACTGCATTCCTCAATGGTAAACTCAAAGAGGAAGTCTATGTTGGTCAACCTGAAGGCTTCGTGGATCCCAAACACCCACAACATGTATATCTACTTGACAAAGCTTTGTATGGTTTAAAACAAGCCCCGAGAGCTTGGTACGATGAGCTGTCAGATTACTTGTTGAGTAAGGGCTATGCAAAAGGGACCACAGACACAACACTCTTCAAAAAGCAGATCGGTTCAGATTATATTCTTGTACATATTGTTGGAATATGCCCACTGACACACGTATGCCGAGTCATTGCCGATGATGTGCGGGCCTATTAGGTCATACACCTAACTTCTACCCAAATAGCCCTAAGTGGAAATAGCTGGTCAAAACGGTCAAATTCAAGTTGACCTAGGCTTCACGACCGTGAAGGATACTCCACGGGTCGTGAAGCAAGGTGTCCCCACGAGTTCCTTCACGGCTCGGGTCGTGAAGGGATCGTGAAGGATAAAATGCGCCACGGATACCCTTACGACTTGAAGGAACACGACACGGGCCGTTAAGCTTTTAAGCTTCATGGGTCGTGAGAGCCCGTGAAAGGTCGTGAAGCTCGGAAAACTAAGTGGCACTTGATTCTCATTGGCTTGTTCATGGTGGTCCAATAAGAGTCAAGCTCTTGGCCAGCTAAGACTGAGATGAGGTCATTTTTTAGCTCTATAAAAGGCTTATGCCTTAGAAGCTTAAGGACCTTTTGCCAAACTCACTAATATACACTTGAAGCTTCAAAGAGAGAGTTCTTGTGAGGGTTCTTGTGGGTTTCCTGAAGATAAAGGGCTGGATTAAGATCTAAACTATAGTAGTGTAAGATTTAATCTTTCTTGCTAGCACAAGGTAGAAGTTCTTTTGGTGTATCACTTCGGTGGAAGATCTTCAGGGCTATTTCTTCAAGAGTTTGATCATCCCATCAATACACAACCTTTCCAGAAGCTAGGAGCTTAGGAGAAAGGTATATCATCTTTACCTTTGTGTTGTTGTTTGTTTTTGGTTGCATGCATGTTGTCATCAAGTTGTACCAATTATGGAGTTCATGGGATTCTTTTGTTTGAAATCCGATTTATTTGCTTCCGTTGCGTTTTTGTGTTGTTCATGAACTCCTACAGTGGTATCAGAGCCATCTTGATGCCTTGCATGCACCATTTTGGCGTGAAAATCATTTTTATGCGAAACTGGACATTCTGTCCAGATGGTCTTCACGGGCGTGAAGGTTTTTCTTCACGGTCGTGAAACTCCGTGTTCACGGGCGTGAAGGTTTTTCTTCACGGTCATGGTGCCTTCACGACTTTAGTATGGGGTTGAGGTCGTGAAAGGGTTTTTTGAAAATTTTCACGAGTCGTGAGACGCACTGCCGTGAGAGGCTGTGAAGGTCAGTGGTCGTGAAGGCATCTGGAAATTGTTTTTTGGCCCGTTTTAAAAGAAAAAACTTTATAAAAATGATTTGGCCATTTTCTAGATTTTTCCAGTTGTTTTGATTAGACTTTTGACCATTTAGAAAACCCCATAATATCCTAACTCGCATGTTTATATGTATCGGGCGGTTTTGGCATGATAACGCGCACGTGCATATACTTGTGATGTGTATGTATGAATATGGTTTTTCAAAGAGTTTGGAATTCGTAATACATACATACAAGATTTATTCACTCGTGCCTTGAGTGTTTTAGGTAGTTTTGGATTAAATCTTGTTAGGATATTTTACACGGTTTGGTGTGGCACAACGTGTTGTTTTGTGTTGATTGTTGTGGTTGTTTGTAAATCCGGTAACATTCAACCTTATGACCTATGTGATGTGCTTTGGTTGGTTGTAATTATTTATTCATTCATTTGGTGGTTTCTGTTGGGATCTCGTGGGCTAGTAGCGGAAGCAAGGTACAAGTTTTTAAGCCCAAGGTACAAGCACATAAAGCATAAAAACCGAAATCCCACAAATGGACCAAACTCTATGTAAAGAAATGCAAAAAGGAGAGGAAAGAGGTGGTTATACCTTTCTCCTTAGCTCCAAAAAACTCGTTGTCTCGTGCTGGTGATGCTCCAAGAATGAAACGCGGATCGGCTAGTGGGTACGTCTAACCACAAGAGCTAGCAAGCCATCGTGTTTCTTCACTCCGAAAAACACTGTGGAACAGCAACTCATCAAGACCAACTTCTGGAGCACTCTCTAAATCTCTCACTTGGTAATAGTAGCACCAAAGAGAAGTCTATGAATGTTAGAGAGAAAAAGGAGAGAAAACCAAAACCAAAAATTGAGTTCTCTCCTACCTCTCACTTCTCCAGATTAGTGTTTTAACCCCTCTCCACCGGCCAAGCCTCGAGAGTTCAAGAACAACATGCATTGGCTGATTTAGGAGGTGGATTTGACAAATGGCACTGGCAGATTTTAGCGGTGCTAACCACAAGTTAGCGGCGCTAACTCAAAATAGTTAGCGGCGCTAACGCACCCTGTCAGTGATTTAACACAAAGTACATGCAGCCGTAGCGGCGCTAACCTCTAGGACTTAGCGGCGCTAACCCTTAAAGTTAGCGGCGCTAACGCGGCCTGCGATGTCAACTTTTGTCTTTTGTCATATTTGGTCCCTTAACTTAAGTTGTTGTCAGGTTAGACCCCGGTGTGTGACCCAATAGGCCCATACATCATCAGCAGTGGTCTATATGGCGTACATACATTAGTGGGCATATTTCTAACAAACTCCCACTTGCACATAATGCACCGTACCCATGTGACCACAGACAAAGAGCGGCCTCTAGCAAAAGCATCAATGCCCTTAAGTCAGTATGGGTTCCGCTTCTTTGCAGAAAACCATAACCTACAAAAGAACGTAGAGGTCCTATTTGATAAGTGATCAAACATCCTTTTGTTCGCGATATCCTTGTGAACACGAGACATGGATTGATACGTCAATCTCCAGATCGTTCACGATTATGTTTCTCGATCTTGATTGGTGGTGACCAAAATTTAAAAACATATCTGATTCTCAATCAATATTCCTTTGCGCATGGCCATGCTTATTTTGGTGTCAGCGCCCAATCATCGAGGGGCCCAGGGATATCTCTCATACTGGAGGAACAAATTCCGTTGACTGTAGAATCCCATAGCGTGAACCTTGTCTTACTTAACTATTCCCTTTATAATAGCCAGTTACGAACTACGTTTTGAAATAGCCGAAGTAAGAAAGTTTCATGCTATAGTAATTCATACATCTCGGATCGAAGGACGTAATGATATTATCCTTCCGAGTCACTCTTTGACCATGATCCATGAAGTGAACTCGGCTGCGGGTCTTCCAGTCACTTGAAACTCTTTTCAAGCACAGGTTACTGTTGCGTTTCATGCATTCAATCCTTGATTCATGCACAACCAATACCTAACCTCAGCCTTATTTCAAACTTCCTTCCCATGAAGAATGACTGGCTGTGGAAATTTAGAATGTATAAACATTCTGGGAAGTGGTTAAATATGCTAAGATGGAACACAGTAAAGACCAATGAAGGTAACCGCATCATGCGTATATATAGTCCCCATTATATATCGATACAATCATCAGTGAGCAGTACTGCTTACCGTTCCCAAAGCTTATAAGTAAATCAAACATTTACTAAAACAATATTCAAGCCTAGTCGTAAGCATAAACAATGCTATTATACCTAGTATGAAATTCATCACTATTATTTGACAACGGCTTAATTGTGGGATCATCTACACGATATCCCTTTGTACTCTTTTGTATTCCCTTATTAAACCACTTGCAAAGTGTTTATCAAAGAGATCATTACATAATATTATCATAGTCGTCATATCCTCAATGTTTCCGAAGTCTACAATAGGATAAATGACACTTATGATTATTAGAGTCGATATACTCTCAATGCAACCGAAGTTCACAATAGAGTCATTGACACTCATTTTTATTAAAGTCGACATACCCTTAATGTTACCGAAGTACATAATAGGGTCTATGACACTCATTTGAATCTAAATGTCGTATCTACACCATATATTTGAATATTCAAAACTTCGATTAAAATCGACAGTCTCACAAGTCTAGATTTGCTTGCAGTAATAACTTACTCAAGACAACTCTATTTTCGTCGAACATCAAGAACATACTTCAATATTTCTTGAATTTAGAATCCTCTTAACTTCATGTTCAAACTTATACTCGTAGAACAATAATTCCATCAATAGGTTGAAAACAACCCTAAATTAGGACATTATTTTCATTTGAGTATATTTTACTAAGAATAAATAAACCTCCCACTAGCCCTGACAAGAGTGTCTGGTTTAGTCTATGCTTTCTAGAAAACTCATTCCATTGACTTTCTTGTAAAGCAAGACTACAACTACAAGATGTAAGTTTTGCTGACTTTATTCATGGACACAACTTGGATATCATGGATATGTAAGACCTCAGAACATGCTTTAAAACATTTCCTTAACTTAATCCTGCGAAGGATCAAGGTCTTCTTATTTCCATGTGAACATACTTGTTTCCCTAAAGCGACAACAATGCTTCACATAATCCAGACCTAATCTGGATATTATGGATGTGTAAATGCCTTAAACATTTCCTCAACTTAATCCTATGAAGGATGCAGGTCTCTTACGTACAAGTGAACTAACTTATTTCCGCAAGGTGACAACAATATTTCACTTTATCCAAGTCATCTTCAACATAGCCACTAGAACATGTTTCCATATAATGGATATGAAACACTTTGTCTCTAGTCGGTATTTGAAGTTGTCTATCAATGCATGTATGTTAGTCCCTTTACCCTTCTTGAATTACACCTCAGGTGTGGGATTTACCCAAGTCAAGTACTTGGATGCAACAAAAGATTACATCTATGTATACCATTCTCTTCTTATATTCACTAGTGAACTCAGTGTCCCACTATGTTTCCGATGAATGGTAACATCACAATGATTTACCATCAAGCTGCTGTTGCTAAAATGTTAGTGCATGAATGTAAATCCCTAGTTCTGGTCAATCAGATATGTAATTACCTACTTGGAATGATAATACAAAGAAGTTTTGACATCTGATTTACATGTTTATTCATTCTAAGTGTTTACTTATGTTTATCTTAAGCTTACAAGTACTTAATCATGTGTTGATGTGTACCTGGAAGGTTAAGTATAAAGTCTATTTCATCACGTGCGTGTTGAGGCTCACTACGTACGTAGTGGAGCTCATTACGTGCGTAGTGAGACTGTATAATTATAATTAACTAATTAACATTAAAATTGTCTAGAACGTACATAAATACATACACTACATGTGCAGCGCACTGCATCACGTGCGTAGTGGAAGTTAATTAAGGCAGAAACGTGTTTAACATAAATACCGCGTTTTCTGTTCATATAAATAGATTTTAACCGCGTATTATCGGGGAATCACATATACTCACGGGGAAGCCTTCATAATCATTGGGTAAACCTACGAAAGCATCGACTAAGTGTTGATTTCGCAATCCAAGGGCAGTCATTAAGTATTCTGTGTGTGAGTTCTTAGTGATTTTCTTAGCAATCTCTGTGTGTTCTTCGTGATCTCTGTGTGCCGGACACCTAAGCAGATCTTGAATCCTTAGGAGGTTTGGGAAATAGATATTCCGCACTATTTCTCATCCTAGATCAGTCCTAGCATTAGGGTGTTAGTTTTGAATCCCCACGGTCCTACAAAGTGGTATCAGAGCCTTGTGCTTTGATTGATCATTTTTTCTTAGGTTTCGTGATCTAGGTGTTGTTTTGGTCTTTCAGGATTGTTAGTTTTGTCGTTTTCTCGGTATTTTATCGTACGTTTAGTCGAAATAAGGTTGTTTTTGCGTTAAAAGGTTTGTGTTTTTACGTAAATTAGTTCCTAATCGTTGAAGTTTACACGTGCGTAGTGTCTCGCATTACGTACGTATAGCTCAGCAGTCCGTGCGTAGTCTGTCCTTCGTGTTCTAGAATTTTCCATAACCCGTGTTCTGTCCGTGTGTGGTGCGTCTTCATCACGTGCGTAGTGACCTACACTCCGCACGTATTGATTCTTAGTGTTAAATCATTTCTTGAAATATAAGTTACTCATTACGTACGTAGTGAATCCATTGCATGCGTACTAGGTATCCATTCCGTACGTACCTGAGTCTGTGTGAAAGTTTTTCATTCCGTGCGTAGTACTTTCCACTACGTGCATAGTGTTTTCACTCCATACGTGTTATCCTCACTTCGTGCGTAGTGCTTGAGTTTGTTTTAGGTCTTATTCATAATGTCTGACATGAGTGCAATGGCTGCCAAACAAACCATAACTGCTTTAAGTAACCAAATAATGGATAATGAACAAGGAGGAATTAATAAAGTACCTCGACTTTTAACCATGGAAGACTACCTATTCTGGAAACCACGTTTTGAGATTTTTATTGATGGGATTGGTCCGCGATTGCACAGGGCTATATCTGCTGATTACTCTATTCCTAAGGGTGAAGGGAATATTGAAGTTCCCTATGACATGATGAGTGACGATCAGAGGAAAGCATACGATGCTGAAAAGAAAGCTTATTCTTACCTGATTCAAGCCATTCCAAATGAGATCTTTCATCAGTTCAGACGGTATAGAACTTCACATTCTTTGTGGAATGCGCTGCAAAAGAGGAACGAAGGGAATGCATCTCTGAAGGAGCAAAAAGCCTCTCTACTGAGAAAAGAGTTTGATCACTTCACAGCATACGTAAATGAAAAGCTTCCCGATCTGATCAACAGATACAACCATCTTCTTAGTGAATTGGACAGTCTGGGGGTGCAGGTTTCTGAAAGACAACAAGTAGAGACTTTATCCAAGGCACTACCCAAGAGTTGGAGGCCATTTATTATGATTCTGAAGACTGGTGAAGGCTTTGAGGGCATGGATTTGAATGATTTCATAACTAAGTTGAAAGAGGATGACCAGGAGGAGCAAAACCTAGACAGATTGACCAGCTATGTTCAAAATCCCTCGTTATATTGTACTGGACCCATTGCTTCTCCAGCCACTTCATCAAATGCTCCATTGTAGACAGCTTTTACCTCTAATGTCAGTGCCTCAAACAAGTCTGCTCCTGAAACCTTAAATGGACCACCATACTCTGCTCCTTCAAGCAAAAAGTCTGTGCCAGCTTTAAACACGGAACATTTCAAGCATGGCAGCACTGAAGAAGTAAAGGAGCATATGGGGATGCTTAGTGCTTTGGTCTCTTCCTACGATGATCTGCTGAAGGGTAAAATTGGAAATGCTTATCTGACCCAGGAAGATTATGACCAGATAGACAATGATGAGATGGAAAGGCAGGACATTCTATGGTCCTATGCTAATCTGGTAAGGAGAGCCAAGGCATTAGTAGAGAGAACCAGGATAGAGCTGACGGCAACCAAAGATACAAAGTTAGGGTTTGATAAATCAGCTGTCACATGCTACAACTGTGGTGAAAAGGGTCATTTTGCTAGAGAGTGTGACAAACCAAAGAACTCAGGACCTAAGTATCCTTTCCGTACATCTCAAAAGAAAGCAGAAACATCTCCTGAAAGTTCAACCAAGGCAATGGCGGTTGTCCAAAAAGATGAGGGGATTGACTGGTCTGTGCATTTTAAAGATGATGATGCTTTTGAGGTTGCAGAGACCAACTTGGCCAGTGTTCAAGAACTGAATGATGAGTCACAATCTGAAGCAGATAGTGTCCAGGAAGCTGATGATGAATTTTTTGCTAGTAAGGAAGACTCAGTAATGCCTGCTGACAAACCAGCTTCAGTGCCGGCTGCCGAACCAACGCCAGTGACTGTTCAATCTCAATCAGAAGATCCTAAGGCGTGCATGACTGGACAAGCTGACTTAAAGGTAAGTAACTTTTCTGGCTTTCCCTGTGTTTCGTGCAATGATTATGTACAGAACATAGTATCTCTGAAATCTCAAGTTGCTGAGCTTACCTCTAAACTGCATGAGAACACAATTATTAAAGGAAGAGAAAAGACTTTAAAAGACAAAATTGAAAGTCAAAATAGGCAGATTAGAGAACTAGAGGCAGCTTTGTTAAATAAGCAAGATGCTATAGTTTTTTACATCAATCAAATAGACACTCTGAAACGGGATCTTGCTAGCTCTAAGGTAGATTATGAAACTCTAAACCAGAAACTTAAAAGTTATTCAACTTCATCTTACCTATTTGAGCACATAATCGACCGAAGACCTCAAGGTTCCGATTTAGAAAAGGACAAAAAGCAGTATACCAAATGTCCACCACCAGTGTTAAATCAACTGGTGAAAACAGATGTCTTCTCTGAAGCTGACTCACTTCCTCCTAAGGTTGATGAATCTTCTGCTTCAACCTCAAAACCTGATTTAAAAATGAAGGGGGTAGTTAGTGAGCCTCAGCTGAAATGCCTGAACCTGGAATGAGAAAACTTTTAGGCAATTTCACTGGACAAGGCACTCTAATGCAAAATGTCCAAGCAGCACTAAGAACAATAGGGAAGGAGGGTGCAAAGTCTCCTGCAACCCGTCCTTATGAGGAAGTTAAAATCCTACCCAAACAACGTGGTCTAGGAGTTGAGCCAAAATGTCCAGTTGATCAGAAAGTGCCACATAATCCTGCAAAACACTAGTCAAACAGGATTTGCTATGTTTGTAGGAGACCTGGTCACCTCAGCTGCAATGGGAAAGTTGATTCTTTTTCTGAAAATTTTCAAAGGAACAAAATGTTTAATCAAAATAATCAAAGATCAACTCAACCCATTCAGATCAAGAGGACTGTTGGGGAAACATCTGTTAAACCCAAAGGTCCCGAGGTTTGTCAAAAAGGGAAGGAACCACTCTATAAGGTGATTAATGCTTCTAGTGTTTATCACAAGGCTTCTCCCCGTCAAGACTTAAAATGGACCAATAAACCCGAATCTAAAATGTCAAATAGTTCAGATACCAATGCAAACTTCAAAGCTACTGGTATTTGGATTAACATGCCAAATGTTGGAGAAAATGGGAAACCCATGACCATTCGGGCTTGGGTTCCTAATGCTAACTAATTTTTTTTTTGTGCAGGCATTTGATAAACCCAGGTTTTTGTTCTTAATGAATGAAAACGGGATGAAAACCAAGTGTGAGGTCGTCTCTGATGATGCAACTTAATGTCTTTCTCGTATATGTGCCTGTGTGTCTATTTTCTGTGTGTTTATTTTCTGTGTCTGTGTGTCTCTGTTCTTGGTATTTATTTCTTTTAGTATTTTAGGGGGAGATAGGTGCAACATAGAAAATACAAAAAAAAATCAGAAAAACATAGAAAAAAAATCTGAAAAACATAGAAAATACAAAAAAATCAGAAAAACATAGAAAATACAAAAAAATCAGAAAAACATAGAAAATACAAAAAAAAAATCAGAAAAACAATAATGAGAAGTTGATCCAACTCAAATGGAAAATGATGGTACACTGACTTTTAATACAAAGTATGTCTAGTAAAATTAGGACTGAAGGCATGTACATATTTTTGAGAAAACTGTCTGAAAATTTGAGTCAAATCAGATAAGAAACAGATGGCGTGTAAGACATATGATGAGAGTCTAGGCTGATAAGTGGTTATGCATGTGGAAATCCATCAGAGATTCAAAATATCGAGACATTCCAAGTCTACAAGTCAATTACAGTTGAGACTAACTTAGTCTGGTGCACACACCTGTTACCATGTCAAATGTGTTAGATGACAATGAGCAAAATGTAAAAAGAGGGTGAAAATTTGACCCCAATCTGAGATGTCAAAAGAAATAGATACATTGATCTATTAGTGTTGAATTGTCAAAAAGCATAAAATGCAGTGACAAAAGCTCAACATAAATTATCAAAAGAGGTGAAAAATTGACCTCCATGTCAAAGAGCATAAAATGCAGTGACAAAAGCTCAACAGAAATTATCAAAAGAGGTGAAAAATTGACCTCCATGTCAAAGAGCATAAAATGCGTTGACAAAATCACAAAGCACATAAGCATGGTGGTTGGGTACTCAAGTTGTGCAACCTACTGAGTGAGTCAAAACACTGTGAGATTTTAAAAGAGATAGTCTTAACCATATACGCAGTTCTGGATAATCAGAAAATGTTGAAATTAAATCTGTCATTATCTGAGGAAAGTTAGATTGACAGACAGAAATTGAGGGAGTATGTTTGTGCCTAAGGTTCTGAAATGAATGATAGCTGAGTATAGATGTGCTGGTACTGACTCCATCTTGGAACCTTCTCACAAAAAGATTTAATTTCAGTAATTTAATTTTTGCAAATCTCCTTAGTGTTTTCATTTCTGTCTCTTAGTTTTTAGGATTTAATTTGTTAACAGTCTGCATTTTCTTTTTCTTTATAATCAGAAAAATACAAAAAGAGTGTTGGTGGTTCTAAGTTCTTTTAAATGTACTCTTTTGCTATTCTTTAGGTTTTCTCGTTTCACTTTGATGTGTTTAGATGCTTATTAGTAACCTTGAAGTTACTGACTGTTTATTGCTGAGCGCAGTACTAAAAGTATCAAGGTTCACATATGAGGATTTCATCACATGCGAAATGGAGTCACTATGCACGATTTACAACTTACCACGTGCGTAGTGCAGGTAAGGGCATAATGAAAGGTATTCTTTTATTCAAAATCACCACGTGCGCAGTGAACTCACTACGCACGCATTGCATATACCGATACATACGAAGTGAAGCTTAGTCGGTTTAAAAGTTAATCTTAATCACTACGCACGTAGTGTTTCACACCACGCACGTAGTGAAAAGACTATATACGTCGGGTACGTACGTCTGCGACCATTACGCAAACAAAACTCACGTACAAACTATTGCTTCTCTCTCGAGTGTGATTTTCGATTTGTGTAGAAGGAGTGATTTTGTTCCCGTTTCTATACTCGGTTTTCAGTTGCGATCTCAGTGGTATGATTTTGAACCATTTTCATTCATTAATTAGTGAGATATGGTCGATTTTAGAGGCCGAAAACCCTCGTTAGGAAAAGTGATTAAATTGGGGTTTCTGGGTGAATATTCGACCGATTTAAACCAAAAGAAATGTTTATAGAACTAAATCGATCTTACCTTTGTGGTTAATGAGATCAAAACATCAAAGAACAGAGAAATTCGAAAATCGAATGGTTCTTGATTTGAATTTTGTCCGCACGGAGTGAAGGTCAATACATGCGTATTGAGCCTCACTACGTGCGTAGTGAAACTTGTTCTTCATGTAGACGATGATGTTTTCCCGTGCGTAGTGGACATGCATCACGCACGTACCTGACTGCAATACGTGCGTGGTGCAACTGATCTAAATCAAATTGGTTTTTACCCGTCTTTCACTACGTGCGAGGCAGTGTCACTCCGTGCGTACTGGATTCCAGTCCGCACGAAGTGTGTTCTTCGAATGAATGTTTAGTTTAATTAATGCTATCTTTGAAAGTTATGTTCGATCTTTGCATGTTTTTTGATATCTGTTACTAATGTGTTGCATATGTGCTCTGCAGATTCTGAAAATGTCCACTTCTCAAACTCAACCAGAAGGACCATCAGCTGGTGTGATGGAGACTGCATCTGGCAGTCAGGCTCAAAAGGAGCTTCTTTGAGTTGACATTCATAATATAAGAGCTCATCTCGAAAAAGGCAAGTTGACAAAGGACTGTGACGGAATGATCGACTATGTGAAAAGGTCGAGAATTCATAAGGCAATTTCAACCAGATGTTCTGCATACATGTCACACCAACGAGCATTTTGGAAAACAGCTAAATATGATTCGGAAGCAAACTTTATCAAAGCTGTGGTGAACAAACAAGAGGTTTGTGTGTCTGAAGCAGTGCTGAATGAGTTGTTGGGTTTTGGAGACTCATCTGGAGATCCTATTATGTTGAGCAGCTGCCGAGTGAAAGGCTGTCTCTTACGGTGTGGCTACAGTGGGAAGGTGGAGGTTGACACTATTAAGAAAACTTTTTTCTGCCCACCCTACAGATACTTGATGCATGTCCTCTCCCACTGTCTGGGATTGAGGAGGTCAGGTCATGACCAGATCAACACGACCTTCTCCCATATGTTTGTTTCCCTGGTTCTGAATGTGCCGTTTAATATTTCAAGAGTTATCTTTAAAGCCATGAGAGGGAACATGACAAAGGGTAAGGACCAGTTCCTGCTTTACCCAAGGTTCTTGCAGATGGTGATTGACAGCCAGGTACCGAATCTGGTGAAAGAGGACAGTGACAAAATGCCAATGAAACATATGAGTGCATCCACTGTCGGTCAAATGAGCAGGTACATCGGTGAGCATCCACCGAAAAGGAAGCTGATTTGTCATCTTGCCAACCCACAATACAGAGCCCCTGTGAAACAACATCTGTGGAGAAATGCAGACTCAACATCTGGAGTTGAAAACATGCAAGTCATCTCAGATGATGATGAGGAGATAGAAAGCGCTGAGATTGTTAGGATCTGCCCGATAATATATGTACGCCTTAAAGCACTGCCGATGATGTATGAGCCTATAAAGGTCACAAACCGGGGTCTAACATGACAGCAAATAAGGTTGAGGGACCAAAGATGGCAAAAGTGGAAGTTGGCAATGCAGGCCACGTTAGCGCCGCTAACTTAACGAGTTAGCGCCGCTAACTGTATAAGGTTAGCGCCGCTAAGGCTGCATGTGCTTTACGTCTAATCGAAGTCAGGCCGCGTTAGCGCCGCTACGGGTTAATGTTTAGCGCCGCTAACTCTTGGTTAGCGCCGCTAAACCTGCATGGACTTTATGTACAAGTCATCTCCACTTGTAGCCAATGAGGGAGAATTCTGGAACAATCTTGGCCGGCTAGAGGGATATCAAAGGGCATTTCAGATGTCTTTATAAGCCCACTACTCCAGGCCATTTGTTCTTCTTGGACAATTTCTCAAAAAGGCAAATATCTCCCTCTCTCACTTTGATACTTGGGTGTGTGATCAAGTGAAGGTATTTTTCGGGTTCCAGAAGCCATTTGCTGTTCTTAGGTGATATTCCTAGTTGGAGATATCATTGAAGGGTGCTAGCACATCTTGTTGGACTTGTGCCCGGTTTGTGGTTTCGTGAAGAGAAAGCCTAGATCAAGAAGAAGGAGTTGCTCGCTTCAACATCATCCTTTCAGCCACCATCACAAGTTTTCTGGAGCTTAGGAGCTGGTATAACTCTTTTTCCTTCTTGTTTAGTTGCTATTTTGTACATAGAGTAGATCCATGCTTGGGATTTCATTGTTTTGAACACTTGTATGCATGTTTTATGTCGTTCTCGCTTCCGTTGCGTGTTCTTGAAATACCAACAGTGGTATCAGAGCCACCTCTATGTTAGAATAGCACTTGGTGGCTTGAAAAACCCGAAATCAAAGTGTTTGTATCTGCCGTTAGGGTTAGCGGCGCTATCCTAGAGTTAGCGGCGGTAAGTCTCTAGGGTTAGCGGCGCTAACGCTACTGGAAATTGTTTTTTCGAAATTTTGAATAAAACAGCTTAGGTCTCGGGATTTTTAGCACTTGTACCTTCTGGAAATTTGTTTCAAAGTTTTTTTTTCATGTAGTTCCAGTTGTGACATGATTTGTTTGGTTGTATGTGTTAACATGAGTTGATAATCTTGCCTTGGCCCATTTGGTTGATGTGTGTTGTGCATGCAATTTGGTGGTTTTGATCCACATTTGGGGCTGTAAATTTATTAAATTCAGTTTGATTGTAATAATTTATGGCTTGCATGCCATTTCATCCATGTACAAGTAATAGATAAATAGGAAAATTATGTGGCTTGTATGCCATTTATATTTTCTATTGTATTGTATATTGTATGATGGATGGATGAAGACACAAGAGGAGGCAAAACAAGATGGAGCATGGTGCCCTTAGAAGCCAAAGAAATCCGATGGCGATGGTGGTTCTAGTAGGAGCTCGCGTCAATATTGTTTTGTCCCTTAGATTGACCGAGTTCTTCCCGTTTTGGCTCACGGGAGGAACGCATAGGTTTTATGGCAAGAATTACCAACTATGTTGTATAATTGCGTGTGATGTGATTTTATTATTCTATGCATGGATTGTAGGTTTCGCATGCTAGAAAATTTTTTGATAAAATTAATAAAATCACAAGAGTTTTTGTTAAAAATGGTTTCCTCTCGCGCGCGATCACATACATTGATTAACCCACCTAGTGAAAATAGGATTTGTCACTAATAAGTTAATCAAAACCAAACCGGAAACAAAAGCCCGTTTTTCCACAAAACGTAAATCATGCACCATCCGTAAGTCGATACCACCCGAATCTAGTCTTATGAGATTTGGTTGTCGAGCTTAGCACGAGCCAATTCTCATGAAACTGTGTGGAAGGTGAGTGTGGCAAATTCACAACTTTGGTTGTCGAGCTTAGCACGAGCCAATTTTGGTGGATTTGTTACCGTATGTCTTGACGGACGATTTGCAATTTTAGGTTTGAAATCTTGGTTAATTGTCGAGCTTAGCATGAGTTAACCAAAATTTCAAGACTTAAAATTGGTGCAAGAAGGGATCAAACATGCCAAACGACCATTGGATGTCGTAGGATCCCGCATGTGCTAAGGATTGCAATGAAGATTGCGAATTGGCAAAATGGTTGCCGACCTAAATAGTTTTATCATGTGATCCGCGGTAACCCCGTCACATGGTAGGATGAAATACGGTTCTTAGCCTTGTTTAACTAATTCTTATTGGGTAAATTATTAAACAAGATAAAATATCATAATAACTAATATCTACTTTGCAAATTTTAGATGGCATCAACAAGCGCAACAAACACCACCACCAACGTTTCTCTTAGGGTTTTCCTTGAAAAGGAGAAACTCGATGGTAGCAATTTCATGGATTGGCATAGACAACTGAGGTTGGTCTTACGCTATGAAGGAAAGTTGCATACCGTAGAGGAACCCCTCCCCGAGGCACCTCCTGCCGGTGCAACAAGGGCTATCCGTGAGGCGTATGAAAAACGCCTCAAGGAGACTGAGGAAGTCACGTGCCTCATGTTGAGCACGATGAACCAGGATTTGCAAAAGCAAATGGATCATCTTAGTGCTTACGACTTGCTCGTGCAGCTAAAGGACATGTTCCAGCAGCAGGCGAGGCAAGAGAGGTACGAGTGCCTCAAGACAACCCTTGCTTGCAAGATGCAAGAGGGTGGGAACGTGAGCGCGCATGTGTTGCGTATGAAAGCAAACATCGAGCGCATGGAGAAGTTAGGTTTTACCATCGGGAGGGAGATGGCGGTTGATTTAATCCTCCAATCCCTGCCCGGTGCATACGATCAATTCGTTATGAGTTATCATATGCACAGCATGGATAAAACCTTGATGGAACTTCATGGTATGTTGAAGACCGCTGAGTCTAGCATGACCAAGAACAAGCCATCCTCCTCCACCTCTCATGTTCTCGCCATCCGGGAAGGCCGCATCACGAAGAAGAAGGCCGCCTCTTCCTCTAAAAGGAAGGGAAAGGGAAAGGTTGGCGGGGCCAAGCCTAACCTGGCCTCCGAGGGCAAGGGCAAGGGGAAACTTCCCCAAGCCAAGGCTCCGGAGGATGCGGAGTGCTTTTTCTGCGGGGGCAAGGGCCATTACCGCCGTACCTGCCCAAAGTACCTGGAGGGACTCAACAAGCTCAAGGCAATGAGCATATCGGGTCCGGATACGTCAGGTACGTTCATGATAGAACTCCACCATACTTCTACTTCTAAAGGCTGGGTATTGGATACTGGCTGTGGCACTCACATATGTAATATGGTGCAGGTGCTAAGGGAAAGTAGGAGCTTGGAGCGAGGAGAACTGGATCTTGTCATGGGAAACTCGGAAGTTGTCCCTGTGGAAGCTAAAGGTGACTTGGAGCTTTCATTCAAGACCGGTTTTTCTATTTTTTTAAAGGATGTATGCTATTCGCCCAATGTGGCTAGAAACATTATTTCTTTTCACAAGTTGTATGACGATGGTTTTGATTTTAAATTTGTAAGTGGTACAATCATTTGCTTTAAAAATGAAATTGTTTATTTTAAAGCTCTACCATGTCATGGCATATATGAGGCAAATGCATACATTGAATCAAGACAATCTATCATGAATATTGATTCTGACTCCAAAAATGGTTTGGATAAATATTCCATGTGGCATAGTCTTCTTGGCCATATAAACAAGACTCGTATCACCAAGCTCCAAGTGGATGGGATCTTGGAATCATTTGATCAAGGATCAAATGAAGTATGCGAATCTTGCTTATTGGGCAAAATGACAAAAGCACCCTTCACGGGAACAAGTGAGAGGGGAAAGGACCTTTTAGACATAATCCAGACGGATGTATGTGGACCTTTCAAGCATGTCACAAGGAATAATTCAAGGTACTTCGTAACCTTTATAGATGATTATAGTAGGTACGGGTATGTCTATCTTGTTAAACACAAGAATGAAACCTTTGAGGTGTTCAAGACATTCCAAAACGAAGTTCAGAATCATTTGGGCAAGACTATAAAGATACTCCGGTCTGATAGAGGTGGAGAGTATCTTAGTACCGAATTCGTCGATCATCTTAAAAATTGTGGAATTGTTTCACAATTAACACCTCCGAGGACTCCACAATTAAATGGGGTCGCTGAGAGGAGGAACCGGACTTTGCTTGATATGGTAAGGTCTATGATGTGTCGAGCGGAGGTACCTATTAGTTTCTGGGGATATGCCTTAGAAACTGCGGTAAGAATCCTTAACCTCGCACCAACCAAGAAAGTCGATAAAACACCTTATGAAATGTGGCATGGTAAGAAGCCGACACTTTCATATTTACGAGTTTGGGGTTGTCAAGCCTACGTGAGACGTGAGGCTGAAGACAAACTTGAACCTCGTTCGGAGAGGTGTTATTTTATCGGTTATCCTCCTAACGGTGTTGGATATTTATTTTATAAACCTTCAGAGAACAAGGTATTTGTTGCTCGAAGGGCATTCTTCCTTGAAAGAGAGTTGCTATCCAAACACGGCAGTAAGGAAGTTGACCTTGAGGAAGATCAAGGGTCGGCCGATAAGGGACTTGAGGTTGGCACTAGCCAAAATACCGAGCAAGATATTGTTGCGGTACCTGACACTCTTGCAACGTCTACTCCTAGGCGTTCCAGTAGGACTCGTTTTGAGCCAGAGAGATATGGGTTTCTCATATCTGAGGGCGATGAGTTATTGGTGGATCATGATGATCCCACCAGCTACAAGGAAGCCATGGCAGGCCCTGAGTCTGCTCAATGGAGGAAGGCAATGGAGAGCGAGATGCAATCTATGTCGGATAACCAGGTTTGGGAACTGGTTGATCCTACACCAGGGATTAAACCCGTCGGGTGTAAATGGGTTTTTAAGAAGAAACCCGGCATAGATGGAACCTTGGATATCTTCAAAGCCCGACTGGTGGCGAAGGGTTTCACTCAGACGCAAGGAATTGATTATGATGAAACCTTCTCCCCAGTGGCCATGTTGAAGTCAATCAGGATACTACTTGCCATTGCTGCGTTTCATGATTATGAAATTTGGCAAATGGATGTAAAGACCGCCTTCCTTAACGGGAAGCTTAATGAGGAGGTGTATATGAGACAGCCTGACGGTTTTGAACATCCAAAGTATCCAAACAAGGTTTGTAAGCTTATGAAGTCCATTTATGGACTTAAGCAAGCATCTCGAAGCTGGAATCTTTGCTTTGATGAGAAAATCAAAGAGTTTGGTTTTTCAAAGAGTAAAGATGAACCTTGCGTATATGTCAGGGCTAGTGGGAGCACCATAGTCTTCTTGGTTCTGTATGTAGATGATATTCTACTTATTGGAAATCATATCCCAAGCTTAAGGAGTGTCAAAGCTTGGCTAGGGAATTGCTTTTCAATGAAGGACCTAGGCGATGCGAGCTGTATTCTGGGGATAAAGATCTATAGAGATAGATCTAGAAGGCTGCTAGGGCTTTCTCAAAGTGCATACATAGAAAAGGTCGTGAGACGCTTTAAGATGGAGGAATCCAAGAAAGGAAACCTCCCTATGTTGCATGGTTTGACTTTGAGTAAAACTCAATGTCCTACCTCCAAGGAGGAGATAGAAGTAATGAAGCGAGTTCCATATGCTTCGGCTGTGGGCTCGATCATGTACGCCATGCTATGCACTCGTCCTGATGTGTCATGTGCTTTAAGCATGACTAGTAGATATCAGGCGAACCCAGGAGAACCTCACTGGAGGGCAGTTAAGAACATTCTTAAGTACTTGAGACGTACGAAAGAGATGTTCTTGGTATATGGTGGGGAAGAAGAGCTGAGAGTAAAGGGTTACTCGGACGCTAGCTTCCAAACTGACAGGGATGACTGCCGATCTCAATCGGGGTTTGTGTTCCTGTTAAATGGTGGTGCTGTCAGCTGGAGGAGCTCAAAACAAGACACGGTGGCTGATTCGACTACCGAATCGGAGTACATTGCGGCTAGTGAAGCAGCAAAAGAAGCCGTGTGGATGAATAAATTCATCCAAGATCTACAAGTGGTTCCAAGCATCGCTGACCCTATTGAGATCTTTTGTGACAATGAGGGTGCGGTGGCTTTGGCAAAGGAACCAAGAGCTCACAAGAGGACAAGACACATTTCGCGCAAATACCACTTTATTCGGGATGTAATTGAAAGTGGTGAAGTCATCATTAGCAGAGTAGCATCGAATGGAAACTTGGCAGATCCATTCACTAAGCCGTTACCGCAAGCAGCTCATGAATCTCACACTAGAGGGATAGGTGTAAGATTTGCTAGCGATTTGGCTTGATTTGTATATATTAGTTTATTTGATATGTATTAATTTATTTTGGGAACGATACAGACAGTATTGTAATTATGCTTGTTTCGATATGCGAGTGATTCGGTTACATTCATAAGACTTTACTGTGTTTCATCTTAGCATGTTTAACCACTTCCCAGAATGTTTATACATTCTAAATTTCCACAGTCAGTCATTCTTTAAGGGAAGGAAGTTTGAAATAAGGCTGAGGTTAGGTGTTGGTTATGCATTAATCAAGGATTGAATGCATGAAACGCAACAATAACCTGTGCTTGAAAGGAGTTTCAAGTGACTGGAAGACCCACACCCAAGTATACTTCATGGATTATAGTCACGAGTAACTTGGGATGATAAAATCTTACATCCTCAAACCCGAGATGTATGAACCGCTATATCATAGTTCTTACTTGCCTTAGCCATTTTCAAAAGCAGTTCGTAACTGGCTGTGACAAAGGGAATGACTAGGTAAGCCTAGAGGTATGGTATGGGGTTGTACAGTCGAAGGGATTTGTTCCTCCTGTATGAGAGATATCCATGGGCCCCTCGATGATTGGGAGCTGACGCCAAAATATTGCATGGCCATGCACAAGGAATATTGATTGAGAATCAGATATGTCCTTACCTTTTGGTCACCACCAATCAAGATCGAGAAACATAATCGTGAACGATCTGGAGATTGACATTTATTAATCCATGTCTCGTGTTCACAAGGATATCGCGAACAAAAGGATGTCTAAGATCACTTATCTAGGACCACTACTTTAGTATGATGGTTTTCTGCAGGTATTCAGAACTCATACAGACTTGGGGGCATTGATGCTTTGCTAGAGGCCGCTTTTTGTCTGTGCTTGCCTGGGTACAGTATATTATGTGCAAGTGGGAGTTTGTTAGGATCTGCCCGATAATATATGTACGCCTTAAAGCACTGCCGATGATGTATGAGCCTATAAGGGTCACAAACCGGGGTCTAACATGACAACAAATAAGGTTGAGGGACCAAAGATGGCAAAAGTGGAAGTTGGCAATGCAGGCCACGTTAGCGCCGCTAACTTAACGAGTTAGCGCCGCTAACTGTATAAGGTTAGCGCCGCTAAGGCTGCATGTGCTTTACGTCTAATCGAAGTCAGGCCGCGTTAGCGCCGCTACGGGTTAATGTTTAGCGCCGCTAACTCTTGGTTAGCGCCGCTAAACCTGCATGGACTTTATGTACAAGTCATCTCCACTTGTAGCCAATGAGGGAGAATTCTGGACCAATCTTGGCCGGCTAGAGGGATATCAAAGGGCATTTCAGATGTCTTTATAAGCCCACTACTCTAGGCCATTTGTTCTTCTTGGACAATTTCTCAAAAAGGCAAATATCTCCCTCTCTCACTTTGATACTTGGGTGTGTGATCAAGTGAAGGTATTTTTCGGGTTCCAGAAGCCATTTGCTGTTCTTAGGTGATATTCCTAGTTGGAGATATCATTGAAGGGTGCTAGCACATCTTGTTGGACTTGTGCCCGGTTTGTGGTTTCGTGAAGAGAAAGCCTAGATCAAGAAGAAGGAGTTGCTTGCTTCAACATCATCCTTTCAGCCACCATCACAAGTTTTATGGAGCTTAGGAGCTGGTATAACTCTTTTTCCTTCTTGTTTAGTTGCTATTTTGTACATAGAGTAGATCCATGCTTGGGATTTCATTGTTTTGAACACTTGTATGCATGTTTTATGTCGTTCTCGCTTCCGTTGCGTGTTCTTGAAATCCCAACAGAGATAGATCCCACTCAGGGAGAAAACATCCCAGGCGATCTTGGGAACATCATGTACGATGATCTCCTGGAGGGTGATGACTTGCTGAGTAAGGAAGCTTTACAAAGAAAAGAAGGAGAATAGAAAGGGAAAGAGGTTGCAGAGGAACCTCAGAGGAAAAAGAAAAAGGAATTCAATTATAAGCCTCTTTCCCAACCTACAACACATACAGCTCCAATTTCTGGTTCATCTGCATCTGCAGTAACTGCAGATCTCGCTGGTTCTCAACTGCCTACAGTCACAGCCGTTCAGAAGCTACAACTGGTCACACGCCATGTGATGACATTATTGGCAAAGGAGACTGAAAGAGCTGAAAGAGAAAAGCAGAAGGACGAGGAGCTTGAAAAGCTGAAAAACTTGTTAGCTGAGTCTGCTCGCAGAGATGCTGAAAGGGAACAACTGCTGAGCCAGTTGCGCTTGGAAAATGAAGCCAACAAACAGGTGATCTTGGAGCTCAAGGATGAAAACAAATCAATGAGAACAATGGTTCTAGAGAACTCCAAACAGATTGAACAAATGAAAGAGGAGATGGTGTTGAAGCTGAAAGGAACAGCTGAGGAAGACACCTACTTCCTTTCTGATGAAGAAGGAGGTTGACTCTAGATTTCAAATGTTTAAATTTGTTTTGTTTGATGTAATTTGTTTGATAATAAATCCTATGTAATGAAACATTTATTTTATATATGAAAATGATGTTTTGTATATACTGACAAACGTTTATTTTATTTGATTCTCTGTGTGAAGACTCATTGGTTGTTCAACCATTAAAAGGTGAGATTCCTCAATCTTCCAGACTACTCATTGTACAAGGTCAGATAGTATCTCAAGAGGAGTATGAAGCTGAGGAAGGAGAAATTCTTCCATTCCTGTCTAGGGAACAAATTGCTGAACTCTTGCAGATTCCAATCGAAAACGTGATAATAGATGAGGATGATCAAAGCTCTGTGCCTCAATCGGAAGCTGAGAAAGAACCAATTTTTGACACCGATGAGGTAGAAATTGAGGATGAGACTGATCAATACTACCCAAGCCAACAATCTGATGATGACCTGCCTGATCTTGCTGATCTTTTCAAACTGCTAACGCTGAGGAAATCAACAGAAGAGCTGAAGTTAGAGAACAAGAAAATGTTGACTTTGACTGAGAAAAATATCTGGGTGATAGAAAATCTAAGCAAGAGGAAAGAGAAGCTAGAAGAAAGAAATATCAACGGTTTCTGGAACGCCAGGCAGGCAAAGAAAAGAAGTCTGAAAGCTCACCGGAGTATACCAAGTTTTATCAAACTCTGGGCAAGAAGACTGATGGTGCAATAGTTGGTTGGTGCTATGTCCCTGAATTCAATGTCTATGCTGTTAAGAGGGAAAGGGGAGTTGAATATTTCCAGAGAGCAAATTATATACAAACGCTGCCATTTTATGATATTAGACAACTTGCTCGTCTGCCACTTTTGGATTGTCAAGGTCAAGGAATGGCTGCATGGTTTGAGACTTTGGTAAAACGTGAAGCTCGTTATGGATGGAAAAATCTAAAGCCGTATGTACCAAATGTCAGGAGCCACCCAACAAAGATTGATTCGTTAACAGGGAGAAAGTTAAAAGTGCTAAAATGTAAAGCCCCAATGTGCATGAAAAAGAATCCACTGCGAAAGATGCCTACTGGGTGGAGTGCAAATTTCAAATGGTGGTATTTCAATGAACGCACTACAGAAGTAGTCGTTGTTTTGAAAGATGATCATGCTGGTGGTGAGACAATAAATATTTTTTATCCTATGTGGATAAAGAATTTTGACAAGGACGACATAACCGTCTTGTACTACAATTCGATTATGTACAAGGATACGTATATGGATCTGGCGTTGCAGTTTCAGAAGGTTATTCATGTTTGTTTTGCATTTGACATCTATGCTGGATATGATGAAGTAAAGTCTAGGACATTGTAAAAGCTAGATTGTCATTTTGTTTGCTTTGTGCATTTTGCTGACAGAACTAGGTCTTAGAGGGAGTTTGTTAGTGCATGAATGTAAATCCCTAGTTCTGGTCAATCAGATATGTAATTACCTACTTGGAATGATAATACAAAGAAGTTTTGACATCTGATTTACATGTTTATTCATTCTAAGTGTTTACTTATGTTTATCTTAAGCTTACAAGTACTTAATCATGTGTTGATGTGTACCTGGAAGGTTAAGTATAAAGTCTATTTCATCACGTGCGTGTTGAGGCTCACTACGTACGTAGTGGAGCTCATTACGTGCGTAGTGAGACTAGATAATTATAATTAACTAATTAACATTAAAATTGTCTAGAACGTACGTAAATACATACACTACGTGCGCAGTGCACTGCATCACATGCGTAGTGGAAGTTAATTAAGGCAGAAACGTGTTTAACATAAATACCGCGTTTTCTGTTCATATAAATAGATTTTAACCGCGTATTATCGGGGAATCACATATACTCACGGGGAAGCCTTCATAATCATTGGGTAAACCTACGAAAGCGTCGACTAAGTGTTGATTTCGCAATCCAAGGGCAGTCATTAAGCATTCTGTGTGTGAGTTCTTAGTGATTTTCTTAGCAATCTCCGTGTGTTCTTCGTGATCTCTGTGTGCCGGACACCTAAGCAGATCTTGAATCCTTAGGAGGTTTGGGAAATAGATATTCCGCACTATTTCTCATCCTAGATCAGTCCTAGCATTAGGGTGTTAGTTTAGAACCCCCACGGTCCTACATAAAATATGACAACCTCATATCTAAACAGCCTTCTTGAATTTTATCAGATTTATAGAAGCAATGGATATTGTCAGGTATTACCAGCATCTCTATGCTGATTAAATGCTGGTGTCAACATTATGTCTCTTATTTAAGTTTTACGTTCTTCCACTGGAATGCTTTTGTAAATTGTCTTCTTCCTTTTGAGCAACCAAATATGGTTCCCATAAGTCTAAGAAACAATGATCCAAAACTCAGATGAACTACTTAAATATATAGGCATCAACTTATAATTCATCCATCTCCCACTGAATGTAGACTGGATAATTTTAAGTTATGAGATTGACTAGCAAAGGACTCTTTCTAGTCAAAATCTCATTCGATGCTGAAGTGACCATAATGTTGTGTTTTAGATTTGAGGACTTGGTTCATAAAATTGATGTATACCAATTACATTGAATACATATTTTTAGGCCTACCTTTTACCAGATCATCAACAAAGATATCCGGTTTTCTTTAATGTGACACCATGGATAAATGTGTCTTTTATAGAAAACGAATTATGGGTTAAACCCATGATCCATTTCATGTTTAAACCAATATAGATAAGAAAACTTAGCATCTTGTCTTGATCTAAGAATTTTATATCTATATGCCCTTACTGATTCTTAGTTTGCTTTAGGTTAGTTCCGAACACCACTAGGTTTCAGACACAAGCCTTTTCTCTAGTAACCATTCTCTCAACAACTATCATAAATATGGTGATGGAGAATTTCACTAATGTCATTCTTTGTGGCATACTTGAACAGATTATCCACACAAGTATGATCAAAATCCAACAAGTCATAATCCTTCCTACCAACACTGATGAAGGATTTTATAATCAATCAAGTCCAATAAACAATATTTATACCTTTCATTTAGCCCGAGGCTAGACTTTTACAAAGATCCTAACCACATGGATCTAAGCGATGTAAATGTTGCTTGCTTAGTCAAGTTTGATTATGCCATAGAGCTATTGTATCCAAACCACTTTTGGATCCAAGAATCAATTATTCATGATTGCATTATTACTTATAACAAGTCTTTATGTATGTTATGATATGGATAAGTTTTGATAAAATCATCTCAAAAACAATTTTTCAAAATTGTTTCAATTCCAAGTGATATCCATCGTCATCAAATGTGTATTTAAACACTTAAAATAGTCAAAATAACACATAAGCGTAGACATGGATCTAATTTGAAATGAAACCATCATAATGAAATTTTTTCATAAAATACAAGATTCAAAATAAATCCATCATCTTCAAAAGAACATACAATAAAGCAAGTCTTGCCACGCAGGACAAACATACAATAAAGCAAGTCTTGCCACGCAGGACAAACATACAAAAGTAATAAATTAATCCGGAATTAATGGCGAGACTAACACTCCCAATTCTCTTGTAGAAGACAATCAACAAAATTTATTCTTGAGAGATCCGGTTCTTCAAGCTTTTCCTTCTTACAACAAACAGACTTACACTTTGTAACAAAAATAAATTTGTGACAAACGTGAGTCTTATAGCTTGGGTAAACAACCCAGCTTATTAAGGAATAGCAATGAAGTAAATCATGAATGTACCTCAAGTAGGAAAATTAACTCTCTCTTTTCTGAGAAGTTTTATATCCTCTCGGCACGAAGGGCAGGCATGAAGGCCCCAATCCCCAAATCTACCGCAGAAGTAGCAAACCACCCCTTGTTGAGTCTCCTTAGGCATATCATCAATATCCATGAACTCAAAATTTGAAGTAAGCTTGGAGACTCCAACTTCTTCTTTTGATGGGATCGATTTCTTCTTCCTCATATTATGTTGTTCCTTAGAACTATGAACGAGAGTGGATGAGGAAGATTTATGCTTGGACATGTTAGATTCTACATCCTTCAACATTCCATGCAATTCATCTATAGATATTTCCTTGGCATGCATATGATAGTTCTTGACAAACTGCTCATATGATGCGGGCAGAGACTGAAGTATGAAATTCACACCAAGCTCCCTCCCTACAGGAAATCCTAGTCTCTCCATCTGGTCCATGTAAGATTTCATCTTCAAAACATGGGCACTAACACTCCCGCCTTCCCGCATCTTACAACCGGTTAGACATTTAACACACTCATAATGTTCTTGCCTAACTTGTTGTTGGAATACATCATTCAGCTTGTTAATCATGTCGTACACAGTCAACAAAGTTCACTCCCGTGAGTTTCTCCCTTTGTAGGAACATACGAAGTGAAAAGTTTGACGTGGTGTTGTTTTGATTCGACATCCTATATTAATTAGAGTACATGAATTAGTTAGTTTGATTTAATCCTCGTAAAAATAATTACCCATATCGTCTCGAAAAATATTTTAACAAGGGCTAAGAACCATATTTCACTCCAATTCATGAAGGGGTTGCCGCGGATCACTTCATGGAGCTATTTAGGCCGATAACCATTTTACCGATTGCAATCTCTATTGCAACTCTTAGACACTTGCGGGATCCTACGACAACCATCGGTCGGTTGGCATGTTCGATCCCTACTAGCACCAATTCCAAATTAAAATTCTTGGTTGACTCGTGCTAAGCTCGACAATCACTCAAGGATTTTAATTTGTAATTGCAAATCGTCTGTCAAGACATACGATGTCAAACCCACCAAAATTGGCTCGTGCAAAGCTCGACAACCAAAATTGTGAATTTGTCACACGCACCTTCCACACAGTTTTATGAGAGTTGGCTCGTGCTAAGCTCGACAACCAAAACTCATAAATCTAGATTCGGGTGGTATCGACTTACGGATGGTGCAAGATTTACGTTTTATGAAAACGGGCTTTTGTTTCCGGCTTGGTTACAGATTAACTTATTTAGTGAAAAACCTATTTCCACTAGGTGAGTTAATCTTGTATGTGAGCGCGCGAGAGAGTTGTAAACCATTTTTACCAAATCTCTTGTGATTTTATTAATTTTTGAAAAATTATCTAGCATGCAAATCCTAAGCAAACCATGCAAGAAATAATAAAATCACATCACACGCATATATTCAAAATAAATTGGTAACCCTTGCCATAAATCCTATGCGTTCTTCCCGTGAGCCAAAACGGGTAGAACGTGGTCAAACTAAGGGACGGAAGGTCTTCAATGCAAGCTCCCACTAGAACCGCTATCTCCAATTGACTTCACCGGCTTCTATGGACATGCTTCATCTCCTTCCGACTCCAAATTGTGTGTCTTCATCCAAATTGTACAAAACATACAAATAGAAAATAAATGGCATACAAGCCACAATTTTCCTATTTTATCTATTACAATTACACGGATGAATGAAATGGCTTGCAAACCACAATATTATTACAAACAAATCTGAATTAGTAAATATTACAGCCATATGTGATTAAAATCACCAAAATGCATCCATACACACAAAGTCAACCACAAGGTCAAAGGCAAGGTTACCAATTTCAAATCAACCACATACAACCAAACAAACAAGATGGTAATTAAATTACCAAAAACAAATCTCGAACAAAATTCCAGAATCACAAAATTAGCCAAAATTCCCGAGACCAAAACTGTTTTTAACTTGAAACCAAAACTGTCACAGCACGCTAGCGCCGCTAACTATTAAGAGTTAGCGCCGCTAACTCGAGGTTAGCGTCACTAACCCGGTTCGAACAGAAAACAAACATTTTGATTTCGGAATTTTTCAAGCCACCAAGTGCAAATCTAACATAGAGGTGGCTCTGATACCACTGTTGGGATCTCGTGGGCTAGCAGCGAAAGCAAGGTACAAGTTTTTAAGCCTAAGGTACAAGAACATAAAGCATAAAAACTGAAATCCCACAAATAGACCAAACTCCATGTAAAGAAATGCAACAAGGAAAGGAAAGAGGTGGTTATACCTTTCTCCTTAGCTCCAGAAAACTCGTTGTCTCGTCGTGGTGATGCTGCAGGAATGAAACGCGGATCGGCTAGTGGGTAGTACCCCGGGAACACGTCTAACCACAAGAGCTAGCAAGCCATCGTGTTTCTTCACTCCGAAAAACACTCTGGAACAGCAACTCATCAAGACCAACTTCTGGAGCACTCTCTAAATCTCTCACTTGGTCATAGTAGCACCAAAGAGAAGTCTATGAATGTTAGAGAGAAAAAGGAGAGAAAACCAAAACCAAAAATTGAGTTCTCTTTTACCTCTCACTTCTCCAGATTAGTGTTTTAACCCCTCTCCACCGGCCAAGCCTCGAGAGTTCAAGAACAACATGCATTGGCTGATTTAGGAGGTGGATTTGACAAATGGCACTGGCAGAGTTTAGCGGCGCTAACTCAAAATAGTTAGCGGCGCTAACGCGCACTGTCAGTGATTTAACACAAAGTACATGCAGTCGTAGCGGCGCTAACCTCTAGGACATAGCGGCGCTAACCCTTAAAGTTAGCGGCGCTAACGCGGCCTGCGATGTCAACTTTTGTCTTGTCATATTTGGTCCCTTAACTTAGGTTGCTTTCAGGTTAGACCCCGGTGTATGACCCAATAGGCCCATACATCATCAGCAGTGGTCTATATGGTGTACATACATTAGTGGGCATATTTCTAACAGTTTGTACCACACTTGTTTTTAATAATTCATTCATTCATTCAGTTTGTTATATTTAACGGCTTGCATGCCGATTTCCTATTCTTTGTAATTGTTAGTATTAGCTTAGAATAGATATCGTGGCTTACATGCCATTTCCTTTTAAAATTTTAAATTGTAAATGGAGAACCGAAGACAACCAAAGAAGAACCGGGAGGAGGTGTCTTTGCTCAATCTTGGATCCGGAGGTCGGTAGGAGACACAATGGATCAAGTGGGAGGAGTACGCATCAAGTCATTCGGAGTTTGTCCTTAGATGACTTAGTCTTGTCCATTGGCTCACGAACAAGATGCATAGGTTTGGCTCGTTACCGGATATGTTTACATGCGTGGTTGTTTAGTTTATTTAGTTTTTCTTGCTTGGTTGTTTTGTTTCTTCGCAAGCTTGAAAACTTTTCAAAATAAATTAATACCAAGAGTTTTGAATTAGTTAACAAACTCTCGTGCGCTACAACAAGAATTGGTTAAATTTTGTTTTAACCGGAGAAATCAAAATCCCGTTTTTCTCAAAAGTAAATCACACACCAACCATAAGATGACACCACCCGAATCTAGTGAAACAATATCGGTCGTCGAGCTTTAGCCGAGATCGGTTTTGTGTAACTGTGTGGAAGGTGTGTGTGGCAACTCGCAAGGTCGGAATGTCGTGCTTTAGCCGAGCCGGCCATTGGGCTAGAGTACCACCGTGTATCTTTATGGTCGATTTACAATTCCAAGATTTAAAACGCTTTGGTAGTTGTCGTGCCCATACCGAGCTATCATGGTGGATTAATGAGGAATGGTGTGGAGGGATCAAATATGCCAAATGGGTGCTATGAGTACCTAGGATCCCGCAGTGTCTAAGAGTTGCAATCGTGGATTGCAATCGGTAAAGTGTTTACCGGATTAAGTATCTCCATGAAGTGATCCGCGACAAACCCGTCATGGATTGGGGTACTTTGAGGTTCTTGGCCCTTGTTAACATAATTTGTTTTATAAACAAGTGGGTAATTATTTAAGAAGAATTTAATACGTCAAACTAACCAAACTTCATATTTTGCTTGTAGATGGCATCTACTAGCACCAACACCAACACCGCAAACATGTCGCTACGTCCTTTCCTAGAAAAGGAGAAACTTCCAGGACCTAACTTCATGGATTGGTTTAGGACTTTGAGAATTGTTATACGCCATGAGATGAAGCTTGAGGTATTGGAGACTCCTCTTCCGGACCCACCTGCTACCAATGCAACGAGGGTTGTCAAGGACGCGTATGATAAGTGCGTCAAGGACACCAATGACGTAACCTGCCTCATGCTTACGACCATGAGTCCCGAGTTGCAAAGGCAATTCGATACTGTAAGTGCGTATGACATGATAACGCAGCTGAAGGACATGTTCCAGATGCAAGCGAGGCAGGAGTTATACGAACGCGTCAAAGCCTTCGTTGGTTGCCGGATGCAGGAGGGCGGCAACGTGAGTTCACATGTCCTTCGTATGAAGGGCTATGTGGATCAATTGGAGAAGTTGGGGTTCCCTATGGGGAAAGAGTTGGCGGTTGAAATAATCCTCCAATCTTTGCCTCCATCTTACGGGCCCTTCATTGTGAACTTCCATATGCACAATATGGATAAGACCATAATGGAGCTTCATGGAATGTTGAATACTGCCGAGTATAACATGGCCAAGATGAAGCCATCTTCCTCCACCACCGTCCTTACGATTAAAGAGGGTGGCAAGAAGCGGAAGCAACCCGCTTCGGCCTCAAAGGGGATGGGGATGGCCAAGGTGGCAACACGAAAGCCTAAACCTAACACAACCCCAGAGGCGAAGGGGAAACAAGTAGCTACCACTGTCACCTCTCCGGAAGAGGCAACCTACTATTTCTGTGGGGAAAAGGGTCACTACCGGCATAGTTGCCCCAAGTACACGGAGGAGCTCAAGAAGTTGAGATCCAAAGGTGCCGCTGCCTCCGGTATGTACATGATTGAACTCCATAACACTTCCACTTCTAACGCCTGGGTTTTAGACAGCGGGTGTGCTACTCACGTTGGCAATAATGTGCAGGTACTAATAAGAAGTAGGGACTTGGTTGATGGAGAGTTGGACATCATTATGGGAAACAAGTCGGTTGTCCCTGTTGAGAAGATTTGAAGTGTTGAGCTTGCCTTTCAATCTGGCTTATCTATTTATTTATTGAATGCATGTTATTCGCCCTACGTGGCAAGAAACATTATTTCCTTATATGCTTTGTACGACGATGGTTATGATTTTGAATTCATGAATGGTTCTATTTTATGTTATAAGAATGGTTCCCTATGTTTCAAAGCATTCCCACGTCATGGCATATATGAAACAAGCGTAAGCTTGAGAAACAATAGATCAATCATGAATGTTGATACGGGATCCAAAAGTGTGTTGGTTAAATTGTCTCTTTGGCATGGTCGGTTAGGCCATATAAACAAGAAACGCATGGCCAAGCTCCAAGCGGATGGGATCTTGGAATCATTTGACCACGGGTCTAATGAAGTATGCGAATCTTGTGTATTGGGCAAGATGACCAAAGCACCCTTCACCGGTGAATGTGAGAGGGCAAAAGACTTGTTGGATATCGTTCACACTGATGTGTGTGGTCCGTTCAAGCATGCCACTAGAGATCACTCCCGCTACTTCGTTACCTTTATTGATTATTTTAGTCGATATGAGTATGTCTACTTGGTGAGACAAAAGTCTGAAACCTTTGAGGTGTTCAAGACATATAAAACCGAAGTGGAAAATCTACTTGGGAAAAGGATTAAGATGCTTAGATCCGATAGAGGTGGAGAGTATCTTAGTTCCGAATTCCGAGACCATCTTAAAGATTGTGGGATTGTCTCGCAATTAACCCCTCCTAGGACGGCTCAATTAAATGGTGTCTCCGAGAGGAGGAACCGAACATTGTTGGATATGGTTCGGTCTATGATGTGTCACATGGAGGTTCCCATTACATTTTGGGGTTACGCTATTGAGATGGCTGGTAGAATCCTTAATCTCGTACCAACAGAGAAGGTTAAGAGAACACCGTATGAGATGTGGCATGGAAAGGTTCCATCCATTTCATATTTGAAGGTCTGGGGATGTCCTGCCTACGTGAGACGTGAGGTGGAGGACAAGTTGGAGCCCAGGGCCGAAAGGTGTTTCTTCATTGGCTATCCTGCTAGGTCTATGAGGTATTTGCTTTACAAACCTTCGGAGAACAAGGTGTTTGTTGCTCGAAGGGCAGTCTTCCTTGAGAGGAATCTGATATCCAAGAACGCTAGTGGGAGCAAGGTTGATCTTGAAGAAATTCGAGAGCCTACCAATGTAGAACCTGATGTTGGAACTAGCTCACAACCGGCAACGGTTGAGTCTCAGCAAGATGATGCTGGAGATAATGATGTAGATCCATTACCTCTAAGAAGATCTGGTAGAAGTCGGCATGAGCCAGGGAGATATGGTTTTCACATATCTGAGGGCACCGACATGGTAGTTGTTTCTGATGAACCTACCAAATACCAGGATGCTGTGGTGGGCCCTGAGTCCGCCAAGTGGAAAGAGGCAATGGAATCCGAGATTAAATCTATGGCCGATAACCATGTTTGGGACTTGGTAGATCCTGTGCCGGGGTGTAAGTCTGTCGGGTGCAAGTGGGTCTTCAAGAAGAAGATCGGTGTAGATGGCGAGGTAGACACCTTCAAAGCCCGATTGATAGCTAAGGGTTTCACGCAAACTCATGGTGTAGACTATGAGGAAACCTTTTCCCCGGTGGCTATGTTGAAGTCTATCCGGATACTCATGGCCATTGCCGCATTTTATGATTATGAAATATGGCAGATGGACGTCAAAACCGTGTTCCTTAATGGAACACTTTCAGAGGAAGTGTATATGACACAACCTGAGGGTTTTGTACATCCTGAGTTCCCGGATAAAGTCTGCAAGCTTAAGAAGTCCATCTATGGACTTAAGCAAGCCTCTCGGAGCTGGAACCTGTGCTTTGATGAGAAGGTCAAAGAGTTTGGCTTCTCTAAAAGCAAGGATGAGCCATGCATATACATCAGGGCTAGTGGGAGCATAGTTGTATTCCTGGTCCTTTATGTGGATGATAATTGGGAACGACGTCCCAACTTTGCAAGGTGTAAAAACCTGGCTAGGGAGTTTTTTCTCAATGATGGATTTGGGAGATGCAACTTATATTCTTGGGATTAAAATCTATAGAGACAGATCCCGCAGGTTGATTGGTTTGAGCCAAAGCACGTACATTGACAAGGTCCTAAAGAGGTTTAGGATGGAGGACTCCAAGAAGGGGTTCATACCTATGTCACATGGTTTGGTATTGAGTAAGACTCAATACCGGAGTTCCCCTGAGGAACGGGAAGTAATGAGGCGAGTACCTTATGCTTCGGCAATAGGCTCGATTATGTACGCCATGTTGTGTACTAGGTCTGATGTCTCTTGTGCATTGAGTATGACAAGTAGATATCAAGCCATCCCTGGTGAGGCACACTTGACAGCGGTGAAGAACATTCTCAAGTATCTTCGGAGGACTAAGGAGATGTTCTTAGTATATGGTGGGGAATAGGGCCTGAGGGTAACTGGTTACTCTGACGCCAGCTTCCAAACCTACAAGGATGACTGCCGATCTCAATCGGGGTTCGTGTTCTTGTTAAACGGTGGTGCTATCTCCTGGAGAAGCTCCAAACAAGACACGGTGGCTGATTCCAAGACCGAGTCTGAGTACATTGCGGCAAGTGAAGATGCAAAGGAGGTTGTATGGATGAGGAAGTTCATCCTTGATCTGGGAGTGGTTCCTAGCATTGCCGACCCTGTTGAGATTTTCTGTGACAACGAGGGTGCGGTAGAATTGGCAAAGGAACCGAGATCTCACCGACGCACGAGGCACATTCCGCGGAAATATCATTATATCCGGGACGTGGTCAAGAGTGGAGATATTGTCATCAGCAGAGTACACATGGATAGCAATGTGGAGGATCCGTTCACTAAACCGTTATCGCAAGCTAAGCACGATGCCCACACCCGTGCTATTGGTATTAGATTTGCTAGCGATTTGGTTTGAGTTTGTATCTTGTATTGTTTGGTTATTGTATTTGATGTATTAACCTTCTTGGGAACATTAAGCAGTATTGCATTTATTGTACTTATCGATTATTGAATGGATATTTGAAAATGCGCAAGTTGCGGATATTACTTTAAATCTTTACTGTGTTCCAACTTAGCATGTTTTATACTTCCCTGAATGTTTTACATTCTAAATTTCCGTAGTCAGTCATTCTTCACGGGAAGGAAGTCTGAACGAAGACTGAGGGAAGTGATTGGTCATGTGTCCAATGGTGGTTGGGACACGAGGACGCAATACTTCGCCTGTACTTGAAAGGGGTTTCAAGTGACTGGACGACCCACACCTGACTCCACTTTGTGGTACTAGTCATAAGTGGATCAGGATGATAATATCATTTCATCCTCAGACTGGAGATGCATGTGTCTGCATCACTTTGGTTTGCTTTATTCTAAGTGTTTTCAAAGGCATTCCGTAACTGTCTGTTATAAAGGGAGCAGTTGGGCAAAGTATGGTCAATGTGGTGGGCAACGTAGTCAAAGGAATTTGTTCCTCTGTTAAGAGAGATATCCCTGGGCCCCACGATGATTGGGCGCTGACACCAAAATGCATGGCCGTGCTCGAGTGTGAAATGATTTGGTAATCGATTGCAACTTGTTTATTTTGGTCACCACCAATCTCGATCGAGAAACATAATCGTGAAGGACTGAGAATGACTTAGTACCATGTCTTGCCTTCACATGGATATCGTGAACAAAGGGATGATTGATCACTTATCTATAGGACCATCTCAAGCCTGTTAGGTTGTGATTTGGTACTTGTCAGGGATGACATACCCCGTACAGACTTGGGGGCACTTGCTACAGGCCGCTCTCTGTCTGTGATACTTCAGGGTACGGTGTGTCATGTGCAAGTGTGAGTCTGTTGGAGTATGCCCACTAACACACGTATGTCGAGTCATTACCGATGATGTGCGGGCCTATTGGGTCATACACCTAACTTCTACCCAAATAGCCCTAAGTGGAAATAGCTGGTCAAAATGGTCAAATTCAAGTTGACCTAGGCTTCACGACCGTGAAGGATGCTCCAGGGTCGTGAAACAAGGTGTCCCCACGAGTTCTTTCACGGGTCGGGTCGTGAAGGGATCGTGAAGGATAAAATGCGCCACGGATACCCTTACGACTTGAAGGAACATGGCACGGGCCGTGAAGCTTTTAAGCTTCACGGGACGTGAGAGCCCGTGAAAGGTCGTCAAGCTCGGAAAACTAAGTGGCACTTGATTCTCATTGGCTTGTTCATGGTGGTCCAATAAGAGTAAAGCTCTTGGCCGGCTAAGACTGAGATGAGGTCGTTTTTTAGCTCTATATAAGGCTTATGCCTTAGAAGCTGAAGGACCTTTTGCCAAACTCACTAATATACACTTGAAGCTTCAAACAGAGTGTTCTTGTGAGGGTTCTTGTGGGTTTCCAGAAGATAAAGGGCTGGATTAAGATCTCAACTATAGTAGTGTGCGATTTAATCTTTCTTGCTAGCACAAGGTAGAAGTTCTATTGGTGTATCACTTTGGTGGAAGATCTTGAGGGCTATTTCTTCAAGATTTTTATCATCCCATCAATACACAACCTTTCCAGAAGCTAGGAGCTTAGGAGAAAGGTATATCATCTCCACCTTTGTGTTGTTGTTTGTTTTTGGTTGCATGCATGTTATCATCAAGTTGTACCATTTATGGAGTTCATGGGATTCTTTTGTTTTAAATCCGATTTATTTGCTTCCGCTGCGTTTTTGTGTTGTTCATGAACTCCTACACAGATTTATGTAGATGACATTATTTTTGGCTCAACTAGCCCAAAGTACGGTGATGATTTTGCTAATACCATGAAACTAAGGTTTGAAATGAGCATGATGGGGGAAGTTAACTTTTTCCTTGGATTGCAAATTTCACAATTTAACCATGGGATTTTCATAAATCAGTTAAAATATATTAAAGATTTATTAAAACGATTTGACATGACTGATTGTTCACCAATCTCAACTCCCATGGGAACTAAAACAAAACTGTTTGCTGACCCTGATGGCAAATCAGTAGATTTAAAAAAATTTCGTGGTATGATCGGATCCTTGTTGTACTTAACTGCTAGTAGGCCAGATATAATGTTTGCTACTTCTCTCTATGCCAGATTTCAGGCAAATCCTAAAGAGTCTCATTTGTTGGCAGTTAAAAGAATATTAAGATATATTAAGGGTACCCCAAATCTAGGTTTGTGGTTTCCTAGAGATTCTGATTTTGAACTAATCAGATACTCGGATTCTGACTATGCTGGGTGCATGATTGACAGAAAAAGTACATCCGGCAGTGCACATTTTCTGGGAGACAGGCTAGTATGTTGGGCATCGAAGAAGCAAAACTGCGTGTCAACTTCCACCATGGAGGCTGAATATGTTGCTGTAGCCAGCTGCTGTTCTCAAAGTCCGTGGATACGCACACAACTGTCAGATTTTGGACTGGACTATTCTCACATACCTCTGATGTGTGACTCCCAGAGTGCCATAGCCATTTCATGCAATCCCGTGCATCATTCTAAGACGAAACATATCTACATTCGGTATCACTTTCTAAAAGATTATGTTGAAAAATGTTTGATAGAATTAAAGTATGTTAATACAGAAAATCAACTTGCTGATATTTTCACCAAACCGTTGGATGAAAATCGTTTCAACACTTTAGTTTCAAAATTGGGCATGTTGAATTTGAGTATTTGACTGTACTTTTATTCCATCCATCAAAATTTGCACAGGTAGATGTTTTGAGGTCGGGGGTGTAATATCTGATTTGACAAGTTATGAACTACGGATGGTTCATACTTGTAGGGGGAGAGTTAATTGCATTTTACTTTTATTCGTTTTGGTATAATTCTGAATATTCAAAAATATCTCAAACTCTTTAAAAATCCAAAAACATGTGCAAAATATTAAAAAGGCAAAAAGTTTTTTTTCTTCTTTCTCAAATTGATGTTTGATTTGAGGGGGAGTTATTTTATTTTCTTTGTCTTTGTTTTTGTTCAAAAATGGTGAAGAGAGAAAAAGTTCAAAATTTTTACAAGTTAAATGCAAGAATTGGTCAATTCCGACACATTTTATGTCAGATTCCGAGAAAATTTAAACTTTCTTTGTGTAGGAATTTCAAATTCCGACATAAATTTAATGAATTGAAGATTCCGACATTTTATGTCGGAATCCGAGAAAGTGGATCTCAATTCATACATTCCGACACATTTTCTCGGAATCCGAGAGTTCATATGTGTTTATAAGCTTCAAACTCTCGGAATTTTGACTTTTTCTCGGTTTTCTCTTTCGAAATTGACCAAATCTCTCTGTACAATCAAAATTTCAAAAAGCTTTGGATTTCTTCAAGTTAATCAGATCTAGATCGGTTTTCAGTTGTGATTCTCATGGTACAATTCATTTTTCCTACTTCATATCCCATATTTGTGTATTTTAGATCTAAGATGTAGAAAACCCTAACTGTCGATGCTTCTTTAGGACGATTTAGTGCATTTGTTGTTTGTTTGCCTCTAAATAGTACTAGTATGCTTTGGAAACTTGATATGTTTGTGGCCGTGCTTAGATTTACATCTGTTTGAGTATGATTTGAGAATCTGTTCTTCGAGTTTTCGCATATCTGGGTTACGGGTTTGTTTATCTAGAAATTGACATGGTAAATGACTTCTGATGGGGGTAGTTGTTTTGTTAAAATTGCTTAAAATGATAATGGGTACAATCGAATGTGTTTTATTTGGTCAAAATCATGTTTTTCAAAATCTGGGTTGATTCTGTTCATAAACTGTTATGAAAATCTCGGAATTCAACATTCCGAGAGTTTTCATCTTTTGAAAAACAAGCAAGTGTTTTCTCGGAATCTCTGATTATCTCGGAATTTGACATTACGAGAGTTTATCTTATGAAACCACCAAGTATTTTCTCGGAATCATTGATAATCTCGGAATCTTTGATTTCTCAGATTCCTTATTATCTCGGAATCATTGTTAAGTCAAAACTCTCGGAATTTCCATCATCAAGGAATTCTCTCAGAATTTCCAAACTCTCGGAATTTCCAAACTTGAGAAAATTTCAAGTCTTTTCTCGGAATTCCAGATTGATTTCTCTCGGAATCACATCTAAGTCTTTGTCAGAATCATCAATTCCGACAAAACATTTGGAGAATTTTGAAAGTTTATCAAATTTTTCAAAAGTTCAAAAAAAATTTCAAAAGGAAGGAACAATCTTTTATAGTCTTATCTGCTGAACATCTGATGATTAACCATGAGTATATTACATAGAAACTCCTATTTCTATACAATTTATGAATTTACATTCTCCCCCTTTGTATTGAAATAGGAGTGTACACGCCAGTAACCTAAGTCTTCCTTAGATTATATAAGCAGTTTTGGATGTAGCGTCCCACCATATACATCTGTCTGAAACATTGTTTTATCTTGAGCTTTTGACAGTGGAAGCATAAACACGTTTGATGTGTTGGGAAGAATCTTCTTTTTGTCTCCCCCTACAATGTAGCTCAGATTGTTTCCATGTCTTCATAAGTCTGATAATCTTGACTCCCCCTAGACATGATATAGACTGATGTTTCTTTTTATCTCTCCCCCTTGAGTAGACACCCTCAACAACTGAATCAACAATGTAAAATTTCTTCACTTTTTATTCTCCCCCTCATGATGATTATAATACATTATGAGCATCATGCATAAAAGACATCACCATGAGATTCAGTTGCAAAAACATGGAAGAGTGGTGGGGAGGATCCTACACTTTAAGTCAAAATAATCTTCAAACATTCCCTGACTTGAATAGATACTTGAACCACTCTTGATCGTTGAGGAGTGGTAATGATTTGATCTGAATTCTTGAAAATTAATAAATCTTTGTTGGATGTAGTATGATATTAGAGAATAATGTTGTCAAGTAAGTTTCCCAATACCGTGTAATCAACCTTGACCAAATCACCGCAAGATACAAAGATTTTGAAATACATACGGGTGCAAATGAACTTGGGAACACATAAGAGGGTAGGTGACTTTGATATAATAATCAGTGAGTCGGATTCATCCTTATTCAAGAGCACCAAACGATTGTCTTTGATATAATAATCAGTGAGTCGGATTGATATGCACGTGAGCAAGCGTGCATGTAATTCAAAATCCTCCCAAAAACCTGAAGAAATTTGAGGTTGGTCAATTCTTCAATTAATTTCACCAACAATGAGATCTGGGTTTTCAAATATGACTGATAAAGGATAGCCAAGATTCAAAAGAAACAAGGAATAGATGGCCAAAATCTGGTTTTGAGACCAACAATTGGTGACACTAAGAAAGAAGACCCAAAAATCAGTTAAGAAAGAGCAGGATGACTAGACATAAGGGTACTTGACAATCAATATATGATAACAATGACCCAACATTGACCCGAAGCTAGAAACATCAGAATGATAACTGAAACTTTGAGAACTTCTGACTCAGCCAAAAAAAATCCAAACACTTGACTTAGGAATCAAGGTGACAAGAGCCCCTGGCGGGGTCCAAGGGGCAGAGCCCCTGGCTGGGGTCGCAGAATAGAGTATTTGAAAATGAAGAATAATGCTGTGGCAATAATGATCAGAAATCTTAAAATTTTGAAAAATGAGTGTAAATCCGGGTGATCTTGAATTCCGATAAAATTGACAATTCCGAGCACTGAGAGAATTCAGATGAAATAGAGAATTCCGAGAAAATAGAGAATTCCGAGAAAATATGAATTCCGTGTAAAATCACCAATTCCGGTCAAGTTGAATTCCGAGAAAGTTTGTAATCCGATACAATTTTCTAGGATTATAGCAATTCCAACAAATTCTACTCGGAATTCAGCAATTCCGACATATTTCTTCTCGGAATTCGACAATTCCGACCAAATTATTCTCGGAATTCAGCAATTCCGACTTATTCAAAGGGCAATTCCGATACCTTCAAACCTGAAATTCCGACAGCTTCAAGATCTTACCCGCTCAGATTCAAAAAATCTCGAATTTTGCCCAAATCTGATAATTTCTTGTCTAGATCACTTTGCCTACCCCTGATTTACCCTTCTCAATCAACAATAATCATAAACAACGATCAAATGAGAAGATTAGATCGATTTTCTTCAAGAACTTCACAAACCCGAAAACACAAAAATCTTCAAATTTGGCCACTGATTTGTGAATGAATTGACTCCTTTTTTATCAACGAGTGTTACTATGATAAATGCGACCCTAATCCAAGCAATTAACACTCAAAAACTCCATTAAATCTTCACTTTGATTTCAAACCCGAAAGTACACTTTTTCTTCAAAAATCTTCAAAAATTCAACTTTTGTTGCTGAATTCAGAATCAAATCTTCACTCCTTTGGCTATGATACCACTTGAAAGGTATTGAATGAGTGTATAATGTGAGCCGTAAGTGTGTGTTTCTTCTACTGCATATGTCAAAAGTTACATAGAGTCAATGTTTACAAACTATTTATACTAAGTACATAAAATGTACTATTTACACAAAATACAGACGAGATCTAATCATAAAATCTAGATCTAACATATTTCATCAATACCGATACATTTATATATCAATCCTGATATATTCATAGCATGAATCCCGATACATTCATATATTCTTGCCCATTTCGATTTCTAATTCAAATCTTACTGATTTTAAACATGCTAGAGTTCTAAGTTTCCATAAATCATTCTAAACATATAAACAACATATATAGTTCATAAAATTTAAGATGCATTCAATTTATAAACATCCATTAATCATCAAGAATCAACTGGAATTCTTAATCATTCTATAAAATCGAATAAAATAAAACAATTAACAATTTTATCATTAATCTAACCTTGTGAATGTGATTATATCAGAATTCGATCTCTTTTTCTTCTTCTCTCCTTTTGGTTCGGCCGAGAGTTCACACAAGCACACACACACACACACACTTTTGTTTTCTCTCAAATGCATGTAATGAAGAAAGAGGTGATGTGTTGGTGACTAAGTGTCACCAACAAGAGACACCTCACAACCCACTAACAAACAATTAACATAATATTTGACATATAACACATTTAATTAAAAGAATTAAACAACAAATATAAATCACTTAATAATCACAATTTTAATAATGTCTCTAAATCAAATTAATCAAGGTTACCCACTTAATTACCTTAATAATACTAGGCTGGTAAGGAGGGTGTTACACTGGGATACAGAATCATCTACCTCAGATGATGATGTATGTCTTATGGCTCAAGAAGATGAAGAAGTAGAATTAGATGAGGTTGATTATGGTCAGTCCGAATCAATCTTTGAAGCTGACATGACGGAAGCTGAGGAAAATAGCAAGCTCAGTGATTGGGATCCTGCTTCCATGTATAAGGTCAGTAATTTCTACTCTTACACAGATGAAGAAAAGGGTCTTGCTTTTGATTATCTGTTGAATGATTTCAAGACCAGCCTTAAGTCTCAGAATGACCTCAAAGCTGAAATAGCTAAACTTAAAGATGAGATTAAGGAAAATCAATCTCTCATTACGTAAGAAAGCACAATATGATCTTGAATGCCAAAGACACATTAATAAACTTCTAAGTGAAGAAATTCAGGAAGCTAAATACAAAGCTGATCAACTTCAAAAGATCACTGAGTCTGGGTGTAAGTCATCAAAGCTTGCTGAAAAATGCTAATACCAACAAATACCTAAACAGGTAAAGGTTGTAGTTGGAGGTGACTATCAAACAGCAGCTTATGTAGCTGATGATGAGATAGCAAGTACAGACTCTGAGGAGGATAAACAACTGATTGAGTCTCAAAAGTCAGCCTCAGAGAAAAGACATGATCCAAACTTGAAATTCAATATGTTTGTGAAAGCTAAAGATCATGGAAATGAGTGCTCAACATCCAAACAGCATGGTAAGTCTGTGCTGGACAGATTAGGCACTCAGCCTATTCAAAGAACTTCAGTCATAGAAAGGCTAAATCCAAATCCTTTCAAAAGACAACATTCTCTATCTGGCTCGGAGAGAAGTTACAAGAATAGGAAGACCACTGTAAGTCAGAGGTCAAATCACAACAATGGTAAGTCCAAAGTTGTAGATCTTTGTAAGTCCAAGAAGATCAACAGTGGTAAGTCCAAACCTATTGAAACTGGTGAGTCCAGTCACCATGGAAAAGGTAAGTCCAAAGTCATGGAAAAGAAGGTTGTTAGTCAAACTTCTAAGGATAAAAAACAAAGATCTGACAAAGGTAAGCCCAAAGTCAGTGATCATCAAGTAAATCAACTTGCAAAGAAAGTTAAAAAGTTATCCACCACATACAATCCTAAGACTGAGAGTAAGTTCTCACAAGGATTGTTAGACTCTCTACCTCCTGTAATCATTGGAAGAAGGAGATGCTATAAGTGCAGAAGTAGAGGTCATGAGGCTAAGGAATGTGATGTAGAAATCTCAAGGCCTGAACAAGAATAAGTTGATCAGCCTACACAGGACTCGGCTCCTGCTCAAGCTGAATACTCAGTTCAACAAGATGGAGACGCTAAGTGCTCCTCATCTGAACCCACCAAGAAGTGGGTTCCCAAACAAAACTAATGTGTTTAGTTTTCATCTCATGTCCAGGGTTCAAGTAAATGGTACTTGGATAGTGGATGCTCAAGGCACATGACCGGGTGGAAAGGACTTCTTAGTGATTTCCAAGAAGATGAAGGTCCTAAAGTAACATTTTGTGACAACTCTCATGGAAGAACTAAAGGCTATGGGAAGATGCAAACTGGCAAGGTTACTTTCCAAAGAGTTGCATATGTCAAAGGTCTCAAACACAACCTGATTAGTATCAGTCAATTGTGTGATGAAGATAATGTTGTTACTTTTAGGTAGAAAGCAGGAACAATTTATAATGCTAAGGGAAAGCCTGTATTAATAGCTAAAAGTGAAAGAGATGTGTATCTACTTGATCTTAATTCTGCTGATCCCCATAATGAAACCTGTTTGTATTCCCAATCTGTTCCTAAGCTGAGTTGGTTGTGGCATAAACGCCCATCTCATTTAAATTTCAAATATATAAATATGCTATCCAATAAAGAGTTAGTCTCTGGACTACCAAAGATCACATTTGTCAAGGACAAATTGTGCTCAGCTTGTGAACAAGGGAAGCATCATAAAGGGTCCTTTAAATCAAAGAAAAATTTTTCAATAACAGACCCACTGCATATGTTGCATATGGATCTATTTGGACCCATAAGTACTCCAAGCCTAAGTGGCAAGAAGTACACACTGGTGATAGTAGATGAGTTCTCATGATTCACCTAGGTAATATTCCTAAAATCCAAGAGTGAGGCTGCCCTGGAGATAATAAGTTTTATCAAACAGGAGGAGTAGTAGAAAGGTTCATCTGTAAAACAACTCAGAAGTGATCATGGGACTGAGTTCAGAAACTCAACCCTCGAAAGAACCTGTGAACAAAAGAGAATATTACAAAATTTCTCATCTGTCAGAACTCCACAACAAAATGGAGTTGTTGAAAGGAGAAATAGACCCTTAATTGAGGCTGCTAGAACAATGCTATGTGAGGCAGGAGTGAAACTCTATTTCTTGGAAGAAGCTGTTCGTACAGCCTGCTATACTCAGAATAGGTCAATCATTGTCAAAATACATGGAAAGACTTCATATGATATGTATAAGTCTAGAAAGCCCAATATAGGTTATTTCCATATCTTTGGTTCAAAATGCTATGTGCTGAATCAAAGAGATCAGCTCCATAAGTTGGAACCCAAAACAGATCCTGGAATATTTGTTGGATATTCCTCAATCTCCAAATCCTACAGAATGTATAACACTAGGAGAAAGGCCATAGAAGAATCAATTCATGTCTCGTTTGATGAAGACAGTCTTTATCAAGCTGAGAAAAGACAAGTTGACTCGGTCAGTCTGAGTGAGCTTGAAAGGCCTAAGGAAACCAACTTATCAAATCCTATGTATGTCATAGGAGATGAGAGTGATGATGATGTGTTTCCATCACATGGTCAAATGGATTCTCAAGCTAAGAAGGGTGATGAGTTCGTCAATCCATTTGGAGCTGACATTCCTCAGACTAAAGATCTTAGTGATCAACAGTTTGATGCTGCTGTTGAGACTGAGGAGATCAGTTCACCTTAGGGCTCTCAACATCACTCAGATTCTGAACCAGATTCTCCAACTACTACATTTAAATTCCTCAAAGATCATCCTCAAGATCAAATCATTGGGGAATGTCCAAGAAAGGGTTATGACTAGATCAAAGGCTATAGCTAACTTTGCTGCACACTTTGGTTTCCTATCTCAAATGGAACCAAAGAAGACTGAAGAAGGCTTAGAGGATGAGGATTGGATTGAAGCTATGCAAGAGGAATTAAATGAGTTTGAGAGAAACAAAGTCTGGAACCTTGTCCCTGCCCCTAAAGATCATACAGTTATAGGCACTAAGTGGGTCTATAGAAATAAAATGGACAAGGATGGAGTGATAGTTAGAAACAAAGCCAGGCTGGAGGCACAAGGGTATAAGCAAGAAGAAGGAATTGATTATGATGAGACATTTGCCCCTGTTGCTAGAATTAAAGACATAAGGCTGTTCCTGGCTTTGTCAGTTCAAAGTTTCCACACCATGTCTATAAGTTAGACAAGGCTTTGTATGGACTTAAACAAACTCCAAGAACTTGGTATGATACTCCGTCCACTTATCTACTATAAATGGATTTCAACAGAGGTAGTATAGATAAGACACTCTTTGTTAAAAAGAGTAAATGACAGGTGATTCTTGTACAAATCTATGTGGATGACATTATCTTTGGTTCTACAAATGAATCTCTATGTGAGTGTTTTTCTAAAATAATGTCACAAAAGTACAAGATGAGCATGATGGGTGAGATGAAATACTTCCTAGGCTTACAAATTCAACAAAATCCTGATGGAATATTCATCAATCAAAGCAAGTATGTTCTTGATTTGATAAAGAAATATGGTTTTTATTCAAGTTCAACCATGAAAACACCCATGTCACCAGCTGTCAAGCTGAGTAAAGACTCATATGGTAAGTCTGTGTGCCAGTCTACCTATAGAGGAATGATAGGTTCATTGCTCTATTTGACAGCTAGTAGACCTGATATCATGTTTGCTACATGTGTTTGTGCAAGATATCAGGCAGATCCTAAAGAATCACATCTTCAAGCTGTGAAAATGATCTTTAGGTACCTTAAAGGTACACCAAATCTAGGTCTTTGGTATCCAAAAGACTCTGGATTTGAGTTAATTGGTTTTTCTGATGCTGACTATGCTGGATGCAAGTTGGATAGAAAATCAACAACTGGAGGATGTCAATTGCTTGGAGGGAATCTAGTAAGCTAGACTAGTAAGAAACAGAACTCAGTGGCTACTTCAACTGCGGAAGCTGAGTATGTTGCAGCAGGAAGCTGTTGTACTCAAATCATGTTGATGCAGCATCAGCTTCAAGACTTTGGCATGAGTTTCATGAAAACTCCTATCTTCTGTGATAACCAAAGTGCAATATCCATCACTTACAATCCAGTGTTCCACTCAAGAACCAAACACATTGAAATTAGACATCACTTCATAAGGGACATCGTGGAAAAAGGTAAAGTTGACATTAAATCTATCTCCATTGATGACCAATTAGCTGATATCTTCACTAAACCACTTGATGAAAACAGGTTTATGTATCTGCTAAGTGAATTGGGTATGTTTAACCCCTAGCTAAGTGTCTAGAATCTGAGTTTTTTAGTTTGACAAAGACTAAGTGTCTTAAGCTGAGTGCACAGTTTATAAATAAGTTTTCATAAATTGTATAACATGTCAAGCTGAATGATGAGATCACACGTTTGGTGAGTTCCAAACATACTTTAACTGCTTAGTGTAGTTATGATATAGTTTGAGTCAGTCTCAAACATAAATGACTAAGTGTCATTGAGTCTGAGCTATGTGCTTAACTCAAACTGTGTGATTGGTTCACACGTTTGGTAAGTTCCAAAAATATTTTAACTACATAGTGTAGCTAAATTACATGTTTAAGTCAGTCTTAAACATACATGACTGAGTGTCATTAAGCCTGAGCTGTGTCCTCTACTCAAGCTGAGTACCAATCTCAAGCTGAGTGCTCAACTCAAGCTGAGTGCTTGAATCAAGCTGAGTGCTTGACATAAACTGAGTAATAAAGTTACTCAGACTTGGTGTGTCCAAAACCATGTTTTAATTACTAAGTGTTATTGATTCATGTGCTTCTGCGTATTTGAGTAAGTCTCAAATCGCGTATTATACTAATTTGGTATTGGTGTAATACAACAGTGTTAATAGTATTTGTGTAGGTCACTAATATTATTTTACAATTGTATCCGTTGGAAGATGATGTGTTTCTACCTTCTTACTGTTACATCAAGCCGTAATTTTTCCGGCGTAACAGATAAAAAGGGATTCTAACGGTAACTTTTCTCTCTCCTAAGAAAGGTATATATATCGATCATAACCGGTTTGGAGGAGTTTACGCTTACAAATCCGACTTCTCACCTTCTAAAATACTTTTCGCAAACACCTCAAGTGCTTAGTGCATTCGTCCGTTCATAACCCTAATTTGCTAAGTGCAATTTTCTAATCGCTCAGTGCGTGTTTTCAGTTGCTCAGTGCTTTCTTCAACAAATTACTCAGTGTAATCATTCGAATATGGACGGATTCGCATTTGTTCTCGGTGATCAAATGGTTCGAGGTGCTCAGGTTAAGAACAATGGAGTGTCGTTGCTTAAAATCAACAATCAACGGGCCTGCCTTGCAATTCCACAAAGAAAACAAGGCAGAGTTTATGAAGCCTCGGTGGCTTACATTCGTAAATGCCCTCTGGCATTCGCCCTCTGTGGCGTACCACTCCACATTGTTTCTCAACATCTACTGGAGTTCTGGTATACCTGTACTTACGACCAGAACAGGGGAGAGATAACAGGGACTGTTCTCAATGGCAATAGAACAGTAGCCCTATCAGTGCAGCGGCTAAGGGATGTTCTTCGAATCCCTCATTCTGATGAGTTCGAACCGGCTGTCACGAGGCAGGTGGCAAGGTCAGTCCTACTCCGCATGGGTCACCCGTAGACAGAGGGTGTAATAAAAAAGGCCACCTTTCCAACCAGTTGGGGCTTCATGGTTTCTACAGTGATTCGTTCACTAGGGACTAAGGTTGGAGGATTGGACCAGGTGAACGAGTTCGAGATGCAGCTGTTGTACAACATATACTTTGCACGCAATTTGGATTACGCACAGCTCATCTTTAACGAACTCAAGGTCCAAGTGATGAAGACCACAAGGGATCTTCATGTACCTTTCATAAGGTACCTGTCCTTGGCATTTGAAGCCTAGCTGGGGACAGCACTCTATGAAGCTAATCAGGATGTGTTCCTGTTTCCTACACTCAGCCCCAAGATGTTCAACAATGACATCTTCCCAGAGCAAGAAGGTCTGAGTGGTCCAATGCTCTTGGTTGCTAAGGGAGCTTCATCTGTAAGTGGAGAAGAGGGATCCAGTCAAGGGGGAGCTTCTTAAGCTGACACCAAGGTTCAAGCTGAGCACTCTGCTCAGGCTGAGCCAGTACACACTAAAGCTGCTTCTCGTAAGACCTCTCCACTTTCTCTCTCTTCTCATTATTCTCCATCCACTTTTGGAGATAAGACTACTGTAAACCCAACTCAGTTTAACCCATCTCCTCCACCTTTCATTCAAATCCAATCTGAAGCTACCCCTAGTATGCCCACTGCTGCTAGGGAGAATATCCGAACCTATACACGTAAAACTGCCATAGGTGGTGCCACTCCTAAGGGCATCACTGGAGCTGAGATCACATTGATCCCTCCACCGGCAGGAGTTGAGGGGGAGACGCCTACTCTTAAGGTGTCAACCTCGAGGCTCATTTCAACCCAACAGCCTAAACCGGGTGTGGTGTCTACTCAGCCCACACTCTCCAGTGCCATGGGAGAGCCTATTACTGTGCCTAAGCTGACACACTTAGGTGACATTGAATATATGACCAACCCCCAGGGTCAATCACCCCCCTCCAAACCATTTAGCCGACCACCAACCCATAGACTACACGTTTCGAGCCCCATTACAACATGTTTGATTTTAAAAGTAGGGTATGGTATGTGTGAAATGCGGTATTAGTCAACATATCCATGTTTTTTCTCCTTTCCTAATTTCTTTACTTTTTTTTTATAATCATCCATTTTATTAGTTGTTAAAATAGTTTTTGAAAAACAAATAACAAAAATATTATTAGAAATAATTAAAGAAAAAGATACTATAGTCTTAAAATTGTATTGATGTAAGTAATTTAGCCAAATTAGATAAATTAAATAGTTATTGTGATGTTTAATAATTTATTAAAGTAATAGTTGCCTTAAATTAGTTTAGATAATTAAGGGAATTATTGGTTTGGATATTGCTTTAATTGTTTGTATCTGAAGAATAAAAACTTGTATCACTTAAAATTTTTAGGAGAGAGAAAATTAAATCCTTTATAATGTGATATATATATATATATATATATATATATATATATTGGGAGTTTCAAATGAGAACCTTAAATAAATTAATAAGAGACTCAATCATAGCCGTCCAATTCCCCCTCCTTCAATGTCATTGCCCATCCATGAATTCCTCACATGCACCCTGCCACACTCTATCCCCTCATGCTATCCATCCATGAATTCCACTTACAAAATGAACGGCCGAGATTGAGTCTCCCATTCTCATTTAGTTTCTCATTCTCATTTGAACTTTCCCCATTTATATATATATATATATATATATATATATATATATATATATATATATATATATATATATATATATAGGGTAGGGTTATTCTACAAAGAAAATAAAGGTACTAAATGTAAGGTGAAATCTTAGCCATTAGATCTAACCAAAAGTCAAAAACTATCGAGGACCACGTTCCAGATTCAACCAGTTAAAGGGCAATATGGGAAAAATAAAAAAGAAACAGTCCTAAATTCCCGGTGAATTAAACCATCGACATTGGTCGACGGGTGACGTTCCATGAAACTGACCGGTGCCGGCGGCATGTGCATCACGAATGCACAGTCGAAATGATCTTGACCAGTGGCGGCGTGTGCATCGCCGGAACCTACTCAAAACAGGGAATGCACAATCGACTGAACTTGACCAGCGGCGGCGTGTGCATCGACGGGACCTCCACGAAAAGCAGCAGCGGCGTGTGCATCTTGGATGTGATGCACCGGCGGTTTCAGAGGCAGTTGCAGGGCGTGTGCATCTGGGATGCGATGCAAAAGCTATATACGGCGGAGGAAAATGGATGGAGGCAGAAAAAAACGACACAAGTCTAGGGTTTCGTGTGGCGGTGTTGGTTGGAGACTTCACGGCGGCAGCAACAGCTTCGCACGTGGCGGTGGTCGTCGGTAACATCTTCACTTGTGGTCATGGTGGTATTGGAAACCGGCGACGGTGGTTGTTTCGAATTTTCAGACGGATGGATGCAGAAACATTTGGGGGCGGCGGTAGTATGGGGAGAAAAAAAGTAGGGTTAAAAAATTAGAATGTGTATATGTGCGTCTTTTACGGAAGAGGTGATAAAAAATATATTAATTTCCTTATTTACCCTTATTTTTAATTGCCATGTGTCATCTCCATATTCCTTCTTACATTTAGTACCCTAAACTTTTTTTTACTTGAACCTAATTCTATATATATATATATATATATATGGGATGGTTCAAACGAGAACTATTTTTCGTACGAGAACTGCGAGAACCAATTATAGCCGTTGATTTGATAAAGTGGAATTCATGGATGTGGAGCGTGAGGGGATCAAGTGTGGCAGGGTGTATGTGAGAAATTCATGGGCAGGTGATGACATTGAAGGAGGTCTTGGACGGCTCAGATTGGTTCTCGCGATTCTAATACGAAAAACAGTTCTCGTTTACTGGGGTAGTAAACCAAAAATCTAGTCTACCATATGCGTGGTTAGTGCCACGTACAAATATATGATGTAACTTGCTTGCTTGTGGTGGCATTAAGATTTCTTTGCCTTAAATTTACGTATAGTTAGAAAGGTGTGAATTAATGTAAAAGGGAAGGTTCACATTTTTTCCCTTTTTAAACAATCCACAATGCCTAACTTGTCTCTGCCTAACAGTAACGAGAATGTTAGATAAGTTAGTTAACATAAATGCAAGGCAAATTATTATTATTATTATTATTTTTTAAAGCAGCAGCTATTTTATTGATAAAATAAGAAGCTTACTAGCAAGAAGCTAGTATTAGCAAGACACCATACATCAAAGAGCAGGATTAAAGAGATCTTGCAATTCATGGTTAGGTACAAGATTATTACAAATTAAAGCTCCCCCAAAGGATTTATGACCTAGTTACACTATATAATCTTCCTCTTTATATGTCTTCTTAAACTGATCTAAAAAACGACCAATGTTGGATAGCTCTATTGAGGTTTAAGAGCATCTCCAATGGAGGTTGTATAGAAGATTTATGGGAGTTGTATAAGAGTTGTATGGAGTGAAGGAGGGGTTAAATGAATGAGAAGTTGCATGATTATTGAATGGTTGTATGGATCGAATACATGTAGTCCGTAGACCCCATTCTTGTTTATTTAATTTTCTTTAGAAAATAATTAAAAAGTTTTATAAATAAACATTTTGATACCAATCCAATTTCTATATATTTTAATTAGTTTATAAATTTAGTTAAATAAGTTTTTTATTATAAAAAATTGATGTACGCAAATTTTGAATATTTTTTTATTAATTATTAGGAGTTTAAGTATTCTATTTTTTAGGTTTCTTACTTCTTTTTATTAGTGTGTTTAGCCTCGTAATTTTTATTTGTTAATACTTTAACATTTTTGTTTACTGTAGTATTTTTTTTGAAGTTTTAAAATATTTTTGTGAAATTATATAGATGATGTTGATGTGGAAATCTATTAAACTTTGTAGAGTTTAATGGACTGTAAAAGTTAAAGAGTAAAGTTGTATAGATGGTGGAATGCTGATATGACAATTCATTAAAATCTTTTAGAGTTGTATGGATTGGAGATGCTCGTTGCTGCATTTGTAGTAGGAATAGCTTTAGCATGCCTTATTTTCCATATTATCCAAAAAAAAAGTAAAAATGGTTGCATTAAAAGCTTGAAGCTTGTCACCTTTAAAGCCTAACTACGCTTCCCACATAATTAAATCGGTTTTTTGTTTAGACACCCTAGTCTAAGGATTAAGACACCTTAGTCTAGGGGTTAGATATCTTCATTTAATGCTTTGACCAACTTCTATTGATTTGTTTTTTACTTTTCAGATATAATTTTACTTTTCAGATTTCTTTTAACTTTTTAGATATTCTTATATTTCCAATGCAGTCAGTCACCTACAATACATTATTTTCTTTTTTTCAAGACATAAAAAAGAAATTAATTGATATTCATGCTCATCAGATAAACTATACTTTATATAACACAATGACAAAAACATAGTAACATAAGAGAAAAAAGAACAAGGTATATTAGTATTCAACAGAGTAAGAAAACTCCAGCGAACCTCCGACCACAGAGAGTAAAAAAATGCCAACTATCAGGTAGTTTCATGTAACTTTATTATTAGCTTCAACACCCTCTTTTTATATATACTAAAGCTTGTTACAAGAAGCAAAGGTTTGATCTCAGATTTCAAAACCTCCGGCGACGGTAACATGAAACCAGATCTAAAAAGATCTTGAGAAAAAGAACATAAAAATGAAAAATATAAAAAAACCTCATATTTCAAAACCTCCGGGTACGGTGGCGTTTGCGACGGTGGCTGTATGCGACGGTGGCGTTTGCGACGATGGTTGTAGGTGACGGTGGTGGGCACGGTAGCGAACCCAGATCTGAAAGAGTGAGATTGGCGTTTGCGACGGTGGCTATAGGCGGCGGTGGCTGTAGGCGGCGGTGGCTGTAGGCGAAGGTTTGAGAGAGAGTGCCGATTTAGTTAGGTGTTTTTTTAAATTTTTAAATAAAGAAATTATTATGTGTCTTGCAATTTAAATTTTATTATTTATAAAAAAAACTTGTTATTTATAATATTAACTTTTTTTTTCTTAACTACTGGATGACGAGTATTTATAATAAAAACTTGTTATTGGTGTGTAATTAACATGTTCATTGATCGATCATTTCTAACACAAATTTGTTTTTAATAAAAACGAGTATTTGTTTGATTATTATTGTTAGTAAAATTTATGTTTTTTACTTTATTTATTTATTTTCTTGTTTAATGTAAAACACAAATAATACAAAAAAGAAAAAGAAAGGTATTAAAGTAATAATAAAAAAATAAAAGAATAATAAAGTAATTAAAGTATGGGAATTAGGCTCGGAAAAAGCCCCGGGGCCTGATGGATTCACTTTTGCGTTCTATAAATCATTTTGGGATATAATTAAAGATGATCTTTTTGCTGCAGTAAAGCATTTTGGTGAGTCTGCCGTTTATGACCCGGGTTGTAACTCATCCTTTATTGCTCTTATTCCAAAAGTAGAATCCCCCCTTTCTTTCAATGATTATAGACCTATCAGCCTGCTCAACAGCTTGTATAAAACAGTCGTCAAGTTGTTGGCGAATCGATTAAGCACGGTTATTGACACTATCATTAGTCCGGAACAATCCGCCTTTGTTCACGACAGAAGTATGCTCGATGGCCCGCTCATCGTTAGTGAGATTCTGTCTTGGGCAAAAATCCGGAAGCAATGATCAATTCGTATTTTACGATGTTTCTTTCTTTCTTCAGGCCTAATGATCAATTGTAGGAAAAGTTGATTGACCGGGGTATGTGTTGAAAATGTGTAAGTAGCTGCGCTGGCTGCCAAAATCAATTGCAAGACTGATACGATTCCAATTAATTATTTGGGGTTCCCCATCGGTGCGTCTATGAACAAGATGGAATCGTGGGCGCCTGTTATGGAGAAGTTTCTCAATAAGTTCTCAATAAGTTTCTCAATAAGTTATGGAGAAGGTTCTCGGGAGCTTAGGGTCATATTTCTTCTCTATTTTTAGAGCTCCGGGGAAAGTAATTAAAAAACTCGAGAGCATTTGATCGTCTTTCTTCCAGGGATCCAAAGAAGGGGAAAAGAAGATTCACCGGATCGACTGGAACCTGGTGGCGGACTTGGGATTGGCAGCCTTAAAGCTCTCAACATTGGTTTCCTTGTCAAATGGATATGGAAGTTTAAAACAACAAGCGGGGGTCTATGGAAATGGGTGATACAGGCGATCCACGGTTACAACGGGGGCATCTCGGGCTCTAACTCAAAGGGTAAAGTTCCCGGGTTATGGAGAAATATCCTCAAAGTCTGTAAGGACCTTCACAAGGTAAACATTCCTCTTATTGAGTGGTTTCAAGTGGAAAGGCTGGAGGATCATGATAGCTTGAACTTCAAGTGGGGGCTAGAACCATCGGGGGGTTATACGGTTTCGTCTTTAAGGTACGCTTTCGATGACCTCTCTCTTAAAAAGTTTAGAAACTTTATTTTGTTTGGTGTAACTGGATACCGCAAAAAGTTTGTATACACGCGTGGAGGGCTGCATTAAACCGTCTGCCCACGAAGGTTAACCTTCAAAAACGAGGCGTTATTTTGCTGTCTTGCTTCTGTCCCTTATGTGGGAATGCTGAAGAATCGGAAGCGCACTTATTCGTACAGTTTCCAGTTAGTAGAAGGATTTTAAGTTATTTATGTGGGTGGTGGAATATCGATCTTAAGGAATTCGACGATACACAAAGCTTGCTCAGCTGGGGTTCCTCATTGAGGACTGGTGGTAATACAGCAAAGGCTTTCGTGTGCGTTATATATACCTACATGTGGCTGCTATGGAAGCACAGAAATGATGTTTTTTTGTCCAAAAAAGTCAATGACTGGTGCAGGCATACGCGTTTTTCTGGCATATACACAGGATTGGTAAAAATGCTGCTCTTCTCGACTGGAGCTGCTGGGCGACCTTTCCATCTTCCTGTTTTGCCTTTTAAGTAATGGTCTGTCGGAGCTGAAGTGGATCGCAAGTCAGTAGCCTGCTTGGTGCAATTCACATTGGAGTTGTTTTTAATTTTAATTTTGTGTTCATTTATAGCTTTTTGTTTGGGGTTGATTCCCTGGTGTTTGTTGATCTTACCATTGATTCTCACTTTGTATTTAGCTTAGCATCTTGCTGGGCTCCTTTTTTGGTTTTTATATAATTGTCGGACGTTGGAGGGTGATGGCAATGTCGAAGCTCTCATGTCGTTCATCTTTGCTGTTAAAAAAAAACTAATTAAGAAAAAAAATAAAGTAAAAAATAAAAATAATAAAGTAAATAGATATTAATCATGAGGATATAATTAAAGTAATATGAGGGGATGTATGTATTTAAATAAGTTTAATCATTAGAATATCATTAATGTATAATTTCTAACATAGACTAGAGTTTATAGACCATGATGTCTTTATCAACACCTAATTAATTCAACCGATGCCAGTTGGCTTATTGCCCACTGGTAAGTGCTTAGGCACTTTGGTGCTTGACCAAAGGTCAAGGATTCGAGTCCCGTCGTGGACAAAAAATGTGTAAATTAGAAAAAAGGTGTAGATTAGAGAGTGCGTGCGTTCTGTCATTAAAAAAATTTAATTCAACTGATTCTGCAATTGACCACCATGAAATGATTTTTGAATCATTGATTTGGAGTTAAGACATTCCCGGAATAAGTGATCTTGAGTTTCTGGTGCGGCTCTACAAATGGAACATAAATTATCTACTTGGACGCCACTTCTTTATAAACTTGTATTAGTGGGTAACCTGACAAGCGTAGTTTTATAATTGCGTTATAGCTAATCTCATTGACTACTTTATAGTTCTACTAAAAACTATTACTGAAGTTCAAATATTTGAGCTTAGTTAGTATATTAGGTTTTTCGGTATATTTTTTGTATTATATATAATCAGTTAATAGTAATTAATATTATAAATTGGGAAGTACATCAAATCAGTTATTATATTGTTCCACTAGTTATAACTTGGGTTGTTTTCCCATAAAATTTTCAGAGTTTCGGGTCGTTCGGGTCGGATATTTCGGTTATTTTATTTTCGAGTATAACCGAATTTTTATACTTAGGCTTTTATTTTTTTTAACAGCCACAAATATATTTCATTCCACAAAGTCACAAGTTAAGGTAAACACTTATGAACATAATGACACACAATTACATATCAGCACAAACTAACATATCAGCACTCTCTTAGTATAACACACACTATCGACGAAATTGTCTCTTGGTCTGAACATCAGAACCGTATATAGCTTCACAACCTTGCCACAAGGATCAAACCGTCGAAAGGAAACTAACAATGAATCAGCAGCACAATGGCTCCATAAGACAACAGTAGCAGCGGACTAAAGCAGATCGACAGCGAACTTACCCAAACAGCATCGATCAGCGTCATCCTACATCACAGCATCCACGACCCCCTAAAACCGATACCAAATGATGCAACGGCGCTATATATCCATTACATTCACTTCGGCAGCCACCCTCGACAGCCTACTTCACGGACCATAACAGCAAACCTACATACAATACGTCAACCAGGTGCCAACAGCTCACAGCAAATCAATATCAGCAAACCGCCTACTTCACGCACCAAAACGGCAGCCCACAATAGTAAAACAGAAACTTAGCAGTCGATGCCCACAGCAGCAGACATCAGCAAACATATAACACAGCAGAAACAGCAACTCAGTGTCCTTCACGGACCAAAACAGCATCCGACGAGCAGAACATGATCAAAGCACAGCAACAGACGCAATAACAGTCTATGTAATGAGCTAAAACATGATCATCCGTAACAGCAATTTGACAGCACAAGCAGAACATGATCATAGCACAGCAACAGATGCAACAACAATCTATGTAGTGAGCAAAAACGGAGAATTAAGATTCATCCAGCCTAGCGTGAGAAAAACCTGTAACACAATTTATAGACCATCCACGTACACAAGGACAGAGTTACTTATGAAAAACGCACAAAACAGTATAGGGAAATAAGTAACCGCTGTCCGAAAGCACTCTGGGGCACAAAAGGGTTGCTTAAAAGAAAGAAAGGTAGACAAGAACCTTCCCTCACTCAAAATATTCACCAAAACACTATACGCCCCCATACTAAAATTTACTATGTATCAACCAAGCGACTCTCAAGCACAACAGGTTATAAAGGGAATGATAGCCCGTAGAAACCCAACCTACCTCCCAACCTCCGCGGACAACGTATGCACCCTAAAACATCCCCTTATAACACCATACCCTAAAATGGCTCCCCCTCACCTACCATACCTCCAAAACTGCACCGCCCCAACCCAAGCCACCCCATAAAACAAGCTCACGCTCAATTAGACAAGCTGAGCACCAGTATATGTAAAGGAAACCGGCTATCCATCGGCATTAATGCGATGAATACCCACAGTAGATATTGATGTATATTTAATTCTCAAATTATAGCAATAGACACCGAACACTACGAAAAGACTCAGGGGCTCAAAGGTAAGAAACACACAAAGGGGCCTCACCGTAACTCCACCCTCAAAAAACAGTCTGTCATTCACACACAAACAAAGACATGATACTCTGAGGCTCAAACAAGCTTTTATGGTAGGGGAAATCTCCGGACCAACCACCCACCTCCTATCCACCAAGCATCATTACACGCCACCATTTAGCCCTGCATAAAAATACCAACCTCTCGAATCCATGCGCACCCTAATTAGTGAAAAATCCGCATATAACTACGTCCACAACCAGCAAAGTACAACACAAAAACGCATCACCACTTAGAACAAACAAAACAAACCTACTTTGTTGAGGCTAGTAGATCATAATATACCCCACATACCGTAATTATACTTACCAGGAAAAGATTCAGGTTTATCCGAATCACCTTGAGTCACAACCCCACCTAACTCAAGAGTCTGCTTCATCCATCATCACCTAATGGCTTCCTCACAGACCACCTGTAAGACACAAAAACACAACCAAAACTCTATCATGTAGTGCAATCTGCACTCACTTGTTAGAAGCAAAAACCCATAACTCTCCCGACCTTACACCCACAAGAATCATGAAAAAAACCAGCCAATACACACATCAGGGACCACAAAAACAGTCAGTTACATGATCAACCATAATATTGCATTTAACCAAAAGCTCCAATCAACTCACTATTCATAGAGCACTAAACACATTACTTAACCCCTATTAAACCCACCCTACCCTGGCACCTGCACGATATATTCCTTTCTTAGCCAGAGAATCTGCTTCTACATTGAGATCCCTTGGGATATGGACTATCTCAAAAGCTGTACAAGTTTCCTTTATGCACTTTATTCTCCTGACTACCTCAATTAACTCCCCTTGCGGAACCTTCTCCCCATTAACTAAATCAACCGCCACCTTAGAGTCCGAGAATGACCTAACTTTCAGATCACATAAGACTCTATTATTTCTTAGAGCCAGTAACCCAAAGTAAATTGCTTCTAACTCATCCACAACCGGAGAGCACGTTGCTATGGCCTTAGAGAAAGCCCCCAGATATTTGCCTGATACAGCATCTTTGATTACTCCCCCAATTCCTGCCATCTGACTCTCTTTATTCACCGCACCATCAGTATACAAAGTAATACACTCCTCCCCTTCCCAGCTTGACCTATTATCAACAGAATCTAGTAATCTCCCACCCTCAAATACACCAATCGGCTAGATACACATGTCTAAAGCTGACCCAACCAGGTTTGGCCAATTTGCAAAACACCACTAACCAACTCTAAGCCAGACTAAATCAAACAACTTTTCCTGACTTACCTAGACATTATTTAATATGATGTTGTTTCTCTCACTCCATAGAGACCACACGACTCCGTACATGATCCACATCCATACCCTCCTAATCCATCTATTACTGCAAACATGTAGCCACAAATTCACTAGGTCTTTAATTTTGTTTGGAATCACCCACTGAATCCCAACCGACCCCATAACATTATACCACAATGACCATGCTTTCCTACAATGCTATAGGAGGTGATCCACCGTTTCACACTCATGAGTACAGAAAGGGCACTTAGCCTCATTCTGACTAATGATTCCTCTCTTCATTAATGCATGTCTCGTTGGTAGTTTGTCCCGCACCGCTTGCCACACAAGCAACCTAACCTTAGGAGGACCCCAAAACATCCATATTACTTCATACCCCTGCCTCCATCTTCATCATTCAGTACATTCAGTTAACTGTAAATAGAAAACACCCCATTCACATCATACTTCCACAAAATCCTATCTTTCCTATCTAAGCAAACCTCTTGAGATAGCAATAATCCCATGAACTCTTCATATACTTCCACCTCCCAGTTGAAAACCTCTCTTCTTAGGCTAATTACCCAATTCCACTTCGATTCTCTCCATACCCCAAAGCTACTCACTTTTCCTTCTTTCCTAACCACTAGCGCACATATTCTAGGAAATATACATTTTAATGAATACCCTCCTACCCACTTATCATTCCAGAAATCTTCTCCCCGATACCTAATTTAACTACGAAACCTTCATCAATCAGTTTTAACAATTTCTCATCAGACCCTACCATCTTATATATATTATTCCAGATATACGACATCCTCAAACGATCTCTAGACCATGACCAATTCCCTAACTTCAAATCCCCATACTTACACTTTATTGCATTCTTCCACACTTGATCATTACCATCCCAATAACGCCATAACCACTTCGTTAGTAATGCCTTATTCTTCTGTTTCAGGTCACCAACTCCCAGGCCTCCACTCTTTTTAGGCTTCTGTATAATCTCCCATGCCACCATGTGCAAACCCTTCTTCTCATCACCTTTTGACCACAAAAAATCACTTCTTAATTTTTCGAACTCTTTGTACACACTAACATGCATACTAACCAGGGACATGTAGTACATTGGCAAGTTATTTATTACTGATTAATTAAAGTGATCCTTCCTGCTTTCGAAATGAACCGTGTCTTCCACAATTCCAGCCTCTCTTTTAACTTTTTGGATTACAGGATCCCAAAACAATTACTTCCTAGGATTCCCCCCTATGGGGAGGCTAAAGTAGGTAAACGGTAAACTACCCACCTGGCATCGTAGCATCAAACCTATCTCTTCCAGTTTCTCTCTTCTTACATTAACCCCATATACAACACACTTCTTCATATTCAACCTCATTCCTGACATCAAATAAAAAATTTTAAGTACCCCACACATATTCCTAATCTGTTCCTTGTCCATTTTGTTCACCAACATTGTGTCATCCGCAAATTGTATGTGTGAGACATTTAGATCGGACAACCCCCCAAGCTGACACCTTCGAATAGGCCCATCTCCACACCTTTCTTAAACAGAACATTGATTCCATCTGCTGCAAAATTAAACAGCATAGGTGAAAGCGGATCCCATTGTTTTAGCACTCTTTTCATGGGGAAACGACGCGTAGGAGACCCGTTAACAAGAACCGATAGTGAAGAAATTTTAAAAACCCAAGAAACCAAGAAATACACTTCCTACCAAAGTTCATCTCACACATCACCTCAGCCAGGTAATTCCATTTAATTGAGTCATAGGCTTTTTCGAAATCCAACTTCAGTAGGACACCCTCTGATTTCTTTAATTTCATAGAGTGTATAATTTCTTCCACAATCATCACGCAATCTAGGATTTACCTACCCTTCATAAAAGCAAACTGAAAACCCCCCAAAACCTCCAAAATAACTACCCTTAGACGTCTTGCCAACACTTCTGTCACAATCTATAAACACTTCCTACCAATGACATGGGTCTAAAATATCTTAAGGAGATTGGGGAACACACTTTTTGAGTAAGTGTAATAAATGCCTCCCCCATCTCCTTAGGTAATTCCCCTGACTTACTCAACACATAGAAAAGCTTATACAGATCATCCCCTATCAGTTCCCAGTTATCCTTAAAAGAGTTTATGTTAAACCCATCAGGACCCGGAGCTTTCTCTCCATTATAGCTCCAAACTTTAAGTTTAATTTCTTCATTCTCAAAACTCCTCTCCAACCACTCGATACTAGAATCCTTTAATCTCTTAACTCCTAAGCCTTTCGGGCTTACGAAACACTTCCTATTATCAAAGTGTTTTTCAAAGAATTCAACAATACCATCCTTAACCCTACCAGACTCTTTGACACATTCACCGTTCAATTCTAAGCTTGACACTTTTTTGCACCTATTCTTACAGTTCAACATAACATGGAAGTGTTAGAATGTGCCCCACTGATGCATACATGCTGTTTAAATCACTTTCGATGATGTATGAGCCTATTGGTTCACACACCAGGGTCAAACATGACAGCAACTAAAGTTAAGGGACCGAAAATGGCAAAAGACAAAAGTTGATATCGCAAGCTGTGTTAGCACCCCTAACGTTAAGGAGTTCGCGCCGTGAACTTTTAATGGTTAGCGCCGTTACGGCTGCATGTACTTTTTGTCAGAAAAGTTGCAGGCCGCATTAGCGCCACTAACATTAAGGAGTTAGCGCCGCTACGGCTGCATGTGCTTTTTGTCAAATCACCTCATGACTTGGCTAATGCATGAAGGTTTCATCATTGGTTTTTTCCAGTCATGGGGCATCTGGAGTATATAAAAGACTTCTTTTATCCTTACTTGTACCCTTTTGCTACTTCTTGTATTGCATATACTCTTAAGTTCTTAAACTAGACTTAGAGATAATTTCAAGAAGGAGGTTCCAGAGAATTGAGATCTTGTTGCTGTTCTTGGGTGTTTTCCAGAAAGGTAGTTCATCGAAGCTTGCTAGCACTCGTTGTTTAGCGTGTTCCCGGGGTATTCATCAATAGAGAGAGCTTGTTCTTTAGTTCTTGGGTCATCACCACTTGTTACATTCCATTTTATGGAGCTTAGGAGAAAGATAAAACCATTTCTCCTTTCTTCTTCATGTTGCTTTTCTTTTCATAGAGTTTTGTCCATTATTGGGGTTTTCTTGTTCTATGCTTTGTATGCTTGTACATTGGGCAAATTTTGTTGTACCTTGCTTCCGTTGTGTGTCCTGGAAACCCAACAGGAAGAACCTAGAATTACAGTCTCCTTTTCTCAACCAAAGCATCCTGGATTTCTGTCTAGCTTGATCGAATTCTTTTTGCCTCCATTGCCACAACTCATCCTTTTTCACCTTCCATAGAGCCTACAAATTACCATCACTAGGATTAGCTAATCGTTGATTCTCAACATCAACTAAAGCCCTCTCACTCTCTCTTATCTTATCATAAATTGAACCTTTGTTAAACTTAAACTTATTCTTAATGGCTAACTTAACCTTTCTAAGTCTAACCGCAAAACAATTTCCATTCCCTTCCACGCAAGCATTACTAACACACTCCTTAAAACCTCCCTCTTTCGCGCACCAGTTAAACATCCTAAAAGGAATTGTCCCCTAGTCCTCCTCTTTCCTACCTAAAACCACTGCAAAATGGTCCGAGATCCTATCATCCAATCTCCATTGAGACACTGATGGAAAATTTTCCATGATTTCTACATCAAACAGAAATCGATCCAATCTACTTAACACTAGTTGTATTTGATTATTACCCCATGTGAACTGCCCATTATGCATAGGTAAATTCACCAACCCCTCTGAGCTAATAAACTCCCTAAACTCTCTCATTCCACCGTCCACTTTTTGACACGACGACCTTTCTTTGATTTTAACAATCTTGTACCAGTCCCCACCCATAACCCAACAAAACTTATGGATCTCTCTATGACTCCTAATATCATCATATAACTCCTTTCTAAGGTTCCTATCTGTCGACTCATAAACATTGCATAATACAATCTCCGCATTATTTTCTATCCTCACCCCACGAAGACACAAGCCTCCTCTACACTTGAAAACATCCTTTAACGCAAAAATCTCGTTGTCCCACATGGTAATTAAACCCCTCCGACCTACCCATCGCATCGATCCACTCGGCCTCTATACCATTACCCCTCCAGATACCTTGAACTACCCTAAAACTATGGTCAACTATTTTTGTTTCCTGCAAGAACACGACACCCAGCCTAACTTTACGAATAACCCTTGCAAAAGCTTTCTTGGGTTATTCGTAGGGTTATTGTTGTCCCACATGGTAATTAATTCGATCCACTCGGCCTCGGTACCATTACCCCTCCAGATACCTTGAACTACCCTAAAACTATGGTCAACTATTTTCGTTTCCTGCAAGAACACGACACCCGGCCTAACCCTACAAATAACCCTCGAAAAAGCTTTCTTGGGTTATTCGTAGCGTTAGGCTTATGCAATAGATGTTTTTGGCCCGAGCACGTGATGCTATATGTATATGTAATTGGACCATCTTCGTTAAATAATGTATATATTTCTTCATAATGAATAATCACATAAAATATCTAATATATTTCTACCATTATACTAAGGGCATAATGCATGAAAATGCAATGGAGTTTGTCTTAGTTACCATTTTTACAACCAACTTTAAAAGTGTTAAAATAATGCAATTAACTTTCATAATCATCTCATTGTATGCAAACTACTTTTTTATGTCTTTGTTGTTTAGTTACCATTATATACATTGAACTTTCTCATAATTTTCATATTACAATTAGTTGCATACAATGTGAGGATTATGAAAAGTTGGTTGTATTATTTTTAATAAAATAAAGTTGATTGTATATAATCGTAACTTAGACAAAGTTTATTGTGTTTTAATGCAATTAGCCCTTATACTAATGACATTTCAAGTTTCAAACCACCCTAAAAATAAATCTTGTGGATCTTCGCAAAATATATCTCAAATCAACATGTTTCAAGTTCCAAAAACACCCTAATAATACGTTAAAGCTCACAAAACATGTCCAAAAGCAACACGTGTTTATTTTAAAAAAATAATCAAAGCGTGTTAAACTTTACAAAATATATCCATTCTTCTTGCACCTTCACCTTGCCGTCTGCATATACTTCTCAGATCCGAGTGTTAGCTAGATGTACTCTCTCAAATTTTGGTTAGATGTACCTCTACAAAAGAAATACACTTGTATTTCTCGCCATCACAATGCTTACATCTTGATCTTTAAACGCCCTTGTTGTCCGTAAACTAGCCGAATTTCTCCTAAACATGATATATTGGTTTGAATAATTTAGGTTGTTTATCATTCTTTTACCGTTGTTGGCTCGTTGCTTAGGCTTTCAAGGTTAATCGTCTCTTATTCAACAAATACGTTCATTTCCCACATCTATTATACAACCCAATTTTTTTATAAAATACATTCATGAGATTTCATTAATAACTTGGATTTACTAAATAAATCACATGTGATTACAATATTAAGGTTTACAAAAGTTAATATTAAGAGTTTTATATTTTCAAATAATTGCTACATGCGAAATTGTACTGTCACTCCTTCGCTGGAACCTTTCCTTTATCAACTCCTGCAAGAAAGTTGTTGGGTATTGGTGATTCTAAAAAAACGCAATGGAGGCTAAAAGTTTATTTAAAAAAAAAATCAATTAGCAATACTCACCCATTGAACCATGAGTCTAACCATGACAGTGCAACATGAAAATAAAGCACAAAGGCTAGAGTTATACCCCTCAAGCTAGAGCTTCCTTTGATCTTGGTGGTTCACTGGTTCCTTAGAATATAGTACACAAGTTAGTGTACCTCTAATGATATCCACACCAAGTGATCATTGATTCCCACTTGCAAGTGTGATGGTATGTGTAACGTCGGCTTTCACGAGCTTAAATCGGTGGAAATTAAAACTTTTTTAAACATATTTATACAAAAAGATTAGCAGCTGAATACAAACCACTGATTACATGTTTAGTACTGTTTATCGACTTGGCAAAACCACAACACAAGTAAAGACGAGTCGCAAAAATCATAGCCAGTGTTACCACTAGTCACTGACCATCGTATAACAGAGTTACATAAACATAATTTAAATTGTTCCCAAAAGATATACACAAGCTACCAGAGCATCCCGCCTCACCAGGCCATCATGTCACTAACCTGCGAAAAGGGAAACATCTGGAACCGTTAGCTACAACTAGCTAGTGAGCACAGATTTCACATAAGCATCAATAAGCATGCTATCATATCACGGTATTGCACATAAGCTAGACTATCACGTTGTGGTGCATTGACATGTCAACTGGGCCATTTTTCACGAGATATCTAATCTGGCTCAACGACTAGAGCTGGGGGATCAGACGCAACCATCCGAAAGGTTGGGGAGCGAAGAGCAGTCTACCAACACGTTTGAGTCACTAGGACTCGGCTCGGATCTGGTACTTGACCAAGACCCTGACTAAATGTCAAGGAACGGCGGTCCTGCAGAACCTGAGACATGGCGTGCACTACCGAGCCACCGTTGATCCCGAATAACCAGCCATCTAGGCCCTCAAGGGATCCAGCCGAATATACCATAGCTGACCTCAACCGTTATCGTTAGTCCAGACAAGAGTCATAAACACGAATGACCCGTATAGGGTCCACTGGTACGCATGCGTTTTCACAATTACAATAATATAACATGGTATAACACGTATCACTGTATCGTTGTATAAACATGATATCATGGGAACAAGCAACAGATAACCTACTTACTTAGTCTCATGGGAAACCGGTACTCTCCTGGGATTTACAAGAGACGGATATAGTGCTCGGTGTCCTCGGGTTCCTCAGGAGCACCTAACACATCACACAAAGGCCCGGTTATCACTTAACACTTAGCACATAACATGAAACATAAACTGTTAGCACTAGACATATCCTACGGCCGCAGAGTCAAGTCCCTACGCCCGCAGAGGTTTTTTCCGAAGAATCATGTCCTTTGGCTATAGTAACTTATTCCTTTGGCCGCAGAGACTGTTCTTTGGTGATCCACGACCATAGGTTATGTACCCACGTCCGTAGATCTTGTTCCTTCGTCCGTAGACGGTAAACCACACAAAACACCCTCCTACGGCCGCATAAATCTTTTCCTACGGCCATAGAAAGCTTAATTTCAATAATCCTGAAAAACACCTCCCTACGCCCGCAGAACATTTTACTATGGCCGCCGGAACTAAATGGCCCCTACGGCCGCATGAACATTCCCATAAGGCCACAGGAAGGTCCTGCACAATAGGTCTTCGTCTTTGTTCGCGAAGACAGACCTGTAACTCTTTTTTTTGACCTCTTTTTCGACCAAAACTCAATTTCAATTGTTCATAGACTCTGTTTAACATCACTTTGAGCTTTTAAACTTGTTTGACACCAAAACTAACAACAAGAACTTGATAAACACCATTAAAATGGTGTTTCTCCTTCAAGAACACAAAACTAGGTTTTCAAGAATGGAGAACACACTTCCAACAAGATGAACAGCAGATTAAACACTCTCTTGGCTACTGATTTCACTGACATAGGTTGATTCTTGATATCTCTTTCAAAAGTTTGAGAGCAAAAGGTGTGTATGTGTTTAAACGTATTTGAGTATGTGTGTGTGTGTTTTTGGCAAAGTCAGGGGATAAGATCCCAAACAACCGACCTTGGTTGTTTAATTTAGACATCGGGGTATTTTGTTCCCCTTTTTAACTAACAACTTGACACACGCTATCCCATTTCAAGTAACGGGGATATCTACGGAATCATTACGTGAAACCGTATAACACTATATCACTTTTAGACATGTTCGGCACTTTTCACGTATTCACATTAATTAACACATAACACGCGTTAGTAACTTAAAACACACTAATTTAAGCCACTTAAAGTCACTGTAAAAGTACCAAAGCGCAAGGTACAACACTACACTGCTAGGCCCTTTTTCAGGGTGTTACAAATCTACCCCCGTTAAGAAGATTCCGTCCTCGGAATCTGATCACTCACGAACAGGTGGGGATATCGAGCTCGCATGTCATCTTCAGTTTCCCACGTCATATTCGAACCTAGGTTAAGCTTCCACTTGACCAAAACGAGCTTGATCATCTTTTTGCGCAACTTCTTGGTTTTGGAACCAAGAATCTCAACAGGCTCTTCGAATAGGCGTTTCGAAGAATCCACTTTTAACTCTTGTAGAGGCAAAATCTGGTTCTCCTCTACCTTGCACCTGTGCACATAGCACACGTTGAACGTGTTATGAATTCCAGTAAGCTCCGGAGGTAACTCAAGGGTAACAGTCTGGTCGTTAACCTTGCGAACGATCCGAAACGGACCAATGTAACGCGGACTAAGCTTACCCTTGCGAGCATATTGTATCACACCCTTCCACGGAGAGACTTTCAGGAATACCCGATCGCCCTCCTTGAATTCAACTAGTCGCTGTGTAGGGTCGGCATACACTTTTTGTCTATCATGAGCGGCTTTCAGCTTTTCACGCACCACTTTCACTTTATCAATGGTAAGCTGCACAATCTCCGGTCCGGCGAACTGCTTCTCGCCAGGCTCTAGCCAACATGTGGGAGTGCGGCAACGTCTCCCGTACAATATTTCATACGGATGTTGGAACACGGTATGGAGCAAAACACAGCGGAAGCACAAACAAAAGTTTACAAAACCGTACAAAAACGGGTCCATATAGTGTTCCAAAGTGAGAATCGTTCTACAAAACCAAATTGCAACTTAAAGAAACAAGAAGAAGGCAAAAAATACCTTCTTACCATAAACGAATTCGGCTGTAGCAAATCAAACGGGTGACAAGAGAGAATCCAAATGTCTTCTCCTCTATTGAATGATCCACACCAAGTTTCCAAGATCCCCGTATGCTAGTACCCCGTCAAATGGACGTCCACCATGACTCCATCTTTTGGAACAGCCAAGTAGTATCTCCTCTTGTACCAAACACTCACTCACAACACTCAAGTATCACCAACTTAGTGTATGTGTTTCATGAAGCTACCAAGAGAGAAGTAGAGAGAGAGAGTTTGAACTCATTACATGCAACTCTAACTGTTCCCGACCACAATCATCTTCATTTGGCCGGATACAAGCTTTATTTCTATTGGACCACAAGATGGTCCAATCAGAAATAAGATTTTCATGCAGATGGTCCTTCACGGCCTCTCACGGCCTCTGACGGCCGGTGAAGACAAAAATGCGCCACGACTAGCCATAATCCTTCACGGCCCGTGCCGCGTTCGAGTGACTCGTGAGGGCGTCTCCTTCACGACCTCTCTCACGACCTCTCATGACCCGTGAAGACTCCACGAGCCGTAAGAGAGTCGTAGAGTCAAACGTGAGGGCAGTGAGCTTCACGACCCGTGGAGCATCCCTCACGGCCGTGAAGCCTCAAAATCAAACAATTTGATTTTTGGACCTTCACTCTTTATCAGCAAGCTGTCGGGATCAATCCTTGGTGTGTGACCCAATAGGCTCGCACTTCATCAGCAGTAACACCATTGTACTTGTGTCAGTGGGCAGACTCCAATAGACTCCCAGTTGCACTTGAAACAACGTACCCAGAGGTATCACAGACAGGGAGTGGCCTCTAGCAAGGCATCCCTTCCCCCAAGTCAGTACGAGGTATGTCATCCCATAGACAAGTACCAATTCACAACCCAAAGGTTTGAAATGGCCCTATAGATAAGTGATCAACCATCCTTTTGTTCGCGATATCCATGCGAAGGCGAGACATGGTACTAAGTCATTCTCTGTCCTTCACGATTATGTTTCTCGTTCGAGAATGGTGGTGACCAAAATAAACAAGTTGCAATCAATTACCCAAATCATTGCAGACTCGAGCACGGCCATGCATTTTGGTGTGAGCGCCCAATCATCGAGGGGCCCAGGGATATCTCTCTAAATAGAGGAACAAATTCCTTTGACTACATTGCCCATCACATGCAGACACAAAGTGATGCAGACACATGCATCTCCAGTATGAGGATGAACTGATATTATCATCTTGAATCACTAATGACAAGTACCACAAAGTGAATTCAAGTGTGGGTCGTCCAGTCACTTGAAACCCCTTTCAAGTACAGGCGAAGTATTGCGTCCATGTGTCCCAATCACCATTGGACACTTGACCAATCACTTCCCTCAGCCTTCATTCAGACTTCCTTCCCGTGAAGAATGACTGGTTGTGGACATTTAGAATGTATACACATTCAGGGAAGAGGTAAAACATGCAAAGTTGGAACACAATAAGGCTTACTGAGAGTACCCGCTACACGCACATTATCAAACCCTTTTGATAATCGATACAAGCAGAAGCACAATATTGCTTAATGTTCCCAAGAATAAAACATATCAAAACATGACTAAAACGTACTCAAGCCAAGTTCATGGAGACCTTAGTATGACATTCATCACTAGACTGCCACTATAGCTTAGTAAACGGACCATCCACAATGTCATCCGTGTGTACTTTGATATTGATCATATCACTACTGCAACCAACCACTTCCAAAGTGTGCGTTGATAGGATTTCGATCATTTGTCCAAGCCGTTATACCTTCATTGTTTCAAACGAACCCAATAAGGCAAATAACGCTCGAATCTCAAATTTAATGTGCACAAGCCATCGTACTCTCATTTTCTCAAATGATCTCAATAGAGTCAGTGATGCTTAGATCTCAATGATCACATCCCTGCTACAACCATCCACTTCTAAAGTGTGCGTTGATGGGATTTTGATCATTTGTCCAAGATGTTATACCTTCATTGTTTCAATAGAACCCAATAAGGCAAAAAATGCTTGGTTCACAAAATTTTAATGTGTATAAGCCATCGCACCCTCATTGTCTGAAAAGATCCAGTAGAGTCAGCGATGCTTTAAGAAACACGTAAATTAACAACACCATATTTCGAAAAGGATCACAAACCCCAATCAAGATCGGCGGTTATCCTTTAAAGTAGAAGCCATCACAAGAGTAACAACTCACTTTAAGCTTCTTCTAATTACACACCACAAGAACATATACTCATATTTCTTGTATTCCATAAACTTCTTTGAATATCCCATATTTATTATGGACGCATAATTCTCGATTTACGCTTGTTGCCAAGCTATATCAAGACATTATCTCCAACATATAGTATGTGCTAGACATACCAAATAGGATTATAACAGCGCTCCCACTAGCTCTGGCATCTATCCAAGTTTCATCATTGCTTACTGAAAACTCAAACATTTGATTTTCTTATCAAACATTCCAAAACTTAGATATATTCTAAGCCCAAAAGGACTCCATATTTGTAGACTTCATAAGGATACTCAGGATGTAAAAGACCCTCGGACAGTGTTGTGAGCACTTCTTCATAAAAATCCTATAACGGAATGCTGTCTTTGCATCATACTGCCATAAACCGGCATAAGCATCCGCTTAAACTTCAACATAACTACTGGGAGAATGTCTTCATATGATTCCTACCCAATGGTTAATCATCATGAAACCATTTCCTAACAGATCTCATTCCCAAAAGATCTATTTACACCATAACTGCTGGGAGAATATCTACAAACTTATCCATGCAGATCTCATTCCCAAAAGATCTATTTACACCATCGGGTCAAAACCTAGGTGTTGGATTAACCAAGTTCAAAACTTGAAAATCCAGCATGGAATGTATTTTATGTTATTACACTTCTCTTCTTAGCAGACTCAAGGGCCCACTACAGCTTCCGGTAGTAGATGCATACATCACGTATCATCAATAAGTCATCGTCCTCAGATATAATAAATTATACCCTTCTAGTCTTATGACCACTCTTACCAGAAAAATAAAGAAGTAATAACTTTATGCTAGATACTCCAACATAGCCATGTTGAGTTTCGATCATTTCTGATCGTATGCTAGTGTCAACATCAGGTCTTTTATTTAAATCTCATGTTCTTTCACTGGAATGCTTCAGTTATTCCTTTCCCTTTTCGAGCAACCAAACCCGTTTCTCAAAAGGTTATGAAATGAATATCTGAAACCTAGAAGAAGTATTAAATACATTATCACCCTTTAAGTTCTTCTATCTTCCACTAAATGTAGACTGAATAACTTTGATCTATGAGATAGACAAGCAAAGAACTCTTTCTAGTCAAATCTCTTCAGATGCTAATTCGACCATCTTTGTTGATTTAAAACAAGAACATTGCCCGCCACTACTCAAGTACACCTATCCAGCAGGTTACTCAAGTTTAATCCATCAAGACGGAACCATAATCAATATGTTCTATTCCTCCACTTAGCAATCCATGTAAAAACATGTATCCTAGGAGAAGTGAATTATGAGGCAACCTCACAATTCTTATGATGGTTTAGAAATTTAGAATGTAGATGCTCAACATCTCACAAGATTTGAGTATCTTTATTCCCTTTTGCCCTCTTTATTATTTAAATCTGTTAAGGGTGAGTCCTGAACACCTCACATGTTTCAGACACTCGTCTAATAAATTATACTTACCCATTCCTTCTACCATCATGGGTAAAGGTAACAAATCATATATAGTTAATCCTTATGATTTTGCTTGAACGGTCTTTACACCGACGTGCAAACTAAATCCAACAAGCTTCTATTCCTCTCACATTCACTAGTGAAGGATATGTTAGTTATTTAGCCTTATAAGCAATATTTGCAATCAACAATTGACCCATGGTCAAAAGATTCCAAGTCCCTAACCACATGGAGCTTGGTGATGCAAGTCTTGTTTATATGGTTAAATCAACTATTTCATAAGGATAACAATTCAATAATCATTCATAATCATTCCATTACTTCCTTAAGCAAAAGCTTATCATAAATGCCAAGACATGATTAAACTTTGAAATATATCTCGAAAACCCACAATAACATAGTTCAAAGTAAAATTCATCGTCATCACACGCATAATAGATACAATGCTTCTTGCCACGCAGGGCGTAAGACAAAGATCTAAATGAAGTAATAGTATAGCTGGATGGAATTGCAAGACTCTTCTTCCAATCCTTTTAGTTAGGGACAACCACCATATTTCCCTTCTCTAAGGACCAGCTCTCCATGCATCCATTACCTACTCCTGATAAACACCTGCACTTTGGAACAAACAAGTTTGTGACAAACGTGAGAGTTTTGACTAGCGTTCAAAAACCCAGTCTTTAGAAGTAGAAGATCAATGGAGTTTGATCATGAATGTACCTGAAGATGATGAGCTAACGTTCTTCTGCTTTAGGATACTTAGCTCTTTCAGGCACTTAGGGCAGGCGTGACGGCGCCAATTTCCAATTTCTCCGCAAAAGTAGCAAACTACCCCATGTGGAACATCATCTTGAGGCACAATCTCATTGTCCTCTGACTCCACAGTTACGGATGGCCCAGTCATACAAGGCTTTCCTTTAGAGGTCAGTTTCTCTTTCTTCCTAACTTGTTTCCCAGTAGCCAAAGTAGATGTGGATGAGGCACGATCCTTCTCAACCATGTAAGACTGAGCAGCCTTCAGGGTGTCTTGAAGTTCGATCAAGGATTTATCCAAATTGTCTTTGTGATAGATTTGACAAACTTCACATAAGATGCGGGCAGGGACTGGAGGATTATATCCACCGCAATCTCCCTCCCTATTGGAAGTCCAAGTCTCTCCAATTGGTCCATGTATCCCTTTATCATAAGGAAATGGACATTTACATCCTCACCTTCCTGCATCCTACAACCGACCAAAGCCTTTATACACTCAAACCGTTCTTGTCTAACCTGCTGTGGGAACATGTCGTTTAGCCGGTTGATCATGTCATACGCAATCAATTGCTCTAGCTACTGACGCAACTCAAAGCTCATAGTCGATAACATGAGACAAGAAATATCTTGTGTATCTCTAACACACTTCTCAAAAGCGTATCGAGTGGCCCAGTTCGCGTTGGTAGCAGGTGGCTCCGGAAAGGGTTCCTCAAGGACATGCAACTTTGACTCGTGACGGAGGACAATCCTCAATACACGATACCAGTTAGCGAAGTTCACTCCTATGATTCTCTCCCTTTCTAGGAATAATCAATGTTTAAAGTTTGGTGTGGTGTCGTTAATGTTTGCCATCTATAAAAGAGTACACGTTTTAGTTAGTTTCGATATAATCCTCGTTAAAATAATTACCCAGCTGATTAAGAAAACCAAATTATCTTAACAAGGGCTAAGAACCTTATTTCACCCCAATCCATGAGAGGTTTGCCGTGGATCACTTCATTGCAATCCGAGATTACAACTCTTAGACACTTGCGGGATCCTAGGCACTCATAGCACCCGTTTGGCATGTTTGATCCCTTCCCTCACCGATTCCTCATTAATACGCTTTGATAGCTCGGCTAGAGCTCGACAACTACCAAGGCGTATCAATTCTTGGAATTGTAAATCTACCGTCAAGATACACGGTGGTACTCTAGCCCAATGACCGGCTCGGCTAAAGCTCGACAACCGACCCTTGCGAGTTGCCACACGCACCTTCCACACAGTTACGCAATACCGACCTCGGCTAAAGCTCGACGACTGATCTTGTTTCACCAGATTCGGGTGGTGTCATCTTACGGGAGGCGAGTGAGTTACATTTGAGAAAAACGTATTTTAGTTTTTCAAGTGGTCTTGTGGCGTGCGAGGTTTGTTAACAAATTCAAAACTCTTGGTTTTATTATTTTGAAAAATTTTCAAGCGAGCGAAGATCTAAACAACCACGCAAGAAAATAAACAAAACAACAACCACGCACAAGTTATATCCGGTAACATGCCCCTAAACCCTATGCACTTTCCCTGTGAGCCAAACAAGGAAAGCAAGGCCAAACTAAGGACACAACCAAATGGCCCAGCTGGAAGTGCTCCCACTGAATCCGTCATCTCCAATGAACCTCTGGATCCACCATAGCCGAGACGTCTCCTCCACGACTCTCGATGGTTGTCTTCGGTCTTCTTTTACAAATACATACAAAATATTTGAAAAGAAACGGCGTGCAAGCCGCGAAATGCTAATCTAAGCTAATCTAACAATTACAGAGAATAGCAACCGGCATGCAAGCCAAAATCAAGTACAAAATACAAGACCAAATAAATTTAATTATTACAAACCAATTGTGGTACAAACCACCAAATGAATGAATAATCAAATACAACCAAACAACCAACACATAGGTCTAATGGGCAAGGAGTTACCGGATCAAACAACAACCACACACAAAAACACGGTGTGCCACAACAAAACCGTGTAAAATGTATCTCGATTAAGATTGTTCAAACCTAGCTAAACACTCAACGCACAAAGTGAACAATCCTTGTACATATGCATTAGTACCCCAAACACTTTGAGCATACATATTCATATATACACAATACAAGCATATGCATGTGTGCATTTCATGCCAAAAACCACCCAATATATATAAATGTACGAATCAAGACACATATGGGGCTTTGCAAAGTCCAAACAACAAGGACAGATTCTAGAAAAACAGAATCAAGAGGAGGCTAAAACTGAAAATTCTTTTTCTTTTTCATAAAGGACAAAAACATTGTTCATGACATCCTTCACGGCCCAGGAGCCTTCACGGCCTCTCACGGCTCGTGAAGCCCATGAGCTCCACGACTCTGACTCAGTGAAAAATCTTCACGACCAACACCCCACGTAACTGGTCGTGAGCCTTCACGACCGTGAAGAAAAAAATCTTCACGATGCTGGTCGTGAGGCTACACGACCGTGAAGAAATAACCTTCACAAGACTGGTCGTGAGACTTCACGACCGTGAAGAACAAGCCTTCACGACCCGTGAAGACATTCTGGACAGAATGTCCATTTTCGGTTTTCAAGCCAAAAAAGTGCAATTTCTTTGTAGATTTGGCTCTGATACCACTGTTGGAACACGGTATGGAGCAAAACACAGCGGAAGCACAAACAAAAGTTTACAAAACCGTACAAAAACGGGTCGTATCGTATTCCAAAGTGAGAATCGTTCTACAAAACCAAATTGCAACTTAAAGAAACAAGAAGAAGGCAGAAAATACCTTCTTACCATAAACGAATTCGGCTGTAGCAAATCAAACGGGTGACAAGAGAGAATCCAAATGTCTTCTCCTCTATTGAATGATCCACACCAAGTTTTCAAGATCCCCGTATGCTAGTACCCCGTCAAATGGACGTCCACCATGACTCCATCTTTTGGAACAGCCAAGTAGTATCTCCTCTTGTACCAAACACTCACTCACAACACTCAAGTATCACCAACTTAGTGTATGTGTTTCATGAAGCTACCAAGAGAGAAGTAGAGAGAGAGAGTTTGAACTCATTACATGCAACTCTAACTGTTCCCGACCACAATCATCTTCATTTGGCCGGATACAAGCTTTATTTCTATTAGACCACAAGATGGTCCAATCAGAAATAAGATTTTCATGCAGATGGTCCTTCACGGCCTCTCACGGCCTCTCACGGCCCGTGAAGACAAAAATGCGCCACGACTGGCCATAATCCTTCACGGCCCGTTCCGCGTTCGAGTGACTCGTGAGGGCGTCTCCTTCACGACCCCTCTCACGACCTCTCACGACCCGTGAAGACTCCACGAGCCATAAGAGAGTCATAGAGTCAAACGTGAGGGCAGTGGGCTTCACGACTCGTGGAGCATCCCTCACGGCCGTGAAGCCTCAAAATCAAACAATTTGATTTTTGGACCTTCTCTCTTTATCAGTAAGCTGTCGGGATCAATCCTTGGTGTGTGACCCAATAGGCTCGCACTTCATCAGCAGTAACACCATTGTACTTGTGTCAATGGGCAGACTCCAACAACGGAGGCATCCCAATACTTGAATGGTACGAGTTGTTGTTGTTAGATTATGTGCAGAGATAGATAACATGTACCATTGTATCCAATGCAATGTGACATTAAAGGATCACACTGCTACACACCCAATTAGAACATCTGGTTTTTACCTTGTGTAAGAATACTTAGTTAGTTAAGTAATTATTAAGAGAAAAGAAAATAATAATTATTTATTATTTAAAGGAGAAGTTAATATTTAATTTAAATATTAACAAGACCAATTAATTAATAGTTATTAATTAATTAGAAAGGTCAAAGGGTATTTTCTGTAATAACTTAATAGTTTAATTAAATCTGGGCTTTAATTAAACGGGCTTGGGCTTTAATAAGGACATGTATATAAATACCTTATTAAACCTTAGAATCACATTAAGTGAATTATAAAAGTCAAAAAGAAAATAACCCTAATCTCTCCTCTCTCTCTTTCGATCGGCGCAAGGCCGAAACCCCCTTGGGGTCGACGTCGATCACACACACACACATAGGGATCTAGTTTTGATCATTGGTAAAACCTTTGGCGGTCTAGCAGCCCGTTCGAGGTGGTGCAGTAGCGGTGTTCTACCTTTAGCGTTCTAGGATTGAAGTATCAATTTGAACTGCAAAGGTATAATTTTTAATCCTCTACTTCATTTAGTTTCGGTATGAGATAGATGAGATCAGGGGATGGGGTTTTGATTTATTCCGCTGTGCATGTTATTGTGTAATGTTTTATACCCCACAAAACCCTTCAGTGGTATCAGAGCCACTTCTAACCTCATAGGGAACTAGGTAGGTTTCTTTTTTATCATGATGAATAGGTTTCTTTTTATCAAGGTTTAACTTTTTCTTTTGTTTATCCAAGTATTTTAAATATCAAAGTTTTGAATTTTAAATGGATAACAAGAATTAGTTGTGATAAAAGGATAAGGTTTAAAGTTTAAATTTTAAATTTAAAGTATTGTTTGCGATGGATGTGGCCGGCGGCGGTTTAACCACTGTGGTCGGCGACGGCGTGCGATGGTCACCACCGGGGACAGCGGCGTGCGACGGCTGGCTTCAGCTTGCTTGTCGGCGTCGGCTATCCATGCGAAACCACTAGTTTGGTCGGCGGTGTAAGGTGGTTGGCAGCCAGGGAAACCAGCGGCGAGGGGGACGGCTAGGGCGGCCCAGCTGTGGCTCGCACCTACATCCCAACCAACTGGCCTAGTTTGTGGTCGGTCCAGGGTTTCACTCTTTCGCCCAGTTTTTGAGGCCCAAAGGAAATTTTAGTTTTAGTTTAGGTTGGCACCTAACAGAATAAAAACTAAACGAATTATTATAAGTTTTTTATAAAAACTTATAGTTAAGAATTTCTTAATTTTAATCATGATTCTTGATATAATCAAGTATTGGTTAGAATTAATTAATTTTAGTTTTTCTATACGCATAACAATAATTAAATAATATAATAATTATTTAAACCAGATAATTTTAACAGTTTGTTAAAATCAAGATTAAATCGTCAGGATGTGATAATTAGAACCAGTTTTGTATGTATTTAGTATTAATACATGTTTGGGATGCCATAGCCGAGCCTTTTAGACCTTGTGGTTTTTTTTTATTTTTCTGCACTTGTGGTTGTGATGTTTGTATGATTTATTCTATAGTGTGGGGAGGCCTGCGTGCCACTTGCAACCCCTATTCTATTTTGTAAAAGTATTAGATTAGCGGCCCTGCGTGCCTTTGAAAATCTTGTATTTTTTTTCTTTTTCTCTAGTTTTTAGAATAGAATTGTTTTATTAGAATAAATATGAAGCTGATGCAAGAACCAAGAAGCAAGGAGCAAGGAGCAGGATTGGATGCTGGAGCCAGTGGGAGCTTCAGAATGCCATGCCATGTATGTTGTTTTCCACTTAGGTTTTGGACCGTCGGGTTTTTCGTGTGGCTCACGAAACCGACATTAGTTGAGGGCAAGGCTAAGGCATAGTTTTTTGTGGTTGTTTTATTTCTTTACATATTATATATGCGTGATTGTGATTCTCACGATGAAATAAAAGAAGGGTTTTAATAATAGTTAATTATTAAACAGTCGTTTTTTAAAGAAAACTGGCAAAATGTTTTTCTCGTAAAACATTTTTGAAATCCTTTTAAGAAAACTCTTAGATCAGTGTGCTACCCATCTAATGGTACACCTTTCCTGTTAAACGGTACTCGGGTGTCAGAAGTGACCAAACCTTGGGCATTCGTGTTGGGGTTCGTGGTACACGGCAACGGAAGCATGCAAGGTCAAAATCAAAATTTTCAAGCAAAAAACAAGACCACATGGTGAACCCCATCAATGGATCTAACTCTAGAACCAAGTTACGCAACTAAAACAGAAAGAAAAGAGAAGATATATACCCCTGATGTCTCTGATGGTTGTGTGTAGCTAGCTTCAAAGCTTGGTCTTCTTCTCCTTTGGCTCTTTCTTCAAATCGAAGTCCACCCCGAGTGTCACGTGACCCAAGTGTACTAGCACTCCAAGTATTCTTCACTATCACGAAAATACTTCTGGAACACAACCAAGACACCACCAGGAATCTGCCCTATTTCTCTCTTGATGAACTTAGCAACTCTCACAATTAGTTCTAAGTGTGTTTGTTTGTAACAAAATGACCAAGAGCTAAAAATGGGAGAAGTGCATGTCATTTATAAGCCAAGTCACGACCTCAGGTCTCCCCAAGCCGGCCCAAGGCTAATCATCACGAACAACATGCATTGTTTCTGTCAGGCAGGGTTAGCGCCGCTAGCCGCCCACGGTTAGCGCCTCTAACCTCCCACGGTTAGAGCCGCTAACGCGGCTGACTTAGCGACGCCTGGGTTAGCGGGCGCTAACCCCTGCTAGAAACCAACTATCCTTATTTATCCTTTCTCACCCTCGTCTTTTTGGTTGTGTCAAGGTCAACCCCCGGCGTGTGACCCGATAGGCCCATACATCATTGGTAGTGATCATTTGGCGTACGTGTGGCAGTGGGCATACTCCAACAGACTCCCACTTGCACACGACTCTACGTACCCAATGCATCACAGACAAAGAGCGGCCCCTAGTAAGACATCTCTGCCCCCAAGTCAGTATGGATTTTTATCTTCAGCACAAAAACCAATCTGCAACCCATGTGAAAAGGTCCTATCGATAAGTGATCAATCATCCTTTTGTTCGCGATATCCAAGTGAACACGAGACATGGTACTAAGTCATTCTTCGTTCGTTCACGATTATGTTTCTCGATCTAGATTGGTGGTGACCAAAATATACAAGTTGCAATCAATCATAAATTATTGCAAGCTTTGAGCATGGCCATGCATTTTGGTGTCAGCGACCAATCATCGAGGGGCCCAAGGATATCTCTCTAAACAGAGGAACAAATTCCTTTGACTCACACTGCCCACCACAGTGATTATACTCTGCCCAACTACTCCCTTTATAACAACCAGTTACGGACTGCGTTTGAAAGTAATTAGAACAAAGCAAACCAAAGTGATGCAGCCACGTGCATCTCCAGTCTGAGGATGAACTGATATTATCTTCCTGATTTACTCATGACATGTACCACAAAGAAAAATCAGGTGTGGGTCGTCCAGTCACTTGAAACACTTTCAAGTACAGGCGAAGAATTGCGTCCCCGTGCCCCAATCCCCATTGGACACATGACCAATTACTTCCCTCACTCTTAGTTCATAATTCCTTCCCTAGAAGAATGACCGAAATGCTTGCGCATTTAGGGAAGAGCAAAACATGCTAAGTTGGAAGACAGTAAAGATTTAAAGAAATACCCGCAACTTGCGTATCACTAAATCTCGTTTAATAATCGATAAATAAAATAAATACAATATTGTTTCCTGTTCCCAAAAAGGGTAAATATATCAAATATACTAACCAAATACATAATCAAACCAAATCACTAGCAAATCTAATCCCAATAGCACGTGTATGAGCATCATGCTTTGCTTGTGATAAAGGTTTGGTGAACGGATCCGCCACATTGCTATCCGTGTGTACTCTGCTGATAACAACGTCTCCACATTCGACCACATCCCGGATGTAATGATACTTCCGCGGAATATGCCTCGTGCGTAGGTGAGACCTTGGTTCCTTTGCAAGAGCAACCGCACCCTCGTTGTCACAGAACACCTCAACAGGGTCGGCAATGCTAGGAACCACTCCCAGATCTTGGATGAATTTCTTCATCCATACAGCCTCCTTCACAGCTTCACTGGCCGCAATATACTCCGACTCGGTAGTAGAATCGGCCACAGTGTCTTGCTTGGAGCTTCTCCAGGAAATAGCACCACCATTGAGCAGGAACACAAACCCCGATTGAGATCGGCAGTCGTCCCGATCGGTTTGGAAGCTAGCATCGGAGTAACCAGTCACCCGTAGCTCTTCCGCACCTCCATACACTAAGAACATCTCCTTTGTCCTCCGAAGATACTTGAGAATGTTCTTTACTGCAGTCCAATGTGCCTCACCATGGTTGGCTTGATATCTACTTGTCATACTCAATGCACAAGATACATCAGGCCTAGTACATAACATGGCGTACATGATCGAGCCTATAGCCGAAGCATATGGGACTCACCTCATTACTTCCCGTTCCTCAGGGGAACTCGGGCTTTGAGCTTTGCTCAACACTAAACCATGTGACATAGTTATGAACCCCTTCTTGGAGTCCTCCATCCTAAATCTATTTAGGACCTTCTCAATGTATGTACTCTGGCTCAATCCAATCAACCTGCGGGATCTATCTCTATAGATGTTAATCCCAAGGATATAAGCCGCATCCCCAAGATCTTTCATTGAGAAACAACTCCCTAGCCAGGCTTTTACCCCCTGCAAAGTTAGGATGTCGTTCCCAATTAGTAGAATATCATCTACATAAAGAACTAGGAATACAACTACGCTCCCACTAGCTCTAATGTAAACACATGGCTCATCCTTGCTCTTAGAGAAGCCAAACTCTTTGACCTTCTCGTCGAAGCACAGGTTCCAGCTCCGAGATGCTTGCTTAAGCCCATAAATGGACTTCTTAAGCTTGCAGACTTTATCCGGAAATTCTGGATGTACAAAACCCTCACGCAGTGTCATATACACATCCTCTGAAAGTGTTCCAGTTAGGAACGCGGTTTTGACGTCCATTTGCCAAATCTCATAATCATGAAATGCGGCAATGGCCAAAAGTATCCGGATAGACTTCATCATAGCCACCGGGGAAAAGGTTTCGTCATAGTCTATACCATGAGTTTGAGTGAAACCTTGAGCCACCAGTCGGGCCTTGAAGGTGTCTACCTCGCCATCCATGCCGATCTTCTTTTTGAAGACCTACTTGCACCCTACGGGTTTACACCCCGGCACAGGATCAACCAAGTCCCAGACTTGATTATCCGACATGGACTGAATCTCGGATTCCATTGCTTCTAGCCACTTGGCGACTCAGGGCCCACCACAGCGTCCTGGTATTTGGTAGGCTCGTCAGAGACCACTACCATGTCGGTGCCCTCAGATATGTTGAAACCATATCTCTCTGGCTCATGCCGACTTCTACCAGATCTTCTAGTAGGCAATGGGTTTACATTATTTCCAGCATCGTCATGCTGAGAATCAACCCTTACGGATTGTGAGCTAGTCCCAACATCAGGTTCTACATTGGCAGGCTCTTGAATTTCTTCAAGATCAACCTTTCTCCCACTAGCATCTTTGGATAGCAGTTCCCTCTCAAGGAACACTGCCCTTCGAGCAACAAATACCTTGTTATCCGAAGGTTTGTAAAACAAATATCCCATAGACCCGGCGGGATAACCAATGAAAAAGCACCTTTCGGCCCTGGGCTCCAATTTGTCCTCCACCTCATGTCTCACGTAGGCAGGACAACCCCAGACCTTCAAATATGAAATGGATGGAACCTTTCCATGCCACATCTCATACGGTGTTTTCTTAACCTTCTTTGTTGGTACGAGGTTAAGGATTCTACCAGCCGTTTCAATCGCATATCCCCAAAACGTAACGGGATCGTCCGTACGAACCATCATAGACCGAACCATATCTAATAATGTTCGGTTCCTCCTTTCGGCAACACCATTTAGTTGTGGCGTCCTATGAGGTGTTAGTTGCGAGACAATCCCACAACTCCTTAGAGGTTCGTGGAACTCAGAACTAAGATACTCACCGCCTCTATCAGATTGTAGGATCTTAATTCTTTTCCCTAGTTGATTTTCCACCTCGTTTTGATAAGTCTTAAACACCTCAAAGGTATCTGACTTTTGTCTCACCAAGTAGACATACCCATATCGACTATAATCATCAATAAAGGTAACGAAGTAGCGGGAATGATCTCTTGTGGCATGCTTGAACGGAGCACACACATCAGTGTGAACGATATCCAACAAGTCTTGCGCCCTCTCACATACACCGGTGAAGGGTGCTTTGGTCATCTTGCCCAATAAACAAGATTCGCATACTTCATTTGAACCGTGCTCAAATGATTCCAAGATCCCATCCGCTTGGAGCTTGGCGATGCGTTTCTTGTTTATGTGGCCTAACCGACCATGCCATAGAGATAACTTATCCAAAACACTTTTGGATCCTGAATCAACATTCATGATTGATCTATTGTTTTGCAAGTTTACACTTGCCTCATAAATGCCATGACATGGAAAAGCTTTAAAATATAAGACATGATCTTTGTAACATAAAATGCTACCATTTTCAAATTTATAGTCAAACCCAATGTCATATAAAGCATAAAGAGATAAAATGTTTCTTGCCACGCAGGGCGAATAACAAACATTATCTAAAACAATAGATACGCCGGAAGGAAAGGCGAGCTCCACACTCCCAATCTTCTCAACCGGGACAACCGCCTTGTTTCCCATGATGAGATCCAGATCTCCATCAACCAGGTCCCTACTTCTTCTTAGTACCTGCACATTATTACAAACGTGAGTACCACACCCGCTGTCTAAAACCCAGGTGTTAGAAGTAGAAGTGTTATGGAGTTCAATCATGTACGTACCGGAGGAAGCGGCACCTTTAGAGCGAAGCTTCTTGAGCTCCTCCGTGTACTTGGGGCAACTACGCCGGTAGTGACCCTTCTCCCCGCAGAAGTAGCAGGTTGCCTCTTCCGGAGAGGTGGCAGCGGGAGCCACTTGCTTTCCCTTCGGCTCCGGGGTTGGGTTAGGTTTAGGCTTCGGCCCTTGGGCCTTGGCCTTCTTCTTTCCCTTCCCCTTGGAGCCCGAAGCGGGCTGCTTCCGCTTGTGCCCACCTTCGTTGATGGTGAGGACGGCAGTGGAGGTGGAGGGCTTTGCCTTGGCAAGCTCGGACTTAGTAGTCTTGAGCATGCCGTGCAATTCCATAATGGTTTTATCCATACTATGCATATGGAAGTTCACAATGAACGGTCCATATGACGGAGGCAAAGATTGGAGGATTATTTCAACCGCCAACTCTTTCCCCATGGGAAAGCCCAACTCCTCTAGCTGATCCACATACCCTTTCATCTTAAGGATCTGGGAGCTGACATTGCCGCCCTCCGGCATCTTGCAACCAACAAAGGCTTTGACACATTCATAAAGCTCTTGCCTTGCTTGCAATTGGAACATGTCCTTAAGCTGAGAAATCAACTCAAACACACTCACTTTCTCGAATTGCCTTTGCAATTCGGGACTCATGGTCGTTAGCATTAGGCAAGTAACATCATTAGTGTCATGGACACGCTTTTCATGCGCATCCTTTACAGCCCTTGGCGCGTTGATTGCCGGTGGTTCCGGAAGAGGTGACTCAAGGACCTCTAGCTTCATCTCTCGGCCCGGTGAGTTTCTCCTTTTCCAAAAATGGACGGAGTGACATGTTGGTGGTGTTGGTGTTGCTAGTAGATGCCATCTACAAGCAAAGTACGAAATTTGGTTAGTTATGACGTATTAAATCCTTGTTAAAATAATTACCCACTTGTTATAAAACAAATTATAGTAACAAGGGCTAAGAACCTCAAAATACCCTAATCCATGACGGGTTTTCCGCGGATCACTTCATAGAGCTATTTTAGGCCGGTAAACACTTTACCAATTGTAATCCGTGATCACAACTCTTAGACATTTGCGGGATCCTAGGTACTCTAAGCACCATTTGGCATGTTTGATCCCTCCTACACCAATTCCTCATTAATACACTTTGATAGCTCGGCTAAAGCTCGACAACTACCATCGCGTTTAAGTCTTGGAATTTGTAAATCGTCCGTCAAGATACACGGTGGTACTCTAGCCCAATGGCCGGCTCGGCTAAAGCTCGACAACCGACCTTGCGAGTTGCCACACGCGCCTTCCACACAGTTACGCAAAATCGATCTCGGCTAGAGCTCGACGACCAATCTTGTTTCACTAGATTTGGGCGGTGTCATCTTACGGGTGGTGTGAGATTTACTTTTGAAAAACGGGTTTTTGTTTCTCCAGTTAAAACACTTTTAACCAATTCTTGTCTATGTGGCGCGCGCAGTTTGTAAACCGATTTAAAACTCTTTGATTTTATTATTTTGAAAAATTTTCTAGCATGCGAAGATCCTAAACATCCATGCAAGAAAATAAACAAAAATAAAATCAACCACGCATTTAATATATATATCCGGTAACGAGCCAATCCTATGCGTCTTGCCCGTGAGCCGACGGGCAAGACTAAGTCATCTAAGGACTAGACCGAATGAACCGATGTGTGCATCTCCCACTTGATCCATTGCGTCTCCCACCGACCTCCGGAACCAAGTACGCCAAGACATCCTCCAAGGTCCTTGTTGGTTGCTTCGGTTCTCCTTTTACAATTTACAAATTTAAAAGGAAATGGCATGCAAGCCACAATTTACTATTCTAAACTAATACTACAAATTACAAAGAATAGGAAATCGGCATGCAAGCCATTAAATATACAAACCGAATTATTAAATTAATTATTACAAACCTTTGTGGTACAAACCACCAAATGAATGAATACATTAATTTAAACAACCAAACACATCACATAGGTCTCATGGCTCATATTGTTACCGGATTCTAATATCACAACCAAATATAAGAAATTTAAAACTACACATGGTGTGCCACACAAAACCATGTAAACTTATATGTCTTGGTTAAGATTATGAAAACACTCAAGGCACAAATAATCCTATGTACATATGCATTAGGAACTTTAAACAATTCAAAATTCCATAGTCATATATACACAATGTGAGTATATGCAATTAACCATTTTCATGCCAAAATGTTAATCCACATATAAATACATCAACCAAGACATGCATTCTGCCAGTAAGGCAAAAGCCATGCATTCTGCCAGTAAGGGGTTAGCGCCGCTAACTATAACGAGTTAGCGCCGCTAACACAGTTCAGCGCCGCTATCGCGAGACGACAGTTTACCAAGTCAAAAAAGCAAAGACGACTGTTGACTTCGACTTTAGCGCCATTAACTAAGGTTTAGCGCCGCTAACATGGAAACGTTAGCGCCGCTAAACACTGGACATAACCAAAAATCACATTTTTCGGATTTTCTTGGCCATCTAGTGTAAAACCAGTGTAGAGCTGGCTCTGATACCACTGTTGGGGTTCGTGGTACACGGCAACGGAAGCATGCAAGGTCAAAATCGAATTTTTCAAGAAAAAACCAAGACCACATGGTGAACCCCATCAATGGATCTAACTCTACAACCAAGTTATGCAACTAAAACAGAAAGAAAAGAGAAGATATATACCCCTGATGTCTCTGATGGTTGTGTGTAGCTAGCTTCAAAGCTTGGTCTTCTTCTCCTTTGGCTCTTTCTTCAAATCGAAGTCCACCCCGAGTGTCACGTGACCCAAGTGTACTAGCACTCCAAGTATTCTTCACTATCACGAAAATACTTCTGGAACACAACCAAGACACCACCAGGAATCTGTTCTATTTCTCTCTTGATGAACTTAGCAACTCTCACAATTAGTTCTAAGTGTGTTTGTTTGTAACAAAATGACCAAGAGCTAAAAATGGGAGAAGTGCATGTCATTTATAAGCCAAGTCACGACCTCAGGTCTCCCCAAGCCGGCCCAAGGCTAATCATCACAAACAACATGCATTGGTGGAAGCTAGAGGTGAAAAGAATAAAGTTGTTTATGTCAGGCAGGGTTAGTGCCACTAGCCGCCTACGGTTAGCGCCGCGAACCTCCCACGGTTAGCGCCGCTAATGCGGCTGACTCAGCGACGCCTGGGTTAGCGCCGCTAACCCCTGCTGGAGACCAACTATCCTTATTTATCCTTTCTCACCCTCGTCTTTTTGGTTGTGTCAAGGTCAACCCCCGGCGTGTGACCCGATAGGCCCATACATCATTGGTAGTGATCATTTGGTGTACGTGTGGCAGTGGGCATACTCCAACAATTCGGGTAAAAACCATTGCGGGGGAGGGTGTGAAAGACTCTGCGATAATCGGGAGTCCCGGCCAGAGTTCACACTGTCTTAGGTGGTGCGATCTATTTTGGTGATAATCGGGAGTCCCGGCCCAAAAAGCACTGTGGGACTAAACATGCACAGTTCTTGTAACTGATGTCCCGCGGATCTAGGAGTCGAGTCCAGGTTGGATACGATTGGTATAGGTTTACCTACCAGAAATAGCATTGTCCCGGTGGGAAGTGTGTTAGAAATATGCCCATTAATGCACGTATGCCATACCGACCGCTGCTGATTATGTATGGGCCTATTGGGTCATACACCGGGGTCTAACCTGACATCAACTTAAGTTAAGGAACCAAAATATGATAAAAGACAAAAGTTGACATCGCAGGCCACGTTAGCGCCGCTAACTTTAGGAGTTAGCGCCGCTAAGTCCTAAAGGTTAGTGCCGCTACGGCTGCATGTACTTTGTGTCACATCACTGACAGGCCGCGTTAGTGCCTCTAACTTTAAGGGGTTAGCGCCGCTAATGGCTGCATGTGATTTTTGTCAAATCACCTCCCAAGCTAGCCAATACGGGTGTAACACCTAGAGATCACTTTGGCCGGCCTTGTGGGGGTTTATTGGGTCTGGAGACAGAAGAGATGTGTGTGAATTCATTTTCTATGGTTCTCACTCACTTTTCTCTCCAAGTTCTACACACACAAATTCTCTTTGATGCAAACAAGATCAAAAGAGAGTTCAAGAGAGATTTTTCCAGATTGGTCTCACATTGTTGCTGTTCCAGAACTGGTATTCAAGTTGAAGTACCATGGAGGCTTGCTAGCATTTGAGGTTGACGTGTTACCGGGGTACTTCCCATTAGTTGATCCGCATTTCCTTCTTGGAGCATCAAAATCACGAGACAAGTAGATTTCTGGAGCTAAGGAGAAAGGTATAACCTTCTTTCCTTCTTTCAAGTTGCATTTCTTTAGATAGAGTTTGGTCCAATTTGGGATTTCTTGTTTCATGCTTTTTTTGCTTGTACATTGGGCTATTTTTGTTGTACCTTTGCTTCCGTTGCGTGCCCACGAAATCCCAACAGTTGTATCAGAGCCATGTAACGCCGGGTTTTCTCGAAAATCATGACTGACTTTTTTTTATTAAAACAATCGCAGCGGAAATCATCATTATTAAATACCGTGTTGAAAAAAAAAATCCATTCAACCGTTAAGAGAAAACACGACATTACTATCTTACAAAATCATTTCATATTTTAAACAAGTCGGTAACGGTCTACAAGAAACCTTCTAACTACCCCACATAGCTTCCCGTCTCATCGAGAAACTTCAAACACCTACACGAGTACCAGACACCATTTCAAAAATAACAAGTGTCAGCTAACGCCTCGTGAGTCAACAGTAAGCTTAGAATATAAAGCATTATATTAAAACACCGATTAAAATCATAGTTAGATATTATATCAAATTCCCAGCTTGACCCGTTTGTGTACTTGACCCAAAAACCGAACCCGCAATCATATAACAGTGAATCGTCAAGTACATCATATCACTTGATGGTTATAAACCGTATCAATCAAATAATCATTCAAACCAAATCAACCGTAAGACACCATCAAATATTATAATCATTTCTTTCATATATAATATATACAAACCGTTTTATTATTATCGTTCTTTATTAATCAATTGTCATCAATCGTCATTAAATCATATCGACCGTCATTAAATTATGTCAACCGTCATTAACAACCATATGTTCTTAGAGTTCACCTAATTGGTGTCTAATCCCTCTAAGAAAAACCCAGTTCACTACTCGCGTGACTTAGCCGACTCGTGTACCGAATGGGTAGCTACTCCCTTCTGTACACGAACCCCTAAGAACCCGTCCGCTTTCGCTACTCCGACTACGCGAGGCATAACCGTATAGGTACTTTGCGTTGTCGTTTAGTGTGCAAGTACAAACGGAGGCAACCGTCCATCTCCTCCTCACACACTCGTGATGTTCTGCATATGACCCAAACCGTAGTCACACATCACTCCGGTACGAGCCGGTAAGGACCCATACCACTTGCCACCAAAGCCCTCTAGAAGACCCGGTGACCCGTCTGGCTAGCTCTTTTATCCTAGAAGGCATCAACTACCTACTAGGCCTATATCGTATTCGTAAGTGGGAACTACCCCCGCCCACTAAGGAAATCAGACAATCAATCGTAATATTCATTTACTTATTAATCATACGAGATCATAATGAAAACCATATTCATAACCGTCTCATCAGAGTCGTATCCATAAAACAGACAATTATAAATCGTATTCGAATAATCATATCTTGTTCATGGAACTCATATATCACCCAAATCACATAATCATGTATACATCATATACATATCAATTTGCAAATTCAATCATAAGATATCAGATCATCACTTAATTCGTAACCATATTATCTTGATCGTTATTCATATCCGCAAAAGGAACATACAATCATAAATTATGTTCAGATATTCGTATCGTATTTCATGTTAATCATATACCCACAAATCATATAATCATGTAAGCATCATGTAAATATTTATTTCCACGTATAAAGTAACTTAAATAGATTAACCGTAAGTGTTCATAAAAACACATTTTGTCTTGGCACTCGGTTTTGAAAAAAAACCTGATGAACTCACCTGGAGGTCCAAAAATCGAAGTCGAAGGAACCGTGAATGTTTACCAAGCAACCTATACGATAATGAACCCTAATAAATTCATGAGTGACGGGGACCGAAAACAAGATAAAGAATAAATTACACAACCAATCTAAGCACCTAAATCACCACTCAACTCACATGAGTAGATTGTAATTCAATCCCATTAAAACTAAATCACAACCTGTATGTTATATAGTTAAAATTTGTATTCATCTCTCGTAGAATTCCATCCAATAGGCTACAACTACCATTGCAATTAACTTATGAGTTGTAATTAGGAAAAGCACCTGATGATAATTCAAATTGTAATTACTTCCTCAGCGTGAACTTAAAGAAAACATTCATGGATCACACAAATAAATCCCTCCATTCAGATTACAACAGATTGATTCCTTACTCAAAACAGGATTGTACTTCCCCTGAACCACAAACAATCGCATATATGGCTCTTGAATCAAAAATCAAATCTCTACCCACATCAACCCGTGAATCACAGTAAGGCCTCAATCGGGAATTCAGTTCCATCAATGAATCGCATAACACTCCTTAACCCAAATCGAAATTAAAATGTTTTCACCCCAATCATGGAAGTCGATGAACAGCCCCTCAATATCCACCCAATTCGGTTTCAATTCTAAACCAAAACTAATTGTTTTGTTTTATATTTCTTAGAAATCATCAAGATATGCCTTGACATCAACTCTAAGTTTTACCTACAATCCATGAAGCAATTTTTGGGGTTCTTGCATCAACAGCCGCCCACCCATGAAACCCGAATGGTCGATCGAATATCTTCTTACCCAAACCCACAATAACACTGGGAATCCACACAAAACAATCGAGACACACAGTAGAAAAGATTAGGATGCTTACTTGATGTTTGATTTGCCAAACCCTGATGAAATCGAGTTGTCCTTCCCTGCTCTGCTGCTGTCGACACTCACGAACACCCCAAGCAGCCGACTTGTATTTTTTTTATTTTTATTTTTGAACCCACACAATATTAAACCCTAAAATCCCCTTTTTAAAATACATTACTTTCCTACCTTTAGTTTCTCTTATATCCATCCTAGACCCCTTCAAGTTTTTTCTTTGTTTAAATCTCATAAAAACAATGATAAATATTACTAAAACCCAAATATAATCAACAACCGTCTTAATTTTATATACGATTAATCTAAGAGGTCACCGAAAGATACATATCTTATTAGATATTCGCGAGCATTTATAAAGAATCGCTATTCAAACCGTGATTACTTATCTTAAATTAAATCTTTTTGTAAAATATATATATATTTAAAATACCCTAAAGTCTGGTCGTTACAATTCTTCCCCTCTTAAAAAGATTCCGTCCCGGAATCCGCCCAATCAAGCAACACGTCAAATGTCGTCCATTTCACAGTTCGTTCCTTCACCGTATACACCGTTCAATCATTTTGCTATTAATAAACCTTTTCATCCCTCAATTAATATTTAATTTTCAGTTCGGCACATAACAAATTCATAAAACTATATGAATTAAAGTTCTAACTCCAAAAATCGGAAACTGTCAACCATCAAACAATCATCGATTCAACCAAAGAAAACTAATAAGTTTAGAAGAAACGACCGTCAATCTGAAATTCGAATCCAAGAATAGAAAAGAAATTAAAAACAAAAATCTACTGCTCCTCGTTAGCTATCATGTTGTAGGCTCGGGCTGTTGCCTTAGGCGGTTCTTTATTCTTTCCATCCATGGTACCCCGAACCTTGGGCCTGGTGCATTCTGTACTGATGTGCCCCATCTCGCGACAATTGTAGCATATCCTTTCCGTACTCTTGCAATCTTGCATTATGTGTCCTTTCTGACCACATCGGCGACATCGTCTCGTGTCCATGGTACAAGGTCCACCATGGGTCGAATTACATGTTGTACAGTAACTGGCTTTACCTTGAGCACCCTCGTCTTTCTGTTCCTTATTCTTTTTCTTTGAGGACCCAGACGGTCCTTCCCACTTTCTCTTCTCACCATCCGTACTGATCGCACGATCTCGCTTGTTCAAATCATACTCGACTCTACGGGCCTCATCCATAGCTTCACACAAAGTTCTTCGCATTCTTACCGCTACCTGATATTCATACGGAAGTCCTTCAACATATCTTTCAATTTGATCCTCTTCAGTAGCACAATAGCTACCGGCAAATTGTAGTTTTTCAGTAAATACGGCATTATATTTGAGGATGGTCATACTTCCTTTCTTTAATTCAAGAAACTCCCTTTTGGCACTCTCCCTGGCTCCTTTGCTGCAAAAACGATTGCTGACCTTTTCGGCGAAAACAACCCAAGTCATCTTGTCTCTTGTGTCTTTAGTAAGTAGCGCATCCAGTGTATCCCACCATTCATGTGCTTCACCTTCCAATCTCAACACCGCGAAACTAACCTGCTGTTGTTGTGTATAGTTCCCGGCCCGGAATATCTGTTCAAGTTTGCGTAACCACCTTATACAACCCAGAGGATCCTCACCTCCTTTGAAGACGGGAGGCTTACAACTCATGAAAGTTCGCAATTGCCCGGTATTTCTTTGTTCAGTTCGGTTTGTCATTGCGTGGGACTTGCTCTCAGTCTTGCTATCTTCCTCACTATCCCCCGCTCCTTCATCATTGTGACCATTTCCTGCGTTCCTCATTTGTTGTCGCATACGTGCGATTTCAGCTTGCTGAGCTTGTATCAGTTCCTCAAGTTGCGCCTGTCGCGCTAAACAGCCAGCGCTTCGATTGCTTATCTGGGTTCCAGCCGGTCCACTGTTCCGATTCTCATTTCCCTCTCGATTCTGGTTAGACTGAAAGACTGAGTGGGTATCCTCAACATGGAGTGTTTCCTGAGCAAACGGGGCACCGTCACCCGCCCCACCATTGCCACGCCCAACACCTTGCAAGGCATTATCATTGTCGTTGTTGTTGTTGTTCCTACGAGTCCCAACCATCTTGTCCTGCACCAAAGTACGAGCACCAATCACGAGTTGAAACTCTAAGAGTTAGCACGAGTCGCAATACGAGTATCTTAAGTGAAGAGAAGAGAAAGAGTCTTGTAGGAAAGGCAAGAAATCCTAGTAGCACTCAAACACACACCTTCCCCCACTTAAAGTCAAGTTCCTATTCGAGCCGATCTAGCCGTGAGTCCAAGTGCCGGTCTCAACACTCAGTTCACTCACAACCTGGCTCTGATACCAACTTGTAACGCCGGGTTTTCTCGAAAATCATGACTGACTTTTTTTTTATTAAAACAATCGCAGCGGAAATCATCATTATTAAATACCGTGTTGGAAAAAAAAATCCATTCAACCGTTAAGAGAAAACACGACATTACTATCTTACAAAATCATTTCATATTTTAAACAAGTCGGTAACGGTCTACAAGAAACCTTCTAACTACCCCACATAGCTTCCCGTCTCATCGAGAAACTTCAAACACCTACACGAGTACCAGACACCATTTCAAAAATAACAAGTGTCAGCTAACGCCTCGTGAGTCAACAGTAAGCTTAGAATATAAAGCATTATATTAAAACACCGATTAAAATCATAGTTAGATATTATATCAAATTCCCAGCTTGACCCGTTTGTGTACTTGACCCAAAAACCGAACCCGCAATCATATAACAGTGAATCGTCAAGTACATCATATCACTTGATGGTTATAAACCGTATCAATCAAATAATCATTCAAACCAAATCAACCGTAAGACACCATCAAATATTATAATCATTTCTTTCATATATAATATATACAAACCGTTTTATTATTATCGTTCTTTATTAATCAATTGTCATCAATCGTCATTAAATCATATCGACCGTCATTAAATTATGTCAACCGTCATTAACAACCGTATGTTCTTAGAGTTCACCTAATTGGTGTCTAATCCCTCTAAGAAAACCCCAGTTCACTACTCGCGTGACTTAGCCGACTCGTGTACCGAATGGGTAGCTACTCCCTTCTGTACACGAACCCCTAAGAACCCGTCCGCTTTCGCTACTCCGACTACGCGAGGCATAACCGTATAGGTACTTTGCGTTGTCGTTTAGTGTGCAAGTACAAACGGAGGCAACCGTCCATCTCCTCCTCACACACTCGTGATGTTCTGCATATGACCCAAACCGTAGTCACACATCACTCCGGTACGAGCCGGTAAGGACCCATACCACTTGCCACCAAAGCCCTCTAGAAGACCCGGTGACCCGTCTGGCTAGCTCTTTTATCCTAGAAGGCATCAACTACCTACTAGGCCTGTATCGTATTCGTAAGTGGGAACTACCCCCGCCCACTAAGGAAATCAGACAATCAATCGTAATATTCATTTACTTATTAATCATACGAGATCATAATGAAAACCATATTCATAACCGTCTCATCAGAGTCGTATCCATAAAACAGACAATTATAAATCGTATTCGAATAATCATATCTTGTTCATGGAACTCATATATCACCCAAATCACATAATCATGTATACATCATATACATATCAATTTGCAAATTCAATCATAAGATATCAGATCATCACTTAATTCGTAACCATATTATCTTGATCGTTATTCATATCCGCAAAAGGAACATACAATCATAAATTATGTTCAGATATTCGTATCGTATTTCATGTTAATCATATACCCACAAATCATATAATCATGTAAGCATCATGTAAATATTTATTTCCACGTATAAAGTAACTTAAATAGATTAACCGTAAGTGTTCATAAAAACACATTTTGTCTTGGCACTCGGTTTTGAAAAAAAACCTGATGAACTCACCTGGAGGTCCAAAAATCGAAGTCGAAGGAACCGTGAATGTTTACCAAGCAACCTATACGATAATGAACCCTAATAAATTCATGAGTGACGGGGACCGAAAACAAGATAAAGAATAAATTACACAACCAATCTAAGCACCTAAATCACCACTCAACTCACATGAGTAGATTGTAATTCAATCCCATTAAAACTAAATCACAACCTGTATGTTATATAGTTAAAATTTGTATTCATCTCTCGTAGAATTCCATCCAATAGGCTACAACTACCATTGCAATTAACTTATGAGTTGTAATTAGGAAAAGCACCTGATGATAATTCAAATTGTAATTACTTCCTCAGCGTGAACTTAAAGAAAACATTCATGGATCACACAAATAAATCCCTCCATTCAGATTACAACAGATTGATTCCTTACTCAAAACAGGATTGTACTTCCCCTGAACCACAAACAATCGCATATATGGCTCTTGAATCAAAAATCAAATCTCTACCCACATCAACCCGTGAATCACAGTAAGGCCTCAATCGGGAATTCAGTTCCATCAATGAATCGCATAACACTCCTTAACCCAAATCGAAATTAAAATGTTTTCACCCCAATCATGGAAGTCGATGAACAGCCCCTCAATATCCACCCAATTCGGTTTCAATTCTAAACCAAAACTAATTGTTTTGTTTTATATTTCTTAGAAATCATCAAGATATGCCTTGACATCAACTCTAAGTTTTACCTACAATCCATGAAGCAATTTTTGGGGTTCTTGCATCAACAGCCGCCCACCCATGAAACCCGAATGGTCGATCGAATATCTTCTTACCCAAACCCACAATAACACTGGGAATCCACACAAAACAATCGAGACACACAGTAGAAAAGATTAGGATGCTTACTTGATGTTTGATTTGCCAAACCCTGATGAAATCGAGTTGTCCTTCCCTGCTCTGCTGCTGTCGACACTCACGAACACCCCAAGCAGCCGACTTGTATTTTTTTTATTTTTATTTTTGAACCCACACAATATTAAACCCTAAAATCCCCTTTTTAAAATACATTACTTTCCTACCTTTAGTTTCTCTTATATCCATCCTAGACCCCTTCAAGTTTTTTCTTTGTTTAAATCTCATAAAAACAATGATAAATATTACTAAAACCCAAATATAATCAACAACCGTCTTAATTTTATATACGATTAATCTAAGAGGTCACCGAAAGATACATATCTTATTAGATATTCGCGAGCATTTATAAAGAATCGCTATTCAAACCGTGATTACTTATCTTAAATTAAATCTTTTTGTAAAATATATATATATTTAAAATACCCTAAAGTCTGGTCGTTACAATTCTTCCCCTCTTAAAAAGATTCCGTCCCGGAATCCGCCCAATCAAGCAACACGTCAAATGTCGTCCATTTCACAGTTCGTTCCTTCACCGTATACACCGTTCAATCATTTTGCTATTAATAAACCTTTTCATCCCTCAATTAATATTTAATTTTCAGTTCGGCACATAACAAATTCATAAAACTATATGAATTAAAGTTCTAACTCCAAAAATCGGAAACTGTCAACCATCAAACAATCATCGATTCAACCAAAGAAAACTAATAAGTTTAGAAGAAACGACCGTCAATCTGAAATTCGAATCCAAGAATAGAAAAGAAATTAAAAACAAAAATCTACTGCTCCTCGTTAGCTATCATGTTGTAGGCTCGGGCTGTTGCCTTAGGCGGTTCTTTATTCTTTCCATCCATGGTACCCCGAACCTTGGGCCTGGTGCATTCTGTACTGATGTGCCCCATCTCGCGACAATTGTAGCATATCCTTTCCGTACTCTTGCAATCTTGCATTATGTGTCCTTTCTGACCACATCGGCGACATCGTCTCGTGTCCATGGTACAAGGTCCACCATGGGTCGAATTACATGTTGTACAGTAACTGGCTTTACCTTGAGCACCCTCGTCTTTCTGTTCCTTATTCTTTTTCTTTGAGGACCCAGACGGTCCTTCCCACTTTCTCTTCTCACCATCCGTACTGATCGCACGATCTCGCTTGTTCAAATCATACTCGACTCTACGGGCCTCATCCATAGCTTCACACAAAGTTCTTCGCATTCTTACCGCTACCTGATATTCATACGGAAGTCCTTCAACATATCTTTCAATTTGATCCTCTTCAGTAGCACAATAGCTACCGGCAAATTGTAGTTTTTCAGTAAATACGGCATTATATTTGAGGATGGTCATACTTCCTTTCTTTAATTCAAGAAACTCCCTTTTGGCACTCTCCCTGGCTCCTTTGCTGCAAAAACGATTGCTGACCTTTTCGGCGAAAACAACCCAAGTCATCTTGTCTCTTGTGTCTTTAGTAAGTAGCGCATCCGGTGTATCCCACCATTCATGTGCTTCACCTTCCAATCTCAATACCGCGAAACTAACCTGTTGTTGTTGTGTATAGTTCCCGGCCCGGAATATCTGTTCAAGTTTGCGTAACCACCTTATACAACCCAGAGGATCCTCACCTCCTTTGAAGACGGGAGGCTTACAACTCATGAAAGTTCGCAATTGCCCGGTATTTCTTTGTTCAGTTCGGTTTGTCATTGCGTGGGACTTGCTCTCAGTCTTGCTATCTTCCTCACTATCCACCGCTCCTTCATCATTGTGACCATTTCCTGCGTTCCTCATTTGTTGTCGCATACGTGCGATTTCAGCTTGCTGAGCTTGTATCAGTTCCTCAAGTTGCGCCTGTCGCGCTAAACAGCCAGCGCTTCGATTGCTTATCTGGGTTCCAGCCGGTCCACTGTTCCGATTCTCATTTCCCTCTCGATTCTGGTTAGACTGAAAGACTGAGTGGGTATCCTCAACATGGAGTGTTTCCTGAGCAAACGGGGCACCGTCACCCGCCCCACCATTGCCACGCCCAACACCTTGCAAGGCATTATCATTGTCGTTGTTGTTGTTGTTCCTACGAGTCCCAACCATCTTGTCCTGCACCAAAGTACGAGCACCAATCACGAGTTGAAACTCTAAGAGTTAGCACGAGTCGCAATACGAGTATCTTAAGTGAAGAGAAGAGAAAGAGTCTTGTAGGAAAGGCAAGAAATCCTAGTAGCACTCAAACACACACCTTCCCCCACTTAAAGTCAAGTTCCTATTCGAGCCGATCTAGCCGTGAGTCCAAGTGCCGGTCTCAACACTCAGTTCACTCACAACCTGGCTCTGATACCAACTTGTAACGCCGGGTTTTCTCGAAAATCATGACTGACTTTTTTTTTATTAAAACAATCGCAGCGGAAATCATCATTATTAAATACCGTGTTGGAAAAAAAAATCCATTCAACCGTTAAGAGAAAACACGACATTACTATCTTACAAAATCATTTCATATTTTAAACAAGTCGGTAACGGTCTACAAGAAACCTTCTAACTACCCCACATAGCTTCCCGTCTCATCGAGAAACTTCAAACACCTACACGAGTACCAGACACCATTTCAAAAATAACAAGTGTCAGCTAACGCCTCGTGAGTCAACAGTAAGCTTAGAATATAAAGCATTATATTAAAACACCGATTAAAATCATAGTTAGATATTATATCAAATTCCCAGCTTGACCCGTTTGTGTACTTGACCCAAAAACCGAACCCGCAATCATATAACAGTGAATCGTCAAGTACATCATATCACTTGATGGTTATAAACCGTATCAATCAAATAATCATTCAAACCAAATCAACCGTAAGACACCATCAAATATTATAATCATTTCTTTCATATATAATATATACAAACCGTTTTATTATTATCGTTCTTTATTAATCAATTGTCATCAATCGTCATTAAATCATATCGACCGTCATTAAATCGTGTCAACCGTCATTAACAACCATATGTTCTTAGAGTTCACCTAATTGGTGTCTAATCCCTCTAAGAAAAACCCAGTTCACTACTTGCGTGACTTAGCCGACTCGTGTACCGAATGGGTAGCTACTCCCTTCTGTACACGAACCCCTAAGAACCCGTCCGCTTTCGCTACTCCGACTACGCGAGGCATAACCGTATAGGTACTTTGCGTTGTCGTTTAGTGTGCAAGTACAAACGGAGGCAACCGTCCATCTCCTCCTCACACACTCGTGATGTTCTGCATATGACCCAAACCGTAGTCACACATCACTCCGGTACGAGCCGGTAAGGACCCATACCACTTGCCACCAAAGCCCTCTAGAAGACCCGGTGACCCGTCTGGCTAGCTCTTTTATCCTAGAAGGCATCAACTACCTACTAGGCCTGTATCGTATTCGTAAGTGGGAACTACCCCCGCCCACTAAGGAAATCAGACAATCAATCGTAATATTCATTTACTTATTAATCATACGAGATCATAATGAAAACCATATTCATAACCGTCTCATCAGAGTCGTATCCATAAAACAGACAATTATAAATCGTATTCGAATAATCATATCTTGTTCATGGAACTCATATATCACCCAAATCACATAATCATGTATACATCATATACATATCAATTTGCAAATTCAATCATAAGATATCAGATCATCACTTAATTCGTAACCATATTATCTTGATCGTTATTCATATCCGCAAAAGGAACATACAATCATAAATTATGTTCAGATATTCGTATCGTATTTCATGTTAATCATATACCCACAAATCATATAATCATGTAAGCATCATGTAAATATTTATTTCCACGTATAAAGTAACTTAAATAGATTAACCGTAAGTGTTCATAAAAACACATTTTGTCTTGGCACTCGGTTTTGAAAAAAAACATGATGAACTCACCTGGAGGTCCAAAAATCGAAGTCGAAGGAACCGTGAATGTTTACCAAGCAACCTATACGATAATGAACCCTAATAAATTCATGAGTGACGGGGACCGAAAACAAGATAAAGAATAAATTACACAACCAATCTAAGCACCTAAATCACCACTCAACTCACATGAGTAGATTGTAATTCAATCCCATTAAAACTAAATCACAACCTGTATGTTATATAGTTAAAATTTGTATTCATCTCTCGTAGAATTCCATCCAATAGGCTACAACTACCATTGCAATTAACTTATGAGTTGTAATTAGGAAAAGCACCTGATGATAATTCAAATTGTAATTACTTCCTCAGCGTGAACTTAAAGAAAACATTCATGGATCACACAAATAAATCCCTCCATTCAGATTACAACAGATTGATTCCTTACTCAAAACAGGATTGTACTTCCCCTGAACCACAAACAATCGCATATATGGCTCTTGAATCAAAAATCAAATCTCTACCCACATCAACCCGTGAATCACAGTAAGGCCTCAATCGGGAATTCAGTTCCATCAATGAATCGCATAACACTCGTTAACCCAAATCGAAATTAAAATGTTTTCACCCCAATCATGGAAGTCGATGAACAGCCCCTCAATATCCACCCAATTCGGTTTCAATTCTAAACCAAAACTAATTGTTTTGTTTTATATTTCTTAGAAATCATCAAGATATGCCTTGACATCAACTCTAAGTTTTACCTACAATCCATGAAGCAATTTTTGGGGTTCTTGCATCAACAGCCGCCCACCCATGAAACCCGAATGGTCGATCGAATATCTTCTTACCCAAACCCACAATAACACTGGGAATCCACACAAAACAATCGAGACACACAGTAGAAAAGATTAGGATGCTTACTTGATGTTTGATTTGCCAAATCCCGATGAAATCGAGTTGTCCTTCCCTGCTTTGCTGCTGTCGACACTCACGAACACCCCAAGCAGCCGACTTGTATTTTTTTTATTTTTATTTTTGAACCCACACAATATTAAACCCTAAAATCCCCTTTTTAAAATACATTACTTTCCTACCTTTAGTTTCTCTTATATCCATCCTAGACCCCTTCAAGTTTTTTCTTTGTTTAAATCTCATAAAAACAATGATAAATATTACTAAAACCCAAATATAATCAACAACCGTCTTAATTTTATATACGATTAATCTAAGAGGTCACCGAAAGATACATATCTTATTAGATATTCGCGAGCATTTATAAAGAATCGCTATTCAAACCGTGATTACTTATCTTAAATTAAATCTTTTTGTAAAATATATATATATTTAAAATACCCTAAAGTCTGGTCGTTACAAGCCACCTCTATGTTAGATTTGCACTTGGTGGCCTGAAAAATCCCGAAATCAAAATGTTTGTTTTCTGTTATAACAGGGTTACCGGCGCTAACTCAAAATCGTTAGCGGCGCTACGCGCGCTGTAACAGTTTTGGTTTTCAAGTTAAAAACAGTTTTGGTCTCGAGAATTTTAGGCATTTTGTGTCTCTGGAAATTTGTTCCAGATTTTGATATGGTAATTTTTTTACCATTTGGTTATGTTTGGTTGTATGTGGTTGATTTGAAATTGGTAAGCCTTGCCTTTGACCTTGTGGTTGATTTTGTGTGTTTGGATGCAATTTGGTGATTTTAAATCACAATATGGGTTGTAATATTTATTAATTCTGATTTTTTTGTAATAATATTGTGGCTTGCATGCCATTTCATTCATCCGTGTATTTGTACTAGATAAATAGGAAATTATTGTGGCTTGTACGCCATTTCAATTTCTATTGTATATGTTATACAATTTGGATGAAGGCACACAAGATGGAGTTGGAAGGAGATGGAGCGTGTCCATAGAAGCCGGTGAAGTCCATTGGATATGGCGGTTCTAGTGGGAGCTCACATTTGTTGGAAGACGGTATGGAGCAAGGCACAGCGGAAGCACAAAAACAAAGTTTAAAAACCGTACAAAATCGGGTCCGTATCGTGTTCCAAAGTGAGAATCGTTCTACAAACCCAAATTGCAACTTAAAGAAACAAAGGAGAGTAGAAAGTACCTCCTTACCATGCTCAAAATCGGCTGTAGCAAGCAATCAACGGCATATACGAGAGATCCAAGAGTATATCCTCCATTGCTAGTCCACACCAAGGTTAGCTTGATCCCCGTATGCTAGTACACCGTCAAGGGAACGTCCACTATGACTTCACCTTTCTGGAACAGCCAACTTGAATCTCCTCTTGCACCAAAATGGCCACACAACACTCAAGAATCTCACACTTAGTGTATAATGTGTGTAATACATGTAGGTACCAAAGAGAGAAAAGAGAGTTTCATATTGCGTGTAGGTCTTCTGTTCTAGACCTAAAAACCCCTTTTTGGCCGGAGTCAAATCTTCATTTCTATTGGACCACAAGATGGTCCAATCAGAAATAAGATTTTCATGCAGATGGTCCTTCATGGCCTCTCATGGCCCGTGAAGACAAAAATGCGCCACGACTGGCCATAATCCTTCATGGCCAGTGCCGCGTTCGAGTGACTTGTGAGGGCGTCTCCTTCACGACCCCTCTCACGACTTCTCACGACCCATGAAGACCCCACGAGCCATATGAGAGTCGTTGAGTCAAACGTGAGGGCAGTGGGCTTCACGACCCGTGGAGCACCCTCACGGCCGTGAAGCCCCAAAATCAAACAATTTTATTTTTGGACCTTCTCTCTTTATCAGTAAGCTGTCGGGATCAATACTTGGTGTGTGACCCAATAGGCTCGCACTTCATCAGCAGTAACACCAATGTACTTGTGTCAGTGGGCAGACTCAAACAAACTCCCACTTGCACATGACACAACGTACCCATAGGTATCACAGACAGGGAGCGGCCTCTAGCAAGGCATCCCTGCCCCTAAGTCAGTACGAGGTATGTCATCCCATAGACAAGTACCAATTCACAACCCAAAGGTTTGAAATGGCCCTATAGATAAGTGATCAACCATCCTTTTGTTCGCGATATCCATACGAAGGCGAGACATGGTACTAAGTCATTCTCAGTCCTTCACGATTATGTTTCTCGATCGAGATTGGTGGTGACCCAAATAAACAAGTTGCAATCGATTACCCAAATCATTGCAGACTCGAGCACGACCATGCATTTTGGTGTCAGCGCCTAATCATCGAGGGACCCAGGGATATCTCTCTAAATAGAGGAACAAATTCCTTTGACTACATTGCCCACCACAGTGATCATACTCTGCCCAGCTATTCTCTTTATAACAGCCAGTTACGGACTACGTTTGAAAACAACCAGAGCAAAGCAAACCAAAGTGATGCAGACACATGCATCTCCAGTATGAGGATGAAATGATATTATCATCCTGATCCACTCAAGACTAGTACCACAAAGTAGAGTCAGGTGTGGGTTGTCCAGTTACTTGAAACCCCTTTCAAGTACAGGCGAAGTATTGCGTCCCTGTGTCCTAATCACCATTGGACAGTTGACCAATCACTTCCCTCAGAGTTCATTCAGACTTCCTTCCCATGAAGAATGACTGACTGTGGACATTTAGAATGTATACACATTCAGGGAAGAGGTAAAACATGCAAATTTTGAACACATTAAGGCTTACTGAGAGTACCCGCTACACGCGCATTATCAAACCCCTTTGATAATCGATACAAGCAGAAGCACAATATTGCTTAATATTCCCAAGAATAAACCATACCAAAACATGACTAAAACATACTTAAGCCAAGTTTATGCAAACCTTAGTATGACTTCATCACTACACTGCCACTATAGCTCAGTAAACGGACCATCCACGATGTCATCCGTGTGTACTCTGACATTGATCATATCCCTACTGCAACCAACCACTTCCAAAGTGTGCGTTGATGGGATTTCGATCATTTGTCCAAGCCGTTATACCTTCATTGTTTCAAACGAACCCAATAAGGCAAATAATGCTCGAATCTCAAATTTAATGTGCATAAGTCATCGTACTCTCATTGTCTCAAAAGATCTCAATAGAGTCAACAATGCTTAGATCTCAATGATCACATCCCTGCTACAACCAACCACTTCTAAAGTGTGCGTTGATGGGATTTTGATCATTTGTCCAAGCAGTTATACCTTCATTGTTTCAATAGAACCCAATAAGGCAAACAATTATTGGTTCGCATAATTTAATGTGTATAAGCCATCGTACCCTCATTGTCTCAAAAGATCCAATAGAGTCAGCGATGCTTTAAGAAACATGTAAATTAACGACACCATATTACGAAAAGGATCACAAACCCCAATCAAGATCGGCGGTTATCCTTTAAAGTAGAAGCCATCACAAGAGTAACAACTCACTTTAAGCTTCTTCTAATTACACACCACAAGAACATATACTCATATTTCTTGTATTCCATAAACTTCTATGAATATCCCATATTTATTATGGACACATAATTCTTAATTTACGCTTGTTGCCAAGCTACATTAAGACATTATCTCCAAAACATATAGTATGTTCTAGATATACCAAATAGGATTATAACAGCACTCCCACTAGCTCTGGCATCTATCCAAGTTTCATCATTGCTTACTGAAAACTCAAACACTTGATTTTCTTAGCAAAGATTCCAAAACTTAGATTTATTCTAAGCCCAAAAGGACTCCTCCTTTGTAGACTTCATAAGGATACTCAGGATGTAAATGACCTTCGGACAGTGTTGTGAGCACTTTCTCATAAAATTCCTATAACATAATGCGGTCTTTGCATCATACTGCCATAAAACGGCATAAGCATCCACTTAACCTTCAACATAACTACTGGGAGAATGTCTTCATATGATTCCAACCCAATGGTTAATAAGCATGAAACTATTTCCTACCAGTCAGTATTTGAAGTTATCTACAAACTTATCCACGCAGATCTCATTCCCGAAAGATCTATTTACACCATCAGGTCAAAACCTAGGTGTTGGATTAACCAAGTTCAAAACTTGAAAATCTAGCATGGAATGTTTCTTATGTTATTACACTCCTCTCTTAGTAGACTCAAGGGCCTACTACAGCTTCTGGTAGTTGATGCATACATCGTGTATCATCAATAAGTCATCACCCTCAGATATAATAAATTATACCCTTCTGGTCTTATGACGACTTTTAGCAGACAAATGAAGAAGTAATAACTTTATGCCAGATACTCCAACATAGCCATGTTGAGTTCCGATCATTTCTGATCATGTGCTAGTGTCAACATCAGGTCTTTTATTTAAATCTCACGTTCTTCCACTGGAATGCTTCAGTTATTCCTTTCCCTTTTCGAGCAACCAAACCCGGTTCTCAAAAGTTTATGAAATGAATATCTGAAACCTAGAAGAACTATAAAATACATTAGCATCCTTTAAGTTCATCCATCTCCCACAAAATGTAGACTGGATAACTTTGATCTATGAGATAGACAAGCAAAGAACTCTTTCTAGTCTAATCTCTTTAGATGCTAATTCGACCATCTTTGTTGATTTAAAGCAAGAACATTGCCCGCCACTACTCAAGTACACCTATCCAGCAGGTTACTTTAGTTTAAGCCATCAAGACGGAACCATAACCAATATGTTCCATTCCTCCTCTTAGCGATCCATGTAAAAACATGTATCCTAGGAGAAGTGAATTATGAGGCAACCTCACAATTCTTATGATGGTTTAGAAATTTAGAATATAAATGCTCAACATCTCACAAGATTTGAGTATCCTTATTCCCTTTTGCCCTTTTTTATTGTCTAGATGTTAAGGGTGAGTCTTGAACACCTCTCAGGTTTCAGACACTCGTCTAATAAATTAGACTTACCCATTCCTTCTACCATCATCGGTAAAGGTAACAAATCATATATAGCTAATCCTTATGATTTTGCTTGAACGGTCTTTACACCAACGTGCAAACTAAATCCAACAATCTTTTATTACTCTCACATTCACAAGTGAAGGATATGTTAGTTATTTAGCCTTATAAGCAATATTTTCAATCAACAATTGACCTATGGTCAAAAGGTTCCAAGTTCCTAACCACATGGAGGTTGGAGATGCAAGTTTTCTTTAGGGTTTAGGGTTTAGGGTTTTATCAACTATTTCATAAGGATAACAATTCCATAATCATACATAATCATTCCATTACTTACTTAAGAAAAATCTTATTATAAATGCCAACATATGAATAAACTTTGAAATAAATTCCGAAAACCCACAATAAGATGATTCAAAGTAATATTCACCGTCATCACACACATAAAAGATACAATGCTTCTTGCCACGCAGGGCGCAAGACAAAGATCTGTCAGGATCGGATATAGATTATATCAAATAACAAGAACTAACTTTTAAATAATAAATCAGAGTTGAATAAAAGTTAATCTTTAACTATGATCACAATCAACTAAGAAGTTGCGGAATCACACTTAATTGATTAAAGAAGGTTTTAAACACAAATCAATTCAATCAAACAGTAGTTTTATTAACCAACCAGAATGATTACAAAAGCAAACTTCACCCCCAATCTAACTTATTATGTTAGACGAAGAACACAGATTGTTCTTGGGTTTCAAAGATAAACTTAGAGGCTTAGCACTATCTTGAAAGCAAATTAAAACTTTTTAAGAACGAATGCAAAACATAAACAATGAGTACGTAGTGAATATAAATTCTAATCTAGTATTTATATACTCCTTGATCTTCCTTGATTTGCTGACAGTTAGGTAATCTTCTATCTTCAAAGGTAATCTTGATGATCTTGCAACTATTACGATATATCTTCAAAGATAGGGTTTTCCATATTTAGCTTAACCGAAACTGTTCATTGAATGCAACAACTTTGATTCTTCTAACAGTCTTCGGCTTCAAGGTCTTCAAACAGTTGTAGACGTTTGAACTAACAGTTCTGAACTTTATATAACAGCTTTGAAGTTCACAGAAACTGTTGGTTACAACTGTTTTCACAATCTTCACTAACAGTCTTAAAACTGTTTTCTATAAACTCTTTTAACAGTTTCGAACTGTTTTCCAACATCCATTAACAGTCTTAACAGTTTTGATTTTTGCATGTATAACAGTTTCAATGACTTAGCCAATTTCCCAACAATCTCCCCCTAACTTAAAGTATTGAACAATACAATTAAGTTGTTTGTTTTAAGGGTTCAATCATAGACAAATTAACATAAGTAAAGAACATATTTATCATTGTATGCAAAATCAAACTATTACAATAAAAAATTCAAGAGATAGACAAATTACATTTTCTTTGATCTCAGAGATTCAAGTCTATCTTTGAACTTCTGAATTAGCTCATCCCTTACTTTGGCTGGACCATAGAACTTGGCTTTCAATAGGTATTGGAGCTTGATCTGACTGTGTTCGATGAAATCCATGTCAAACCATTCTGTAATTGCATTACCCATTACCATGTAATATACCCTTGGCTTAGCATACACTTTAACAGATTGAATTGGAAAGGTTTCATCAGCCTTCAGTATTGACATCACTTTCTTTGGGTTGCAAATACTTATTAAATGTCTCATCAATATTTTAATTATTGGATGCTCAGATTCTCCATAATGCCTTGTTCCATACTCATACAACTCTTGTATGTCCCGCCTAGTAATGCTATCCATCATTTGTAAGTAGCCTGAAAACTGTTCGATTTGATCGTTCTCCCTTACAATGATTACCCCTTCCTTCCCAGTATCATACCGGACAACATCAAACTTCCATTCTTTGATGTGAGACTTCTGGCCAAAATGTTCTGCTACAAACTTGTTAACACCTTCTTCAACATCGACCAAGAGCCTATCTTGAATGATAGTTTTAACCATTTTAGCTTTGATGGTTTGAGCTGTTTGTGTTGGTTAGACAACTTTGGGCTTTTGGGATTTGGATTGTTGAGGTTGAGACTTCTTCTCAGTTTCTGACTTAGAAAGTTGGGGTTGTTTCTTTTTCACAATTCTTTTTCTCTTAACTCCCTTAGCCGCTTTTTCTTGTTTTTCCTCCTCATCAATCTGAGCTGTGATCTCATCAGCCAGCTTCTTTGCTATCTCAAAATCAGACTGTTCTTGATGTTGAAGATCAGCAGCCAACCTCTGAGCACATTCAAAATCCCTTTCTTCTTGTTGTTCTTTTGTTAATTTTAGCTTTGGATAAACAACAACAACTTCGTTACCTTTGCCTAGAACAGGGGGTAACTTGGATTCTTTCTTTCCTTCCAACCTTTCCATCAAGCCACCCATCATGTATTTTCTGCTCTATTCTAGAAGAACTTATGCCAAGATATTGAGCACTGATGTCAATCAAATAATTCTGCTTCACTTTTGACCAAGATTTGAAAATCTCAGTGCTTGGATTATCTCCAGTTGACACCATCCTATTGATCAATACCCTATCCATATTTGAAAGCTCTTCTTCTTCTTCTTCATCAACAGCTTGAACACTCGCAGCTGTTTGTTGATTTAAAGTTGCAACTGTTGGTTGTTGAGTTGCAACTGTTAAAGTTAAAGGTACAACTATTTGCTCATTTGGAGCAACAACTGTTTGTTCAGCTTGTGGAACTGTTTGTTGAACCTCTTCTTGCTTAGACTTTCTTCCTCCTTTTGCTTGAGAGGTTGGAGATGATCTCACCATGGCTTTAGGTTTGTTGAGCAGCTGTTCATGATTATGAAGAACATCAGTTGCCTTCATAAGAGTTTCTCCTAGAAATTTCAGTTGCTTGTCTTGTCTGATCAGCACCACATTATGCATTCCTATCACCTTAATGACTTCATTTGCCTTTTCCAACTTTTCAGATAGCTCTTTTATTTTCTCATCTTGTTTAATTATCCTCTTGTTTTGAAGAGCAATCTTCTTCTTTAGGTGTAGGTGAGCAGCAAAGTAAGGTGCAAAGTTAGGATCCGTCAATGCTTGTTGTTTCAGTCTAGTCTCAATGTCATCCACTGTTAGCACATCATTGACAGATTTAACTGGTGGTTCACTCACTTGAGTTTCCCCAACAGTACCCCTCTTTTCTTGGTTCTGGGGATTACCAGAAACTGTTTTACGAGTCTCTGTTGCCATGGTTGAGGTCTTAGCTATGTTAACACTGTCCTGGTTATCCTTTGCGGATAAAACAGTAGTGTCGGCCTCAAAAACCATATGATCACCCTTAAAAGGAGTGATCACCTCCTCGTTGTAACTGGGAGACAGCACAAGGGGTTCCCTTTGGGTATTCTGCACAAGTGGATGCACATGTGCAGGGTTTAAAGTTTCAGGCTCATGAACTGTGGAGGAAGGAGCACCAACAGTTCTTTTCTTCTTCTTTTGAAATATTTTTAGTGCAGGAGCTTGTGTTGTAGCTCTTTCAAAGGTAGCAGAGGGGATTATTTGAGTATCGTGAGCTGTGGGTTCCAGAGTTGTGGGTGTAGCAATAATAGGGGCCTCATGCTCAACTCTAGTAGCTCTGTTTCTTGACAGAAACTCCACCATTTTAGAGAGTGGAGGAGTTATGGCACCAGAAAAATTCTTGCCATTATCAAAAACTTGCTCAATGTTGAAGTCACATGAGCAGAGGGAATAATGACCCTCTTGTGTATTTTAAGGTTTGGCATCAAAAAGTTTAAGAAAGTTTGCACAAACCTAGGGTACATCAAAAAGAGACCATATTTGGTCCCGAGATGCTTTACCATTCCATTAAAGATTAGTTTTGAAAAATTGAAGCATCTATTGTTTGCTAGACAGATGAGTGCGAGAGCAATGTTGCTCCCAAACTCATTCCAACCTGTTCTCTTAGGGCTAATGCACTGCTGGAGAGTATGGATCATGAACTTCCAGTATGCGCAAAACTGACCTTTGTAAAATGTGCCCTTTCCCCTAGGGCCCTCATATCCCAGTTTGACTAACTCAGTGTATAAATAGTCAAGTGAAACTGAGTCAGAATACTCACCATTGACATCATTCAGTTGCAGAGATTGACGAATGATGTTTTTAGAGATAGCGACCTCAGTGCCGTCTATCTTGGAGTCAATCCTTTGAACTCCATTTTCTTCTCGCACTGTTGCATTTTTCCAAAACTGATCGACATGCGAGGTATATATGGTGGGATTAACAGTAAGAGCATTGTGAATATAGGACATTGAGAGATACTCGATCATATCATGAAAGACATGCAGATTATCGGGTTTGGCAAGAAAGGCGATCATGTTGTGCTCTTTGACGAATGGAAGAGGAGACATTTTGATTTCGATCGCTAAGAGTTGTTGAGAGTTAGGGTTTGTTTCTGATCGAAGTTCGTTTTGGACGTGTGAGTTGCTTGGTAAGGAGGGAATTTCCTTATATATGTTTCGAATGTTGAATGCAATTCAAAGTTTCCAAAATTCTGCAAAGACCAAAACATCCTTTAATAGCTTAACAGTTGACGGACAAATTAAACTAACAGTTTTAAAGCTGTTTTCATAAAAAAATGACAACTGTTATTTAAAATTTAACTCCCTTTTGTTTGATCATTTATTTGGATTAACAGCTGTTTAGTGTTTACAACTGTTCTCATTTCTCTCCCTCAGTTGACAAATTTCTCCCCCTCAGTTGCACATGGACTTTGCCTAACAGTTGTGGAAGCCATATACTAACAGTTGAAAACTGTTAGTATTTATTGAAATAGAATTGTGCAACTGTCAAACAAACCTTAGCTCATATATATCAAATGCTGAAGCAACAATAACAAACCATTAGTGAACACAGTCATCAACATAAGATGTGTTTTATTTATGATAATCACAATTGAGCTACAATAATTTTGTGATAACAATACTGTCTTTTGCTATAGATCTAAACACAACTTATATTAACTGTCTTAACTCCTAGATCTACATTTGACAAATTATCGTTAACATTTTAATTTTCTTGAAGACGTATCAACAAATCTGAACGTTAAGGAAAGACAATCATCATCTCATTCTTTCTCGTGAATGTCTTCATTATTTAAGAATCGAGTTCAGAATAGCCTCTACAGTGCCGCCATAGCCTTACTGAGAAGCCTGTCTTCAAAGAAATGTCATGTAATGCACAAGCCATTGTTGGTACTGTTTATCTAATTGTGCAAGGCTGTCTCGTAGGTGTGGGAGAACAATGATCTACACCGTAAGTGTAGACAACTTTCTCCGTGAACAGAAAAACAGTTGACATTCCTTAAACAATTTTCAAAACTTAAAACCCACCAATGGGTGTGCAGTAGACCTTCTCATCATACGTACCACCAGAGACGATTGTCATAATTTGCCTCGTGGGATGATGGTGATTGAGACCAATTCATCATCAGTGGAACTAGTCATCTATTACAATGACTTCCACTGCCTCATCATCCAAGGCCCTCTGGTGGTTATGAGTATTATTTCTTCGAACATTGAACCACACTACGGAGTTTGTAGTGCCTGCCAGGTTCAAGACGAATCTTAGACAACATGGTGTAGGCAACTCATGGAAGAGAGTGAAATTTTCAATATCACCTCTTATACGAAAATGATCAATTGGTTTATTTGGCCTACGTGGATCTGGGTGCTGTGTCAAGGTGAACTTATCTTGATCATCATGCATCTCAAGAACACAAGATGAGTAAGTCCAAAGCTCATGCATTCGAACAAATGGGGCAGGGATGGTTACATAACTTTGTTTAACATTAATTTCTTTGAAGTTTATGAGAAAGAAGTTAGTAGCCATTTGCATAGAGAAGTTTGTGCAAATGTAGGTGTGATTTGTGAAGTATGGATGCAAGGCTATTTATAGATAAACTGGGGAGCATTAATGTTCATTAATAGCCATTAATGACCATTAATTTCCAGTAATTTCCATTAATAGCATGCAGTGACTTGTCATATCAAATTCACTACACTACAAGCAAAATGACTCACCTTTATCAGTCTGGAACTGTTTTCTCAATAAAGTGAATTTACCTTTACCTCTTAACAAGGACAGTCACGGGTTTGAAAACTGTTTGTGGGACAGGTAAGCAGATATGGCCAAAACTGATGTGTGAAATTGCATTTCCTTCTCTAAATACTTAAAAGACAATAGTTGTTAGAAAACATAACTAACAGTTGCAAACTGTTAGTGTAAATGACAAAGAATAATGAACAACTGTTAGTCCATGTTAATCATTCCAATGTTGGAAATAAAAAAGTTGAATTTGCTCACATCAAAAGCTTTAGTGAACAAATCAGCTAATTGATCATCAGTATGGATTTTCATAACTTGGATTAATCTCTTTTCATTGCAGTATCTTATGAAGTGAAATCTGATTTCAATGTGCTTGGTTTTAGAATGCTTTACTAGATTGTTAACTATGCTGATAGCACTAGTGTTATCAACATAAATTGGAGTATTCAAGAAAGACAAACCATAATCCAGAAGCTGATTTTGGATCCATAGAACCTGTGAACAGCAGCTTGATGCAGTAATATATTCAGGCTCAGCTGTTGAAGTTGAAACTGTTGTTTGTTTCTTGCATTGCCATGAAACTAGCCTGGATCCAAAGAATTGACATCCTCCAGAGGTTGATTTTCTGTCCACATTGGCTCCACCATAGTCACTATCAAAATATGACACCAAATCATAAGGTGAATATTTAGGATACCAAAGTCCCAATTTTGGTTGGCCTTTGAGGTATCTAAAGATCCTCTTCACAGCAAACAAGTGTGACATCTTCGGACTGCATTGAAATCTGGCACAAACACACACAACAAACATTATATCAGGTCTAGAAGCAGTTAAATACATTAATGAACCTATCATGGACCTATATAGATGTATGTCTACATCCTCCCCCTCAGAGTCTGCTCCCAACTGTTTGTGTGTTTCCATAGGAGTGCTTGCTAGTTTCACATCTTGATAGCCAAACTTGTCCAATATGTCTCTGACATACTTAGATTGGCTTAGAAAGATACCAGAGGGCTTCTGTTTCACTTGTAATCCCAAGAAAAATGTGACTTCACCCATAGAACTCATCTGAAATCTTTTGTGCATAATGACTTCAAATTCTTTGCACAGGCTGTCATCAGTGGATCCAAAGATTATATCATCAACATAGATTTGCACAAGCAAAATCTCTGTTTTAACAATCTTTGTAAACAATGTTTTGTCTATTGTGCCTCTCTTAAAACCATTCTCAAGAAGGTAGGATGATAATGTCTCATACCAAGCTCTAGGAGCTTGATGTAGTCCATATAGAGCTTTTTCCAACCTATATACCCTGTCAGGGTACTTTGAGTCTTCAAAGCCAGGGGGTTGACACACATATACCTCCTCATCAATAGTTCAATAGAGAAATGCAGACTTGACATCCATTTGATACACTTTGAAACCTTTGTAGCTTGCAAAAACAAGAAATATTCTAATGGCTTCAATTCTTGCAACTGGTGCAAAAACATCATCATGGTCTATTCCTTCCTCTTGTGTATAGCCCTGTGCAACCAGTATTTCCTTATTCTTGATTACAATCCCTCTCTCATCTTTCTTGTTTCTGAACACCCACTTGGTGCCAATGACTCTTTTGCCTCTTGGAAGCTCAACCAACTTCCAAACTTGCTGAATTTGAAATTGTAAGAGCTCCTCTTGCATTGCTTCCACCCATGAAGGGTCTTTCAATGCTTCAATTGCTTTCTTTGGTTCTGTTTGAGATAGAAAGCAAGCATTCACATCAAATTGGGCAAGATCCACACCACTGTTTTCATTTTGCAGCATATTCCTTGTTCTGATAGGAGTGGATGGATCACCAATTATTTGTGATATTGGATGATTCTTATGAACTCTTGATGTAGGAATGTTTTCTTCAGTCAGTTCATTCCCTAGATTAGGGAGATCAATATCACATTCACTTGAATTCCCAGTATTATCAAACACTTGATCAGCAACTGTTTGAGATTCAGATGCAGTGTGTGTTTGAGGATCATGAGATTCCATGTTCTTCGAAGATTCAGCCTCAATCAATGGATCAGCAGTATTGAAGAAATCTTGTTGAAACATGGGAATCATAACAAAGTCTTCAGTAACTTTGTTTGAACCAACAGTTGTTGGTTGTGAGCTGACAGTTTCAGAACTGTTTGAGCTGTTTGAGACTGTTTGTTGATGTTCATCAGCTATTGTTGAGCTGACAGCTGTCGTTGACCTGACAGCTGTTGTTAAGGTACTTGCAATAGTTTCTGTAGGACACTCAAAAGAAAGAGATTTAGACAATGCATCAATATCAAATAACCAATCAGGCCCATTACCTACAATATTGAGCCTATTCTCATTGAAAGAGACATTCATACTCTCTTCTATGATCCTAGTAACACTGTTAAATACTCTATAAGCTTTGCTTTGAGTGGAGTATCCTACAAAGAAACCTTCTTCAGCCTTACTCTCAAACTTGCCTAATTGTGATTTGGTATTAAGTATAGTGCAAGGATAACCAAATGGTTTGAAGAAGTTGATTAAAGGTTTTCTCTTCAGGAACAACTCATAAGGGGTTTTCCCTTTAGACTTGACTACTTGTACTCTATTTTGAACATAGCAGGCAGTGTTCACTGCTTCTGCCCAGAAAGTCATTGGGAGCCTAGAATCAGCTAACATTGATCTAGCAGCCTCTATCAAAGTCCTATTCCTTCTTTCAGCAACACCATTTTGTTGGGGGGTCCTAGGGGCACTAAATTGTCTTTCAATACCTTTACCTTCACAAAAACTGTTTAGTTCAAAGTTCTTAAATTCAGAACCATTGTCAGATCTAATGATTTTCACCTTTAAGTCAGTTTGATTTTCAATTTTAAGAATAAGGGACTTAACTAATTCAGCAGTTTCATCCTTAGTTCTAAGAAATTGAACCCATGTAAACCTAGTGAAATCATCAACTATGACTAAACAATAGGCTTTCTTCCCTATACTCACCACAGAAATATCCATATGCAATAATTGTAAAGGTGCAGTAATGGAAGAAACTTCTTTGGTCTTATAAGAAGTTTTGTGTTGCTTGCCTTTGAGACAAGCTACACAATGATCATCACATGAGAATTCTTTTTGGGGCAAACCTCTTACTAAACTGTTTTTAGCTAACAAGTTCATGGTTTTAAAATTCATATGACACATCCTTCTATGCCAAATGGCAGACTCATCATGAGATGCCTTTGAGAGTAAACAACTTAACACATTCTGTTTAGCAATCTTTTGTGTATCTAGACAGTATACATTATCCTTTCTAGGTGTTCTCAAAAGAACATCCTTCTCATTTAGATCAAAATCTTCTGATAGGATAATGCATTCTGAATCTGTAAACAAAACTTTGTTTCCATTGTCACGGATTTGAGATACACTTAACAGATTGTACTTAAGTTATTCAACAAAGAAAACATCATTGAATCTAAGTGTACCTGCCTCAACAGCTCCTTTACCTGTGATTTTTCCTCCCTTAGCATTTCCTCCAAAAGCTACAAATCCACCATTGATGCTTCTGAAATCCTTCAAACAATGTGGATTTCCAGTCATGTGCCTTGAGCATCCACTATCCACATGCCAGATAGATCCATGATTGGCCCTATGAATGCTCTGCACAAATAAAATCAGTTAGTAGCAGGAAGTACCCAGGCCATGCAGGTCTTGGGTACACCATTCAAGTCATAATACTTAAACACAGGTTGGTTCTTTTTGATTTCATCCAAATTAGATTTCTCTAATTTGTGTGATGAATACCTTGTAAGAACATGTGGTTTCCAACTGTTGTGATTAACAGTTGAGACCTTTGAACAAACAGTTGTTGTAGATGGTAAAACAGTTGAGTCATCGTGTGACTTATTCTGTTTTGCAATATGAGTACCAGTTTTACCCTCTTCAGAAACTGTTTGTTTCTGCAATTTCACCCAAGCCAGACCAACAGTTTTTGGTTTTGGTAAAACAGTTGTGTAACTGTTAGTTGGTTTGGATGTAACAGTTGTAGAACTGTTAGCCTGTTTTGGCTTAGCAGTTTTAGAACTGTTAATCTGCTTTTTGAAACTTGATTTTTTGGTGCTACACTGTTGTGGGTTATAATAACAGTCTTGAGCCAAGTGATTGGATCTCCCACATGTATAGGACTTTTTAGCTTTCACAATAGGCAAACTAGTTCTTTGTGACCAAAACTGGTTCCTATTTCTTTGATTCCTCTAACAGGTGCAGACTGAGGAAACTTTTGTACACCATGCTTTTGACATGTACATGCAGGCATTTCAGTATGCCTTTTTACAGAACTGGGTTTAGTCTGTACTTTTGCTGCCTTCTTCTTGGGCTTTTCAACTACAACTTCATCAACTTTCACTTTTCCCTTTGACTTAATACTAACAGTTGAGCTGTTTGGGTTGGAACTGTTTGGGTTCCTTTTGGGACTGTTAGTGTAAAGATGGGGACTGTTTGTAACAGTTGTGGAACTGCTAATAGAGTTAACAGCTTTTGAGGGTTTTGGCTCATTGGTGAGGGGTTCAGTGGATGCTTTTACAAACACCACAGGTTGTAAAGATGATTTTGTGGGAATGGGCTCACACAGGATGTGATTTTCATATGGAATAACTTCATCCTTCTTCACAACTTCCTCATTACCTTCAACACTTACTACTGCCACAACTTCATCTTCATAACTCTCAAACTTTGGATCAGATGACTTAAGTCAATCTTCCAAAGGTTCATTAACATACCTGTCAGCTACCTCAGACATTGGAGTTATGTAGTTTTGGTTGTATGGAGGTGGGGTTTGTTTGTATCCTAGGCCAGTTTTCACCTTGTCCCTAACTTGAGATTGTAATAAGGTTTCAAGTTTAAGGTTAGCTACCTTGAACATACTCAGATCAATGTCCACTCCCTCCAACTTCTTGGTTAATTCATCAACCTTTCTTTCCTTCTCACTCAGCTTCTTTTTCAGACTATCAATCTCCTATTGAAGCTGCTCTTTTTCCCATTTATGATATTTTCTATCATAATCCATTTGCAGTTCATTGGCTTGATAATCTTTTATTTTCTTTTCAAAGCTTTCAATGACTGCACTTGATTCATATCTCCTTTCCTCTATTTTGCTTAGAGCAGCACACATTTTCGTATTGTGCTCTCTAAACCTTTTAACAATAGCTCTACATTCACCAGGACATAGTTTAGAAGATACCTGAATGTCCTCAGATTCTGGTGAATCCAACTTGATGGAGGAGTCAGTCAATGCCATCAAAGCTTTGTTGTTTGTAGCCTCCTCTGCTTGATCACTCAAATCAAACCCATGTCCTTCTTGTGAGACCAATGCTGATGAGGTTTGATTCTGAGTTGGCCTCTGACCTTGATTTTGGACTTGTCCCCCAGATCTGCACTCTCTTGCAAAGTGGCCAAACTGTTGACACTTGAAACATTTCACCTTTGACTTGTCAAATCCAGCCTTGCCATCAGTTCTGAAATTCATGTTTTGCCTTCCAGTCCTTTTTATGAACCACTTTGCTCTAACAGTAAGCATGGCCATCTGCCATTTGAGATCCATCTCCTCAAGATCATCAGGGTGCACTTGTTCAAGATCTTCATTGGTGAGGGTTGAATGTGCATGGCAGGCCAGAAAAGCTTCAAACACCGCATCTGGAGTATTCATATCTAGTCCAACAGTAGAACTAGTACCTGCACAACTATCAATAGAGTTAGTTAATGGATGGTTTGATTTCATACCTGAGGATGACAAGAGAGCAGCATTGTGGCTAGGGACAACAATTTTTCTTTTTCCCTCTATATCTCCCTCAAACACTATCAAACTATTATAGAGGTCATCTAATTCTATGTCTTCAAGAGAATCCTTAGTCCTCCATTGTGCAGCAAACACAGTCCATTCATCACCTAGAGACCTAAGAAACTTTCTATTTATCTCATCTTGATCAAGCCTAACCTTAGCACTCTCTAGTTGGCTTACCATCTTGTAAAACCTATCAAAGATTTGGGTGATGCTCTCATTCTTTCCACTGGTGAAGTTCTCATAGGCTTGTTTAAGGAGATCTCTTTGGTTTCTTTTAGAGCTAGCATTCCCAGCAAACCTTTTTTCCAGAGCATTCCAAAGTTCATGAGCATCATCAAATTTCTTGAATTGATGTTGATACTCATTGGGAATTGCAATCTGAAGGATACTGAGAGCTTTCATCACAATCATTCTCTCCTTCTTTTCAGCATCTGTCTTTGGTGGTGGCTTCTTCTTTGGTTTTCCAGTCTCATCCAGATCAGCAGGGTTAGTGGGAACAGTTTCAATGATTTCCCAAACAGCATAGTCCATTAATTGGACATGCTGCTTGATTCTTAGTTTCCACATCTGAAAATCAGTTGGTTTGAGCATGGGAACACGAATGTTTGACCCAGATCCAGTGTTGTCAGAAGATCCACTGGACTCCATTGAAACAAGGTAATTTGAAAACAGATTAAAAGAACAAAGCAAGATAGAAGCAAAACCTTTAACTGGTGATCAAAGGAACCTTAATGATAAGGCTCTGATACCACTTGTCAGGATCGGATATAGATTATATCAAATAACAAGAACTAACTTTTAAATAATAAATCAGATTTGAATAAAAGTTAATCTTTAACTATGATCACAATCAACTAAGAAGTTGCGGAATCACACTTAATTGATTAAAGAAGGTTTTAAACACAAATCAATTCAATCAAACAGTAGTTTTATTAACCAACCAGAATGATTACAAAAGCAATCTTCACCCCCAATCTAACTTATTATGTTAGATGAAGAACACATATTGTTCTTGGGTTTCAAAGAGAAACTTAGAGGCTTAGCACTATCTTGAAAGCAAATTACAACTTTTTAAGAACGAATGCAAAACATAAACAATGAGTACGTAGTGAATATAAATTCTAATCTAGTATTTATATACTCCTTGATCTTCCTTGATTTGCTGACAGTTAGGTAATCTTCTATCTTCAAAGGTCATCTTGATGATCTTCCAACTATTACGAGATATCTTCAAAGATAGGGTTTTCCATATTTAGCTTAACCGAAACTGTTCATTGAATGCAACAGCTTTGATTCTTCTAACAGTCTTCGGCTTCAAGGTCTTCAAACAGTTGTAGACGTTTGAACTAACAGTTCTGAACTTTATATAACAGCTTTGAAGTTCACAGCAACTGTTGGTTACAACTGTTTTCACAATCTTCACTAACAATCTTAAAACCGTTTTCTATAATCTCTTCTAACAGTTTCGAACTGTTTTCCAACATCCATTAACAGTCTTAACAGTTTTGATTTTTGCATGTATAACAGTTTCAATGACTTAGCCAATTTCCCAACAAGATCTAAATGAAGTAATAGTATAGTTGGATGGAATGACAAGACTCTTCTTCCAATCCTTTTAGTTAGGGACAACCACCATGTTTCCCTCTCTAAGGTCCAGCTCTCCACACATCCATTACCTACTTCGGATAAACACCTACACTTTGCAACAAACAAGTTTGTGACAAACGTGAGCGTTTTGACTAGCGTTCAAAACCCAGTCTTTAGAAGTAGAAGATCAATGGAGTTTGATCATGAATGTACGTGAAAATGATGAGCTAACGTTCTTCTGATTTAGGATACTTAGCTCTTCCAGGCACTTAGGGCAGGCGTGACGGAGCCAATTTCCAATTTCTCCACAAAAGTAGCAAACTAGCCCATGTGGAACATCATCTTGAGGCACAATCTCATTGTCCTCTGACTCCACAGTTACGGATGGACCAGTCATACAAGGCTTTCCTTTTGAGGTCAGTTTCTCCTTCTTGCTAACTTATTTCCTAGTAGCCAAAGTGGATGTGGACGAGGCACGATCCTTCTCAACCATGTAAGACTGAACAACCTTCAGGCATCTTGAAGTTCGATCAAGGATTTATCCAAATTGTCTTTGTGATAGTTCTTGACAAACTTCTCATAAGACGCGGGCAGGGACTGGAGGATCATATCCACCGCAATCTCCCTCCCTATTGGAAGTCCAAGTCTCTCCAATTGGTCCATGTATCCCTTCATGATAAGGAAATGGACATTTACATCCTCACCTTCCTGCATCCTACAACCGAGCAAAGCCTTTATACATTCAAACCGTTCCTGTCTAACCTACTGTGGGAACATGTCCTTTAGGCGGGTTATCATGTCATACGCACTCAATTGCTCAAGCTGCTGACACAACTCAAAGCTCATAGTCGATAACATGAGACAAGAAATATCTTGTGTATCTCCAACACGCTTTTCAAAAGTGTATCGAGTGGCCCAGTTCTCGTTGGTAGCAGGTGGCTCCGGAAAGGGTTCGTCAAGGATGTGCAACTTTGACTCGTGACGGAGGACAATCCTCAATACACGATACCAGTCAGCGAAGTTCACTCCTATGAGTCTCTCCCTTTCTAGGAATAATCGACGTTTAAAGTTTGGTGCAGTGTCGTTAATGTTTGCCATCTATAAAAGAGTACACGTTTTAGTTAGTTTCGATATAATCCTCGTTAAAATAATTACCCAGCTGATTAAGAAAACCAAATTATCTTAACAAGGGCTAAGAACCTTATTTCACCCCAATCCATGACGGGTTTGCCGCGGATCACTTCATGGAGCTATTTAGGCCGGTAAACGCTTTACCAATTGCAATCCGAGATTACAACTCTTAGACACTTGCGGGATCCTAGACAATCATAGCACCCGTTTGGCATGTTTGATCCCTTCCCTCACCGATTCCTCATTAATCCACTTTGATAGCTCGGCTAGAGCTCGACAACTACCAAGGCGTATCAAGTCTTGGAATTGTAAATCGACCGTCAAGATACACGGTGGTACTCTAGCCCAATGATCGGCTCGGCTAAAGCTCGACAACCGACCCTTGCGAGTTGCCACACGCACCTTCCACACAGTTACGCAAAATCGACCTCGGCTAAAGCTCGACCACCGATCTTGTTTCACTAGATTCGAGTGGTGTCATCTTACGGGAGGTGAGTGAATCCGTCATCTCCAAAGAACCTCCGACCCTTGCGAGTTGCCACACGCACCTCCACGACTCTCGATGGTTGTCTTCGGTCTTCTGTTACAAATACATACAAAATATTTGATTAGAAACGGCTTGCAAGCCGCGAAATGCTAATCTAAGCTAATCTAACAATTACAGAGAATAGCAACCGGCATGCAAGCCAAAACAAGTACAAAATACAAGACCAAATAAATTTAATTATTACAAACCAATTGTGGTACAAACCACCAAATGAATGAATAATAAAAAACAACCAAACAACCAACACATATGCATTAGTACCCCAAACAATTTGAGCATACATATTCATATATACACAATACAAGTATATGCATGTGTGCATTTCGTGCCAAAAACCACCCAATACATATAAATGTACGAATCAAGACACATATGGGGCTTTTCAAAGTCCAAACAACAAGGACAGATTTTGGAAAAATAGAATCGAAAGGAGCTAAAACCGAAAATTATTTTTCTTTTTCAAAAAGGAAAAAAACACTGTTCACGACATCCTTCATGGCCCAGGAGCCTTCACGGCCTCTCACGGACCGTGAAGCCCATGAGCTCCACGACTCTGACACAGTGAAAAACCTTCACGACCAACACCCCACGTAACTGGTCGTGAGCCTTCACGACCGTGAAGAAAAATCTTCACCAGACTGGTCGTGAGCCTTCACGGCCGTGAAGAAAAAACATTCACGAGATATACGAGAGATCCAAGAGTATTTCCTCTATTGCTAGTCCACACCAAGGTTAGCTTGATCCCCGCATGTTAGTACACCGTCAAGGGAACGTCCACTATGACTTCACCTTTCTGGAACAGCCAACTTGAATCTCCTCTTGCACCAAAACGGCCACACAACACTCAAGAATCTCACACTTAGTGTATAATGTGTGTAATACATGTAGGTACCAAAGAGAGAAAAGAGAGTTTCATATTGCATGTAGGTCTTCTGTTCCAGACCCAAAAACCCCTTTTTGGCCGGAGTCAAAGCTTCAATTCTATTGGACCACAAGATGGTCCAATCAGAAATAAGATTTTCATGCAGATGGTCCTTCACGGCCTCTCACGGCCTGTGAAGACAAATATGCGCCACGACTGGCTATAATCCTTCACGGCCCATGCCGCGTTCGAGTGACTCGTGAGGGCGTCTCCTGCACGACCCCTCTCACGACCTCTCACGACCCGTGAAGACCCCACGAGCCATATGAGAGTTGTTGAGTCAAACGTGAGGGCAGTGGGCTTCACGACCCGTGGAGCACCCTCACGGCAGTGAAGCCCCAAAATCAAACAATTTGATTTTTGGACCTTCTCTCTTTATCAGTAAGCTGTCTGGATCAATCCTTGGTGTGTGACCCAATAGGCTCACACTTCATCTGCAGTAACACCAATGTACATGTGTGAGTGGGCAGTCTCTAACAGCATTGAAGATCTTCCATCCCTTAGTTTGACCACGTTCTACCCGTTTTGGCTCATGGGAAGAACGCATAGGAATTTTGGCAAGCGTTACCAATTTATTTCGTTTATATGCGTGTGATGTGATTTTATATTATTCTTGCATGGTTTGCTTAGGATTCGCATGCTAGATAATATTTCGAAATTAATAAAATCACAAGAGATTTGGTAAAAATGGTTTGCAACTCTCGCGCGCACTCACATACAAGATTAACTCACCTAGTGGAAATAGGTTTTGTCACTTAACAAGTTAATCTGTAACCAAGTAGGAAACAATAGCCCGTTTTCCATAAAACATAAATCTTGCGCCATCCGTAAGTCGATACCACCCCAATCTAGATTTATGGGTTTTCGTTGTCGAGCTTAGCACGAGCCAACTCTCATAAAACTGTGTGGAAGGTGCGTGTGGCAAACTCACAATTTTATTTTTCGAGCTTAGCACGAGCCAATTTTGGTGGGTTTGACATCGTATTCTTGACGGACGATTTACAATTGCAAATTAAAATCCTTGAGTGATTGTTGAGCTTAGCACGAGTCAACCAAGAATTTTAATTTGGAATTGGTGCAAGTAGGGATCAAACATGCCAAACGACCGATGGTTGTCGTAGGATCCCGCAAGTGTCTAAGAGTTACAATAGAGATTGCAATCGGTAAAATAGTTATCGGCCTAAATAGCTCCATGAAGTGATCCGCGACAACCCCGTGATGAATTGGAGTGAAATATGGTTCTTAGCCCTTGTTAAAATATTTTCGTGATGATATGGGTAATTATTTTAACGAGGATTCAAATCAAACTAACTAATTCGTGTGCTCTCTTTAATATAGGATGTTGAATCAAAACCACACCACATCGAACTTTTCACTACGTATGTTCCTACAAAGGGAAAAACTCACGGGAGTGAACTTTGTTGATTGGCTTAGGCAATTGAGAATTGTCCTACGTGCCGAGTCTAAGTTGCACATCCTTGAGGAACCCCTTCATGAACCACCTGCTATCAATGCGAAATGGACCATCCGATACGCATATGAAAAGCGTGTTCAGGATACGCACGATGTTGCTTGTATCATGTTATCAAGTATGAGCTTAGAACTGCGAAAGCAATTTGAGCACATGATTGTGTATGACATGATTAACAAGCTGAAGGATGTTTTCCAACAACAAGTTAGGCAAGAACATTATGAGTGTATTAAAAGTCTAACCGGTTGTAAGATGCGGGAAGGCGGGAGTGTTAGTGCCCATGTTTTGAAGATGAAATCGTACCTGGACCAAATGGAGAGACTAGGATTTCCTATTGGGAGGGAGCTCGGTGGGAACTTCATACTTCAGTCTCTGCCCACATCATATGAAAAGTTTGTCGAGGACTATCATATGCATGGAAAGGAAATTTATATAGATGAATTGCATGGAATGTTGAAGGATGTAGAATCTAACATGTCCAAGCATACATCATCCTCATCCACTCTCGTTCTTGGTTCTAAGGAACAACATAACATGAAGAAGAAGAAATCGATCCCATCATCAGAAGAAGTTGGAGTTTCCAAGCTTGCTTCAAGTTTTGAGTCGAAAGACATTGATGATGTGCCTAAGGAGACTCAACAAGGGGTGGTTTGCTACTTCTGCGGTAGATTTGGGGATTGGGGCCGTCATGCCTGCCCTTCGTCCCGAGAGGATATAAAACTTCTCATAAAAGAGAGAGTTAATTTTCCTACTTGAGGTACATTCATGATTATACTTCATAGCTATTCCTTAATAAGCTGGGTTGTTTACCTGAGCTACAAGACTCACGTTTTTCACAAATTTATTTTTGTTGCAAAACGTAGGTCTATTCGTTACAAGAAGGAAGAACTTGAAGAACCGGATCTCTGAAGAAGAAATTTTGTTGATTGTCTTCTACAAGAGAATTGGGAGTGTTGGTCTCGCCATTATTTCTGGATTAGTTATTACTTTTTGTTTGTATGCCCTGCGTGGCAAGACTCGCTTTATTGTATGTTTTTTTGAAGATGATGGATGTTTTTGTATCTTGTATTTTGATAAAAGATTTTTCATGTTGTTGGTTTCATTTCAAATTTGATCCATGTCAATGCTTATGTGTTATTTTTGACCATTTTGGTGCACAAATACACATTTGATGACGATGGATGTGGCTTGGAATTGAAACATTTTTTGAAAAATTGTTTTGAGATGTTTTATCAAAACTTATCCATATCATAGCATACATATTGGCTAGTTATAAGTAATTAAGCAATCATGAATAATTGATTCTTATATCCAAAAGTGGTTTGGATACATTAGCTCTATGGTATAATCAACCTTGACCAAGTAAACAATATTTACATCACTTAGATCCATGTGGTTAGGATCTTTGTAAAAGTTTAGCCTCGGGCTAAATGAAAGATATAAATATTGTTTATTGGACTAGGGTGTTTAAGAAATCTTTCACCAGTATTGGTAGGAAGGATTATGACTTGTTGGATTTTGATCACACTTGTGTGGATAATCCGTTCAAGTAGCCATATAGAGTAACACTAGTAAAAATTCTTGATGGTCACGTATTATGATACAGATGAAGCAATGCTAGATGATTATCTTCTTAGTGTGTGTTTGTGTGTGTAATCGGTTAGAGAGAGAGAGAGAGCCGAGAGGTTGAGAGCAAAACACAAACACAAGTATCTTTAGAATGCAAAGCTTAATTGATAATGAGTTGGGAAATGCCTTTTATAGCATTTCCCAACTTTGGAGTATTTACATATTACACCCCTCACTTTAATAATTCTAACAATCTCCCCCTAAGTGAGGTGTGTAATCATTCACATCAAATAAATACGTAAAACTATTCATAAGCAGATTTGTTGCGAATGCCGAATGCCACTTGCCACTTGCGAATTTGCCTTCTGCTTGCCAGTGTCGTTTTTATCCTTTCTATAGCACGATAGGCTTCAGCATGTTCTTCATTAGTAAAGGTTGCCCAGTTTTCCCAAACTTTCTAATGTATCTTATGATGGAGAATTTTCAAGGTGCCGTCTGAATACGCCATTAGTTCATCAAGTCTGATGAAGATCTTTTCGCCTTTTGTATTCTTGGAGACCACCCCTCGATCACCTTTGAAGTTTGGATGTCCATCATAGATAACTGTCAACTCTTCAAGCTGTTCTAGATCTGAATGATTCTGATTAGGCTTTAAGAGATTGACTTTCAGATAGTTGTTTTCAGCTCCGAGTTGCAGATCATGTTCCTCAAAGTATTCCATTAAATTTCTCATATATTTCATCAAAGCACCCCTTCCAAACTCTTCTTCAGGCCACTTTCCTCTTTTCTGAGAGAGGGTGTCAAAGATAAAGCTGATGTCTTCAATACTAACAAACCTTAAATCTGCTTGTTGAGGAAGTATGACAGGTTGTTTGCTCTTCTGACATGAAAGATGACATACTTTATTCTGAAGGTTGTCTGAGTATAGATATTGATAAGTTCAACTATAGGATACTCTGATTTGATCTCTTCGGGTTTTGTCATGGAATGAGAGAGGATGTGTTCATATCTTCTTCTCTGTTTGTCATCCATGTTCCACAACTCAGGGGAAATAACCTGTATTAGCTCATTGCTGAATATGTCTGGAATTCTTTCTTCAAGATTAGCAGCATTGACAAAATAAGGTTTCCATATAGGTTGTTGGGCAGCACTTCTTGTGAACATGTTGCCTGCATCAAGTCGTGGATCCCCATGATACACTGGAGGAGCAGGTGGCACAATGAAGCTCCTTGGCAAGGGCCATTCAGACTCTTGTCTTGTTTTCTCAGCTGCCTCTCTCTGTTTGTTTCTTTCAAGTACATCGGCTGCTGATTCTTGAAACTGACCAGGAAGAGGAGGGAAAGTTTCATGAACTTCAACATTAATCCCACTGAGAACCCTGGACACGTCAAAGATTGGTTTCTTTTGTTTAGGCTTTCTCTAATAAGCCGTTATAGTTTTGCCATCTATGTCCTAAGGGGTCAAATAAGGACTAATTAGACTAAGCTTGATCTCGTGGCTTGATCTTGTGTTTAGTCTCCTTGCTCCCACCGGCCTTGACAATAAAGACAAGAACATTCATATTAATATAAAAGAACAGATGATGTATAGAAACAATATACATAACTTGTATATTTGTACATATATATCGATCAAAACTAGTATATATATATATATGAATGTATTATTATACCTTCTCTTACCTAGGTTTCTCAAGTATAGTCCACCCGTAATGAGGCAACACGAGCCCCGCTAGAAAGGATAGCAACCACCACGATACACGACCCGTAACCCGATGTTGATGATCACCAAGGAAAAATTGCATTACTTCTAATCCAAAACTAATCCCCTATTTATAATAATAGGTTTCTGAATTAGATTAGGAAACATTAGAACATTTCCTTTTTCTAGAATTAAATAAATTAGGCACGAAGTTAATCTTAATAATAATTAATAATTAATAAATTAATTATATATATAACTTTCACATTTAGGACAGCAGCCAAATGTGAATGTGTATATATATAATTTATATTTATTTATTTATTTCTTTATTATTATTAATTTAAACTAAAATATTAATCTTATTAATTAACAATATATATTTATTTAACTAATAAATATATACTTCCATGTCAATTAATAACTTGCTAATTAGTTCTCTCCGTAAGTTAAAACCATAACTTACTAATACAGGTTTATAACTAACTAGTTATAAAACCGTTCTCCCGATTGTAGTTTCATTACTTCTCGGATTACATGCCCTCACAGGTGTGACCCTTGAGTGCCTTATGGCATTGGATGTGGCATCAGGGTTCGACGGTTATGCACAAAAATTCTATCACTCATTTGGATTATAAAAATAGCATCCTATGGTTTCCCTACGATAACTCACGAAGATACATTTATCTGATTTGGGTTTGAGTTTATCCGAGAATGGTCGTTTAGCGAATGCCTCACAACCCCAAATCTTCATGAATGACAATTTGGGATTTTTCCCCGTCCGTAACTCGAACGGTGTCTTTCCATCTTCCACGTATTTTTTCGGAACTCGGTTCAGCATAAAAACAACCGTCTCGAGTGCGTGCCCCCAGAACGACATTGGTAAACTGGTTTTGATTCATCCTAGACTGAACCATGTAAGCAAGGTTCTATTTCTCGGTTCTGACACACCATTCCACTATGGCGTATACGGAGGTGTGAGTTGTTAAACAATTCCATACTCCTATCGATGATCATCAAACTCCTAACTCAGATATTCACTACCTCGGTCTGATCAAAGCAGCTTTATCTTCTTGTCAAGCTAGTTTTGTACTTCATTCTCACATTGTTTGAAGAAATCAAAACTTCCAGACTTGTGTCTCTCAAGATGCACATAACCATACCTACTGAATTATTTAGTAAAGGTAATTTAGTACCGGTATCTACCTCTAGCTTCCTGACAGAAAGGACCACACACATTTGTGTATATTATCCCTAGTAGTTTCTTAGACCTTTCATTCAAACTGTCGAAAAGTTTCTTTGTCATCTTGCCGGACAAACATGATTAGCAATTGTCAATTGGTTCAAGATCAAATGATTTTATAACTCCATCATGATGGAGTTGCTCTATGCATTTCTTGTTAATATGTCTAAGCTCACAATACCATACGTAAGTCTAGTTCAAAGTATCTTTTGACATTTTACTTATATGATAGATTTCCTTGTCATCTTGTAGATTTATTGTATATAGACTATTTTGTGAACTTGCTTTAAAATAAAATAAATTATTCTCAAAGCACAAAATTGTTTTTCCTACTGATAGGTAAAACCACTGTCTATTAATATATCATACGAGATTACATTTTTGATTAATCTAGGAACATAAACAAAATCTTCTAGTTCTATTATTAATCCTGAAGGTAGCCGCAGCTATAGAACCAATAATGGATCCTTCGCCTACCCGTTGGTACATGTCCCCCTTCCTTAGTTTCCTACTCCTCTTCAATCCGTGCAAGTAATTGCATATGTGATGACCACATCCGGTATCAAGTACCCATGATTCAAAAGAAGTAACTAAGCAATCTATCATAATGATACGTGAATCATTTTTCGAACCAACGTCCAACAAATTAATGTCGATTGAGTACTCGCAAATATTCTTGCTACAACAAACTGGGCACTAAATGTCTAATAGCTCATCAATCCAGTCATCATCCTCAATTGATTCAACTACTGTTGTATCAAAGATATTAAGGTGCATTTGGTCATCCATACACATTAGAAATTCGTATATACCGATGATAGTCGATTCCTTTCCTCTGATCTCATCTACTACCTTTGCCTCATAGTAATCTGTCAGAGTCCAGACAAAAAGCATCACAAGTTCTTGTTCACTGACTTGTGAACCCAAAAGCATCAAGCAATCAAATAGCCTTCTCATATTAATGAGATGATCTCTTTGTTACGGGTCTTCTTTCATCCTTTGTGAAAGAATATCCTTCATTAGCAGAAAACGTCCATATAGTTCACTGCTTTTTAATTGCTCCTGTAAGTCCTAAACGACGTCAAAAGTTGACTTACTTCTGAGTTCATCCTAAAACTCAGATTTTGTGGAGAGTATCAAATTGACATTACATCAGATTCATCAGATAGATACTTATAATATGTATCATACTCTCCATCCTGAGTAGAATAACCGGGTCGTGCTAGATGTGGCTTATCGCCTGTGTACAACTTTCCTTGTGCCCTTCGGATATTCCTAAAGTGCAACCTCCAAACTGAAAAGTTTGGTGCTGAAAGTTTCCACTTTCCAATGATGAGACTAAGAGACTCATCGGGTGAATAAAATGGGATAATAGATTAATACGACATCTACAGAAAAAGCAAGAAAAACCAATTTAGTAAATAATTCCTCTAAAATAAATTATAACATAACCCTTTAAATAAATTTATTTTAAAATAGGATTCATATTTCACACTTGTCGGTGCATGGTTTGTGCATGACAACACCGACCCCGTTCTATTTCTGGTGGGTATAAACTATACCAATTGTATTTAATCCAAAACACGAGTCCTATATCTTTGGGACACCAAATGAGACACAATTCGTACATATCTAGTCCCCCTAAGTGCACTTTGGGCCCGTCACATCAGCGAATCACCAAAATAGTCCTCACCACCTAAGACGGGGTGAACTCTGCCCGTCATATCAGAGAATCGCAAAGTTTTTCACCCGCTCCCCACATCGGTTTGAACCCCAGTGTGCATGGTTTGTGCACGACAACACACCGAAGGTAGCGGTAGCAGAAAGGTGTACTAATAGATAGGTAGCACTACTGGTCTAAGATTTAGAAAAGGGTTTATGTGTTTCAAAAAAAACTTTTGCCAGTTTTCTGTTTTACAAAACTTGTAAAACTTTTATCCTTTTAATAGAAAAAACTATTTCAACTTAAAAATATATATATGGTTTTTAATGACGAGCGTGCACAATCTAAATAATATCACAACCACGCAATTAATAATAATAATAATAATAATAAGCCAAAACACTAAGCATTTGACCATCACACAACCACGCAATTATTAATAATAATAATATAAATAAGCCAAAACACTAAGCATTTGACCATCACTGGTACTTGATTAATTAATTAATCAAGCACCCCTGTGAACAAAAACCCTAAGTGGATCACACAACACACAAGTCATGGATCTCTGATGCTCCCACTGGCTTCAGCATCGATAGTATTCTCCTCTCCTTCGTCTCTCTCCTTGACTTGCTTGATCGTCTCAAGAAAAATTACATTTACAAATATCAAACTAACATATACAATTTTGATAAATCTAGTGCCCTATTAAAAAAAAATTCAAAGGCCGCAGGCCCGCTAAAACTAGTACTTTTACAAAATTTAATAGGGGTTGTAAGGGGGACGCTGGCCTCCCCACACCAGATAAATAATAAATGAAATCAACCACAACAAGAAAAAAAAGCAACACAAAGTGATCCTCTAGGTCCAAGCCGTTGGCTTAAAATAAATAATAATAATCTAATCTCGACTCAATATGATATTAATTAAATAAGGCACACAACTTGATCATACACCATATATACATATACCCGGGATGATTCCAAAATTGAATCAGATAAAACCTTACACCAAAACCTAACTGATTTGATGTTAATCCCAAAGACATAACCTAGGCCACAAACCTGGGCCTAAACTGGGCCTTATGCAATTTATCACAATCTGGATAATTTGGCAAAAAAACCCCACCTAGGTTATTGTTCGCATGACCATAAACAATAATAAAGATGTAAACTTTATTTGACCAAAAGTTCAAAACTTTGACCTTTTGTCGATCCAAGTTTCACACAATTTATATATATATATATAAAGCTGGAATGTTTATTTAGCAGAAAAGTCAAGAACTTTGATTTTTTGACACAATAAAGTTTCACATAATATATACATAAAACAGATAAACTGGAAAGTTTAATCGGTAAAAAGATCAAAACTTGATCTAAACCGGAAAGTTTCTCACACACACACATATATGAAAGGATTGTGTGCAGGAATAGTGTACACGTGTCATCACATCCATGGACACTATGAGTCACTAAATGGTCACATAGCTGAACCAGGAAGCAATACATTGTGTATAAGAGATTATATTTAACAGTGTTTTAATAACAAGGAAAAAAGAGAAATAATAAATGGATATTTATTATTAGTAAAAAGCGATATTAAATATTAGTTTGATATAAAATAATAAAGTTTGGTTGGATTATATTAACTAATAGTTAATTAATTAATATTAAACTAACTAAAAGGTAGCTTTGTCAAATAACCAAAGTTATTGGTTAACGGACCGGGCTTAACGTCTAAGGGCCTTGATCCATTCAAAAGTCTATTTAAATGGATTAAGGAGGTTAAGTTTAATCTAATGAAACATTAAGCCTCCAAAGCAAAAACAAAAAGCTCTACCTTGCACCCTCCCTCTCATCGATCGACGACAACAACACCACCGGCAAAGGTGGTCCTCGGCGGTGCCCTGCGGCGGCGCTAGGTGGTTTGCGGCTGTTCCCTGCGACGGCGCTGGTGGTCGATGGTGGTGTCATTCACGGTGGCTCTCTCTCTCTCTAGGTGACCGTGATCTTGGCCGGACCTCCCCATTGTGGTGGTGGTTGGCGGCGATTGTTAGGGCCAAAAAGACGGCGGCTTTTTGGCGGTTCGTATACACACGAGAGTCTGCTTTCGGGTATCCCCCTTCAGCAATCACAAGGTATATTTTCTATTATTTTGATAAACCTGTTTTAAACCTGTGAATATTATATTTTATATATATCTGGTTATGATTTCCGGTATTGATTTCCCCACCTAATCCAATTGGGATCCTGGGAACGGAATTTACAAGTTTTGTATTATATTCCACTTGCACGTTTGTACCCTTTAAATCCCTATATATATATATATATATATATATATATATATATATATATATATATATATATATATTACAGATAAAGCTAGAAACTTTATTCGGTAAAAAGATCAAAACTTAATTAAAACTGGAAAACAATTTCTCATATATATATAGTTTCTCATATATATATAAACAGATAAAGCTCGAAACTTTGTTCTGTTAAATGATCATAACTTGATCTAAACCGGAAAGCAAGTTTCTCATATATATATATATATATATATATATATATATATATATATATATATATATATATATATATATATATATATATATATATATAGGGGAGGGCTCAAACGAGAACTATTTTTCGTACGAGAACTGCTAGAACCAATCTCTACTGTTCCTTGGATATGGAAAATTCATGGATGGAGAGCGTGGAGGGGATCAAGTGTGGCAGGTTGCATGTGAATAATTCATGGGTGGCCAATGACATTAGGAGGGGGAATTGGATGGCTCAGATTCGTTCTCATCTGAATTAAAACGTTCCCCTATTGAGCCTAGAAGATGCTCTAATACCACTGTTGGGATTTGCAAGGTACAACATGCACAGCGGAAATAAACTAAATCCTAAGCCCAAGGATCACAACTGGATCAACTAGGAGAACATGGCACATAATTGCAATAATATCATATTATTAATCATATATATATATATATATATATATATATATATATATATAGTACTATAACATATAAAGTATAAGAAATATGCCTTTGGACTTCTGAAGGGGGATACACAGCTACTGCATCCAAAACCCGGTTGCTAGACCGCCTGAATAATACCCGGAATAAAAATCGCGTCTCGTGTATAAACCAGCAAAAAAGCCACCACCTTTTGGTCCTCCATGATGGTCCCTTTAATGTATAAAGGATGAAGAAATGCTTAGATGATTATCTTGTTTGTGTTTGTGTATGTGTGTTTGGTTTAGAGAGAGGGAGCCGAGAGCTAGAGAGTTCACAAACACAAGGAGTAGAATAATTCAAAGCTTAGTCTTGAATGAGTGGGGCAAATTCCTTTTATAGCATTGACCATGTTACAATAATTACATATTTGCACCCTCACTTTTCATAATCTAACATTCTCCCCCTAAGTGAGGTGTGTAATGATTCACAACAAAGAAATAAATAAATCTATTCATAAGCTGATTTGTTGTGAATCCCAAAAGCCACTTGCCACTTCCGAACTTGTCTTGTGTTAGACAGTGTAGTCTTCATCTCTTTTATAGCACGATAGGTCTCAGCATGTTGTTCATAAGTGTAGGCCTCATAGTTATCCCATATCATCTGATGAATCTTATGATGAAGGATTTTCAAGGTGCCGTCTGAGTAAGACATCAGCTCATCAAGTCTGATGAAGAACTTTTCACCTTTATTCTTTTTGGAGACGACTCCTCGTTCACCCTTGAAGCATTCATGCCCTTCATCAATAACAGTCAACTCTTCAAGCTTTTCTAAATCTGGATGGCTCTGGTTAGGCTTCAAGAGATTGATTTTCCTATAATTGTTCTCAGCTCAGAGTTGTAAATCATGCTCCTCCACAAATTCCATCAGATTTCTTATATACTTCATCAAAGCAACTCTCCCAAATTCTTCTTCTGGCCACTTTCTTCTTTTCTGAAAGAGGGTGTAAAAAATAAAGCTAATTTTTTCAACTTAAACAAAACCTAAGATCTGCTTCTGTGAGGAAGTATGTTTGGTTGTTTGCTCTTTTGACATGAAAGATGACATACTTTATTCTGAAGGTGGTTTGAGTATAGAAATTGATGAGTTCAACAATTGGATACTCTGATTTGATTTCTTTTGGATTTATCATGGATTGTGTGAGGATGTGTTCATATCTTCTTCTTTGTTTATCATCCATGTTCTGCAACTCGGGAGGAATAACCTGTATTTGTTCACTGCTGAATATGTCTGATATTCTTTCTTCAAGATTGGCAGCATTGACATAATATTTTTCCATAATGGTTGTAGGCCTGCACTTCTTGTAAACATATTGTTTGCATCCAGACCTGGATCTCCATGATACACTGGAGGAGAAGGTGGCACTATAAAGTTTGGTGGCAAGGGATATTCAGATTCTCTTCTAACTTTTTCAGCTACTTCTCTTTGACTATTTCTTTCCAATACATCTGCAGCTGATTCTTGAAATTGACCAGGAGGAGGAGGGAAGCTTTCATGAACTTCTATATTGACACCACTGAGAACCCTGGACACGTCAAAAGTAGTTTTCTTCTGTTTAGGTTTCCTTATAGAGATTGCTGCCCATTCTTTCTTTTTAAGTGCAAGTTCTCTTTCACTGATGACATCATCAAACCTGTGGACAACTTTGGGTTAAGCTGGATGTGTAGTGTCTTTCACATATTCATTTATGTCTTTGAACAGATCACTAATTTCAGGATCCTCAGGTTCCTTTTCCGGTTGATTCTGTTCGATCCAAGTTAAATTCATTGTAGATATCAAATTGAAGCCCTTCTGCTTGAGAAGTACTGCTTTCTCCTTCATGCCTGACAAGTGATGTGTTCATCTTCTCATACAAATCATCCATTTCATCTTCCGAGTGTGTGTATAGTTCAAACATCTCAGCATGGTACTACTCATAAGGTATTTCACCTTCTTCAAGATCTATTAGCCTCGGTTCAGATTGTTGCCGGGGTATATAAAGTACAATCTGCTTGTCAGCATTGTCACGTTGTTGTTGTTCATGAACTTCATCGGCCATTTGTTTTTGTTTCTGCTGCTGGCTAGAACTAGTACCTGCAGATAATAAAGATCTTAAAGGAGTAACTGGTACAGTTACCTTTGCAGCCACAGAGGGATAAGACATGTATAATCTTCTTTTTTTCTCCCCCTCGGGTTGATCATCAGGGTCCAGATCATCCCGTCTCCTTTTGCTACTCTGTTCCTGAGCCTGACAAGTTTGTTCAAGGATAGTCAACCGCTGAGTAACCTTATCGAAGAAAGTGTAGAAACCCCTAGTCACCCCATCAATCTTCCTGTTAACATCTTCATGAAAATCTTGAAAATCATCCAAGGAGATTCCCTGTGGACGTTGTTCGTTGTGAAGAGTTGTCAGAAGGTCTTGATTATGAACAGATTCGGGCCTTTGTTCAAGGATTTTGACATACAGGAGGCTCTTCAAAGCATCAACCGACATTGTTGCTGGATCAAGTTGCGGCTGTGGCTCAGGAGCTGTAGGTCTCGTAGCAAGGAGTACTTTAATCCTATCCAACTTTTGATTTGTATCGGTGAGTTGTTGTGGGAGAGGTGTCATGGCTTGTTGGATTGTTTCCTGTAATTCAACATGTGTAACAAACCCGGAATCATGGAGACTTCCGGTTGAGGTACTAGCCACAGAGGCAGTACCACCTACTGGAGCAGCTGGGATGTAGGCTCCAATAGGATTTCCTTCCAATCCTCGAATAGCACTTTGAGAGGTACTACCTATGGAAGTTGAGGAGACTTGTTGGACGTACAAGCTCAGTGCATCAATTGTAACCCTGTGTTGGTCAAGATAAGCGGAGATCCGCGGTATATCAAATTGTGCATGAAAAGGAGTCGAGGACGAGAGAGGAAGTTCTCTATGTTCAATAGGTCTAACTCCCAATTGGGGTTGACCTAGTGTATGTGCTAAAGCCCTGTGCAATGAAGACGGTTCCTGTTGAGAGACATCGTAGTAGCTTGGTGTTGGAGTATGCCTGCTGACACATGTACGCCAAATGATCACTGCCGATGACGTATGGGCCTATCGGGTCACACGCCGGGGGTTGATCTTGACAACAACCTAAAAGATGAGGCTGAGAAAGAATAAATAATGATAGTTGGTAATCTGGCTAGAGTTGAGTTTAAAACACATAGAAACATTTGTGAGTTGTCTAAGAAAAATAAGAGAGAGTTCCTTGTGAGAGTTCCTGGTGGTTTTGTTGTTGTTCCAGAAGCCAAGATCATGTGTTGATTTGGTTGAAGGGGTGCTAGTACACCAGGGTCACCAAGTATCTCGAGGTGGACTTCGATAGCTCAAGAAGGAGGTTACAAAGGCTTGGAGCTTAGAACACAACAAATCTAGAGACATCAAGGGTATAACTCTTCTCTCCTTTCTGTTTTAGTTGCAAATCTTAGTTGTAGAGATTGGTACTTCATTTGGGGTTCTCATGTTGGGTTTCGTACATACGGATCGTGTTATATCCTGGAGAAGCTCCAAGCAAGACAATGTGGCCAGCTTCTCAATCGGGGTTCGTGTTCCTGCTAAATGGTGGTGCTATATCCTGGAGAAGCTCCAAGCAAGACACTGTGGCCGATTTTACTACCGAATCGGAGTATATTGCAGCCAGTGAAGCTGCGAAGGAAGCTATGTGGATGAGAAAGTTCATCCAAGATCTGGGGGTGGTTCCTAGTATTGCCGACCATGTTGAGGTATTTTGTGACAACAAGGGAGCGGTTTTTCTAGCGAAGGAACCAAGGTCTCACCGACAGACGAGACATATTCCGCGGAAGTATCATTACATCCGGGACGTGGTCGATAGTAGAGATATTGTCATTAGCAGAGTACACACAGATAGCAACGTGGCGGATCCATTCACCAAACCATTATCGCAAGCAAAGCACGATGCTTACACACGTGCTATTGGGATTAGATTTGCTAGCGATTTAGTTTGATCATGCATTTATATTTTGGTTAGTATATTTGATGTATTTACCCTTTTCGGGAACATGCAGCAGTATTGTATTTATCGTTTTTATCGATTATTAAATGCAGATTTAGTAATGCGCAAGGTGCGGATATTTCTTTAAATCTTTACTGTGTTCCAACTTAGCATGTTTTATTATTCCTTGAATGTGTTAAACATTCTAAATGTCAACAGTCGGTCATTCTTCTAGGGAAGGAAGTATGAACGAAGACTGAGGGAAGTGATTGGTCATGTGTTCAATAGGGATTGAAACACCGGGACGCAATACTTCGCCTGTACTTGAATTGTTCAAATGACTGGACGACCCACACCTGATTTCACTTCATTGTACACGTCATGAGTAAATCAGGATGATAATATCAGTTCATCCTCATACCGGAGATGCATGTGTCTGCATTACTTTGGTTTGCTTTGTTCTAGTTTCTTTCAAACGCAGTCCGTAATTGGCTGTTATAAAGGGAGAAATTGGACAAAGTATGATCACTTTGATGGGCAGTGTAGTCAAAAGGAATTTGTTCCTCTGTTTAGAGAGATATCCCTGGGCCCCTCGATGATTGGTCGGTGACACCAAAATGCATGGCCATGCTCAAAGCTTGCAATGACTTGTGATCGATTGCAACTTGTATATTTTGGTCACCACCAATCTAGATCAAGAAACATAATCGTGAATGAATGGAGAATGACTAAGTACCATGTCTCGTGTTCACACGGATATCGCGAACAAAAGGATGTTTGATCCCTTATCTATAGGACCATTTCACACGGGCTGCAGTTTGGTTTTTGTGCTGAAGACAAAACCCATACTGACTTGGGGACAAGGATGTCTTACTAGAGGACGCTCTCTGTCTGTGATGCATTGGGTATGGTGAGTCATGTGCAAGTGGGAGTTATTTGTTGGAGTACGCCCGCTGACACACGTATGCCAAATAATCACTGCCGATGAAGTATGGGCCTATTTGGTCACACGCCGAGGGTTGATCTTGACAACAACCTAAAAGATGAGGGTGAGAAGCAATAAATAAAGATAGTTGGTAATCTAGCCAGAGTTAGCCGCGTTATCTTTGCTGTTGCTAACTCAGCCGTGTTAGCGGCGCTAACTTTGGGCGGTTAGCGGCGCTATCTCTGGCCGTCTAACAACGCTAACCCCTTTGACATATTACAACTTTATTCATTTCACCTCCACAATCCACTAATGCATGGCTTTCTCATCATTCGGCCTTGGCCGACCTTAGGGAGTCCTGGGGTCATGTTGAGCTCTATAAAAAGACATGTAACTCTCTCTTATTAACACTCTTGCCTAACTTGAGTTTAAAACACTTAGAAACATTTGTGAGTTGTCAAAGTAAAATAAGAGAGAGTTGCTTGTGAGAGTTCCTGGTGGTTTTGTTGTTGTTCCAGAAGCCAAGATCAAGTGTTGATTTGGTTGAAGGGGTGCTAGTACACCAAGGTCACCAAGTTTCTCGGGTTGGACTTCGATAGCTAAAAAAGGAGGTTACAAAGGCTTGGAGCTTAGCACACAACAAATCTAGAGACATCAAGGGTATAACTCTTCTCTCCTTTCTGTTTTAGTTTCAAATCATAGTTGTAGAGACTGGTACTTCATTTGGGGTTCTCATGTGGTTCTTGTTCATGCTTTTAAATTCGAATTTGTACTTGTTTTCTTTCGTTGCGCTCAACCACGATTCCCAAAACTTGGTGCGGTTGAAACCTGTACGGGTGGGATAACCGCGACTTGTTCAATACGAGAGCCAACAATGTCAGGTCCCATAGTAGATGTGGCTTCCCGGCTTTCTGGGGCTAGGGGTCCCTCAACACTCTCTTTTTATTTTCTTACCTCCTCATTCTCACTCACACTCCTTACCACAAAACTATCTTCATCTTCACCACTGCCTGGACCATACCCAGCATATTGATTTGGATGCATTAATGAATCAGGGGTGACAGAGCCAGTTTCAACAGATAGGTCAGGAGATGGAGAAACGACTGGAATGTCATGGTCAGGAGCTATGATGGCATTTCTGACTGTAGGGATTGCAGTAGTTTGGGTAGGAGGGTTCAGATTTATGACCAGACCACCGGGTTGAGAAATGACAGGAGTAGGTTGAACAGTGTGGGTCTGGTAAGGAGAAGTTGTGTTTGGGTCAGTTAGTTTCATGAAAGAAGGGGTGCTGCCAGCTGGTTGGTCAGTGGGTCTGTCAGGGGTGCCCACAGGAGAATGGACAGGTTCAAAGGTAGGGTCACCACCTGGTTGGGAAGCAGACTCAGCATGAGATGATTGGGAACTGGATAACTCAGAAGTATCAAAACCAAGTTCTTCAAGTATAGCTTTTGTTCGGGTGGTTTGAGAAATAGAACTGACAAGTGTTTCAATGGTGGTGGGATCATAAGCATCCGCTCCCTCTCTATTTTCTCCACCTTCACCTTCTTCTCCACCCCTCTCTTCGGAATTTTCTCTCTCCTCATCTCCCATAGATGGCTGAGTCCTAGATGCTATTACCTCACCTGGTACTACACCTCCTTGGGTAGGTATAGCCGGTGCTAGGCACAACCAGAGGAGGTAGTCCTACACTCTCCCTATAACTCACAACAACATCATTTTGCTCACATAAGTTTAGGAGTGATACAGGGAATGGTTGAGGAACAGGTGCATTGGCAGGAGTTGCAGGTTTTATATATACAAATAGTTTAGAGTTTACAGAAGGTAAACTTGTCCTGCGAGGAATGTCAGCATTTTGGTGCATTGTCTGTACGGATTGAGACAACACTCTGACTATGCTTATTCTGTTGTTGCTTGATGAAGGAAATGATTGTTGGAGTAGCTTCATCTTTTGATCGTAGAAACTTGACCCAAGTATATCTAGAGTAGTCATCCACCATGACTAGAATATACTTCTTCCAACTCTTAGATTGAGTTCTCATAGGACCATAGAGATCCATGTGCAGGTGTTCCAAAGGCTTTGTAGTGCTGAACACTTGTTTAGATTTGTGAGAAGCCCTTTCATTTTACCCTTCTCACAATCTACACAAAGATGATCCTTCTTAAATCTTAGCTTGGGAATGCCTCTCACCAAGTCAGCAGTGACTAATTTGTTGATATTCTAAAAGTTCAGGTGAGAGAGTTTTCTATGCCATTGCCAAGTAAGATCTGATGAGGCTACAGACAGTAGACACACGGAGGTATGGGAGTCGTAATTTTTCAAATCAATGGAATACAGGTTACATTTCCTTGCACCTGCCAGTAATTCATCCCCATTCTCAGTTAACACGGAACATTTGTTCTTTTTAAATACTACCTCCAGGTCTTTATCACAGAATTGTCCAATGCTAAACACATTATGACCCAACCCTTCAACATAGGAGACTTTCTTGATTTTGATGTGCTTATTTTCTTTGTCTTCGTACCCCATTATTGATGCAACATTGTCGTTTGCAAAACGTACATTCCTGGAGTACTTAGGAACATAATTTTTGAGAAGACTCTTGTTGCCAGTCATATGCTTGGTACAACTGGAGTCCAGGTACCACAAGTTAGGCGCCTGCAAAAAGAGAATAAAGCACGTTTAGGTCCCTATATATGAATAGGTCCTGGATTGTTAGTTCCTAGAAGTGGTTGAGTATTGATTATTTCTACAGGTGGTGGTGAAACTTCTAATGATCTGTGCTTAGATACCCATGTGGGTTTAATCATTTATCGAGAAGGAATAGATTGAGAAAGAGTTGGCTTAGACGAAAGTTTGGTACCACCATTGGTTTGACAGTTGATGGAATATGAGGTTTAGGATTCGGTAGAGTTGCAGAAGCGTTATGTTTGCGAATCCATGTTTGCAAGGAATTCTTAAGAATTTGTTGGGGCCTTGGTGCATCAACTTTCTTTTGCTGAACTGGATCCTTGGGAGTGGTAGGTGTTACTACTCGTTGAGGAGATAATGGTTTGGGTTGAGAAACTTGTGCACGTTTAGAAGGAGGATTGTGTGATTGTTTTTGAGAATGCAAGTGTTTTTCTTGAGCAATCTATGCCTTTCTGAATGCTTCATAACCCTATCGTCTGTAGACTTCCAGTTCTTTGATCGTCAGCAGTCGTTTTGATTTGTTTAAACGTTTGAGTGCATGTGACTGACGAGTGGTGTTCCACTGATGAATGATATATCCTTTGGAATTTATAAATGGAACATAAATTTGATTAGCGTAAAAGTCTGTCTAGTCCTCACATGGTTTAATTCCAATTTGTTTTCTTAATTGATCATATTCACAATTAAATTCACAATGACCATGGAGGTAACCATCACTAATGCAAAACATTTAAGAGGCAATTTTATCATGTAAACTTGAATGATTACGAATGGTATCAAACATCAAAATTTGTTCACATGTTTGTCTAGTGTTCGAACATTTCTTAGACGATCTAGGAATGACTCTCTTCCAAGTTATGTTTATTTTACGCTCTTCACTCCCGAGCTTCTTCACATCTGCAGCAGAATGTAAAATGTTAGAATTGAGTCGTGGTTGACTAGCAGCTGCTTTTGAAGATTCAGGTATGTCAGTGGTCATACGCTGCATGTGACTAGAAGTAGAAGTGGGTGTCTGTTTGAAAATTTGTTTTTGTTTTAAACTTTTCAAAGTAGAATTGTTAATTAATTTTATTTTGGGTTGGACATCATGGGAAGATGTAGACGCATGCTTAGAATCTTCAATTCGTTCTGCATATGGAGAAAAGGTGAATGGAGTAGGATCCTGCATCTCTTGCTTGACTTGGATGATGCGTTCTTTTAATGCTATATTTTCCCTGAACAAGTTATCTATGATGTTTTGATCATGATTAAAAATGTTTTTGATACGCTTCTGAAGAATAGCATTCTCTTGAGCTAATTGAGTGAGCTCAGGTGATTGGGAAGAAGCTTCGATTGTTTCATGTGCGGTTTCGGAGTGGAAAGCTTTGGTAATATCTCCTTGTATCAGATGTGTGAAGCAAAACTCCTGCAAGGTTTGAAACCTTCGCTGTAATTCCTTGTCGGGAATGAATTGAAATTGGGGTTTTGGCATTTTAGGAGCATAAAGTTCCTCATCTGTATAGATTGGAGAGGTGACAATTGAATTCAGTGTTGGAGGTGGGTAAGTGAAGTATGAGTCATTGAGGTTAGAGTAATTGAAGGGAGTTTCAGTTTTGAGATGTAAGGTCCGTTTGACATCCTCTTCAAGTCGTTCTTCCTCTTGAACAACAAATACCATTCGTTGAGTTAGTCCTTCGCCAAATAGATTTGCTTTGTATAATTGTTTGGCAGATACCTTACTCAGTGTTAGAAATATGCCCATTAGTGCACGTACGCCATATGGACCGCTGCTGATGATGTATGGGCCTATTGGGTCATACACAGGGGTCTAACCTGACAGCAACTTAAGTTAAGGGACCAAATATGGCAAAAGACAAAAGTTGACATCGCTGGCCGCGTTAGCGCCGCTAACTATTAGGAGTTAGCGCCGCTAAGTCCTAGAGGTTAGCGACGCTACGGCTGCATGTACTTTGTGACAAATCGCTGACAGGGCGCGCTAGCGCCGCTAACTATCTTGAGTTAGCGCCGCTAACTTTATGGTTAGCGCTGCTAAACCCTGCCAGTAACATTTGTCAAAACACCTCCTAAACTGGCCAATGCATGAGGATGTGTATATCTCGAGGCTTGGCCGGGTTCAAGGGGTTATATACGTTTCTTGCTCAGTACCCTGCAACTACTTCTTTATTTCATCCCATATTTCCTTTGCAGTGGCTAAGCTATCTATCTTGGTATAGATTTCTGAAGAGAGTCCTTGCTTAAGATAGTACTTAGCCAAACGTTCAGCCTTTTTGATCTCCGTTTCTTGAGTTGTGAGCTCATCAGCAGTCTTTTCCCTCTCATGATGGAGAATGGCGGGATTGTTGTTAGGATCAGCTTCAAAAATTTTGATGAACTTTTTGTTCCCGTTCATGATGCAGTCGATCATCATTTCTCCGTGTATCTCATTATGCTCTAGGAAGTCCATGAACCTTCCTTTCCAAACATTATATTAACCTCAGAAAAGAACATGAGGTTTTGTGTCTATACAAGTGGACATCATTTCATTTGAACTTGACATTTTGAGGGTTTTTGTAAGAAATGATCGTTCACTTGTTATATGATTTGATTGTTCGAAAACTTTACTAATAATAAAGAATAATATTCTTTTCAAGTTTGTTTTGAAAACTTCTCGGTGATGATTGCGGAACTAAGTAAATTTAATTCAACATTGAATTAGACCTTGTAAAGATTAAATTCAATTTTAAATTAGATAGAATTAAGTTAATTTAATTAAACTTTTAATTATATCCGATTTAGATTAAATTCAATTTTGAATTAGATTTTGAAGTTTTAAGTTCGATTGTCCTCTTTGTTCAATAAGTCAAGTCCCAATGGTCTATCACTTGTCCAATAGATTCAAGGTATGCGAATGGTTTTAATGCGATTGGTGCAATTGAACCCTATAGTACCAAACACTTAGAAATAAATTGTTAGTACTGTCAATCGAATTCTTATCAGGTCAAGAATTTGAATGCGATTTCCTTTGATGCGTTTTATAACCAAGTATCAAGGAGCATTGAATCTCACAGATCAACTTAATACGATTGATAAACCAACTCTTTGAATCGCATGGATAAGATTGTGCGGCTTATAGCACTTAGACCCACCTAATCGCGTGCGATTGGTTCAATACGGCTGATAGCTTTAAGAGTAACACTTAGAAAATATCAGCTTGGAATATAAACCGTGTACCTTGTCAATCGCACGCACCACGAATCCGGCTTATAGGATCTGATGTGTCACTATCTAATCTGATGGCCTTACTCCTTATGGTGTCTACCCACTTGTACCTTGATTGGTATGGGTAGTACTTGAGTTACCTTGTTCAACACTTAATCTTTGAAAAATTAATAATTATTTTAAATCAAAAACCGATTTCTTCTTCTTCTAGACTGCATTTACAGCTTCAAGAACACCATAAATGCTTGGATGCCCAGAAAATTAAATACTAAAAAGTCGAGTATTTAATGAACCATTGGACTTTTTTCTTTAAAAAACACTACTCGGTTTTAGATATTCTTCAAGAAAACCGTATAAAACAGTAGCTACCTTTGCACAAACCCGAAGAAATGGTAGAAAGAGTATAGGTTATACCTTCGATGTGTTCTACCTTCGGGAAACACTTGAACTCGCACCTTTCATGAACAAACTGTGTGGTTGTATGCTTTGTAAAGACCGAATGCTTGTTCTTCACCTTGAGCTTGAAGTCTTTGAGATTTTGTTTGTTATTTTCGAGCAATCACGAGCCAAAAACAAGTTTGGCTCTAATACCAATTGATGGTCCCTTTAATGTATAAAGGATCAAGCAATGCTTAGATGATTATCTTGTTTGTGTTTGTGTGTGTGTCTTCGGTTTAGAGAGAGTGAGCCGAGAGGTAGAGAGTTCACAAACACAAGTAGTAGAATAATGCAAAGCTTAGTTTAGAATGAGTGGGGCAAATGCCTTTTATAGCATTTGCCCAAGTTACAATAATTACATATTTGCACACTCACTTTTCATAATCTAACACTCCACGAGGGCATCCAAGAGAGATGATCGCCGCAAAGGGGTCCTCGGACCATGGGGTGTACTCGCCTGAAACCGCCGCTGCCTGGGCTGCCGTCGTCGACTTGCCGTCGCCAACCCACCGTCGAGCCGCCTGCTCGGTCGTGCCGCTACCACCGAGTGGTGGTGGTGGTTTTTTTCCTCGGCCGCCGCTTAAGAGAGAGAGAGAGAGTGTGCGTGTGTTTTGTGTGGCTTTTTAATTAATCATATAACTTGTGATTAATTACCCTAGCTTTAATCCCTATTTATACTTGATAGGTGGATTAAGGCTTTAAGCCCGGTACGAATCAAAACTTTAATTCTTTGACAAAGACCACCCTATAGTTTGATTAATATTATTTAATTAACTATTAATTAACATTTCTTTAACTAAACACTTTAATTAACTATCTAACTGATATTTAATCCTTCAAATAATAAATAACCATTTATTATTTCTCTACTGGATAATAAATTCATTATTAATTATCATCGTACACACAAGTTATTATTTTCTTGGTTCAAGATTGGGTATGCAGCTGTGTGAACCTTTAGAGACTTATAGGGCCCGGATATGAATACTCGTTTACACTATCCCTGCACACAATCCATTAGAGCCTAGGGTCCGACTTATACCCCAAGTCCGACTTGTGATGTGTTGTCCGAAATAGTACAATGTCCGAATGCGAGAGGTCCAACCTAGATGGGTTTGATTTAGATTAGGTTTAACTCGGATTAGGCCTGACTTGGATTAGAAAGTTGTGCACGGTATTAATTTAATAAGATGTGTTGTAGGTGATTGCTGATTTACGCGACCGAAGGTGATTGCTAAGCTAATATTGTGTGACTAATATACGATCAGGTGAGTAATCATACTTACATTTTAAATAAGCATCAAATATGACTGATTGAATTCAAGTGAGTGATCAATGTTGAGGAGTTATATAAATGTTTAGTTCGACCAACACTTTGGTATGGGGTATGTTAGACCAACACTTCGGTGTGGGGCATGTTAGCCGACACTTCGGTGTCGGGGTATGTTAGACCGACACTTCGGTGTCAAGCATGTTAGACCAACACTTCGGTGTCAGGTGTGTTAGACTGACACTTCGGTGTCGGGGTATGTTAGACCAACACTTCGTTTTCAGGTATGTAGACCGCTATCACAGAAATGGGTATGATGAGACCATCTAAGAAGATGGGTATGAGGAGACCGACTACTACGATAGCGGGTATGTATTGAAAGTGAGACCGCTTACTATGGTAGTGGGTATGAGATATGTGTTATATGATGAACTAATTTAACTTGCATTCAGTGTACTTGCTAAGTTTTGTACTAACGGTTGTTGTTTACCTTATTGTACAGGGGATGACCACGGCGGGGCTCCAGCACTAATATGATAGCTCGTAGATAGCAATGCTTCCACAAGACTTTTATTAAATCGAAATTTATTTCACAATAGTTTATTTAGACAGGATATGATTTGATATTAATGCGTTGTAATTTATATTTGACCGCACTTATAGTTGATATATGATTATGATGGTTTGAATCTATTGTTGTTGATGAAAGAAAATAATTTTGGGACGTTACAATCTTGGATTGAATACATGGTTACGCAATATTTATCTTGTACTTGATAATGGACCAAGTGAGTAGAGGACCCAATCCTTAGTTTACTTCATGGACATGATCACAAATAAATCAAGATGATAATATTGTTTATCTTTGTATTGGAGATTTTGTGTTTCATGAGTACTTCTTTGGTTTTCCTTTGGTTGCAATCTAATGCACTTTGTAGCTCGATGTCTTAAGGCAAGTTTTAAAGCAAGGTTTTTGCTATTACGATGGGACGATATTGTTGAAGGTATTCATTTCTCTTTTCAGAGATATCCATGGAGCCCTTAATTGGCTGAGCGCTGACACCAAAATGTATGGTCATGTTCGGGTGGAATTGATAATGGATCAATTTAGCAATTTGTTTTTACTGCTCACCATCAGTCTTGATCGAGAAACAAATCGTAGATGATTTGGAGATTGACTGTGTTCCCTGCCTCGTATTCACACAAGATATCATGAATGAATGGATGAAAGATTACTTATCTATGAGTGATCCTAATGGCGTACGTGTGTCAGTGGGCATACTCCAACAAACTCCCACTTGCACATGACACACAGTACCCATAAACCACAGACAAAGAGCGGCCTCTAGCAAGGCATCTCTGCCCCCAACAAGCATGGGTTTTGTCATCAAGAACAAAAACCAAATCCAGAATCAGATACGGAATGGTCCTATAGATAAGTAATCATTCATCCCTTCGTTCGTGATATCTGTGTGAACAAGAGACATGGTTAAATGTCAATCTCCAGATCGGTCACGATTATGTTTCTCGATCTCGATTCATGGTGACCCAAAATCTAGTTGCAATCGATCAAATATCATCACAACTTGAGCATGGCCATGCATTTTACGTCAGCACTCAATCATCGAGGGTCCCATGGATATCTCTCTAAAACTAGAGGAACGAATCCCTTTGACTACATTGCTCCGCCACATACACCATACTTTACCTAAAAGCTCCCTTTATAACAGCCAGTTACGAATTGCGTTTGAAAGCAATCAAAGCAAAGCAGATCCATGCTTTGGAACACATGTATCTCCAGTCTAAGGACAAAATGATATTATCATCCTGACTTACTCGTGACATAAACCATGAAGTAAGTTCAGGTGCGGGTCGTCCAGTCACTTGACCATTGCAAGCACAGGCGAAGTGTTGCGTCTCTTTTATCTAATCCATTATTAGATAGCGACCAACCACTTCCCTCAGCCTTATCTCAAACTTCCTCCCCGTGAAGAATGACCGACTGTGGACATTTAGAATGAAAAGATCATTCTGGGAAGTGTTAAACATGCTAAGATGGAACACAGTAAGGATTCATAAAATATCCGCCCTCGGCGCATTATTAAATCACATTTAATAATCAATATAGTATGGAGTACAATACTGCTTAATGTTCCCAAAATAATATATACCAAACATATAACTAAAACAAACTCAAGCTTTGTTCACCTAGGCATAGTATGGTAAACATCACTAGCCTGTGACAACAGCTTAGTTAACGGATCTGCCATAAAGCCATCCGTGTAAACTCTGCTAGCGATCATGTCGCTACCTCAACCAATCACTCATAAAGTATGCATTGGTTAGACCACGACGCTTCTTACAACTCATCACACGTTCATTGTTTTAGAAGAACCCAATAAGGTAAATGATTACTCGAGACTTTCGTACTTCTAGTAAAGCCATCCTACCCTCATTGTCTCAGAAGAACCCAATAGGGTCAGTGATGCTTCAAGAACCATTTTGATCAACAACACCATATTTTGTAGGATCAAGAACTCCGATTGAGATCGGCAGTTATCCCATTCTATTTAGAAGCTAACACTAGAGTAACAATTTACTCTTGCTTCTTTTATAACAGAGTACCAACAACATATCTAAATATTTCTTGATCCCTAAACCGGTTTTGTATATTCTATATTCGTCATGGATGCATACTTCCTTACTTTATCTTTTGAACAATACAAGGTAAGGACATTATCTCTATTTCATCGCAAATATAGAATTACAACAATACTCCCACTAGCCCTGACATTCATATGTGTTTCATCCTTGCTTATTGAAAACACAAACAATTGATTTTCATATCTTTGCAAAGATTGTAACCTTGAGATGCTAGTTTAAGTCCACCATGGGACTTCTTTTGCTTGTAGACTTCACAAGGATACACTTAATAAACAGACCATCGGATAGTGTTATCAGCACTTCCTCAGAGAATTCCTATTAAGGAATGTGGTCTTTGCATTATGTTATTGCAGCCATGAAAAGGCACTAAAATCACAAGTATCCGAGTTTACTTCAACATAACCACCGGTAGAGAATTTTTTGATGATACCCTCCTCATGGTCAATCATCATAAAACTATCTCCTACTAGTCGGTATTTGAAGTTATCTACGAACTCAATATTCGACATAACCACTGAGTGAAAGTCATCATATGATACCTTCCACATGGTCAATCATAGATCTTCCTATCACTCGGTATTCAAAGTCATAAACATATCCATGTTGGTCTCTTTCTACAAAGAACCATTCTTACCATTCGAGTTTCCACTCAAGGGTTGTGTCTACCAAGTCCAATACTTGGATACCCCTCATGGATTGCATCTCATTTTCATCGCCTCTTTCTTTCTAGCAGACTCTAGGCCCACTCTTGTTTTGGTAGTTTGATGTAAACATCATTAAGTCATCTCCCTTAGATATAAAACTATATCTTTCCGGTCTTATGACAACTATTACAAAGTTTAAAGAGGTAATGATTTAATGGCAGGTGCTCCAGCATAGCCATGCTGAGCTTTAATCACAATTGATTGCTAGTGCCAACATCAGGTTTTTCCATTCAAGATAAACTTTACTCCCACTGGCACCCGTGGATATCTGAAACCTTTTTCTTTTGAACAACAATACTTCTTGTTCAAATACCCCATGGCCACAGCAGAACACCTAATGGAGTAGCACCTCTAGATTCCGGGTTCCTCCAATTCACCCTAAATACAGGTTGAGGAATTCGGACTTTGTGATGGACTAGCAAAGACATACTATCTAGTATCATCATCTAAGGTGCATACTTAACCATCTTTGTAGGTTTGGCTTTTGGAACATTTCTCGCCACTCTCAAAGTACTCCCCAAACAATAGGTTACTTTGGTTAAACCCATCATAATCGGACTATAACTAGAATGTCCGGTTCCTCCGCTTGACGACCATATATAAAATATGTCCTAGGAGGTTTGAATTATGAAACAAAAACATAATTCTTATGATGGTCACAGAACTCAGAACTATATCCTCAACATCTCTATTAGATTTGAGTATTATAGTCTTATGCCCTCTTAGTCATGTACTTTGTCGCGGATGTGTCTTGAACACCTCTCAAGGCTTCAGACAAGTGTCTAACAAGTTAAACATATTCATCCTTTTACCTTCACTGGTAAGGTAACAAAGTATCCAATGTTACTCCTTAAGTTTCTGTTGAACGGTCTACACACAAAAGTGTGAACGAAATCCAACAAGCCTTCATTCCTCTCACATACGTAAGTGAAGGATGGTTGAGTCATTTTAGCCTAATAAATAAGATTTACCATCAACAATTGATCCTAGAACAAAAGATCCAAGTTCCTAACCACATGGAGCTTGGTGATGCAAGTCTTATTTATATGGTTAAATTGACTTTAGCAATAAGAGTAACATGTACAAATCATTCACGATCAATCAATTACTTCATAAGCAAACGCTTATAATAAATGCCACAACATGGATAAACTTTCAAATAAGCCACCAAATACATCATTCATAAGAAGTTTATCCATCGTTATCAAAATGCATAAAAGATACATTGTTTCTAGCCACGCAAGGTGTAAAACATAGATCTAGCAAAGTAATAGACTAGCTGGAAGGAGTGGCAAGATGCCGACTTCCAATCCTTTTCAAATAGGGACAACCATCTTGTTTCCCGTTTTGAAGTCCAGCTTTCTACATCTTCTACTTCTCTCTAACACCTGCACTTTGCAACAAACAAAATTGTGACAAACGTGAGTGTTGTGGCTAGTATCGAAAACTTGCCCATAGAAGTAGATAAGTGGTAGAGTTTGATCATGAATGTACCTTAAGCTTTGGAGCCAATATTTCTCATCTTGTGCATCCTTAGCTCATCAAGGCACTTAGGGCAGGCGTGGCGGTGCCAATTTCCATGCTTTCCATAAAAGTAGCAAACTTCTCCATTTGGAGTCTCATCTTGATGCGCAATCTCATTGCCCTTCGACTCCATGAATATGGGGAGCTTAGTAGAACCAAGCTTCCCATTTGAGGTAGCTCGCTTTCCGGTAGCCTTAGAAAGAGTGGACGAGGTGAGCTTACTTTTGGCCATGTTAGACTCAAGAGTCTTCAGCATGCCATGAAGCTCCATTAAGGATTTATCCATACCATGCATGTGATAATTCATAATGAATTGCTCATATGATGGTGGGAGTAATCGGAGAACAATATCCACCACCATTTCCCTTTCAATGGTAAATCCTAGCCTCTCCAAGCGTTCTACAAGTGCTTTCATCTTAAGCACGTGAATGCTTATGCTCTCACCATCCTGCAACCTATAACCAAGTAGTTCATTTAAACACCCATACCGTTCTTGCCTTGCTTGTTGTTGGAACATGTCCTTCAACTCAATCATCATATAGTATTCACTTAGATCCTCTAATTGCCTTTGCAAGTTGGGGATTATCATTCTTACCATGAGGCAAGAGACCTCGTTGGTTTCCTTAACGCGTTTATTATACGCATCAAGAATAGTCCTACTTGCGTTGGTAGCAGGGGCTTACGGAAGGGGTTCCTCAATGGTGTGTAGCTTGTCTTCGTGTCGTAGGAGAATGCGTAATTGCCTAGAACAATCCATAAGGTTACTCCCATCGAGTTTCTCCTTCTGTAGAAACATACGTAACGTGAAGTTGGTGTTGTTGATGCTAGTCGACGTCATCTATCAAAGTAGAGTAGTTTTAGTTAGTTTGACTAAAATCCTCGTTAAAATAATTACCCCATGTGTTTAAGAAAAAAACTATTTTAACAAGGGCTAAGAACCCTATTTCACCTTGCACCGTGACGGGTTTTCCGCGGATCAAGTGGCAAAGCTATTAAGGCCGGCAACCATTGACAGATTGCAATCCATTATTGCAACTCTTAGTTCCTTGCGGGATCCTACTTGACAACCATTGTGCCAAGTTTGGCATGTTTGATCCCTCCACACCGATTCTCAATTAATATTTTGCATAACTCGGCTAGAGCTCGACAATCATCCAAAATATTACATTGAAACCGTAAATCAACCATCAAGATACACGGTGGTACTCTCGCCCAAAATCGACTCGGCTAGAGCTCGACAATCGACCTTGCGAGTTGCCTCATGCACCTTCCACACAACTCATGCAAAGGCTAACTCGGCTAGAGCTCGACAATTAACCCTTACACGGCTATATTCGGGTGGTGTCATCTAATGGGTGTGTGATTTACATTTTAGAAAACGGGTTTTTGTTTTCTAGTTAAAAAACCATTTTGAGTATGATTAACAAAAAGTGACAATAACCAAATGTTCTCACTAATCGGATACTAAACCATCGTTAAATCCGCTTGTTAATCGAGTGTGCGCGCGAGAGTTGTTAAACAATCTTTAAAACTCTTGGGTTTTATTATTTACAAAAATTGTCTAGCATGCAATAGTCCTACAACTCATGCATAAAACCTAAAACCTATGCGTTTTCCCGTGAACCACTACGGGAAAACAAAGTCATCTAAGGACCAAAATCCTTGACTTCGGATGTGCTCCCACTAAACCCGCTACCTCCAATGGGCCTCTCGGATTCGTGTTCGCCAAGACGTCACTCCATGGACTCCCGATTGTTGCTCCATCTTACAATTACATAGAAAAAGAAATAAATGGCATGCAAGCCACAATTCCTAACTTCTATTACAAATACATAATATGGAATATTTAAATGGCATGCAAGCCACATATACAAAATTACATACCAAATAAATAAATTTAATTATTATAAACCATGTGATATAAATTCACCAAATGAATGAATAATATAATACAACCAAACATCCACAAGGTCTAGGGCATATCTATGGTTACAAACATCACAAGAATAAACAACCAAGTTCACTAATGAACAACAACAACATTGTGTGCCACACAAAACCATGTAAACTTATGTATAATGGTTAAGATTTTTACAAAAACACTCAAGGAACTAAAAATCCCATGTACTTATGCATTGGTAACACCAAACCATTTTTGATGAAACATATTCATAAATACATAATGTAAGTATATGCAATTACCATTTTCATGCCAAAATAATAATCCACAAATAAATACACCAACCATTATACAAGGCAACTTACAAAAAAAACAAATTTTAATTTCTGGATGAAAATTCCAGAAACCAAAATTTAGTGCCAAAAACCCAAAATAATTTTTCTTTAACAAAAAGCAAGAACTGATTCTGCCCAGGCGAGTTCCGCGCCGCGGAGTCACCCTGAACAAAAAGCAAAATTTGGTCCCGTCACTTTCCGCGCCGCGTACCAAGTCAAGGTGCGCGCCGCGGAAACCTACTGGACAGTAATCAAAAAATTTATTCTCGGGTTTTTCAGGCCACCATGTGCAAATACAGTATAGAGGTGGCTCTGATACCACTGTTGGGTTTACGGGAACGCAGCAGAAGCAACGAAAACAAAGAGCAAAGCCATGGTACAAGCATGCAATGCATAAAACCCAAAAGAGGACCAAACTCTATAACTAGTATTTGCAACATGAAAAGGAAGAGAAAGAAAGATATACGTTTCTCCTTAGCTCCAACAACCTGTAGAAGATGTGGATGACTAGAAAACAAAGAAGTTTCCCTCTATTGCAAGTCCACACCGGGTTTGCTCAATCCACTTGTACTAGCAAGCCATTAATGGTCTTCAAAGCCTTGAAACCATTTCTGGAACAACAATCTAAACTCGATTTCCTGGAACCAATCTCTCCATATACACTCTAATATGAAACCCTATTGGAGCTCTAAGTGTATATTGTTAGAAGAACTCTTCAAGAGAGCAAAATATTCTAGAGAGAGAGAGGAGTCAAAAATCTATGAGAGGAATGAATGATTCAGCTGAATTATCTCTAAAAGGATCCCTTTAATTTACCCAAAACCGGCCAGCAAAAGCTAGACCTTTCATTGGTCAATAAAGGAGGTGGAGATAAAAGTTGCATGCTGTCAGACGGTTTCCGCGCCGCGTACCCATAAGGTTCCGCGCCGCGGACACTTCGCGTCGCGTTGCCTAACAGGAGCCGCGTCGCGTAAATCTCCTGCATACCAACTTCTCCACTTTGATACTTTTAGTCCCTCATCTTTCATTGCTGTCAGGATTGATCCCCGGCGTGTGACCCAATAGGCCCGCACTATATTGGCAGTGATCCTAATGGCGTACGTGTGTCAGTGGGCATACTCCAACAGGTACCACTACCAATGAGGCATAGGCCTATTAGATCACATGCCAAGTATTGATTCCGGAAACACCTTTGAACGAGAGAGAGTAAAATGCCAAAAGGTGGTTTTGGTGAGCTAAGCATTACTATGCCTAATGAAGATGTGGGCGTGCCTATCGGTCAGGTATGGGGCAGGGACCGGTGTGCCTTTGGTGTACCATTTGGGGACAAAACGGGCATGCCTTCTAAGGCACAACCATGTTTGATGCTGTAACAGCCAGATTAATTATCCTTTTAAGACTAAATTAATTGGGTATTCATGAACCTCAACTCCAAGTCAGCTATGAACTTTTATAGGTTACCTTGTATTTTTTTTATATTGTGTTCTTTGAGCCGTATGAGAAAAGGTTAGCCACATGAATGTTATGGAAATTCATATCTCTCTCAATACACGCTTAAAAGACAATTACATTGGGCTTGAAGTGGGTGTCAAACCAAGGTGGTGTTCTTGGTGGCATCCAAGCATAGCTACCACGTAGGAATCTTCAAGGCTTGGAGTGGATACCGGTAGAGGAACACTTCTTTGTGTTCTCACACCTATCACCTTCAAACAACAAGGATAAGTGGCATCTTGTAATGGTATAACCTCTTGTACTTGTTATTTTCGTTTTCTTTTAATGTTGCATGTTTAGTGTTTGGTCCATTGGGGTGTGTATTGTTGTGCATTTTGGAAAACTATTTTTTCCCGTGTTTAGATTCCATTGCTTTTCTTCATGCCACCGATACCGATCATGGCATTTTCAATAGCAATGATGAACCTTGTATGTATGTCAGGGCTAGTGGGAGTGCTGTAGTATTCCTTGTCTTGTATGTTGATGACATACTTCTCATGTGAAATGACGTTACTACTTTATAGGAGGTCAAAACCTGAATTGGGAGTTGCTTTTCTATGAAGAACTTGGGGGAGGCAACATACATTTTAAGGATAAAGATTTATAAAGATTGAACTAAGAAACAAATTTGTTTGAGCCAGAGTACATATATATATAAAGTCTTGAAAAGATTCAAGATGCAGGATTCCAAGAAAGGGAATATGCCTATGGTACATGGTGTGACATTGAGCAAGTCTCAATGTCCTTGTTCTCAAAAGGAACTAGACGAGATGAGTCGAGTCTCATATGCTTCAGCAATAGGATCGATCATCTACATCATGCTATGTAATCGGCCTGATGTCTCGTGTGCTTTGAGCATGACAAGTAGATATTAGGATAATCCTGGTCAAAGTCATTGGGTTGCGGTTAAAAATATTTGCAAGTATCTTTGAAGAACTTGAGAGATGTTTTTAGTGTTTAGTGTATCGAAGGTGCTAAGGTTATAGGATATTCTAATGCTAGCTTCCAAACTGACAAAGATGACTACATGTCTTAATCGGGGTTCTTATTCTTGTTGAATGGTGGTGTTATTAGTTTCCACGGTGGATTCAACCACGGCGTCAGAGTACATTGCTGCAAGTGATGCTGTTAAGGAAGCCTTCTAGATGAAGAAATTCATTCAGGGTCTTGGAGGTTTTCTTACCACCGATGAGCCTACTAAAATCTTTTGTGACAATTAGGGTGCAGTAGCTCTAGCTAAGGAACCGAGAGCACATCGACACACAAGACACATTGCTCAGAAATACCACTTTATTCGAGATATCATCGAGGATGGGGAGATTGTAGTTAGTAGAATATCGACCAAGGGGAATTTGGATGACCCACCCACCAAACAATTGTCAGTGGCCAAACATGATTCTCATGCTCGGTCTATAGGCATTAGATTTTTTAATGACTTGGTTTGATTATTTTAGTTGTATTTATTGTATTTGAGAACATTAAGCAATAATATATTTTTGATTGTAATGGTTAGTAAATGGAGATTTTAATATACACATGAAGTGATTACTTTCATGAATCCTGTTGTGTTCTATCTTTGCATGTTGAAAACTTTCTTGAAGAAACTAGTATGTTCTAAAATGCTCAATGATCAGTTGTTCCTCAAAAGGGAGGAATAAGTGAATCAATATCGAGCAAAGTTGTTGGTAAAGTAATCATAATGGATTAAATACATAATTAAGTAACACTATCTTGTACTTAATAATGGATCAAGTGACTACTGAAATGTTTGTCAAATGATCTCATCAGTTGAAATTTGATGAGACAAAGTTAAGTTTGTAGGATATGTTCTGAATATAACTTAAGCAGAATTATGAAGCTTGATCAGACTGAGCATTTATAGTGTTTCAGACTGAGCATAAGCTGAGTATAAGCTGAGCATATGTTTGATCGGCTTGGACTATATCTTAGTAAGATTATCACTATGTTTGATAAGTTGTGTGTGTCACCTAAGATATAGGTTGAGTATTCAGCTTGATGTGTTTCGAGTTGAGTGACAACTTGTAGACTGAGTCAACTTAATAGAGTTGCTAAGTAAATTCTAGCTAACTCTTATGACTTCCAAGGATGAGTTAGTCATTATATATGTTAGTACATGTTTGATTTCGGGTTTGTTCTCGAAGAACTCACATTGATGAGTTTCAAGCTGAGTAAGTCTGCCCGACTAAAGAAGTCACTTTAAGAGAATTTAAATATGTTTTAAATTCCTTTTTAACTCTCTATATCTACGGCGTAGATAAGAAGATTCCAAAATCAAGATTGAAGACAAGACTCAAGATATGAAGATTCAAGATTCCAGATTCCGGGTTATCCGTAAGTTTTTAGCATACTAGGATTAATTCTAGTTTTTTAGGATCCGTAGGAACATGATTATAAATACTTATCTCCTGATAAGTTTAGAGGAACGAGTTACAGAGCCAAACTCAAATCACCTCAACCTATTGATCGTATGTGTTACGAATCTTGATACACAGTTTGTAACTTCAACGTGATTAAGAAATTCACAGATTGCCAATTGTTCGTGTGTTCAAATCTCCACATTTCTTGTGAAGTTGGTAAGTATTCAATCTATGAATAAATCCTGTTTAGAGAGTCAGTTCGTATCTATAATCATAAGTTGATTATAGATAGCAAAGTTTGAGAGATTGAGATATTTGATTTACATTAGGTCTTTACATATCAAGTGTTTCTTACTTGGTTGTTTCTGTAATCATCTTCTTATTAATGAAAGCAAAGCATTCGATTGTTTGTTGTTTGATGTGTGTTAACACTTTTTATTGATTTGTTCAATTTTCCGCAGAAAGTGTATTCAACCCCCCTTGTACACATTACTTGCTTGTTGATCTTCTCACAAAGGGACAAACAACTAGTATCAGAGCAGGATGAATGATTTCATAAGTTGAAATTTCAAGATTCTGAGAAAAGTATACAATGTCGACAAGCAACAATTCATCAAACTTTCCTCTGATGGCGGCTAAAGGATGTCCTATATTCGATAGATCTGATTATCTTATGTGGAAATTCAGAGCCATGCTTTTCCTCAAGTCTATTGACAATCGTATGTACGATGTCATCACTAAATGACCAATCATCCCCAAGATTCCTGCTGTTGTCAGTGATACGTCTACTGACAAAACTAAAAAGGAATAAAGAAGCCTGTTGCATCCTAGACTAAATAAGATTGGAAACTTTATTCTCTTGATGACAAGGCAAAGAGTGTTCTTGCTAATGCCCTGACAAATGAGATCTTGCATACTGTGACTGGATGTCAATCTGCAAAAGAGATCTGGGATACGCTGAGTATTACATATGAGGGCATAGATCTAGTCAAGGAGCAAAAGAAGAATCATTTGAACAGATCTTATGAAAACTTCTTTTCTAAGAAGAATGAAACCTTGGCTGATGTGTTTACCAGGTTTCACTGCTTGATAAATGACCTGCTAGGTGTAGGCATTAAAAATAATGAAGCTGAACTTGTGCTGAAATTTTTGGATGTGTTACCAGAAATGTTCAATGAAGTAACTACAACACTAAGGGCTGGAGGAACATTACATATGTATAACATACAGTCATTATATAGGTTCATGCTCAATCATGAACAGATCATAGAGCACAAGAGAACTTTTCAACAACAACTAAAGGACTCTCTTGATAAAAGTGATATTGCATTAGTTGCAAAGAAAAAGAAGAAAAGTTCAAAAGTCTTAGTTGTTGAATCTGAGACTAAGTCAGACTCTCAAACTGACCACTCAGACTCAGACTCAAGTGATGCTAACGATGTTCAGACAATCACTGACCAAATGGCCATGCTAGTCAGACGTTTGAGAATAACTTAAAGGGGAAGAGGAAGATCTGACAAGGGCAAAGGAAAAAATTCTTTTGATCCCAAGAAAGCTGTTTGCTTCAATTGTCAGAGGAAGGGATATATTGCTGCTGAGTGCAGATCAAAGAAGGATGAATCAGCTTCAGTAACTGATAAGAATGCTTACAAAGCTGATAAGTATAAGAAGAAATATACTCAGCTCAAGAAAGGAAAGCCTGAAGACAAGTCCAATGCAAAAGGACTCTATGCTGAAACATGGGATACATAATCATCTACCTCTGATGATGATGATAAATGTCTGATGGCTCAAGAAGATGAAGAGTTTGAATTAGACGAAGTTGATTATGGTCTATCTGAATCAACTCTTGAAGCTGACATGAAGGAAGCTGAGGAAAACAACAATCTTAGTGACTGGGATCCTTCTTCCATGTATAAGGTTAGTAATTTAAACTCTTATACCGATAAAGGAAAAGGTCTTGCATTTTATTATCTGCTAACTGATTTTAAGACCAGCCTTAAGTCTCAAAATGACCTCAAAGATGAAATAGATAAACAGAAAAATGAGATTAAGGAAAATCAAACTCTCATTGATGTTGGTAGAAAGGCACAATGTGATCTTGAATGTCAATGACACATTAATAAACTTTTATGTGAAGAACTCCAGGGAGCCAAGTATAAAGCTGACCAACTTCAAATGGTTATTGAATCATGGTGTAAGTCATCAAGGCTTGCTGAAAAGTGCATCAACCAAGAAATCCCTAAATAGGTACAAGCCGTACTTGGAGGTGACTATCAATCCGCATCGTATGCAGTTGAGGATGATGAGATAGCAAGTACAGACTCTGAGGAAGATAGACAACTGATTGAGTCTCAGAAGTCAGCCTCAGAAAAGAAACATGATCAAAACCTTAAATACAATATGTTTGTAACGGCAAAGGATCATGGAAATAAGTGTTCAACATATAAACAACATAGTAAGTCTATGCTTTATAGATTAGGCACTCAGCCTATTCAAAGAACTTCTGTCATAGAAAGGCTGAATCCAAATCCTTTCAAAAGACAACATTCTCTATCTGGCTCAGAGAGAAGTTACAAGAAGAGGAAGACCATTGTAAGTCAGAGGTCATATCACAACAATGGTAAGTCCAAAGTCGTTGACATTGGTAAGTCCAAAGAACTAAACAGCGGTAAGGCCAAGACTGTTGAAACTGGTAAGTCCAGAAAACATGACAATGGTAAGTCCAAAGTCATTGAAAAGAAGTTTGTTGGTCAACCTTCAAATCAAAAGGATAATAAACCTAGATATTACAAAGGTAAGTCCAAAGTCAATGAGGATCAGGTGAATCAACTTGCAAAGAAAGTTGAGAAGTTATGTACAACCCATAATCCTAAAACTGAGGATAAGTTAAAGGATTATCAGATGATCTATCTTCTGTAGTCATTGGTAGAAGGAAATGCTACAAGTGCAGAGGTAGAGGACATGAGGCCAAGGACTGTGAAAGTGAAATCTTAAGGCCTGAAAAGGAACAAGCTGATCAGTCCACGCAGAACTCAACACCTGCTCAAGCTGACCAGTCAGTTCCAAAAGATGAAGCTGCTAAGTGCTCATCATCTGAACCTACTACAAAGTAGGTTCCCAAACAAAACTAATTTGTTTAGTTTTCTTATCATGTGCAGGGTTCAAGTAAATGGTACTTGGATAGTGGATGTTCAAGGCACATGACTGGGTGAAAAGGACTTCCTAGTGAATTCCAGGAAGATGAAGGTCCTAAAGTAACATTTGGTGATAACTCCCATGGAAGAACTAAAGGATATGGGAAGATGTATGCTGGCAAGGTGACTTTCTAGAAAGTTGCATATGTCAAAGGTCTTAAACATAATCTGATAAGTATCAGTCAATTGTGTGATGAAGAAAATATTGTTACTTTTAGGAAGAAAGCAGAAACAGTATACAATGCTAAGGGTAAGTCAGTGCTAATAGCAAAGAGAGAAAGAGATGTGTATCTACTTAATCTTAACTCTGCAGATCCTTACACTGAAACCTGATTATATTCCCAATCTGTTGCTAAGATGAGTTGGCTGTGGCATAAAAGGTTATCACATTTAAACTTCAAGAATATAAATATGCTATCCAATAAAGAGTTAGTCTCTGGACTACCAAAGATTACATTTGTCAAGGACAAATTGTGCTCAGCTTGTGAACAAGGGAAACATCATAAAGGGTCCTTCATGTTAAAGCAAAATTTTTCAATAACTTGTAAATTCATAATATTGTATAGAAATATGAGTTTAATTGTAAAATACCCATGGGATATATATAGGGATATGACCTATTGTGATAGGTAAGGTTTTGCTCATAATGAAATAAAGAACTATGTGTTTTCAAGGTGTAAATACACTTTCTCTCTAGTTCTACATATGCAATCCTTCAATCTATCCTACATTATACTTGAATCACTTGTTATATGGAACTAACATAACTGACTCATTGGATATGTTGCATATGGATCTGTTTGGACCAATAAGTACTCCAAGCCTAAGTGGCAACAAGTACACTCTAGTGATAGTAGATAAGTTCTCACGATTCACCTGGCTAATATTCCATAAAGCCAAAAGTGAAGCTGCCCTAGAGATAATAAGTTTTATCAAATAGGAAGAGTTGCAAAAAGGTAAGTCTGTTAAGCAACTCAGAAGTGATCATGGGACTGAGTTTAGAAACTCAACCCTAGAAGGCTTTTGTGAACAAAAAAGGAATATTACAAAATTTCTCCTCAGTCAGAACTCCTCAACAAAATGGAGTTGCAGAAAGGAGAAACAGAACCTTCATTGAGGCTACAAGAACAATGCTATGTGAGGCAGGATTGAAACTCTATTTTTTGGATGAAGCTGTAAGTACATTATGCTATACCCATAATAGATCAATCATAGTCAAAAGACATTGGAAAACTACTTATGAGATGGATAAATCAATAAAGCCCAATATAAGTTACTTCCAGGTCTTAGGTTCAAAATGCAATGTGCTGAACCAAAGAGATCAGCTCCATAAGTTGGAACCTAAAGCTGATCCTAGAATTTTTGTTGGTTATTCCTCAATCTCCAAGTCTTGCAGAGTGTATAACACAAGGAGAAAGGCTATAGAAGAATCAATTCATGTCTCATTTGATGAAGATAAATTTGATCAGTCTGAGTGAGCTTGAAAAGCTTGAGGAAACCAAAATTTCAAATCCTATGTATGTCATGGATGATGACAGTGATGATGATGTGTGTCCATCTAAGAAATCATCACAAGCTCCAAAGGACTCTCAAGCTGAGAAAGATGATGAGTTTATTAATCCCTTTGGAGCTGATACTACTCAGACTGAAGATCTTGGTGGTCAATAGTTTGATGAGAATGCTGCAATTAAGACTGAGGATGTAAGTTCACCTCAGAGTCCTCAATATCACTCAGATCCAGAACCACAATCTCCTCTTAAAAACGTTAAAATTCCTCAAAAATCATCCTCAAGATCAAATACTTGGTAATGTTCAAGAAAGAGTAATGACCAGATCAAAGGCAACATCAAACTATGCTGCTTACTTTGGATTTCTATCTCAAATGGAACCAAAAAAGACTGAAGAAGCCTTAGAGGATGAGGACTGGATTGAAGCTATGCAAGAGGAATTAAATGAATTTGAGAGAAACAAGGTATGGAGTCTTGTCCCAGCCCCCAAAGATCATACAATTATAGGCACTAAGTGGGTCTATAGAAACAAAATTGACAAGGATGGAGTGATTGTTAGGAACAAATCCAGGCTGGTAGCACAAGGGTATAAACAAGAAAAAGGAATTGATTATGATGAAACATTTGCCCCTGTTGCTAGAATTGAAGACATAAGGCTGTTCTTAGCTTATGCAGTATATAAAGACTTCAAAGTCTATCAAATGGATGTGAAAAGTGCTTTCCTAAATGGAAAACTTCTGGAGGAAGTCTATGTGAAACAACCTCCTGGCTTTGTCAGTTCAAAGTATCCACATCATATCTATAAGTTAGACAAGGCTTTGTATGGTCTTAAACAAGCTCCAAGAGCTTGGTATGATACACTGTCCAACTATCTACTATCAATGGACTTCACCAGAGGTAGTATAGATAGGACACTCTTTATTAAAAAAAGTAAATGACATGTGATTCTTGTACAAATCTATGTAGATGACATTATCTTTGGTTCTACAAATGAATCTCTGTGTGAATGGTTCTCCAAAGCTATGTCAAAAAGGTACAAGATGAGTATGAAGGGTGAAATGACATATTTCCTATGCTTGGAGATTCAACAAAAGCCTGATGGAATATTCATTAATCAAAGCAAGTATGTTCTTGATTTGATAAAGAAATATGGTTTTGATTCTAGTTCAACCATGAAAACACCCTTGTCGCCAGCTGTCAATATGAGCAAGGACTCAGATGGAAAGTCTATTTGTCAGTCTACCTATAGAGGAATGATAGGTTCATTACTCTATTTGACAGCTAGTAGACCTGATATTATGTTTGCTACATGTGTTTGTGAAATATATCATGAATATCCTAAGGAATCACATCTTCAAGCTGTGAAAAGGATCTTTACGTACCTTAAAGCTACACCAAATCTAGGTCTTTGGTATCCAAAGGACTCTGGATTTGAGTTAGTTGGATTTTCAGATGCTGACTGTGTTGGGTGCAAGTTAGACAGAAAATAAACAACTGGAGGATGTCAAATGCTTGGAGGGAAGTTAGTTAGCTGGCCCAGTAAGAAACATAATTCAGTGGCTACTTCAACTGTTGAAGCTGAGTATGTTGCGACAGGTAGCTGTTGTGCTCAAATCCTGTGGATGCAACATCACCTTCAAGACTTTGGTATGAATTTCAAGAAAACACTCATATTTTGTGATAAACAAAGTGCAATAGCCATTACATATAATCCAGTCTTCTACTCAAGAAACAAGCATATAGAAATTCGATATCACTTCATCAGAGACATCGTGGAAAAAGCTAAAGTTGAAATCAAATTTATCTCCACTGATGATCAATTAGCAGACATCTTTACAAAACCACTTGATGAAAAGAGGTTTTTGTATCTGCTAAGTGAATTGGGTATGCTCAACCCTTAGATAAGTCTCTAAAATTGAGTTTCAGCTTGACAAAGACTAAGTGTCTTAAGCTGAGTACACATGTTCTTGGTAAGTTTTCATAAACTGACTATCTTGTCAAGCTGAGTGATAAGATCACACCTTTGGTTTGTTCCAAATATATTTTAACTACTCAGTGCGGTTAAAATATAAATTTGAGTTAGTCTCAATTAAAAATGACTAAGTGTCATTGATTCTGGGCTGTGTGCTTCACTCAAGCTGAGTGTCAATCTCAAGCTGGGTGCTCATATCAAGCTGAGTGCTTGACCTACGCTGAATTATAAGTTTACTCAGCTTGGTGTGTCCACAACCATGTTTTAATTACTATTTGTTATTAATTCATGAGTTATTGTATTTGAGTCAGTCTCAAATTACGTTTTATACCGATTATGTATTGGTGTAATACAATAGTATAAATAATATTTTTGTAAGTCAAGGATATTGTTTTACATACTTATCCGTTGGGAGATGATGTGTTTCTACTCTATTACTGTTACATCAAGCCGTAATTTCGTTGGCGTAACGTATAAAAAGGGTATCCAACGGTAACTTTTCTCTCTCCTCAAAAAGGTATAAATTTCGGTTGTAATCGAAATTCAGACGTTTACGCTTACTAAACCTCTAATAATCTCTCTATACCTTCTACAACCACTATTTGCTAAGTGCAATTTACCGCTCAATCGTTCGAGAAACCCTAAATCACTCAGTGGGACGTGCATATTTACTCAGTGTGAATTCGAATAATCAACTATGGACGAAACCATTCTCAATCTAGGTGATAGAATGGTAAGGGGTGCAGCTTTCAAAAACAATGGATTGTCATTGATCAAAATCAATAATCAACGAGCGTGCCTTGAAATCCCTGAATGCAAGAGAAACAGAAGATATGAAGTGTGGGTGGATTACATCCGCAAATGCCCGCTGGCATTCGTTTTCACAGGAGCGCCGCTACATGTGGTTCCTCAGCATCTACTAGATTTCTGGTATACGTGTGTCTATGACCAGGACAGCGGCGAAATCCGCGGCATGTTGCTGAACAGGGAAAGAACCATTTCCCTCACAGTGCAAAGTCTAAGGGAGGTTCTTCAACTTACTCAATCTGATGAGTTCGAGCCTGTTGTGACGAGGCTGGTGGCTAGGTCAGTCCTACCCAGAATGGGTAACCCACAAACAGAGGGTGTTATTAAAAAGTCTAACTATCCAACCGGATGGGGTTTCATGATGTCCACGATGATTCGTTCACTGGGTACCAAGGTTGGAGGATTGGACCAAGTGAATGAGTTTGAGATGCAGCTGCTCTACAACAAGTATTTCGCGCGTAACTTGGATTATGCACAACTTATCTTCAACGAACTCAAGGTCCGAGTGATGAAGACCTCAAGGGATTTTCATGTACCATTCATAAGGTACCTGTCCTTGGAATTTGAAGCCGAGCGGGGGACAACACTATATGAAGCTGATCAGGATATGTTCCCAACACCAGCATTCAGCTCAAAGATGTTGATGGAGAATAATGAGAAGAAGAAGAATGTGCCAAAAGTGGTACAGACCTAAAGGTATCACTGGAGCTAAAGTCACATGGACTCCTCCACCGGCAGGAGTTGAGGGGGAGATGCCTATTCTTAAGGTCCCAACCTCAAGGCTCATTTCAAACCAACAGCCTAAACCGGGTGTGGTGTCTACTCAGCCCTTACTCTCCAGAGCCATGGAAGAGCCCACTGTTGTGCCTGAGTAGACACACTTAAGTAACATTGAAATAATGACCAATCCCCAGGGTCAATCACCCCCCTCTAACCCAATAAGCCAACTACCAACCCATACACATCACGTGTCAAGCCCAATTACTTCTCCTCACTTCTCACACTCTCCAACATGACCTGTCAATGATTCATCTACATACCAAGGTGAATTACAGGGTCCAAACTGTCGTGCACATGATTTTAAGGGTATTCACCAACCCTTGAATGAATGTGCCCAAGTCCCAACCTACTTAAGTTGACTTGGACGACCTATTGAACTTCATTAAAGGTAAGTTTGACACATTGCATCTCAAGATAAGTCAGACAAAAAAGCAAATGTTGTTGATACTAGATTCCCTGGATGCACAGGTACTGAAACTAAAATCTGCAGTGGCTGCCCTAACACAACAACAACAGACTTCGAACCCTATTGATGATGAAAAAAGGGGGAGAAGATTCAAGAGGCTGAAGTTGAGTCCGTTAAAGTTGATGTTTTGTTACTACTAGCTAAGGGAGCAGAAAAGCCAGCTCAGATTTAGAGGAAGAAAGAAAAGGAGATAGAAATTGAAACTGAGCTGACTGAAAAAGCAAAAGGGAAAAGACCTGTAGTAGTCAGTTAAGATGATTCACAACCCCTCCAAGCAGAAAAAAAGGAAAATGATTCTTAGTGAATCAGCCTCAGATGAAGACTCTGCAGACAGGTTAACTTTACAAGAATGAGCTTCTCTGTTGGCAGTGAGAAGGATGGAACAACAGGATGCTGACCAGCTTGGGATGTCAATCAATGAGCTAAGAAGAAGGCAAATGAATGTACAAGCTGAGTTAGCACATGAGAAGGAAGCAAGGGAACAAGTTTGGGCTGAACAGATCAGAAAGCAGAATGAGGAACTAGCAAAACTAAGACTGCCTATCGTGCCTAAAGAGGAAGATGTTGAAGAGCTTCTCGTTGAGAATCAACAAGAGGAAGAAGATATAACTCAGTGTGATACCAAGACACACTTCTCCTCTCAAATCAAATCACTCAAGCTGAGCTCAGTCCAAGGGATCGTCATTCTAGAGTTCGTCTTAAGAAATGGTGAAACACCTTCCCTGGAGCTGAATCAACTTCACATACTGTGATATGAAGAATGGAAGCAAGTAGTTGTACTCATTAAGCAGATGGAAAAGTCCTCTGCTAGAAATCAAGTAAAAGATGAAATACTAAGGCTGCTTGCAAGAGCTGATGAGATGGAAATCATACCCAGATCTGAAATAGCAACCCTAATGAGTTCCTTTCACAAAATTGAGAAGAAAAAGTTATCAAAGACAGCTGGATTAGCAAATGCAAACAAGTACAGTCTAGATCTTCCTGAAGGCATGGAATTCCAAGAAAATACTTACGTTGAAAAGCCTTAGAAAGGATTTATGTACTTAGATAGAAATGGTGAACAATGCCTCCAATCTTATGCAAGTATATATACATGTGGGGTATCTCAAGTGTTTGCTCTGAGACTACTGGTGGCAAAGACTAAACAAAATGCCAGGTTTAGATACAGGCTAAACAAAGCAATAAGATCTCAAAAGGATCAGCTTCAACACTTGCCAAATCTGCAAGAACTTCTTTAAGAAATCAACAAGGAGATTAAAGAATTTGAAGAGCTGCATCCTGAATAGATTAGTTCTATATGTAATTATTATATTAGTTCTAATAATTTGTAAGTGTGCATGATCTTAGTGGTCAAAATTGTGTACTCTGATATGTTCAATGAATATAAATATTTGTTTGATATGCTCAACTGTTATGATATGTTCATAATTCTTAGTCTGATTAGTTCAGCTTAAATGAATATTTTGATTAGTTCATATTCATTATTATGATTGGTTGGTATGTTAAACTTATAATTAATAAGTTCAATTAATATGTGATAAGTTCAAAAATTAAAATCTGCATAAGTTTAAGATTTAAAACGTAATTCTGTTAAACAAACTTAAGAACTGTTTGATGGTATTGTCATCATCAAATAGGGGGAGTTTGTTGGTCAAATGATCTCATCAGTTAAAATTTGATGAGACAAAGTTAAGTTTGTAGGATATGTTCTGAATATAGCTTAAACAAAATTATGAACCTTGATCAGACTGAGCACTTATAGTGTTTCAGACTGAGCATAAGCTGAGTATAAGCTGAGCATATGTTTGATCAGCTTAGACTATATCTCGGTAAGATTATCACTATGTTTGATAAGCTGTGTGTGTCACCTAAGATATAGGTTGAGTATTCAGCTTGATGCATTTCGAGCTGAGTAACTCAGCTTGTAGACTGAGTCAGCTCAATAGAGTTGCTAAGTAAGTTCTAGCTAACTATTATGACTTCTTGATGCCTTACATTCTGTCCAGATGGTCTTCACAGGCGTGAAGGTTCTTCTATACGGTCGTGAGACTCCAAGTTCATGGTCGTGAAGGTTTTTCTTCACGGTCGTGAAGCATCCACGACTTCAGTGTGGGGTTGAGGTCGTGAAAGGGTTTTTTGAAAATTTTCACGAGTCATGGGATGCACTGGATTCACGGGCCGTGAGAAGCCGTGAAGTTCAGTGGTCGTGAAGGACGTCTGGAAATTGTTTTTTAACCCGTTTTAAATGAAAAACTTTATAAAAATGATTTGCCCATTTTCTGGATTTTTCCAGCAGTTATGATTATTCTTGTTTTACCATTTAGAAAACCCCATAATATCCTAACTCGCATATTTATATGTATCTGGCGGTTTTGGCATGATAACGCGCACGTGCATATACTTGTGTTGTGTATGTATGAATATGGATTTTCAAAGTGTTTGGAATTCCTAATACATACGTACAAGATTTATTCACTCGTGCCTTGAGTGTTTTTAGGTAGTTTTGGAATAAATCTAGTTGGGATATTTTACACGGTTTGGTGTGGCACACCGTGTTGTTTTGTGATGTTTGTTGTGGTTGTTTGTAAATCCGGTAACATTGAGCCTTATGACCTATGAGATGTGCTTTGGTTGGTTGTAATTATTTATTCATTCATTTGGTGGTTTGTACCACATTTAGTTTGTAATAATTAATTAATTCATTCGGTTTGTAATATTTGATGGCTTGCATACTGATTTCCTATTCTTTGTAATTGTTAGCATTAGCTTAGAATAGTTATCGTGGCTTGCAGTCCATTTCCTTTTAAATTTGTATATTGTAAAAGGACAACTGAAAGACAACAAAAGAAGAACCGGGAGGAGGTGTGTTTGCTCAACCTTGGATCCGGAAGTCGGTAGGAGACGCAATGGAGCAAGTGGGAGGAGGACACATCAAGTCATTCGGAGTTTGTCCTTAGATGACTTAGTCTTGTCCGTTGGCTCACGGGCAAGACGCATAGGGTTGCCTCGTTACTTGATATGTTTACATGCGTGGTTGTTTATTTATTTTGTTTTTCTTTCTTGGTTGTTTAGTTTCTTCGCAAGCTTGAAAATTTTTCAAAATAAATTAAAACCAAGAGTTTTGAATTGGTTAACAAACTCTCGCGCGCCACAACAAGAATTGGTTAAAATTTGTTTTAACCGGAGAAATCAAAATCCCGTTTTTCTCAAAAGTAAATCACATGCCAACCATAAGATGACACCACCCGAATCTAGTGAAACAAGATCGGTCGTCGAGCTTTAGCCGAGATCGGTTTTGTGTAACTGTGTGGAAGATACGTGTGGAAACTCGCAAGGTCGGAATGTCGAGCTTTAGCCGAGCCGGCCATTGGGCTAGATTACCACCGTGTATCTTGATGGTCGATTTACAATTCCAAGATTTAAAATGCCTTGGTAGTTGTCGTGCCCATACCGAGCTACCATGGTGGATTAATGAGGAATGGTGTGGAGGGATCAAACATGCCAAATGGGTGCTATAAGTACCTGGGATCCCGCAAGTGTCTAAGAGTTGCAATCGCGGATTGCAATCGGTAAAGCGTTTACCGGCCTAAGTAGCTCCATGAAGTGATCCGCGGCAAACCCGTCATGGATTGGGGTACTTTGAGGTTCTTGGCCCTTGTTAATATAATTTGTTTTATAAACAAGTGGGTAATTATTTAACAAGGATTTAATACATCAAACTAACCAAACTTCGTACTTTGCTTGTAGATGGCATCTACTAGCACCAACACCAACACCGCAAACATGTCGCTACGTCCTTTCCTTGAAAAGGAGAAACTTCAAGGACCTAACTTTATGGATTGGTTTAGGACATTAAGAATTGTACTATGCCACGAAATGAAGCTTGAGGTCTTGGAGTCACCTCTTCCGGAAGTTCCGGCTGTTAACGCACCAAGGGCTACAAACGATGTCAATTGCGTCATGCTTACGACCATGAGTCCCGAGTTGCAACGGCAATTCGAGACTATGAGTGCGTATGCCATGATAACGCAGCTGAAGGACATGTTCCAGATGCAAGCTAGGAAAGAATTGTACGAATGTGTCAAAGCCTTTGTTGGTTGCCGGATGCAGGAAGGCGGCAACGTGAGTTCACATGTCCTTCATATGAAGGGCTATGTGGATCAATTGGAGAAGTTGGGGTTCCCTATGGGGAAAGAGTTGGCGGTTGAAATAATCCTCCAATCTTTGCCTCCATCTTCATTGTGAACTTACATATGCACAATAAGGATAAGACCTTAATGGAGCTTCATGGCATGTTGAAGACTGCCGAGTCTAACATGGCCAAGACGAAGCCATCTTCCTCCACCGACGTCCGTACGATCAAAGAGATGGAAAGAAGCGGAAGCAACCTGCTTCGACCTCGAAGGGGAAGGGGAAGGCCAAGGTGGCAACACCAAATCCTAAACCTAACACAACCCCGGAGGCAAAGGGGAAACAAGTAGCTATCGCTGTCACCTCTCCGGAAGAGGCAACCTGCTACTTCTGCGGGGAAAAGGGTCACTACCGGCGTAATTTCCCGAAGTACATGGAGGAGCTCAAGAGATTGAGATCTAAAGGTGCCGCTGCCTCCGGTATGTACATGATTGAACTCCATAACACTTCTACTTCTAACACTTGGGTTTTTGACAGCGGGTGTGGAACTCACGTTTGTAATAATGTGCAGGTACTAACAAGAAGTAAGGACCTAGTTCATGGAGAGCTGGATCTCATCATGGGAAACAAGGCGGTTGTCCCGGTTGAGAAGATAGGAAGTGTAGAGCTTGCCTTTCAATCCGGCTTATCTATTGTTTTATCAAATGTTTGTTATTCGCCCTGCGTGGCAAGGAACATTATTTCTCTATATGCATTGTACGACGATGGATTTGATTTTGAATTTAAAAATGGTTCTATTTTGTGTTATAAGAATGGTTCCTTTTATTTCAAAGCATCTCCATGTCATGGCATATATGAAACAAGCGTAAACTTGAGAAACAATAGATCAATCATGAAAGTTGATTCGGGATCCAGAAGTGTTTTGGATAAAATGTCTCTTTGGCATGGTCGGTTAGGCCACATAAACAAGAAACGCATCCCCAAGCTCCAAGCGAATGGGATCTTGGAATCATTTGACCACGGGTCTAATGAAGTATGCGAATCTTGTGTATTGGGCAAGATGACCAAATCACCCTTCACCGGTGAATGTGAGAGGGCAAAAGACTTGTTGGATATCGTCCACACTGATGTGTGTGGTCCGTTCAAACATGCCACTAGAGATCACTCCCGCTACTTCGTTACCTTTATTGATGATTATAGTCGATATGGGTATGTATGCTTGGTGAGAGAAAGTCTGAAACCTTTGAGGTGTTCAAGACCTATAAAAGCGAAGTGGAAAATCAACTTGGGAAAAGGATTAAGATTCTTAGATCCGATAGAGTTAGAGAGTATCTTAGTTCCGAATTCCGAGACCATCTTAGAGATTGTGAGATTGTCTCGCAATTAACCCCTCCTAGGACGCCTCAATTAAATGGTGTCACCGAGAAGAGGAACCGAATATTGTTGGATATGGTTCGGTCTATGATGTGTCATACGGAAGTTCTCATTACATTTTGGGGTTACGCTATTGAGACGGCTGGCAGAATCCTTAACCTTTTACCAACAAAGAATGTTAAGAGAACACCGTTTGAGATGTGGCATGGAAAGGTTCCATCCATCTCATATTTAAAGGTCTGGGGATGTACTGCCTACGTGAGACATGAGGTGGAGGACAAGTTGGAGCCCAGGGCTGAAAGGTGTTTCTTCATTGGTTATCCTGCTAGGTCTATGAGATATTTGTTTTACAAACCTTCGGAGAACAAGGTGTTTGTTGCTCGAAGGGCTGTCTTCCTTGAGAGGGAGCTGATATCCAAGAACGCTAGTGGCAGCAAGGCTGGTCTTGAAGAAATTCGAGAGCCTAGCAATGTAGAACCTGATGTTGGAACTAGCTCACAACCGGCAACGGTTAAGTCTCAGCAAGATGATGCTGGAGATAATGATGTAGATCCATTACCTCTGAGAATATCTGGTAGAAGTCGGCATGAGCCAGAGAGATATTGTTTTCACATAACTAAGGGCACCGATATGGTAGTTGTTTCTGATGAACCTGCCAAATACCAGGACGCTGTGGTGGGCCCTGAGTCCGGCAAGTGGAAAGAGGCAATGGAATCCGAGATTAAATCTATGGTCGATAACCAGGTTTGGGACTTGGTAGATCCTGTGCCGGGGTGTAAACCCGTCGGGTGCAAATGGGTCTTCAAGTAGAAGATCGGCGTAGATGGCGAGGTAGACACCTTCAAAGCCCGACAGGTGGCTAAGGGTTTCACGCAAACTCATGGTGTAGACTATGAGGAAACCTTTTTACCGATGGCTATGTTGAAGTCTATCCGGATACTCATGGCCATTGCCGCATTTTATGATTATGAAATATGGCAAATGGACGTGAAAACCGCGTTCCTTAATGGAACACTATCAGAGGAGGTGTATATGACACAACCTGAGGGTTTTGTAGATCCTAAGTTTCCGAATAAAGTCTGCAAGTTTAAGAAATCTATCTATGGACTTAAGCAAGCCTCTCGAAGCTGGAACCTTTGCTTTGAGGAGAAGTTCAAAGAGTTTGGCTTCAATAAAAGCAAGGATGAGCCATGCGTATACATCAGGGCTAATGGGAGCATAGTTGTATTCCTGGTCCTCTATGTGGATGATATTCTACTAATTGGGAACGACGTTCCAACTCTGCAAGGTGTAAAAATCTGGCTAGGGAGTTGTTTCTCAATGAAGGATTTGGGAGATGCAGCTTATTTTCTTGGGATTAAAATCTATAGAGATAGATCCCGCAGGTTGATTGGTTTGAGCCAAAGCACGTACATTGACAAGGTCCTAAAAAGTTTTAGGATGGAGGACACCAAGAAGGGGTTCATACCTATGTCACATGGTTTGGTATTGAGTAAGACTCAATGCCCGAGTTCCCCTGAGGAACGGGAAGTAATGAGGCGAGTACCTTATACTTCGGCAATAGGCTCGATCATGTACGCCATGATGTGTACGAGGGTTGATGTCTCTTGTGTTGGAGTTCGTGGTACAATGCAACAGAAGCATGCAAGTACAAAAATCAAAATTTCAAAGCTAAAAAGCAAACCACATAATGAACCCCAATGTGTACCAAGCTCTACAACTAGTTAAGCAACAAAAACAGAAGAGAATGGATAGTTATACCCTTGATGTCTCTGGATTGTGTTGATGCTAAGCTCCAAGCCTTGAACTCTTTCTTCTTGAGCTATCCAAGTCCACCCCGAGAATAGTGTGATCTTGGTGTACTAGCACCCCTTGAAGCAAACCCAACTCACGAATTTGCCTTCTAGAACAAGACCAAAAACCACCAGGAAACTCTCAAAGGAACTCTTTAATCAGCCACTAGAACAAGCACTTAAAGCTTTCTAGGTGTTTGAATGTGTGTATGGTCAAGAGATATTAAGAGAGACAAATGAGTCTCTTTTATAAACTCAAATGTGTCCCTTGAATGTCCCTAGCCGGCCAGAGAATCCCATGATGAGTCCTCCATGCATTAGTGGAAAATAGAGGTGAAAGGAATAAAGTTGTTTCTGTCAGACAGGGTTAGCGCCGCTAACCGCCCATTTGTAGCGCCGCTAACCTGTAAAGGTTAGCGCCGCTAACGCGGCTGAGATAGTGCCGCCAGAGTTAGCGCCGCTAACCCTTGCCAGGAAACCAACTATCATCATTTATCCTTTCTCACCCTCATCTTTTGGTTGTTGTCAAGATCAGCCCCCGGTGTGTGACCCGATAGGCCCATACATCATCGGTAGTGATCGTTTAGTATACGTGTATCAGCGGGCATACTCCAACAGACTCCCACTTGCACATGACACACCGTACCCAATACATCACAAGCAGAGAGCGTCCTCTAGTAAGACATCTCTGCCCCCAAGTCAGTATGGCTTTTGTCTTCAGCGCAAAACCAAACTGCAATCCTGTGTGAAATGGTCCTATCGATAACTGATCAATCATCCTTTTGTTCGCAATATCCAAGTGAACACGAGATATGGCACAAAGTCATTCTCCGTTCGTTCACGATTATGTTTCTCGATCTAGACTGGTGGTGACCAAAATATACAAGTTGCAATCAATCATAAATTATTACAAGCTTTGAGCATGGCCATGCATTTTGGTGTCAGCGACCAATCATCGAGGGGCCCAAGGATATCTCTCTAAACAGAGGAACAAATTCTTTTGACTTACACTGCCCACCAAAGTGATCATACTCTGCCCAACTACTCCCTTTATAACAGTGTGAGAATCATGAGCTGCCTGCGATAATGGCTTCGTGAATGGATCCGCAAGATTTCCATCCGTCGCTACTCTGCTTATGACAATCTCACCACTCTCAACTACTTCCCGTATGAAGTGGTATTTGCGCAAAATATGTCTTGTTCTCTTGTGAGCTCTTGGTTCCTTTGCCAAGGCCACTGCACCCTCATTGTCACAAAATATCTCAATAGGGTCAGTGATGCTTGGAACCACTTGTAGATCTTGGATGAATTTCTTCATCCATACGGCCTCTTTTGCAGCTTCACTTGCCGCAATGTATTCCGACTTGGTAGTCGAATCAGCCATCGTGTCTTGCTTCGAGCTCCTCCAACTGACAGCACCACCATTTAATAGGAATACAAACCCCGATTGAGATCGGCAGTCATCCCTATCTGTTTGGAAGCTAGCGTCCGAGTAACGCTTTACTCTTAGCTCTTCTTCCCCACCATATACCAAGAACATTTCTTTTGTACGCCTAAGGTACTTAAGAATGTTCTTTACAGCTTTCCAATGTGGCTCCCCGGGATTTGCCTGATATCTACTAGTCATGCTTAAAGCACATGACACATCAGGACGAGTGCATAACATGGCGTACATGATCGATCCCACTGCCAAAGCATATGGTACTCGCTTCATTACTTTTATCTCCTCTTGGGGGGTAGGACATTGAGTCTTGCTCAACGTCAAGCCTTGTGTCATAGGGAGGTTTCCTTTCTTGGATTCCTCCATTTTAAAGCGTCTCACGACCTTATCTATGTATGCACTTTGAGAGAGCCCGAGCAGCTTTCTAGATCTATCTCTATAGATCTTAATTTCCAGAATGTAGCTTGCATCGCCTAAGTCCTTCATTGAGAAACAATTCCCGAGCCAAGCTTTTACACTCTTAAAACTCGGAATATTGTTTCCAATGAGCAATATGTCATCCACATATAGGACTAAGAAGACAATAGTGCTCCCACTAGCCCTGACATATACACATGGTTCATCTTTGCTTTTCGAAAATCCAAATTCCTTGATTTTCTCATCAAAGCATAGATTCCAGCTGCGAGATGCTTGCTTGAGTCCGTAAATGGACTTCTTTAGCTTACAAACCTTGTTCGGATACTCTGGATGTTCAAAACCATCAGGTTGTGTCATGTACACCTCTTCAGAAAGCTTCCCGTTAAGGAAGGCGGTTTTAACATCCATCTGCCATATTTCATAATCATAAAATGCAGCAATGGCCAGGAGTATTCGAATTGATTTCAGCATAGCCACTGGGGAAAAAGTTTCATCATAATCAACACCAGGTGTTTGAGTGAAACCCTTTGCCACCAGTCGGGCTTTGAAAGTATCCAAGGTTCCATCCATGCCGGTCTTCTTCTTGAAGACCCATTTACACCCTACGGGTCTAACCCCAGGTATAGGATCAACCAGTTCCCAAACTTGGTTATCCAACATGGATTGCATCTCACTTTCCATCGCTTCCTTCCAATGTGCAGACTCAGGGCCCGTCATAGTTTCCTTGTAGTTAGAGGGCTCATCAGAGTCCACTACTAACTCGCTGCCCTCAGATATGTAGAATTCATATCTTTATGGCTCGAAACGAGTTCTACTGGAACTCCTAGGAGTAAGCAATGAATTAGTGTCAGGTACTGCAACATTCTCTTGCTCAGTTTCAACTGTCCTAGGTTGAGTGCTAGTGCCAACCTCAAGTTCTTTATCGGTTGATTCTTGAACTTCCTCAAGATCAATTTCCTTGTTGCCTCTTTGTTTGGATAGCAATTCTCTTTCTAAGAAAAATGCCCTTCGAGCAACAAAAACTTTGTTCTCAGAAGGTTTATAAAATATATATCCAACACCGACAGGAGGATATTCGATAAAGAAACACCTTTCCGATCGAGGTTCAAGTTTGTCCTCAGTCTCACGTCTCACGTCTCACGTAGGCTTGACAACCCCAAACTCGTAGGTATGAAAGTGTCGGCTTCTTCTTATGCCACATTTCATAAGGTGTTTTCGATACTTTCGTGGTTGGTGCAATGTTAAGGATCCTTACCGCCGTCTCTAGGGCATATCCCCAGAAACTAACTGGTACATCCGTTCGACTCATCATGGACCTTACCATATCTAGCAAAGTCTGGTTCCTCCTCTCAGCGACCCCATTTAATTGTGGAGTCCTTGGAGGTGTTAATTGCGAAATGATTCCACAATTCTTTAGATGATCGATAAACTCGGTACTTAGATACTCTCCACCTCTATCAGATCGAAGTATCTTTATTGTTTTGCCCAATTGATTCTCAACTTCGTTTTGGAATGTCTTGAACACCTCAAAGGTTTCATTCTTGTGCTTAATAAGATAGACATATCCATACCTACTATAATCATCTATAAAGGTTACGAAGTATCTCTAGTTATTCCTAGTTACATGTTTGAAAGGCCCACATACATCCGTATGGATGATGTCCAAGAGGTCTTTACCCCTCTCACTTGTCCCCGTGAAAGGTGCCTTTGTCATCTTGCCTAATAAACAAGAATCACATACATAATTCGACCCTTGGTCAAATGACTCCAAGATTCCATCCACTTGAAGCTTGGTGATGCGAGTCTTGTTTATGTGGCCAAGACAACCATGCCACAAGGAATACTTATCCAAACCATCTTTGGAACTAGAATCAATATTCATGATAGATTTTGTTGATTTAATGTATGCACTTGCCTCATAAATGCCATGACATGGTAAAGCCTTAAAAGAAACAATATTATCTTTAAAGCATATAATTAAACCATTATCAAAATGAAAATTGTAACCATCGTCATACAAGCCATGAAAAGAAATAATGTTTGTTGCCTCATGGGGCGAATAGTGTTGGAATATGCCCACTGACGCACGTACACCATATGAATCACTACCGATGATGTATGGGCCTATTGGGTCACACACCGGGGATCAATCTCGACAACAACCTAAGTGGAGGGACTGTTTTTGTCAAATTGCAAAAGTTGGCATGCTGATAGGAGTTAGCGGCTCTAACTCTTTAGAGTTAGCGGCTCTAACTCCTTAAGGTTAGTGGCTCTAATTTGGGCGCGATAGCGGCGCTAACTTTTAAAGTTAGCGGCGCTAACCCAGAGTTAGCGGCGCTAAACCCTGTCCGATTGCATGCAACTTTTGCGTGTGGCCTCCATTCTCCTCCAATCATGTGTGGTTGCTTCTAGAACTTCATGGCCGGTCTTTGGGGTCATAAGAGATCTGGAGACTTCACATTTGAATGATGGACATGCATTTTTCTCTTAAGTTGCTCTCTCTTGCATAAACACACATAAAAACACTCTTGGTGAGGTAAGTTTGGGTTTACTTGGTGTGATCTAGAGAGAGGAGAGCAAGGAGAAAGCTTGGGTTGTTGTTCCTTTCGTGATTTCCAGTAGTGAAGATCATGAAGGCTTGCTAGTACTTGGAGATTGACATATTCCCGGGGTGGACTTCAATAGAGGAAGCCATTTTCGGCTTCTTGGATCTTCACCAACAACTTCATCTCTCCAGAATTTCAAGTTGGGTATAATCTCTTTTTCTCCTGTTTTACATGTTGCTTTTCTTAGATATGGAGTTTGGTGCTTTCTCTTGGGGTTTTGTTGTTTTTGTGCATTATAGACTTGTACTTTATGTTTTATTTGCTGTACCATGCTTCCGCTTGTCGTTCTCGAAACCCCAACAGTGGTATCAGAGCCACCTCCATACTAGAATTGCACATGGTGGCCTGAAAAACCCGAATCAAAATCTTTTTGTTTTCAGGAACTAGGGGTTAGCGGCGCTAGCTTTGATTTAGCGGCGCTAACTCATAAGGGTTAGCGGCGCTACGCGCGCTGGACCGGATTTTTCTTTTAAAATAAAACAGTTTTGGTTCTCGGGTTTTTGGCATTCTTGTAGATTCTGGAATTTTGTTTCAGAATATGTTTGCATGTTTTGGTATTTTTGAAATACCATATATTATGTTTGGTTGTATGTGATAGATTTGAAATTGGTAAACCTTGCCTTTGACCTTGTGGTTGACTTTGTGTGTTTGGATGCATTTTGGTGATTTAATATCACATATGGGCTATAATATTTATTAATTCAGATTTGTTTGTAATAATATTGTGGCTTGCATGCCATTTTATTCATCCGTGTAATTTGTAATAGATAAAATAGGAAAATTGTGGCTTGCATGCCATTTATTTTCTATTTGTATGTATTGTAAATTTTGGATGGGTGAACACACAAAATTTGGAGTCGGAAGGAGATGGAGTATAATGACCATAGAAGCCGGTGAAGTCTATTAGAGATGGCGGTTCTAGTGGGAGCTCGCATTAAAGACCATCCGTCCCTTAGATTGACCACGTTCTACCCGTTTTGGCTCACGGGAAGAACGCATAGGAATTTTGGCAAGGGTTACCAATTTATTTCGTATATATGCGTGTGATGTGATTTTATTTAATTCTTGCATGGTTTGCTTAGGATTCGCATGCTAGAAATTTTTTTTCTAAATTAATAAAATCACAAGAGATTTGGTAAAAATGGTTTACAACTCTCGCGCGCGCTCACATACAAGATTAACTCACCTAGTGAAAATAGGTTTTGTCACTAAACAAGTTAATATGTAACCAAGCCGGAAACAAAAGCCCGTTTTCATAAAACGTAAATATTGCACCATCCGTAAGTCGATACCACCCGAATCTAGATTTATGAGTTTTAGTTGTCGAGCTTAGCACGAGCTAACTCTCATAAAACTGTGTGGAAGGTGCGTGTGGCAATTTCACAATTTTGGTTGTCGAGCTTAGCACGAGCCAATTTTGGTGGGTTTGACATCATATGTCTTGACGGACGATTTGCAATTACAAATTAAAATCCTTGAGTGATTGTCGAGCTTAGCACGAGTCAATCAAGAATTTTAATTTGGAATTGGTGCTAGTAGGGATCAAACATGCCAAACGACCATTGGATGTCATAGGATCCCGCATGTGCTAAGGATTGCAATGGAGGTTGCAATTGGCAAAATGGTTGCCGACTTAAATAGTTTTATCATGTGATCCGCGGTAACCCCGTCACATGGTAGGATGAAATATGGTTCTTAGCCCTTGTTAAAATATTTTTCGAGACGATATGGGTAATTATTTTGACGAGGATTCAAATCAAACTAACTAATTCGTGTACTCTACTTTAATATAGGATGTCGAATCAAATCCATAACACGTCGAATTTTTCACTTCGTATGATTCTACAAAGGGTGAAACTCACGGAAGTGAACTTTGTTGACTGGCTTAGGCAATTGAGAATTGTCCTACGTGCCGAGTCTAAGTTGCACATTCTTGAGGAACCCCTTCCTGAACCACCTGCTATCAATGCAGAATGGGCTATCCGATATGCGTATGAAAAGTGTGTTCGGGATACACACGATGTTGCTTGTCTCATGTTATTAAGTATGAGCTCGGAACTGCGAAAGCAATTTGAGCACATGACTGTGTATGACATGATTAACAAGTTGAAGGATGTTTTCCAACAGCAAGTTAGGCAAGAACATTTTGAGTGTGTTAAAAGTCTAACCGGTTGTAAGATGCGGGAAGGCAGGAGTGTAAGTGCCCATGTTTTGAAGATGAAATCATACATGGACCAGATGGAGAGATTAGGTTTTCCTATAGGGAGGGAGCTTGGTGTGAATTTCATACTTCAGTCTCTGCCCGCTACATATGAAAAGTTTGTAAAGGACTATCATATGCATGGAAAGGAAATATCTATAGATGAATTGCATGGAATGTTGAAGGTTGTAGAATCTAACATGTCCAACCATGAATCATCCTCATCCACTCCTATTCATGGTTCTAAGGAACAACTTTTAGCTATGAAGAAGAAATCGATCCCATCAAATGAAGAAGTTGGAGTATCCAAGCTTGCTTCAAGTTTTGAGTCTATGGACATTGATGACGTGCCTAAGGAGACTCAACATGGGGTGGTTTGCTACTTCTGCGGTAGATTTGGGGATTGGGGCCGTCATGCCTGCCCTTCATGCCGAGAGGATATAAAACTTCTCAGAAAAGAGAGTTAATTTTCCTACTTGAGGTACATTCATGATTTTTTACTTCATTGCTATTCCTTAATAAGCTGGGTTGTTTACCCGAGCTATAAGACTCACGTTTGTCACAAATTTATTTTGTTACAAAGTGTAGGTCTGTTCGTTACAAGAAGGAAGAGCTTGAAGAACCGGATCTCTGAAGAAGAAATTTAGTTGATTGTCTTCTACAAGAGAATTGAGAATCTTAAGTCTCGCCATTAATTCCGGAATTATTTATTACTTTTGTTTGTGTATCCTGCGTGGCTAGACTAGCTTTATTGTATGTTCTTTCGAAGATGATGGATGTTTTTGTATCTAGTATTTTATGAAAAGATTTTTCATATTGATAGTTTCATTTCAAATTCGATCCATGTCTATGCTTATGTGTTATTTTTGACTATTTTAGTGCTTAAATACACATTTGATGACGATGGATATGACTTAGAATTGAAACAATTTTGAAAAATTATTTTGAGATGATTTTATCAAAACTTATCCTTATCATTGCATACATAAAGGCTCGTTATAAGTAATAAGGCAATCATGAACAATTGATTCTTAAATCCAAAAGTGGTTTGGATACATTAACTCTATGGCATAATCAAACTTGACCAAGTAAACAACATTTACATCGCTTAGATCCATGTGGTTAGGATCTTTGTAAAAGTTTAGCCTCGGGCTAAATGAAAGATGCAAATCTTGTTTATTGGAATAGGATGATTAAGAAATCCTTCACCAGTATTGGTAGGAAGGATTGTGACTTGTTGGATATGATCACATTTGTGTGGATAATCCGTTCAAGTATGCCACAAAGAGTGACACTAGTGAAATTCTTCATCACTATCTTTATGGTAGTAGTTGAGAGAATGTTTACTAGAGAAAAGGCTTGTGTCTGGAACCTAGTGGTGTTCGGAACTAACCTAAAGAAAATTAAGAATCAATAAGGGCATATAGATATAAATTCTTAGATCTAGAATAGATGCTAAGTTTTCTTATCTATATTGGTTTAAACATGAAATGAATCATGGGTTTAACTCATAATTCGATTTCTTGAAGAAACACATTTGCACATGGTGTTACTTTAAAGAAAACCGGATATCTATGCTGATGATCTGGTAAAAGGCAGGCCTGAAACATGTATTCAATGTGATTGATATACTTTATTTTACGAACCAAGTCCTCAATCTAAAACACAACATTATGGTCACTTAAGCATCCAATGAGATTTGGACTAGAAAGAGTTCTTTGCTTGTCAATCTCACAACTTAAAATTATCCAGTCTACATTTAGTGGAAGATAGATGAATTATAAGTTGATGCTTGTATATTTAAGTAGTTCATCTGAGTTTTGGATAATTGTTTCTTGAACTTATGGGAACCATGTTTGGTTGCTCAAGAGGGAAAGGACAATTTACAAAAGCATTCCAGTGGAAGAACGTAAAACTTAAATAAAAGACCTAATGTTGACACTAGCATTTAATCAGCATAGAGATGCTGGTAAAACCTGACAGTATCCATTGCTTCTATAAATCTGATGGAAATCAAGAAGGCTGTTTAGATATGACGTTATCATATTTTAGTAACAGCGGCTTGATGGTAAATCATTATGATGTTACCATTCATCGGGAACATAGTGGGACCCTGTGTTCACTAGTGAATAGAAGGAGATAATGGTGTAACCCTTTTGCTGCATCCAAGTACTTGACTTGGGTTAATCCCACATCTAAAGTGTAATCCAAGGAGGGTGAAGGGACTAACATATATGCAATTATGGACAACTTCAAATACCGACTAGAGACAAACTGTTTCATGCTGATAATATGGAAACATGTTCTAGTGGGTATGTTGAAGATAACTTGGATAAAGTGAAATATTGTTGTCACCTTGCGAAAACAAGCAATTTCACATGGAAATAAAAGGCCAAGATCATTTGTAGGGTTGAGTTGAGGAAATGTTTGAAACATGTTCCGAGGTCTTATATATCCATTATGTCCAAGTTGTGTCTATGACTAAAGTCAGCAAAACTTGCATCTTGTGGCTGTAATCTTGCTTTAACAAGAAAGTCAAAGGAATGAGTTTTCTAGAAAGCATAGATTAAGCCAGATACCCTTGTCAGGGCTAGTGGGAGCTTTGTGTGTTCCTAGTAAAATATACTCAAATAAAAATAATGTCCTAATTTATGGTTGTTTTCAACCTATTGATGGAATTATTGTTACATGGGTATAAATAGAGAATATGGAATCGAGTGGATACTTAATTCAAGAAATACTGATGTATGTTCTTGATGTTCGACGTAAATAGAGTTGTCTTGAGTAAGTTATTACTGCAAGCAAATCTATACTTGTAAGACTGTCGATTCTAATCGAAGTTTTGAATATACAAATACGTGGTGTAGATACGACATATAAAATTCAATGAGTGTCATTGACCCTGTTGTGTACTTCGGTAACATTGAGGGTATGTCGACTCTATTAAAAGTAAGTGTCATTGACTCTATTGTGAACTTTGGTTACATTGAGAGTATGTCGACTCTGATAATCATAAGTGTCATTAATCCTATTGTAGACTTCGGTAACATTGAGGATATGACGACTATGATAATGTTATGTATGATCACTTTTGATAAACACTTTGCAAGTGGTTTAACAAGAGAATACAAAAGAGTACAAAGGGATATTGTGTAGATGATCCCATAATTAAGCCATTGTCAAATTCTAGTGGTGAATTTCATAATAGGTATTATAGCATTGTTTATGCTTACGACTAGGCTTGAATATCGTTTTAGTAAATGTTTGATTTACTTATAAGTTTTGGGAACGATACAGATAGTATTCTAACTTATGCTTGTTTCGTTATGCGTGTGATACGGTTACATTCATAATACTTTACTGTGTTCTATCTTAGCATGTTTAACCACTTCCCAGAATGTTTATACATTCTAAATTTCCACAGTCAGTCATTCTTCAAAGGAAGGAAGTTTGAAATAAGGCTGAGGTTAGGTGTTGGTTATGCATTAATCAAGGATTGAATGCATGAAACGCAACAGTAACCTGTGCTTGAAAGGAGTTTCAAGTGACTGGATGACCCGCACCTGAGTTCACTTCATGGATCATGGTCACAAGTAACTCGGGATGATAATATCATTACGTCCTTCGACCTGAGATGTATGAATTGCCATAACATGAAACTTTCTTACTTTGGTTATTTCAAAACGTAGTTTGTAACTGGCTATTATAAAGGGAATAGCTAGGTAAGACAAGGTTCATGCTATGGGATTATACAGTCAACGGAATTTGTTCCTCTTGTATGAGAGATATCCCTGGGCCCCTCGATGATTGGGCGCTGACACCAAAATAAGCATGGCCATGCGCAAAGGAATATTGATTGAGAATCAGATATATCCTTAAATTTTGGTCACCACCAATCAAGATCGAGAAACATAATCGTGAACGATCTGGAGATTGACATATTAATCCATGTCTCGTGTTCACAAGGATATCGCGAACAAAAGGATGTTTGATCACTTATCTATAGGCATCCCATATTTGTTGGGGTTTTTGATTTTGTTCAGGATGACAAAACCCATACTGACTTGGGGGCAAAGATGTTTTACTAGAGGCCGCTCTTTGTCTGTGATTTCTTGGGTACGGTGTGCCATGTGCAAGTGCGAGTTTATTGGAATATGCCCACTGACGCACGTACGCCATATGAATCACTACCGATGATGTTTGGGCCTATTAGGTCACACACCGGGGATCAATCTCGACAACAACCTAAGTGGAGGGACTGTTTTTGTCAAATTGCAAAAGTTGGCATGCTGATAGGAGTTAGCGGCTCTAACTCTTTAGAGTTAGCGGCTCTAACTCCTTAAGGTTAGCGGCTCTAACTTGGGCGCGATAGCGGCGCTAACTTTTAATGTTAGAGGCGCTAACCTAGAGTTAGCGGCGCTAAACCCTGTCCGAGTGCATGCAACTTTTGCATGTTGCCTCCATTCTCCTCCAATCATGTGTGGTTGCTTCTAGAACTTCATGGCCGGTCTTTGGGGTCATAAGAGATCTGGAGACTTCACATTTGAATGATGGACATGCATTTTTCTCTTAAGTTGCTCTCTCTTGCATAAACACACATAAAAACACTCTTGGTGAGGTAAGTTTGGGTTTTCTTGGTGTGATCTAGAGAGAGGAGAGCAAGGAGAAAGCTTGGGTTGTTGTTCCTTTCGTGATTTCCAGTAGTGAAGATCACGAAGGCTTGCTAGTACTTGGAGATTGACGTATTCCCGGGGTGGACTTCAATAGAGGAAGCCATTTTCGGCTTCTTGGATCTTCACCAACAACTTCATCTCTCCAGAATTTCAAGTTGGGTATAATCTCTTTTTCTCCTGTTTTACATGTTGCTTTTCTTAGATATGGAGTTTGGTGCTTTCTCTTGGGGTTTTGTTGTTTTTGTGCATTATAGACTTGTACTTTATGTTATATTTGTTGTACCATGCTTCCGCTGGTCATTCTCGAAACCCCAACAAATAGCATACATTTTTTAATAAAATAGAGTAGCCGGTCTTGAACGAAAGCTCTACTTCTCCTTTAGCTTCCACTGGGACAATTTCAGAATTTCCCATCACAAGATCCAGCTCTCCACGCTCTAAGTCCCTACTTGCCTTTAGCACCTGCACCATATTACATATGTGAGTGCCACAGCCGGTATCCAAAACCCAGCCTTTTGAAGTAGAAGTATTATGGAGTTCTATCATGAACGTACCTGAAGATTCCGGGCCCGATATGCTCATTGCCTTGAGCTTATTGAGTCCTTCCAAGTACTTAGGGCAGCTTCGGCGGTAGTGGCCCTTGCCCCCACAGAAGAAGCACTCCGCATCCTCCGGAGTCTTGGCTTGGGGAATCTTCCCCTTACCTTTACCTCCGGAGGCCGTGGCAGGCTTGGCTGTACCAACCTTTCCTTTACCCTTCCCTTTCTTGGAAGGGGCGGCCTTCTTCTTTGTTATGCGGCCTTCCCGGATGGCTAGAACGGGAGTGGAGGAGGAAGATGGTTTGCTCTTGGTCATGCTCGCTTCGGCAGTCTTGACCATACCATGTAGTTCCATCAAGGATTTCTCCATGCTATGCATAGGATAACTTATAGTGAATTGATCATATGCACTGGGCAGGGATTGGAGGATCAAATCGACCGCCATCTCCCTCCCGATGGTAAACCCTAGCTTCTCCATGCGCTCAATGTTTGCTTTCATATGCAAAACATGAGCGCTCACATTCCCTCCATCTTGAAGCTTGCAAGCGAGAACCGACTTGAAGCATTCATACCTCTCCTGCCTCGCCTGCTGCTGGAACATATCCCGCAGCTGCACGATCAGGTCGTGAGCACCCAAGTGGTCCATTTGGTTTTGCAAATCGGTACTCATTGGGCTCAACATGAGGCATGTGATCTCCTCAGTCTCCTTGAGGCGTTTCTCATACGCCTCGCGGATTGCCCTCGTTGCACCGCTTGGAGGTGCCTCGGGTAAGGGTTCCTCTATGGTGTGCATCTTCCCTTCATAGCGTAGGACAAGTTTGAGTTGCCTATACCAATCCATGAAGTTGCTCCCATCGAGCTTCTCCTTTTCAAGGAAAACTCTAAGAGAAACGTTGGTGGTGGTGGTGTTAGCGCTTGTTGATGCCATCTATAATTTGCAAAGTAGACTTAAATTAGTTTGTTATAAATATGTATTATCTTGTTAAATTAATTTACCCATAAAGAATTAACTTTAACAAGGCTAAGAACCATATTTCATCCCACCATGTGACGGGCGGATCACATGATAAAATTATTTAGGTCGGCAACCATTTTGCCAATTGCAATCTCTATTGCAATCCTTAGCGCCTTGCGGGATCCTACGACATCCAATGGTCGTTTGGCATACTTGATCCCTTCTTGCACCAATTTTAAATCTTGAAATTTTGGTTAACTCGTGCTAAGCTCGACAATTAACCAATATTGCAAATCTAAAATTGCAAATAGTCCGTCAAGACATACGGTGACAAATTCACCAAAGTTGGCTCGTGCTAAGCTCGACAACCAAAATTGTGAATTTTCACACTCACCTTCCACACAGTTTTATGGGATTTGGCTCGTGATAAGCTCGACAACCAAAACCCATAAGACTAGATTCGGGTGGTATCGTCTTACGGATGGTGCAAAATTTACGTTTTGTGGAAAGACGGGCTTTTGTTTCCGGTTTAGTTGTAGATTAACATATAAGTGACAAAAACTTATTTTCACTAGGTTGATTAATCTTGTATGTGAGCGCGCGAGAGAGTTGTAAACCATTTTTATCAAATCTCTTGTGATTTTGTTAATTTTTCAAAAAATTATCTAGCATGCGAATCCTACACAATCCATGCATACAAAAATCACATCACACGCATAAAATATTATAATTGGTAACCCTTGCCATAAAAACCTATGCGTTATTCCCGTGAGCCGAACGGGAAGGACTTGGTCAATTCTAGGGACAAAGTCTTCGACGCGAGCTCCCACTAAAGCCGCCATCTCCATTGGACATCATGGGCTCCATGGGTTTCAAGCTCCATCTCCTTTGGCCCATCATGTGTGTTTATCATCCATCATAAAAAAACATACAATAGAATAAAATGGCATACAAGCCATAAAATACCTATTTATCTATTACAATTACATAGATGAATGAAATGGCATGCAAGCCACATTATTATTACAAATTTATCATAAGAATAATAATACAACCAAATTTGCAACCAAACACACAAAAATAACCAAAGGGTCTAGGCAAGGTTACCAACTAACATCTTCACATACAACCAAACAAATATATATATTCTACTGGAATTTAAACATCATAATAACAAGATAAATTTTCCAGAAGCTCAAAACATGACTAAAACCCGAGACCAAAATCTGTTTTTAACAAAGAACCAAAAACTATTACTGCGCGATAGCGCCGCTAACTAAAAAGAGTTAGCGCCGCTAACAAATATTTAGCGCCGCTAACCCAGTTCGACAGAAAACAAACAATTTTGATTTCGGGTTTTCAAAGCCACCAAGTGCATAACTCTCATAGAGGTGGCTCTGATACCACTGTTGGGGTTTTCAGGGCACGCAACGGAAGCAAGGTACAACACAAAAAGCCCATAGTACAAGCACATAAAGCATAATATAGGAAAACCCCAAACATGGATCAATCTCTATGAAACGAAATGCAACAAAGACAGAGAGTAAAGGAGGTTATACCAGCTCCTAAGCTCCAGAAAATTGATGAAGATGGTTGGACTTGCTTTTGTAGCTTAAACAAATCGACTAGAAGGTGATACCCCGGCAACACGTCAAATCCCTTGAGCTAGCAAGCCTTGGTGATTCTTCCTTTCCAGAAAATCACTTAGGAACATCAACCCACGAGTATGAGATCAAGATCTGGAACAAACTCTCTCTATAACTCTCTCTAAGTTAAACAACCTTTTTAGAGTGTCACAAATGCATATATTGCCAAAGGCAACAAATGAGGGTAAGTTGGGGTATTATATAAAGCCCCAAACGTCCCCTGATATGCCCCATGCCGGCCCAAGTCGTAGCAAGGCAACTACATGCATTGGGTTAGAAGAGAGGTGATTTGACAAAAAGATGCCGTTTGAGGTTAGCGGCGCTAACCCAGACTTAGCGGCGCTATCCTGTAAGGTTAGCGGCGCTAACGCGGCTTGTCAGTCGACTTGACGTAAAGCCCATGCAGTTGTAGCGGCTCTAACCCATAAGTGTTAGCGGCGCTAACACCTTATGGTTAGCGGCGCTAACCCAACCTGCGAAGTCAACTTTTGTCTTTTGTCATTTTTGATCCCTTTACTTAAGTTGCTGTCAGATTTGACCCCGGTGTATGACCCAATAGGCCCATACATCATCAGTAGTGATTCAAATGGTGTACACGCATCAGTGGGCATATTCTAACAGTTCTCGCTTCCGTTGCGTGTTCTTGAAATCCCAACAGTGGTATCAGAGCCACCTCTATGTTAGAATAGCACTTGGTGGTTTGAAAAACCCGAAATCAAAATGTTTGTATTCTGCATTTAGGGTTAGCGGCGCTACGCTGAGGTTAGCGGCGCTAAGTCTCACGCGTTAGCGGCGCTAACGTTACTGGAAATTGTTTTTCGAAAATTTTGAATAAAACAGTGTTGGTCTCGGGATTTTTGGCACTTAAACCTTCTGGAATTTTGTTCAAGAAGTGTTTTTCATGTTGTTCCAGTAGTGGCATGATTTGTTGGGTTGTATGTGCTAACATGAGTTGGTAATCTTGCCTTGGCCCATTTGGTTGATTTGTGTTGTGCATGTATTTTGGTGGTTTTAATCCACATATGAGGCTGTAAATTTATTAAATTCAGTTTGATTGTAATAATTTGTGGCTTGCATGCCATTTCATTCATCCATGTACAAGTATTAGATAAATAGGAAAATTATGTGGCTTGCATGCCATTTATTTTCTATTGTATTGTAATTTGTATGATGGAGGAATGAAGACACAATAAGGAGGCAAAAAAAGATGGAGTTTGATGCCCTTAGAAGCCAATGAAGTCCATAGAGATTGTGGTTCTAGTGGGAGCTTGCCTCAAGATTGTTTTGTCCCTTAGTTTGACCAAGTTCTTCCCGTTTTGGCTCACGGGAGGAACGCATAGGTTTAATGGCAAGAATTACCGACTATGTTGTATATTGCGTGTGATGTGATTTTATTATTCTATGCATGGATGTGTAGGTTTCGCATGCTAGAAAATTTTTGGTAAAATTAATAAAATCACAAGAGTTTTGTTAAAATTGGTTTCCTCTCGCGCGCGATCACATACATTGATTAACCCACCTAGTGAAAATAGGATTTGTCACTAACAAGTTAATCAAAACCAAACCTGAAACAAAAGCCCGTTTTTCCACAAAAACGTAAATCATGCACCATCCGTAAGTCGATACCACCCAAATCTAGTCTTATGAGATTTGGTTGTCGAGCTTAGCACGAGCCAATTCTCATGAAACTGTGTGGAAGGTGAGTGTGGTAAAATTCATAATTTTGGTTGTCGAGCATAGCACGAGCCAACTTTGGTGACTTTGTTACCGTATGTCTTGACGGACGATTTGCAATTTTAGGTTTGAAATCTTGGTTAATTGTCGAGCTTAGCACGAGTTAACCAAAATTTCAAGACTTAAAATTGGTGCAAGAAGGGATCAAACATGCCAAACGACCATTGGATGTCGTAGGATCCCGCATGTGCTAAGGATTGCAATGGGCAAAATGGTTTCCAACCTAAATAGTTTTATCATCTGATCCGCGGTAACCCCATCACATGGTAGGATGAAATACGGTTCTTAGCCTTGTTAACTTAATTCAATATGGGTAAATTATTTAACAAGATAAAATATCAAACTAACTAATATCTACTTTGCAATATTTTAGATGACATCAACAAGCGCAACAAACACCACCACCAGTGTTTCTCTACGAGTTTTCCTAGAAAAGGAGAAACTCGATGGAAGCAACTTCATGGACTGGCATACACAACTGAGGTTGGTCTTGCGGTATGAAGGGAAGTTGCATACCATAGAGGAACCCCTCCTCGAGGCACCTCCTGCTGGTGCAACAAGGGCCGTCCGTGAGGTGTATGAAAAACGCCTCAAGGAGACTGAGGAAATCACGTGCCTTATGTTGAGCACGATGAACCAAGATTTGCAAAAGCAAATGGATCATCTGAGTGCTTACGACCTGCTCGTTTAGCTGAAGGACATGTTCCAGCAGCAGGCGAGGCAGGAGAGGTACGAGTGCCTCAAGACGACCCTTGCTTGCAAAATGCAAGAGGGTGGGAACGTGAGCGCGTATGTGTTGCGGATGAAAGCAAACATCGAGCGCATGGAGAAATTGGGTTTTACCATAGGGAGGGAGATGGCGGTTGATTTAATATTCCAATCCCTGCCCGGTGCATACGATCAATTCGTCATGAGTTATCATATGCACAACATGGATAAGACCTTGATGGAACTTCATGATATATTGAAGAGTAATGAGTCTAGCATGACCAAGAACAAGCCATCCTCCTCCACTTCTCAAGTTCTCGCCATCCGGGAAGGCCGCATCACGAAGAAGAAGGCCGCCCCTTCCAACAAGAGGAAGGGTAAGGGAAAGGTTGGCTTGGCCAAGCGTAACCCGGCCTCCGAGGGCAAGGGCAAGGGGAAACTTCCCCAAGCCAAGGCTCCGGAGGATGCGGAGTGCTTTTTCTGCGGGGGCAAAGGCTATTACCGCCGTACATGCCCGAAGTACCTGGAGGGACTCAACAAGCTCAAGGCAATGAGCATTTCGGGTCTGGACACGTCAGGTACGTTCATGATAGAACTCCACCATACTTCTACTTCTAAAGGCTGGGTTTTAGATACTGGCTGTGGCACTCACATATGTAATATGGTGCTGGTGCTAAGGGAAAGCAGGAGCTTGGAGCGGGGAGAACTGGATCTTGTGATGGGAAACTCGGAGGTTGTCCTAGTGGAAGCTAAAGGAGACTTGAAGCTTTCGTTCAAGACTGGTTTTTCTATTTTGTTAAAGGATGTATGCTATTCGCCCAATGTGGCTAGAAACATTATTTCTTTTCACAAATTGTATGACGATGGTTTTGATTTTAAATTTATAAGTGGTACAATCATTTGTTTTAAAAATGAAGTTGTGTATTTTAAAGCTTTACCATGTGATGGTATATATGAGGCAAATGCATACATTAAATCAAGACAATCTATCATGAATATTGATTCTGACTCTAAAAATGGTTTGGATAAATATTCTATGTGGCATAGTCGTCTTCACCACATAAACAAGACTCGTATCACCAAGCTCCAATCGGATGGGATCTTGGAATCATTTGATCGAGGATCAAATGAAGTATGTGAATCTTGCTTATTGGGCAAAATGACAAAGGCACCCTTCACGGGAACAAGTGAGAGGGGAAAGGACCTTTTAGACATAATCCATACGGATGTATGCGGACCTTTCAAGCATGTCACAAGGAATAATTCAAGATACTTCGTAACCTTTATAGATGATTATAGTAGGTACGGGTATGTCTATCTTGTTAAACACAAGAATGAAACCTTTGAGGTGTTCAAGACATTCCAAAACGAAGTTCAGAATCAGTTGGGCAAGACTATAAAGATACTCCGGTCTGATAGAGGTGGAGAGTATCTTAGTATCCATTTCGTCGATCTTCTTAAGAATTGTGGAATTATTTCACAATTAACACCTCCGAGGACTCCACAATTAAATGGGGTCGCTGAGAGAAGGAACCGGACCTTGCTTGATATGGTAAGGTCTATGATGTGCCGAGCGGAGGTACCCATTAGTTTCTGGGGATATGCCTTAGAAACTGCGGTAAGAATCCTTAACCTCGCACCAACCAAGAAAGTTGCTAAAACACCTTATGAAATGTGGCATGGTAAGAAGCCGACACTTTCATATCTACGAGTTTGGGGTTGTCAAGCCTACGTGAGACGTGAGGTGTTATTTTATCGGATATCCTCCTAACGGTGTTGGATATTTATTTTATAAACCTTCAGAGAACAAGGTATTTGTTGCTCGAAGGGCATTCTTCCTTGAAAGGGAGTTGCTATCCAAACATGGCAGTAAGGAAGTTGACCTTGAGGAAGATCAAGGGTCGGCCGATAAAGGACTTGAGGTTGGCACTAGCCAAAATACCGAGCAAGATAATGTTGCGGTACCTGACACTCTAGCAACGTCTACTCCTAGGCGTTCCGGTAGGACTCGTTTTGAGCCAGAGAGATATGGGTTTCTCATATCTGAGGGCGACAAGTTATTGGTGGGTCATGATGAACCTACCAACTACAAGGAAGACATGGCAGGCCCTGAGTCTGCTCGGTGGAAAAAGGCGATGGAGAGCGAGATGAAATCTAAGTCGGATAACCAGGTTTGGGAACTGGTTGATCCTACACCAGGGGTAAAACCCGTTGGGTGTAAATGGGTTTGTAAGAAGAAACCCGGCATAGATGGAACCTTAGATATTTTCAAAGCCCGACTGGTGGCAAAGGGTTTCACTCAGACTCAAGGAATTGATTATGATGAAATCTTCTCCCCAGTGGCCATGTTAAAGTCTATCCGGATACTACTTGCCATAGCTGCATTTCATGATTATGAAATTTGGCAAATGGATGTAAAGACCACCTTCCTTAACGGGAAGCTTAATGAAGAGGTGTATATGAGACAGCCTGACGGTTTTGAACATCCAAAGTATCCAAACAAGGTTTGTAGGCTTAAGAAGTCCATTTATGGACTTAAGCAAGCATCTCGAAGCTGGAATCTTTGCTTTGATGAGAAAATCAAAGAGTTTGGATTTTCAAAGAGCAAAGATGAACCTTGCGTATATGTCAGTGCTAGTGGGAGCACAATAGTCTTCTTGGTTTTATATGTAGATGATATTCTACTAATTGGAAATCATATCCCAAGCCTAAGGAGTGTCAAAGCTTGGCTAGGGAATTGCTTTTCAATGAAGGACCTAGGCGATGCGAGCTGTATTCTGGGAATAAAGATCTATAGAGATAGATCTAGCAGGCTATTAGGGCTTTCTCAAAGTGCATACATAGAAAAGGTCGTGAGACGCTTTAAAATGGAGGAATCCAAGTAAGGAAACCTCCCTATGTTGCATGGTTTGACTTTGAGTAAAACTCAATGTCCTACCTCCAAGGAGGAGATAGAAGTAATGAGGCGAGTACCATATGCTTCGGCTGTGGGCTCGATCATGTACGCCATGCTATGCACACGTCCTGATGTGTCATGTGCTTTAAGCATGACTAGTAGATATCAGGCGAACCCAGGAGAGCCTCACTGGAGGGCAGTGAAGAACATTCTTAAGTACTTGAGACATACAAAAGAGATGTTCTTGGTATATGGTGGGGAAGAAGAGCTAAGAGTAAAGGGTTACTCGGATGCTAGCTTCCAAACTGACAGGGATGACTGCCGATCTCAATCGGGGTTTGTATTCCTGTTAAATGGTGGTGCTGTCAGCTGGAGGAGCTCAAAGCAAAACACGGTGGCTGATTCGACTACCGAATCGGAGTACATTGCGGCTAGTGAAGCAACAAAGGAAGCCGTGTGGATGAAGAAATTCATCCTAGATCTACAAGTGGTTCCAAGCATCGCTGACCCTATTTAGATATTTTGTGACAATGAGGGTGCGGTGGCTTTGGCAAAGGAACCAAGAGCTCACAAGAGGACAAGGCATATTTCGCGTAAATACCATTTTATAAGGGATGTTATTGAAAGTGGTGAAGTCATCATTAGCAGAGTAGCATCGAATGGAAACTTGGCAGATCCAGTCACTAAGCCGTTACCGCAAGCAGCTCATGAATCTCACACTAGTGGTATAGGTGTAAGATTTGCTAGCGATTTGGCTTGAGTTGTATATATTAGTTTATTTGATATGTATTAATTTATTTTGGGAACGATACAGACAGTATTGTAATTTATGTTTGTTTCGATATGCGAGCGATTCGGTTACATTCATAAGACTTTACTGTGTTCCATCTTAGCATGTTTAACCACTTCCCAGAATGTTTATACATTCTAAATTTCCACAGTCAGTCATTCTTCAAGGGAAGGAAGTTTGAAATAAGGCTGAGGTTAGATGTTGGTTATGCATTAATCAAGGATTGAATGCATGAAACACAACAGTAACCTGTGCTTGAAAGGAGTTTCAAGTGACTGGAAGACCCACACCCAAGTATACTTCATGGATTATAGTCACGAGTAACTTGGGATGATAAAATCTTACATCCTTAGACTCGAGTTGTATGAATTTCTATATCATAATTCTTACTTACTTTAGCCATTTTCAAAAGCAGTTCTGTAGGACCGTGGGGGGTTCTAAACTAACACACCCTAATGCTAGGACTGATCTAGGATGAGAAATAGCGCGGAATTTCTATTTCCCAAACCTCCTAAGGAAACTATGATCTGCTTAGGTGTCCGATACACTGTAACACTAAGAAACACACAGAGTAGAAACAAGAACACACTCTAAGAACTCACACAGAATGCTTAAGGCTGCCCTTGGATTCGTATTTATCACTAAGATCGCGATTTAGTAGGCTTAAGGTCGTATATCGTCGATTACGTAATGCTCCCGGTTGATTTCTAGTGATTCCTCGATTATTCGACGATTACCCGCGCTCTCTCTCGCTAATATGCGGTTAAGAGATATTTATAGTGTACTTAAATTCACTACGCACGTAATATATCACACTTCGTACGAAGTGAGTCCAGTACGCACGTACTGGTTATATTAATAATAATTAATTAACTTTTAACCGACCTAACCACCACGTGCGCACTGAGTTATACCACGCACGTAGTGCACTCACCACGCACGCAGTGAATACCTCACGCACGTGATGAACTTTCACACAGACTTAAACTTCCAAACTCACATCAACACATGATTAAGTACTTGTAAGCTTAAGATAATCACATAGAATCACTAAGAATGTATAAACATGCAAACCATTAATCAAAACACATTTGAATTAACATTTCAAGTAAACATGTATGTATTTGATTCATAAGAACTAGGGATTCACAATTATGCACCAACAAACTCCCCCTAAGACCTAGTTCTATCAATAATCATTGCACTAAGCAAAAATTCCACAAACTAAAACGCACACAGCAAAAATTTGCACAAAACAAAATTCATACAACAAAATGCTAAACGAATACCTTTTGTCATACCCTTACCTGCACTACGCACGATGTGAGCTGTAACTCGTGCTTAGTGGGGTTCCATCTCGCTTGTAATGAGTTTCTTATCTGTGAACCTTAATTACTGTTAGTACTGCACTCAGCAATAAACTGTCAGTAACTTCAAGATCACTTATAAACATTTAAGCAAAACACATCAAAGTGTGATGAAGGAAATGTAAACAGAACAAATCACACTAAGAGAAAATAGAACATACTAGAACTCTTTTTGTATTTTTCTAAACAGAAACAAGATAAAAAATGCAAACTATTAACAATTTATTTTTGGGAAAATAAAAGACAGAAATGAAAATAACTGAAGTGAAATTAACTCAGAATAAATTTGCAAAAGAAGTAAATTCCTGAAAATTAAATCTTTTTGTGAGAAGGTTCCAGTATGGAGTCAGTACTAGCTCGTCTATACTCAGTAATTATTCATTTCAGAACCTTGGGCATAAACATATTCTCTTAAACTCTGTCTGTCAACCTATCTTTCTTCAGATAATAACAGATTTTGTTTCAACATTTTCAGATTCTCTAGACTGGATACATGATTAAGACTATCTCTTTCAAAGTCTCACAGTATTTTGACTCACTCAGTAGGATGCACAACTTAATTACCAAAACCACCATGCTTATGTGATATGTTAATTTGTCAACGCATTTTATGCTCTTTGACATGGAGGTCGATTTTTCACCTCTCTAGACATTTTTCTTGCTGAGCTTTTGTCAATGCATTTTATGCTCTTTGACAGTTTATCATGATAGATCAATGTATCTATATCTTTTGAAATTCTCAAAATTGGGGTCAATTTTTTACCCTCTTTTACATATAGCTCAATGTCATTTAGCACATTAGGCATGGTAACAGGTGTGTCATCAAACTAAGTCATTCTCAACTGTTATTGACTTATAGACTTGGAATGTCTCGATAGCTTAAATCTATAATTGATTTTCACATGCATAACCATTTATCAGTCTAGACTTTCCTTATATGTCTTACACACTGTCTGTTTCTTATCTGATTTAACTAGATTTTCAGACAGTTTTCTCAAAAATATGTATGTGCCTTTAGTTCTAATTTTACTAGACGACTTTGTATTGAGAACCAGAGTGCCATCACTCTCCATCTAGGTTGGATCAACTTCTCATTTTATTTTTTTTTTTTTTTTTTTTGTATTTTCTAAGTTTTCTGAACTATCTCCCCCTAAAATACTAAAGAAACTAAAAACTAAGAAAATAGAAACGCAAAGACACACAGAAAATAAACACAAAGACAAACGAACAATTTAGTCACACAGAAAATAGACACACAGTCACAAATACCTCACACTTGATTATAGCGGTTGACACCCTTCACATAGAAGAAAGAATTAGAAAGCATTAGGAACCCAAGCCGGAATAGTCATGGGTTTCCCGTCTTCTCCAATCACTGGAAGTTTCATCCAAGTTCCAGTCTTCTCAGCAGCATTGCTGAACCTGTCACTCGAATCCTTAGGCATTTGAACACACAGTTTGTTAGTCCACTTAGAAGTCTGATTGAGCGAAGATTTTCTTTTGCTAACAACTTTGGGATTTTTAGATTTTCTTATGGTATCCCCGTTTGTCCTTTGATGCTGAACTGGAAGAGTTGAGTTTTGATTGTTTTTAGTAAACGTTTTATTCTTTTGATAAGTCTCAACTTTCCTGTTACAACGCTGATGTGGTTGCTTATCACACTCGGAACTGAGGTGACCAGGTCTCCTGCACACATAGCAAATCCTGTCTGGATATTGCTTTACAGAACCTTTCGACATCCTTTGAGATCGATACCCTAACCCTTGATGTTTGGGTTGGATTTTGACCTCTTGGTATGGACGGGTATTAGGAGACTTTACACCCTCCTTTTCAAATTTCCGAAGGACATCGTGGATACGATGCATCAACGGATCTTTGACATTGGAACTTGCCAACAGTTCTCTCATTCCTGGTTCAGCCTTTTTAATTTCTTCTTGCTAAACCTCATTCTTCTGAGGCCCACCCACATTCTCGTGTAACTTTAAATCCTCTTTTGGGGTTGATGCAGAAGATTCATCAACCTTTGTGAGTAGTGGGTTAGATTCAGAGTGAACATCATCATTCACCAGTTGATTTAACACTGGTGGTGGACATTTAGAGTATAACTTCTTGTTCTTTTCTGAATCAGTACCTTGACCTCTCTGATCGATTATGTACTCAAATAAGTAAGAAGACGTGGAATAACTTTTGAGTTTTTGACTCAGAGTCTCATAATCGACCTTTGAAGTAGCAAGGTCTCGTTTCAACTTATCAATCTCATTTATGTAAAACACTATTGCATCCTGTTTATTTAACAGAGCTACACCTAGTTCATGCACCTGTTTGCCTAAACTTTCATTCTTTTCTTTCATTCTAGTGCTCTGATACCACTTTGTAGGACCGTGGGGGGTTCTAAACTAACACACCCTAATGCTAGGACTGATCTTGGATGAGAAATAGCGCGGAATTTCTATTTCCCAAACCTCCTAAGGATACTATGATCTGCTTAGGTGTCCGACACACAGTAACACTAAGAAACACACAGAGTAGAAACAAGAACACATTCTAAGAACTCACACAGAATGCTTAAGTCTGCCCTTGGATTTGTATTTATCACTAAGATCGCGATTTAGTAGGCTTAAGGTCGTATATCGTCGATTACGTAATGCTCCCGGTTGATTTCTAGTGATTCCTCGATTATTCGACGATTACCCGCGCACTCTCTCGCTAATATGCGGTTAAGAGATATTTATAGTGAACTTAAATTCACTACGCACGTAATATATCACACTTCGTACGAAGTGAGTCCAGTACGCACGTACTGGTTATATTAATAATAATTAATTAACTTTTAACCGACCTAACCACCACGTGCGCACTGAGTTATACCACGCACGTAGTGCACTCACCACGCACGCAGTGAATACCTCACGCACGTGATGAACTTTCACACAGACTTAAACTTCCAAACTCACATCAACACATGATTAAGTACTTGTAAGCTTAAGATAATCACATAGAATCACTAAGAATGTATAAACATGCAAACCATTAATCAAAACACATTTGAATTAACATTTCAAGTAAACATGTATGTATTTGATTGATAAGAACTAGGGATTCACAATTATGCACCAACAAACTCCCCCTAAGACCTAGTTCTATCAATAATCATTGCACTAAGCAAAAATTCCAAGTAAACATGTATGTATTCGAAGTCAGGCCGCGTTAGCGCCGCTACGGGTTAAGGTTTAGCGCCGCTAACTCTTGGTTAGCGCCGCTAAACCTGCATGGACTTTATGTCAAAATCACCTCCACTTGTGGCAAATGAGAGAGAACTTCTAGATCCGTCTTGGCCGGTTGGAGGGCAATCACGGGTCGGTTATGGGTCTTTAAAAAGGCCTTAAGCCTGGACATATGATGCTCTTGGTCAATTCTCTCTCAAAACCACATATCTCTCTTTTCTCACTTGATACTAAGTTTGTGGTCTAGTAAACAAAAGAGCCTGGTCCAGAGTTCTTGTTTTGCTGTTCTTGAGGCAAATTTCGTAGAGAAGATTTCCTCAAGCTTGCTAGCACTTGGTGTTGGACTTTGTTCCCGTTTTCAGATTTCAAGATAAGGCTAAGAAGGAGAAGAAGGAGTTCCTTGCTTCACCAACAACAATCAGCCACTAACAAGAAGATAACTGGAGCTTAGGAGCTGGTATAACTCTTTATCTCTCTTGTTTAGTTGCTATTTTGTACATAGAGTAGATCCACACTTGGGATTTCATTATTTTGGACTCTTGTATGCTTGTTTCTTGTTGTTCTTGCTTCCGTTGCGTGTTGTTGAAATCCCAACAAGTGTTCCATTAAGGAACGCGGCTTTGACGTCCATTTACCAAATCTCATAATCATGAAAAGCGGCAATGGCCAAAAGTATTCGGATAGACTTCATCATAGACACCGGGAAAAAAGTTTCCTCATAGTCTACACCATGAGTTTGAGTGAAACCCTTAGCCACCAGTCGGGCCTGGAAGGTGTCTACCTCGCCATCCATGCCGATCTTCTTCTTGAAGACCCACTTGCACCCTACGGGTTTACACCCCGGCACGGGATCAACCAAGTCCCAGACTTGATTATCCGACATAGACAAAATCTCGGATTCCATTGCTTCTAGCCACTTGGCTGACTCAGGGCCCACCACAGCGTCCTGGTATTTGGTAGGCTCATCAGAGACCACTACCATGTCGGTGCCCTCAGATATGTTAAAACCATATCTCTCTAGCTCATGCCGACTTCTACCAGATCTTCTAATAGGCAATGGGTTTACATCATCTCCAGCTTCATCATGCTAAGATTCAACCTTTTCAGGTTGTGAGCTAGTCCCAACATCAGGTTCTACATTGGTAGTCTCTTGAATTTCTTCAAGATCAACCTTTCTCCCACTAGCGTCTTTGGATAGCAGTTCCCACTCTAGGAACATTGCCCTTCGAGCAACAAACACCTTGTTCTCCGAAAGTTTGTAAAACAAATATCCCATAGACCCAGCACGATAACCAATGAAAAAGCACCTTTCGGCCCTGGGCTCCAATTTTTCCTCAACCTCACGCCTAACGTAGGCAGGACAACCCCAGACCTTTAAATATGAAATGGATGGAATCTTTCCATGCCACATCTCATACGGTGTTTTCTTAACCTTCATTGTTGGTACGAGGTTAAGGATTCTACCGGCCGTTTCGATCGCATATCCCCAAAACGTAACGGGAATGTCCGCACGAACCATCATAGACCAACCCATATCTAACAATGTCCGGTTCCTCCTCTCGGCGACACCATTTAATTGTGGCGTCGTAGGAGGGGTTAATTGCGTGATAATCCCACAATCCGTTAGATGTTCACGGAACTCAGAACTAAGATACTCACCACCTCTATCAGATCGTAGCATCTTAATCCTTTTCCCTAGTTGATTTTCCACCTCGTTTTGATAAGTCTTGAACACCTCAAAGGTATCCGACTATTGTCTCACCAAGTAGACATACCCGTATCGACTATAATCATCAATAAAGGTAACGAAGTAGCGGGAATGATCTCTTGTGGCATGCTTGAACGGACCACACACATCCGTGTGAACGATATCCAACAAGTCTTGCGCCATCTCACAAACACCGGTGAAGGGTGCTTTGGTCATCTTGCCTAATACAGAAGATTCGCATACTTCATTAGACCCGTGTTCAAATGATTCCAAGATCCCATCCGCTTGGAGCTTGGCGATGCGTTTTTTGTTTATGTGGCCTAACCGACCATGCCATAGAGACATTTTATCCAAAACACTTTTGGATCCCGAATCAACATTCATGATTGATCTACTGCTTTGCAAGCTTACGCTTGTTTCATATATGCCATGACATGGAAATGCTTTAAAATATAAGACATGATCTTTGTAACATAAAATGTTACCATTCTCAAATTTAAAGTTAAAACCATCGTCATACAAGGCATACAATGAAATAATGTTTCTTGCCACGCAGGGCGCAAAAGATACATTTAACAAGACAATAGATAAGCCGGAAGGAAAGGTGACATCCACACTCCCAATCTTCTCAACTGGGACAACCGCTTTGTTTCCCATTATGAGATCCAGCTCTCCATCAACCAAATCCCTACTTCTTCTTAGTACCTGCACATTATTACAAACGTGAGCACCACACCCACTGTCTAAAACCCAGGCTTTAGAAGTAGAAGTGTTATGGAGTTCAATCATGTACGTACCGGAGGCAGCGGAAGCTTATTGAGCTCCTCCGTGTACTTGGGGCAACTACGCCGGTTGTGACCCTTCTCCCCGCAGAAGTAGTAGGTTGCCTCTTCTGGTGAGGTGGCGGCGGGAGCCACTTGCTTCCCGTTCGGCTCCGGAGTTGGGTTAGGTTTGGGCTTCGGCCCTTGGGCCTTGGCCTTCTTCTTTCCCTTGCCTTTAGAGCCCGAAGCGGGCTGCTTCCGCTTGTGCCCACCTTCGTTGATGGTAAGGACGGCAGTGGAGGTGGAGGGCTTTGACTTGGCAAGCTCGCCATCGGCTGTCTTAAGCATGCCATGCAATTCCATAATGGACTTGTCCATACTATGCATATGGAAGTTCATGAAGAACGGACCATATGCGGGAGGCAAGGATTGGAGGATAATATCAATTGCCAACTCCTTCCCCATGGGAAAGCCAAACTTCTCAAGCTGGTCCACGTACCCTTTCATCTTTAGTATGTGGGAGCTCACATTGCCGCCCTCCTGCATCCGGCAAACGATCACTCATAGAGTTCTTGCCTTGCTCGCTGTTGGAACATGTCCTTCAGCTGAGATATCATCTCAAACGCACTCACTTTCTCGAATTGCCTTTGCAATTCGGGACTCATGGTCGTTAGCATTAGGCAAGTAACGTCATTGGTGTCCTTTAGGCGCTTTTCATACGCCTCTCGGACGTCCCTCGCCGCATTGGTTGCAGGAGGTTCTGGAAGAGGTGACTCAAGGACCTCTAGCTTCATTTCATGGCGAAGGACAATTCTTAAAGTCCTATGCCAATCCATAAAGTTTGGCCCCGTGAGTTTTTCCTTCTCCAAAAATGGACGAAGTGACATGTTGGTGGTGTTGGTGTTGCTAGTAGATGCCATCTACAAGCAGAGTACGAAATTTGATTAGTTATGATGTATTAGATCCTTGTTAAAATAATTACCCACTTGTTATAAAACAAATTATATTAACAAGGGCTAAGAACCTCAAAATACCCTAATCCATGACGGGTTTTCCACGGATCACTTCATAGAGCTATTTTAGGCCGGTAAACACTTTACCAATTGCAATCCGTGATCACAACTCTTAGGCACTTGCGGGATCCTATATACTCTTAGCACCTATTTGGCATGTTTGATCCCTCCACACCAATTCCTCATTAACCCACATTGATAGCTCGGCTAGAGCGTGACAACTACCAATGCGTTTTAAGTCTTGGAATTGTAAATCGTCCGTCAAGATACACGGTGGTACTCTAGCCCAATGGCCGGCTCGGCTAGAGCTTGACAACCGACCTTGCGAGTTGCCACACGCTCCTGCCACACAGTTACGCAAAACTGATCTCGGCTAGAGCTCGACGACCGATCTTGGTTCACTAGAATCGGGCGGTGTCATCTTATGGGTGGTGTGAGATTTACTTTTGAAAGACGGGTTTTTGTTTCTCCGGTTAAAACACTTTTAACCAATTCTTGTCTATGTGGCGCGCGGAGTTTGTAAACCGATTTAAAACTCTTTAATTTTATTATTTTGAAAAATTTTCTATCATGCGAAGAACCTAAACATCCATGCAAGAAAATAAACAAAATAAAATCAACCACGCATGTAATATAAATCCGGTAACGAGCCAATCCTATGCGCCTTGCCCATGAGCCAACGGGCAAGACTTAGTCATCTAAGGACTAGACCGAATGACTTGATGTGTGCTCCTCCCACTTGATCCATTGCGTCTCTTACCGACCTTCGGATCCAAGTACGCCAAGACACCCTCCAATGGTCCTTGTTGGTTGCTTCGGTTCTACTTTTACAATTTACAAATTTAAAAGAAATGGCATGCAAGCCACAATTTACTATTCTAAGCTAATACTACAAATTACAAAGAATAGAAAATCAGCATGCAAGCCGTCAAATATACAAACCGAATAATAAATTAATTATTACAAACCATTGTGGTACAAACCACCAAATCAATGAATACATTAATTTAAATCAACCAAACACATCACATAGGTCTTATGGCTCAAAATGTTACCGGATGCTAATACTACAACCACATACAAGAAACATAAATCCACACATGGTGTGCCACACAAAACCATGTAAATCTTATATGTCTTGGTTAAGATTATCTAAACACTCAAGGCACTAATAATCCTATGTACATATGCATTAGGAACCTTAAACAAGTCAAAATTCCATAGTCATATATACACAATGTAAGTATATACAATTAACCATTTTCATGCCAAAATGTTACTCCACATATAAATACACCAACCAAGACATAAGGCAACTTAATCAAGCACACAACAAACCTGGAACAAAATTCCACAAGGTACAAGTAGCTCAAGCGATCCAACAAAATTGATTTTAGGCAAAATGCATTCTGCCAGACGGGTTAGCGCCGCTAACTATACAGAGTTAGCGCCGTTAACCCCAGTTTAGCACCGCTATCGCGAGACGGCTTAGCGGCCGCTACGGAAGGTTTAGCGCCGCTAACATAGACACGTTAGCGCCGCTAAACCCTAGACAGAACAAAAAATCACATTTTTCGGATTTTCAAAGCCACCAAGTGCAAAACTAGTGTAGAAATGGCTCTGATACCACTGTTGGAGTTCGTGGTACAACGCAACGGAAGCATGCAAGTACAAAAATCGAAATTTCAAAGCTAAAAAGCAAACCACATAATGAACCCCAATGTGTACCAATCTCTACAACTAATTAAGCAATAAAAAACAGAAGAGAATGGAGAGTTATACCCTTGATGTCTCTGGATTGTGTTGATGCTAAGCTCCAAGCCTTGAACTCTTTCTTCTTGAGCTATCCAAGTCCACCCCAAGAATAGTGTGATCATGGTGTACTAGCACCCCTTGAAGCAAACCCAACTCACAAATTTGCCTTCTGGAACAAGACCAAAAACCACCAGGAAACTCTCAAAGGAACTCTCTAATCAACCACTAGAACAAGCACTTAAAGCTTTCTAGGTGTTTGAATGTGTGTATGGTCAAGAAATATTAAGAGAGACAAATGAGTCTCTTTTATAAACTCAAATGTGTCCCTTGAATGTCCCAAGCCAGCTAGAGAAGCCCATGATGAGTCCTCCATGCATTGGTGGAAAATAGAGGTGAAAGGAATAAAGTTGGTTCTGTCAGACAGGGTTAGCGCCGCTAACCGCCCATTTGTAGCGTCACTAACCTCTAAAGGTTAGCGCCGCTAACGCGGCTGAGATAGCGACGCCAGAGTTAGCGCCGCTAACCCCTGCCAGGAAACCAACTATCATTATTTATCCTTTCTCACCCTAATCTTTTGGTTGCTGTCAAGATCAGCCCTCGATGTGTAACCCGATAGGCCCATACATCATCGGTAGTGATAGTTTAGCATACGTGTGTCAGCGGGCATACTCCAACATCTTGTGCATTGAGTATGACAAGTAGATATCAAGCCAACCCTGGTGAGGCACATTGGACAGCGGTGAAGAACATTCTCAAGTATCTTCGGAGGACTAAGGACATGTTCTTAGTATATGGTGGGGAAGAGGGACTGAGAGTAACTAGTTACTCAGATGCCAGCTTCCAAACCGACAGGGATGACTGCCGATCTCAATCGGGATTCGTGTTCCTGTTAAACGATGGTGCTATATCGTGGAGAAGCTCCAAACAAGACATGGTGGCTGATTGCACGACCGAGTCTGAGTACATTGCAGCAAGTGAAGCTGCAAAGGAGGTTGTATGGATGAGGAAGTTCATCCTTGATCTGGGAGTGGTTCCTAGCATTGCCGACCCTGTTGAGATTTTCTGTGACAACTAGGGTGCGGTAGCGTTTGCAAAGGAACCGAGATCTCACCGACGCACGAGGCACATTCCGCGGAAATATCATTACTATTGGAGTATGCCCACTGCCACACGTACGCCAAATGATCACTACCGATGATGTATGGGACTATCGGGTCACACCCCGGGGGTTGACATTGACACAACCTAAAAGATGAGGGTGAGAAAGGATAAATAATGATAGTTGGTTTCCAGCAGGGGTTAGCGGCGCTAACTCTGGCATCGCTAAGTCAGCTACGTTAGCGGCACTAACCATGGGCGGTTAGCGGCGCTACCCGTGGGCGGTTAGCGGCGCTAACCTTGCCTGACAGAAACAACTTTATTCTTTTCACCTCTAGCTTCCACCAATGCATGTTGTTTGTGATGATTAGCCTTGGGCCGGCTTGGGGAGACCTGTGGTCGTGGCTTGGCTTATAAAAGGCATGCACTTCTCTCATTTTTTACTCTTGACCATTTGTTGAGAAAAAATACACTTAGAACTTTTGTGAGAGTTGCTAAGTCCAAACAAGAGAGAAAGAGAGCTAGATTCTCTGGTGGTTTCGTGGGTTGTTTTTCTAGTAGCTTCTTCATCTTGTGGATTAAGCTAAGGGGTGCTAGTACACCAAGGTTGTCAAGTGTCTCGGTGTGGACTTAGATAGCTGAAGAAGGAGTTCAAGGAGAGATCAAGGCTTGGAGCTCAGCATCAACAACAATCCAGAGGCATCTAGGGTATAAATATCCTCTCTCATTTATGTTTTAGTTGCATAACTTGGTTGTAGAGTTAGATCCATTGATGGGGTTCATATTGTGGTCTTGTTTTTGCTTGAAAAATTTATTTTTGGGCTTGCATGCTTCCGTTGCCGTGTACCACGATCCCCAATAGTGGTATCAGAGCCAGCTCTACACTAGTTTTCACTAGATGGCCAAGAAAATCCGAAAAATGTGATTTTTGGTTTTGTCCAGAGTTTAGCGGCGCTAACTTTTCCATGTTAGCGGCGCTAAACCTTTCGTAGCGGCCGCTAAGCCGTCTCGCGATAGCGGCGCTAACCTGAAGTTAACGGCGCTAACATTTATAGTTAGCGGCGCTAACCCTTTCTGGCAGAATGCAAGTTTTGTTCTAAAATCAATCCTGTTGGATTTTTTGGGATGTTTGTTCTTGCTGGAATTGTTCCAGATTTGTGATGTGATTCTGTTTAAGTTGCCTTATGTCTTGGTTGGTGTATTTATATGTGGATTAACATTATTGCATGAAAATGGTTAATTGCATATACTTACATTGTGTATATATGACTATGGAATTTTGACTTGTTAAGGTTCCTAATGCATGTATACATAGGATTATTAGTGCCTTGAGTGATTAGATAATCTTAACCAAGACATATAAGTTTACATGGTTTTGTGTGGCACACCATGTGTAGTTTTAAATTTCTTGTATGTGGTTGTGACAATAGAATCCGCTAACAATATGAGCCATGAGACCTATGTGATGTGTTTGGTTGTTTAAATTTATGTATTCATTCATTTGGTGGTTTGTACCACAATGGTTTGTAATAATTAATTTAATTATTCGGTTTGTATATTTAACGGCTTGCATGCCGATTTTCTATTCTTTGTAATTTGTAGTATTAGCTTAGAATAGTAAATTGTGGCTTGCATGCCATTTCCTTTTAAATTTGTAAATTGTAAAAGGAGAACCAAGCAACCAACAAGGACCATGGAGGATGTCTTGGCATACTTGGATCCGGAGGTCGGTGGGACACGCAATGGATCAAGTGGGAGATGCACACATCGGGTCATTCGGTCTAGTCCTTTGATGACTTAGTCTTGCCCGTTGGCTCACGGGCAAGACGCATAGGATTGGCTCGTTACCGGATATATATATTACATACGTGGTTGATTTTACTTTGTTCATTTTCTTGCATGGATGCTTAGGATCTTCGCATGCTAGAAAATTTTTCAATATAATAAAATCAAAGAGTTTTAAATCGGTTTACAAACTCCGCGCGCCACATAGACAAGAATTGGTTAAAAGTGTTTTAACCGGAGGAACAAAAACCCGTTTTTCAAAAAAAAAAAGTAAATCTCACACCACCCGTAAGATGACACCGCCCAAATCTAGTGAAACAAGATTGGTCGTCGAGCTCTAGCCGAGATCGATTTTGCGTAACTGTGTGGAAGGCACGTGTGGTAACTCGCAAGGTCGGTTGTCGAGCTTTAGCCGAGCCGGCCATTGGGCTAGAGTACCACCGTGTATCTTGACGGACGATTTACAAATTCCAAGACTTAAACGCAATGGTGGTTGTCGAGCTTTAGCCTAGCTATCAAAGTGTATTAATGAAGAATTGGTGTGTAGGGATCAAACATGCCAAATGGTGCTAAGAGTACCTAGGATCCCGCAAGTGTCTAAGAGTTGTGATCACGGATTACAGTTGGTAAAGAGTTTACCGGCCTAAAATAGCTCTATGAAGTGATCCGCGGAAAACCCGTCATGGATTAGAGTATTTTGAGGTTCTTAGCCCTTGTTACTATAATTTGTTTTATAACAAGTGGGTAATTATTTTAACAAGGATTTAATACGTCATAACTAACCAAATTTCGTACTTTGCTTGTAGATGGCATCTACTAGCAACACCAACACCACCAACATGTAACTCCGTCCATTTTTAGAAAAGGAGAAACTCAGCGGGCCGAACTTCATTGATTGGCATAGGACTTTGAGAATTGTCCTACGTCAAGAGATGAAGCTAGAGGTCCTTGAGTCACCTCTTCCGGAACCACCGGAAATCAACGCGCCAAGGGCCGTAAAGGATGCGCATGAAAAGCGTGTCCGTGACACTAATGATGTCACTTGCCTAATGCTAACGACCATGAGTCCCGAATTGCAAAGGCAATTCGAGAAAGTTAGTGCGTTTGAGATGATTTCTCAGCTTAAGGACATGTTCCAATTGCAAGCAAGGCAAGAGCTTTATGAGTGTGTCAAGGCCATTGTCGGTTGCAAGATGCCGGAGGGCGGTAATGTTAGCTCCTACGTACTAAAGATGAAAGGGTACGTGGACCAGCTTGAGGAAGCAACCCGCTTCGGGCTCCAAGGGGAAGGGAAAGAAGAAGGCAAAGGCCCAAGGGCCGAAGCCTAAACCTAACCTAACCCCGGAGCCGAAGGGCAAGCAAGTGGCTCCCGCTGCCACCTCTCCGGAAGAGGCAACCTGCTACTTCTGCGGGCAGAAGGGTCACTACCGGCGTAGTTGCCCCAAGTACACGGAGGAGCTCAAGAAGCTTCGCTCTAAAGGTGCCGCTGCCTCCGGTACATACATGATTGAACTCCATAACACTTCTACTTCTAACACCTGGGTTTTAGACACGTTTGTAATAATGTGCAGGTACTAAGAAGAAGTAGGGACCTAGTTGATGGAGAGCTGGATCTCATCATGGGAAACAAGGCGGTTGTCCCGGTTGAGAAGATTGGGAGTGTGGAGCTCGCCTTTCCTTCCGGCGTATCTATTGTTTTAGATAATGTTTGTTATTCGCCCTGTGTGGTAAGAAACATTTTATCTCTTTATGCTTTATATGACATTGGATTTGACTATAAATTTGAGAATGGTAGCATTTTATGCTACAAAGATCATGTCTTATTTTTAAAGCTTTTCTATGTCATGGCATTTGTGAGGCAAGTGTAAACTTGCAAAACAATAGACTAATCATGAATGTTGATTCGGGATCCAAAAGTGTTTTGGATAAGTTATCTCTATGGCATGGTCGGTTAGGCCACATAAACAAGGAACGCATCGCCAAGCTCCAAGCGGATGGGATCCTGGAATCATTTGAGCACGGTTCAAATGAAGTATGCGAATCCTGTTTATTGTGCAAGATGACCAAAGCACCCTTCACCGGTGTTTGTGAGAGGGCGCAAGACTTGTTGGATATCGTTCACATGGATGTGTGTGGTCCATTCAAGCTTGCCACAAGAGATCATTCCCGCTACTTTGTTACATTTATTGATGATTATAGTCGATACGGGTATGTCTACTTCGTGAGACAAAAGTCGGATACCTTTGAGGTGTTCAAGACTTATCAAAACGAGGTGGAAAATCAACTAGGGAAAAGAATTAAGATGCTACGATCTGATAGAGGCGGTGAGTATCTTAGTTCTGAGTTCCGCGAACATCTAAGGAGTTGTGGGATTGTCTCGCAACTAACACCTCCTAGGACACCACAATTAAATGGTGTCGCCTAGAGGAGGAACCGAACATTATTAGATATGGTTCGGTCTATGATGGTTCGTACGGACGTTCCCGTTACATTTTGGAGATATGCGATTGAAACGGCTGGTAGAATCCTTAACCTCGTACCAACAAAGAAGGTTAAGAAAACACTGTATGAGATGTGGCATGGAAATGTTCCATCCATTTCATATTTTAAGGTATGGGGTTGTCCTGCCTACGTAAGACGTGAGGTGGAGGACAAATTGGAGCCCAGGGCCGAAAGGTGCTTTTTCTTTGGTTATCCCACCGGGTCTATGGGATATTTGTTTTACAAACCTTTGGAGAACAAGGTATTTGTTGCTCGAAGGGCAGTGTTCCTTGAGAGGGAACTGCTATCCACAAAAGCTAGTGGGAGAAAGGTTGATCTTGAAGAAATTCAAGAGCCTGCCAATGTAGAACCTGATGTTGGGACTAGCTCACAACCCGTAAGGGTTGATTCTCAGCATGATGATGCTGGAAATATGTAAACCCATTGCCTATTAGAAGATCTGGTAGAAGTAGGCATGAGCCAGAGAGATATGGTTTTAACATATCTGAGGGCACCGACATGGTAGTGGTCTCTGATGAGCCTACCAAATACCGGGACGCTGTGGTGGGCCCTGAGTCTGCCAAGTGGCTGGAAGCAATGGAATCCGAGATTCAGTCCATGTCGGATAATCAAGTATGGGACTTGGTTGATCCCGTGCCGGGGTGTAAACCCGTAGGGTGCAAGTGGGACTTCAAGAAGAAGATCGGCATGGATGGCGAGGTAGACACCTTCAAGGCCCGACTGGTGGCTAAAGGTTACACTCAAACTCATGGTGTAGACTATGACGAAACCTTTTCCCCGGTGGCTATGATGAAGTCTATCCGGATACTTTTGGCCATTGCCGCATTTCATGATTATGAGATTTGGCAAATGGATGTCAAAACCGCGTTCTTAAATGGAACACTTTCAGAGGATGTGTACATGACACAGCCTGAGGGTTTTGTACATCCAGAATTTTCGGATAAAGTCTGCAAGCTTAAGAAGTCCATTTATGGGCTTAAGCAAGCCTCTCGAAGCTGGAACCTGTGCTTCGACGAGAAGGTCAAAGAGTTTGGCTTCTCTAAGAGCAAGGATGAGACATGCGTTTACATTAGAGCTAGTGGGAGCGTAGTTGTAATCCTAGTTCTTTATGTAGATGATATTCTACTAATAGGGAACGATGTCCCAACTTTGCAAGGGGTAAAAGCCTGGCTAGGGAGTTGTTTCTCAATGAAAGATCTAGGGGATGCGGCTTACATTCTTCGGATTAAAATCTATAGAGATAGATCCCGCAGGTTGATTGGATTGAGCCAGAGTACGTACATGGACAAGTTCCTAAAGAGATTTAGGATGGAGGACTCCAATAAGGGGTTCATACCTATGTCACATGGTTTAGTGTTGAGCAAAGCTCAAAGCCCGAGTTTCCCTGAGGAACGGGAAGTAATGAAGCGAGTCCCATTTGCTTCGGCTATAGGCTCGATCATGTACGCCATGTTATGTACTAAGCCTGATGTATCTTGTGCATTGAGTATGACAAGTAGATATCAAGCCAACCCTGGTGAAGCACATTGGACGGCAGTGAAGAACATTCTCAAGTATCTTCGGAGGACAAAGGAGATGTTCTTGGTGTATGTAGGTGAGTAGGAGCTACGGGTGACTGGTTACTCCGATGCTAGCTTCCAAACCGATCGGGACGACTGCCGATCTTAATCGGGGTTTGTGTTCTTGCTCAATGGTGGTGCTATTTCCTGGAGAAGCTCCAAGCAAGACACTGTGGCCAATTCTACAACCGAATCGGAGTATATTGCGGCCAGTGAAGCTGTGAAGGAGGTTGTATGGATGAAGAAATTCATCCAAGATCTGGGAGTGGTTCCTAGCATAGCCGACCCTGTTGAGGTGTTTTGTGCCAACGAGGGTGCGGTTGCTTTGGCAAAGGAACCAAGGTCTCACCGACGCACTAGGCATATTCCGCGGAAGTATCATTACATCCGGGACGTGGTCGATAGTGGAGACAATGTCATCAGTAGAGTACACACGGATAGCAATGTGGCGGATCCGTTCACCAAACCTTTAGATTTGCTAGTGATTTGGTTTGATTATGTATTTGGTTAGTATATTTGATGTATTTACCCTTTTTGGGAACATGAAGCAGTATTGTATTTATTGTATTTATCGATTATTAAATGAGATTTAGTAATACGCAAGATGCGGGTATTTCTTTAAATCTTTACTGTGTTCCAACTTAGCATGTTTTGCTCTTCCCTGAATGCGCAAGCATTCTAAATGTCCACAGTCGGTCATTCATCTCGGGAAGGAAGTATGAACTAAGACTGAGGGAAGTAATTAGTCATGTGTCCAATGGGGATTGGGGCACGGGGACGCAATTCTTCGCCTGTACTTGAAAGTGTTTCAAGTGACTGGACGACCCACACCTGATTTTACTTTGTGGTACATGTCATGAGTAAATCAGGATGATAATATCAGTTCATCCTCAGACTGGAGATGCACGTGGCTGCATCACTTTGGTTTGCTTTGTTCTAATTACTTTCAAACGCAGTCCGTAACTGGTTGTTATAAAGGGAGTAGTTGGGCAGAGTATGATCATTGTGATGGGCAGTGTGAGTCAAAGGAATTTGTTCCTCTATTTAGAGAGATATCCTTGGGCCCCTCGATGATTGGGCGCTGACACCAAAATGCATGGCCATGCTAAAAGCTTGCAATAATTTATGATTGATTGCAACTTGTATATTTTGGTCACCACCAATCTTGATCGAGAAACATAATCGTGAACGAACGGAGAATGACTTTGTACCATGTCTCGTGTTCACTTGGATATCGCAAACAATAGGATGATTGATCACTTATCGATAGGACCTTTTCACATGGGTTGCAGATTGGTTTATGTGCAGAAGACAAAACCCATACTGACTTGGAGGCAGAGATGTCTTACTAGGGGCCGCTCTTTGTCTGAGATGCATTGGGTACGTAGAGTCGTGTGCAAGTGGAAGTCTGTTGGAGTATGCCCACTGCCACACGTACGTCAAATGATCACTACCGATGATGTATGGGCCTATCGGGTCACACGCCGGGGGTTGACTTTGACACAACCTAAAAGATGAGGGTGAGAAAGGATAAATAATGATAGTTGGTTTCCAGCAGGGGTTAGCGGTGCTAACCCTGGCGTCGCTAAGTCAGTCGCATTAGCGGCGCTAACCACGTGGGCGTCTAGCGGCGCTAACCCTGCCTGACAGAAACAACTTTATTCTTTTCACCTCTAGCTTCCACCAATGCATGTTGTTTGTGATGATTAGCCTTGGGCCGGCTTGGGCAGACCTGGGGTCGTGGCTTGGCTTATAAAAGACATGCACTTCTCTCATTTTTTACTCTTGACCATTTGTTGAGACAAAATACACTTAGAACTTTTGTGAGAGTTGCTAAGTCCAAACAAGAGAGAAAGAGAGCTAGATTCTCTGGTGGTTTCATGGGTTGTTGGTACAGTAGCTTCTTCATCTTGTGGATTAAGCTAAGGGGTGCTAGTACACCAAGGTTGCCAAGTGTCTGGGTGTGGACTTAGATAGCCGAAGAAGGAGTTCAAGGAGAGATCAAGGCTTGGAGCTCAGCATCAACAACAATCCAGAGGCATCTAGGGTATAAATATCCTCTCTCATTTCTGTTTTAGTTGCAAAACTTGGTTGTAGAGTTAGATCCATTGATGGGGTTCATATTGTGGTCTTGTTTTTGCTTGAAAAAATCGTTTTGGGCTTGCATGCTTCCGTTGCCGTGTACCACGAACCCCAACAATTATATCTGGGACGTGGTCGAGAGTGTAGATATTGTCATCGGGAGAGTACACACGGATAGCAATGTCGCGGATCCGTTCACTGAACCGTTATCGCAAGCTAAGCACGATGCCCACACCCGTGCTATTGGCTTTAGATTTGCTACCGATTTGGTTTGAGTTTGTATCTTGTATTGTTTGGTTATTATATTTAATGTATTTACCTTTTTGGGAACATTAAGCAGTATTGTATTTATTGTACTTATCGATTGTTAAATGGAGATTTGATAATGCGCAAGTTGCGGGTATTACTTCAAATCTTTACTGTGTTCCAACTTAGCATGTTTTATACTTCCCTGAATGTTTTACATTCTAAATGTCCACAGTCAGTCATTATTCATGGGAAGGAAGTCTGAACGAAGACTGAGGGAAGTGATTGGTCATGTGTCCAATAGTGATTGGGACATGGGGACGCAATACATCACCTGTACTTGAAAGGGGTTTCAAGTGACTGGACGACCCACACCTGACTCCACTTTGTGGTACTAGTCATGAATGGATCAGGATGATAATATCATTTCAGCCTCAGACTGGAGATGCATGTGTCTGCATCACTTTGGTTTGTCTTGTTCTAATTGTTTTCAAACGCAGTCCGTAACTGGCTATTATAAAGGGAGCAGTTTGGCAAAGTATGGTCAATGTGGTGGGCAATGTAGTCAAAGGAATTTGTTCCTCTGTTTAGAGAGATACCCCTGGGCCCCTCGATGATTGGGCACTGACACCAAAATGTATGGCCATGCTCGAGTGTGAAATGATTTGAGTAATTGATTGCAACTTGTATATTTTGGTCGCCACCAATCTCGATCGAGAAACATAATCGTGAAGGACTGAGAATGACTTAGTACCATATCTCACCTTCACATGGATATCGTGAACAAAGGGATGATTGATCACTTATCTATAGAACCATCTCAAACCTATGAGGTTGTGATTTGGTACTTGTCAGGGATGACATACCCCATACAGATTTGGGGGCATAGATGTCTTGCTAGAGGCCGCTCTCTGTCTGTGATACTTCAGGGTACGGTGTGTCATGTGCAAGTGGGAGTCTGTTGGAGTATGCCCACTGACACACGTATGCCGATTCACTACCGATGATGTGCGGGCCTATTGGGTCATACACCTAGCTTCTACCAAAATAGCCCTAAGTGGAAATAGCTGGTCAAAATGGTCAAATTCCAGTTGACCTATGCTTCACGACCGTGAAGGATGCTCCACGGGTCGTGAAGCAACCTGTCCCCACGAGTTCCTACATGGGCCATGCGGCTCATGGACTAGAGTGACTTCACGGTCCTTCACGGGCTGTGAAGGGGATCGTGAAGGATAAAATGCCCCACGGATACCCTTACGACTTGAAGAAACACGGCACGGGCCGTGAAGCTTTTAAGCTTCATGGTCAGTGAGAGGTGGTGAAGCTCGGAAAACTAAGTGGCACTTGATTTTCATTGGCTTCTTTATGGAGGTCAAATTAGAATTGAGTCTTTGGCCGGCTAGATGTGAGAACAACCCGGTTTTGAGGTTTATATAAGGCTTATGCCATTGTAACCTTGGGACCTTTTGTCACTTTCTCATACATACACATATAGAAGTTCAAAGGGGTTTCTTGTGAGAGCTTTTGTGTGTTTCCAGAAGTTAAGGGCTGGTTCAAGTGCATCAAATCCTTGGAGATTGTTGGTGGCTTGGTTTCCTAGCACAAGGTAGAAGAATGTTGGGTGTATAGCTTCGGTAGGAACTTGAAGGCTTCTTCTTCAAGTCATTGCTCATCCATACGTTATCCCCTTCTCATTCCAGAAGCAAGGAGCTTAAGAGAAAGGTATAAAGCTTCTTCCTTGTGTTGGTTTTGGTTGCATGCATTGTTTTCAAGTTTGTACCATTTATGGAGTTCATAGTTTTTCTTTTGTTAAATCCGATTTATTTGCTTTCGTTGCGTTCCCGTGTTTTTGATGAACTCCTACACTATGATAGTTGGTAATCTGGCCAGAGTTAGCAGCGCTATCTCTACCTTCGCTAACTCAGCCCTGTTAGCTGCGCTAACTTTGGTCGGGTAGCGGCGCTAACCCCTCTGACAGATTACAACTTTATTCTTTTCACCTCCACAATCCACCAATGCATGGCTTTTTCATCATTCGGCCTTGGCCGACCTTGGGGAGTCCTGGGGTCATGTTGAGCTCTATAAAATACATGTAACTCTCTCTTGTTAATACTCTTGCCTAACTTAAGTTTGAAAACACTTAGAAACATTTGTGAGTTTTCTAAGCAAAAAAAGGGAGAGTTCCTTGTGAGAGTTCCTGGTGGTTTTTGTTGTTGTTCCAAGATCCAAGATCAAGTGTTGATTTGGTTGAAGGGGTGCTAGTACACCAAGGTCACCAAGTTTCTCGGGGTGGACACTGATAGCTCAAGAAGGAGGTTACAAAGGCTTGGATCTTAGCACACAACAAATCCAGAGACATCAAGACTATAACTCTTCTCTCATTTCTTTTTAAGTTGCAAATCTATGTTGTAGAGTATGGTACACCTTTGGGGTTCATTTTGTGGTTCTTGTTCATGCTTTTAAAATTCAATTTTGTACTTGTTTGCTTCCGTTGTGCTCAACTACAAACCCCAAAAGTGGTATCAGAGCACCTCTACAATAGTTTTGCACATGATGGCTTGAAAAGTCCGAAAAATGTGATTTTTGGTTCTGTCCAGGGTTTAGCGGCGCTAACCTTATCATGTTAGTGGCGCTAAACTGGCCGTAGCGGTTGCTAAGTCCTCTGGCTTTACTGGCGTTAACCTTAAGTTAACGGCGCTAACCCTTTATGGTTAGTGGCGCTAACTCTCAACTGGCAGAATGCATAGTTTTGCCTTAAATCAATTTGGTTGGATTTTTTTTAATTAAACCTAAGATACACTTCGTACGAACTCATCTCAGTACGTGCGAAATGAATTTCACTTCGCAGGGCTGAAACTCATCGTGTTCATCTTCTACATCCTACAATTCGTGTGAAATGAAGACAGTTCGTGCGAAATGAGCGGCACTTCGCACGGTCAACATTCAAACTCAAAAATATTTCGTCGAACTTTATAACTTCAAAAACCACTGATTTGCGATGTTTTTGTGTCGATTGAGTGATTAAATACCATCTAATTACGTCCATGAACATTACTTTTCACTCCAATCTAACAAACTAACACATTATAATCATTTGTGATCCGGTTTTAAGATTATCAAAATTTTCAAACATAAAATTGACCATAACTTTAGATCCAACCGTTGGATTGAAGCAAAAAGCATACCAAATTGATCACGACACAAAGGCGAGTCACACAGATGGAACAAAAAACTCTTTTAACACAGAAATGAGAATCAAAATCGAGAGAGAAATGAAGATGTACTGTAGAGATTTTGAATGTGTAATGAGGAATACGCACGAAGAACACTTATATACCCTCTTTCACTTCGAGCGAAGTGAGGGCACTTCGCATGATGTTGCCCGAAGTTCACACCTTAAGTGACACTTCACTTCATACGCGCTGACCCTTACCACTTGCGAATTGGACTTCACTACGTCTCTTGACCTTTGACTGCGAAGTATGACTACACTACGCACGTTGTGCCATCCAGTTCATGCAGGGTGCTGTCAATTCGTGCGGATTGAATTTCTCATATAAAAACAGAATTTTTCTTGACGATCCTGTACTCAGCACACAACGGTTAGTAACTTCAATGCAAGTCATAAACTTTTAAGCACACGAAAACACAAGAAACTATAAATAAAACACACCAAAAAAATTAGAACACACCAAAAATCTTTTTGTATTTTTCTGATTATAAAGAAAATGAAAATGCAGACTGTTAACAAATTAAATCCTAAAAACTAAGAGATTTGCAAAAATTAAATTACTGAAATTAAATCTTTTTGTGAGAAGGTTCCAAGATGGAGTCAGTACCAGCACATCTATACATAGTTATCATTCATTTCAGAACCTTAGGCACAAACATACTCCCTCAATTTCTGTCTGTCAATCTAACTTTCCTCAGATAATGCATTTTTTTATTATCTAGAACTGAGTACATGGTTAAGACTATCTCTTTCAAAATCTCAGTGTTTTGATTCACTCAGTCGGTTGCACAACTTGAGTACCTAACCACCATGCTTATGTGCTTTGACATTTTGTCAACGCATTTTATGCTCTTTGACAATGGAGGTCAATTTTTCACCTCTTTTGATAATTTCTGTTGAGCTTTTGTCACTGCATTTCATGCTCTTTGACAATTCAACACTAATAGATCTTTCTGTTGAGCTTTTGTCACTGTATTTATATGCTCTTTGACAATTCAACACTAATAGATCAATATATCTATTTCATTTGACATCTCAGATTGGGGTCAATTTTTCACCCTCTTTTTACATTTTGCTCATTGTCGTCTAACACATTTGGCATGGTAACAGGTGTATGCACCAGACTAAGTTAGTCTCAACTGTTATCGACTTGAATACTTGGAATGTCTCGATAGTTTGAATCTTTGATGGATTTCCACATGCATAACCACTTATCAGCCTAGACTCTCATCATATGCCTTACAGGCCGTCTGTTTCTTATCTGATTTGACTCAAATTTTCAGACAGTTTTCTCAAGAATATGTACATGCCTTCAGTCTTAATTTTACTAGACATACTTTGTATTGAAAGCCAGTGTACCATCATTTTCCATTTGAGTTGGATCAACTTCTCATTTTTGTTTTTCTGATTTTATTTTTGTTTTTTTGGTATTTTCTATGTTTTTCTGATTTTTTTTTGTATTTTCTATGTTTTTCTGATTTTTTTGTATTTTCTATGTTGCACCTATCTCCCCCTAAAATACTAAAGAAACTAAAAACTAAGAACAGAGACACACAGACACAGAAAATAAACACACAGAAAATAGCCACACAGGAACATATACGAGAAATGCATTAAGTTGCATCATCAGAGACGACCTCACACTTGGTTTTCATCCCGTTTTCATTCACTAAGAACAAAAACCTGGTTTTATCAAATGCCTTTGTATACAAGTCTGCCTTTTGAAATTCAGTTTGAATAGACAAAACGTCAATTAGTTTCTTTTCCCAGCAGTCCCGTATAAAATGGTATTTGATACCAATGTGCTTGGTCTTATAATGTTGGACAGGATTTTTGGTGATGGCAATGGCAGCAGTATTATCAACAAAAATGGGAGTAGTAGAGAGTTACAAACCGTAATCCCGCAGTTGTTGTTGAATCCAGATGACCTGAGAACAGCAGCTCGCCGCCGAAATATATTCAGCTTCACACGTAGAAAGCGCAACTGCAGTCTGCTTCTTACACTGCCCCGTGATAAGTCTCAATCCGAGACACTGACAACCCCCAGAGGTAGATTTATGATCCTTTTTGCATCCACCATAGTCTGAATCACTGTAGGCCGTCAACTCAAAGTTATCATCACAAGGATACCACAGTCCAAGATTGGGAGCATCCTTCTGATAGCGAAAGATCCGCTGACAATCATCAGATGCTTGACGTTAGGCTTGGATTGGTATCTTGCCATCAGACATGTGGCAAACATGATATCTGGTCTGGATGCCGTGAGGTACATCAGTGAACCAATCATAGCTCGATAAAGAGATTCATTCACTAACTCCCCCTCAGTGTCTGGAGAGATACTGTGATTTACTGGAAGTGGTGTCGCAGCAGGCTTCTCAGTAGACATTTCGAACCGGGCGAGAATATCAGCAACATATTTAGTCTGATGTAGAAAAATCCCTGTCTCTGTCTGCTCCACTTGAAGTCCCAAGAAAAACTTCATCTCTCTCATCGAACTCATTTCAAACTTCTCTTTCATAATCCTTGCAAATTCTTCACACATAATTGGATTTGGAGAACCGAAAATGATATCATCCACGTATACCTGAACCAATATTATGTCTTTATCTTCACCTTTGATGAACAGCGTTTTGTCAATGGTCCCTCTCTTGTACCCATTGTCGATCAGATATTGAGAGAGGGTCTCGTACCATGCTCGCGGTGCTTGATGTAGACCATATAAAGCCTTATTCAGTAAGAAGACTTTGCCTGGATGAAGGGGGTCCACAAACCCCGGAGGTTGATTGACATACACTGTCTCTTGAATTTCTCCGTACAGGAACGCACTTTTAACATCCATCTGATAGACTTTAAAACGTTTGTGCGGGGCGAAGGGGAGAAATAGACGTATAGCTTCCAGCCGAGCGACTGGAGCAAACACATCAGTGTAGTCTATGTCAGGAATTTGTCTGAAACCCTGAACTACTAGCCTTGCCTTGTTCCTGACAATCACCCCCTGATCATCCCGTTTGCACTTCAGAACCCATCTGCAGCCAAAGGACTTAGCACCCTTTGGTTTGTTCACTAAGCGCCAGACGTTTAGCTTTTGAAATTGAAGCAGCTCTTCTTGCATTGCATTAATCCAGGAATCATCTTTGAGTTCCTCAATATGATCTTTTGGTTCAATCTGTGAGAGAAATCCCGAACAAAGACATTGTGTAAAATCCACAGACTTAACCAAATTTGCACCCAGATCGGAGAATTCTTTCATCTGTTTCAGTCTCGGGGACTCTGAAGAGTGAGATCTTGACAGTGTTGCTACTTGCCTCCTGGTTTGAACATGAGAATGAGGATCACCAATGATTTGTTCAGGAGGATGGTTTCTATCAACTCTACTTGATCTCTGCAACTGAGCTTCTATATTAGTTTCCAGATTAGTAACCACGGGTGTCTCCTCAAGTGTTAACGTGTGATCAGCAGGATCATCCACACCCTGTGAACCCTTGTCTGGTGGAGTATGCTGCTCATCTTCAGAGTCGGATTCAGCATCACTGTGCGTCGACGTGTGAGTACTAGAACACGGATTTTGTGTGGTGCCCTTAGAGGAGTTCTGCAGGTCATACAACATCTGAATTGCTATATCATCTTCTAGAGCTACTGGTGGCAGATTAAACGAGTCAAATAGGTTATCATAATCAAATAACCAAGCATCACCAGTTTTTGTAGGAGGCGAAGTATTCCGTTGCACATCCACTTCAAACCATTCTTCCACACAGTTAGAGGTTAAATTGAAAACCCGCTTATTCGGAATGCTGTACCCCAAGAAATATCCCTTCTCAACCTTGGAACTGAATTTACCTTCGGCTTCACGTTTTAACATTGTGCACGGAGCGCCAAACGGTTCAAGATGGCTGATATTCGGTTTCCGATTATTCAACAATTCATAACATGTCTTTCCCAATCGTTTGACCACTAAGACTCGGTTAAGTGTATAACAAGCATTTGCGACAGCTTCGTTCCAAAACCTTACGGGCAAAGCAGAGTCAGCAAGCATTGTGCGTGCTGCCTCTATTAAGGTCCGATTCTTCCTCTCAGCAACTCCATTCATTTGAGGAGTGTATGCGGCACTGAACTGATGTTGGATACCCTTCTCATTACACAGCTTCTCCATCTTCTGAATCTTAAACTCTGTTTTATTATCTGATCTGAGTTTCCTGATCTTCAGCTTATAGATAGTCTCTAACTTGTTGATCATGATTTCTAACGTCTCAAACATTTCCGACTTCTCTTTTAAGAAGAAAACCCAGGAAAATCTTGAATAATCATCAGTGACTACCAGACAGTACCTATCTCCATGAATGCTCTTGTACCGCACAGGACCAAATAAATCCATGTGAAGTAGTTCAAGCGGGATTGAAATGGAGTGGTACTTCTTCAACTTGTGGGGTGTCTTCATCTGCTTCCCCATTTTACATGAAATGCATTTGTCTGGTAGATGGAAGCTTTTCAGATTGACTCCCGTTACGAGCTCATGGTGAACTAAATGATTCATCTTTCTCAAGCTCAAGTGACACATCCTCTTGTGCCATAAAATGGAGTCCTTTTCAGTTGCCTTTGTAAGAAAGCATTGATGCTCCACCTCTTTCACCGTAGCATTTGACATGTCCAGGACATAAAGATCATTATGTCTCGGAGTTGACATTAAAACCATATCTTCGGGAATCTGAAATTCTTTCTTTAGCACATAGCATTGTTTGTCGTCAAACGTCACTTTGAACTCTTTATCACAGATTTGAGAGACTGACAGCAAGTTGTTTGCTAGCTGCTCGACATAGTTGACTTTGTCAAAGCTCACTCTCCCATTAGCCAAGAAACCTTGAGCTGTGATGTGACCTCCCTTATCTCCCGCGAAGCTGACATACCCTCCTTTTATTTTTCTGACATTTGTAAGAAGGCTCAGATCACCTGTCATGTGCCTGGATGCTCCACTATCAACAATCCACGTGTTATACCTGCGGGCACCCTGCACAATCAAGTGAAAGGTTAGTTAGCATTAGGAACCCATGCCTGAATGGTCATGGGTTTCCCATCTTCTCCAACAACTTGCACATTAATCCACATACCAGTAGCTTTGGATTCTACATTGGTATCTGGACTATTGGACGTTTTGACTTCACGTTTGTTGGTCCATTTTAAGTCTTGACGAGGAGAAGCCTTGTGATAAACACTAGAAGTGTGAATCACCTTATAAAGTGGTTCCTTCCCCATCTAACTAACCTCGGAACTTTTAGGTTTACTAGATGTTTCCCCAAAAGTCCTTTTGAGCTGATGAGGGTCAGTTGATTTTTGATTATTTTGATTAAATGTTTTATTTTTCTGAAAATTTTCAGAAGAATCAACTTTCCCCCTGCAGCTCTGTTGTTGCTGATCACACTCATAACTGAGGTGACCAGGTATCCTGCACACATAACAAATCATGTTTGACTGATGTTTTGCAGGATTATGTGGCACTTTTTGCTCAACTTGACATTTTGACTCTACTCCTAAACCACATTGTTTTGGCAAAATTTTAACTTCCTCATAAGAACGGGTTGCAGGAGACTTTGCACCCTCCTTTTCTATGGTTCGGAGTGCTGCTTGCACATTTTTCATCAACGTGCCTTGTCCAGAAGAATTGACCTCTTTCATCTGAGGCTCACCAACTACTCCCTTCATTTTTAAATCAGGTTTTGAGGTTGAAGCAGACGGTGCATCAACCTTGGAAGGAAGTTGGTCAGCTTCAGTAAAGACATCTGTTTGCACCAGTTGGTTTAACACTGGTAGTGGACATTTAGTATATGCCTTTTTGTCTTTTTCTGAATCGGAACCTTGAGGTCTCCGGTCGATTATGTGCTCAAATAGATAAGATGAAGTTGAATAACTTTTCAGTTTATGATTGAGAGTCTCATAATCTACCTTAGAACTAGCAAGGTCTCGCTTCAGTGTATCTATCTGATTGATGTAGAAAACTATGGCATCCTGTTTGTTTAGCAATGCTACCTCTAGTTCTCTAATTTGTTTGTTCTAGCTTTCAATTTTATCTTTTAGTGTCTTTTCCCTACCTTTAATGATTGAATTTTCATGCAATTTAGAGGTAAGATCACTGACTTGAGATTTCAAAGATAAAATATTTTGCACATAGTCATTGCACGAAGCACAAGGAATGCCAGAATTGTTACTTACCTTTAAATTAGCAGGTTTGCCAGTCATGCACGCCTTAAGATCTTCTGATTTAGTTTGAACAATCACTGGCGTTGGTTCGGCAGCTGGCACTGAAACTGGTTCTTCCTTACTGGCAACAAATTCATCATCAGTTTCCTGCACACTATCTGCTTCAGATTGTGAATCATCATTCAGATCTTGAACACTGGCCAAGTTGGTCTCAGCAACATCGAAAGCATCATTATCTTGAAAGTGTACTGACCAGTCTATCCCCTCATCTTTCTGAACAACTACCATCGCTTCGGATGATCCCTCATGGGATGTTTCAGCTTTCTGTGGAGTAGTGGTAGTTGATGATTTACCAGGAGATGTCCTGAAGGGATACTTGGGTCCTGAGTTCTTTGGTTTCTCACATTCTCTCGCAAAATGACCCTATTCGCCACAGTTATAACAGGTTACAGCTGATTTGTCGAAGCCCAGCTTTGTATCCTTAGTCGCTGTAATCTGCATCCCTGTTCGTTTAACCAAAGCTTTTGCTCTCCTCACAAGGTTGGCATAGGACCATAAAATGTCCTGTCTCTCCATTTCATCATTGTCAATCTACTCATAGTCTTCTTGAGTCAAATAGGCATTTCCAATTTTAACTTTAAGCAGATCATCGTAGGAAGACACCAACACACTAAGCATCCCCATGTGCTCCTTTACTTCTTCAGTACTACCATGCTTGAAATGTTCAGTGTTTAAAGCAGGTAATATTGATTCCGACTTTTTGCTTGAAGGAGCAGAATACGGTGGTCCACTTGTAGTTGCAGAACTGGTTTATCCACTGACACTTGAAGTAAATGCAGTCTGCAATGGAGCATTTGACGAGGTTGCAGGAGAAGAAATGGATCCAGAGTAGTACAAGGAAGGATTCTGAACATAACTACTCAATCTATCTAGATTTTGTTACTCCTGTTCATACTCTTTTAATTTGGTGATGAAGTCATTTAGGTCCATACCCTCGAAACCTTCACCATTTTTCAAGATCATTATAAACGGCCTCCAGCTCTTTGGTAATGCCTTAGATATAGTCTCTACCTGCTGTCTTTCTGAAATTTGCACTCCCAAACTATCCATTTCACTGAGAAGATGGTTGTATCTGTTGAGCAGATCTGGAAGCTTTTCATTCACGTATGAGGTGAAGTGGTCAAACTCCTTTCTCAACTGTGAGGCCTTGAGCTCTTTCAGAGATGCATTCCCCTCGTTCCTCTTTTGTAATGCATTCCACAAGGAACGTGACATTCTATACCGTCGGAACTGGTGGAAGATCTCATTAGGAATAGCTTGGATCAGATAAGAAAAGGCTTTCTTCTCAGCATCATAAGCCTTCCTCTGATCATCACTCATCTGATCATAGGGAACTTCGATATTCCCTTCACCTTTAGGCACAATATAATCAGCAGAGATGGCCCTGTGCAACCGTGGATCAACCCCATCGATAAATATCTCAAAACGTGGTTTCCAGAATGGGTAGTCTTCCATGGTTAACAGTCGAGGTACTTTGTTAATACCTCCTTGTTCATTGTCCATTATAAGGTTACTTAAAGCAGTGATAGTTTGTTTGGCAGCCATAGCACTCATGTCAGACATCTTGATTAAGACCTAAAACAAACGTAAACACTACGCACGAAGTGAGAATGGTTCGCAAGAAGTGAATGCACTACGCACGTAGTAAACTGTACTACGTACGGACCGACAAACAGTCACACAGACTTAGGAACGTACGGAATGGGGACATAGTATGCACGAAGTGACTTCACTATGTACGAAACAAGTAAATTGCTTTTTAAGAAAAAATTTAACACACTGCGAAGTGTGAAGCACTACGCACGTGTTGATCACCCACTACGCACGGACAGACACACAAGCTACCGAAGATTCTAGAGTACCAACGACCCACTACGAATGCACTGAAAATCATTACGCACGTAATGCTAGACACTACGCACGAGTAAACTGCAACGATTAGAATAATTTTTAGATAACTAAGACACACTATGCACGTAGTGAGGAGTACTACGCACGAATAACCTTCAACAATTCAGACCTTTTTAACGTAAAAACTTGAACTTTTTGACCCAAAAACGCCCTGTTGACGATTATACGTACGAAGAAACACTTAGAAAACGACAAAAAAAAAACACCTAAATGACCAAAATGACACCTAGATCACGAAACCTAAGGAAAAGTGATCAATCAAAGCACAAGGCTTTGATACCACTTTGTAGGACCGTGGGGGTTCTAAACTAACACACCCTAATGCTAGGACTGATCTAGGATGAGAAATAGTGCGGAATATCTATTTCCCAAACCTTCTAAGGATTCTAAGATCTGCTTAGGTGTCCGGCACACAGTTAACACGAAGAACACACAGAGTAGGATTAAGAACAACTCTAAGAACTCACACAGAATAACTCACACAGAATGCTTAAGGCTGCCCTTGGATTCGAGAATAACACTAAGTTCGCGTTTATCAAGATTATACGTACGGATATGACGGCTCACGAAGGCTTAAGGTCGATTACGGACAATTACCGGTGATTATCGATCATTCCCCGCGATTCCCCTCGCTAATACGCGGTTAAAACCTATTTATAGGAACAGAAAACGCGGTATTTAAGTTAAACACGTTTCTGCCTTAATTAACTTCCACTACGCACGTAATGCAGTGCACTACGCACGTAATCAATCCAGTACGCACGTACCGGGTGTTTTAATAATAATTAATTAAACATTAATCATCTACCTCACCACGCACGTAATGATCTCCACTACGCACGTAGTGAGCTTCATCACGCACGTGATGACCTTCTCTTATACTTAAACTTCCAAACACACATCAACACATGAATAAGTACTTGTAAGCTTAAAACAAATATAAGGAAACACTTAGAATATATAAACATGTAAACCATTAATTAAAACACATTTGAATTAACATTCCAAGTAAACATGTATGTATTGGATTGATAAGAACTAGGAATTTACAATTATGCACCAACACAGGGTCCAAGTGATGAAAACCATAACGGATCTTCATGTACCGTTCATCAGGTACCTGTCCTTGGCCTTTGAAGCAGAGCTGGGGAAAACACTCTATGAAGCTGATCAGGATGTGTTCCTGTTTCCTACACTCAGCCCCAAGATGTTCAACAACGACATCTTCCCAGAGCAGGAGGGTCTGAGTGAGCCTATGCTACTGATAGCTGAGGCAGCTTCATCAGCAAGTGGATAAGAGGAATCCAGTCAAGGGGGAGCTTCTTAAGCTGACACAGAAGTTCAAGCTGAGTACTCTGCTCAAGCTGAACCAGCAACCATTGAAGCTGCTTCTGGTAAGAACTCTCCACTTTCTCTCTCTTCTCATTTTTCTCCATCCACTTTTGGAGAAAAGACTGCAGTAAACCCAACTTGATCTAACCCATCTCCTCCATCTTCATTCCATTTACATTCCCACTCTGAAGCCACCCCTAGTATGCTCACTGCTGCTAGGGAGAATATCCGAACCTATACACGTAAATCTGCTGTAGGTGGTGCCACTCCTAAAGGCATCACTTGAGCTGAGATCACATTGATCCCTCCACAGGCAGGAGTTGAGGGGGAGACGCCTACTCTTAAGGTGTCAACCTCGAGGCTCATTACAACCCAAAAGCCTTACCCGGGTGTGGTGTCTACTCAGCCCACACTCTCCAGTGCCATGGGAGAGCCTGTTACTGTGCCTAAGCAGACACACTTAGGTAACATTGACTATATGACCAATCCCGAGGGTCAATCACCCCGCTCCAAACCAATAAGCCAACCACCAACCCATACACTTCACATTTCGAGCCCCATTACTTCTCTTCACTTCTCACACCTTATCGCACGACCTGTCAATGTTTCATCTTCAAACCAAGGTAATTCACAGGGTCCAAACTCTTGTGCAAATGAGTTTGAGGTTCCACACCAACCCTTAGACGATGTACCCAAGTTCCTACCTACTCAAGCTGACTTGGATGACTTAATGAACTTCTTCAAAAGTCAGTTTGACGAGCTGCAACTCAAGAGAAAACAAGACAAGAGGAATATGCTAATGATTTTGGATTCTCTGGAGAAAGATGTCCAGCATTTAAAATCTGCAGTGGCTGCCCTACGACAACAAAAGACTTCAACCTCTGTTGATGATGACAAAAAGGGGGAAAAGGTTCCAGAAGCTGAAGCTAAGTTTATTCAAGCTGAAGCTTTACTACTATTGGCAAAGGGAGCAGATCAGGTTGAGGGGGAGAAAGAAACAGAGAAATAACCTGAGCTGACTGAGAAAGCAAAAGGGAAAAGAATAGTAGTAGTCAGCTCAGATGAATCAGAAGCCCCTCAACAGAAAACAAGGAAAATGATTCTAAGTGAATCATCAGCCTCACATGAAGGCTCTGCTGACAAAATGACTCTACAAGAAGGAGCTTCACTGATGGCAGCTAGGAGAATGGAACAGGAAGATGCTGATCAGCTTGGAATTTCGGTTGAAGAACTGAGAAGAAGACAAATGGATGTTCAAGCTGAGTTAGCAGAGGAGAAAGAGAGAAGAGAAAGAGCTTGGGCTGAACAAATCAAGAAGCAGAATGAAGATCTTTCTAGACTCAGACTACCAATTATGCCGAAGGAGGAAGAAGTAGAGGAGCTTCCTGTCCAGAGTCAACCTGAAGGGGAAGACATAACTCAGTGTAATACAAGGACCTACATCTCCTTTCAAATAAGTACACTACAGTTGAGCTCAGCTCAAGGGATCATTATTATAGAGTTTGTCTTTAGAAATGGTGAGACATCATCTTTGGAGCTGAATCAAATGCATAGACTGGGTTATGAAGAGTGGAAGCAAGTTTCCATACTTATTAAGCAGATGGAAAAGTCCTCTGCCAGAAATCAAGTTAAAGATGAGTTGCTAAGGCTACTTGCAAGAGCTGATTCATTGAAACTCATACCCAGGTCTGAGATAGCTACCCTACTAACTTCTTTTCATAAAGTTGGAAAGAAGAAGCAAACAAAGCCAGCTGGACTAGCAAATTTAGATACGTAAAGTCTTGTTCTTCCTAAAGGCTTAGAGTTCAAAGAAAACACTTATGTGGAAAATCCTGAGAAAGGATTCATGTATCTGGATAGAAATGGAGAAAAATGCTTCCAGTCTGATGCAAACATATACACATGTGGGGTATCTCAAGTGTTTGCTCTCAGAAAAATTGTAGAAAAGACTGAACAAACTGCAAGGTTCAGATACAGAATAAACAGAGCAATCAGATCTCAGAAGGATAGCTTCAACACTTACCTAATCTGAAAGAAATCCTTGAAGAAATCAACAAGTAGATCAACGAGTTTGAAGAGCTGCATCCTGAATAGATTAGTTCTATTGATAATTAGATTAGTTCTAATTTTCGTAAGCACTTAGTGTGCATGATCTAAGTGATCAACATTTTGTATTATGATAAGTTCAATTAATACAAGTATAAAGTTTGATATGTTCAACTGTGTTGTGATGTGTTCATATTCATAAGTCTGATAAGTTCAGCTTAAAATTGATATGTTCAATTAAAATTTGATTAGTTCAAATACAAAAATCTTGATAATTTTATGATTTAAAACATAATTCTGTTAAACAAACTTACTAACTGTTTGATGGTTTTGTCATCATCAAATAGGGGGAGGTTGTTGGGAAAATGATCTCATCAATTAAGATTTGATGAGACAAAGTTATGTTTGTAAGATTTGTTCTACATATAACTTAAACAGAATTATGAAGCTTAGTCAGACTAAAGACATATAGTGATTCAGACTGAGTATAGGCTGAATATAAGCTGAGCATATGTTCGATCAGCTTAGACTATATCTTAGTAAGACTATCAATATGTTTGATAAGTTGTGTGTGTAAACTAAGATATACATATTGAGTTTCAGCTTGATGAGTTTCAAGCTGAGTGACTCAGCGTGAATACTAAGTCAGCTCAATAGAGTTGCTAAATATGTTTTAGTTAGTTCTTTAGACTTCTAAGGATGAGTTAATACTTATACATGTTTGTTCATGTTTATTTTCGAGTGTGTTCTCCAAGAACTCAGCTTGATGAGTTTCAAGCTGAATAACTCAGCCTGACTAAAGAAGTCAGCTTAAAAGAATTTAAATATGTTTTAAATTTTGTTTTTGTAGGACCGTGGGGGGTTCTAAACTAACACACCCTAATGCTAGGACTGATCTAGGATGAGAAATAGTGCGGAATATCTATTTCCCAAACCTCCTAAGGATTCTAAGATCTGCTTAGGTGTCCGGCACACAGTAACACTAAGAAACACACAGAGTAGAAGCAAGAACAAACACTAAGAACTCACACAGAATGCTTAAGGCTGCCCTTGGATTCGTAAAGAACACTAAGTTCGCGATTTTGTAGGCTTAAGGTCGTATATGGTCGATTACGTAAAGCTCCCGGTAGATTTCTAGCGATTACTCGATTACCTGACGATTACCCGCGATAATACGAAGTTAATCAGTATTTATAGTGTAATTAATTTCACTACGCACGTGATGCAACGCACTTCGCACGTAGCGAGTCCAGTACGCACGTACTGGTTGTTTTAATGATAATTAATTTAACTTTAACCGACCTAATCATCACGTGCGAGTTGAGCTTCACTACGCACGTAGTGGACTCACCACGCACGCAGTGAACACATCACGCACGTGATGACATTTCACACAGACTTAAACTTCCAAACTCACATCAACACATGATTAAGTACTTGTAAGCTTAAGATAAACATAAATAACCACTTAGAACATATAACCATGCAAACCATTAATCAAAACACATTTGAATTAACATTTCAAGTAAGCATGTATATATTTTATTGATAAGAACTAGGGATTTACAAATATGCACCAACAGTTTTAACTCTCTATATCTACGGAAAGGATAAGAAGACTTCAGAATCAAGACTGAAGATTGAAGACTCAAGATAAGAAGGTTCAAGATTCAAGATTCCGAGTTATCCGATAGTTAGTTAACAAGTTAGGATTAGTCCAATTTGTTAGGAACCGTAGCAACAGGATTATAAATACTTATCTCCTGATAAGTTTAGAGGTACGACTCAGAGACGATTACGACTACGTGTTACAGAGCCAAACCTTACCTCACCGTATGTGTTACGAATCTTGATTACTGTTTGTCAGATTAACGTGATCAAGAAAGTCACAGATTGCCAAGTTGTTCGTGTGTTCGAATAATCACATTAGTTGTGATATTGGTAAGTTATCAATCTATGTAAATCCTGTTTAGAGAGTCGTCAGTATCTATAATCATAAGTTGATTATAGATAGCTAAGTTTGAGAGATTGAGAGATTTATATTAGGTGGTTATATATCAAGAGTTGCTTACTTGATAGTTATTGTAATCATCTTCTTATTCAAAGCATTGTAACCATCTTCTTAATAAAAGCATTCGGTTGATTGTGGTTTGATTTACTTTGTGAAACACTTTTAATTGATTTGTTCAATTTCCGCAGAAAGCGTATTCAACCCCCCCTTCTACACACCTGTTGCATATTGTTATTCTCATACAAGGGACAAACACTTTTATTATTTATTTTTCGTATAATACTTTGGGTGTGTGTTTACTAAAAAACCTCATTAGACTATAGCTGATCCACTCGGGCTACTGAGGGGTTTAAAGGTTTGTTGCATACGCTAAATACAACTGTGATTCCTACGAAAGTAAGTTTAGTTTCTTTTTTATTTTTGTTCGCATTATAGATTGATGTTTTTAATAATTTGTTCTGTCGGTGCAAGTTATGGTACTTTACTTTGTGCGTATTCCCCCTCCCTCCAAGAGCTGCCAACGTGATGGCTCAAGTAACCCCATGGAGTATCTGTTCTCTCTTATTTTTCACCTTTACACATTTCTAATATTATTTTGTCATTTCATTTAGGGACAATATAAATTTCTAAGTGGGGGTGGGGGTTAAGTTTAAACTTTTGTTTGTCCATGCATGTCGTATGGAAGTGCTTAAAATTGGATCACATTTTTTAAAATTTCTTACTCCATGTGCATGAAAGTGATTAATCTACTTGAATTAGGTCATTTTCTATTTTCTATATTAGATAGTAGTTGAGTATTGATAAAATGGAACGACTTAGCATACTTATATCCCGTACTTAGAGATTGAGTCACATGACATTTTTTTACTGTGTATTCATTTGTTGTGAGTATGTCTGAATACATTCGTTTTAAAACTTGTGTCTAAATTATTTTCGAAACCACCATAATGAGTGTACTAGATGATGCGCGAATATCAGTCTTAAATTTTAACACTAATCTAACCTATATTGACTAACACACTAACATGCAAGCGCACCCAATCGTATAGCAGTAAACAGGGCAACACAAGAATCGTATCCCGAGGGGCAAGAATTAAAATTACTATTAAGAAATAAACTAATTAAACTAAAATAAGGGGTGTTTGAAAACTAGAAGCTAAGCGCTGCCAAGGTATAAAAGATTTGAACTAAAGAAGTGATATTACCGGATTTAATTAGGTTTTTATCCGTAAATATAGCAAGTTTTACACTCTATTTTATGGGGAAAAAAGCAAAATATACACTAGTATATGCTTTAATATGGTTTCAGGTTAAATATGGTGGGAAAGTCGATGAAATGGCGGAACAAGGTCGATAAACGAAAAAAATCGATACTTGAAGTTATTTGAAGCTTAAATGAGAGGAAATGAAGAAAATGAGAAAAGTTGTCAACTCCGACACACCTCTACTGTTTTGATTATGTCTCACTCATATGAACTTGGGTTGAGGTGATTCAAGCGGTCACGATGACTAGACTCAGAGGGCTACAATTTCAGTTTTATGACCATCTCTCAAAAACAAAGGGTCGTGCAGCGAGGAGTAGCTCGCGCTACGAGCACGTCGGCCAGCATTATCTTTTATTTAAAATTCAATTTCAACCACTTTATAAATATATATCACCTTTGTGCGTCCTAGAACCTTTATGAACGAATTTTAAACACTTTTGAAGCATTATAACACCATTGGAAGGTAAGTATTGAAGATAAAACATCCACATTCATCAATTGCCATTCGGTTTATCTAGAGCTTAGATTTATTCTTGTATTAATCATGTGTTTCTTGGGATTCTTGGGATTCTTGTTTTTTCTAAACCCATTTATGCGATGATCTTCTTTTGTATTCATCTTATGATCAAACCCTAGTGATATATGACTTTATTTCCTTGATTAATGTATGGATTGATTCTTGTTTTCATGTTTGTTATTCAAAGTTTCTATCTTTATTGTTTTAAACTTCATTTCTGGATTCAAGGTTCATATTGATTATAAGTTTGAAGTTTATATAATACATGTCCCTCTTTGAATGATTTGTCTATTAATTATTTAATGGATTACTCGAAAAAGTAATTAGGAGCTAGTTTCCATAACCTAAACTTGAAGATCTTAACTTTACCATCACGGATATGATAGGGTTTAGTTGAATCTAATTTAACTTGGGTAAAAGATTATAAACTGGGTTGGTTTTATACTAGATGATCAACATGAAGTTGTTTCTCATAGGATTTGTGTGCATAACCGTCGAACCCAGATGACATGCCCAATGTCATAAGACACTCAAGGGTCACACCTGTGAGGACACGTAATTCAAGAAGTTATGTAATTACTTTTTGGGAGAAAGGCTTTATGACAGTCAGTTATAAACTAGTACAAAGAGTTATAATTACCAATATTAATTAATTAACAAGAATGTTTATATTTATTAGTTAATAAATATATATTCTTAACTAATAATATTTAAGATTAATATTTTGGATATTATCTTAAATAAAGGCTATTACTGATTAATTATTAAAAGGGAAAATAAATAAATATAAATATATATATATAAATATATATATTCGGCAAACTATATATTATATAGATAATATATATTTTGTATTTTGATGATAATTAGTAATAAGGTAATTAATCAAGGTTTCCTATTTAACTCTAAATAGATTTCATCTATAAATAAAGGTTAAATGAGACTTAATTAGGGTTAACAAAACACAAAAAGGAAAAAGAACTCTCTCCCTCTCTCCCTCTCTTGTTCGGCCGAAGAACACCCCAAGGCAAAGGGGTGTTTCGATTATGGTGTTTTGATCATCAAAAGAGCCAAGATCAAGATTGTGTGATTAATCCTTCTAGCAGATACTTGTGGTGCCTCATTATGAGTGGACAAGCTTGAGCAACCCTAAGTTAAGAAAATGTATAATCTTCATCTCTTTCTTGTTCTTGCAGGTATGAATAAACGATAATATATATATATATATATATATATATATATATATATATATATATATATATATCGATTGTACCATGTATGTATGATTGCATGTTTGGTTGAATAAATCTTGATTAATATGATAATATTTGATTATGGCTAATCTTGAATATCATGTTATTATTTTCGATCATATATATACAAACATATAAACCCATGTTTCGATTATATATATATATATATATATATATATTTGCCATACACACTTGTGATTTAACTAATGATCTTAATCCTTAGGGTTTTAAGGATTAAAGTTATTATTTTATTCCGCTTCTATAAATAATAACTAATTTATTCTAATTATGAGTTGGTTCAAACCTGATAGGTTATGAATTATGATAACTCAAGATGTTTTGAATTGCCTTATCTAAAGCCCAACAGTGGTATGAGAGCCTCGGCTCAGTTTATCATGAAGGGATAACAAGTTTATGTTAGCCCAAGTTTATTCAAAAACAGTTAGTTATTGGATAAGGTTTGTAGTTTTTAAATCTTCAACCACAAAGGTTTAAATAGTTAGGTTTAACCGGTTAAAAGATTTAAACTATGTACAATTTATTAATTCATGAAAATATTTGTTTATATATATTTTCGAAATATAGGGATTGACATACGTAATGTTAATCTCAGATTTATTGTTAAATATTATATGTTTTATGATTTTTAATTCTTTAATCAGAAAAGTTAAACCAGTTAGGTTTAACTGGTTTATCTTTTGTTCATATATATATTAATATATGTGTATATCGAAATTGTTAACTAGTTTAGTTAACATGTTAAGTTTTAAAGTTCTTAATCAAAACTGATTTAGTTTTTTGGTTAAAGGATGAACTTTGAAACTTTGAGATTCTAATCCTTATCAACTAGTTTGTTGATAAAATTATTTAAGGTTTAAATTATTTAAAACAAGTCTATGTTTTAAAGATTAAATTTGAACTTTATATGGATTAGGATTTCTAGATTTAAAATTTGATATATATTTATTGTTCATGCTATACATTTATTCTGAATATTTAAATATGCCCGGAAAACGTCACCGGAGATCACCGGCGGCAGCCCAGTTCTGGCGGCCCAGTAGCGGTGGCAGACAGGCAACCTACGGCCCAGCTCAGTCAGCCCAAGGCAGATCCCGACATGACCCAAGTCATGGCTTAGAAGCGATAGCCGGCCCAAGGGCTCCTTGCGGCAGCGCGGTTCCTTGTCTCGGAGCATGTTTCGGGTCATGATAGGCCTAAAGGGTTCGGCCCAATCGTTGCGACCAAATAGTGATCCAGCTGGATCACGGCATGAAAGTGGATCGGCCTAGTTTGGGTTTAATCCAATCGGCTTATGGTCCTTTTTTTATTTAAAGCCCAATACCTTTCTTTAAAATATTTGTTTGTGTTCTCAATTTCTTATTTTAAGAATTAAAATCTTTTGTTTAGATGTTTGGGCTTAGAAGGTGTTTTTAGATTCTATTGGGCTTGTCGACCATTAATCATGCATCTTGGGCTTCTCGGCCCGTCTTTGGCCAATAGGCCTCACGTTATAAAAATACCGTTTGTATTTTGACTTATAATTCGGAATAATTGAATAATACAAGATTATATATATGTGTATTAATTTTATGAGCATAAAATTAATCACTATAAATATAAATTATGGTTAAAGTATTATTTTAACTACTTAAGTTATAATATAAGGTTTATATTTTTTGATTAAAATATAATAATTAACCATAATGATGTATTATTGTTGAACAAAACAATCAAGGACATTTTTTAATCAATTAAGTGTTTTTGGATTAAAACACATTTGGTTTAATAGTTATAATACCAATACTTTAATAATTAATTAAAAGGATTGACAAGGTTTTGGTCAAGTTTTCTCGTCTCGATTAATAGTTTAATTAAGTGAGACATAACAAGAGAAAAGTTTATAGATCAATATATGTTTGTTGTTTGCATTATTTATTATATTGAATGCATGGTTGAATATTTATATATTGTTATATAAATGGGTTTGACTTGTATACTAAAGTCGCATTAGTATTATTAAGTCGCGTTGTAGTTTCTACATGTCAACTACAAATGTCTGACTTAAACAAGTCAGCAATATATTCTTCTTATGGTTGGACATGTAGGTTATAGTTTTTGCCAACATAGACTTGTGGTTGTGTTTTTTTTGTTTTCTGTACTTTTCTTTTGGTTTTGGGGAGGTCTGCGTGCCACTTACAACCTCTTTTACAATGTAAACGTAATAGAATATTATTTTATGTATTCTAGTTTAGATTGTTGTAAACAAAACCAAAGACGGAGCATTTTTCAACACGGAGGAGCAAGACGGAGTTGCTCGAGTCTAGACCGGAAGTATCAAGGCCAGTGGGAGCAAGAGGATAAAACACAAGATCCAGCCACGGGATCTATTTAGCCTAGTTTGTTCCTAGTTAACCCCTTAGGACATAGTTGGCAAAAGTATAACAGATTTACTAACTGTGTGGTTATGCTTTATTATGGGACTATAAAATTAAAGTAGTAGGTTAATAATGTATATTATTAATCAGAGATAAAACCACGGATATGATAAAATTGGTATACGACAACAGCTTTATAAAATTAAATATTTTATGATTATCGTATCAGCATTTTTAAAACAGTTTTCTTTTGAAATGATTTAATCAAAAAACGTATTATGTACCTAGTTTGAGGTATACTAAAATATACGGATTTTAAAACAAGTTCGTTATAAAATGGTTTTACAAAACTAGAAACAAAGTTTTTTTCAAACTTGGATAAAATCCACTAAAATCTTAGACTAGTAGTGCTACACGTCTAGTATGTTGGTCAAATGATCTCATCAGTTTAAATTTGATGAGACAAAGTTAAGTTTGTAAGATATGTTCTAAATATAACTTAAACACAATTATGAAGCTTAATCAGACTGAGCACTTATAGTGTTTCAGACTGAGCATAAGCTGAGTAAAAGCTGAGCATATATTTGATCTGCTTAGACTATATCTTTGTAAGATTATCACTATATTTGATAAGTTGTATGTGTCACCTAAGATATAGGTTGAGTATTCAGCTTGATGCGTTTCGAGCTGAGTGACTCAGCTTCTAGACTGAGTCAGCTCAACAGAGTTGCTAAGTAAGTTCTAGCTAACTCTTATGACTTCTAAGGATGAGTTAGTCATTATACGTGTTAGTACATGTTTGATTTTGGGTTTGTTCTCGAGGAACTCAGCTTCATGAGTTTCAAGTTAAGTAACTCAACCCGACTAAAGAAGTCAGTTTAAGAGAATTTAAATTTGATTTAAATTCCTTTTACTCTCTATATCTACAGCATTTATAAGAAGATTCCAGAATCAAGATTGAAGATTGAAGACTCAAGATAGAAGATTCAAGATTCAAGATTCCAGGTTATCCATTAGTTTGTTAGCAGATTAGGATAAGTTCTAGTTTGTTAGGATCCGTCGGAACAGGATTATAAATACTTATGTCCTAATAAGTTTAGAGGTACGAGTGCCAGACTCTAATCTCACCCCGATCTATTGATCGTATGTGTTACGAATCTTGATACACAATTTGTAAGTTCAACATGATCAAGAAATTCACACATTGCTAACATTGTTCGTGTGTTCGATCTTCACATCTGTTGTGAAGTTGGTAAGTATTCAATGTGTGAATAAATCCTGTTTAGAGAGTCAGTTCGTATCTATAATCATAAGTTGATTATAGATAGCAAATTTTGAGAGACTGAGAGATTTGATTTACATTAGGTGTTTACATATCAAGTGTTGCTTACTTGATAGTTCCTGTAATCATCTTCTTACTAATGAAAACATTTTATTTCATGTGGTTTGATGTGTTATAACACTTTTTATTGATTTGTTCAATTTTCCGCAGAAAGTGTATTCAACCCCCCTTCTACACATTACTTGCTTGTTGAAACTCTCACCAAGGGACCAACAACTGGTATCAAAGTAGGTTGAACGATTTCATAAATTGAAAGTTCATGATTCTGAGAAAGTATACAATGTCGACAAGCAATAATTCATCAAACGTTCCTCACATGGCTGCTAAAGGTTGTCCCATATTTGATGGATCTGATTATCCTATGTGGGAATTTAGAGCCATGCTTTTCCTCAAGTCCATTGACACTCGTATGTACGATGTCATAACTCGTGGACCAATTATCCCCAAGATTTCTACTGCTGTTGGTGATAAGTCTACTGACAAGATAGAAATAGAAGTCAAGAAGCCTTTGGCATCCTGGACTGATGAGGTTTGGAAATTACATTCCCTGGATGACAAAGCAAAGAGTGTTCTGGCTAATTCTCTTACCAATGAGATCTTGCACATTGTGACCGGGTGTCAAACTGTAAAACAAATATGGGATACATTGAGTATTACATATTAGGGCACAGATCTGGTCAAGGAGCAAAAGAAGAATCATCTTAACAGATCCTATGAAAACTTCTCTGCTAAGAAGAATGAAACCTTGCCTTATTTGTTTACAAGGTTTCACTGCTTGATTAATAACCTGCTAAGTATAGGCATTAAAAAGGATGAAGCAGACCTAGTGCTGAAATTTTTGGATGTGTTACCAGAGAAATTTAATGAGGTGACCATAGCACTCAGGGCTGGAGGTACATGACACATGCATAACCTACAGTCCATATATGTGTTCTTGTTTAATCATGAACAGATCACAGAACACAAGAAATCTTCTCAACAATAAATGAAGGATTCTCTTGATAAACATGAAACCGCATTAGTTGCAGAGAGAAAGAAAAAGATTTCAAAAGCCTTCATTGCTGAATCTGAGACTGAGTCAGACTCTCAAGCTGACCACTCAGACTCAGAATCAAGTGATACTGATGATGTTCAGACTATCACTGAACAAATGGCCATTCTTTCCAGAATACTGAGAAGAATTCAAAGGGGAAGAAGAAGATCTGACAGGGGCAAAGGAAAGAGTTCTTTTGATCCCAGGAAAGTTTTGTGCTTCAACTGTTAGAGAAAGGGACACATTGCTACTGAGTGCAGAATGAAGAAGGATGAAACAGCTTTAGTAGCTGACAAGAATGCTTACAGAGCTGATAAGTACAAGAAGAAATATACTCAGCTTAAGAAAGGAAAGCCTGAAGACAAGCCCAATGCAAAAGGACTCTATGCTGAAACTTGGGATACATAATCATCTACCTCAGATGATGATGATAAGTGTCTGATGGCTCAAGAAAATGAAGAGTTTGAATTAGATGAAGTTGATTATGGTTTATCTAAATCAACTTTTGAAGCTGACATGAAGGAAGCTGAAGAAAACAGTAAATTAAGTGACTGGGATCCTTCCTCCATGTACAAGGTTGGGAATTTCAACTATTACACCGATGAAGAAAAAGGTCCTACTTTTGGTTATCTGTTAAATAATTTTAAGACCATCTCAAGCTAACCTCAAAGCTGAAATCACTAAGCTCAGGAATGAGATTAAGGAAAATTATACTCTCATTACTGCTGGAAAGAAAGTACAATGTGATCTTGAATGTAAAAGACACATTAATAAACTTCTAAGGGAAGAGGTTCAGGAAGCCAAGGATAAAGCTGACCAATTTCGGAAGGTCACTCAATCCTGGTGTAAGTCATCAAGGCTTGCTGAGTAGTGCATAAACCAGCAGATCCCTAAACAGGTAAAGGCTGTATTTGGAGGTGACTATCAATCCACAGCTTATGCAGCTGATGATGATGAGATAGCAAGTACAGATTCTGAGGAAGATAGACAACTGATTGAGTCTCAGAAGTCAGCCTTAGAAAAGAAACATGATCCATGCCTAAAATACAATAAGTTTGTAAAGGCAAAAGATCATGGAAATGAGTGTTCAACATCTAAATAGCATAGTAAGTGTGTGCTTGATAGATTAGGCACTCAGCCTATTCAAAAAACTTATGTTATTGAAAGGCTGAATCCAAACCCTTTCAAAAGACAACACTCTCTATATGGCTCAGAGAGAAGTTTCAAGAATAGGAAGACTACTGTAAGTCAGAGGTCATATCACAACAATGGTAAGTCCAAAGTTGTTAAAATTGGTAAGTCAAAAGAATTCAACAGTGGTAAGTCCAAAGATGTTGAAAGTGGTAAGTCCAGCAAACATGACAATGGTAAGTCCAAAGTCAGTGAAAATAAGTTTGTTAGTCAAGCTTCTAATCAAAAGGATAATAAACCTAGATCTGACAAAGGTAAGTCCAAAGTCAATGAGGATCTGGTGAATCAGCTTGCAAAGAAAGTTAAGAAGTTATCCACAACCTATAATCCTAAAACTGAGAGTAAGTTCCCTAAAGGATTATCGGATGATCTATCTCCTATAGTCATTGGTAGAAGGAAATGCTACAACAGTAGAGGTAGAGGACATGAGGCCGAGGACTGTGATAGTGAAATCTTAAGGCTTGAGAAGGAACAAACTGATCAACCTACACATGACTCAACACCTACTCAAGCTGACTAGTCAGTTCCACAAGATGAAGCTGCAAAGTGCTCATCATCTGAACCTACTACAAAGTGGGTTCCCAAATAAAACTAATTTGTTTAGTTTTCTTCTCATGTGCAGGGTTCAAGTAAATGGTACTTGGATAGTGGATGTTCATAGCACATGACTGGGTGGAAAGGACTTCTAAGTGAATTCCAGGAAGATGAAGGTCCTAAAGTAACATTTGGTGATAACTCCCATGGAAGAACTAAGGGATATGGGAAGATGCATGCTGGCAAGGTGACTTTCCAAAAAGTTGCATATTCTAAATGTCTTAAACACAATCTGATAAGTATCAGCCAATTGTGTAATGAAGACAATGTTGTTACTTTTAGGAAGAAAGCATGAACAATATACAATGCTAAGGGTAAGCCAGTGCTAATAGCAAAGAGAGAAAGAGATATGTATCTACTTGATCTAGATTCTGTTGATCCTTACACTCAAACCTGCTTATATTCTCAATTTGTTCCGAAGCTAAGTTGGCTATGGCATAAACAGTTGTCACATTTAAATTTCAAGAATTTAAATATGCTATCCAACAAAGAGGTAGTCTCTGGATTGCCAAAAATCATATTTGTCAAGGACAAATTGTGCTCAGCTTGTGAACAAGGGAAACATCACAAAGGGTCCTTCAAGAAAAAGCAAAATTTTCAATAACATACCCACTACATATGTTGCATATGGATCAGTTTGGACCCATAAGTACTCCAAGCCTAAGTGGCAAGAAGTACACCCTTGTGATAGTAGATGAGTTCTTAAGATTCACCTGGGTAATATTCCTTAAAGCCAAAAGTGAAGATGCCCTGGAGATAATAAGTTTTATCAAACAGGATGAGTTGCAAAAAGGTAAGTCTGTTAAGCAACTCAGAAGTGATCATGGGACCGAGTTCAGAAACTCAACTTTAGAAGGCTTTTGTGAATAAAAAGGAATATTACAAAATTTCTACTCAGTCATAACTCCTCAACAAAATGGAGTTGCTGAAAGGAGAAACAAAACCTTAATGGACGCTGCAAGAACAATGCTATGTGAGGTAGGATTGAAACTCTATTTTTGGGATGAAGCTGTAAGTATAGCATGCAATACCCAAAATAGGTCAATCATAGTCAAAAGACATGGAAAAACTGCTTATGAGATGTATAAATCAAGAACTCCCAATATAAGTTACTTCCATGTCTTTGGTTCAAAATGTTATGTGCTAAATCAAAGAGATCAGCTACATAAGTTGTAACCTGAAGTTGATCCTGGAATCTTTGCTGGTTATTCCTCAATCTCCAAGTTTTACAGAGTATATAACTCAAGGAGAAAGGCTATAGAAGAATCAATTCATGTCTCATTTGATGAAGACAACTTTGATCAAGCTGATAAAAGACAAGCTGACTTGGTCAGTCTGAATGAGCTTGAAAAGCCTGAGGAAACCAAAATGTCAAATCCTATGTTTGTCATGGACGATGACAGTGATGATGATGTATGTCCATCTAAGAAATCCTCACAAGCTCCAAGGGACTCTCAAGCTGAGAAAGATGATGAGTTCATTAATCCCTTTGAAGCTGATATTACTCAGACTAAAGATCTTGGTGATCAACAGTTTGATGACAATGCTGCAATTGAGACTGAGGATGTAAGTTTACCTTAGAGTCCTCAATATCACTCAGATCCAGAACCACAATCTCCTACTACAACATTTAAATTCCTCAAAGATCATCCTCAAGATCAAGTGATTGGTAATGTTCAAGAAAGCGTGATTACCAGATTGAAGGCAACAACAAACTATGCTGCTTACATTGGTTTTCTATCTCAAGTGGAACAAAAAAAAAAAACTGAAGAAGCCTTAGAGGATGAAGATTGGATTGAAGCTATGCAAGTGGAATTAAATGAGTTTGAGAGAAACAAGGTATGGAGTCTTGTCCCAACCCCCAAAGACCATACAATTATAGGTACTCAGTTGATCTATAGAAACAAGTTGGACAAGGATTGAGTGATTGTTAGGAACAAAGCCAGGCTGGTAGCACAATGGTATAAACAACAAGAAGGAATCGATTATGATGAGATATTTTCCCCGGTTGCTAGAATTGAAGCCATAAGGCTGTTCTTAGCTTATGCAGCACATAAAGACTTCAAAGTCCATCAAATAGATGTGAAAAGTGCTTTCCTAAATGGAAAACTTCAGGAGGAAGTCTATGTGAAACAACCTTCTGGCTTTGTCAGTTCAAAGTATCCACATCATGTATATAAGTTAAACAAGGCTTTGTATGGTCTTAAACAAGCTCCAAGAGCTTGGTATGATCCACTGTCCAACTATTTACTGTCAATAGACTTTACTAGAGGTAGTATTGATAAGACACTCTTCATTAAAAAGAGTAAAGGACAGGTGATTCTTGTACAAATCTATGTGGATGACATTATCTTTGGTTCAACAAATGAATCTCTGTGTGAATGGTTTTCCATAGTTATGTCAAAAAAGTACAAGATGAGTATGATGGGTGAAATGACATATTTCCTAGGCTTGCAGATTCAACAAAAGCCTGATGGAATATTCATTAATAAAAGTAAGTATGTTCTTGATTTGATAAAGAAATATGGTTTTGATTCTAGTTCAACCATGAAAATACCCATGTCACCAGCTGTCAAGCTGAGCAAAGACTCAGATGGAAAGTCTGTATGTCAGTCTACCTATATAGGAATGATAGGTTCATTACTCTATTTAGCAGCTAGTAGACCTGATATCATGTTTTCTACATGTGTTAGTGCAATATACCAGGCAGGTCCTAAGGAATCACATCATCAAGCTGTGAAAAGGATTTTTAGATACCTTAAAGGTACACCAAATCTAGGTCTTTGGTATCCAAAGTACTCTGGATTTGAATTAGTTGGTTTTTCAGATGCTGGCCATGCTGGGTGCAAGTTAGACAGAGAATCAACAACAGGAGGATGTCAAATGCTTGGAGGGAAGTTAGTAAGCTGGACAAGTAAGAAATAGAATTTAGTGGCTACTTCTACTGCTGAAGCTGCGTATGTTGCTGCAGGAAGTTGTTGTGCTCAAATCCTGTGGATGCAACATCAGCTTCAAGACATTGGTATGAACTTTAGGAAAACTCTTACTTTCTGTGATAACCAAAGTTCAATAGCCATCACTTATAATCTAGTCTTCCACTCAAGAACCAAGCATATAGAAATTAGACATCACTTCATTAGAGACATCGTGGAAAAAGGTAAAGTTGAAATCAAATTTATCTCCACTGATGACCAATTAGCAGTCATCTTTACAAAACCACTTGATGAAAAGAGGTTCATGTATCTGTTAAGTGAATCGGGTATGCTTAACCCTTATATAAGTGTCTAAAATCTGAGCTTCAGCCTGACAAAGACTAAGTGTCTTAAGCTTAGTGTACAATTTATAGATAAGTTTTCATAAACTGCCTACCTTGTCAAGCTGAGTGATAAGTTCACACGTTTGGTCTGTTCCAAACAAGGTTTAACTGCTAAGTGTGGTTAAAATATAAAATTGAGTTATTCTCAAATAAAAATTACTAAGTGTCATTGAGCCTGAGCAGTATGCTCTACTCAAGCTGAGTTTCAATCTCAAGCTGAGTGCTCAAATCAAGCTAAGTGCTTTACTTACCCTGAGTGATAAGTTTCCTCAGCTTGGTGTGTCCAAATCATGTTTTAATTACTATGTATTATTAATCCATGAGTCTTTGTATTTGAGTCAGTATGAAATGACGTTTTATACCGATTACGTATTGGTGTAATACAACAGTGTAAATAATATTTTTGTAAGTCAAGGATGTTATTTTACATACTTATCTGTTGGGAGATGATGTGTTTCTACTATGTTACTGTTACATCAAGCCGTAAGTTCATTAGAGTAACGGATAAATAGGGATTTCCAACGGTAACTTTTCTCTCTCCTCAAAAAGGTATATATCGGTTGTAACCAAAATTCAGACGTTTACGCTTCCTAAACTTCTGATATTCTCTCTATACCTTCTACAACCACCTACTTGCTAAGTGCATTTCACCGTTCAATAATTCGTGAAACCCTAAATCACTCAGTGCGAACTGCATATTTACTCAGTGTGACGCAAAAACATTTTACGATGGACGGAACCATTCTCAATCTAAGTGATCGAATGGTAGGGAGTGCTGCCTTTAAGAATAATGGATTGCCGTTGATTAAAATCCACAATCAATGAGCATGTCTCGCCATCCCGTAACGCAAAAGAAACAGGGGATACGAAGCGTGGGTGGATTATATCCGCAAATGCCCACTGGCTTTCGTTTTTATTGGAGCACCGGTTCATGTGGTTCCTCAACACCTACTGGAGTTCTGGTATACGTGTGTCTTCGACCAGGACAGAGGCAAAGTTCGAGGTACTGTGCTGAATGGGGAGAGAACCATTGCTCTTACAGTGCATAGGCTAAGGGAGGTTCTACAACTCCGTCAAAATGATGTGTTTGAGCCTATGTGACGAGGCAGGTGGCAAGGTCTGTCCTACCAAGAATGGGTCTCCCACAAACAGAGGGTGTTATCAAAATGACCACCTTTCCAACCGGATTGGGTTTCATGGTGTTAACAGTGATTCATTCACTTGGTACGAAGGTTGGAGGACTGGACCAGGTTAACGAGTTTGAGATGCAGCTGCTATACAACATCTATTTTGCAAGAAATTTGGATTATGCACTGCTCATCTTCAACGAACTCATGGTCCATGTGATGAAGACTACAAGGGATCTTCATGTACCATTTATAAGGTACCTGTCCTTGGCATTTGAAGCTGAGCTAGGGACAACACTTTATGAAGCTGGGTAGGATGTGTTCCTTACCCTAGCACTCAGCTCAAAGATGTTCAACAATGACATCTTTCCAAAGCATGAAGGCCTAAGTGAGCCCATGCATTGGATAGCTGAGAGGGCTTCCTCTGAAAGTGAAGCTGAGGGGTCAAATCAAGGGGGAGCAGCTCAAGCTGACCAAGAGGTTCAAGATGAGCACCCTGCTCAAGCTAAGACATCAACCATTCAAGCTGCACCTGGTAAGATCTCTCCACTTTCTTCTTCTTCTCACTTTTCTCCATCCTCCTTTGCAGACAAGACTGCAGTAAGCCCAACTCAGTCTAACCCATCTCCTCTACCTTCTGTCCACAATAAACTCCAATCTAAAGCCAACCTTGGTGTGCCCACTGCTACCAAGGAAAATATACAAACCTATATACGAAAAACTGCCAAAGGTGGTGCCACCACTAAAGGTACCACTAGAGCTGATATCACATTGATACCTCCACTAGCAGGAGTTGAGGGGGAGACACCTATACTTCAGGTGGCAACCTCAAGGCTCAGTTCAATCCTTAAGCCTAGCCAGGATGTGGTGTCTACTCAGCCTACACTCTCCAGAGCCATGAGAGTGCCTGCTACTGTGCCTGAGAGCAGACACACTCAGGTAACATTGAAATTATGACCAATCCCCAGGGTCAATCACCCACCACTCACCAAATAAACCAACCACCAACCCACTATCATCACGTTTTGAGCCTAATTACTTCTCTTCACTTCTCACACTCTCCAGTATGACATGTCAATGATTCATCTCAATACCAAGGTGAATTACAGGGTCTAACTTCTGGTGCACATGACTTTGAGGGTATATACCAACCTTCTCAAGCTGACTTAGATGATATATTGAAATTTATTAAAGGTCAGTTTGACACATTGCATCTCAAGGGAAGAAAGAACAAGAAGCATATGTTGCTGATTTGGATTCCCTGGATGAAGAGGTGCTGAAACTGAAATCTGCAGTGGCTCCTCTAACACAAACTTCGAACCCTATTGATGATGACAAAAAAGGGGAGAAGGTTCAAGAGGCTGAAGCCGAGTCCGTTCAGGCTGAGGCTTTGTTACTACTAGCTAAGGGAGCAGAAAAGCCAGCTCAGATTGAGGGGAGAAAGGAAAGGCAATAGAAACTGAAACTGAGTTGACTAAAAAGGATAAAGGCAAAAGACCTATAGTAGTCAGTTCAGAGGATTCAGAACCCCCCAAGCAGAAGAGAAGAAAAATGATTCTTAGTGAATCAGCCTCAAATGAAGACTCTACACACAAAATGACTTTACAAGAAAGAGCTTCTCTGTTGGCAGTTAGAAGGATGGAGCAACAGGATGCTGACCAGCTTGGGATATCTATCAATGAACTAAGAAGAAGGCAAATGAATGTACAAGCTGAGTTAGCATATGAGAAAGAGCAAGGGAACAGGCTTGGGTTGAACAGATAAGAAAGCAGAATGAGGAATTAGCCAGACTCAGACTGCCTAATGTGCCTAAGGAGGAAGAAGTAGAAGAACTTCAAGCTGAGAATCAACAAGAGGAAAAAGATATCACTCAGTGTTATATCAAGACACACTTCACCTCTCAAATCAAAACAATCAAGCTGAGCATAGTCCAAGGGATTGTCATTCTAGAGTTCGTCTTAAGAAATGGTGAAACACCTTCCCTGGAGCTGAATCAACTCTACAGACTGGGATATGAAGAATGGAAGCAGGTAGCCATACTCATAAAGTAAAAGATAAAATCTGAAGGCTGCTAGCAAGAGCTGATGCGATAGAAATCATACCCAGATCAAAGATAGTAACCCTACTGACTTCCTTTCACAAAGTTGGGAAGAAAAAGTTATCAAAACCATCTGGATTAGCAAAAAGAAACAAGTACGATCTTGATCTTCCTGGAGGCATGGAGTTTAAAGAGAATACTTACGTTGAAAAGCCGTAGAAGGGATTTATGTACTTGGATAGTAACGGTGAACAATGCTTCCAGTCTGATGCATCAATTTATATATGTGGGGTATCTCAAGTATTTGCTCTGAGACTACTGGTGGCGAAGACTGAACAAAATGACAGCTTTAGATATAGACTGAACAGAGCTATAAGATCACAAAAGGATCAGCTTCAACACTGCCCAATCTGCTAGAACTTCTTGAAGAAATTAACAAGGAGATCCAAGAGTTTGAAGAGCTGCATCCTGAATAGATTACTTCTATCTGTAATTATTAGATTGGTTCTAATAATTTGTAAGCACTAAGTGTGCGTGATCTAAGTGATCAAAATTTTGTATTCTGGTTGTTGGGATTTCGTGGGCTAGCAGCGGAAGCGAAGTACAAACAAATTAGCCCAATGTATAACTCATCAAAACAAGAAATCCCAAAAGAGGACCAAACTCTATGTATAAGAAATGCAACATGCAAGAGAGAAAGAAAGTTATACCTTCCTCCTAAGCTCCAGAAAAGATCAAGTGGTTGTGTTGATGATGCTCAAAGAACGAAAAATGGATCTTCTATTGAGGTATACCCCGGGAACACGTCAAACCACGATTGCTAGCAAGCCTTTGTGGTACTTCAACTCCAATAGCACTCTAGAACAGCAATAAATTGAGATCAAATCTGGAACCAACACACTAAACCCTCTCTTCAAGCTCTCACAACTTAAGAGAAAATATATGTGTGTGTATTAGCCTTGAGAGCAAAATGAGAGCATAAAACCATCTATATTTCTCTTCATTTTGTTCTCCACGTCCATATAATCACTTCTAAACCGGCCAAAGACATAATTTGTTGTCACACATGCATTGGTTATCCTTGGAGGTAATTTGACAAAAAGCACATGCAGCCGTAGCGGCGCTAACCCTTAGGGTTTAGCGGCGCTAACCCCTAGAAGTTAGTGATGCTAACGCGGCCTGCCAGTGATATGACACAAAGTACATGCAGCCGTAGCGGCGCTAACTCTTGTGGGTTAGTGGCGCTAACCCCTTAATGTTAGCGGCGCTATCGCGGCCTGCGATGTCAACTTTTGTCTTTTGTAAATTTTGGTCCCTTTACTTTAGTTGCTGTCAGGTTTGACCCCGGTGTATGACCCAATAGGCCCATACATCATCAGCAGCGGTCTATATGGCGTACATACATTAGTAGGCATATTTCTAACAAACTCCCACTTGCACATAATGCATCGTACCCATGTAACCACAGACAAAGAGCGGCCTCTAGCAAAGCATCGATGCCCCCAAGTCAGTATGGGTTCCGCCTCCTTGCAGAAAACCATAACCTACAAATACGTAGTGGTCCTATAGGTAAGTGATCAAACATCCTTTTGTTCGCGATATCCTTGTGAACACGAGACATGGATTAATATGTCAATCTCCAGATCGTTCACGATTATGTTTCTCGATCTTGATTGGTGGTGACCAAAATTTAAGGACATATATGATTCTCAATCAATATTCCTTTGCACATGGCCATGCTAGTTTTGGTGTCAGCGCCCAATCATCGAAGGGCCCAGGGATATCTCTCATATCAGAGGAACAAATTCTGTTGACTGTACAATCCCATCGCGTGAATCTTATCTTACTTAACTATTCCCTTTATAATAGCCAGTTACGAACTAAGTTTTGAAATAGCCAAAGTAAGAAAGATTCATGCTATAGTAATTCATACATCTCAGGTCGAAGGACGTAATGATATTACCATCCTGAGTTACTTGTGACCATGATCCATGAAGTGAACTCAGGTGTGGGTCTTCCATTCAGTTGAAACTCCTTTCAAGGATAGGTTACTGTTGCGTTTCATGCATTCAATTCTTGATCAATGCATAACCAACACCTAACCTCAGCCTTAATTCAAACTTCCTTCCCTTGAAGAATGACTGATTGTTGAAATTTAGAATGTATAAACATTGTAGGAAGTGGTTAAACATGCTAAGATGGAACACAGTAAAGACCAATGAAGGTAACCGCATCATGCGTATATATAGTCTCCACTATATATCGATACAATCATAGGTTAGCAGTACTGCTTACAGTTCCCAAATCTTATTAGTAAATCAAACATTTACTAAAACGATATTCAAGCCTCGTCATTAGCATCAACAATGCTATTTTACCTAGTACGAAATTCATCACTAGTATTTGACAACGGCTTAATGATGGGATCATTTACGAAATATCCCTTTGTACTCTTTTGTATTCTCTTTATTAAACCACTTGCATAGTGTTTATCAAATAGATCATACACAAGGTTATCATAGTCGTCATATCCTCAATGTTACCGAAGTCTACAACAGGATTAATGATACTAATGATTATTAGAGTCGACATGCCCTCAATGTAACCGAAGTTCACAATAGGGTCACTGACACTCACGTTTATTAGAGTCGACATACCCTCAATGTTACCAAAGTACACAATAGGGTCAATGACATTCACTGGAATTTAAATGTCGTATCAACACCACATATCTGTTTATTCAATACTCCGATTAAAATCGACAGTCTTATTAGTATAGATTGACTTGCAGTAAAACTTACTCAAGACAATTCTATTTTCATCGAACATCAAGAACATACTTCAGTATTTCTTGAATTTTAGAATCCCCTTTACTCCATATTCTCTATATGTACTCGTGAAACAATAATCCCATCAATAGGTTGAAAACAACCCTAAATTAGGACATTATTTTCAATTGAGTATACTTTATTAGGAACACATAAAGCTCCCACTAGGCCTGACAAGAGTATCTAGCTTAATCTATGCTTTCTAGAAAACTCATTCCTTTGATTTTCTCATAAAGCAAAACTACAGCCACAAGATGTAAGTTTTGTCGACTTTAGTCATGGACATAACTTGGATATATTAGATGTGTAAGACCTCGGAACATGCTTCAAAACATATCCTCAACTTAATCCTGTGAAGGATCTAGATCTTCTTAATTCTATGTGAACTTACTTGTTTCCCCAAAGCGACAACAATGCTTCACATAATCCAGACCTAATCTGGATATTATGGATGTGTGAGACCCTCGGAAAGTGCCTCAAGCATTTCCTCAACTTAATCCTATGAAGGATAAAGGTCTCTTACGTCCAAGTGAACTAACTTGTTTCCGCAAGGTGACAACAATATTTCACTTTATCCAAGTCATCTTCCACATAGCCACTAGAACATGTTTCCATATAATCAACATGAAACACTTTTTCTCTAATCGGTATTTGAAGTTGTCTATGATTGCATATATGTTATTCCTTACACCCTCCTTGGATAACACCTTTGGTGTGGGATTAACCCAAGTTAAATACTTGGATGCAGCAAATGGGTTACATTTATATATATATCATTCCCTTCTTATATTCACTAGTGAACTCTGGGTCCCACTATGTTTCCGATGAATGGTGACCTAACAATGATTCACCATCAAGCTGTTGTTACTAAAATATGACAATATCATATCTAAACAGCCTTCTTGACTTCCATCAGATTTAAAGAAGCAATGGATATTGTCAGGTTTTACCAGCATCTCTAGTTGATTAAATGCTAGTGTCAACATTAGGTCTCTTATTTAAGTTTTACGTTCTTCCACTGGAATGCTTTTGGATATTGTCTTCTCCTTTTTGAGAAACCAAACATGGTTCCCATAAGTTCAAAAAACAACTACCCAAAACTCAGATGAACTACTTAAATATATATAAGCATCAACTTAGTTTATAATTCATCCATCTCCCACTGAATGTGGACTGGATAATTTTAAGTTATGAGATTGACAAGCAAATGGCTCTTTCTAGTCAAAATCTCATTGGATGCTTAAGTGACCATTATGTTATGTTTTAGATTGAGGACTTTTTATAAAATTAATGTATACCAATTACATTGAATACATGTTTTAGGCCTGCCTTTCACCAGATCATCAATAAAGATATCTGGTTTTCTTTAATGTGACACCATGTACAAATGCGTCTTTCAGAGAAAACGAATTATGGGTTAAACCTATGGTCCATTTCATATTTAAACCAATATAGATAAGAAAACTTAGCATATTTACTGGATCTCAGAGTTTGATATCTATATGCCCTTACTAATTCTTAGTTTTCTTTAGGTTAGTTCCGAACACCTCCAGGTTTCAGACACAAACATTTTATCTAGTTAAACATTCTCCCAACAACTATCATAAAGATGGTGATGGAGAATTTTACTAGTGTCACTCTATGTGGTATACTAGAACGGGTTATCCACACAAGTGTGATCAAAATCCAACAAGTCTCAATCCTTTCCTACCAACACTGGTGAAGGATTTCTTAATCACCCAAGTCCAATAAACAAGATTTATAACTTTCATTTAGCCAGAGGCTAAAGTTTTACAAAGATCCTAACCACGTGGATCTAAGTGATGTAAATATTGTTTACTTGGTCAAGTTTGATTAACTTAGAGCTAATGTATCCAAACCACTTTTGGATCTAAGAATCAATTATTCATGATTGCCTTATTACTTATAACGTGCCTTTATGTATGCAATGATATGGATAAGTTTTGATAAAAACATCTCAAAACAATTTTTCAAAATGTTTCAATTCCAAGTTATATCCATCGTCATCAAATGTGTATTTAAGCACTACAAATAGTCAAAAATAACACATAAGCATAGACATGGATCAAATGTGAAATGAAACCACCAAAATGAAAAATCTTTTATCAAAAATACAAGATACAAAATACATCCATCATCTTCAAAAGAACATACAATAAAGCAAGTCTTGCCTCGCAGGGCACAAATATAAAAGTAATAACTAATCCGGAAATAATGGCGAGACTAACACTCCCAATTCTCTTGTAGAAGACAATCAACAGAGTTTCTTCTTCAGATATCCGGCTCTTCAAGCTCTTCCTTCTTGCGACGAACAGACCTACACTTTGTAACAAAATAAATTTGTGACAAACGTGAGTCTTATAGATCGGGTGTGCAACCCAGCTTATTAAGGAATAGCAATGAAGTATAATAATGAAAGTACCTCAAGTAGTAAAATTAACTCTCTCTTTTCTGAGAAGTTTTATATAATCTCGGCACGAAGGGCAGGCATGACGGCCCCAATCCCCAAATCATCCCTAGAAGTAGCAAACCACCCCTTGTTGAGTCTCCTTAGGCACATCGTCAATGTCCATAGACACAAAACTTGAAGAAAGCTTGGATAATCCAACTTCTTCTGATGGGATCGATTTCTTCTTCATAATTTGTTGTTCCTTAGAACCAAGAACGGGAGTGGATGAGGATGATGCATGCTTTGACATGTTAGATTCTACATCCTTCAATATTCCATGCAATTCATCTATAGATATTTCCTTTCCATGCATATGATAGTCCTTGACAAACTGTTCATATGATGCTAGCAGAGACTGAAGTATGAAATTCACACCAAGCTCCCTCCCTACAGAAAATCCCAGCTCTCTCCATTTGGTCCATGTCTCATTTCATCTTCAAAACATGGGCACTAACACTCCCGCCTTCCCGCATCTTACAACCGGTTAGACTTTTAACACACTCATAATGTTCTTGTCTAACTTGCTGTTGGAATTTATCCTTCAGTTTGTTAATCATGTCATATACAGTCATGTGCTCAAATTGCTTTCACAGTTCTAAGCTCATACTTGATAACATGAGACAAGCAACATCGTGTGTATCCCGAACACGCTTTTCATGCACCTATCAGATGGTCCATGCCGCATCGATAGCAGGTGGTTCAGGAAGGGGTTCCTCAACGATGTGCAACTTAGAGTCGGCACGTAGGACAATCCTCAATTGCCTAAGCCAGTCAACAAAGTTAACTCCCGTGAGTTTCTCCCTTTGTAGAAACATACGAAGTGAAAAGTTCGACGTGGTGTAGTTATGATTCGACATCCTATATTTGTATAGAGTACACAAATTAGTCAGTTTGATTTAATCCTCGTTAAAATAATTACCCATATCGTCTCGAAAAATATTTTAACAAGGGCTAAGAACCATATTTCACTACAATTCAGGACGGGTTTGCCGCAGATCACTTCATGGAGCTATTTAGGCCGATAACTATTTTACCGATTGCAATCTCTATTGCAACTCTTAGACACTTGCGGGATCTTACGACAACCATCGGTCGTTTGGCACGTTTGATCCCTACCTGCACCAATTCCAAATTAAAATTCTTGGTTGACTCGTGCTAAGCTCGACAATCACTCAAAGATTTTAATTTGCAATTGTAAATCGTCCGTCAAGACATACGATGTCAACCCCACCAAAATTGGCTCGTGCTAAGCTCGACAACCAAAATTGTGAATTTGCCACACTCACCTTCCACATAGTTTTATGAGAGTTAGCTCATGCTAAGGTCGACAACCAAAACTCATAAATCTAGATTCGGGTGGTATCGACTTACGAATGGTACAAGATTTATGTTTTAGAAAACAGGCTTTTGTTTTCGGCTTGGTTACAGATTAACTTGTTTAGTGACAAAACCTATTTCCACTAGGTGAGTTAATCTTGTATGTGAGCGCGCGCGAGAGTTGCAAACCATTTTTACCAAATCTCTTGTGATTTTATTAGTTTCGAAAAATTATCTAGCATGCGAATCCTAAGCAAACCATGCAAGAATAAAATCACATCACACGCATATAAACAAAATAAATTGGTAACCCTTGCCAAAATCCTATGCGTTCTTCCCGTGAGCCAAAACGGGAAGAACGTGGTCAATCTAAGGACAAAAGGCGTTCGATGCGAGCTCCCACTAGAACCGTCATCTCCAATGGATTTCACCGGCTTCTATGGACATCCTCCATCTCCTTTTGACTCCATATGTGTGTCTTCATCCAAAATTTACAATACATACAAATAGAAAATAAATGGCATGCAAGACACAATTTTCCTATTTAATCATTTACAAATTGCACGGATGAATGAAATGGCATGCAAGCAACAATATTATTACAAATGTATCAATTTTAATAAACATTACAGCCCAATGTGATTTAAAATCACCAAATGCATCCAAACACACAAAGTCAACCACAAGGTTAAAAGGCAAGGTTTACCAATTTCAAATCAACCACATACAACCAAACATAACAATATGGTAACAAAATTACCAAATAAAAATCTGGAACAAATTTCCAGAATCTCAAAATTGACAAAAATTCCCGAGACCAAACATGAAACCAAAAATTGTTACAGCGTGTTTAGCGCCGCTAACTTTTATGAGTTAGCGCTGTTAGGTCCAAAAGAACAAGTGATTCGAGTAATAATGTAGGATAGATGAAGATTGCATGTGTAGAACTATAGAGAATATGATTTTCACCTTGGAAAACACCTAGTTCATATATTCATTATGCTTGGCAACCTTACAAACTCAATAGCCATAAGTCTATTTATACCTCAAAGGTATATTACATGAATATCTCATATAAACTCCTATTTATATACAATCTAAGACTTTACAAGTGCCGCTAACTCAAGGTTAGCGCCGCTAACCCCGGTTCGACAGAAAACAAATATTTTGATTTCGGATTTTAAGGCCACCATGTGCAAATCTAACATAGAGGTGGCTCTGATACCACTGTTGGGATTTCGTGGGCTAGCAGCGGAAGCAAAGTACAAACAAAATAGCCTAATGTACAACTCATTAAAGCACAAAACAAGAAATCCCAAAAGAGGACCAAACTCTATGTATAAGAAATGCAACATGCAAGAGAGAAAGAAAGTTATACCTTCCTCCTAAGCTCCAGAAAAGATCAAGTGGTTGTGCTGATGATGCTCCAAGAACGAAAAATGGATCTTTTATTGAGGTATACCCCGGGAACATGTCAAACCACGAGTGCTAGCAGGCCTTTGTGGTACTTCAACTCGAATACCACTCTGGAACAGCAAAAAATTGAGATCAAATCTTGAACCGACACACTAAACCCTCTCTTCAAGCTCTCGCAACTTAAGAGAAAATATATGTGTGTGTATTAGCCTTGAGATCAAAATGAGAGCATAAAACCATCTATAACTCTCTTCATTTTGTTCTCCAGATCCATATAATCACTTCTAAACCGGCCAAATACATAATTTGTTGTGATACATGCATTGGCTAGCTTTGGAGGTGATTTGACAAAAAGCACATGCAGCCGTAGCAGCGCTAACCCTTAGGGTTTAGTGGCGCTAACCCCTAGAAGTTAGCGGCGCTAACGCTGCCTGCCAGTGATATGAAACAAAGTACATTAAGCTGTAGCGGCACTAAGTCTTGCGGGTTAGCGGCGCTAACCCCTTAATGTTAGCGGCGCTATGGCGGCCTGCGATGTCAACTTTTGTCTTTTGTCAATTTTGGTCCCTTTACTTTAGTTGCTGTCAGGTTTGACCGTGGTGTATGACCCAATAGGCCCATACATCATCAGCAGCGGTCTATATGGCGTACGTACATTAGTGGGCATATTTCTAACACTAGTTTGATATGTTCATCTATTTATGATATGTTCATATTTCTTAGTCTGATTAGTTCAGCTTGAATGAATGCTTTGAGTAGTTCTTGTTCAATATTATGATTGGTTCGTATGTTCAACTTATAATTGATAAGTTTAATTAAAATTGATAAGTTCAATTAATATTTAATAAGTTCAAAATTAAAATCTTGGTAAGTTTAAGATTTAAAACATAATTCTGTTCAACAAACTTAAGAATTGTTTGATGGTTTTGTCATCATCAAATAAAGGGAGTTTGTTTGTCAAATGATCTCATCAGTAGAAATTTGATGAGACAAAGTTAACTTTGTAAGATATGTTCTAGATATAACTTAAACAGAATTAATGAAGCTTGATCAAACGGAGCACTTATAGTGTTTGAGACTGATCATAAGCTGAGTACAAGCTTAGTATATTTTTGATCAGCTTAGACTATATCTTAGAAAGATTATCACTATGTTTGATAAGCTGTGTGTGTTACCTAAGATATAGGTTGATTATTCAGCTTGATAAATTTCGAGCTGAGTGACTCAGCTTCTAGACTGAGTTAGCTCAACAGAGTTGTTAAGTAAGTTCTAGCTAACTCTTATGACTTCTAAGGATGAGTTAGTCAGTATACATGTTAGTACATGTTTGATTTTGGGTTTGTTCTCGAGGAACTCAGCTTGATGAGTTTCAAGCTCAGTAACTCAGCCCGACTAAAGAAGTTAGTTTAAAAGAATTTAGATTTGATTTAAATTCCTTTTACTCTCTATATCTACGGCATGGATAAGAATATTCCAGAATCAAGATTGAAGATTGAAGACTCAAGATAGAAGATTCAAGATTCAAGATTCCGGGTTATCCGTTAGTTTGATAGCAGATTAGGATAAGTTCTAGTTTGTTAGGATCCGTAGGAACAGTATTATAAATACTTATCTCCTGATAAGTTTAGAGGTACGAGTGCTAGACTCTAATCTCACCTCAACCTATTGATCGTATGTGTTATGAATCTTGATACACAGTTTGTAAGTTCAACGTGATCAAGAAATTCACAGATTGCCAACATTGTTCGTGTGTTTGATCTTCACGTCTGTTGTGAAGTTGGTAAGTATTCAATCTATGAATAAATCCTGTTTAAAGAGTCAGTTCGTATCTATAATCATAAGTTGATTATAGATAGCAAAGTTTGAGAGATTGAGAGATTTGATTTACATTAGGTGTTTACATATCAAGTGTTGCTTACTTGATAGTTCTTGTAATCATCTTCTTATTAATGAAAGCATTTGATTTCATGTGGTTTGATGTATGTTAACACTTTTTAATAATTTGTTCATTTTTCCACAGAAAGTGTATTCAACCCCCTACTGCACATTAGTTGCTTGTTGATACTCTCACCAAGGGACCAACATAGTGGTACACCTTTCCTGCTCCCGGTACCTTGGTGTGTTGTCATGCCCAAACCGTGCATACTGGGGTTCAAACCGATATGGGGAGGGGGTAAAAGACTTTGCGATTCCCTGATGTAACGGGCCAAAGTTCACCCCGTCCTAGGTGGTGCGGTCTATTTTGGTGATTCCCTACTGTGACGGCCCCGAAAGGCACTTAGTGTATAAATTAACATACTTAGATTTTTTATCTAAAAATCTCAACAAAGTCTAGGAGTCGTATCAAGTTCAGATACGATTAGTAAAGGAACCTACCTACCTGAAATAGCACGGGGTTGGTGTTGTCGTGCTCAAATAGTGCACCAACACGTGGGAAATAAGGATCCTAGGGCTAATGCTTTTCATTTAAGGGTTTTTATTGATTTGTATTTATCAAAGTCTATTAGATGTACTAATTGAACTATATAATTGATATTGTAGATGGCAAACATATCCTACACTAATAACCTCTAACTCCGTTCTATCCTTGAAAAGGATAAGCTCACTGGACCTAACTTTCTCAACTGGGAGCGCAATCTCCGGATAGTGCTCAGGCATGAGAAAAAGTGGTATGTCCTAGAGGAGCCGGTGGGAAATGCCCCAGCCAACAATGCAATAGCTAATGTAAGGGAAGCTTATCAGAAGCGTGTCAATGACGTGCTAGATGTAAGCTGCCTCATGCTAGCAATGATGAGTCCAGAGTTGCAAACGAGCATGACGGAAACATCGGCTTTTGACATGATCCGTCAGTTGAGGGACATGTTTCGAGAGCAGGATCGTACATAACGTAACGATGTCATGAAGGCTCTTAACACTTGCAAGATGGCGGAGGGCACTTCAGTAAGTACCCACGTCATGAAAATGAAAGGGTACATGGACCACCTCGACAGGCTTGGACACCCAGTACCGTTGCAGCTGGCAACGGATATGATACTCAACTCGTTGTCTGACGACTATAAGCCTTTTATAGTCAACTATAACATGAACAATATGGAGAAATCCATAGCTGAGCTTTATTTAATGATCAAGACAGCGGAGTCGTACATGGGTACTATGTCCAAGGACATCCTCCTGATGGATAATGGTGCTGCTAAAAAGAGAAAAGGGCAATTATAGTTCTCGGATATGATGACACATGTACACTATCCCTGTACACAATCCATCAGACTCCCACTTGTGCATGATAGTTACACTCCCTTGTACATCATGAGCCTAAGGAGGTCCCTAGCCAGACACTTATGTTTAACCACGACTATAAATTCTCTTATATCCAGAGAATATGTAATCACCCTATTGGATTACCCGGATTTTCCATTTTCATCACGATATTTCTTAATGTGGATTTCAGACATGAAGCACATGATTTATTCTGAAAATCCAGATTATATTTCTTGACATCTGATCTTTGACTAACTGTAGTTACGGATTTACCGAATGATGTCCATCATTCTATCCGAGCAAGGCCACACGTGTCATTTAGTCTCAAACGTCAAGGGGCCCTAGAATATCTCTCTCACTTAAGAAAAAGGTGCAAATCCCATCATGACTGCTTGCATTTGGACACACATCTTCCGCTGCATCCAGATACGCACGTTATAGTTACCCTGTTACAGCATAATGTTTGAACATTCCAAAGTATAGAAGTCCTCGTGCCCTAAACCAAGCATCTCATGTCTATGGACAACAAATCAGCTAACTCATGTTAGAGGCTCCATGAAGTTAGTCTGATGCGGATCACCTCCAATATTTGTTCCTCCAAAAAATATCTATAAATACTTGGCCACAAAACTTGTGTTGTTATTCTCTACACGAATAACCATCAAGTATTTATAATAGCGTTAGTATCTCCCTGATGTGGCTCACATCGCATCAAGTAGCTACGGAGTAATTTTGATATAACAAGACTTGTATATCATGGATAAATAAATATGCTTAATATGGAGAATATTAAAACGATTATATTAAACCTCCTATTTACACCAAACATAAATGTTTAATATATAATCGTAGGTTTTAAATTCAATCCATAGATTTAATAAATTACTGAAACTGTTGGAGTATGCCAACGGACGCATGTACGCCATTAGGATCACTGCCAATATAGTGTGGGCCTATTGGGTCACACGCCGGGGATCAATCCTGACAGCAATGAAAGATGAGGGACTAAAAGTGTCAAAGTGGAGAAGTTGGTATGCTGGAGATTTACGCGACGCGGATCCTGTTGGTCAACGCGACACGGAGTGTCCGCGGCGCGGAAACTTACGGTTACGCGGCGCGGAAATTCGTCTGACAGCATGTAACTTTTGTCTCCCACCTCCCCTTTGGACCAATGCATGTCTTGGCTTTTTAAAAGGCACATGGCCGGTCATGGGGAGTAGATATGGACTGTTTTGCCTCGTTTTCTTCCAGAGAACTCTCACTCCTCTCTCTCTAGATCCTTTTTCTCTCTAGAAGGGTTCTTGAAGGGAATACACTTAGAGCTCAATATGGGTTTCATTTTAGAGTGTATCTAAGAGATTTGTTCCAGGAAATTGAGTCTAGATTGTTGTTCCAGAAATGGTTTCAAGGCTTTGAAGACCATTGATGGTTTGCTAGTACTAGACGATTGAGCAAACCCGGGGTGGACTTGCAATAGAGGGAAACTTCTTTGTTTCCTAGTCATCCACATCTTCTACAGATTGTTGGAGCTAAGGAGAAATGTATAATCTTCTTTCTCTGCTTTTTACATGTTGCAAATACTTGTTATAGAGTTTGGTCCATTTTGGGTTTTTATGCTTTGCATGTTTGTACATTTGGCATTGCATGTTGTTCCCTTGCTTCCGCTGTGTTCCTCAAACCCCACCAGTGGTATCAGAGCCACCTCTATACTGTATTTGCACATTGTGGCCTGAAAAACCCGAAAATAAGTTTTTGGTTTTCTGTCCAGTGGATTTCCGCGGCGCGGAACTATTGTGGTTACAAGGCGCGAAAAGTGACGGGACGAAATTTGCATTTCTGCCAGTGTTTTTACGCGGCGCGGTCCTGTTGTTGTGTCCGCGGCACGGAACTTACGTGGGCAGAAACTTTTTTTTGTCTTTTTAAAGGAAAAAGCATTTTTGGGTTTTTGGCACTAAGTTTTGGTTTATGGAAATTTTTGTCCAGAAATTAAAATTTGGTTTTTGTAAGTTGCTTTGTATAATGGTTGGTGTATTTATATGTGGATTATTATTTTGGCATGAAAATGGTAATTGCATATACTTACATTATGTATTTATGAATATGTTTCATCAAAAATGGTTTGGTGTTACTAAGGCATAAGTACATGGGATTTTTAGTGCCTTGAGTGTTTTGTAAAAATCTTAACCATTATACATATGTTTACATGGTTTTGTGTGGCACACCATGTTATTGTTCATTAGTGAACTTGGTTGTTTGTTCTTGTGATGTTGGTAACCATAGATATGCCCTAGACCTTGTGGATGTTTGGTTGTATTTTAATTATTCATTCATTTGGTGACTTTATGTCACATGGTTTGTAATAATTAAATTTATTTATTTGGCATGTAATTTCGTATATGTGGCTTGCATGCCATTTAAATATTCCATATTATGTATTTGTACTAGAAGTTAGGAATTGTGGCTTGCATGCCTCTTATTTCTTTTTCTATGTAATTGTAATATGGAGCAACCATCGGGAGCCAATGGAGTGACGTCTTGGCGAACACGAATCCGAGAGGCCCAATGGAGGTAGTGGGTTTAGTGGGAGCACATCCGAAGTCAAGGCTTTTGGTCCTTATATGACTTTATTTTCCCATAGTGGCTCACGGGAAAACGCATAGGTTTTAGGGGCATGGTTACCAATTTGTTGTATGCGTGTGATGGTTTTATTATATTGTTTATGCATGAGTTGTAGCACTATTGCATGCTAGACAATTTTTGTAAATAATAAAACCCAAGAGTTTTTTAAAGATGGTTTAACAACTCTCGCGCGCACACTTGATTAACAAACGGATTTAATAATGGTTTAGTATCCGATTAGTGAGAACGTTTGGTTTTTGTAACTTTTTTTGTTAATCATACTCAAAATGGTTTTTTAACCGGAAAACTAAATCCCGTTTTCTAAAATGTAAATCGCACACCAGCCATAAGATGACACCACCCGACTCTAGTCGTGTAAGGGTTGATTGTCGAGCTTTAGCCGAGTTAGCCTTTGCATGAGCTGTGTGGAAGGTGCGTGTGGCAACTCGCAAGGTCGATTGTCGCGCTCTAGCCGAGTCGATTTTGGGCGAGAGTACCACCGTGTATCTTGATGGTTTATTTACGGTTTCAATGTAATATTTTGGATGATTGTCGAGCTCTAGCCGAGTTATACAAAATATTAATTGAGAATCGGTGTGGAGGGATCAAACATGCCAAACTTGGCACAATGGTTGACAAGTAGGATCCCGCAAGGAACTAAGAGTTTCAATAATGGATTACAATCGGTCAATGGTTGCCGGCCTAAATAGCTTTGCCACATGATCCGCGGAAAACCCGTCACGGTGCAAGGTGAAATAAGGTTCTTAGCCCTTGTTAAAACAATTGTTTTTCTTAAACACATGGGGTAATTATTTTAACGAGGATTTTAATCAAACTAACTAAAACTACTCTGTTTCATAGATGACGTCGACTAGCATCAACAACACCAACTTCACGTTACGTACGTTTCTTGAGAAGGAGAAAGTCGATGGGAGTAACTTTATGGATTGGTCTAGGCAATTGCGCATTGTCCTACGACACGAAGACAAGTTACACACCATTGAGGAACCCCTTCCAGAAGCCCCTGCTACCAACGCAAGTAGGACTATTCTTGATGTGTATAATAAACGCGTCAAGGACACCAACGAGGTCTCTTGTCTCATGTTAAGCATGATGATCCCCAACTTGCAAAGGCAATTAGAGGATCTAAATGCATACGAAATGATGCTTGAGTTGAAGGACATGTTCCAACAATAAGCAAGGAAAGAACGGTATGGGTGTTTACATGAACTACTTGGTTGCCGGCTGCAGGATGGTGAGAGCGTAAGCATTCACATGCTTAAGATGAAAGCACTTGTGGAACGCTTGGAGAGGCTAGGATTTACCATTGAAAGGGAAACGGTGGTGGATATTGTTCTCCGATCACTCCCACCATCATATGAGCAATTCATTATGAATTATCACATGCATGGTATGGATAAATCCTTAATGGAGCTTCATGGCATGCTGATGACTCTTGAGTCTAACATGGCCAAAAGAAAGCTCACCTCATCCACTCTTACTAAGGCTACTGGAAAGCGAGCTACCTCAAATGGGAAACATGGTTCTACAAATCTCACCATGTTCATGGAGTCGAAGGGCAATGAGATTGCGCCTCAAGATGAGACTCCTAATGGGGAAGTTTGCTACTTTTGTGGAAAGCATGGAAACTGGCGCCGCCATGCCTGCCCTAAGTGCCTTGAAGAGCTAAGGATGCACAAGATGAGAAATATTGGCTCCAAAGCTTAAGGTACATTCATGATCAAACTCTACTATTTATCTACTTCTATGGGCAAGTTTTGGATACTAGCCACAACACTCACGTTTGTCACAAATTTGTTTGTTGCAAACTGCAGGTGTTAGAGAGAAGTAGAAGATGTAGAGAGCTGGACTTCATAACGGGAAACAAGATGGTTATCCCTATTTGAAAAGGATTGGAAGTCAGAATCTTGCCACTCCTTCTAGCTAGTCTATTACTTTACTAGATCTATGTTTTACGCCCTGCGTGGCTAGAAACAATGTATCTTCTATGCCTTTTGATAACGATGGATTAACTTCTTATGAATTATGTATTTGGTGGCTTATTTGAAAGTTTATCCATGTTGTGGCATTTATTATAAGTGTTTGCTTATGAAGTAATAGATTGATCATGAATGATTTGTACATGTTACTCTTATTGCTAAAGTAAATTTTACCATATAAATAAGACTTGCATCACCAAGCTCCATGAGGTCAGGAACTTGGATCTTTTGATCTAGGATCAATTGATGATTGTAAATCTTATTTATTAGGGTAAAATGACTCAAACATCCTTCACTTATGTATGTGAGAGGAATGAAGGCTTGTTGGATTTCGTTCACACTTTTGTGTGTAGACCGTTCAAGCAAAACCCTAAAGAGTAACATTGGATACTTTGTTACCTTACCAGTGAAGGTAAAAGGATGGAAATGTTTAATTTGTTAGACACTCGTCTGAAGCCTTGAGAGGTGTTCAAGACACATCCGCGACAAAGTACATGACTAAGAGGGCATAAGACTATAATACTCAAATCTAATAGAGATGTTGAGGATGAAGTTCTGAGTTTTGTGACCATCATAAGAATTATGGTTTTGTCTCATAATTCAATCCTCCTAGGACATATTGTTATATATGGTCGCCAAGTGGAGGAACCGGACATTCTAGTTATGGTCCGATTATGATGGGTTTCACCAAAGTACCCTATTGTTTGGGGAGTACTTTGACAGTGGAGGGAAATGTTCTATAAGCCAAACCAACAAAGATGGTTAAGTATGCACCTTAGATGATGATACTAGAAAGTATGTCTTTACTAGTCCATCACAAAGTCCTAATTCCTTAACCTGTGTTTAAGGTGTGTTGGAGGAAACCGGAATCTAGAGGTGCTACTCCATTAGGTATTCTGCCGTGGCCATGGGATATTTAAACAAGAAGTGTGTTGTTCAAAAGGTATCAAATATCTGCGGGTGCCAGTAGGATTAAAGTTTACCTTGAATGAAAAACCTGATGTTGGCACTAGCAATCAATTATGATTGAAGCTCAGCATGGCTATGCTAGAGCACCTGACATTAAATCATTACCTCTTTAAACTTGGTAATAGTTGTCATAAGGCCGGAAAGATATAGTTTTATATCCGAGGGAGACGACTTAATGATGTTTACATCAAACTACCAAAACAAGAGTAGGCCTAGAGTCCACTATAAGGAAAGGGGTGATGAAAATGAGATGCAATTCATGTGGGATATCCAAGCATTGGACTTGGTAGACCCAACCCTTGAGTGAAAACTTGAAGGGTAAAATTGGTTCTTTGTTGAAAGAGACCAACATGGATATGTTTATGATTTTGAATACCGACTGACAGGAATGATCTATGATTGACCATGTGGAAGGTATCATATGATGACTTTCTCTCAGTGGTTATGTCGAATATTGAGTTCGTAGACAACTTCAAATACCGACTAGTAGGAGATAGTTTTACGATGATTGACCATGAGGAGGGTATCATCTAAAAATTCTCCACTGGTGGTTATGTTGAAATAAACTCGGATACTTGTGATTTTAGTGCCTTTCATGGCTGCCACAACTTAATGCAAAGACCACATTCCTTAATAGGAATTCTCTAAGGAAGTGATCATAACACTATCCGATGGTCTTTTACATTAAGTGTATCCTTGTAAAGTCTACAAGCAAAAGGAGTCCCATGGAAGACTTAAATAAGCATATCAAGGTTGCAATCTTTGCTTTGATATGAAAATCAATTGTTTGAGTTTTCAATGAGCAAGGATGAAACACATATGAATGTCAGGGCTAGTGGGAGCATTGTTGCAATTCTATATTTGCGATGAAGTGGAGATAATGTCCTTACCTCATATTGTTCAAAAGATAAAGTAAGGAATTATGCGTCCATGACGACTATAGAATATACAAAACCGGTTTAAGGGATCAAGAAATATTTAGATATGTTCTTGGTACTCTGTTATAAAAGAAGCAAGAGTAAGTTGTGTTGGGATCTCGTGGGCACGCAGCGGAAGCGAATGTACAACAAAAACAGCCCAAAGTACAAGCAATCAAAGCATAAAACCGAAATCCCAAACATGGACCAAACTCTATGTATAAAAATGCAACTTGTAAAGGAAAGAGGTGTTATACCATTCTCCTAAGCTCCAGAAATCTTCTTGTCTCGTGGTGACGATGCTCCAAGAACAAAAACACGGATCTACTAATGGGATATACCCCGGTAACACGCCAACCTCGAGAGCTAGCTCGCCTTTGTTGTACTTCAACAAGAACACCACTCTGGAACAACAACAAAACGAGACCCACGCTCTGGAACAATGCTCTCTTGAACCTTCTCTTGGCCTTTTGTAGCACCAAAGAAGAATATGTGTTTTTCTTGAGAGAAAAAGAGAGAGCTTAAAGAGAGAACCAACACCACTGAAAATGAATTATCTATCTCTCTTAAAACTGATGTTCCAGATTCAAATAACCCCACAGGGTCGGCCAAGCCTCGAGACTAGAAAGTCCACATGCATTGGCTGATTTAGGAGGTGATATGACAAATGACACTGGCAGGATTTAGCGGCGCTAACCACCAGTTAGCGGCGCTAACTCAAGATAGTTAGCGGCGCTAACGCGCCCTGTCAGCGATTTGACACAAAGTACATGCAGCCGTAGCGGCGCTAACCTCTAGGACATAGCGGCGCTAACCCCTCATAGTTAGCGGCGCTAACGCGGCCTGCGATGTCAACTTTTGTCTTTTGCCATATTTGGTCCCTTAACTTAAGTTGATGTCAGGTTAGACCCCGGTGTATGACCCAATAGGACCATACATCATCAGCAGCGGTCCATATGGCGTGCGTACATTAATGGGCATATTTCTAACAAACTCCCACTTGAACATAATGCACCGTACCCATGTGACCACAGACAAAGAGCGGCCTCTAGCAAAAGCATCAATGCCCCCAAGTCAGTATGGGTTCCGCTTCTATGCAGAAAACCATTACCTACAAAAAGAACGTAGAGGTCCTATTTGATAAGTGATCAATACTCCTTTTTTTCGCGATATCCTTGTGAACACGAGACATGGATTGATATATCAATCTCCAGATCGTTCACGATTATGTTACTCGATCTTGATTGGTGGTGACCAAAATTTAAGGACATATCTGATTCTCAATCAATATTCCTTTGCGCATGGCCATGCTTATTTTTGGTGTCAGCGGCCCAATCATCGAGGTGCCCAGGGATATCTCTCATATCAGAGGAACAAATTCCGTTGACTGTACAACCCCATAGCGTGAACCTTATCTTACTTAACTATTCCCTTTATAGTAGCCAGTTACGAACTACGTTTTGAAATGGTTAAAGTAAGAAAGTTTCATGCTATAGCAATTCATACATCTCGGGTCGAAGGACGTAATGATATTATCCTTCCGATTCACTCTATGACCATGATCCATGAAGTGAAATCGGGTGCGGGTCTTCCAGTTACTTGAAACTCCTTTCAAGCACAGGTTACTGTTGCGTTTCATGCATTCAATCCTTGATTAATGCCTAACCAACCCCTAACCTCAGCCTTAATTCAAGCTTCCTTCCCTTGAAGAATGACTGGCTGTGGAAATTTAGAATGTATAAACATTCTAGGAAGTGGTTAAACATGCTAAGATGGAACACAGTAAAGACCAATGAAGGTAACCGCATCATGCGTATATATAGTCCCTCACTATATATCGATACAATCATCGGTTAGCAGTACTGCTTACCGTCCCCAAAGCTTATAAGTAAATCAAACATTTACTAAAACGATGTTCGAGCCTAGTCATAAGCATTAACAATGCTATTATGCCTAGTATGAAATTCATCACTAGTATTTGACAACGGCTTAATCATGGGATCATCTACACGATATCCCTTTGTACTCTTTTGTATTCTCTTATTAAACCACCTGCAAAGTGTTTATCAACTAGATCATACACAAGGTTATCATAGTCATCATATCCTCAATGTTACCGAAGTCTACAATAGGATTAATGACATTTATGATTATCAGAGTCGTCATACTCTCAATGTAACCGAAGTCTACAATAGAGTTACTGACACTCACTTTTATTAGAGTTGACATACCCTTAATGTTACCAAAGTACACAATAGGGTCAATGACACTCATTGAATCTCAATGTCGTATCTGCACCACATATTTTAATATTCAAAACTTCGATTAAATCGACAGTTTCACAAGTATAGATTTGCTTGCAGTAATAACTTACTCAAGACAACTCTATTTACGTCGAACATCAAGAACATACATCAGTATTTCTTGAATCTAAACTCCACTTGATTCCATATTCTCTATTTATATTCATAGAATAATAATTCCAACATTAGGTTGTAGAACAACCCTAAATTAGGACATTATTTTCATTGAGCATATTTTACTAGGAACACATGAAGCTCCCACTAGCCCTGATAAGGGTATCTGGCTCAATCTATGCTTTCTAGAAAATTCATTCCTATGACTTTCTTGCAAAGCACGATTACAGCCACAAGATGCAAGTTTTGCTGACTTTAGTCATGGACATAACTTGGATATTATGGATATATTAGACCTCAGAACATGCTTCAAACATTTCCTCAACTTAATCCTGCTAAGGATCTTGGTCTTCTATTTCCATGTGAACATACTCGTTTTCCCAAAGTGACAACAATGTTTCACATAATCCAGACCTAATCTGGATATTATGGATGAATAAGACCCTCGAAAAGTGCCTTAAGCATTTCCTCAACTTAATCCTATGAAGGATACAGGTCTCTTACATCCAAGTGAACTAATCTTGTTCCCGCAAGGTGACAACAATATTTCACTTTATCTAAGTTATCTTCAATATAACCATTAGAACATGTTTCCATATTTAAACAATATGAAACACTTGGTCTCTAGTCGGTATTTGAAGCTGTCCATAATTGCATATATGTTAATCCCTTCACCCTTCTCAGATTAAACCTTAGGTGTGGGATTAACCCAAGTCAAGTACTTGGACGCAGCAAATAGATTACATCTATATATACCATTCCTTTGTTTAATTCACTAGTGAACATAGGGTCCCACCATGTTTCCGATGAATGGTAACATCACAGTGATTTACCATCAAGCTGCTGTTACTTTGATATGACAACATCATATCTATAACAACCTTCTTGATTTCCATCAGATACAAAGAAGCAATGGATATTGTCAGGTTTTACCCGTATCTCTATGCTGATTAAAAGCTAGTGTCAACATTAGGTCTCTCATTTAAGTTTTACGTTCTTCCACTGGAATGCTTTTGTAAATTGTTCTTTCCCTTTGAGCAACCAAATATGGTTCTCATAAGTTCAAGAAACAATTATCTAAAACTTGGACGAACTACTTAAATATACAAGCATCAACTTATAATTTATCCATCTCCCACTAAGTGTAGAATGGATAATTTTAAGTTGTGAGATTGACAAGCAAAGAACTCTTTCTAGTCAAAATCTCATTGGATGCTTAAGTGACCACAATGTTGGAGTTTTAGATTGAGGACTTGGTTCATAAAATTAATGTATACCAATTACATTGAATACATATTAAAGGCCTGCCTTTTACCAGATCATCAACAAAGATATCCGGTTTTTATTTAAAGTAACACCATGTACAAATGTGTTTCTTTAGTGAAAACGAATTATGGGATAAACCCCTGATTCATTTCATGTTTAAACCAATATAGATAATAGAAACTTAGCATCTTACCTAGATCTAAGAATCGATGTCTATATGCCCTTCTTGATTCTCAATTTCTTATGGTTATTTCCGAACACCTCCGGGTTTCAGACACAAACCTTTCATCTAGTTAAATATTCTCTCAACAACTATCTCAAAGATAGTGATGGAGAATTTTACTAGTGTCATTCTATATGGCTTACTTGAACGGATTATCCACAGAAGTCTGATTAAATCCAACAAGTTATAATCCTTTCTACCAATACTGGTGAAAGATTTCTTAATCATCCTAGTCCAATAAACAAGATTTGCATCTTTCATTTAGCCCGAAGCTAAACTTTTACAAAGATCCTAACCACATGGATCTAAGTGATGTAAATATTGTTTACTTGGTCAAGTTTGATTATGCCATATATTTAATGTATCCAAACCACTTTTGGATCTAAGAATCAATTATTTCATGATTGCCTTATTACTTATAACGTGTCTTTATGTATGCAATGATATGGACAAGTTTTAGAAAGCATCTAAAAATAATTTTTTCAAAATTGTTTCAATTCCAAGCAACATCCATCGTCATCAAATGTGTATTTGTGCACCAAAATGGTCAAAATAACACATAAGCTTAGACATGGATAGAAAAAGAAATGAAACCATCAAAATGAAAAACTTTTAGACAAAAATACAAGATACAAAAATATCCATCATCTTGAGAAGAACATACAATAAAGCAAGTCTTGCCACGCAGGGCGTACATACAAAAGTAATAATTAATCCGGAATTAATGGCGAGACCAACACTCCCAATTCTCTTGTAGAAGACAATCAACAAAATTTCTTCTTCAGAGATCCGGTTCTTCAAGCTCTTCCTTCTTGCAACGAACAGACTTACACTTTGTAACAAAAACAAATTTGTAACAAACGTGAGTCATATAGCTCGGGTAAACAACCCAGCTTATAAAGGAATAACAATGAAGTATAATCATGAATGTACCTCAAGTAGGAAAATTAACTCTCTCTTTTCTGAGAAGTTTTATATCCTCTCGGCACGAAGGGCAGGCATGATGGCCCCAATCCCCAAATCTACCGCAGAAGTAGCAAACCACCCCATGTTGAGTCTCTTTAGGCACATCATCAATGTCCATCGACTCAAAGCTTGAAGTAAGGTTGGATACTCCAATTTCTTCATTCGATGGGTATGATTTCTTCTTCTTGGTTAAAAGTTGTTCCTTAGAACCAAAATTAGGAGTGGATGAAGATGATTCATGCTTGGAAATGTTAGATTCTACAACCTTCAACATTCCATGCAATTCATCTATAGACACTTTCTTTCCATTCATATGATAGTCATCAACAAACTTTTCATATGATGCGGGCAGAGACTGAAGTATGAAATTCACACCAAGCTCCCTCCCTACAGGAAAACCTAGTCTCTCCATGTGGTCCATGTATGATTTCATCTTCAAAACATGGGCACTAACACTCCTGCCTTCCCGCATCTTACAACCAGTTAAACTTTTAACACACTCATAATGTTCTTGCCTAACTTGCTGTTGGAATACTTCCTTCAGCTTATTAATCATGTCATACACAGTCATGTTCTCAAATTGCTTTCGCAGTTCCGAGCTCATACTTGATAACATGAGGCTAGCAACATCGTGCGTATCCCGAACACGCTTTTCATACGCGTATCGGATGGTCCATTCCGTATTGATAGCAGGTGGTTCAGGAAGGGGTTCCTCAAAGATGTGCAACTTAGACTCGGCACGTAGGACAATCCTCAATTGCCTAAGCCAGTCAACAAAGTTCACTCCCGTGAGTTTCTCCTTTTGTAGGAACATGCGAAGTGAAAAGTTCGACGTGGTGTTGTTTAGATTCGACATCCTATATTTCAAGAGAGTACGCGAATTAGTTAGTTTTGATTTAATCCTCGTTAAAATAATTACCCAAATCATCTCGAAAAATATTTTAACAAGGGCTAAGAACCATATTTCACTCCAATCCATGACGGGGTTGCCGCGGATCACTTCATGGAGCTATTTATGCCGATAACCATCTTACCGATTGCAATCTCTATTGCAACTCTTAGACACTTGCGGGATCCTACGACAACCATCGGTCGTATGGCATGTTTGATCCCTACTTGCACCAATTCCAAATTAAAATTCTTGGTTGACTCGTGCTAAGCTCGACAATCACTCAAGGATTTTAATTTGCAATTGTAAATCGTCCGTCAAGACATACGGTAACAAATTCACCAAAGTTGGCTCGTGCTAAGCTCGACAACCAAAATTGTGAATTTGCCACACTCACCTTCCACACAGTTTTATGAGAGTTGGCTCGTGCTAAGGTCGACAACCAAAACCCATAAATCTAGATTCGGATGGTATCGACTTACGGATGGCGCAAGATATACGTTTTATGAAAAACGGGCTTTTGTTTTCGGCTTGGTTACAGATTAACTTGTTTAGTGACAAAACCTATTTCCACTAGGTGAGTTAATCTTGTATGTGAGCGCGCGAGAGTTACTAACCATTTTTACCAAATCTCTTGTGATTTTATTAATTTTCAAAAAATTGTCTAGCATGCGAATCCTAAGCAAACCATGCAAGAAAAATATAAAATCACATCACACGCATTTTAAACGAAATAAATTGGTAACCCTTGCCATAAATCCTATGCGTTCTTCCCGTGAGCCAAAACGGGTAGAACGTGGTCAAACTAAGGGACAAAAGGACTCCGATGCGAGCTCCCACTAGAACCGCTATCTCCATTGGATTCCACCGGCTTCTATGGTCATCCTCCATCTCCTTTTGACTCCTTTTTGTGTGTCTTCATCCAAATGTACAAAACATACAATAGAAATTGAAATGGCGTACAAGCCACAAAATTTCCTATTTATCTATTACAAGTACACGGATGAATGAAATGGCATGCAAGCCACAATATTATTACATACCAAACTGAATTAATAAATATTACAGCCCATGTGATATAAAATCACCAAATGCATCCAAACACACAAAGTCAACCACAAGGTCAAAGGCAAGGTTACCAATTTCAAATCTAACACATACAACCAAACAAAAATGGTAACAAAATTACCAAGACAAAATCTGGAACAAATTTCCAGAATTACAAAATAGCCAAAAAAATACCCGAGACCAAAACTGTTTTTAACTTGAAAAACAAAATCTGTAGCTGCGCAATAGCGTCGCTAAGTTTTATGGGTTAGCGCCGCTAACCTTGTTCGAACAGAAAACAAACATTCCGATTTCGGGATTTTTCAAGCCACCAAGTGCAAATCTAATATAGAGGTGGCTCTGATACCACTGTTGGGATCTCGTGGGCACGCAGCGGAAGCGAATGTACAACAAAAACAGCCCAAAGTACAAGCAATCAAAGCATAAAACCGAAATCCCAAACATGGACCAAACTCTATGTATAAAAATGCAACTTGTAAATGAAAGAGGTGTTATACCTTTCTCCTAAGCTCCAGAAATCTTCTTGTCTCGTGGTGACGATGCTCCAAGAACAAAAACACGGATCTACTAATGGGATATACCCCGGTAACACGCCAACCTCGAGAGCTAGCTCGCCTTTGTGGTACTTCAACAAGAACACCACTCTGGAACAGCAACAAAACGAGACCCACGCTCTGGAACAATGCTCTCTTGAACCTTCTCTTGGCCTTTTGTAGCACCAAAGAAGAATATGTGTTTTTCTTGAGAGAAAAAGAGAGAGCTTAAAGAGAGAACCAACACCACTGAAAATGAATTCTCTATCTCTCTTAAAACTGATGTTCCAGATTCAAATAACCCCACAGGGTCGGCCAAGCCTCGAGACTAGAAAGTCCACATGCATTGGCTGATTTAGGAGGTGATATGACAAATGACACTAGCAGGATTTAGCAGCGCAAACCACCAGTTAGCGGCGCTAAATTAAGATAGTTAGCGGCGCTAGCGCGCCTTGTCAGCGATTTGACACAAAGTACATGCAGCCGTAGCGGCGCTAATCTCTAGGACTTAGCAGCGCTAACCCCTCATAGTTAGCGGCGCTAACGCGGCCTGCGATGTAAACTTTTGTTTTTTGCCATATTTGGTCCCTTAACTTAAGTTGCTGTCAGGTTAGACCCCGGTGTATGACCAAATAGGACCATACATCATCAGCAGCGGTCCATATGGCGTACGTACATTAATGGGCATATTTCTAACAAGTTGTTACCCTAGTGTTAGCTTCTAAATAGAATGGGATAACTGCCGATTTTAATCGGAGTTCGTGATCCTATAAAATATGGTGTTGTTGATCAAAATAGTTCTTGAAGCATCATTGACCCTATTGGGTTCTTCTGAGACAAGGAGGGTATGATGGCTTCACTAAAGAACCAAAATATGAGTAATCATTTACCTTTTTGTGTTCTTCTGAAACAATGAAGGTACGATAGATTGTTAGAAGCATCATGGTCTCACCAACGCATACTTTATGAGTGATTGGTTGAGGTAGAGACATGATCGCTAGCAGAGTTTACACGGATGTCTTTATGGCAGATCCGTTGACTAAGCTGTTGTCACAGGCTAGTGATGTTTACCATACTAGGCCTAGGTGAACAAAGCTTGAGTTTGTTTTAGTTATATGTTTGGTATATATATATATATATATATATATATATATATATATATATATATATATAATCTTGGGGAACATTAAGCAGTATTGTACTTCATGCTATATTGATTATTAAATGTGATTTAATAATGCGCCAAAGGCGGATATTTTATGAATCCTTACTGTGTTCCATCTTAGCATGTTTAACACTTCCCAGAATGCTCTTTTCATTCTAAATGTCCACAGTCGGTCATTCTTCATGGGGAGGAAGTTTGAGATAAGGCTGAGGGAAGTGGTTGGTCGCTACCTAATAATGGATTAGGTAAAAGAGATGAAACACTTCGCCTGTGCTTGCAATGGTCAAGTGACTGGACGACCCGCACCTGAATTTACTTCATGGTTTCTGTCACGAGTAAATCAGGATGATAATATCATTTTGTCCTTAGACTGGAGATACATGTGTTCAAAACCATGGATCCGCTTTGCTTTGATTGCTTTCAAACGCAGTTCGTAACTGGCTGTTATAAAGGGAACTTTTGGGTAATGTATGGTGTATGTGACGGAGCAATGTAGTCAAAGGGATTCATTCCTCTAGTTTTAGAGAGATATCCTTGGGCCCCTCGATGATTGAGTGCTGACGTAAAATGCATGGCCATGCTCAAGTTGCGATGATATTTGATCGATTGCAACTAGATTTTGGGTCACCAGCAATCGAGATCGAAAAACATAATCGTGAACGATCTGGAGATTGACATTTAACCATGTCTCGTGTTCACACTGATATCGCGAACGAAGGGATGAATGATCACTTATCTATAGGACCATTCCGTATCTGATTCTGGATTTGGTTTTTGTTCTTAATGACAAAACCCGTGCTTATTGGGGGCAGAGATGCCTTGCTAGAGGCCACTCTTTGTTTGTGGTTTATGGGTACGGTGTGTCATGTGTAAGTGGGAGTTTTTTGGAGTATGCCCACGGACGACGTACGCCATTAGGATCACTGCCAATATAGTGTGGGCCTATTGGGTCACACGCCGGGGATCAATCCTGACACCAATGAAATATGAGGGACTAAAAAGTATCAAAGTGGAGAAGTTGGTATGCAGGAGATTTACGAGACGCGTATCCTGTTTGTCAACGCGACGCGGAGTGTCCGCGGCGCGGAAACTTACGGGTATGCGGAGCGGAAATTCGTCTGACAGCATGCAACTTTTGTCTCCCACCTCCCCTTTGGACCAATGCATGTCTTGGCTTTTTAAAAGGCACATGGCCGGTCATGGGGAGTAGATATGGACTGTTTTGGCTCATTTTCTTTGAGAGAACTCTCACTCCTCTCTCTCTCTCTCTAGATCCTTTTTCTCTCTAGAAGGGTTCTTGAAGGAAATACACTTAGAGCTCAATATGGGTTTCATTTTAGAGTGTATTTGAGAGATTTGTTCCAGGAAATTTAGTCTAGATTGCTGTTCCAGAAATGGTTTCAAGGCTTTGAAGACCATTGATGGTTTGCTACTACAAGAGGATTGAGCAAACCCGGGGTGGACTTGCAATAGAGGGAAACTTCTTTGTTTCCTAGTCATCCACATCTTCTACAGATTGCTGGAGCTAAGGAGAAAGGTATAATCTTCTTTCTCTGCTTTTTACATGTTGCAAATACTTGTTATAGAGTTTGTTCCATTTTGCGGTTTTTATGCTTTGCATGTTTGTACATTTGGCATTGCATGTTGTTCCCTTGCTTCCGCTGTGTTCCTCAAACCCCACCAGAAACTTGCTGCTAGGTCCTATGTACTGCATTCCAATAGAACTAGCATGTCTCTCATGCTTATCGCTAGCAAGCGCTTTAATCAACGGATCAGCTACATTGCCATCTGTCGCTATCTTGCATATCCTCATATCTCCCCTTCCGATAATCTCTCGGATGATGTGCTACTTCCTAAGTGCGTGCCTGGTCCGCTGGTGATCTCTTGGTTCTTTTGCTTGCGCTAAAGCTCCCATATTATCATGGAATATATCAATCGGTCTAGAGATACTGGCAACAACTCTAAGATCCGAGATAAAATTCCTCAGCCAAACCACTTCCTTTGCTGCATCATTTGCCTTCATTGTACTCAGCCTCTGTAGTTGAATATGCTATCCTATCTGGTTTCTGGCTTTTCCAAGATATAGCATCTCCGTTTAAGGATAAGCCAAACCCTGACTGTTACTTAAAGTCATCTTTGTCTATATGGAAGCTCACATCTGTGTAACCAGTTACACTGATTTCATCCATGATTCCTCCAAAGACCAAGATCATGTCCTTTGTCCATCTCAAATAGTTGAGAATGTTCTTGACAGCCGTCCAGTGGGCTTCACCTAGATATTGCTGATGTCTACTCGTGAGGCTTATGGAGTAAGCAACATCAGACCTAGTACATAACATGGCATACATAATCGATCCTACTGCCGAAGCATAAGGAACCGATTTCATCCTCTTCTCCTATACTTGAGAAGTAGGTCACTAGGGCATGCTCAAGGGTATACCAGATCTCATCGGAATGAATATTTTCTTGGATCCATCCATCTTAAACCGTTTCAGCACTTTATCGATGTATGTACTTTGACTAAGTCCAATCAGCCGCCTAGATCTATCTTTATAGATCTTTATACCAAGTATATGTGCGGCTTCTCCCATGTCATTCATCTAGAAATACTTACCTAACCAGGATTTTACTCCTTGTAATGCTGGTACGTCTTTTCCTATAACCAGTATGTCATCCACATACAGAACCAGAAAGCTTGCTATGCTCCCACTAAACTCTGTGTAACACAGGACTCGAACTTGCTTTTGGTAAAACCAAACTCTTTAATGTGCTCATCAACGTGCAAGTTCCAGCTTCTTGATGCTTGCTTTAATCCATAAATGGATTTTAGCAACTTGCATACTTTATTCGGATTCTTGGAATCCTCGAAACCGTCTGACTGTGCCATATAAACCTCCTCTATTAATTTCCCGTTAAGGAAAGCGGTTTTGAAATCCATTTGCCATATCTCATAATTGAAGTATGCAGAGATTGCCATAAGAATCCTAATAGACTTAAGCATAACTATAGGCGAGGAGGATTCATTGTAATTAATACCATGAGTTTGAGTGAAACCCTTCGCAATAAGCCTTGCTTTAAAAGTATGCACATTTCTTTCCATGTATGTCTTCTTCTTGAAGACACACATGCAGCCAACAGCTTTATTGTGTTGTGTCAAGTCTACTATCTCCCAAACTTGGTTGTTATACATGGATTGCATCTCTGCCTTCATGGCATCAAGCCATTTGTCAGACTCACTGCCTAACACAACGTTAGGTTGGGTTCATGAAGATCCTCTTCATCCTGAGCAATTAGAAATCCAAGATATCTATCAGTCTCAGTCTGACTTCTACTGGACCTACGAATTAGGTCTTGTGTTTCCACATCCTCCTGCACAAACTCATGTTGGGATTCAACAACTCTTTGTTGAATTACTAGTTTAACAAAGGGCGAAGATATATCTTCTTCTTCAATTTCATAAAGATCTATTCTTTTCTGATAGATTTTGAACTTAGAAACTTATCCTCCAGAAAGCTCTCTGACCGAGCAGTAGAAACTTTGTTCTCATTGTTGGGTTTTATGACACCTCCTCGTGTCATCCTGATCTAAACTCAAACTGGTTTAGACCGACAGAATGATGAAAACAAAACAGTTATTATTCATAAAGCGGAACTTGAATAATAAACAACCCAAAAAACCCTAAAGGGTTAGGATCTTTGCTTATCACAATAATATATATATATATATATATATATATATATATATATATATATATATATATATATATATCTCGATATACATATATATATCGATTTATGTATGTATGAAACAAACAATAATATGAACAATAAAGACAAAAACATTCATATTAATACAAAAGAACATATGATGTATAGAAACAATATGCAAAACTTGTATACATATCGATCAAAACTAGTATATATATATATACTAGTAGGGTACCCGCGCAATGCGACGGCGGCGAATAAAGAGGGGGATATGACTTTTTATTGTGGTTGACATTTTTCCGATGGCAAGTTTTTTTGTTGCTAGCGATAAACAATATGGAGGAGACTTTGACAATTGTGAATGGTGTTTGACACTAACAACATGGTGTTTGACAATTTAGATGGCACAATTTATCTCATTATGGGTACAATTAATCACAATGTGATATAAACGTTAGTAATCTTTGTTAGATTCATCTATTATCAAATATATAGAAACAAAATTTGAGAAAATATTATGTTATAAAAATTAAATAATAGGAAGAATTTGGAAACTGACTTTGGTAAAAATTTAGGTTGAATAAACACCAAAAGCACATTATTTAATCTAATCTAAACAAACCAAAAGCACATTAGATCACATTTTGAGACTGTAAAACTTTTAAATGAATTTGAAGAATTACCTTTTAAATGAGTGTATTATACTGAAGACCTCTTAAATTGCTTTATTCCAACAAGATAATTATTAGATTTATACCTTAGTTTTATAAAATTTAAAGGAAAAGGGGAACAAAGAAAGTCAGGGGATTAACGCAGTGACGTCATGACCTATATCAATAGGTTACCCGTTTCGACCTATACCCAACTTGCCCATATTGCCACCTCTAAAATTTGAGTAAGTAAAGAAGGCAGTCTATATATTCTCCCTTTTCAAGGGAAATTAATGGACAAAAAGAAGCACGAATGCTGTGAAGTCGAGGGGCCAATTTGAGGGAGCAGCGAATAGTCAGGTACTCTTGTAGCTCCAGAGAAACACTACAACCAGAACGAAAGAATCAAATTAGCATTTTGGAAATTTTTTACAATAAATTAACAATTCAATTCCATAAATTCAAGCAGATACCTGAAGAAAGACAAACTTCCATCTCGGGTAAGAGAAAGCACCACTGCACCTTGTGTCATCAATGAGATTGTTCTATACTGGATGGTTGTGAATTCAGTTTTATGCTTGCTGCTAGTTCTTGTGCGATGAGACCATGACAGTATACCTTGATGAGTGTTTACTTTAAGCGTATATATAGATCCCTAAAAGATAAAAAGCATCAATTTAGTCAAAGGTGATGGTGCAGGTTGATGGGCCAATTGGGAAACAGTACGCGTTGAAATATGTTGATTATTAGTACAGGGTTGAAACAGCCAGCTTTGGACACAGACACTTTAGTGGGAGGTGAGGCTGGGGTAGAGGTGGATAGACTCGAAATGGGCTGGGTTGCAATGACCAGTGGATACATTTTTTATTTTAAGTTGATGATTAATGCGCTGATAATGATCACAAAAAAGAAAAAAAACAACTAACTAATTAACTAAATTTTGGATAAAAATGATTTAGGACATTGTATGCATTAAAAACGACTTCTGTCAACTTTCAATCCATTTGACTCGCTCCCCATTCGTATATAAACTTTTTGATCTTCTCATTGGACCCGTTTGAGATTAAACACAACAAAATTGCCACAGCTAACCCCCCTCCCGGGGGTGTGCTAAATTAATGAGTTATCAGGATAAATCTGACATTTTGACTTTAAAAAGGCTCACCTATGTATCCCCACAAAAAATAAACGGACCAGTATGGTCATAGTCAAGAGCAGTAACCTCGCCGTCGACAACTATTTTACTTATTAATCTTCCGGTGCTAAAATTGAAAACCTGAGTTGGGAAATAAAACAACCTGTGAGATGGGAGACTGGATATTACCATACAATTTTCATCAAGGAACTTTTAAAAAATAAAAATAAAAAAGCAAAAGGATTTGCATTAGTTACCGAAACTTCTCTGTTCGCATTACCAACAGAAACAAAGTTATTATTCCCATCCTAGATGGCGGGATGATATGGTTGATGAGCTTAACGCTCTTGATCATAATGATACATGGGACTTGGTAGAGTTACCTACTGGCAAAAAGGCAATTGGATGTAAGTGGGTGTTTACTGTGAAAGTCAACCCTGATGGTTTAGTGGCTCGGTTAAAAGCTCGTTTAGTTACAAAGGGGTATGCTCAGACTTATGGAATTGATTACTCTGAAACCTTTTCTCAGGTTGCAAAGCTATCATCTATCCAGCTTTTTATCTCCCTTGCTGCTAATTGCGATTGGCCTCTTCATCGATTGGATGTATAAAATGTCTTCTTACATGGAGATTTACTGGAGGAAGTTTACATGGAGCAATCTCCTGGGTTTGTTGGTCAGGGGGAGTGTGGCAAGGTTTACAAATTGAGAAAGTCTCTATATGGCTTAAAGCAGTCTCCTTGCGCATGGTTTGATCGGTTCAGTTTCATAGTGACTCAGTTTGGATTACGAAGAAGCTCATATGATCACTCGGTGTTCTTTGCTTTGTTTGACTCTCGAAGTATTTTGTAAGTGGTGTATGTCGATGATATTGTGATTACTGGCACTGATGAGCATGGAATTAAGAAATTAAAAGACTTTCTTGCATCTCAATTTCAAACTAAGGACCTTGGTCCATTGAAATATTTCTTGGGAATCGAGGTGTCTCGGACTCGTAAAGAAATTTGTCTGTCTCAGAGAAAATATTACATAGTAAGTGATTCTGGTATGATTGACACAAAACCATGTGACACTCCTATGATCCCCGAATGTGAAGTTGAAGGTTGATGATGGGGATCCTCTTGAGAACCCAGAAAAGTATAGAAGAGTTGTGGGAAGACTGAATTATTTGACAATCACTCTCCCTGATATTGCTTTTCCGGTAAGTGTGGTAAGTCAATTTATGTCATCTCCAAGAACCGCACATTGGGATGTTGTATGCCATATTGTGAAATATTTGAAGGGAGCTCTTGGTTTTGGCATCAGATATCAAAATCATGGTTATCACGTTATAGAAGGTTTTACTGATGCTGACTATAGTGGAGATCCTACAAGCAGAAGATCAACAATAGGTTATTGTGTCTTGGTGGGTGGAAATTCGGTGTTTTGGAAAATTAAAAAACAAAATGTTGTATCAAGATCGAGTGTTGAATTTGAATATTGTGCAATGGCCCAAACTACTTTGTGAATTGATATGGTTGTGTAACCTTCTTAGTGATAGGATTTGTGTGCATAACTGTCGAACCCTGATGCCACATCCAATGCCATAACGCACTCAAGGGTCACACCTGTGAGGGCATGTAATCCGAGAAGTAGTGCAACTACATGTGGGAGAAAGGTTTAATAACAGTTAGTTATAAACCAGTGTTAGTAAGTTATGGTTTTAACTTACGGAGAGGATTAATTACCAAGTTAATTAATTAACAAGGAAATATATATTTATTAGTTAATAAATATATATATTGTTAATTAATAAAATTCAAGATTAATTATTTAAGTTTAAATTATTAATTTTGGATAAGGATTATAAATATATATATATATATATATATGTATATATATATATATATATATATATATATATATATATATATATATATATATTATTCTCTTTATTATTATTAATATATATAATAACTTGGTGATTAAGTTTTAGTTTAATTCAAATTAGGAAAAGATAAGTTGTTTCCTAATTAAGGTCTGATCCTATTTAGTATAAATAGGGATTAGAGGTAAAGAATTAGACAAATGGAAAAATATATTGTTCAAGTTTATGAACAAGAAAAAATTCTCTCCTCCCTCTCTCTCTATGAGTTCTGGCCGAGAACACCAAGAGAAAAACCGAGGTTCGGTTTTTGGTTCGATCACAAGATACTATGGTGGTCATGGTTCGTGGTTTGCTCACCCTTCTAGCGCGATCTCGTTTTGCCTCATTACGGGTGGATGAATACTTGAGCAACCCTAAGTAAGTAAAGGTTTGAACTTCATCTTCATCCTCTTGTTCTTGATGATGTTGTATTGATCGAGTATATATATATATATATATATATATATATATATAGTTTATTATCATGATTATGATTGTACTATAATATGAATGTTCTTATTTCCATGTTTCATATTATATTGTTGTACATACATATATCTCGGTTTTTATACATATATGGTGTGATAAACAAAGATCATGACCCTTTAGGGTTTTTGGGTTGTTTATTATTCAAGTTCTGCTTTATGAATAATAACTGTTTTTGTTTTCATCCTTGAGTCGGTTCAACCAGTTTGAGTTTGAATCAGTATGACACATAGGAGGTGCTATAAAACCCAACAGTGGTATTAGAGTCTCGGCTCAGTTTATCACAATGTGTATATTATGTGATCTAATATATATGTTTGTATATGTATATATCGATTTTATATGATAGAAATATTAATCAGTTTGGTTAATATTGTTTTAATGTTTTTAAGCTAAACTAGTTTAGTTTTAGATTAAAGGATAAACTTTAAAACTTTTGAAATCCTAGTTTTTATAAACAAGTTATGTTGATAAGGTGATTTAAAGTTTGAATTGTTTAAAACAAGTTTTGTTTTAACAATAGTTTAAACTTTAAAGGTTTGAGGATTACTAGTTTTAATTTTTGATATATATATATATAATTGTTCAGTTTATAATTATTCCGTTAGTTTATGGTCGGAAATGTCACCAAAAAACCACCGGACCACCGGCGGCAACCCCAGCATGGCGGCGGCCCAGCAGCAGTGGCCCAAGGGTGGTGGTGAACCAACGGTTATGGCCCAATGAGAGCAGCCCACGTGCGGCAGGCTTATCGGCCCAATACCGACAGCCCAGAACTGATAGCGGCGCGACCCAGTAGCTGATCGTGGCCCAGTTTGGCTTCGGCCCAGCAGCGGCTACGGCCCAAGCCGTGACCCCTTTGCGGCGGTCCGGCAGCCCAAGGAAGGTTCTGCCCAGGTTGGGTCGACCCGGATAGTTCCTTTTTCAATTTTATATTAAAGCACAATAGAAAAGTTTTTTTAGTTCTTTAATTAAATCCTTTTAATTATTGTTTTTTAGAACTTAAATCTTTTTGTTTATACAATTGGGCTTGTGAAATTATTTTTTGAACATGGTGGACTTCTCAGCCCAGTCTGGAAAACCGAGAACGGGCTCTTGGACCAAAGGCTATGCGTTATAAATACCGTTTGTATTTTTAGGACGCATAATTCGGAATAATTAAATAATACAAGATTGTATATATGTATTAGTTTTACGGACTTAAAATTAGTATATACATATATATAAATTATGGTTAAAAGGATTATTTTAACTAGTTAAGTTAAAATAAAGGATTATTATATTTTTGGATTAAAATATAATATTTAACCGTAATAGTGTATTATTGTTGAACAAAGTAAAACAAGGACAATTTTAATCAATTAAGTGTTTTTGGTTTAATACACATTTGGTGTAATAGTTTTTATACCTATAGTAAATAATTGATTAAAAAGGATGACAAAGTTTTTGTCATATTTCTCGTCTCGATTAATAGTTTAATTAATTGAGAGGTAAAGAGAAAGGTTAATGGATCAAGGATGTATGTATGTTGTTTGCATTATTTATTGTTTATATGTAATGCGTGGTTGATTATTTATATATTGTTTATATATAAATGTTGAATGGGTTTGACTTGTATACTAAGTCGCATTAGTATTTTTAAGTCGCATTTGTAGTTTCTACATGTCAACTACAAATGCTTGACTTAAGCAAGTCAACAGTATGATCTTGTTATGGTTAGACATGTAGGTTATAGGTTTTACCAACTTAGACCTGTGGTTGTGTTTTTGTCTTATTTATTTTTTTTGGTTTTAGGGAGGTCTGCGTGCCACTTACAACCCCTTTTATAATGTAAAAGTAATAGAATAGGATTTCATGTATTCTAGTTTAATATGTTGTAACGAAAACCAAGGATGAAGATCTATCAAGATGGAGTTTTTCAAAGATGGAGGAACAAGATGGAATTGCTCGAGTCAAGACCGGAGGTGTCAAGGCCAATGGGAACAAGGAGACTAAACACAAGATCAAGCCACGAGATCAAGCTTTGTCTAGTTTGTCCGTAGTTGACCCCTTAGAACATAGTTGAAAAAACTATAACAAGTTTATTATGTGCGTGGTTGTGCTTTACTTTTATGATTATTATGCGACTATAAAATTAAAGCAGGAGGTTAATAATAGTTTTTATTAATTAGAGGTAAAACCACGGTATATGATAAAATTGGAATACGACAACAGTTTTATAAAATTAAATAGACGTATTGTGTATCAGCATTTTAAAACAGTTTGTTTTTAAGATGGTTTTATCATAAGACGTATTGTGTACCGAGTTCAAGGTATACTAAGATATACGGATTTTAAAACATATAGTTTTAAAATGGTTTTACAAAACTGGAAAATTAAGTTTTTAAACTTAATTATAAAACCCAAGAAAATCTTAGATCAGTGTGCTACCCATCTAATGGTACACATTTGCTGTTAAATGGTACTCGGGTGTCGGAAGTGCCCAAACCTTGGGCATCCGGGTTCAAACCATTGCGGGAAAGGGTATGAAAGATTCTGTGATAATCGGAAGTCCCGACCAGAATTCATTCTGTCTTAGGTGGTGCTATCTATTTTGGTGATAATCGGGAGTCCCGGCCCAAAATGCACTAGAGTAGAGTTAAACATACTAGATTTTGTCTAAGTACTCTACAAGGTCCTCCGAGTCGTATCAGATTGGTACGATTGGTAATGAGTGTTACCTACCAGAATTAGCATGACTTGGCGGGAAGTGCCCAAACCTTGGGTCAAGTGTGTGAAATATGGATCCTAGGGCTAATACTTATCATTTAAGGTTTTTTATCGATTTGTATTAGCAAAGTCTATTGTGTGTTACTAATTGAACTACATGATTGAGAATATAGATGGAAAACGCATCCAACACTAATAACCTCTTACTCTATTCTATCCTTGCGAAGGATAAGCTCGCCGGACCTAACTTTCTCAACTAGGAGCGCAATCTTCGGATCGTGCTTAGGCATGAGAGAAAGTGGTATGTCGTTGAGGAGCCGGTGGGAAATGCCCCAGCCAATAGTGTATGAGTTTGATGGAAACATCGGCTTATGACATGATCCGCCAGTTGAGGGACATGTTTCAGGAGCAGGTTCGTACAGGACGGTACGATATCACGAGGGCTCTAAACACTTGCAAGATGACTAAGGGTATTTCGGTTAGTACCCATTTCATGAAAATGGAAGGGTACATGGACCACCTAGAAAGGCTTGGACACCCAATACCGTTGCAGCTGACAACGGATATGATGCTTAACTCGTTGTCTGATGACTATAATTTTAGATTATGTGTAGAGATAGATAACACGTGTCATCGTGTCCAATACTATGTGACACTAAAGGATCACACTGTTACACACCCGTTTAGAACCATTTAGATTTTTACCAAGTTATATGTGTGGAATAATTAATTAGTTAATTAACTATTGAGAAGGAAAAATAATGATAGTTACTTATTATTTTAAAGGAGAAATTAATATTTAGTTTAAATATTAATTGGACCAATTAATTAATAGTTATTAATTAATTAGAAAGGTCATAGGGTGTTTTCTGCAATTAAGTATTTGTTTAATTCAAGTTGGGCTTTAATTAAACGGGCTTGGGCCTTAATAAGGTTCATTATATAAATAGTCTTATAAGCCTTGGAATCACATAAGGATTATTACAATTGCAAAAAGAAAACCCTAGCCTCTTTTTCTCCTTGCCCTGCGTCGACTTCAAGAACACCCCAAGGGGGTTTCGAATTTTGGTCGAACACACACACACACGCGCATAGGCTTGCGTGATCGAGTCTTGGTGATATCCCGTGGCAGTCTAGCTGCCTGGTCGAGGTGGTGCCATAGCAGTGTTCAACCTTTAGCTATCTGGATTAAAGTTTCAAGATTTTTGCTAAAAGGTATAAACTTTAATCCTTATTCTTTATTTTGTTACCTGTACGAGTTAGAAGAGATCACTTGATAGGGTTTTTGTTTTATTCCACTGCGTATGATTATTATATGATTTTATACCCTACAAAACCGTTCAGTGGTATCACAGCCACTTCTAACCTCGTAGGGAACTAGTTAGGTTTCTTTTATCATGACGAATAGGTTTATTTTTTTATCAAAGTTTTAACCTTTTTGATCTATCCAAGTGTTTTGAAAATCAAGTATAGTTTTTTAAATTGGATAACGATAGGTTTTGATAAAAAAATGGTTTAAAGTTTAATTTTTATTTGTTATTATTGTTTGCGATGGAAAACCCGGCGTCGGTGATTGGTTTCGGCCTGTTGTCGGTGTCGGTTGCCCTCGTTGCCACCATTTGTGTCGGCGGCGAGGTGGTGGTTGATGGCAAGGGTCCGACGGCGGTGGCTGCTGTTTGCGGCTAGCTGTCCGGCGGTGGTGGAGGAGGCTTGGTGGCGGCTCAGATGTGGCATGCTGCCCACGGCCCAGTTTTTAGCCGGCCCAAGTTGGTGGTCGGTCCACCTTGTTTATTTCGGCCCAGTTTTGTGGCCCAATGATAGTTAGGTTTAGTTTGGGGTAATACCAACAGAATTAAGCCTAAACGTTTCTAAAAGATCTTTTTTAATCTTATGGTTAAAATTTTTAATTTTAGTCATGATTATTTTATAATACTCAAGTATTGATTGAAATTAAATTATTTTAGTATTCTTTAATCGCGTAATAATACTTGATATAAAAATTATTATTAAACCAGGTGATTTTAACAGTTAGTTAAAATCAAGATGATTCATCAGGGTATGATAATTAGAAATTAGTTTTTCATGTATTAGTTTATACATGTTTGGGATGCCATAGCTGAGCCCTAGACCATGTGGATTGCTTTTTATTTACTGCACTTGTGGTTGTGATTGGTTTTTATATTCTATGGTGTGAGGAGGCCTGCGTGCCACTTACAACCCCAATACTATTATTTAAAAGTATTAGACTAACAGGCCTGCGTGCCTTCGATTATTTTGTATTTTTTTCCGTTTCTAGTTTTTAGATTTTAGAATAGAATAGATTTGAAGCTGATACAAGGACCAACGAGCAAGGAGCAGGATTGGATGCAGGAGCCTGTGGGAGCTTCAGAGTTTCATGTCATGTGTGTTGTTTTCCACTTAGGTTTTGGACCGTCGGGTTTTTCGTGTGGCTCATGAATCCGACATTAGTTATGGGCAAAGCTAAGGCATAGTTGTTGTGGTTGTTTTATTTCTTTACATATTATATATGCGTGGTTGTGATTCTCACGATGAAATAAAATATGGTTTTAATAATAGTTATTATTAAACAGTGTTTTTCAAAAAGAAAACTGGCAAAATCCTTTTTAGAAAAATCTTAGATTAGTGTGCTACCCACCTAATGGTACACCTTTCCTATTAAACGGTACTCGGGTGTCGGAAGTAACCAAACCTTGGGCATTCTGGTTCAAACCATTGCGGGGAAGGGTGTGAAAGACTCTGCGATAATCGGGAGTCCCGGCCTGAGTTCACATTGTCTTAGGTGGTGCGATCTATTTTGGTGATAATCGGGAGTCCCATCCGAAAATGCACTAGAGGGACTAAAGCATGCACGGTTCTTGTAGCCGATGTCCCGCGGATCTAGGAGTCGTGTCCAGGTAGGATACGATTGGTATAGGTTTACCTACCATAAATAGCATTGTCCCGGTGGGAAGTGCCCAATCCTTGCATCGGGAAATGTGAAATATGTATCCTAGTCTAATAATTTATTTTTAAAAGGTAATAATTTTTAGAGGATATTATCATATTACTGAATCGGTTTTATCTTTTCTTTTTCTTTAGATGTCTATTTTATCTGTTATTCCGTTTTACTCACCCAAGGAATCTCTAACCCTTATCGTTAGCAAGTTGAAGCTTTCAGGTCCAAACTTTGCTTTTTGGAAGATGCATCTTAAGAATGTATTAGATGCACAGGGAATGTTGTACGTCATAGAGACTTTGCCTCTAGGACGACCAGGGGTAGATGCCCAGGATAGTGAGTATGATGCTTAGTATCAGGATCTGGCTGATGAATCCGATGTTATGTCGATTTTCGTTCTCTCAGCTTCATCCGAGTTTACGGATGATCTGCGGGAGAAGTCATCTTTTGAGGTTGTTCAAGCATTAGAGGAAAGGTTCAAGAATAGTGAACGGGCATGTCGTTTCTTGCTAATGAAAGAAATTCTTTCGCAGAAAATGAAAGAAAACCAACCTATTAGTGATCATCTCATCAATATTCGAAGGCTTCTTGATTGCTATGTGACCCTCAGATCAGAAACAAGGCAACATGAGCTAGTCATGCTCTTGTTCGGTTCCCTATCTGACCATTATCAGTCTAAGGTAATGGGTGTTATAAGAGGCTTTGATATGACTATCGCGAGTCTGCATGAGATCCTCATATGCATTAGTGATGATCTAGATCCAAAGAAGCTAAAGTCGATAGTAGTAGACCCTATGCTAGAGGATGAACGGTTGGAAGAGCTTGGAGAAATTTGTTGCCCAGACTGTGGTAGCAAGGATTCATGCGAGCACTCACTTGACCTAGATCAGCTGGACATTAGTTAGCCCAATGACTCAGGTATCTTTATAATAGACTGTCTTATTACTTCTTATGAATCATGGGTATTGGATACCGGATGTGGTCATCACATTTGCAATCATTTCCAGGGATTCAAGAGAAGTAGCAAACTAAGACAAGGAGATATGGACCTACGGGTGGGTGAAGGCTCCATGGTTGGTGCTGAAGCTGTAGGGACATATTGTCTTAGTTTGCCTTCGGGCATGGTCTTAGAACTAGAACCTTGTTATTATGTTCCTAGACTTATCAAGAACGTTATCTCGTTTGATTTGCTTATAGACTGTGGTTTTAACTATGTTTTAAATAGCCAAATTATTTATTGTTTTAAAAATGATGTTTTCTATTTTTAAGCTATTCCTCAAAATGGTCTATACACTCTAAATCTAGATAATGACGACGAAGACATATATCATAAAAGTAAGAGATCCAAGAGTAACTTGAATCAGACTTACCTCTGACATTGTCGTTTAGGACACATAAATGCAGGGTTCCAAAAAACGCGCCATGGCGGCGCTATGGCGGCCCCAAGGCAAGAGGCGCGACTCCGACGTTAGAAAATAGTCCTTGGCGGGGGGGTTAGGCGTGGCGTAAGACAAGGCGGTATAAGGTGCGCCTATACACGCCAAATGACGAGTTTTTTATAGCGTGGCGTGCAAAAAATATATATTTTTTTTAATTTTTTTAATTTTTTATATAAATTTTGCGATCGCGTGTATTAAACTTCTATAAATTTGTATTTTGTAATTTGTATATGTTACGTTGCTCCTAATTTGTGCAACTTTGTGTAATTTGTAAATAAATATTGATACATTGGATATAAATATTTACAAAATATATATAAATTTGCCGCCTTAAAAAAACGCCATAACTCGCCATGGCTTCTAAAACTTGAGGCTTGACCTCGCCGCCACGCCACGCCTTAAGTTATTTAGAACCTTGCATAAATGAGAAACGCATAGAGAAACTCTGAGATGACGGAATTCTAGAACCATTTGACTTGGAGTCATATGATATTTGTGAATCTTGTTTGCCCGGTAAAATGACAAAGCAGCCTTTAACAGTGAGAATGAAAGGGCAAGTGAGCTACTAGGGATAATACACACAGATGTGTATGGACCCTTTACTCTAGAGGCTAGAGAAGGATACCGGTACTTCATTACCTTTACTGACGACTTAAGTAGGTTCGGTTATGTCTATCTTATGAGACTTAAATCTTTGACAAGTTCAAACAGTTTCAGAATGAAGTACAAAATCAGCTGGACAAGAAGATAAAGCTGCTTCGGTCATACCGAGGTGGTGAGTATCTAAGTCAAGAATTCGACGATCATTTGAAGGAATGTAGGATAGTTTCACAACTCACACCTCCGTATACACCTCAGATGAACGGTGTATCAGAAAGGAGGAATCGTACATTGCTTGACATGGTACGATCAATGATGAGTCAAAGTTCATTGCCATTGTCGTTTTGGGGGCACGCACTCAAGACAGCGGTGTTCATGCTGAACCGGGTTCTGACAAAATCGGTGGAAAAGACACCGTTCGAGATATGGACGAGGAAAAATCCCAAAATGTCTTTTTTCAAGGTTTGGGGATGTGAGGTGTATGTTAAGCGAACATTCACGGATAAACTCAATCCCAAATCAGATAAGTGTATCTTTGTGGGTTATCCCAAGGAAACCATGGGATACTATTTCTATAACCCAGACGAGAACAAGGTTTTTGTTTCTTGTAAGGGGGTGTTCTTTGAAGTGAAGTTTCTAAACTCAGAGATTCCAAGAAAGGAAATAGAGCTTCAAGAAATTGAAGAGGAAGAGATAACACTACCACCGATAATCGAACCCGTAATTCAACAGAGAATTGTTGAATCTCAACCCGAGTCTGTGGTTAAGGAAGAAGTGCAAACACGAGACCTTCGTAGGTCTAGTAGGCCTCATCATGAGCCAGATAGGTATCTAGGATTCCTAGTTGCTCAAGACGAAGGGGATCTTTCAGAACCCACCACCTACCAAGATGCTGCTTCAGGTTTAGAATCTGAGAAATGGCTAGAAGCTATGAAGGCAGAGATGCAATCCATGTATGACAAACCAAGTTTGGAAGTTAGTGGATTTGCCTCAACACAGCAAAGTTGCTGGGTGCAAATGGGTCTTCAAGAAGAAGACTGACATGGATGAAAAGGTGCATACATTTAAAGCTAGGCTAGTGGCAAAATGTTTCACGCAAACTCATGGTCTTGACTATGATGAAACTTTTTCCCCAGTGGCAATGCTTAAGACCATTAGAATTCTTATGGCCATATCAGCATATTTTGACTATGAGATATGGCAGATGGATGTCAAAACCGCCTTCCTAAACGGGAAGTTGACAGAGGACGTATATATGATACAACCGGACGGTTTTTCAGATCCAAAGAATCCTAATAAAGTATGCAAGCTGCTAAAATCCATTTATGTGTTGAAGCAGGCAGCTAGAAGCTGGAACTTACACTTTGATGAGCGCATCAAAGAGTTTGGTTTTACCAAAAGTGACTTCGAGTCATGTGTTTATACTAAATTTAGTGGGAGCGCGGTAACCTTCCTAGTCTTGTATGTAGATGACATACTGTTAATAGGAAACAATATACCAGTATTACAAGGAGTAAAATCCCGGTTAGGTAAATGTTTCCCGATGAAAGACTTGGGAGAAGCTGCTTACATACTTGGAATTAAGATCTATAGGAATAGATCTAAGCGGCTTATCGGACTTAGTCAAAGTACATATATCGACAAAGTCGTGAAAAGATTCAAGATGGATGAATCCAAGAAAGGGTTTATTCCAATGCAATCTAGCACGGTTTTGAGCAACGCTCAGTGTTCTGTATCTTGTCAAGATCAGAACAAGATGATGTTAATTCCATATTCCTCGGCAATTGGATCAATTATGTATGCCATGTTATGTACAAGGCCCGATGTTGCCTATTCCATAAGTGTCACTAGTAGATACAAGCAAAACCCGTGTAAAGCTCATTGGGTAGCTGTCAAGAACATTCTCAAGTATCTGAGAAGGACAAAAGACATGTTCCTAGTTTATGGAGGTTCGATGGACGATCTTAGTGTAACTGGTTACACTGATGCTAGTTTCCAAACCGACAGGGACGAATTTAGGTCGTAGTCTAGATTTTTCTTTACCCTAAACGGAGGAGCTATATTTTGAAAAGTCAGAAGCAAGATACAATAGCATATTCGACAGCGGACTAGGCATGCACTCAGAAAATATCACCTAATCCGAGAGATTATTGGAAGAGGGGATATTAGACTGCAAAAGATACCGATGGACGACAACGTTGCTGACCCGTTGATGAAGCTGCTAGCTAGAGCTAAGCATGAGAGACATGCGAATTCTATAGGGATGCAGTACCTAGAATAGAGCAGCTAGTTCAAGTTTTTTGATTATTACCATAGATGTAACTTGAAACTCTTTTATTATGTATTTACATTTCATGGGATTGAAATAGGAGGTATTTAAATAATTGTTTCTTGTTGTCTATTGTTAGCATGTTTTAACTTATCCATGACGAATTCAAGTTGTGAATTGTCTAAATGCCCGTAGCTACTTAATGTAGTAGCAGCTACATTAGGGAGATAATACTATTATGAATATTTGATGATTTATTCATTGTTGAATAAAAGCACAAGGTTGTGACCAAATATTCATAGATATTTATCAGGAGGGATAAATATTGGGAGTGATCCGCATCGAGTTTACTTCATAGAGGACCATCATAAGTAAACTTGATAGGTTGTCCTTAGACCTGAGATATTTGGTTTGGGGCATAGTAACTACAGTAATTTAGCGCGTTCTAACATCACGCCGTAACAGGGTGATTATAAGGGGCATGTCTAGGTGCAGCGGAAGCAATGTGGTCAAATTGAAAATAGTCAAGATGGGATTTGCACCTCCTTTTTAGGAGAGATATTTCAGGACCCTCGACGACTGAGACTACTGAAAATGCGTGGCCACGCACGGTTAGAATGATAGGTTTCATTCGGTAAACCGTAACTACAGAGTGTCAAAATCTGAGTCGAGAAAATCTTAGTATTTAGAATAAGATCCCTGCTCCATGTCTAATACTCACATTACGGAATATCGCGATGCAAAAGGAAAAGCCTAGATAATCCAAGGTGTGCATTATATCTCTACATGTAAGACATCTCATAGTCTGGTTAACCTAAGTGCCTGGCTAGGGACCTCCTTAGGCCAACGGTGTACAAGAAGTGTTACTTATCTTGCGCAAGTGGGAGTCTGTTAGATTATGTGCAGAGATAGGTAACACGTGTCATCGTGTCCAATACTATGTGACACTAAAGGATCACACTGCTACACACCCGTTTAGAACCATTTAGATTTTTACCAAGTTATATCTGTGGAATAATTAATTAGTTAATTAATTATTGAGAAGGAAAAATAATGATGCTTATTTATTATTTTAAAGGAGAAATTAATATTTAGTTTAAATATTAATTAGACCAATTATTTAATAGTTATTAATTATTAGAAAGGTCAGAGGTATTTTCTGCAATTAAGTAATAGTTTAATTAAAGTTGTGCCTTAATTAAACGGGTTTGGGCTTTTCTAAGGTTTATTATATAAATAGCCTTATAAGCCTTTGAATCACATAAGGATTATTACAATTGCAAAAAGATAACCCTAGCCTCTTTTTCTTCTTGCCCTGCGTCGACTTCAAGAACACCCCAAGGGGTTTCGACTTTTGGTCGAACATACACACACGCATAGGCTTGCGTGATCGAGGCTTGGTGATATCCCGTGGCAGTCTGGCAGCCTGTTCGAGGTGGTACAGTAGCAGTGTTCTACCTTTAGCTATCTGGATTAAAGTTTCAAGATTTTTGCTAAAAGGAATAACCTTAAATCCTTATTGTTTATTTAGTTACCTGTACGAGTTAGATGAGATCACTGGTAGGGGTTTTTGTTTTATTCCGCTGCGTATGATTATTATATGATTTTATACCCTACAAAACCATTAAGTGGTATCAGAGCCGCTTCTAACCTCGTAGGGAACTAGTTAGGTTTCTTTTATCATGATGAATAGGTTTATTTTTTTATCAAAGTTTTAACCTTTTTGATTTATCCAAGTGTTTTGAAAATCAAGTTTAGTTTTTTAAATTGGATAACGATAGGTTTTGATAAAAAAAAAGGTTTAAAGGTTTAATTTTTATTTGTTATTATTGTTTGAGATGGAAAACCCTGCGGAGGCCTCAAGTTCTGTTGTCGGCGTCGGTTGACCTCGTTGCCACCAGTTGTGTCGGCGGCGAGGTGGTGGTCGACGGCAAGGGTCAGAAAGTAGTGGCTGCTGTTTGCGGCTAGCTGTCCGGCGGCGGTGGAGGAGGCGTGGTGGCGGCCCAGCTGTGGTCTGCTGCCCACTGCCCAGTTTTTAGCCGGCCCAAGTTGGTGATCGGTCCACCGTGTTTATTTCGGCCCAGTTTTGTGGCCCAATGATAGTTAGGTTTAGTTTTGGGTAATACCAAACAGGATTAAGCCTAAAAGTTTCTAAAAGATCATTTTTGATCTTATGGTTAAAATTTTTAGTTTTAGTCATGATTATTTTATAATAATCAAGTATTGATTGAAATTAAATTATTTTAGTATTCTTTAATCGTATAATAATACTTTATATAACAATTATTATTAAACTAGGTGATTTTAACAGTTAGTTAAAATCAAGATGATTCATCAGGATATGATAATTAGAAACCAGTTTTTCATGTATTAGTTTATACATGTTTGGGATGCCATAGCTGAGCCCTAGAACTTGTGGATTGCTTTTTATATACTGCACTTGTGGTTGTGATTGGTTTTTCTATTCTATGGTGTGGGGAGGTCTGCATGCCATTTACAACCCCTATTCTACTATGAAAATGTTGGTCCCGAATGGATACTACAACAACAAATGTTTGTAGAAGGGAGGTTGAATACAAACTTTAGCAAATAAAAATTTAAGAGACACACGGTTTACTTTTATATAATTCTTATTGATGTTAATCAAGAATTACATGAACTAGATGCGAAAAATCTAAGTTCAATAAAAGGTGGCAACTAGATTTGTCTAACACATAGACAATGATAATCTTAATCAACTAATGTCTAAGATGTTCAACACATGAACAAGTTTGTTACACTGAAAGTAAAAGGCTAACTCTTCTAATTCTCAACTTATGAGATTTCAGTGCTTTTCAACGCATTCTTAGCATGTTTCCATGCATGAGTATATATAAGCAAAGTGTGTCCGGGTTGATGAAGAGAGAAGGAGACAAAGATACTTGGTTTAATAATATTATAATAGATAAAGTTAGTGGGTGAAAAGTAAGTTAACTTTATACACAAAGTGTGTAAAGTGAACATACTTTTCAGTAATGAGTGTACCCACTATCTATTATTATATTATTAAAGTACTACCTTTATATCTTGGAAAAGTAAACTTCTCCTTTCATGCTTGTGCTTTAATCAACACCATGCTTTCTGAAGATTTGACTTTACCAAGTATGGAGTTGCCAGCCATACTTAACATCATATCTTCGAGATCTTCTCTTCAAGAGTATCTTTCTCCTTTTCCAAGGGATAAAGATCTATCCTTTTTGTTTCTTTGCAGATACAAAAAGTGCTAAGTACTTTTACCAAGAAAGATCTAAGGCATAATAAGAACAACACATGTTCTGCCTTTGACTAAAGAAAATATTACATAGAAAAACTATTAACTTAGATGTAGAATAAAGACTCAGCTAACAGACACCGAACTGCAAATGTAAATTTGCTCAGCTAAGGATAAATGTGAAAGACTCAGCTGACTAGATTTGCTCAGCTGATCGAAATGCTCAGCTAATAATACAAATCAGGGTATAGCTAACCAACTGATCAAACTAAATTGTCAGCTGATCCCAAGGGCTCAGCTAATCATTTGAGTATGATCAACTTAAGAAAGAAAGATTGGATAAGTAATGAATACCTTATCTGACAGATGGGAGGCATCAGCTGATCAATGTGATTGTGTCAGCTGATCCTTGATAGCTCAGCTGATCTTGAAATTTTCCTAAGCTGATGATTTTGGACCATCAGCTGATCCATTGTAGATCCTCAGCTGATGCTTCTTGACTTGTCTTTTCTTCTCAGCTGATCTTCCTGAAGCTGATCCTTTGGCTGATACTCAGTGTTCAGCTGACACTATGATTCGTCAGCTGACATTTCTTACTTAGAAATTCTTTAAGTCTAAGATGAAAAACAACACATGTTTTTCATCAATCTAAGTCCAAAACTGAATATATGGTTTTGTTAACATCAAATCCTATTTTACTTAATAGATAGGTTTGATTTAGGTTTGATATTGCTATCTCCCCAACAGAAAAACTATTAGACTAGCAGGCCTGCGGGCTTTTGATTATTTTGTATTTTTTCCGTTTCTAGTTTTAAGATTTTAGAATAGAATAGATAAAATAGATTTGAAGCTGATACAAGGACCAAGTAGCAAGGAGCAGGATTGGATGCAGGAGCCAGTGGGAGCTTCAGAGTTTCATGCCATGTGTGTTGTTTTCAACATAGGTTTTGGACCGTCGGGTTTTTCGTGTGGCTCACGAAACCGACATTAGTTAAGAGCAATTCTAAGGCATAGTTGTTGTGGTTGTTTTATTTCTTTACATATTATATATGTGTGGTTGTGATTCTCACGATGAAATAAAATAGTGTTTTAATAATAGTTATTATTAAACAGTGTTTTTTTCAAAAAAAAACTGGCAAAATCATTTTTAAAAAAAATCTTAGATCAGTGGGCTACCCACCTAATGGTACACCTTTCCTGGTAAACGGTACTTGGGTGTCGTAAGTGACCAAACCTTGGGCATTCGGGTTCAAACCATTGCGGAGAAGGATATGAAAGACTCTGCGATAATCGGGAGTCCAGGCTAGAGTTCACACTGTCTTAGGTGGTGCGATCTATTTTGGTGATAATCGGGAGTCCCGGCCCAAAATGCACTAGAGGGACTAAACCATGCACGGTTCTTGTAGCCGATGTCCCGCGGATCTAGGATTCGTATCTAGGTAGGATACGATTGGTATAGGTTTACCTACCAGAAATAGCATTGTCCCGGTGGGATGTGCCCAAACCTTGCATCGGGAAATGTGAAATATGGATCCTAGTCTAATAATTTATTTTTAAAAGGTAATAATTATTACTCAATCGGTTTTATCTTTTCTTTTTATGTAGATGTCTATTTTATCTGTTATTCCGTTTTACTCACCCAAGGAATCTCTAAGCCTTATCTTTAGCAAGTGGAAGCTTTCTGGTCCAAACTTTGCTGTTTGGAAGATGCATCTTAAGAATGTATTAGATGCACAGGGAAAGCTGTACGTCATACAAACTTTGCCTCTAGGACGACCAGGGGTAGATTTCCAGGATAGTGAGTATGATGCTTACTATCCGTATCTGGCTGATGAATCTGATGTTATTTCGATTCTCGTTCTCTCATCTTCATCCGAGTTTACGGATGATCTCCGGGAGAAGTCATCTTTTGAGGTTGTTCAAGCATTAGAGGAAAGGTTCAAGAATAAGGAACGGGCATGTCGTTTCTTGCTAATGAAAGAAATTCTTTCGCATAAAATGAAAGAAAACCAACCTATTAGTGATCATCTCATCAATATGAGAAGGCTTCTTGATTGCTATGTGACCCTTGGATCAGAATCAAAGCAACATGAGCTAGTTATGCTCTTGTTCGGTTCACTATCTGACCATTATAAGTCTAAGGTAATGGGTGTTATAGGAGGATTTGATATGACTATCGCGAGTCTGCACGAGATCCTCATGTGCATTAGTGACGATCTAGATCCAAAGAAGCTAGAGTCGACAGTAGTAAACCCTATGCTAGAAGATGAATGGTTGGAAGAGCTTGGAAAAATTTGTTGCCCAGACTGTGGTAGCAAGGATTCATGCGAGCACTCACTCGACATAGATCAGTTGGACATTGGTTCGCCCAATGACTAAGGTATCTTTATGATAGATTGCCTTATTACTTCTTACGAATCATGGGTATTGGATACCGGATGTAGTCAACACATTTGCAATCATTTGCAGGGATTCAAGAGAAGTAGGAAGCTAAGACAAGGAGATATGGACCTGCGGGTAGGGGAAGGCTTCATGCTTGGTGCTGAAGCTTTAGGGACATATTGTCTTAGTTTGCCTTCGGGCATGGTCTTAGAACTAGAACCTTGTTATTATGTTCCTAGACTTATCAAGAACGTTATCTCGTTTGATTTTCTTATAGACTGTGGTTTTAACTATGTTTTAAATAGCAAAATTATTTCTTGTTTCAAAAATGATGTTTTCTATTTTAAAGCTATTCCTCAAAATTGTCTATACACACTAAATCTAGATAACGATGACAAAGACATTATCATATAAGTAAGAGATCCAAGAGTAACTTGAATCAGACTTACCTCTAGCATTGTCGTTTAGGACACATAAAAGAGTAACTTCAACAGTGATATTTGCGAATCTTGTTTTTCCGGTAATATGACAAAGCAGCCTTTCAACAGTGAGAATGAAAGGGCAAGTGAGCTACTAGGGATAATACACACAGATGTGTGTTGACCCTTTATTCCAGAGGCTAGAGGAGGATACTGGTACTTCATTACCTTTACTGACGACATCAGTAGGTTCGGTTATGTCTATCTTATTAGACTTAAATCTGAAAGTTTTGACAAGTTCAAACATTTATTAAGAATGAAGTACAAAATCTGCTGGACAAGAAGATAAAGTTGCTTCAGGTTTAGAATCTGAGAAATGGCTAGAAGCTATGAAGGCATAGATGCAGTCCATGTATGACAACCAAGTTTGGAAGTTAGTGGATTTGCCTCAACACAGCAAAGTTGTTGGGTGCAAATGGGTCTTCAAGAAGATGACTGACATGGATAGAAAGGTGCATACATTTAAAGCTAGGATAGTGGCAAAAGGTTTGTCACAAACTCATGGTGTTGACTATGATGAAACTTTTTCCCCAGTGGCAATGCTTAAGATCATTAGAATTCTTATGGCCATATCAGCATATTTTGACTATGAGATATGGTAGATGGATGTCAAAACCGCCTTCCTTAACGGGAAGTTGACAGAGGACGTATATATGATACAACCGGATGGTTTTGCAGATCCAAAGAATCCTAATAAAGTATGCAAGCTGCTAAAATCCATTTATGGGTTGAAGCAGGCATCTAGAAGCTGGAACTTACACTTTGATGAGCGTATCAAAGAGTTTGGTTTTACCAAAAGTGAGTTCGAGTCATGTGTTTACACTAAATTCAGTGGGGGCGCGGTAACCTTTCTAGTCTTGTATGTAGATGACATACTGTTAATAGGAAACAATATACCAGTATTACAAGTAGTAAAATCCTTCTTAGGTAAATGTTTCCCGATGAAAGACTTGGGGGAAGTTGCTTACATACTTCGTGTTAAGATCTATAGGAATAGATCTAAGCGGCTTATCGGACTTAGTCAAAGTACATATATCGACAAAGTCGTAAAAAGATTCAAGATGGATGAATCTAAGAAAGGGTTTATTCCAATGCAATCTAGCACAGTTTTGTGCAAGGCTCAGTGTTATGTATCTAGTAAAGATCATAACAAGATGAAGTTGATTCCATATGCCTCGGAAATTGGATCAATTATGTATGCCATGCTATGTACTAGTCCCGATGTTGCCTATTCCATAAGTGTCAAGAGTAGATACCAGCAAAACCCGGGTGAAGCTCATTGGGTAGCTATCAAGAACATTCTCAAGTATCTGACCCATTGATGAAGCCGCTAGCTAGAGCTAAGCATGAGAGACATGTGAATTCTATAGGGATGCCGTACCTAGAATATAGCAGCTAGTTCAAGTTTTTTTATTATTACCATAGATTTAACTTGAAACTCTTTTATTATGTATTTACATTTCATGGGATTGAAATAGGAGGTATTTACATAATTGTTTCTTGTTGTCTATTTTTAGCATGTTTTAACTTATCCATGATGAATTCAAGTTGTGAATTGTCTAAATGCCCGTAGCTACTTAATGTAGTGGGAGTTACATTAGTGAGATAATGCAATTATGAATATTTGATGATTTATTCGGGGTCGAATAAAAGCACAAGGTTGTGACAAAATATTCGTAGATATTTATCAGGAGGGATAAATATTGGGAGTGATCCGCATCGGGTTTACTTCATGGAGCACCATCATAAGTAAACATGATAGGTTGTCCTTAGACCTGAGATATTTGGTTTAGGGCATAGTAACTACTGTACTTTAGCGCGTTCTAACGTCACGCCGTAACAGGGTGATTGTAAGGGGCATGTCTAGGTGCAGCGGAACAGGGTGATTTAACTATTGTACGTTATCGCGTTCTAACGTCATGCCGTAACAGGGTGATTTCAAGATGGGATTTGCACCTCCTTTTTAGAAGAGATATTTCTGGGGCCCTCGACAATTGAGACTACGGAAAATGCGTGGCCGCGCTCGGTTAGAATGATAGGTTTCATTCGGTAAACCGTAACTGCAGGGTGTCAAAATCAGAGTCGAGAAAATCTAAGTATTTAGAAGAAGATCCCTGCTCCATGTCTAATACTCACATTACGGAATATCACGATGCAAAAGGAAAAGCCTGGATAATCCAAGGTGTGGATTATATCTCTAGATGTAAGAGATCTCATAGTCTGGTTAACCTAAGTGTCTGACTAGGGGCCTCCTTAGGCCAACGGTGTACAAGGAGTGTTACTTATCTTGCACAAGTGGGATTCTGTTAGATTATGTGCAGAGATAGATAACACGTGTCATCGTGTCCAATACTATGTGACACTAAAGGATCACACTGTTACACACCCGTTTAGAACCATTTAGATTTTTACCAAGTTTTAAGTGTGGAATAATTAATTAGTTAATTAATTATTGAGAAGGAAAAATAATGATAGTTATTTATTATTTTAAAGGAGAAATTAATATTTAGTATAAATATTAATTGGACCAATTAATTAATAGTTATTAATTAATTAGAAAGGTTAGAGGGTGTTTTCTGCAATTAACTAATAGTTTAATTAAAGCTGGATTTTAATTAAACGGGCTTGGGCCTTTATAAGGTTTATTATATAAATAGCCTTATAAGCCTTGGAATCACATAAGGATTATTACAATTATAAAAATAAAACCCTAGCCTCTTTTTCTCCTAGCCCTACGTCGATTTCAAGAACACCCCAAGGGGGTTTCGACTTTTGGTCGAACACACACACACACACGCATAGGCTTGTTTGATCGAGTCTTGGTGATATCCCGTGGCGGTCTAGAAGCCTGTTCGAGGTGGTGCAGTAGCGGTGTTCTACCTTTAGCTATCTGGATTAAAGTTTCAAGATTTTTGCTGAAAGGTATAACCTTTAATCCTTATTCTTTATTTAGTTTCCTGTACGAGTTAGATGAGATCACTGGAGGGGGTTTTTGTTTTATTCCGTTGCATATGATTATTATATGATTTTATACCCTACAAAACCCTTCATATAAGCCTTTCATAGTCAAGTACAACATGAAGAGCATGGAGAAATCCATAGTTGAGCTTCATTCAATGCTCAAGATAGTTAAGTCTAATATAGGTACTAAGTCCAAAAATATTCTCATGGTAGATAAGGGTAGTAGTAATAAGAGGAAGGGGCGCAGCGGCAGGGGCAAGGGTAAAACGAATCCAGGACCATCTGCACCAAGGGCCAAAGTAAATGGCTGTAACACCCTGAAAAAGTGCCCAACAGTAGTGACTTGTACCTTGTGCTTTCGTGTTTGTACAGTGAATTTAAGTGAATTAAGTTAAGTGTTTTGTGTGACTAACGTGTCTTGTGTTAATTAATGTGATTACGTGAAAAATGTCAAACATGTCTAAAAGTGATAAGGTGTTATACGGTTTCGCGTAATGATTTCGTAGATATCCCCGTTGGTTAAAACGGGATGACGTGTGTCGAGTTGTGAGTTGAAAAGGGGAACAAAATACTCCGTGTCTTAATTAAAGACCCAAGGTCGGTCTGTTTCTTTCCTTATCCCCTGGGTTTGACAAAAACACACACAAGGAACATATACATACATACGAAAGCATACACACACATATTCTCTCAAGTCTTGAAGAGAAATCAAGATCCAAATCTGTTGCAAGTGATCTCTGTAGCCAAATTCGTGTGCTATCTGCTGTGTTTCTTCTTATTGTAAGTTTTCTTCAAGCTCAAACCTAGTTTATGGTATTTGTAATGAATTACACCATTTGGGTGGTGTAAAGCATGTTTTGTGGTAGGTTTTGATATCTAATGTGTTTATGTGTGTCTAAGGATGTTGTGAGAAGTATACAAGTGATTAAAACTGAGTTTTGGTTGAAAAAGAAGTCAAAAACGCGATTTACAGGTCTGTGTTACGAACAGGGATGTTAGATTATTAAAGTGAGGGTGTAATATGTAAATAACTCAAAGTTGGGCAAATGCTATATAAAGGCATTTGCCCCACATTTCTAAGATAAGCTTTGCATTACCAACTTACTTGTGTTTGTGATTTCTCTCTAGCTCTCGGCTCTCTCACTCAAAAAGAACACACACACAAACACACACTAAACATCAAGCATTGCTTCATCCGTATAACTTACGGGACCAACAAGGGCGAAGGCCTGCTGTGCAGGTACTTCCTACAGGCGCAGGAGATATTCCCTGCGGCCGTAGGAGGCCTTTTGTGTTTTCTGCGGCCGTAGGGTGTGTTTTTGTGTGGTTTACCATCTATGGACGAAGTAACATGGTCTACGGGCGTAGGTACATAACTTACGGTCGTAGGTCATCAAAGAATAGCTCCTACGGGCGTAGGAATATGTTCCTACGGCCGTAGGGCATGATTCATTGAAAAGAACCTCTGCGGGAGCAGGGAACTATCCCCACAGCCTTAGGGTGGGTTTGGCATGTGTCCTGCGGACGTAGGACATATCCTCTGCGGCCATAGGAGCCTGTCCAGTGCTGACAGCTTGTGTAACTTGTGTTTTAACCTATGTGGGCTATGTGTATGTGATGACCAAGTCTAAACCTAATGTGTTAGGTGATTCGGACGACTACGTGTGTTCTTGGGATTCCCGAATTCATATATGACTCTTGTAATCTCGAGATGAGTACCAGTTTCCCATGAGACTCAGTAAGTAAGGCTATTGGTTGCCTATGATGTGTGCCATGTTTATATATGTGAACACACGAGGTATGACGTGATATAGTGATATAGTGACACATTGATATAAATTCTTATATGTGATACGCATGCGTACTGTGGACCCTATGGGTCAAACGTATTTATGATTCCTGTCCAGACATACGCGGGGGTTGAGGTAAGTTTGCTAACGCGGCTGGATCCTTGAGTGTTTTTCGGGATCAACGGTACTCGATGGGTTTTTCGGGTTAAAGGTTCTGCAGGCGCCGTTCCTCGACATACAGTGAGGATCTTGGTCTATGATCAGATCCGAACGGAGTCCTAGTGGCTCAAACGTGATGGTGGGCTGCTCTTCGCTCCCCCACCGATGCGGTTGGTTGTGATTGATTCCCCAACTCGGATCGTTGAGCCAGGCTAGCTACCTCGCAAGATATGATCCCGCTGACATGTCGCCACACCGCTATGTGATAGCTTAGCTCTGTGTGCCATATTGTGACGTGATAGCATGCTTATTGGTGGTTATGTGATATCTGTACTCACTAGCTAATGTAGCTAATGTTTCATGATATTTCCCTTTTCGAAGGTTAGTGATCAGATGGCCTGGTGAGGCAGGTTGCTCTGGGTAGTGTTGTTGTATATATCTTTTAGAACACTTGTTTGTTAACTCTGATACTTTGTGACGATGGTCGGTGCGTAGTGGTAACACTGGCTTGATTTTTGAGACTTGGTTTGATTCGTTGTTCCTGATCACCAAGTCGATAAACAGTACTTAATATGTAATCAGTGGTTTGTTCCGCTGCTAATCTTTTGTGTAAATTAAGTTTAAAAAGTTTTAATTTTCGCTGATTTTAACGTCATGAAACCTGGTGTTACAATTAGGTATCAGAGCCTAAGTTTGAGGGACTCGAGTACTTGTGATAGTATTCGATCTCAAACTCGGGATTGACCATCGTTAAGTGTTCCTAGCGGGATAATTGGGGCTGAGTGTGAGCGTTATGTGTTCATTGCTCAATGTAAACTAACCTGTGTGTTAGCAAATTGTGATTAAGTGTACTAAACGTGTTTGCCCCTTGTGTTTAGTAAGTGAGTGAAAATGTCTGAGAGACGTGCTACCACCGAGGAAGCATTAAAGAAAATGGTGGACGAGGCTTCTCATACTCACGTAGAGACAGAGGAGGAGTCTTCGTGGCGTGATACTCAGGGCTCGAGACCTGATAGAGATCGTGAGGCGTATATTCTGCGTCTCGAAGAGGAGCTTCGCTCAACTAGGGAGTACTGAGGGAAGCTGTTAAGGGCCAGCAACGTGAACAATGCTCCTACAAGAAGTTTATGTCTTACGGGCCGAAGGTTTATGAGGGCAGTGATAATCCCTCAGAGACTATTCGTTGGTTGCGTGAGACAGATCAAGTGTTTGAATCCTGTGATTGTGAAGCAGAGAACCGTGTCAAGTACAAGGTTCGTATGTTGAAAGGCCGGGCTCTGGATTGGTGGGATACTGTGAAGGATACATTGAGTAGAGAGGTGATCGCTGCTCTGACTTGGGAGCAATTCTCTGAGAAGGTGAAAACCAAGTATTGTACTAATTACGATCTTGAGATGATGGAGAATGAGTTCAACAGTCTCCGTAAGGGGGACAAACCGGTGGAGGACCTTATCAATGCTTTTACTGATAAGGTGAGGTTTATACCACATTTGGTGACCTTATCCCGCTGGAGTATCGAGCTCATGTGAGAGCTGCTGTTTCTATGTGTCGGGCGTTTGAGATAGCCTGATAGATTGATGGTGATCGTCGCCAGTGGAAAGGAGATCAGGCTGTGGAGGGTCAGAAGAGGAAATTTCAGCAGTATTCGAAGTCTGGTACTTCAAAAGGGGAATCTGCTACTGGGGGGAAATCTGATGTGAGTAAGAAACCGAGGTCTGATAATCCTTGGTGTTCCATGTGCCGTACCTACCATTCGGGTAACTGTTCGAAGGCCATTACCAGGTGTATGCGGTGTGGTGAAAAGGGGCACGCAGCTACAGAGTGCTCGTTTAAAGAAAATGTGTGTTTTAAATGTCAGAAGCCGGGGCACAGGATTACAGAGTGCCCGATGAGACAGGTTGGTGATACCAGGGCTGGAGGGTCTTCTTCCAGGCCAAAGAAAGATAGCGCTCCTCGCGCCAAGGGTCGGGCTTTTCAGATGACAACTGAAGAAGCCAAAGCTGCTGGAGACGTGATCACTGGTACTTTTCTTGTAAATTCTGTTCCAGCTTGTGTGTTATTTGATTCTAGAGCTACCCATTCTTTTATATCTGTGGCTTTTCGTGATAAACTGCAATTGCCTATATATGTGTTAACTGAGCAGATTAAAGTCGAAATTGCTAGGTAAGGTAGTTTCAGTTAAGGATTGTATTCCTGGTGCTAACCTTGACGTGGACGGGAATAGTTTCCCTATCTCTTTTCTTCTCATGCCAATTACGGGCTTTGATGCGGTGGTTGGTATGGATTGGCTCAGTGGTCTGAACGTGGAGATTATGTGTTCGAAAAAGATGGTAAAGACTCCTCTACCCGATGGGTCTTCCGCTGTTGCTCGAGGAGAACGTCGAGAATCTGATATTCCTCTTATTTCTGTGATGAAAGCAAGAAAGTCGGTTTCAAAAGACTGCGATTGCTATCTAGCATATGTGATTGATTCGAAACTGGAAAAGCAAGTGGTCAAGGATATTCCGGTAGTGTCAGACTATCCGGTAGTGAGAGATGTGGAGTACAAAATTGATCTTGTTCCAGGGGCTACGCCTGTAGCTAAAGCTCCATACCATCTTGCTCCTGCAGAGGTGCGAGAGATAATGACGCAAATACTGGAGATACTTGACAAGGGCTTTATTCGTCTGAGTTCATCCACGTGGGGAGCTCCTGTGTTATTTGTGAAGAAGAAAGACGGAACGATGCGGATGTGCATTGATTACCGGGAGCTGAATAAGAGAACGGTAAAGAATAAGTATCCTCTTCCGCATATTGATGATTTGTTCGATCAGTTACAGGGAGCGACTTGCTTCTCTAAGATTGATCTTCGCTCTGGCTACCATCAGGTGCGGGTTTGTAATAACGATATTCCTAAAACTGCTTTCCGCACTCGATATGGCCACTATTAGTTTTTGGTTATGCCGTTCGGTTTAACCAATGCGCATGCTGTGTTTATGGATATGATGAATCGGATTTGTCGTCCTTTCTTGGATAAATCCGTTATTATGTTTATCGATGACATTCTTGTGTATTCTAGAAGTGAAGCCGAGCACGAGTTGCATTTGTGGCAAGTTCTTGAAACTCTCAAACGAGAGAACCTATATGCAAAGTTTTCTAAGTGTGAATTCTGGCTTCGTGAAGTGCATTTTCTTGGTCATGTGATCTGCAAGGATGGTGTTAAAGTGGATCCGGCAAAAGTCAATGCAGTGATGAACTTGTTGGAGTCTGCCCACTGACACAAGTACATTGGTGTTACTGCTGATGAAGTGCGAGCCTATTGGGTCACACACCAAGGATTGGTCCCGACAACTTAATGATAAAGAGAGAAGGTCCAAAAATCAAATTCTTTGATTTTGGGGCTTCACGGCCGTGAGGGATGCTCCACGGGTCGTGAAGCCCACTGCCCTCACTAATGGCTCAATGACTTTTACACAGCTCGTGGAGTCTTCACGGGTCGTGAAGAGGTCGTGAAGGGGTTGTGAAGGAGACGCCCTCACGAGTCACTCGAACGCGGCACGGGCCGTGAAGGACTATGGCCAGTCGTGGCAAATTTAGTCTTCACGGGCCGTGAGAGGCCGTGAAGGTCTCTCTGCATGAAATCGTGAATTCTGATTGGGCCATTTTGTGGTCCAATGAGAGATGGCTCTTGTATCCGGACAAATGTCGCATTTGGGGTCTGGATCAGTTTTTAGTTCATGCATGAGACATTTTTCTCTCCACTCTCTCTCTCTCTAGAATCATACTCTCTTGGTACCATACATGACATAAACACAATATACACTAAGTTGGTATTACTTGAGTGTTGTGTGAGCTCCATTGGTGCAAGAGGAGAAGCTTGTAGGCTGTCCCGGAAAGGTGGAGTCGTGGTGGACGTCCGCTTGACGGAGTACTAGCATACGAGGATCGAGTAAACTTGGTGTGGATCAAGCAATAGAGGAGGACACACTTGGGTTCTCGGATTCATCCCGTGTCGTGCATGTTCAGCCGATTTTATAGCTTGTAAGGAGGTATATTTTCTGTCCTTCTTGTTCCTTTTAAGTTGCAATTGTGTTTTGTAGAGAAATTATCACTTTGGAACATGTATGGACCCATTTTTGTACAGTTTTGAAACTTTTTTTTTATGTTTCCGCTGTGTTTTGCTACATACCGTGTTCCAACAGAACTGGTGAGTTCCCCGAACTCCTTCTGAAGTTCGTAGTTTTCTCGGTCTAGCTGGATATTAGCGGCTGTTTATCCGTTATTTTTCTAAACTTGCAGGTCCCTTGACTAAGCTCACCCGGAAAGACGTTGCGTTCGTGTGGTCTGAGGCGCAAGAACAAGCGTTTCAATCTCTGAAACGGCAATTGTGTGAAGTTCCGATTCTTTCTTTACCCGACGGGTCTGATGACTTTGTCGTCTATTGTGATGCTTCTTATTCGGGGCTTGGCTGCGTGTTAATGCAGCGTGATAAAGTGATAGCATATGCGTCTCGACAGTTAAAGCCACATGAATGTAACTATCCTACACATGATCTTGAGCTAGCTGCTGTTGTGTTTGCTCTGAAGCTGTGGCGGGATTATCTATAAGGTACCAAGTGTGTGGTATGTACGGATCATAAGAGTCTGCAATACATGTTTACACAGAAAGAGCACAATATGAGGCAGCAGCGTTGGCTCGAGTTGATCAAAGATTATGACTATGAGATCCATTATCGTCCTGGTAAGGCCAACGTGGTGGCGGATGCTCTTAGTCGCAAAAGCTCTTCGGCTGAGGCAAAATTTATGAAAATTGTGGTGGTTCCTGACATACTTGTGAGATTGAAGGAAGCACAATATGTGGCCTTGCGTGACGAGAATCTAAAAGCAGAAGTGATGCGGAAGCAAAAGGATCTAATTGCAGATGATAGCGATGGGCTAAAGACTTTTCAGTATCGTGTTTGGGTGCCTCTGTATGGGGGAAATCGTGAGTTGATTCTGCAAGAAGCTCACCAGTCTCGACTGTCTGTTCATCCGGGCAGCACGAAAATGTGTCATGATTTGAAAGCTTTATACTGGTGGCCTACTTTAAAGCGAGACATTGCTTCCTACGTGGAGAAGTGTCAAATTTGTGCGCAAGTGAAGACTGAGCACCAGAAACCATACGGTAATCTTCAGCAAATCGAAATCCTGAGTGGAAGTGGGATAATATTGCTATGGATTTCGTGACAAAGTTGCCGAAAACCCTCAGAGGGCACGATGCGGTTTGGGTCATAGTTGACCAGTTAACCAAAAGTGCTCATTTCCTGGCTATTAACGAGTCTACTCCACTGGATAAGCTAGCAAAGTTGTATATTGCTTAAGTGGTGTCGCGCCATGCGGTACAGTGTTCTATTGTGTCAGATCGCGATCCGCAGTTTACTTCTAATTTCTGGCTGAGTTTACACCGTGAGCTTGGCACTCGTGTTCATTTGAGCACGGCATACCATCCTAAGACAGACGGCCAGTCGGAGAGAACTATCCAGACCCTGGAGGACATGCTTCGCGCATGTGTACTTGAGTTTGGTGGTGCGTGGGATTCACATCTACCGTTGATTGAATTTGCTTACAACAACTCATACCATTCCAATATTGGAATGCCTCCATTTGAGATGTTATACGGGATACGTTGTCGCACTCCCACATGTTGGCTAGAGCCTGGCGAGAAGCAGTTCACCGGACCCGAAATTGTGCAAATAACTGCTGATAAAGTAAGAGTGGCGCGTGAAAAGCTGAAACCCGCTCGTGATCGACAGAAGGTGTACGCTAACCCGAGACATCAGCCAGTTGTGTTTAACGAGGGCGATCGGGTTTTCCTGAATGTCTCTCCGTGGAAGGGTGTTATCCGCGTTGGCCATAAAGGCAAGTAGAGTCCAAGTTTTATAGGACCATTCAAGATCTTGCGCAGATTCAATGATCAAACTGTATCTCTGGAGTTACCTCCAGAACTTGCGGGTATTCATAATACCTTCAACGTGTGTTACTTGCGTATGTGCAAACTTGATGAAAGTCAGATTCTGCCATTACAAGAGCTGAGATTTGATGCTTCAAAATGCCTCGTTGAGGAACCTGTTGAAATTCTCGGCTCAAAGATTAAGAAGCTGTGTAAGGAAGTGATCAAGCTCGTTCTTGTGAAGTGGATATATAACCTAGGTTCGAATATGACCTGGGAGACTGAAGATGATATGCGAGCTCGATATCCCCACCTGTTCGTGAGTGATCAGATTCCGAGGACGGAATCTTCTTAAGGGGGTAGATTTGTAACACCCTGAACAAGGGCCCAGCAGTAGTGACTTGTACCTTGTGCTTTCGTGTTTATATAGTGACTTTAAGTTAATTAAGTTAATTGTTTTGCGTGACTAACGTGTTTTGTGTTAATTAATGTGATTACGTGAAAAGTGTCAAACGTGTCTAAAAGTGATAAGGTGTTATACGGTTTCACGTAATGATTCCGTAGATATCCGCGTTGGTTAAAATGGGATGGCGTGTGTCAAGTTGTGAGTTGAAAAGGGGAACGAAATACCCCGTGTCTTAATTAAAGACCCAAGCTCGCAATGTTTCTTTCCTTATCCCCTGGGTTTGACAAAAACACTGATGGTCCCGTGTTTATACGGATGAAGCAATGCTAGATGATTAGTGTGTGTTTCTGTGTGTATTCGGTTTGAGAGAGAGCCGAGATCTATGAGATAAACACAAACACAAGTAGGTTGAAATGCAAAGCTTGATTAGAAAAGGTGGGGCAAATGCCTTTTATAGCATTTGCCTAAGTTACAATATTTACATATTTGCACCCTCACTTTTTATAATCTAACATTCTCCCCTAAGTAAGGTGTGCAATGATTCACAACAAATAAATACATAAAACTATTCATAAGCTGATTTGTTGCGAATCCCGAACGCCACTTGCCATTTGCGTATTTGCCTTCTGCTTGCCAGTGTCATTCTCATCTTCTCTATAGCACTATAGGCTTGAGCATGTTCTTCATTAGTGTAGGCTGCACGGTTGTCCCAAATTTTCTGATGTATCTTATGATGAAGGATTTTCAAAGTGATGTCTGAATATGCCATCAGTTCATCAAGTCTGATGAAGATCTTTTCACCTTTTGTATTCTTTGAGACGATGCCTCGATCACCTTTGAAGTTTGGATGCCCATCATTGATAACTGTCAACTCTTCAAGCTTTTCTAAGTCTGGATGGCTCTGGTTAGGCTTTCAGAGATTGACATTCAGATAATTGTTTTCAGCTCCGAGTTAGATATCATGTTCCTCAAAGTATTCCATTAGATTCCTCATATATTTCATCAGTGCAACTCTTCCAAACTCTTCTTCAAGCCACTTCCCTCTTTTCTGAGAGAGGGTATCAAAGATAAAGCTGATGTCTTCAATATTAGAGAACCCAATTGATCACTACTGATGATGTATGATAGGTTGTTAGTGTTGGAGTATGCCCACTGACATACGTACGCCAATTGATCACTATTGATGATGTATGGGCCTATCTGGTCACACGCCGGGGGTTGATCTTGACAACAACCTTAAAAGGAGGGTTAGAAATGAATAATTAAAGATTGGTTGGCAATCTAGACAGGGTTAGCGGCGCTTACCATGATGTCGCTAACTCGGCCACGTTAGCGGCGCTAACCTTTATTGGTTAGCGGCGCTACACTTGGGCGGTTAGCGGCGCTAACCCATCTGATATATTACAACTTTATTCCTTTCACCTCCAATCTCCACCAATGGGTGTGGGTTGCTTGGTTCTCTTTTTGGCCGGTCTTGGAAGTTCCAGGGGTCATTAGAAGCTAGTTAAAACACATGCATTTCTCCTCTCTCACTCAAGATGATCTTAGTTGAGTGAATACACAAATAAGCCTAAAGTGGTAGTTCTTGTGTGCATAAGAAAGTGCCAAGAGATGAGAGTTCCTGGAGTATGAGGTTGGAGTTCTAGAAAAGTATCTTCATAAGTGAAGGATACTTGAAGGGCTGCTAGTACATCAAGATCACGGTTTTCTCGGGGTGGAATTCGATAGAAAAAGAAGGTCACCATAAGCTTGGATTCGTGGTCATCATCATCTCCAGGGGATTTCAAGGGTATATTACTCTCTTCTCTTCTCTTTTAGTTGCATTTCTTTGTTGTAGAGTTTGGTACACTTCTTGCGGTTCATTTTGTGGTTTGCTTTTGTCTTTTAAATTTCCGATTTTGGACTTTCATGTTTCCGCTGTGCCTAACCATGAACCCCAACAGTGGTATTAGAGCCACTTCTACCCTAGATTTGCACTTGGTGGCTTGAAAAATCTGAAAAATGTGATTTTTGGTTCTGTCCAGGGTTTAGCGGCGCTAACTTTTCTATGTTAGCGGCGCTAAACCTTCCGTAGCGGTCACTAAGTTGTCTCGCAATAGCGGCGCTAACCCGGAGTTAACGGCGCTAACTCTACATAGTTAGCGGCGCTAACTCCTTACTGGCAGAATGCTATGTTTTGCCTTAAATCAATTTTGTTGGATTTTTGGGCTACTTGTACTTTCTGGAGTTGTTCCAGAATTTTGGATATGATGTTTTTAATTTGCCTTATGTCTTGGTTGGTGTATTTATATGTGGATTAACATTTTGGCATGAAAATGGTTAATTGCATATACTTACATTGTGTATATATGAATATGGAATTTTTGACTTGTTTAAGGTTCCTAATGCATATGTACATAGGATTATTTGTGCCTTGAGTGTTTAGATAATCTTAACCAAGACATATAAGATTTGCATGGTCTTGTGTGACACACCATGTATTAGATTTGTTGTTGTATGTGGTTGTAATATTTGTGTCCGGTAACGTTTGAGCCTTTAAGACCTATGTGATGTGTTTGGTTGTGTGAATTAATTTATTCATTCATTTGGTGGTTTGTACCACAATGGTTTGTAATAATTTAATTTTATTCCGTTTGTATATTTAACGGCTTGCATGCCGATTTCTATTCTTTGTAATTTGTAGTATTAGCTTAGAATAGAGATTTGTGGCTTGCATGCCATTTCCTTTTAAATTTGTAAATCCTAAAACGAGAACCGAAGCAACCAACAAGGACCATGGAGGGTGTCTTGGCATACTTGGATTCGTAGGTCGGTAGGAGACGCAATGGATCAAGTGGGAGGAGCACACATCAAGTCATTCGGTCTAGTCCTTAGATGACTTAGTCTTGCCCGTTGGCTCACGGGCAAGGTGCATAGGGTTTTTGGCTCGTTACCGGACTTGTATTACTTGCGTGGTTGGTTTTATTTTGTATTATTTCGTGCATGGATGTTTAAGATCTTCGCATGCTAGAAAATTTTTTCAAAATAATAAAACAAAAGAGTTTTTAAATTAGTTTACAAACTCCGCGCACCACATTGACAAGAATTGGTTAAAATCATTTTAACCGGTAAAACCAAAATCCCGTTTTTCAAAATTGTAAATCTCACGCCATCTGTAAGATGACACAACCCGAATCTAGTGAAGCAAGATCGGTTGTCGAGCTCTAGCCGAGTCGGTTTTGTGTAACTATGTGGAAGGTGCGTGTGGCAACTCGCAAGGGTCGGTTGTCGAGCTCTAGCCGAGCCGGCCATTGGGCTAGAGTACCACCGTGTGTCTTGACGGTTGATTTGCAATTCCAAGACTTAAAATGCCTTGGTGGTTGTCGAGCTCTAGCCGAGCTACCGAAGTGGATTAATGAGGAATGGTGTGAAAGGGATCAAACATGCCAAATGGGTGCAGTGAGTACCTAGGATCCCACAAGTGTCTAAGAATTGCGATCCCGGATAGCAATTGGTAAATTGTTTACCTGCCTAAAATAGCTCCATGAAGTGATCCGCGGAAAACCCGTCATGAATTGGGGTATTTTGAGGTTCTTAGCCCTTGTTAAGATAATTTGGTTTTCTGAAATCAAGTGGGTAATTATTTTAACGAGGATTATATCGAAACTTACTAAAACTTGTAATCTATTTTAGATGGCAAATCTTAACGACACTACAACAAACTATCATTTCATTTGTTCCTAGAAAAGGAGAGACTCATAGGAGTGAACTTCGTTGACTGGTATCGTGTGTTAAGGATTGTCCTTCAACACGAGTCAAAGTTGCACGTCCTTGAGGAGCCTCTTCCGAAGCCACCTGCTACCAATGCGAGCTGGGCCACTAGATATGCATGGGAAAGGCGTGTCAGAGATACACAAGATGTTTCTTGTCTCATGTTGTTGACTATGAGCTGTGAGCTGCGAAAGCAACTCAAGCAATTGAGTGCGTATGACATGATTAACCGGCTAAAGGACATGTTCCCACAGCAGGTTAGACAAGAACTTTTTGAGTATGTGAAGGCTTTAGTCGGTTGTAGGATGCAGGAAGGCGGGGATGTAAGTGTTCATAAGATGAAGGCGTACATGGACCAAATGGAGAGACTAGGATTTCCCATAGGGAGGAAACTGATGGTGAATATGATTCTCCAATCCCTGCCCGCGTCTTATGAGAAGTTTGTCATGAACTATCTCAAAGACAATATGGACTGGTCCTTAAGTGAGCTACATGACATGTTGAAGGCTACTAAATTGAACATGGCCAAAGGTGAGCTAATCTCGTCCACACCCGCTAAGGCTACTGTGAAACAAAACCATAAGAAGAAGAAACTGACCTCAAATGGAAAGCTTGGTTTGACTAAGCCTACTATAACCGTGGAAGTTGAGGATAATGAGATTGTGCCTCAAGCTAACGTTCCACTTGGGGTAGTTTGCTACTTTTGTGGGGAAATTGGAAATAGGTGCCGTCACGCCTGCCCTAAGTGCCTGAATGAGATAAGTATCCTAAATCGGAAGAACGTTAGCTCCACGACTTCAGGTACATTCATGATTATACTTCATTGATCTACTACTTCAAAGGACTAGGTTTTTGAACGCTAGTCAAAGCACTCACGTTTGTTACAAACTTGTTTGTTTCAAAGTGTAGGTGTTTATCCGAAGTAGGCCGTTGATGCATGGAGAGTTGGAAGAAGTGAAGGGAAGCATAAGTGCTTGTCTCTTGCTAAAAGGATTGGAAGAGTTGATCTTGCCATTCCTACCAGCTAAATTATTACTTCATTAGATAAATGTTTTAAGTCTTGCGTGGCAAGAAGCATTGTATCTTTTATTCTATTGATGACGATGAATATTACTTTGAATTATGTTTTTGTGGGTTATAGAGATTTATTTCAAATTTTATTCATGTCGTGGCATATGTAATAATTTTTTGCTTAAGAAGTAATAACATGATCATGAATGTTTATTGATTAGTTATCCTTATAACATTGGTGATTTAACAATATAAACAAGACTAACATCTTCAAGGTCCATGTGGATAGGAACTTGGAAGCTTTTGATTTTGAGTCAATTGTTGATTGTAAATCTTATTTATGAGGTTAAATAACTAAAGACATCCTTTACTTATTGATGTGAGAGGAATAAAAGCTTTTTGGATTTCGCTTGCACTTTTGTGTAAAGGAATGATCAAGCAAAATTATAAGGATTAACTATAAAATAATTTGTTACCTTTACCTATGATGGTAAAAGGAAAGGGTATGTCTAGTTTATTAGAAAAGTGTTTGAAACCTGAGAGGTATTCAAAATTCACCCGTAACAAATTTATGACGAAAGAGAGCAAAAGCGAACTAAGATACTCAAATCTTATGAGATGTTGAGATATAATAGATTCCTAGTTCATCACAAGAATTATGGGAATGTCTCATAATTCACTTCTCCTAGGATACATGTTTCACATGCATCGTTTAGTGGAGAGACGGAACATACTAGTTATGATTCCATTTGATGGCATAGACTTAAGTATCCTGACGGATGGGTGTACTTGAGTTGTGACAAGATGGTCAAATTAGCAACCATGGAGGTTAGACTAGAAAGACAGATTTTCTTGTCTACCTCATAGATTAAATTCATCTAGTCTACATCTAGTGGGAGATGGATGAACTTTAAAAGATGCTAATACATTTAATGGGTTCTTTTTGTTTTGGATGTTCTTTTCATAACCTTTTGGGAAATGAGTTGAGTTGCTCGAAAAGGGAAATGAACAACTGAAGCATTTCAGTGGAAGAACGTGTGACTTAAATAAAGACATGATGTTGACACTAGCATTCAATCAGTAATGATTGGAACTTAACATGGCAATGTTGAAGTATATGGCATTATGAAATTACCTCTTCATAAGTCTGGTAAAAGTCATCATAACACCATAAGTGTATGATATACCTGAGGACGATGACTTGTTTTCAGGAATCTGTAGTGGGCCTGGGTCTACTAAGATAAGGAAAGGTAATGAAATAAGATATAAGCCATGCTGGATTTCAAGGATGAGCTTGGATAATCCAACACCTAGATGTGACATGTAAGGTGTTTTGATATCGCGATTTTTAGATATAAATTTAATGCGATATTTAATTATTTTTGGATAATAATCATGGAAATATGTTAAATATATGTTTAATATCATTATATATTCTTTTTCAGGTTCAAATTCGGGAGATATAAGGATATATATGAAGAAAAAGGATAAAATTCGAAGATAAGCATCAAAGTTTGAAATTTCCGAAATTCTGTCACTAAATGGTCGCTAGCGTCGCTAAAAGCCACCACTTAGCCTCGCTAAAGGTGACTTAGCGTCGCTAAAGGGCCCTTTGACAGCTTTATAAATTGATTTGATCTCCATTCGGTTGGGTAGCCTTTGGTTCTGACTTTTGGACCTAAAACCATCAGAAAACACCATTAAGAAGCATAGGAAGCTTGGAGCAATTGCTTGGAAGGATTGGAGCTCAAAAGTGAAGATTAAAGTGAAGAATTATTCGGCTTTTACGGTTTTTTATGTTCTACTTCATCATGTTCTTCTTATTTCTTGATTTTCAGAAGTTTAGAATGTTGAACCTTGGCTAGATCTTCTGTTTTTCTCCCTAGAGGAGATGAAACTCATGTAATGGCTTAGTTTAATTCATGGTTTTTGATACTTTGTTCATGTTTGATCTTGGTTTTGCCTAATCTATGTTTATCCATGCTTCTGAATCTTTCTCGATTGCTTAGAATCTGATATTTATGTTTTGAGAGACCACTTGAATCATAAAGTTTGCATCTTGATTGTCTAGGACCAATTGATGATTAAGGAATAGTGAATGATTAATCCTATGTTTTTGAGCAATTAAAGTTAGAGTCTTTTGCATGTGATGTCCATATAATGACCATTTATATGTTAGTTTGATGTTTTGTTGATCATACAAGCATTAAGATTATGGTTTAACTTACTAATCGAATTATTGCTAATTTAACTAGTTAATTGCACTTTTGACCATAAAGGTAATTAATTAGGGTAATTAGACGGTTATAACTGGATCAAGGTTGTAGCTACTTTAGAAATCGATGCATGAATATTTTGAGTATCTTTAGCTTATCTTACCATGAATTTATTGCCATGAATTGAGTTGAGTTGAATCTAGGGAGGGAACATCTTCATTATTATTAATTCTCCGAGTTAATCGCTTCTTTGTCCTTTTTGCATGTTTTTAGTGTTTTTAGATAGTTTAGTGGTTTGATTGGTTCCAAGTTCATACTTTTACAACAAATCCCCCATTTAATTTCTTTATTTATTTTCTTGTCATTAGTTAGATTTAATTGCTTTTTAGTTTAGTTTAGTTGTGTTTAATATTTAAATCATTATAATCTTATCAAATCACTCACGTTCCCTTAGAGTTCGACACCCGTGCTTACTATCATACTATAAAAACCGATTGGTACACTTGCCTATTCAGGTCGTTTTTGGTACAATTTAACACGGTTTTATAAATAAAAAACTAGTACGTAAAACGCACATCAACTTTTTGGCGCCGTTGCCGGGGAACGGTTGCATTTGATATTATTTTAGTAATTTATTTATTAAACTTTTTGTTTTCTTAGTGTTAGTCGTTTCTGTTTTCTATCTATTAGATAGCGGCGCTAACTTTTAGGGGTTAGCGGCGCTAACCCACATTAGTTAGCGGCGCAATCGCCGCTGGCAGTTTGTCCGTTTTTCGTTTTTCTTGCTTTCTGTTTCTAGTTTTAGTTTTAGTTTCTTTTGCTGTTTTTCCGGGCCTGTTAGGGTAGTGTTTTCTTCTCTTTAGACCCCCCTTAGGTTTTTCTTAGTGTATGTTCCGCGCTTCGTCGGCCGAGCTAATTGAACCATTTGAAGAACCGGAGCGCGAGTTTAACCGTTTGAGGAGAGCTGCACGCGAGCGAAACATTTACAGAGGATGGCCGAAAATCTTGCGAATCTATCACTCGAGGAGTACGCGAGTCGCATCCGAGAAGACAACGCAGCAGGGATTCACCGTCCCGAAATTCCCGAGCAAACAAACTTCGAAATCAAGGGGCATTTCCTTCATTTGTTGCGGTAGACTCCTTTCACCAGAAAGGATTATGAAGACGCCAACCAGCATGTCGAGTCCGTTCTCGAAATCGCCGATTACTTCTACATCCCGGGAGTAACTAAAGATGCCATCATGTTGCGAGTGTTCCCGATAACACTCCAGGGCACAGCCAAACATTGGCTAAGATCCGAGCCACCCATCCGTACATGGGATGCGCTCAAAGCAAAATTCATTAAGCAGTTTAGCCCTCCTTCGAAAATTGCCAAAATGAAAATGCAAATTCAAAATTTCACGCAATTGGAGGGCGAGACTCTTTATGAAGCCTGGGACCGCTATAAGGAGATGCTGCAGAACTGCCCGCAGCACGATCTAAAACCTCACCAGGTTGTCCAAACGTTCTATAATGGTATTAACGTCTGCACAAGACAAATGGTCGATTCTCAAGGGCCGATACCAAAGAAAACCCCCGCTCAGGGGTATGCCATCATTGAGGAGTTGGCTTAGCACTCCCATCAGTGACATTCTGCGAGGGACCCTTCCTTCTGTAGAAACACTTCCTCCTGCACCGATAGGCCGGACCATATGGCAGCCCTTAATGCCAAGCTGAATGCATTAGGACGAGATATGAAGACAGTGCAGAAAAACATGCATGCCATGCAAGTCGGTTGCGACAACTGCAGCGGGCCCCATCTTCCGAAACATTGCCCGTACGACGAGAGTGGAAATCTGAAGGAATCTGCGTGTTATTCTTCAGGGGATAGGTTTGATTATCCAGAGGACGAGGCATATTTTCACAACCGTAAGGGGAACTGGAAACCTTATCCCGAATACCGCAATGAGATAGAGGCGAAAGATAGGCAGTAGGGCCCGAGACTTTATCAGCAAGAACAACCGAAGGAGCCGGCAAAGACGCCTAATTTCGAGGAGATGCTCAGCCGCTTCGCAGCAGCATCTGATCAGAGGCACAAGGAAACTGAACAGTTAGTTAAGAGGATCGGATCGACTATAGAGGCAGCACTCAGGAATCAGCAGGCTTCGATCCATAACATTGAGACCCAAATCGGGCAAATCTCTCGGGTTCTCTAGGACCGCTTCCATGGGACTCTTCCAAGAAACACCGAGACAAATCCAAAAGCTGATCTTATAGAAGTGTCTACTAGGAATCAAACACTACCTGATCCTTCACCTAGTAGTCTCAACACTGATTCCGAGGTGTCGCCGCCTCCGTAGCCTAAGCCAGAAAATGAGAAGGAGGTGACTCCTGAACCTCCAGCTGCATCACCTGCTGCTCCATTGAATCCACCTCCTGTTTCACCACCTGTGAAACCGTACCGTCCACCGATACCCTATCCGCAGCATCTCATAAAAGATGCTCAGGATCAACAATATCGGAAATTCCTCGAGCACTTAAAATCTTTGCATATCAACATCCCTTTTGTTGAGGCCATGGCTTAAATGCCCAAGTATGCAAAGTTCATGAAAGACCTGCTTACTAATCGTAAGAAACTTGAAGAGGTCTCAAGCGTCACACTCAACGATCAATGCTCCGCAACTATGCTCCGAAAGATCCCGAAGAAAATGACTAATCCCGGGAGTCTTACTCTACCTTGCCAGTTTGGCAACTTGCCCAGTACTCAAGCATTGGCTGATTCAGGTGAAAGCGTGAATCTAATGCCATATTCTTTCTTTGCCAAACTAGGCCTGCCCGAGCCCAAGCCCATTCGCATGTTCATTCATCTGGCAGATAAATCCGTCACTCATCCGCGAGGGATAGTGGAAGATTTACTAGTGAAGGTAGATAAATTCATCTTTCCTACGGACTTCATTGTTTTAGACATAGAGGAAGATGATCAAGTCCCTATTATTTTGGGCAGACCTTTCCTGATTACAGCTAGAGCTCTAGTTGACATTCACGAGTCACAATTAACGCCCATGGTAGGGTCCGATGCCATCACTTTTGGACTTAACGAGTCTGTGAGATATTCTGAATGTCTCGATGACTCTGCTTTCTTTATGGGAGTTTCCGATACTCTGCAAGATAAGAAGCTGCGTGAGGAGAGAGCCGAGGAGGCCGAGAGCCCGAAGCCGAAAGAAGAAAGTCTTCTCGACCCCGACAAAGACCGACCGAAGGCTAGTGAGAAGGAGGGTAAACACTTTGACCCTCGGGATAAAATTCTGCTGTTTAATTCAAGGTTGAAGAAGTATCCGGGTTATGTGAAGACCCGGTGGTACAGACCTTATGAGGTGAAGGAGGTATTCCCGAATAACACCATTAAGTTACTTGATCCTAAAGGGAGGACCTTCAAGGTGAGCAGGAACCAAGTAAAACACTACTCGGAGGGAGACACCGACAAGAGAGGAGGTGAGGACGAAGGCCACTCCGGGCCAAAACCCTAAGTGTGGGGTTGGGAGTCAAGCTAGTGACTCTTCAAAAACAAGCGCTTCTCGGGAGGCAACCCGTGCTTAGTCTAGGTTTTTTTGTTTTTCTGTTTCCAACTTTGTGGGTGTGTTGTCTAGAAACCCTCACGAGACTACAACTCGTCCTCTTGGGCTACCTAGAGGTTTAAAGGCTTGTTGCATACGCTAAATGTAACCGTGATTCCTTCGAAAGTGAGTTAGGTTTGTTTTTCTTTGTGTGTTTTAGTTGTTTGATTCTTTGCCGAGATCTATCTTATCATTTTGCTCCGAGTTTTTTTCTTGCAGGTGGTTATGGAGTACGCGCTTATGCTGGCTTTTGCTCAGTATTATCTTTTATTGCTCCATGTGTGATACCCGAATGGAGTTTTCTCTAACCTTTTTCAACCTTAGAGTTTGATTTTGTGTACAATGGGGACATTGTACGATTTAAGTGTGGGGTAGGGGGTTAGAAAAATATTCCTAGCTTGAACTTCATTTATCCTTGATTAAATCATGGTGGTATTTTGGCTATAATTTTTAAATTTTTAATGTCATTCGAGTAAGTGTTAGATATTGGTTGAAGGTGTCAAATGTTTGATTTGTGAACAAGTTCAGAGGTTATACTTAGTGTTTATGCATAATATTTTGTGGCTTTTCACCGTTTCAGAGAAAGTTCCATTTATGGTAACCAACTTTTAATTTTTTAATTTTAATAAATGGTTAAGCCCTTTCTAAATCTAAGCTCGACAAAAATAGGCTGAGTGTAAATTTCCTCTTTTACTAATCATGTGCCTGCTATTTTGAGAAATTAGAAAATAAAAAAAATAGAGCAACAATAAAGCCAAAAGGCTAGTCTATAAGTCAATCATGTGGCCTTTGGGACTCGAACAAGTAAGCTCTGAGGGGTGTTCTACACCTAATCACCTAAAGCCAACTGGTTTGGGATCGGTTGGGCAGAAAGTTCGCTACATGGGTTCCATCGAAAGTCATGGGCTTATATGAGCAATAATAAAAGCATGTGTCAAGTAAAATTGAGAAATCTGCGATAAGTCTTGAGGTTGGGGGGTTCTTAAGGGGTAAATTAGCCATAAAAGATTCATTAATTAAGGGTTGGTTATTGATAAAAATAGAATGCATTTGGAATGGTGAGAAGTTAGAGAGGACCACAACACAGGTATATGCATAAATCTGGGTGTAATTGATGAGTTGTTCCTAATCAAACGTGTTGACATTTTTCATTGGTATTTAGTGTTTATGAGGATGATATTATTTATTTGAATGCCTTAGCCTGGATAAAGTTGTGATTTGCTTGAGGACAAGCAAAGTTCAAGCGTGGGGTATTTTGATATCGCGATTTTTAGATATAAATTTAATGAGATATTTAATTATTTTTGGATAAAAATCATGGAAATATATTAAATATATGTTTAATATCATTATATATTCTTTTTCAGGTTCAAATTCGGGAGATATAAGGATATATATGAAGAAAAAGGATAAAATTCGAAGATAAGCATCAAAATTTGAAATTTCCGAAATTCTGTCACTAAATGGTCGCTAGCGTCGCTAAAAGCCACCACTTAGCCTCGCTAAAGGTGACTTAGCGTCGCTAAAGGGCCCTTTGACAGCTTTATAAATTGATTTGATCTCCATTCGGTTGGGTAGCCTTTGGTTCTGACTTTTGGACCTAAAACCATCAGAAAACACCATTAAGAAGCATAGGAAGCTTGGAGCAATTGCTTGGAAGGATTGGAGCTCAAAAGTGAAGATTAAAGTGAAGAATTATTCGGCTTTTACGGTTTTTTATGTTCTACTTCATCATGTTCTTCTTATTTCTTGATTTTCAGAAGTTTAGAATGTTGAACCTTGGCTAGATCTTCTGTTTTTCTCCCTAGAGGAGATGAAACTCATGTAATGGCTTAGTTTAATTCATGGTTTTTGATACTTTGTTCATGTTTGATCTTGGTTTTGCCTAATCTATGTTTATCCATGCTTCTGAATCTTTCTCGATTGCTTAGAATCTGATATTTATGTTTTGAGAGACCACTTGAATCATAAAGTTTGCATCTTGATTGTCTAGGACCAATTGATGATTAAGGAATAGTGAATGATTAATCCTATGTTTTTGAGCAATTAAAGTTAGAGTCTTTTGCATGTGATGTCCATATAATGACCATTTATATGTTAGTTTGATGTTTTGTTGATCATACAAGCATTAAGATTATGGTTTAACTTACTAATCGAATTATTGCTAATTTAACTAGTTAATTGCACTTTTGACCATAAAGGTAATTAATTAGGGTAATTAGACGGTTATAACTGGATCAAGGTTGTAGCTACTTTAGAAATCGATGCATGAATATTTTGAGTATCTTTAGCTTATCTTACCATGAATTTATTGCCATGAATTGAGTTGAGTTGAATCTAGGGAGGGAACATCTTCATTATTATTAATTCTCCGAGTTAATCGCTTCTTTGTCCTTTTTGCATGTTTTTAGTGTTTTTAGATAGTTTAGTGGTTTGATTGGTTCCAAGTTCATACTTTTACAACAAATCCCCCATTTAATTTCTTTATTTATTTTCTTGTCATTAGTTAGATTTAATTGCTTTTTAGTTTAGTTTAGTTGTGTTTAATATTTAAATCATTATAATCTTATCAAATCACTCACGTTCCCTTAGAGTTCGACACCCGTGCTTACTATCATACTATAAAAACCGATTGGTACACTTGCCTATTCAGGTCGTTTTTGGTACAATTTAACACGGTTTTATAAATAAAAAACTAGTACGTAAAACGCACATCAACTTTTTGGCGCCGTTGCCGGGGAACGGTTGCATTTGATATTATTTTAGTAATTTATTTATTAAACTTTTTGTTTTCTTAGTGTTAGTCGTTTCTGTTTTCTATCTATTAGATAGCGGCGCTAACTTTTAGGGGTTAGCGGCGCTAACCCACATTAGTTAGCGGCGCAATCGCCGCTGGCAGTTTGTCCGTTTTTCGTTTTTCTTGCTTTCTGTTTCTAGTTTTAGTTTTAGTTTCTTTTGCTGTTTTTCCGGGCCTGTTAGGGTAGTGTTTTCTTCTCTTTAGACCCCCCTTAGGTTTTTCTTAGTGTATGTTCCGCGCTTCGTCGGCCGAGCTAATTGAACCATTTGAAGAACCGGAGCGCGAGTTTAACCGTTTGAGGAGAGCTGCACGCGAGCGAAACATTTACAGAGGATGGCCGAAAATCTTGCGAATCTATCACTCGAGGAGTACGCGAGTCGCATCCGAGAAGACAACGCAGCAGGGATTCACCGTCCCGAAATTCCCGAGCAAACAAACTTCGAAATCAAGGGGCATTTCCTTCATTTGTTGCGGTAGACTCCTTTCACCAGAAAGGATTATGAAGACGCCAACCAGCATGTCGAGTCCGTTCTCGAAATCGCCGATTACTTCTACATCCCGGGAGTAACTAAAGATGCCATCATGTTGCGAGTGTTCCCGATAACACTCCAGGGCACAGCCAAACATTGGCTAAGATCCGAGCCACCCATCCGTACATGGGATGCGCTCAAAGCAAAATTCATTAAGCAGTTTAGCCCTCCTTCGAAAATTGCCAAAATGAAAAGGTTGTCTTGGACTTCAACGAACATCTAAGTTTCGTGTTTTGCTATGAAAATCATGTGGTTGAGTTTTCAATAGGCAATAATGAAACTTGAATATATGCCATAGCTACTGGGAGTGCTGTTGTTATCCTATGGAATATATCTAGGACATATGTCATAATGGAGATAATGTCTTGATCATGCATGGATTTAAGTCTGAATCAAGAATTATACGTCCGTTAAGGATAAGCAAAGCAATTTATAAAGGACAAGAAATATCAAGATATGTTCTTGTTGATCAAAATAAATTGAGAGTAAATTGTTACTCTTTGTGATAGTTTATGTTTTAAGGATAACCGCCAATTCGATTGGGGTTCGTGATCCTACAAACATTGTGTCATTAATAAGTATGATATTTAAAGCATCGGTGACTCTATAGAGATCTTTATGAAAACTATGAGAGTACGATGGCTTAATCACATAAGATTTTATTCTTAAAGCATCGGTTACTCTATAGAGATCTTTATGAAAACTATGAGAGTACGATGACTTGAGTAGATAAGATTTTATTCTTAGATCATCAATAACTCTATAGAGATCTTTATGAAAACTATGAGAGTATGATGACTCATGCACATTAAAATTTTAGATCCAAGCGTTGTTTGTCTTATTGGATTCCTTGAGACAATGAAAGTATAACGGCTTGGATAAATGATCGTAATCCCATCAACGCACACTTTGGAAGTGGTTGGTTGGAGTGGTGATACGATCATTATCAGAGTACACACGGAGAGCATGGTGGCGGATCCGTTCACTAAGCTATAGTAGCGGGTTAGTGATTATCATCAGACTAGGGCCTGCATATACTTGGCTTAAGTTCGTTTTAATAATGTTTTGATGTACATTTCTTTTGGGAACGTTAAGCAATATTGTTCTTCTGCTTGTATCGATTATTAAATAAGGATTTGGTAATGCGCGTGTAGCGGGTACTCTCAATGAGCCTTATTGTGTTCCAACTTAGCATGTTTTACCTCTTCCCTGAATGTTCTAACATTCTAAATGTCCACAGTCGGTCATTCTTCAAGGGAAGGAAGTCTGAACTAAGACTGAGGGAAGTTATTGGTCAAGTGTCCAATGATTTATGATCGATTGAACATAGGGACGCAATACTTCACCAGTACTTGAAGTGTTCAAGTGACTGGACGACCCACACCTGAATTCACTTTGTGGTACTTGTCATGAGTGATTCAGGATGATAATATCAGTTCATCCTCATACTGGAGATACATGTGTCTGCATCACTTTGGTTTGCTTTGCTCTAGTTGCTTTCAAACTCAGTCCGTAACTGGCTATTATAAAGGGAGTAGCTGGGCAGAGTATGATCACTGTGGTGGGAAATGTAGTCAAAGGAATTTGTTCCTCTGTTTGGAGAGATATCCTTGGGCCCCTCGATGATTGGTCGCTAACACCAAAATGCACGGCCGTGCTCAAGTGTGCAATGATTATAGTATCTGATTGCAACTTGTATGTTTTGGTCACCACCAATCTCAATCGAGAAACATAATAGTGAACGAACGGAGAATTACTAAGTACCATGTCTCGTGTTCACATGGATATCGCAAACAAAAGGATGTTTGCTCCCTTATCAATAGGACCATTTCACACGGGCTGCAGTTTGGTTTTTGTGCTGAAGACAAAACTCATACTGACTTATGGGCAGGATGCCTTACTAGAGGCCGCTCCTTGTCTGTGATGCTTTGGGTACGGTGAGTCACGTGCAAGTGGGAGTTTGTTGTAGTATGCCCACTGACACACGTACGCCAATTGATCACTACTGATGATGTATGGGCCTATCGGGTCACACGCCGGGGGTTGATCTTGACAACAACCTTAAAAGGAGGGTTAGAAATGAAAAACTAAAGATTGGTTGGCAATCTGGACAGGGTTAGCGGCGCTTACCATGATGTCTCTAACTCAGCCACGTTAGCGGCGCTAACCTTTATTGATTAGCGGCGCTACACTTGGGCGGTTAGCGGTGCTAACCCATCTGACATATTACAACTTTATTCCTTTCACCTCCAATCTCCACCAATGGGTGTGGGTTGCTTGGTTCTCTTTTTGGCCGGTCTTGGAAGTTCTAGGGGTCATTAGAAGCTTGTTAAAACACATGCATTTCTCCTCTCTCACTCAAGATGATCTTAATTGAGTGAATACACAAATAAGCCTAAAGTGGTAGTTCTTGTGTGCATAAGAAAGTGCCAAGAGAGGAGAGTTCCTAGAGTATGAGGTTGGAGTTCTAGAAAAGTATCTTCATAAGTGAAGGATACTTGAAGGGCTGCTAGTACATCAAGATCACGGTTTTCCCGGGGTGGAATTCGATCGAAAAAGAAGGTCACCATAAGCTTGGATTCGTGGTCATCATCATCTCCAGGGGACTTCAAGGGTATATTATTCTCTTCTCTTCTCTTTTAGTTGCATATCTTTGTTGTAGAGTTTGGTACACTTCTTGGGGTTCCTTTTGTGGTTTGCTTTTGTCTTTTAAATTTCCGATTATGGACTTGCATGTTTCCGCTGTGCCTAACCACGAACCCCAACAGTTAGCTCTTTTGATGTGGAAAATGGCATACTTTATCCTGAAGGTGGTTTGAGTATAGACATTAATGAGTTCAACTATTGGATACTCTGATTTGATCTCTTCTGGTTTTGTCATGGACTGAGTTAGGATGTGTTCATATCTTCTTCTCTGTTTGTCGTCCATGTTTCGCAACTCGGGGGAAATAACCTGTATTAGCTCAGTGCTGAATATGTCTGGTATTCTTTCTTCAAGATTGGCAGCATTGACAAAATACCATTTCCATATTAGTTGTTGACCAGCACTTTTTGTGAACATGTTTCCTGCATCAAGACCTAGATCCCCACGATACACTGAAGGAGCAGGTGGCACTTCGAAGCTTTGTGGCAAAGGCCATTCTGATTCTTGTCTTGCTTTCTCAGCTGCCTCTTTCTGTCTTTTTCTTTCTAGTACATCGGCAGCTGATTCTTGAAACTGACCAGGAGGATGAGGGAATTGTTCATGAACTTCAATGTTGATATCACTGAGAACCCTAGAAACATTGAAGGTAGATTTCTTCTTTTTAGGCTTCCTTCTTGCCTCTCTTATGGAGATTGTAGCCCATTCTTTTCTTTTGAGTGCAAGTTCTCTTTCACTCATGTTATCATCAAATCTGTCAACCCTTCTAGGTGAATTTGAGCGTGTAGCAATCTCAACATATTCATCAATGCCTTTCAAGAGTCTTTACATTTCAGGATCCTTAGTTTCCTCCTCTGGTTGAGCAGAACTGCTTTCTCCCTTATTCCTTGCAGGTGATGTGTGTATAGACTCATATAAATCCTCCATTTTATCCTCTGAGTCACTGAATAAGTTAAACATCTTGGCATGGGACTGCTCATAAGGTATTTCACCTTCTTCAATATTGATTGGCCTCGGTTCAGATTGTTGCTGAGGTACATAAGGTACAATTTGTTTGTCAGCATTCTCCTTCTGTTGTTGTTCATAAACATCATCGGCCAATTGTTGTGCAATTTTCTGTTGTTGTTGTTGTTGACTTCCAGACTCAACTGAACTTGTACCTGCAGATAAATATGAACTGAAGCGAGGAACAGGTACGACAGGTACATTTGCAACCACAAAGGGAGAAGTCATATATACTCTTCTTCTTTTCTCCCCCTCGGGTTGATCATCAGGATCTTGATCATCCCGCCTCCTTTTGCTACTTTGGGCCTGAGCCTGACAGGTTTGTCCAAGTAGTTTCAGCCTGTCAGTAACCTTCTCCAAAGAGGTATAGAAGCCTCTAGTTACCCCATCTATCTTGTTGTTGATATCTTCATAAAACTCGTGAAAGTCATCCAAGGAGATTCCCTGTAGACGTTGTTCATTGCGTAGAGTTGTCAGAAAGTCTTGATCATGAGCAGATTATGGCCTTTGTTCCAGAAGTTTAACATACATCAAGCTCTTTAAAGCATCCACAGACATAGATGTTGGATCAGGTTGTGGTTGATGCTCTGGCACTGGATCAGACATAGCAGTAAGGAGTGCCTCAATCATGTTGAGTTGCTGTTGCTGGGCCTGAGAGGATTGTTCAATCCGATCCAACTTTTGATTTGTCGTATGCAGTTGTTGGTGGATTGGAGCCACGGCTTGTTGAATATAATGTTGAAGTTCTGTACGTGTCACAAACCCGGAATCACTAAGACTTCCGGTTAGGGTACCAGTCACAGAGGCAGTACCACCTACTGGAGTAGCAGGGATGTTGGCTCTAGCAGGATTTCCTTCTAATCCTCAAATGGCACCTTGAGAGGTACCACCTATAGTGATATAGTGATATAGTGACACAGTGATATAAATTCTGATATGTGATATGCATGCGTACTATGGACCCTATGGGCCAAACGTGTTTATGATTCATGTCCAGACATACGCGGGGGTTGAGGTCAGTTTGCTAACGCGGCTGGATCCTTGAGTGTTTTTCGGGATCAACGGTACTCGATGGGTTTTCCGGGTTAAAGGTTCTGCAGGCCGCCGTTCCTCGACATAGAGTGAGGATCTTAGTCTATGATCAGATTCGAACGGAGTCCTAGTGGCTCAAACGTGATGGTGGGCTACTCTTCGCTCCCCCACTGATGCTGTTGGTTGTGACTGATTCCCCAGCTCGGATCGTTGAGCCAGGCTAGCTACCTCGCAAGATATGATCCCGCTGACATGTCGGCGCACCGGTATGTGATAGCTTAGCTCTGTGTGCCATATTGTGACGTGATAGCATGTTTATTGGTGCTTATGTGATATCTGTACTCACTAGCTAGTGTAGCTAATGTTTCGTGATATTTCCCTTTTCGCAGGTTAGTGATCAGATGGCCTGGCGAGGCGGGTTGCTCTGTAGTATTGTTGTACATATCTTTTGGAACACTTGTTTGTTAACTCTGATACTTTGTGACGATGGTCGGTGCGTAGTGGTAACACTGACTTGATTTTTGGGACTTGGCTTGATTCGTTGTTCCTGATCGCCAAGTCGATAAACAGTACTTAATATGTAATCAGTGGTTTGTTCCGCTGCTAATCTTTTGTGTAAATTAAGTTTAAAAAGTTTTAATTTCCACTGATTTTAAGCTCGTGAAACCCGGTGTTACAATGGCAATGGCAAGGGCAAGAGATTTAAACCGAACAATGCAAAATCCGAGAATTGGTGCTTTAAGTACGGTGAAATTGGCCAGTACAAGGTCAATTGCCCGAAGCGTCATGAAGGTGGTGTTTAGTCTAACACCACAGGTAACTTCGGTGACTAACTTCAGTATTTGATTTCAACTTATAAGTAGTGTTTGACATTTGCAATCGTTTATTGCAATAGGTCAATGAAAGCGAAAGGTGCCAAGAATGCAAGGATCCCACGTGAAGAAACAAGGATATTAATAATTCATAGTTAAAATTATTTTTCTATTTCAAAGTTGTTAGGACTTTTTGAAATTGTGGTTTTAAAATATTAATGAATTATTTAGTAACATATCCTTGCACGTGGTTTGTAATTATATCTAGTCAAGTTTGACTAGAGGTTAACTAACAAGTCAAAGTTTTTGACTTATTAGTGGTTGATCCTATGTATTAATTATTGCCATTGAGATATATCAATATTAATTGCTCGACTAAACTTAATGGATTACTTGAATCAACACGGTTGGTTTTTTTATTAGAAGGTTTATCTAATCGAGTACGTAATTATAAGTATTTATGAAAACAAGTTCAAGGTTTGAACTAGTATTAAACACTTGAAAGTTATTATTTCTGGGAATGTGTTTAAGGATAAAACATTGGTGAGCATGATTATAATGCATATTATAATCAAGGGTACTCACATGTTTAAAATAAAAAATCCGTACAAGTGCGTTATACTTGTAGTCATGTAAAGTTTCGAGAAACCAATTTCCGTAATAGGAAATAGTGGGTATGTGGAAAATCGAAGTCTAAGATTTCGTCGATTTTAAGATTCTTATTCAAAATCTAAGTTTTAGATTTATACTCAAAATCAGTATTTTGACTTTTGTGTCAAGTTTGACCAAGTCAATAAGGTATTTTAAGTAATGCTATGTTTTCATAATAGTCGGTGGGAGCGATTGACCTACGCAAAGGTATTTATCAAGTTTTGATAAATTGAAATATTTTTGTATATATATTTGCGTAGAAACTAATAAGTGTTTTGGATAAACGCAGTGATTATTAGCTTGTTGAATTTCAAGAGCGTATATAATTTTAATGACGGGTTTTTGAGGATTCAAAATGATCCAGGTGTTAGGACTAGTCCCAAGATGTCATAATTATATATTGAAATTCGATGTCCAATATTAATATATATAAAAGAATTAAGTGTTGAAATAATAAACACCATATTAGATAAGTGTTCATACACTAAGTATCTAATTTTGTCTACGGGTTAGTGTAAACAAAAGATTTATTATTTTAGTCTATTTCTTGGAATAGAAAAGTTTTTTACATCTACAATGTAACTAGGTATGGTTACGGGATAATTTTATATATTCAGGAACAAGGAGTTAATCCAGTTCTCCAAGTTCAAGGAATATGATAAAATTAAAAAGACTAGACTTGTTTTCAAGGTTTGCGGAAAACAAATCATCTAGCAAAATGAGTGGGAGCACTAGTTAGTGCATACTTGTTTTTAGTTCATAGCAATGTTGTGGTTTCAAGAAGTGATCCGTGATAAGTCCACTTGAACCAACATAGTAATACAAATAGACGCGGTGAATTGAGACGATTGATTAGTATTAATTTTGTACTATAATCCAAGAGGGTGAATATGGAGAGTACATTATTAATCCCATTACTCTTCACATATTTTGTATGTTTTGGTAATATCCGTGAATAAAAGATTTTAATTCAAAATCATGTCCGTGTCTACCCATCTTAGTGGGAACCTCGATTAGGGAGATAATAACGTCATTGTAGTCCTTGGTGGAGATTCATAGTGATTGAAGATAGCTACCAGGAGTGTAGGCCAAGGATGTACGGGTATTCACCAGGGTGTGAATACTAGATAGTGACATCTTGAAGAATACCGCGTGGTTAACAAGTCAAAGGTATTCGTCACAAAGGTTGTCCTCAAGCCTAATATATTTGGTTTGGGATGCGTGGACTTCTGGCATTTGGGTCGCACCTAACGCTACGCCGTAACTGGGTAGCAATAACGGGCGTATCTGGTGTCAGCGGAAAGCATGTTGCCAAATGCAAGTATGCGAGAGGCATTTTGCACCTCTTTTTTAGGAGAGATGTTTCCGGGCCCCTTGACTGATGTAGACTGTAGAAGTGCATGGCCATGCCCAAACGAACTGATTTGTTCTTTGTCGTTTATCACTCAGTCAAAATCGGATAGTCGAGAAAAGGTTATGAGTGTTCAGAGTTGACTCACACCATGCTCACACTCACAATCGAAACATCGTGATGTAGAGGGAAAAGCCTAAAGTATACTCAATCATAAGACAGGAGGTTCTTATGAAGTTTTATTATAAAACAGTTAATTTTATAAATTATAAAACAGTTTGTTTTATAAGGATTTATTATAACACCTGGGTATAAGAGTTCTTATCACTTGGTTAACCTAAGGACTTGTCTAGAGGTATCCTTAGGCGAGTGTCATCAAGGTACCCTGGTAGACGGTAAGCACAAGTGGGAGTCTGATAGGATTTGTGTGCATAACCGTCGAACCCTGATGTCACGTCCAATGTCATAAGGCGCTCTCACACCTGTGATGGCATGTAATCCGAGAAGTAATGCAACCACAAGTGGGAGAATGGTTTAATAACAGTTAGTTATAAACCAGTGTTAGTAAGTTATGGTTTTAACTTACGGAGATGATTAATTACCAAGTTAATTAATTAACAAGGAAATATACAAGATTAATTATTTAAGTTTAAATTATTAATTTTGGATAAGAATTATAAATAGGGATTAGAGGAAAAGAATTAGACAACTGGAAAAATATATTGTTCAAGTTTATGAACAAGAAAAAAATTTCTCCTCCCTCTCTCTCTATGAGTTCCGGCCGAGAACACCAAGAGAAAAACCGAGGTTCGGTTTTTGGTTCGATCACAAGATATGGTGGTCATGATTCGTGGTTTGCTCACACTTCTATCGGGATCTTGTTTTGCCTCATTACGGATGGATTAATACTTGAGAACCCTAGGTAGGTAAAGGTATGAACTTCATCTTCATCCTCTTGTTCTTGATGATGTTGTATTGATAGAGTATATATATATATATATATATATATATATATATATATATATATATATATATATATATAGGGGAGGGTTCCATCGAGAACAAAAAAAAATACGAAAACGAGAACTGATCCCCATCTTTTTTAAACTAAAATATCTACCAAACGGAAAGATATTAAATTATGAAAATTATACCAAATTAACGACAAAAATATGCTCTTTAATATGACATCTATATTGCTATATTTTTTTCAACAAAAAAAATTCGTTACATATATGTAACATACCTTATAGTACTGATTACAAATATGTTAAGTACTGATTACATATATGTAACATACCTTATAGTGATAGAAAAAAAACCAGGCAAAAACGAAATTTTTTTGTTGAAAAAAATATAGCAATATGAATGTCATGTTAAAGAGCATATTTGGTATAATTTTCATAATTTAATATCTTGGCGTTTGGTAGATATTTTACGGTTTAAATCGGTTCTCGCATTTTTTTTGTTCTCAATGGAACTTCCCTCTCTCTCTCTCTCTCTCTCTCTCTCTATATATATATATATATATATATATATATATATATAGAGAGAGAGAGAGAGAGAGAGAGAGGGGATGAAGATTGCTTGCGAACGATATTAAAATACGAACACTGCGAACGCTGGAATATGCAAACAAATTTCCATGGTTTTGGATGACGATGGTTTGTTATTTGAGCTCACGAATCTCCAGACATATAATTCTCTAAATGGTCCAATAATCATTGTGGAATTAATTTGGATTTTATTAAAGCTATTAATTTGAATTTGGATGGCAAAATTATATATGTATACATATGGATGGCAAACTTTATTATATATAATAAATAAATAATGTCTTTGTAATGGATTTGAAATTTAAAAATACAGTATTTTTTCTTCAATACTATTATATATATTTTAAAATTATTGCATCTCGTTTAAAACATATTACATCTTGTTTAAAAAACTATTGCATCCGGCTTAAAATTACTATATCTTTTCTAAAAAAACATGAAATCTTTTTAAAATAACGCATCTTGGTTAAGGATTCAATGTTTCTCAATTTAAAACCTACCATGTCGTGTTTAAAAATATTGCATCTTGTCTTAAAACGCTATATCTCGTCTAAAAATACTTCATCTCGTGTTCACGTATATAACAATAGAGCAATTGGAGAAGCACTCAATAAGGGTATATATATTTTCCCTACTCAAGGGGCAATTTTCCGGGGAAATTTCAACATAGATAAACTACATTCTTTTATATTATTTCATGATAGTAATTATAAATGCGCGGCGGAATAAACATTAATCTAATATAAATTTAGTGCAAAAAACTGAAAGGATCTTCATTTGATAATAGTAAAATATGATTTTCTTTTCAGTACACCATTTTTATTTATATCAATATGTTTTATAGAAGAAAAAAAGTTGATGCATAAAAAGATATTGCGTCTAGAAAATGTTGCATCTAATGCACCATTTTTGTGAAATAACGAAATGAAGAGGGTTGACAATAGAGATTCAAGGAGATGGTGGTAGATAAATATAAAAAATGTAGGGACTTATTGGTGAAGATGGAGAAAGAGTCTAAGGGTGGAGAGCCAAAAATTAGGGTAGATGCAATGTTTCTACTGTCACAAATTTTAAGACTGTTTCTATTTGATGCAATATTTTTATTGACGTAACAAATCACTGCATCTACCATAAAATCATTATATCTTGTCTAAAAAATATAATTCTATTAAAAATTTACATCTTAGTTGAAGTACAATGATTTTTATTTAAAAAATCATTACAACTTATCTAAAAACATTATATCTTAATAGTTAAGAAATCACACATCTAAAAGCTAACATATTTTAATTTATTTTATAGTAAATCCATCTCAAATTAAAAGGAAAAAATCATTTTTACATATTTACACGTATACTGCCGCAAAGTTTGACTAGAATTAAAAAAAAACTTTAAATCAAATTAACTTTTATTCCACCATTCCCCAAATTTTTAGTATGTTTGGCGTTCGCACGTACCGTTCGCAAACGATCCCTTTTCTATATATATACTAGGTAAATTATTGGCCGTGCATTTGCACGGCCCACCCTCGAGTGTTTCTAATAAATAACTTTAAGATGTATCATTTGAAACACAAATCAAAGTGTACCATAAAGCATTGGACCATAGTAGTGACTAAGTTTTTAACATACCTATTTACTTACTAATTTAGTAATGTATTGAGTTGTCCGAATGTAGCTCCTGCGATAATTCTACCAAGAGACGCGTACATGAATTTGAAGAGATAGTATCTTAAAACAGATCTCCTCTGAGCGGTGACATGCTCGGAAATTCGTAAGAATCTTTGTAGCAGCATGAGGAGGATTTTCAGCACACTCCCAAGTAGAACACGTTGAATAAATGACTGAATCAACTTCCTAAAGGTCGAGACAAAAGTACATGTCTTTATATACAAACCAAACCAAGAGGAAGAAGAATTCACAATACAAAACCAAATATGAGTTATACATCAACTGCAAGAGGATATCCTTTTATCTATTTAAAACCATGCATCAAGAGCAAGCGGAAGACAAATGATCCCAAAGCTTATAATATCAGGTAGTTAATCGAAGGAAACAGAGAATGAAAGTGCGTAAGGGCAGCATACCTCCCTCTGAACCAGCTTCAACCCATTTTCTTTTTCTAGCCATCCTTGTGCCTATTTTGTTTGTTGTACGTAAGACTCACAGTTACCATTTGTATTCTTCACAGTTCACATCTTTAGGCAATGTTAGGAGAGGTTCTAATGCTTTTCACTTAATCTTGAGCTGTTACAAAGAAAAGATATAATGAAATCAAATTAATCGACACATAATTGGGTCAGGTCAGGTAGCGCTAACTTACCATCTCTTTTTTTTTCCAATTTTCTTTTACATACTTGAAAAGTTGTAAGAATTGAGATACGTTATACTTGTTGAGCTCATTCAAGTCATTTGGTTTTTAGCTACTTTGTTTGTATGTTATTTGTCATTTTGTATGAATGGGCTGAAATCAAAACTTTGTACAAATAACTGAGAAGGATCTATATTATTATTATTATTATTATTATAAAATATCCGAACTGCAATTTGCTATTTTAAGTGGTACCACATAATATAAAGGGAACAATCAACACTAAAACATAATATCATAAGCAGATGTTTTTTTTAGTATTTTTAGCTTTCACAAAATTGTACCCTTTGTTTAACAACACACAAAAGAAACCATTTCTTTCATTCAACTATTTCAACACAGCTATTGTTTCATATAGAAACTCGAAGCTTCAGTAATACTATAGCCCGCGTTGTCAAAATAAAAAAACTACAGCCAGACCCACCACACCCAAGATAATCCGTAAACAGTTACCAGTGTGTATTTTATATTCACTCAGTAGTATAGATAGGGAATAAACACCAAGTAACCAAAGGACTCTGGAGCATAACAGGGATTTCATCAATAATGGATAAATACTTAAAATATTTCCTTCACTCACTACTGTGTGAACAAAATACAGCAGGTACTCTGGCCCATCTATCGATAATAAGCAAGAAATTCTGTGGCTCGAATGGTTAAAAGGGTTAAGGGATCCCCTATACAACACCAACCTATCCCCCAACCTCTATCAACATGTGAAGTTATCTATTCTTCATCAAGGCTAATGGTCAAGTTTAAAAGCTATTCTTCATCTAAACTGATTCGGAAAAAGACAGTCGTAAGCGAATGTTAAACTTTCTCATCTTTCTTTGTTTTTGTTTTTTATTCTGAGTAGGATTTGTTTTATTTTGTTTACAATGGATTTAGAATGCGCGCTCAAAATCATCGATGGAGTAAAAGATATATCTTTGAAAACTTAACCTTGGTATGTCATAATCAATCAAAAGATCAAGTGAATATCCAAGCATAGGCTTGAGGCATCAGTTGCAGAGCATCCAAATTTGACTCTGTGAAGAGATATATAACTATGAAGACTATGATTTGAATGAGCCTAATCTGCTCATTAACAACCTAATTTGATAATGTGATTGAACAAGTAACATCTTGTTATTCGTATGGATATAATGGACTGAATCATATGCTAACCATTATGTGTAAACAAATAAAATGAGTTGCAAAAGATGTCCATCGAGTAATGGGAATCAAATAAAGTAATAGACAGAACCCGGTAGCTATATCTTATGGAATAGCCAACATATCTAAAAACCCAACAAATAATAATTTATACAAAATTGGTTATAAAAAAATCAGAACATGATTGCCAAAAGGTAACTTGTCTATTAAAATTAATTACAACAAAAACAACTATAACATCCTTAGCTTTGTGTGTGAAAAGAAAGTCATGCCTATATATGATTCAACTTTCAATAGTAAGCCAATCAGGCAATCATAAGAACTAACTCTACTCAAAAGCACTTGGACCACATGATTTGTGTTTTAAGTCGATTACTATGGTGATTCAAACTATAAATATCAACACCCTATAATCTAATTTGATTTCTTAAAAGGTAAAGAAATTAACTTACAGGTAGATAGATGAAAAAAATCACCAACATGTTCTTTGTACATAAAAGTGTGACATCCCGTTTCCTTGAGTATCATCATTTGCCTTTAGTACAAGTAAAGGAAAGAAACTTCATAAATTTATTTCATTCTAACGTAATTATTACAGCAGCGGAATAAAAGAAGTTACAACTTATAAACTCTAATTTATTAGCAAAGCTTCACCTTGTTTTTACTCCTCGGTTCCTGAGATACATATATGAATATGTAAGCTTTTAAGCTTAGTGAGTAATTATGGTTTCATGATAAATCTTTCACAAACAAATAGCCAAAACAATCTTTTTATAAACCAAAAAAAAACATTTCTTTGAGATCTCCCATGGTTACATGTTAAGTATGCCAAAACTTTTCATTGGTTCTTAACCTCGGGTCCACATAAGGGCTGTCCAATAAGGTCCGTTTGCAAGACGTACCTTCTTTCTATATCCCGTACGTTGGATATCTCAATGGCCATACTTAATATGTATAAAAACTTTTATGTACCAAATGTAAATATGCATGATAACATTTATAAAACATATACTTTGCCACATAACTTACTTAGTCATAGCATAACTTTATGCAAAGAAAGCATAGTAATATATCATAATAAAACTTGATTCATGCATAAAACATTTATATAGCACATATATATCTCATTAAAGCACATAACATACTCACCTTGCCTAAGCCTTGCTTATAGGATTCAAGCTTCTTCTTATTCTCCTTAAGCCACTACTAATATTTTGATTTTAGGGATGAGGAGAAAGGCTTTACCCTTGCCCTCTATTTATAGTGTAAAGGCCTTGCTATAAGGTAGTTGTACGTCTAGCTTCTTAGTTTGTAAATTCATAAGTATGTGCCACATGTTTGTCTAGCTTTGCTTTGTATTTCTTTTAGCCTTGCCACAACTCTTCTCCTTCTTACAAGTCATATTCTATGCTTGATTGGTCATCAATTGTAGCCTTGCTTTGTCATAGTATTTTTGTGGTCCATACTTGTCTTTTGGTAAGTAGCTTTGTAAGCTACTTGTGTGCTAACTCTACTTCTTATCTAAAAGTTGTATTTATCTTACTTTAGTCCTCATAGTTTGTATATCAAACACTATTAACTTCTTAGTAATTTAGATGTTTAGTGTGTGTGTGTGTGTGTGTGTATATATATATATATATATATATATATATATATATATATATATATATATATTTATATATATTTATTTATTTATTCATTTACTTATTTTCTTTTAAACATAAAATATAAGTAATTTATATTATGCTGAAAATAGGGCTGTTACAATTCTCCCTCCCTTACAGGAATTTCGTCCTCGAAATTTCACTCAAAGAGGTGAGGGTACTTATTTCGTATTTCTGATTCCACTTCCCATGTGGACTCTATTCCATGGAGACAATCCCAATGGACCAATACTAGGGATACTTCTTTGTTTCGAAGCTTCTTAAGTTTACGTTCTGTGATGGCTATTGGTTTTTCTTCAAAATTAAGTTTGTCATCAACGGTGATTTCTTCAACCGGGATTATGACATCTTTTTCTGTAAAACATTTCTTCAAATTGGACACGTGAAAAGTATTGTGTATTCTTTTTAATTCTTCTGGTAATTTGAGTTGATATGCCACTGCTCCTATCTTTTCAATTATCATATAGGGCCCAATGTATCGTGGCCGCAATTTACCCTTTTTACAAAAACGTAGAACCCCCTTCCAAGGTGATACTTTCAATAGTACCATGTCACCAGCCTGGAATTCAATCGGCTTCCTTCTTTTATCAGCATAGCTTTTCTGTCAATCTTGTGCAGTTTTGAGTCTTTCCCTTATCTGTGTAACTTTGTCTGCTGTTTGTTGGATAATTTCTGGTCCTAAAAATTGTTTCTCACCAACCTCCATCCAACAAATGGGTGTTCTACACTTTCTTCCGTATAAAACTTCATATGGTGCTGCTTGGATACTACTATGGTAACTGTTGTTATAGGCAAACTCAATAAGGGGTAGATGGTCATCCCAATGACCTTTCAAATCAATTGCACATGCTCACAACATATCTTCTAATGTTTGAATCGTCCTTTCGCTTTGACCATCTGAGGATGGTATGCCGTACTCATTTTAATTTGTGATCCTAGTTGTTTTTGGAAACTTTTCCAAAAATTTGAAGTGAAACGGCGATCTCGATATGATACAATGGATATCGGTACACCATGTCTTGAGACAATTTCGTTAATGTACATTTTGGCTAACATTTCTAAGGACTGGGTTTCCTTTATTGGCAAGAAATGTGCCGTCTTGGTTAATCTATCAATGATAACCCATATGGCATCAAAACCTCTTCGCGTTTTTGGCAGCCTTGTGACAAAATCCATAGTAATGTGTTCCCATTTCCAAACAGGAATGTCGAGTGGCTGTAATTGTCCGTATGGTCTTTGGTGTTCAATTTTGACCTTTAAACATGTAAGACACTTCCTGACGTATTCAGCTACAGACTTCTTCATTCCTGGCCACCAGTATAATTGTTTTAGATCCTTGTACATCTTATATGTTCCAGGGTGAACTGAATACTTGGATTTATGTGCTTCATCCAGAATTACTTCTCTACCGTTGTCCATCTTTGGAATCCATATCCGTCCTTGAAACCTTTTGATTCCCTTGTCATCAGTTTCCAGCAATTTAACTTGGCCGAAAATCCTTTCTTCTTTCTGATGGTTCTGCTTTAAGGCTTCCTGCTGTGCCTTTTGAATTCTTTCCAGCAAAGTGTTCGTAGCCATCAAATTATATGATTTGATCCGAATGGGTTTAATTTGCTCCTTCCGGCTTAAGGCATCTGCTACAACATTCGCTTTTCCTGGATGGTATTTGATTTCACAATCATAATCATTTAACAATTCCATCCAACGTCTTTGTCTCATATTTAACTCTTTTTGATTGAATATATATTTGAGGCTATGATCTGTATATAATATGCATTTCGTACCGTACAGATAGTGCCTCCAAATTTTCAAAGCGAATATCACCGCAGCTAACTCCAAATCATGTGTTGGATATCGTTTCTCATGTTCTTTTAGTTGTCGTGATGCGAAGGCGATTACTTTATCTCTTTGCATGAGTACACATCCTAAGCCTTCTTTGGATGTGTCACCGTAGACGACAAAATCTTGAATTCCTTGTGGCAAACTTAAAATTGGTGCACTACACAGTTTACTTTTTAAAGTTTGAAAAGCATTCTCTTGTGTAATTCCCCAATTGAACTTGCATGCTTTTCTTGTTAATTCCGTAAGTGGAGTTGCTATTTTAGAGAAGTCTTGAATGAATCGTCGATAGTATCCGGCTAATCCAAGGAAGTTTCGTATTTCGGTTGCAGTTCGTGGGTTTTCCCACTTCGTTATACACTCAATTTTGCTTGGATCTACCATAATACCTTCTTTGTTTATAACGTGCCCTAAGAATTGAACTTCTCTAATCCAGAATTCACATTTTGAAAATTTTGCATAAAGCTTTTCGTTTTTTAGTAATTCCAAAGTCCTCCTCAAGTGTTGCTCATGTTCTTCCTTGCTTTTGGAGTAAATGAGAATGTCTAGGGGTGTTCAATCGGTCGGTTATCGGTTATATGGATTTATTCGGTTTGGTTTAATTGGATTTCAGCAAAACAATTAACCGGCCATAATCCAAACCAAAACTATATAAAAACCAAACCAATCCAACCAAATAATAATCGGGTTAATTGTTTCGGGCTCCATAAAACCAAATAAGGAATTTGCCTAAAAAGACATCGAAAACTTACCATTAGTCACACATGACACTTGACCACAAGATCACCAACTTCAATTATTCATAAAAAAAATCAATTATTTTAAGTTTAACAATCTAATTCATAAAATTATAAATACGATATCACCATTTAAAAAAGCCTAAAAATGATAAAAACCAAAGAAAATGAAATAACCATCGTGAAATCCCATATATAAGTAACATTCAACGGAGCAAATCAGAGGAAAAGATTTGATTACGATTTGAATTAAGGAAGAGAAAATAGGGGAAAGATTGATGAAATCCATAATTTTTTGTATACCATGCCCTGATTCAAGAAAATATACGATATATATGTAAGTTTTGAAATACAGTCTTTATCTTAATCGGGTTTCGGGTGGTCCCCGAATGGTAAGATATAAAACCAAATCCGAGCCATAAACCGAATAAAAGTTTGGGTCTATCCACAAATCCAATCCAAATCCGATTAAGCCGTAACCAAGTAATCCAAATTTTTATGGATCGGTTGGATTTTCGGGTAAAACCAATTAATGAACACCCCTAAGAATGTCATCAATGAATACAATGATGAACTTATCTAAATATGGTTTACATACCCGATTCATAAGATCCATAAACATAGCTGGAGCATTTGTTAGACCAAAAGGCATGACTAAAAATTCATAATGCCCGTATCGTGTTCGAAATGCGGTTTTCAGGATATCTTCCTTTCGTACTTTTAACTTATCCTGATCGTAAGTCTATCTTTGAGAAGAAACTTGCTCCTTGCAATTGATCAAACAAATCATCAATTCGTGGTAAGGGGTACCAATTTTTAATTGTAACCTTATTGAGTTCCCTGTAATCAATGCACATTCTCATAGTTCTATCCTTCTTTTTGACAAAGAGTATTGGCGCTCCCCAAGGTGACGAACTTGGGCGAATGAATCCTTTGTCAAGCAATTCTTGTAATTGCTTCATTAGTTCCTGCATTTCTGATGGTGCAAGTATGTATGGAGCCCGTGCTATGGGTACCACTCCAGGTATTAGATCAATATGAAATTCTACTTGCCTATCAGGTGGTAGTCCGGGCAATTCTTCCGGAAAAACTTCTGGGTATTCACAAACTATCGGTACTTCTTCCATTTGTTTTCCTACCTTGTTTGTATTTATCAAGTATGCTAAATAGGTTTCACATCCTTTACGTACACACTTCCTTGCTTTTAATACTGAGATAAGATTGAGAGGATTCTTTTTATGATTACTATAAATGATCATTTTCTTACCATTCTTATGTTAGATTTTCACTATTTTCTTATGACAAACTATATGAGCTTGATTTTCTGATAACCAATCCATGCCTATAACAACATCAAATTCACTAATAAGCATTGGCAAAAGTTTAATAGTGAAATAATGCCCATCTATTTCTATGGAGCAATTTTCGTATACTTCATCTACGTTTGTGATTCTTCCATCTGCGGTCTCTATCTCTATCTTTTGGTCTAACTTTTTAGATGTACAATTTAAATGTTCACAAAATTTTGTTGTTACCATTGACTTATTAGCTCCTAAATCGAATAGTATTTTGGCAGGCTTATTATTAATTAGAAAGGTACCTGTTACTACGTCCGGTATTTCTTTTGTTTCTTCAGCAGTGAGTTGAAATGGTAAAAGGTATTGCCCAAACCCATAGCTGCTATGAATTGGCTTGATGAGATGGAAAATTGCTTTGAAACATGCCAGTGTGCTCCAAATCAACGAGTAAGGTCACAGTCAGGATTTGTCTTTACCCTAAACGGAGGAGCCATATCTTGGAAGAGTCAGAAGCAAGATACAATAGCAGATTCTACTACAGAGGCAGAGTATATTGCGGCAAGTGATGCGGCAAAGGAAGTTGTCTGGCTGAAGAATTTTATCTCGGATCTTAGAGTTGTTGCCAGTATCTCTAGACCGATCGATATATTCTGTGATAACTCAGGGGCTGTAGCGCAAGCTAAAGAGCCTAGAGATCAGCGGACTAGGCACGTACTTAGGAAATATCACCTCATCCGAGAGATTATTGGAAGAGATGATATTAGATTGCAAAAGATACCGACGGACGACAACGTTGCTGACCCGTTGACGAAGCCGCTAGCTAGGGCTAAGCATGAGAGGCATGCGAGTTCTATAGGAATGCAGTACTTGGAACATAGCAGCTAGTTCGTGTTTTTTATTATTACTATGGATGTAACTTGAAACCTTTTATTATGTATTTACATTTCATGGGATTGAAATAGGAGGTATTTACATAATGTTTCGTAGTTGTCCATTTTTAGCATGTTTAACCTATCCTTGACACGTCAAGTTATGAATTGTCTAAAGGCCCGTAGCTACTTAATGTAGTGGGAGCTACATTAGGGAGGTAACGCTATTATGGATATTTGATGATTTATTCGGGTAAGAATAAAAGCACAAGGTTGTGACCAAATATTCATAGATATTTATCAGGGGATAAATATTGGGGTGATCCGCATCAGGCTTACTTCATGGAGCACTAACATAAGTAAACCTGATAGGTTGTCCTTAGACCTAAGATATTTGGTTTGGGGCATGGTAACTTCTGTACTTTAGCATGTTCTAACGTCACGCCGTAACAGGGTGATCATAAGGGGCTTGTCTAGGTGCAGCGGAAGCCATGTGCTCAAATTGCAAATAGTCAAGATGAGATTTGCACCTATTTTTTAGGAGAGATATTTTCTGAGCTCCTCGACGATTAAGACTACTGAAAATGCGTGGTTGCGCTCGGTTAGAATGATAGTTATTCATTCGGGAAAACCGTAACTGCAGAGTGTCAAAATCAGAGTCGAGAAAATCTGAGTATTAGATAAGATCCCTGCTCCATGTCAAATACTCACATTCAAAATATCGCGATGCAAAAGGAAAAGCCTAGATAATCCAAGTTGTGGATTATATCTCTAGATGTAAGAGATCTCATAGTCTGGTTAACCTAAGTGTCTGGCTAGGGACCTCCTTAGGCCAACGATGTACAAAGAGTGTTACTTATCTTGCACAAGTGGGAGTCTGTTAGATTATGTGCAGAGATAGATAACATGTATCATCGTGTCCAATACTATGTGACACTAAAGGATCACACCGCTGCACACCCAATTAGAACCTTTTGGATTATAACCTTTTTTGTGTGGAAAAGAAATAATTAATTAGTTTAATTAATTATCGAGAAGGAGAAAAATAATAATAGTCAATTATTATTTAAATGAGAGATGTTAATATTTAGTTTAAATATTAACGGGACCAATTAATTAATAGTTATTAATTAATTAGAAAGGTCGAGGGTACTTTATGGAATTGATTAATAGTTTAATTAAAGTTGAGCTTTAATTAAACGGGCTTGGCCTAATAAGGTTTATTATATATAAACTTCATTAGCCTTGATTAATCATATTAAGTCAATTACAAATTAAAGAGGATTACCCTAAAAAGCTCTCCCCTTTTCTCTCTCCTTCTCGGCGGCGGCGCACCAAAAACCGACGCCACTAAGGCGGTGGTTGACGGCGGTCGACGGCGGGTATACACACACATATCGCGATCACGTTTTTTGATCCGGTTTTAATCCTTAGGCGGTCTAGCAGCCAGTTCGAGGTGGTGCAGTAGCGGTGGATAACCTGCAGCTGTCTAGGGGCATAAAGAAAGTTTTTGGTTTGCAACAAAGGTATAACTTTCTAACCCTTTTTCCTCTTTTAGTTTCTGTACGAGTTAGATGAGATCACTGGAGGGGGTTTTATTCCGCTGTGCATGTTATTGTATGTTTTTATACCCTACAAAACCCTTCATCCATGTCCTTGTCCTTGTGGTCTTGTATTTTTCGAATGGTTTCTGTTGGTTCCTCGCGTATTCATTCTACAGAATAGTAATGCGAATATTAAGTTTTTAATTTCATATATGTTGGTACAAAATTGGGATATTAGATACAAAACTTAAGGAAATAAAGTTTTCCTTTTTCGTCCCTATATATATATATATCCGCATATCTAAATAGTGTATATATATATATATATATATATATATCTATTTGTTCTATTGGGAGACTATCAGGGGCGTAACGGGTTCTTAAAAAGCCTCTGAATTGCCATGCTGGTTGAAGATTGGGGATATCTCTTCCTGGGTGATGGCATCCCTTAATCCATAGCTTAGCTTTCCTGGTTATGTGTGTTGCCTTATATTTCCAAAAGCGAATTCTATCCTTAATTCTTACTGTAACACCCGCGTTTAGGGCCTAGTTGTTTCGTGGCGGTGGTAAGTTATTTAATTGTTTATATTGGTATATTTGATTGTTTATAATTATTTGCTATTTATTTATATATTTATTTGATGCTACTTGGTATTTAAATTGGACCGCGAGGTAAGAGGTAAAAATATTAGTTTAATATTTTTATATGATATTGGTAACATATGATTCGTTTTTATACGAGGGTCCCGAATAACACCTCATTGCATGTTTTTGGTTTGAGTAGGACCGCTTTATTTAGGTTTCTGTATCTCAGATATCAGTATTTGCACTGTGTAGTGTAATATGTTCAGTCTTGACCTATATATATAGTTTTTGATATGTGTGTTCTCATTTGTTTGGCTACATAAGAGAAGAGAGAAAAGAACCAAAAAACCCACTCTTACTCAAACTTGAGTCCGTAATACTGTTTTCGAGTTCTAAGCGAGGGTTAACGTTTGGTTTTCGAGCAAGAGGTGTGTTTTGTTGTTTATGTCGGGTTTTGATTAGGAAGTTCTTGAATGTTGGATGTTGGCCGTGCGAAGTGGAGTCCACTACGTGCGTAGTGACTCCATTACGTGCGAAGTGCATGTTGAAGAAGATGAAGTCGATGAGTTTTGGTCGCACGGAGTGTAGTCCACTACGTGCGTACCAGTGCCCATTGCGTGCGAAGTGGGTTAGCCACTTCATAAGTTTGAAAGTTCAATACGTGCGAAGTGTGATCAGTTCGTGCGAAGTGGAGTCCACTACGTGCGTAGTGACTCCATTACGTGCGTAGTGATTCAGACGTTAATTTATGTAATTTTATTGATTGTAGCCAATGAGAGTTGTTGCTTTTGTAAATTGGAATGTAAGCCCAATTACTGACTAAGTTATGATGTGTTTCAGGAAACGAGAAGGCTCAGTGAAATTAGAATACTGAGTGTGGTGTTGGAGAACACAGGTGAGTGGACTTTAATGCACCAGTGGTTTTAGTTGTAACTGTTATGGTTACTTGGATTTTATACGATTAATCATGCGATAGACTGTTTAGTCTGATATGATTGTTTGATTGGTTATGTGATGATTATTGAAATTGTGTCCATGATATGAGTATCAAGGCATGAAATTGTACTCATGATGTTTGTGGCAGAGGTCAGCTAAGCGTGGTATTGGGCTGGGTCAGTTGCTTCTGGTTAGGCAGTTTTAGATCCTCTGTCGCATTTGTTGTAGCAGAGGGGGTTTAACTGTGCCAGTTAGCAGATGGCTATCGGTAGATCATTGCTATGGCCAGCATTGATCGTAGGCTCGGCAGAGCCGCCGGTCCTTTGATATTTGAGATAAACTGTTCTTGTGATCGTTGTGGTTCTGCTTTAATTACTTGTGGCTTGATTTTCATTCACTTAGCTTTGTGCTAATTCCCCACCCTAACTCTCTGTTTCAGGTTTTGAGTGCACGGTAGGTTGCAGCTTTTGTGTACAGGGAAAGTTTGACCGTAGCTCTGATAATTTGGGTTTTAGAATGATGAGCCATACTTTATAAAATGTTTTGTAACACTAAAGGATGTACTGTATGTTTGTACAGTGTTGGTTTTAACTTTTAATGTTATTTCCTTTTTAGTTTTATAACGTATTACTTCCGCTGTGATTTAAAAAAAAAATATGGCTTGTATTTTTGCGGTGTTACACTTACAGTGATGGATCTTTCGCAATCTTCATCTCTTGTTCATAGATTCTGCATCTAAATCCGAGCTCCCAATTTTGCTCATTTAATTCGATAGTTTGGTCCCAAATCCTTTCGTATTCTTCCATACTTATTGGTAACATAACCCAATTTTGAACAACCGGTACATCCTCATCTTGGTATACGTAGCTAATTTGATCTTCTAAGATTATCTCATCATCAGATATGTGGTTATTCATATCATATGCTGCCATTTCTAAAGAAGAAAATAAATAAATAAATAACATACATCTTTCACAATATTTTTGGGATGAAGTTACAAAATTAAAGGAAGTAGAAGGTGAAAATTCTTCCTTTTTGCATCCCTAATATCATTTCTATCTATTTGTTTTGTTCATATATTATTATTATTATTATTATTATTTTATTATATATATATTTTAGTCCCTTATGTTTCTTTGTTGGGTTGGAAGCCTATAATCTCGGGCAAAGGAGTTCCTAATGATATGATTAGCATAAGCCAATTCTTCTTGTAGTCGGACAACTTGGTCTTGAGTTTGATTCAATAATTGGAGAGTTCTTTCTGTTTCTTCTCTTGCTCTCCTTAATTCATCTTCCATAGTTAAACCGTACATTCTGACCGTATGTGTCTCCTCTTGTGCTATCGTACATTGATGGTTGCTTTCAGTTATTTGATCTAACAAGTAGCTGAAATCTGCTCGAGTCAATCTGGAAGAGTCCGAAAAATTTTCTCCTACTATACCTGATGTAGCTTCTATTATAGCTTCTGGGGGAGGGTGCTCCATCTGAGGTAAAGATGTTACTTCTTGTTGCCCGTAAAATTCCTCCCACGGGTATGAAATTACGAAGTAGTTATTTGCATCTGAAACCTCAGAGTTGTAAATGTTCATGATTGTATTTGGGTAGTTGTATTCCAGAATTACTTGTCCGGGTACTTGGTCTAGATTTGGAACTACTTGTTCTAGTGCTTGATTTGGAGGATTTAGAAGGAAGTAAGGATCTTCATAAGGAAACTCGAGTAGCCATCCATTTCCATACTCTTCATCCCTTACAGTCATCTGAAATGGGTTAGAACTCCTAATGGATTCTAAAAGAAATTTTATACCATTATTCCTGAGTTCAAGTCTAGGACTAACTAATTCTAAGGCCAAACTTAGTTCCCTTGAACCAAAGGCTCTGATACCAACTTGTGACATCCCGTTTCCGGGGGTATCATCATTTGCCTTTAGTACAAGTAAAGGAAAGAAACTTCATAACTTTATTTCATTCTAACGTAATTATTACAGCAGCGGAATAAAAGAAGTTACAACTTATAAACTCTAATTTATTAGCAAAGCTTCACCTTGTTCTTACTCCTCGGTTCCTGAGATACATATATGAATATGTAAGCTTTTAAGCTTAGTGAGTAATTATGGTTTCATGATAAATCTTTCACAAACAAATAGCCAAAACAATCTTTTTATAAACCAAAAAAGAAACATTTCTTTGAGATCTCCCATGGTTACATGTTAAGTATGCCAAAACTTTTCATTGGTTCTTAACCTCGGGTCCACATAAGGGCTGCCCAATAAGGTCCGTTTGCAAGACGTACCTTCTTTCTATATCCCGTACGTTGGATATCTCAATGGCCATACTTAATATGTATAAAAACTTTTATGTACCAAATGTAAATATGCATGATAACATTTATAAAACATATACTTTGCCACATAACTTACTTAGTCATAGCATAACTTTATGCAAAGAAAGCATAGTAATATATCATAATAAAACTTGATTCATGCATAAAACATTTATATAGCACATATATATCTCATTAAAACACATAACATACTCACCTTGCCTAAGCCTTGCTTATAGGATTCAAGCTTCCTCTTATTCTCCTTAAGCCACTACTAATATTTTGATTTTAGGGATGAGGAGAAAGGCTTTACCCTTGCCCTCTATTTATAGTGTAAAGGCCTTGCTATAAGGTAGTTGTACGTCTAGCTTCTTAGTTTGTAAATTCATAAGTATGTGCCACATGTTTGTCTAGCTTTGCTTTGTATTTCTTTTAGCCTTGCCACAACTCTTCTCCTTCTTACAAGTCATATTCTAGGCTTGATTGGTCATCAATTGTAGCCTTGCTTTGTCATAGTATTTTTGTGGTCCATACTTGTCTTTTGGTAAGTAGCTTTGTAAGCTACTTGTGTGCTAACTCTACTTATCTAAAGGTTGTATTTATCTTACTTTAGTCCTCATAGTTTGTATATCAAGCACTATTAACTTCTTAGTAATTTAGATGTTTAGTAAAAAAAAATGGTTTTTAACATAATATATATATATATATATATATATATATATGTATGTATATATATATATATTTATTTATTTATTTATTTATTCATTTACTTATTTTCTTGTAAACATAAAATATAAGTAATTTATATTATGCTGAAAATAGGCGTGTTACAAAAAGTATGCATTTTTGGTTTACACATTTTATCAAACATGTTGTGTGCATAGTAGCATGTGAGCTGTGTGTCTATTTTTTACTTTAAAGTTTAAAGGCATGACTATACTGAAGAATATTCAATTCACAGAAAACCAAACCTCCAAATGATTAATCAATAACAAAAAGAAACAATTTTGTCAACGCAACCTTTAACCCAAAAATGGAGAACTGATTAGTACCTGTAAATTGGAGTCCGTTGACGACGATGGAAGGTTGCAATTGGAAAAAAAGCCCTAGTGTAATGGCGGTTCAGAGGCAGCAGCAGGAGGTGGCACGTAGGCAGCGTCGGTCGAAGCCAGGCGAAGGAAGCATGTGCGTGGAAGTGAAAGAGAAAGCATACGTGGGCCTTAGGAAGAAAGAAAAGGATGAAAATCAGGTGCGTGGAGGCAAAAGAAATGTCGACGTGGGCAAAAGGTAGACAATGTCTTGTTCTTATATATATATATATATATATATATATATATATATATATATATATATATATATATATATATATATATATATAGGAGGGTTCATGCGAAAAGGGTCTTATTTGCGAAAAGTGCGAGAATCGTTCTGGGCCACTAGTTTTTTGTTATTTATTTTTTAATTCAAAAGGGTAATAAGGTCTTTTACCAATTTTTTTAGTTTTTTAATTTAATTTTTATTAACCAACACCTATTTTTTTCCTTCTTATTTTTTTAATTATCTCTCCTTATTAATTTTTTATTTTCCTAATTAATTTTTCCCAAATTTATTGAATTTACTTCTATTTTATTATTAAATATGATACGATGTACATTGTTGAACACAACATACAAAATTTCTTTAGGTGTATCGTGTTTATTAATGAATACAACGATTTACAAAATTTTCGCTATTGCAAATTTTTACTGCTTCTTGTTTAAATTATGTGTTCGATAATGAACACAGTCAAAATTATACCGGTTTAATAAATTTACAACATTCAGTATTGAATAAATCGAATAATATGCTAGTTTGGAATGATATTCAATACTGCACGCGACCAATTTTTTTTAATATACAGACCCATTCTAAATCCCAAACAAAACAAAAACCCAATGGAATAGCACCATAAAAATGGATTTCAAATATTAAAAAATGAAAAAATTTCTCATCAACTTCACCATCGTGAAGTACTAACTGGTGCTGTATATATTCTAGGGTTAGAGCCATAAAATAACGGTCTACTTTCCTCATTTTACCATTGTGGCACATCATGTTTTTTTTACACATTCGGCCAGTCAACTCATTAATAACGTGTCAATGTGCCAAAAAACGACCTGCAACTTTTCCAGCCGGTTTCTCATCGTTTTCGCTAATTTTTTGATCGTTTTCGCTAATTCTTTTTGCATAACCTTGTAAATAATCATTTTACCTTTCAAAGGACACTAAATTCATGAATTTTCATCAAGTGTAGGCCAAGAACTTGCTAATTAAAGTCAGTTATGGCCATCTTAGTGTTTTTTAAAGAATTGATTCACTTTAAACTCGATTTTGGCCTTTTTTGTACTACTTTAAAAAAAACTTGATGTCCTTTCCATATGATCAAAAATCATAAATTTTCATGATGTATAAATGGATAATTTCGAGATTAAAGTGTTGGAATGTTGTTTGAATTTAGTTCAAAAACAGAGCAGGAAAAAAACTCATTTTTCGCTCGATTCTTACTCGTTTTACATAATTCTTTTTACAAATTATTATAGATAATCTTTTTACTTTTCAAAGGACACCAAATTCATGAATTTTTATCAACTATAAGACAAGAAATTGTTAAATAAAGTCGGGTATTACTCCTTAAGCACCCTTACAGTATTTTTGATGAATTGACACATTTTAAACTCATTTTTATTCGTTTTTTGTACTACTTGATAGACAACTCGATTACCTTTCCATAGACTCAAGAATTATTAATTTTCATCAAGTATAAATGGAGAATTTCGGGTTTAAAGTTTTGATTTTAAAATGAAGAAGAAAATGGGGAAAGGGCTATAGCAGGTCAAAATAAACAAAATGGGCACAATAACACGTTTTTTATAAGTTAGCTGGCCAAAAGTGTAAAAAAACATGACGTACCACAATGGTAAAATGGCAACAGTATACCGTTATTTTATGGCTTTAACCCAATATTTTGTCGTGGATGAGATCTAGAAGAATAACAATGGTACTGTTCATGATTGATCACCTAAAAGATGATTTACATAGAAATAAAAACTCGGATTGTAAAAAGAAAACCTAAAATATATTAATTTGCGTTTTTCAAGAGAAAAAAAGTATATATGAGAATTGCTTCAGTAATGAAAAGAAATAAAAAAACAGAAAAAGAAATAAAACCACTGGAAGTGGTAGTTTGGCGGCGGATGGTGGTTTTTTGGAGGTATTGTCGTCGTCGACGAAGTTGTTAGTGGCTGCGTAGGGTTGTATCTGCAATGGTGGGCGGCGGATGCCAGGGAGAGAGAGGAGATTTGCAGTCGGCATGGAGGGAAAAAGAGAGAGCGACGGTCTACTAACAGCGACGCCGGCGGTGGTTTAGCTGCGACGTCGACGACGATGGTTGAGCAACGACGAGAATATAGATTGGGCTGCGGCGGAAGGGGATGGCGGTGGTAGTGTTCGACAGGTGGTAGTCTGGAGAGGAGGCGTCGGCTAGTTTAGTACAGATCTGCATAGCGGCAAGGGTTTACAGGGAAGGCGGCGACGGGTGGTAGTTTTCCACGGCGTAACCCTTGCGACGAAGAGGGTTACTACAGATCAGTGGAGGCGCCGGTGAAAGATGGAAGATGATGGAGATGGAATTCCGGAAAGGATGGTGCGGCAATGGAGGGTGGTTTTTGAGGGCAGCGGCGGTGATTTTTAGTGTGGTCTTGGAGTGCTGGCGGTGATTGTAAGCTGAATGGGAGGAGAGGCGGCTGACCATGGGGTATAGGGGTGTTCATTAATTGGTTTTACCCGAAAATCCAACCGATCCATAAAAATTTGGATTACTTGGTTACGGCTTAATCGGATTTGGATTGGATTTGTGGATAGACCCGAACTTTTATTCGGTTTATGGCTCGGATTTGGTTTTATATCTTACCATTCGGGGACCGCCCGAAACCCGATTAAGATAAAGACTGTATTTCAAAACTTACATATATATCGTATATTTTCTTGAATCAGGGCATGGTATACAAAAAATTATGGATTTCATCAATCTTTCCCCTATTTTCTCTTCCTTAATTCAAATCGTAATCAAATCTTTTCCTCTGATTTGCTCGGTTGAATGTTACTTATATATGGGATTTCACGATGGTTATTTCATTTTCTTTGGTTTTTATCATTTTTAGGCTTTTAAATGGTGATATCGTATTTATAATTTTATGAATTAGATTGTTAAACTTAAAATAATTGATTTTTTTTATGAATAATTGAAGTTGGTGATCTTGTGGTCAAGTGTCATGTGTGACTAATGGTAAGTTTTCGATGTCTTTTTAGGAAAATTCCTTATTTGGTTTTATGGAGCCCGAAACAATTAACCCGATTATTATTTGGTTGAATTGGTTTGGTTTTTATATAGTTTTGGTTTGGATTATGGCCGGTTAATTTTTTTGCTGAAATCCAATTAAACCAAACCGAATAAATCCATATAACCGATAACCGACCGATTGAACACCCCTAATGGGGTATATTTAGGGTTTGAATAAAAAAATGGTGGAAATGTAGTCTAGGCAAACGATAATGAGAGAGGAAAAACAGGAGAGAAAGGAGGAGAAAGAAATAAACTAAATGACTTATTTACCCTTTTTTATTTAAATAAAAAGTATTTAAGTTTGTTTAAATTACCAAATTGCCACAATCAAATATAACCATGGATCAAATAATCTAAGGTAGGGGTGTTCATTTTCGGATATCCGGATTTTCGGATATCCGAAAATTTCGGATAGTGCATATTGCTATCCGATATCCGTATCCGAAATTTCGGATATCCGAAATTCGGATATCCGAAATTTTGGATACGGATATCGGATAATCCGAAATATCCGAATTAGCTTCTAACAAAATAGCAGATTCACAAATAATTTACATAAATTTGTTTGAGACATGTTCCAAACTTCTAATCAAGAACAGTGTATTTCCCAAATTACTAAAGAGTTCCAATCTTCAACTTACATTGCTATAATCCCCAAATTACTAACATAAATACATAATCAACAACTATTTAGTGCTTACATTGCTATACAGTTATCATAATAGAAGTTGTAGAATGGTTCAACTGTTGAAGAAATCAAAAAGAATAAAAAGGTTCGAGTACCGTAAACGTCGACTCTCACTCGCCGCCGGTCGCTGCTGCCGTGTACGTCGGCGCTGTAGTCGGTTCTCACTCGCAGGTCGATGTTGCCTTGTACGCCGGTCGCTGCTGCCGTGTACGTCGACGCTGTAGTTCGCTCTCAGTCGCCAGTCGCTGCTGCTGTGGCAGGTGTACCATATACGTCGGACTGTCGTGTGGGGTTGTGGCCTGCGGGTTGTGACAGTTGTCGACTGCCGAGTGTCGACTGGGAGATGGAAGTCGAAGAAAGAAGATGGAGCATGGAGTGATGGAGGTCCCGATCTAGATCTGGAAGAAAGAAAGGGAGGCGGACTAAAAGTAAATGGGTGTTGACCATTTATTTGACTTAAGGTATTAGGAATATTAATAATATATAAATTATTTATTTATTTTTAAAAATAGTTCGGATATTTCGGATATCCGAATATCCGAATTTTGGGAAAAATGCTATCCGAATTCGAATCCGAAAATTCGGATATCCGATTTTCGGGTATCCGAAAATCCGGATATCCTAATTTTCGGATATTTTCGGATCGGATTATCGGATATCAGATCAGATACGGATATTTTTTAACACCACTAATCTAAGGGATGAAAACGCTTCTCGCACTTTTCGCAGATAAAACCCTTTTTGCATGAACATTCCTCTATATATATATAGGATAAAGTTCATACGAGAACCATTCTTAGTGTGAGAACCGCGAGAACCAATCTGAGCCGTCAAATTCCCCCTCTTTCAATGTCATTGCCCACCCATGAATTCCTCACATGCACCCTGTCACACTCTATCCCTCCACGCTCACCATCCATGAAACTTCCCATATCCAAGGAACGGCTGAGATTGGTTCTCGCAGTTCTCGCACTAACAATGGTTCTCCCATGAACCTTCCCCTATATATATATATATATATATATAGTTTATTATCTTGATTATGATTGTATTATAATATGAATGTTCTTATTTCCATGTTTCATATTATATTGTTGTACATACATATATCTCGGTTTTTATACATATATGGTGTGATAAACAAAGATCATGACCCTTTAGGGTTTTTGGGTTGTTTATTATTCAAGTTCCGCTTTATGAATAATAGTTGTTTTTGTTTTCATCCTTGAGTCGGTTCAAACCAGTTTGAGTTTGAATCAGTATGATACATAGGAGGTGCTATAAAACCCAACACTTAGCGAGATTGGGTATAATCAAACCAAACCGATGAATTTGTGGTGTGACAACTAGATAGCAATTCACATTGCAAATAATCGGGTATTCCATGAAGAAACTAAACATATAAATATTGATTGTCACTTTACTCGGGAAAAGCTTGAGGATGGATCTATTTCGACTTCCCATATTTGAACTAGTAACCAATTAGTAGATGTCTTTACCAAAGCACTTCCTGGGAACCGAATCACATATATTTCTAACAAGCTAGACATGATTAATATATATGGTCCACCTTGAGGGGCAGTGTTGTAAGTTATAGAGTCATGGAGAGTTAACTAGCTTTTAATAATGTCCTTTGGTTTTTCATATTATATCTATTGGTTTTCCTGTTGTGTATATATCCTGATGTTAATATCTATCTATATCCTATATAATACAGGATCTTACACATCCAATATGGCATTGTTTTCTGAAATGAAAATCGAGATTCAAGCAAAATTGGTGGTTTACTCTTGCTGAGGTGGCATTTTAGATTATTGTGGGCTTTTAAGAAATCCATAAATGGGCTATCGGTTGTAATGGGCTGTTTAATGTGGCCTGTGACTCATTCAATGTATACGTTCAAGTGTTCAACAGACACCTACGACGTCATGAATGCGACACTCACAAAGATACGCCGATCTGAGGTTAACGACGGTTCTGTTGCTCTGCGCCGCCGTCAGTCACCGTAGACGGCGGTGCTAAATACCCTGACCCGGCGAAGCAGCGGGGTTATTTAGACGGCGGATCGACTTCGACGTTCAACATTCGCGCCGATTGAGTTAGGGCTTGCGGAGTTAATGCAGATTCCTACAATTATTGAGTGAATTAATCAGGTCATTATTTCTTCCTTCTTACGGTTATGGATATCATGTATCACGAAGTAGTTCAGAGGACTTAATTGCTATGATTATTAGACTGTTATATGTATTTTCAAATTGCTAATTGATTGTATGAATCGGAAGATGGAACATCTTATTTTAAATGAGCCCACACTCACATTTTAGCACCTCTTGTGCTGTATAAATTCCCGTGAATCACACTGCTTCCTCATCAGTCCACGTCCCCTGTACTGCCTAGAAAAAATCATGTCCTCAAAATACCACCTGTTGGACGAAGTGAATCCTGATGCTGATGGTTGGAAATTGCAGGTTAGAGTGGTCCGACTCTGGGAACAGCATGTTTTTATGAGGCCTTCCGAGCTTCTTTTATTCTATTTAGAGCAAAAAATTTCATAATTGAATAAGGTATGATGATTGTCTAAAATTTAGTACTTAATGGGTGTATAATTTTTTTTTTTGAACGGCTAATGGGTGTATAATTGAGCTGAGATTTAGGGATATATACTCTAGAGAAGCTATTACTTCATTTCCCTAAGATGATTGCAAGGTGTATCCAAATGTGTGGACTAAACTTGCAAGGAAGTTTTCATTTGATACTGAATCAGCCTCTTAGTGTTGAATTTTAGGTAAACTGATTGTTGAGCAGTGGGATTAAGAGATACCATTTACTAATGATGAATCCAGCTGCATCAGTGACCTGTTTTGTTGATCTCAACTTGGAAAATGCAATCTTAATTGGAGGCCTTTTTGAACACGAGGTATCCTGATTTTGAATAAGAAAATGATCTGCCATCAATCAATATCAGGTAAATTTTCTTGATTTCTCACCTCTTTTCTCTTTTATGCCATACCCCAATTGTTAGTTTGAGTTAATTTGAATATTCTGGATTGATCTCGAGCATGTTATAGTTAATAGTTAAACATTCATGTTAGGTGTTTGTTAAAATGTCTAGCTTTTCTTATCTTTTATATGTATCCTTATCGGGTATTTCAAGATTTCTTCAAGAATCCCAACTTATTCCCTTTTTGTTTGTGATTGATTTTTGTTAATTAGGATGATGGGTGATTATAAAGTCGAAATGATTAATGATGGTATGCAAGAATTTTTTGTCCAGTTTCATGGACCTAAAGACAGTACGTTTCATGACCCTTCTTTATTTCTTGCTGGTTTGATTCTAATCTTTTTGGGTTCTTGTAAAGAAAAAAAAGTATAATCTTTGTGGGTATATCATGTTGCTTTTGGTTCCTTCGTTCCATGGTGTTGACATATTGTTCATAGAGCTTAAACCCCAAAAACAGCGTGCCCTTAATTGAACATTTTTTATTTAGAAATTTCTTGGTTTTTATGTTCTTTGTTTAGGGTTTATCTTTTGCCTTTTTGTTTCATATCTACAATGTTCAGGGATTGCAATTATTGGTCATTTGATTCAATTTACTCTTAGCATTACCGCTGTTTTGGTACCCCTTTTTTGTTATGTATAACTTTGCAGTATGCAAGACAATCATTACATTACAAATTTAGACTGCTTATTTCCTCCTCCATAAATGAGTGAAGTTAATTAGCAAAATGAATACGTGCATTGTTTATTATTTATGGTGTTGTACGTGTTGCTTTGCAGGAAAGAGCATTCTTCGAATGTATTTGGTGCAATGTCATCGATAATGTCAGTCATTTTTCAGGAAAAAAGGTTCTCAAGCACTTCTATAAGTGATTTTTCGTAGTCTTTTGAAGGGCACAAAGGTAACTTGCTATTATCTTTGTTACATGTGATTCAGTCATCAATGGCATCCCGTCTTCCCCTAGGCCTCATGCACTTGCTTTATTATAAAAAATGGTTGTAGTTAGTGACCCAGTTGCTAAAGAAAAATGCTTTTGTATTCTTAATTGGTCATCTAATTTGAAACTACTGTGGGTATTTTTTGCTCTTATGCAAAATTGAGCAGAGTTCTCATATATCAATATATATTACCATATAAGATTAGATCATCTGAAGATTAGTATAGTCCATATCTCTTTGAAGAGTACAAAGGCGTATTTTAATGTCCATATATATATATATATATATATATATTATTCATGCATGTATGGAAATGCTCAACTTACTAAGTGGTACTAAACCTGGCACATGAACTGGCTAAATGGTTGGATTTAATTTGCTACCAACTAGATGATTTCTTATGAGATGACAATCAAACTATGTTATATGTTTGTTGCTTGCAAGAAATCTATATGTCACTTTTCAGTTCTCATTAATGTATATCTTTATTATGTTCATGTCCGAAGCTTCCTGGATTCTATAAAATAAGTTTTTTAGCTCATGGCTCTAGAGCTTAACAAGTGAGCCACCTTCCACTGCCCTTAAAGTTATTAAGGTTGTTTTTTGTGCTTATGATATATTGTGATGAATTAACGTAGTATGAGTGGCTCCATGTAAGTATTTGTTTCTGTGTTCAGTAACTTCATATTGTTGAGTTACTCGCAAGATAAATTATGTAGTATCCACAACATATCCAAAATTCTGTTGAACCTTTTTGTAAATATTCTGTTGAGCGATACTAGAACAATACTATAAAGGCTTTTTAATCTTTGGACTTGAACAAAACGTGACAATATAGTTGAAATCCTTAGACCTGAACAAAGTAAATAGAGCTAAGTTACATAAGCATAATCGTCATCAAAGGTGAGAAAGTATTTATAATCATAAATGGAGCTAAAAGAGCAAAATTTGTGACATCAGAGGACATAGTTTCAGAAGATAATTTAGGCTCAAAACTACTAGAATTATATGAAATACATGTATGTTTACTAAGTGACATAGCACACCATGAATTTTTTGTAAAGAAAGAAACATTGATGGCAACCTAAACTTTACATGGAACAAGTACAGGGGAAATACTAAGAAAATGTAAAACTTTGTGTTAAAGAGTCAAAACTTATATTTTACTGTTTTTTGATCCCGTGAGTATGATCTTAATTTATTCATTTGCATATAATGATGTCGCTTGAGTGTTTTTTGTTATCTATTCTTAGTTGGGTTGCCTTCTTTTAATTGTGACCCGTTATTTATCTCGACGAGCCTTCCAATTTTGACGCATGTACAGTTATGTTGTGGGACTAAAAGAATTTAAATCTGCAAGATGGAAATGGTTGTAGTAGTAGACCTCATGTTTCAAATGATAGTATAACACCCCCTTTGAACAGCCTATTGATGGTGCAGACCAATATACATGCTCGCAAGACAACTTGAAAATGGTAACTGAAGAGCATGAAGACTGGATTAGAAGAGGCTCCGAAGGTTCTTCCCTTACATTATTTTCATTGGTCTACATTTGAATATTAAAATGTTGATTTTGTATTTAGTGGTCTATTTTTATAACATTGCTAACATGTCTTTTCTAGGTTTTATGGCTAATTGAAGTGATCCCACTCACACACAAACTTTTTAATCTTACTCGGTCAAGACCACAAAAAGAATTTGAATGATTACAAATAAACCAAGTGTAGTCTTGATATGATTAATCGAATTTTGAGAGGTCGATCGTCTCACTCAAATGAAATAAAAAACCACCAATCAATGGATAAGCTAAAACTCTTTGGAGACTTAAGAGGACAAGAAGTTAGGAGGCTTGGAGCAACAAACCATCAATCAGAAGTAAGATAGAGCTAGAATCATGAAAACTTGCAATAAGGTATGTTCTTGTATGCTACTTCATGTTCATTTTTGGTTTGTTGACCCATATGTGGATTTAACCGTGAATTGGTATAGGCAATTCTAGATGAATGGAAATTGAATTTAAAATTTGTAATGCTCAATATGGTATTTTGATCCAAAGTGGGTCAATTTCGATATAAATCTGATTTGGACAAATTGTATGATGTTGTTGATGTTAAGACATGTATAGATGTTTCAAGTGTATGCTTCTAAACTGAGTTTTAGCATATAAATGATCAAACTTGAAGTTAAAGTAAGCTCTGTGCCTTTTTTTTTTTTGGAAAAGGTGTTATACACTTTTTGCATTAATAAACATTATCCTGCTCAAAACATAAAAATGTAAAACAATATATCAAATATCTTATATGTTGGCCCGTGTTTACACGAACTTGAAACCTAGTATGAAAATAATATAGAAGTTCTCTGTTCTTAGTCTCTAGTCTCTAATAACAATTATATTTATTATGAGAGTGAAAGGGAAGAGAGAGAGAGAGAGAGAGAGAGAGAGAGAGAGAGAGAGAGAGAGAGGAGAAGTAGCTTAGGTTCACCAACCCGAATGGAAGAAAAAAAGTGTCAACCAGAAACATGTGTATGGGTGTTTGAAGCAAACCCAATGAACCCGAAAGCCAAACTGATTCCTTCGGGTAACCCCACACGCAGGGTCTAACCCCATATTTACATTCCAAATCTCTAGACCCGCATGCCATACTATCTTTTTTCCATATTATATTCCAGCAACCATTTAATAACATCAAATATATGGAATAAGTGTCCATATTCTTTAGATTGAAATTAGAGAAATTTACATGTTAAGAAGAGGCAATACTTGTGAGAAACATGAGGTCTAAGTCTAGAAAATAAAGAAAAAGTTAGAATATCCAAAAGGGTTGTTACTTATAACCACATAATTAATTATATTGATGCATAGACACCTAAATATAAAGTTATTTACAAAATGAGTGGCTGGTTGGCGAAGTATTGAAGTTACAATTTCTTACTAGTTAATAGAACTGGTGTTTTGTCGCAAATTACAGATTTGAGGGAATGCCGTTTGGAATTAGCAGCTTTAGTATTAATGTTTTCTGATTTTTTTTTTTTTACTTTTCTCCATGAAATGACTTACTGATTAAGTCAATATTCTGATCTCTTTACTGATTGGGCTGCACAGTAGCAGAAAAATCAGCAGTATAAATGAATCAAAATTTTCTAGTTCGTCGTGTCTGATAAATATAATTACTCCTTAAGTCAATATTCTGATCTCTTTACTCTCCACAAAACGCTTTGCCTATATCAAGTCCCAGTAATAACATCTAAGTTTAAAACACATGGAACAAAGATATGTAACTCACTTCGCATCTCTAAGACTCCATCCACTGTCATCCTTGCAGGTGAGAATTCGCCCAACTTGAGTTGCAAAAATGTGAAAAAAAGAAAAAAAAAAAAAGACAACGGAAAATTCAAAAAATTAAATATACCTACCTCGGACAGCACGTGGAATCTTTCTATTAGTAACCACAACAGTTTTATCATGTTTCAACAATGACTCCATGTTTTCTGATTTCTTTTTACACTCCATAGCAGGTCGACATGATCACCTTTTGTGTTCCTGGAGCCGCACATATACACAGAGCTGCTAAATTATTAACATAATTCAAGTTGGTGGAGTGGCAAAGGGCTTGATCAACAAACTAAACGTCTTGCGTTTGAAACATGGCGTACACATTTTCCTTTTTTCTTTTTATAAAAAGCAGCGGCTGCCGCACTTTTTCTTATAAATTAGTTTTTTATATTTATTATTATTAATTTATTATATTTCAATACTTACTTTATTGTGTCTATCAAATCTGCGCCTCTCTCTCTTACTTATAAATTAGTTTTTATATTCAGTATTATTATACTTCAATAATTAATTTGTCTTTTTTGTTTTTATTTGATAACTTTTAATATATATTGTTCGGTATTAATACGAATATATGTTTGTAATCGGCTTATTTTTTATCTACATTTTAATGTAAATTTTTTTGATATATGACAAATATCTTAAAAATATATTTTACATATATAATACAAAAAATAGTTTTCATTCGATATTGATCATATTATATTACTATTTATATTGAAACATATATAAAAATGAGTGGATAACATATATGTATACTTAGAATGCTAAAAGTTATAAAAAACAAAATAATATAAAATTAATTGTTTATATATAATAATAATAATATAATATAATTATTAAAACAATGGTATTGTAATTAACAAATACGTGGTCTTATAAGACTTTACAAAAATAAAAAATACTCTTATTTTTATTGTTGATCGTTAACAATGTACCATTTAGCATTCTAAAATCTTATTTTTCTCTTTTGCTTTATTTATTTACTACTACTATTATATTTATAGATATAACCCTATAAGATTATAGGGAGCAGAATTTTTTTGTCTTCTGTTATAAAATAATATTATCATATATGTTTTGTTTTCTATATGTAACACAATTCAACATTTACCCCACACGATTACGTGTATTAATATTAATGATAGAAGTTGTAGTTTGTATTTTGTAGTTAAAATCAAAAGACCCTTTAAGAAAAAAGTTGAAGAAAATTATATAATTTAAAAGCAATCCAAATAATACTTATATCCAGGCGTGAAACGTGGACACTATCATTATATCTTGCTCCCGCCGCGATGCGCGGGGTCGCTACACCTCCTTGTTTCTACAAAGAATAAGAAAATGAAAATGTCACAATGCACCAAGTAATCGATTATTAAGCAAGAATTCTAGAAAGTTCTATATGAATTATGAGTTTTCAAGAAATATCTACAATAGCATAGAACAATATGAAACTCCATTTTGCAATTTAATTTCTATATTTTAGAATAAGAGGTATTGACTGTTAGATTGAATATATCTTGATCATCTATATGAGAAGTTAATATATATATATATATATATATATATATATATAATGTGATCTCAATTGTTCATACTATCACATACTTGTATAAGAGATACCATGTTTAGTACTACAAGTCATTGTCTTGCACATATAATTGGAGAAAATGCAACAAAAAACAGTAATTTTTTTAGCAAATAATATATTTGTAAGTACATTATCAGAAGCTTTTACTCTTATAAAGTGAAACTCGAAAATGTTATCTCAGAGGTCAAGCTGCTGACTAAGCAAAACACCTGATTCCTACAAGTACCTGCTATCTCTATTCAATGAAGATGACATATGTGAAGTAATTTAGCTTGTCAAATTTATTAGTGTGAAGCGTCTAATAAAAACGTAATAAAAAACTAAAAGTCTTTTGATACGCAAACATGTTGTTAATTATGTTTAGTTCGTATATACATAAGTACAAAAGAGTATAGTTTTAGAAGAGGGAAGAAGGTCAACTTACTAAAAACAGAAGGGCATAAATTTAAGACTTCTTTTTACGGAAGGCACAAAACACTTTATAATGTAAAAAGTAGATGCTTGTTATGAGAAAAAAATGAGTAATTCACGAATGAAGCCTAAATTCAAACTGTTGTGAGAAGAGGGACGTATATTGTAGAGCCATGGATTACCTTCATTAACTCGTGTGAACGCAATTTTAAAGTAGACTTGCTTTCCCTGGCTAAAATGTCACGATATAATACTATTAAACGCACCATATAAGTATAGGCCCTATCAAAAAAGATATAATAGTTGATAACAAATGAAAATAGGCCATGCTATTTAAAAAATAATTTGTCAAAACCAGAGACCATTAGACACTTGCATGAATGGTTACTTCCACCGAGGCATAACTGTGGTGTGGCTTCTTTGAGTAGATGTTGAGGCAGTAGTGGGACCAGGTTTTTATTGAGGCGGTCTTCCTAGAATCGGTCAATAATTCAGCATGTCATGGTGGTTTTCTGGCTGAGGGAATTGGCGGTTTTCGCAAACTAGATTTTATACCAGCAGCTTTAGTATTAATTTTTGGCGGATTTCTGCCAGGTAGAATCTTTCTAACATTCTTCATGACCGCGTCCATATTTTTTGATTTCCTTTTACTCTCATTCACAACAGGAGTTAACCGCTTTTCATGTCCCTATAACTAGACACGTATAAATCTAGTTTAGAGGCAAGATATAATAAAAAAATTTATACAAAGATTCAAAACTGACCTGGTGGCGTCTGTCTAACTCAACCGGCTTGTCATCCTTGCAGAAGAGTGTTGGTCGGAGAAACGATGATCTAACAACTGATTGAGCTGCAAAATAGAAGAAAAACCATCAGTTCAAAAGAATCAAAATTGTTTATTCGATTATATCTACCTGGAACAACATTTTCTGATGCTCAGTACCTACAACCTCTCTCCGTCTTGAGTCAACGTTTTTTGATTTCTCTTTGCACTCCACATAACACTTTGCCTGTCCCGGTAACAAAATGTAAGCTGAAAACACATGGAACAATAAATACAACTTATATAAAGATTAGCAACTCACCTGACAAAAGACGGTTCGAACAACTTTTGCATATCCTTTAGCTACATAAATTCAAAAAAGATTAAGACAGTAGAAAGTGCAAAAATCAAATAGGTCTGTCCAAGTCAATGTACCTAGGACAAAACCACATGGATTCTTAATTGTTTTACTGTTTTTCCTCCTTGACTCCATGTTTCTGATTTCTTTACACGCTCCTAAAACCATACAACCCAATCTTAATATAGAAAATATAATAAATGATCGGGGAAAATGCAGCAAAAAAATAATTATAAAAAAGTTTTAAACATATAATGTATATGTAAGTAGATTTGTAGTTAAGTGAGTTAAATACTTAAACACGTAGTTTTACAAAATATGTATAGAAAAAAAAAGTAACTAAAAAATGTAAAACACGTAGTTAACTCATTTTTTATAAAACTATGTGTTAAAATGGTAAATACTTAAACACGTAGTTGTATGGTTTTTTCGGTTTCGGTTCATGCGGGCCAGTTCGGTTTCTCGGTATTTTATTAGTCCCCACCGTCTCCCCACGTAGTTAAGTGAGTTAAATACTTATACACGTAGTTTTACAAAATACGTGTTTAAGTATTTAACTCACTTACTAAAAAAAATAAAAATTGAGGCGTGACAGAGAGAGAACACTGAGATTGAAATTGAGAAGACTGAGATTGAGAAGATAATCCAAACTGGGGCTTTTATAACCCCATTGTAATATCGTTCATAATTTAATTTTTTTTATTTTAATTTAATAATAAGCTAATAAAATAATAGAGTAAATTACATATTTGGTCCCATGATTTGCCACTTATTTCACTTTCATAAACTTTATTTATTATGTTAAAAATTCCTATAAAACACCCCTACTTTTTCACTAGAAAAATCTATTATACTTTTGTTTCTTTTTTTTATAATTTTCTTTAATTCTAAATAATTAAAAAGGAGTAGTTAAAATAATCAATCATGCTTATTAAAATCGCGACTAGAATCAGGGTCGGCCCTAGGCCTGAGCCACCAGGACACCCGCCCAGGGCCTACTATGAAAAAATAGTTTATATGTATGTATGTGTAATCCCATTAAATTTAAATGCAGTGCCCCATTAAAAGAGCCCATGAATTCAAAATTAGGGCGGTGCAACTAGGGGTGTTCAAAAACCGAGAAACCGAACTGGCCCGCATGAACCAAAACCGAAAAAACCGATACCCGCAGAACCCGTTACCCGGAAAAACCCGAAAACTAGGGTACCCGCTAAACGCGGGGTGGATACGGTTTTTTAAAATTCAATATCCGCGGGTACCCGCCCCGTCCCGTATGCTTTTAACTTATATATATAATAACAAAAGCCATATGAAAACTTAAAATCCTCAAAACTACTTAACTTATCTTTAGTAGCCCCCACCGTCTCCCCAATTCTTCTTTTTTTAACTTCTATATCGACATTTGCAATAATGCTACGATAGAGAGTTTAACATGGATACACCGAAATCGATCACCCGTGTCAACTTCGATCATATCGTTATTTTGTTTTATGAGGCCCTCATTGAAGATCTCTTTGATTTTTACTAGTGATTTATTTATTATTGTAACTTCTTTCTACTGTTGTTTATTGTTTTATTATAAATCTAAATTTGTTGAAAATAACAAAAATGAAAAACAGTTCAATTTTAGGGTACCCGTAACCCAAATCGTGGATACCCGCCATTCTTCGGGTACCCGCTGTTCGCGGGACGGTTACGGTTTCTAAAACTAGATACCCGCCCCGCAGTGGCGGTTTACAAAAATTCTACTACCCCGCTCCGCCCCGTGAACACCCCTAGGTGCAACTTAGTCCACCCGATGGCGTCAAACTGAAGAGGTGGGGAAGTCGAGAGGTCGAGTAGTCATCCCAAAAAGTGCAATCTTGATCTTGAATCTTGAAATTGAAGTGTTGAAGAGGGTGAAATCGACTATCGATTAATCTTCCTAAATCTCGAAAATCGTAATTTTATATAACCATATTTCTCTCTTGCCGGAGTCACATTCTTGAAAGGTCTCTTGAGTGTGATTTTCTTGCCACACTTTTTTGTCACGATTATGAATTTAACCTATTTTCTATTTTTCTGTAACGCCTATTTTTTTTTAAATAGAATTCAAATATTTGATATAATGATAAAACAATAAATTTTATAATAAAGACTATTAAAACTTGTTTTACTTCAAAAGATAAGTTTTCTTTGTACCACAAGATCTAGATGGTCATTCCTTAAAGTAAACAGTAACCATAATTTCTTTGAGTATATAAGCTATTAAATAGTTAATAAATGTAATCTCTAAACATGTATCATACCGTTATGGTGTACTTCATCAAAATCATTTATAAGATTTAACAAATAAAGACGCACACGGAAGTTTGACCAGTTCAAGCTGGAGTCTTTCCCTTATCTTTCCCCAAAAGGCGAGAGTATCTGAAAAAGGTAAAAATAACACTGATTAAGCACAAGGCTTAGTGAGCACACAAATATCACAGAACATACCACATACGTACAAATTATACACACGTATATGCTTCACATTATTATTTACTCCACATAAAGATCCAATAGCCATAAAGGTCCTATCCCTCCATGAAGGCTAAACCAACAACCATAAAGGTCGTATCCCGCCACGAAGGCTAAACCAACCGTCATAAAGACCGTATCCTACCACGAAGGCTAAACCAACAGCCATAAAGGCCGTATCCCGTCACGAAGGCTAAACAATGAGAATATAGATTATCTTTCACATACATAGCACAATAGGCACATATTCACATAGTACATTAAGTGAAATAGTGTACTCACCTGTTGGTGTGATTGTAGGAATTTACAGGGTACAAACATGCACAGCAGAAATAATACAAAACTTGTAAATCTCGTTCCCAGGATCCCAACTGGATCAGATGTGAAAACAATACCCGAAATCATTACCGGATATAAAGATCATACAATATTCACAGGTTTAAAATAGGTTTATCTAAAAGATAGAAAATATACCCTGTGACTGCTGAAGGGGGATACACAGCTACTGCACCACGTGAACAGGCTGCTAGACTGCCTACCAAACAATACCCGAGGGTAGAAATCCCACGTGTGTGTAAACCGCCAAAAGCCGCCGGCTTTTGGCTAAACCCTATCGCCGCCGAGGAAACCCACCACCGCAAAGGGGGGTCTCGGCCTAGGGTGTATACGCCGGAAAAAAGAGGGCCGCCGCAGGGCACCACCTCCGTCCGCCGTCGTCCGTCGCAGGGCAGCCGCCGAGCCGCCATACGCCGCCGCCGTTCGCCGTCGACCACCGAGTGGTGGTGGTTGGTGTTCGGCCGAGAGAGAGAGAGATCGAGATAGATGGAGAGAGTGTGTCTTGGGGTTGCTTTTGTGAATTATGAATTGATTAATTAGAAAACTAGGGTTTGTCTCATTTAAATATCAATTTAAATGGATCAAGCCCATGGACCTTAAACCCGGTCCGTTTGATCAATAAACTTTGATCATTAATCAAAACAACCCCTCTAGTTTAGTTAATATTAATTAACTAACTGTTAATTAATATTTTTCCCAACCAAACTTAATCTATTAAATATTCAACTAATATTTAATATTCTTTTTTAATAATAAATATCCATTTTTTATTTCTCTCTCTTTTCTTATAATTAAACAACTGTTAATTATAACCTTTACAAACAATGTATTGTTTCTTGGTTCATTATTTGAGTGTGCAGCTGTGTGACCCTTTAGTGACTCATAGTGTCAATGGATGTGATGACATGTGTATACTATCCCTGCACACAATCCTTTTAGTGATGAGAATCAACACCCAAATACTCACAACCAAATCCAAGTCATAGTAAATGTATAAGCCTAAACAAAGTATAAGAACAACGGTTACTTAGTCAAACTCAACTCATACTAATCAACCGAGCAACACACTTGATTAAGTCATCAAGTGGCATAAAAGACCTTTAACATTAACTAAAACTTGACACTAAGGCTTCTCAAGTCTCCACAAAGAGGCTCATAGTCCAAAGTTGCTAAAATCTCAACTTTTATACAAAAATGTATACTTCCAGCTTGACCCTTCTATAGTATTTCGTATTTTTAGTCATCTTAGGGTCCAAATCAGCTTTTGTGTTCAACATAAGAAAGAAACTTGACATCCAGAGCTTTCCAACGATATATCATATGACCTCAAACGATTTTTGCTTGATTTTTAATGATGTTTCGAAAACTGGTAAAAGTTTCTGCCCTTTGTAGAGTGGGTTACGGGATTTTTACAAAGTCATCCAAACTCACTCAAATTCGATACTAAAGCTTATATATCTTCTTAATAGGGTTCTAAAGCTTTCAAATGACATTTCCAACATGACTAAACCCACAATTTGTTACCATTTCATCAAAATTAAGAACAAATACATGCAAGTGGGTTTTGATCCAATAAAACTCAATTCAAAGGTATCCAACCATGGATTTAACAATACACTTTAAAGAACTCTAAAATAATTCATAAAAGTAGAGTTACAACTCACTTTGATGTGTAATAATTCTTCGAAACTCAGTTCTTCAAGCAAAACACGTCACAATGGATAGGATTTAGGCTGAAACCTTCAAATGTGCAACTAATTTGAACATGCATCCATAGATCTTCAAGATTTGAAGCTTTCTCTCTCTACTCTCTCTCTCTCTCTAAGATGATTTCCACCAAATTGAAAATGAAGAAGATGGTGATGTTTGACCCCATTTTAACTAATTTGTTAATGTTACATCAAAGGCCCTTCAAGTTTCATTATTTGTAACTTCACCACTAAACTTTCTTTTAGGTAATAAAACTTCTTCTCTTGGCCACATAACCATATTATTATTCTCATAATCTAAATAAATCCTTATTTCCTTTTAATATAGGAGTAATTGTACTTAAAACTTATTTCATAATTAAAACACTACTAATCCCAATAGTTACAAAATAAACAACAATTGGTTTATAGTTGTTCACGTTATTATAATGTCATAAAATCACACTTAAAATTATAATATAATCAACTGAATATACTAAGATCATATTACTAGATCCGGAACCAAAATGTTACAATTCTACCCCCCTTAAAAATGATTCCGTCCTCGGAATCTCTAATTCAAATAACTCCGGATAGTTACGTTTCATCTCATCCTCATGTTCTCAAGTACACTCTGAGGCTTTACAGTGCTTCCATTAGACCTTGACTAGGGTTATTTGTTTATTCCTTAATGCTTTGACTTTCTTTTCTAGGATTGCTACAGGTTGCTCCACATAGTTAAGTTCACATCAACAACTACTCCATTTAAGGGAAAATAAGTTGATTCGTCAGCTAAACACTTCCTAAGTTAAGACACATGAAAGGTGTTGAATTCTAGAAAATTCTTCAGGTAAAGCAAGTCTATAAGCAACTTTTAAGGGGTAATCAGCAAGGTTTTTCATCACACTACCTACGCTACAAATACTATAAACCATGATGTATATTAGGAACCAATTTCATGCAATATTCCTTGCATCACATTAGGATATATCATGACAAACCATCAAAAGCCTACTCACCATACTAGGTACTTATATAACCAGTTAAGCAGTAAGTGTAACACTGTACTTTTTAATTAACATAAAATAGCGTGCGGAAGCTTAATAACATATAATTATAACAAAATCAAAGATATACACAACTTTGACTGGTTATCATTTACATAAAATGCCATTTACAAAATCAGGCTCTATACGAAATCTTGGACATCAGAGTATTGGTCTGTCAATATTCCCAGTCTTCAGCACCAAAACTCACCACGGAGTATCTGCAAAACAATCTAGTGGGGAATTAGCACAAAGTTAAGTGAGGGAACATATATCACACAAAGTACAATGCTAACAGCCCAACAAGTTAATCAAGCTTAAATACAAGAGGACCGGCAGTGTTGCAACCACATACAACCAAATGCCGGCCAAAGCATAGGTTTATCGATAGCTTTGCTAACATGGATAATAGTAAAAGCACCCTTGAGTGCAACAGATGCACCTCAAGATCAGATACTGTAAATCTCCATGCAACAAGCGCAGCCTACAAAACTGTCACGGCTAACCTCCACAATAACATGTATACATATCCAATGAGCACATATTCAATCAAGATGTTACATCCTGTACCATCAGGATATAAATCCACTCACCACAGTCAGCAAGGCTATAGCACACTCAGTTGACTAACTCACTGAGTCTTCTCAGTTCCTGAGATTAAGTGAACACAAGTCAGTATTCAATTCACAATACTGATTCATAATAAATTATAATATTTATTCATACATCACATGTATATACTCATATCACAGATATATATATAAATTTAGTACATAATATCTGAATTTATCAAATAAATCTTAAAATCCCAAATTCCAAATGTATTCTAAGGAATTGTCATAATTCCAAATCCATCTTGAAATTCCGATCCAGCAAAGGCATTCCATACAGTTTGTATCAATTCCGGTTGAATCAGGATTCCGAGTGAAATGCCCAATTCCGAGAAAATAGGCAATTCCGATAAACATTAATTCTGATGAAATCATACTTAGATTATGAGAAAAGGCACATCCCGAGAAAAGACACATCCCGAGAAAAGGCACATCCCGATCAAATTGAATTCCGATAAAAGTGTTAGGGCATTTATCATATTCGTAGAGAATGTCCAATTCCGAGAAAAATAGACAATTCCGATAAAATCAAATCCGAGAAAAATGTTAAGGCTAACAGTTCATCTTTTATCGGTATTAATACAAATCCTATCAATTTGCTTGGATTCATCACCCATTCCGAGAATATTTTATCGGAATTCATCAATTCCATGTCAAATCCGATACATTCATAACATAGATTCCGTTCACTTCATAATTTTCAAACAGTTTGCTTTTAACTTCAAATTCGATCTGTTATTACGCATGCATTGAAATCTATGTGTCCAGAAATCATTCTAAGTATGTAAGGAACATAAACTAACATCAATTTCTAACATGCATACAACCTAGATCATCAATTCATCATACAAAGCTTCAATTGGAATTCATAATAATATTCAAAACTGAATAGATTCAACAATTAACAACTATAATTCAGAATTCTAACCTTAATAATGTTATGAACTTAAGTAATCAATTAGCAAGAAAGATAAAAAATCAAATTGTTGAATGGTTCTTCTTTCTTTCTTTCTTCTTCTCGGACGAGAGCACACAACAACACACACAAACACACTTTGTTCACTTTTACAAGAAATGAGGTATGGGTGTTGTTGACTAAAAATACTCCACCAAACCACCTCATATAAAATATCATTTCTAAATAAAATAAAATAAAAATAAAACAAATAATACAATTAATTATTAAATAACACTTCATGGCAAGTAATACTCATAATTAAATATAAATCTCAAGGTCAATTAACTTAATTACCTTAATTAGTATAGGCTGGTAAAGAGGGTGTTACAAATCTACCCTCCTTAAGAAGATTCCGTCCTCGGAATCTCTTCGCGCTCGAACAAGGAAGGATAACGAGTCCTCATATCAGCTTCGGTCTCCTAAGTCAAGTCTGAACCTAAACTATGGTTCCACTTGACCAAAACCATGGGTATCTGTTTCTTTCTCAATTTTGTGACTTTTCTATCAAGTAGTTCAATTGGTTCAATAAGTTTCTGATTCATATTCACATGAAGATCCTAAATCGGAAGAACCTGTGTCTGATCCTCTACATTGCATTTCCTCAAATAACATACGTTGAAAGTGTCATGGATACACGCTAATTCATCAGGAAGATCTAATGCAACAGCCTGATCGTTAACCACTCGTCTGATTCTAAAAGGACCAAAGTAACAGGGAGCCAACTTCTCGCGTTTCCCAAAACGAATCACACCCTTCCACGGAGAGACTTTTAAATAAATCATTTCTCCCTCAACAAAAGATATCGGTCGACGACGCGGATCAACGTACATTTTCTGTCGATCTCTCGCAACTTTTAACTTCTCTCGGGCAACTACTACTTTATCAGCTGTTATTTGTACTATATCAGGCCCTACAAATTGCTTTTCCCCATCCTCTAACCAACAAGTCGGAGTTCTACAAGGACGACCATACAACATTTCATACGGCGGCATACCAATGCTAGAATGATAGGAATTGTTGTACGCAAACTCAACCAATGGCAGATGCGAATCCCATGAACCCCCAAAATCTAACACACATGCTCGAAGCATATCTTCTAAAGTCTGACTGGTTCTCTCTGACTGACCATCTGTCTGTGGATGATAAGATGTACTCAAGTTAACCCTGGACCCCAATTCTTGTTGCAGTCTATTCCAGAAGTTAGACACAAATCTTGAATCCTGATATGAAACAATAGATAATGGAACTCCATGTCTTGATACTATTTCATCTATGTACAGTTGTGCCAGTTTACTCAAAGAAGCAGTTTCAGCAGTAGCAAGGAAGTGTGCACTTTTGGTTAATCTGTCAACTATTACCAAAATCATATCTTGACCCCTCTGAGTTCGTGGAAGTTTAGTTACAAAATCCATCGTAATGTGATCCCACTTCCACTCAGGTATATCCAATTGTTTCAATGATCCGTACGGTTTTTGATGTTCATCTTTAACTTGCGCACAAATGTGACATGTCCCAACAAATTTAGCAATATCTGTTTTCATTGTCGGCCACCAATAACGTGTCTTTAAATCATGGCACATCTTTGTACTACCCGGATGTATCGACAATCTAGACTTATGAGCCTCATTTAGAATTAATTCCCTCAAGTTACCAAACTTCGGTACCCAAACACGTGCATGATAAACCCTCAAACCACGCGAGTCAGTAACTAACTCATGTTGTCGTTTAACCATCAGTTCATCCTTCAGATTCTCATCTTTCAAAGCTTCAAGCTGAGCAGCCAAAAGTTGATCCACTAAATCAGACTTGATTTCTAATCGCATAAATTTCACTGTATCCAAAGATCCCCTTCTGCTAAGTGCATCAGCAACCACATTAGCTTTCCCCGGATGATACTGAATATCACAATCATAATCCTTGATCAGTTCTAACCAACGACGTTGTCTCATATTCATTTCTTTCTGAGTAAACAAATACTGAAGACTTTTGTGATCAGTGCAAATCGTACATTTCATTCCATACAGATAATGTCTCCACAGTTTCAAAGCAAATACCACAACTGCTAACTCCAAATCATGAGTCGGGTAATTTCGTTCATTCAGTTTCAACTGTCTTGAAGCGTAAGCAATTACTTTACCCCTCTGCATCAAAACACATCCCAAACCAGCGTGAGAAGCATCGCAGTAAACCACAAAGTCTTCCGAACCCTCGGTTAAAGAAAGAACAGGAGCTTGACACAACAACTGTTTCAACGTCTGGAAAGCATCTTCCTGAGGTGAACCCCATTGAAACGGTACATCCTTTCTAGTCAACTTGGTCAATGGACCGGCAAGCTTAGAAAAATCCTTGATAAATCTACGGTAATAACCCGCCAAACCAAGGAAACTCTTTATCTCTGTAGGTGTTTTCGGAGCACTCCAATTCATCACAGCCTCAATTTTAGATGGATCCACTTTAATACCTTCTTGACAGATTACATGACCCAGAAACTGAACTTCACGTAACCAGATTTCGCATTTTGAAAACTTAGCATATAACTTGTGTTGTTTTAGAATCTCCAAAACTTGTCTCAAATGCTGATCATGTTCATCCTCTATCTTTGAATACACCAGAATATCGTCGATGAACACAGTAACAAACTTATCTAAGAAAGGTCTGCACACACGATTCATCAAATCTATAAATACAGCAGGAGCATTTGTTAAACCAAACGGCATCACTAAGAATTCGTAATGACCATATCGAGTACGAAAAAAAGTCTTAGGTATATCCTCTTCTGCTACCTTGACCTGATGATAACCTGATCGTAGATCAATCTTTGAAAAGTAGGAAGCCCCTTGTAACTGATCAAACAAATCATCGATTCTGGGCAACGGGTACTTGTTCTTGATGGTTCTCTTGTTTAAATCTCTGTAATCAATACCCATACGGAGAGTTCCATCTTTCTTCTTTACAAACAATACTGGTTCACCCCACGGCGAAGAACTCGGGCGGATAAACCCCTTGTCTAACAATTCCTGGATCTGAGTCATCATTTCCCGGATCTCTGAAGGAGCTAAACGATACGGAGCTTTAGCAATCGGTGTAGTACCCGATACCAATTCTATCTTATACTCAACATCCCGTACAAGTGGTAACCCTGGCAGATCATCTGGAAATACCTCTGGATATTCGGAGACAACACGATCCTCGGTAACAGGTCGCTTCTCCTTCTTCACATCAATGGCGTATGCCAGAAAAGGCGCACACCCTTTGGCTAGAGATTTTCTAGCCTTCATATACGAGATGATTGGAAAAGAAGATCGAGATCTATCCCCACGAGCCACGACATGCGACCCGTCAGCCAAAGGAATAGTAATAAGTTTCTTATGGCACTGGATACTAGCTCTATGGAGACTTAACCAATCCATGCCTAGTACTAAGTCAAACCCCGGTATAGGCATCAGCAAACAGTCTACAGGCAAACTAGTACCATCAATGTCTATCGACACCCCAGTCACATAAGAAGTTACAGGAACTATCTTACCATCTGCTATCTCTACTTCTAAAGGAGTAGTAATCACAGAAGCAGGCAGTTTCAGTTTGTCACACAAAGTTACATATATAAAAGATCTATTTGCACCAGAATCAAATAACACACGGGCAGGCACAGAGTTTACAATAAACATACCCGTGATCACATCATTGTTTTCAGCAGCCTCTGTAACAGTCATCTTGAAGGCTCTCCCTTCCGCAGAAGGTGCACCCTTACGTTTCTGACCTGCAGAAGACGATCCCCCGACAGTGGCTACCCCCTGCCCCGTCCCTGTTGATCTCTGTTTTGTGCAAGCCCCAGATCGGTGACCCTCCTTGTGACAGTTCCAGCAAACGTTGGTCTTGAACTTACAATCTGATGGCTCATGACCCAATCCACCACAACACAAACACTTTCTAGTCTGTGGTGTGCACGGACCTGTATGCCGAGACTTGCAAGGTCTACACCAATGTTTATTCTGATAAGATCCCGAACCCATAGATTTCTGATCCCCACGATTCTGATTTCCCTGCCACTTGCTTTTACCCTGGTTTCCACCAGACTTGTGAAACGATCCTTTATCTCTATTCATCCTTTCCCGAGCCTTCACATCACCTTCAGCAGCTCTAGCAATAGTAAATGCCTGAACTAAAGATGTTGCCATTCGGGTGTTACCCCGATATTCAGGCAACAGTGCTTGAACCAAATGATCAATCTTAGATGGCTCATCCGGTACCCACTGTTTGGCAAACCTTAGCTTTTCATTAAACCTTGCAATCATTTCATCAACTGTCATTTTGTCATCCTGAGCCAGATCCATAAATTCTCGCTTTACTTTGGCCAAATCATAGGTAATACAAAATTGCTCACAGAACTTGGTTTGAAATTGATCCCATGTAACATAATTCACAACCTCCCTGGATAGACGAGCAGTCAAAGAATCCCACCAGGTTGCAGCTTGACCCTTCAACCTACGATTTGCAAAATTAACGCTGTCGGATTCCTCATAATTACAGGCATCTAAATCCTTCACCATATCCCTTAACCAGTTCAAAGTATCAGTTGGATTTGAGCTTCCAGAATACTTCAGGTGGCTGGCAACCCATGAAATCCTTGTATTGCCCTTTCGGTTTAAAGCCTCCTTGAGTTGGGTACCAAGGAACGAAAAAATTCTGCTGTTGTGGTTGGTGCTGTTGTTGAGGTTGTGATACAGGTGGTATAGTAACAAATGGTAAAGAACCAAATCGTATTGACACTGTATTGAAGGGTGCAGCCGAGTAAACAGGAGGTGGTATCGACTAGGTGAATACAGCTGACTCTCGAGGCATATTAATGGTTTGAGTTTGATGAGAGGACTGAGTCTGATGTTGCTGCTGTTCCAACTCCTGAACTCGATCTCTCAAAATTTGCAGAGTGTCTTCCAATTGTAGTACGTAATCCTGCTGATCAGATTCACAATTATGTGAGGTACCAGCTCTGTTGTGTTGTTCATTTGCTGCGGTGGAGGATTGATTGTTTCTTCTGTGGGACGCAGAGGTAGTTGTCTGGTTCACATTGTCAGCCATATCTATTCTATAAACAACATCTCACCAGTTGTTAGATATAATCCGTTAGTATAAACACACTAACCACCCTCAAAGCTAAATTACTAATTACTCACCCTGGGAATACTGGACTAACCAGAGCCTCGGTTCGAGTATTGCACAATTCATTCATGCAAATCCTCAAACCAGGGCTCTGATACCAATTTGTAACACTGTACTTTTTAATTAACATAAAATACCATGCGGAAGCTTAATAACATATAATTATAACAAAATCAAAGATAAACACAACTTTGACTGGTTATCATTTACATAAAATGCCATTTATAGTGTTAATTACAAAATCAGGCTCTATACAAAATCTTGGACATCAGAGTATTGGTATGTCCATATTCCCAGTCTTCAGCACCAAAACTCACCATGGAGTATCTGCAAAACAATCTAGTGGGGAATTAGCACAAAGCTAAGTGAGGGAACATATATCACACAAAGTACAAGGCTAACAGCCCAACAAGTTAATCAAGCTCAAATACAAGAGGACCGGCGGTGTTGCAACCACCTACAATCAAATGCCGGCCAAAGCATAGGTTACCGATAACTCTGCTAACATGGATAACAGTAAAATCACCCTTGAGTGCAACAGATGCACCTCAAGATCTGATACTGTAAATCCCCAAGCAATAAGCCCAGCCTACAAAACTGTCATGGCTGACCTCCACAATAACATGTATACATATCCAATGAGCACATATTCAATCAAGATGTTACATCCTGTACCATCAGAATATAAATCCACTCACCACAGTCAGCAAGGCTGTAGTACACTCAGTTGACTAACTCACTGAGTCTTCTCAGTTCCTGAGATTAAGTGAACACAAGTCAGTATTCAATTCACAATACTGATTCATAATAAATATCATATTTATTCATACATCACATGTATATACTCATATCACACACATATATATATATATATATAAATTCAATACATAATATCTGAAATTATCAAAGAAATCTTAAAATCCCAAATTCCAAATGTATTCTAAGGAATTGTCATAATTCCAAATCCAACTTGAAATTCCGATCCAGCAAAGGCATTCCATACAGTTTGTATCAATTCCGGTTGAATCAGGATTCCGAGTGAAATGCCCAATTCCGAGAAAATAGGCAATTCCGATAAACATTAATTCTGATGAAATCATACTTAGATTCTGAGAAAAGGCACATCCCGAGAAAAGACACATCCCGAGAAAAGGCACATCCCGATCAAATTGAATTCCGATAAAAGTGTTAGGGCATTTATCATATTCCGAGAGAATGTCCAATTCCGAAAAAAATAGACAATTCCGATAAAATCAAATCCGAGAAAAATGTTAAGGCTAACAGTTCATCTTTTATCGGTATTAATACAAATCCTATCAATTTGCTTGGATTCATAACCCATTCCGAGAATATTTTATCGGAATTCATCAATTCCATGTCAAATCCGATACATTCATAACATAGATTCCGATCACTTCATAATTTTCAAACAGTTTGCTTTTAACTTCAAATTCGATCTGTTATTACGCATGCATTGAAATCTATGTGTCCAGTAATCATTCTAAGTATGTAAGGAACATAAACTAACATCAATTTGTAACATGCATACAACCTAGATCATCAATTTATCATACAAAGCTTCAATCGGAATTCATTATAATATTCAAAACTGAATATATTCACCAATTAACAACTATAATTCAGAATTCTAACCTTAATAATGTTATGAACTTCAGTAATCAATTAGCAAGCAAGATAAAAAATCAAATTGTTGAATGGTTCTTCTATCTTTCTTTCTTCTTCTCGGCCGAGAGCACACAACAACACACACAAACACACTTTGTTCACTTTTACAAGAAATGAGGTATGGGTGTTGTTGATTAAAAATAATCCACCATACCACCTCATATAAAATATCATTTCTAAATAATATAAAATAAAAATAAAACAAATAATACAATTAATTATTAAATAACACTTCATGGCAAATAATGCTCATAATTAAATATAAATCTCAAGGTCAATTAACTTAATTACCTTAATTAATCTAGGCTGGTAAAGTGGGTGTTACAGTAAGCTTCCAAATTATATAAAAACTTCTCAAAGTGAAGCAAAGCTTGTCATAACACATACTCTAGTCCTCACTAGACAAAATCCACTACACAACTATATATGTTTACAAGAAATAAGAATTTCTTTTAGGGAGTCTCACTACATTACTAGTCATTATTGCCTTCTCATCCACTTCCATATAATCATTGCTTCTACTCATCTTGTGATTACTCAAACGTGAGTATCATTTATCACATCCCATAATTTCATCTAGAAATACTTAATTTGTGTCTCGCCTCAATTTAATATAAGTTGTATCTAATTCATAAAAGTAGAGTTAGAACTCCTTTGATGTGTAATAATTCTTCCAAACTCAGTTCTTCAAGCAAAACAAGTCACAATAGATAGGATTTAGGTTAAAACCTTCAAATGTGCAACTAATTTCAACATGCATCCATAGATCTTCAAGATTTGAAGCTTTCTCTCTCTACTCTCTCTCTCTCTAAGATGATTTCCACCAAATTGAAAATGAAGAAGATGGTGGTGTTTGACCCCATTTTAACTATTTTGTCAATGTTACATCAAAGGCCCTTCAAGTTTCATTATTTGTAACTTCGCCACTAAACTTTCTTTTAGGTAATAAAACTTCTCCTCTTGGGCACATAACCATATTATTATTCTCATAATCTAAATAAATCCTTATTTCCTTTTAATATAGGAGTAATATTACTTAAAACTAATTTTATAATTAAAACACTACTAATTCCAATAGTTACAAAATAGACGACAATTGGTTTATTAGCTTTTCACATTATTATAATGTGATAAAATCACACTCAAAATTATAATATAATCAACAGAAAATACTAAGATCATATTTCTAGATCCGGAACCAAAATGTTACATTTTCAGGCTTGCACAAGCTTCCATTGCTGTATATGGAACACTACCTCTAAGTCTAGCATGCTTGAATTCACTTTCAGGTTTATATAAACTTACAATATTTACTTTGTTTAATTACCTAGTTGTACACCGCATGTTTTTGTTTACGATTTTATTCGTTTTAATTCTTTGCTTTCCTTTTGCCTTTTTTTAAGCAGATCTTATTGCTCTACTTTATTTGAATGTTAGCAAATCTAATTTCACCGATGATGGTTGTGACAAGCTTCTAAGTAAGCCTTTGTAGATTCATGGTGCTGTTAAGAGAGTTCCATTTTATTGCAAAATCTCGAATTCACTTTCAGGTTTATATAAACTTAAAATATTTACTTTACTTAATTATCTTGACTAATTGTATATTTAGTATGTTAATGTGATTACTGAATATTAAATTCTGAATTGAAACATTGAGTCAACTGTGATTTTTGAAATTGTTAATTTGTCCGCTTTAGTATTTGACTATTAGTCTTAGCTTACATAATATTTGAAAAAAAATATTTACTAAGGTCCCCTTATTTAATTTACATAATGTTTAGTATTTGACAATTACATAAAGGGCCCTTTTCAAGACTCTGCCTAAGACCTAAAAATAGATTGGACCGGCCCTGTGTAGGATCATATGATACTACGATCCCACCAACCAAAATCGTGTCCGATCTAATTTAGGATAAAAAATAAGTAGGATCGTAAGATCGTATGCGATCCTACGACACAATCGCAGTGTTTTATTTTTGTTTTTTTTACATTTTTTAGTTAGTACTATTATTTTACATTGTATGATTATTACTGTTATTTTATTTTTATTATTTTTAAATCTTTTAGTCGGTCAATCTTATGTTAAAAAAAGTTATTCGAAATTTTCTATTTTATACATGTCAGGTTTTTTATTTTTCTTTGATTTATTACGCTAGAAATCTCTACTATTTACATTTTATTACACTAGTACATCTAAAAAGACTAAAATACCCTTACCTTTTCACATGAAAAGTCCATTGTACCCTTGTTTCTTTTTTTATTTCTTAATTCTAAATAATAAAAAATAATAGTTAAACTAATCGATACTATTATATTATATATTATATATTTTACATAATACATTAATATATACACTAATTCTTCACCCATCCCTTCTCTCTCTACACAACAACTCCCCCTTTTAATCTTAGCCTCCACCACCACCCACAGCCATCCTTCTCCATCGTACACAACCACCATCACTATCCCGTTCCTTCTCCACTGTCATGCAAACATCCACAATCACTTTCCCATCCCTTCTTCTCTACCTCCATCTTCTCCCCCGCTTCTGTTGCGTTACTGCTATCGCCGATGAAGACCATAACCACCTGCGATAGGGTTTTGTTTTGGTTCCTCGCCACCACCTGCATGTGATTTGAAGACCACCATCACATGTGTGCGATTTGAAGACTATTGCCATATGCTCCATTGATTTGCAGTAGCGACAACCATGTTACCACTGCATTGGGGTTTGCAAATCGAATTAGGGTTTTTAATCTCCTTGAAATTTGTTCGATCCCTTCTCTCGATCCAGTGGGGTTTTATAATCCCCTGCAATGCCCATCGAAATTTTTTTGATGGTTTCACTCGGAGGTCGGTAGGTATGATTGGTGGTTGTTGGTGTCGGGTGATGCATGAAAATTAGGTTTTGAATTTAAGTCCAAAATCACCTAACACCACACACTACCCGCAAGTATAACTAGATTGTGTAGTATAGCCTAGACAAGTAGGGTATCGTCTCCACGGTAATGGTAATAATATTCTATTAAATTAGATTATACTAAGTAACCTAAATAAATTAATTAAAAGATGATTTGGCTTATAATAACTAATTAAACTAAGAAAAAAAAGGCGACTAATTAAATAAATTTAACGAGTTAAGAACGATGAAATATAAAGGAAACTGACTATGAACCGTATTGAAGATTTGTTTCACCTTGAATCGAATACACCTAGTCTTGATTAATTATGGAACATGAATTATGAAGGTTATGATTTTAACGGGTACCCTAACTCATCTCCCGAATTTCCAAGTTAAATAATAAACTAAACCATGGTAGAGAAATTCCTTTCTAACCCGTCTAACCAATTACACCCTGTGTACAATCCAATAGCAGAATAATCTCCCGAATCGTCATTTAACCTACTAACTATTGTTTGATAGGTTAACACTAACGTAATGCATAAGTTATGAATTTATTACTCCAAAACATCCTCCTTAATGTTTATCTAGTATTCTAATAAGTAAATTACTGATACGGATGAAATGCATAAATGATTCCCATTAAAGACACATAACAATCCATGGAATAATCTGATAAAAGTAAAACTATTAAATGAGTGGATGTTTTACCGGGTGTAACTTACAAGAATCAAACACATAATCCACGAACCAAAATTATCACTTCATGAGTTTTATCTAATCTAAGTAAAACAGGAGCCCTAAGCTAGAAAACAACAAATTTAGAAAAACTAAGTTTATAAATCATTATAGCCTGGTATTAAAAAAATCGAGTTAACCCCATTAAAGTCGTGGTGTTCCTCTTCAAACACTGGTCACAGAGTTCTCCCCTTGATCCTCTTTAAAACACTCAAACCGGACCGATCAAATTTATCATTCTCACCCAAACACAATCAACTTATCTACCCATATGAATAAGATAAGCTCTATATTTATATCAAAAATCATTAAGCGACTTTACATTTTGAGGCCAAATATATTTATTTAGTAAACACACAAATGCCATAAAATACACCATATCGTAAGCATGTATCTAGATCTGATCTCTACCACTAGAGGACTTAAGACTTTAGAGAGAACTTTGAAGTTGTAATCTCCAGGGTAAGGGTAAAGGTAGGAAATGGGAATTTAAAGTGACTAAAATTTAGCAAAAACTCAAATGGAGAAATCACACACAATACCATTCAAACAGGAATAGCAAAACACAAACACCAAATACTAACAATAACGAACACACACTAATAAATAAGCAGAACATTTAAATATAACATGGATACTTGCACACACTTTTTTTGAGCATGTATATTTTCTTTTTCTATTAATAAATAACCAAAAAAGGTTAAGGCTCTACATAGCTAACTAGGGTTCGAGTGTTAAAAATGAGCACTATGCATACTAAAGGTAGGACTAATTAGATAACCTAAAGGTGAGACTATCTAACGAACAAAGAAAATGACTAAAACAAAAGGCTAAACGCAAAGATGCTCTCTCTTAGTGAAATAGTCTAGTGATATTGTCGCATTTAACTATGTTTTATTTGACAATATCTAGCATTTCCCGTTATTAAAATGAGCTTAAGAGAGTATATATGTACACTAATTGATTATGGTTGTGTACAAGTTGAAAACAAGAAGAAAAGAGCCAAAGTACGCGATTAACATGGAAATGCTTGCATGGAATAACTTCACGTCGAGCTCAACACCTCCATGCCATGCACCTTTCAATGACTTAAATTGACAAGATTAATTTGAAAAAAAAGCCCACGCCGAGCAAAAAATTCCCGCGTCGTGCACTTTCCATGTAATTAATTCTGCCATATTTATTTTGAATTATGCTCCACATGGAGCAACATTCTCCCACGCCATGGGCTTAGGCCCAAGCCCATATGGTTCTTTTATTTATACGGTTAGGTCATGAAAAAGATAGCTTATCACAATTCGACAGGTCATAAATTCATATTACAATATTTTTCGAGAACACATTTACTTGATGCGGCAGTTGAACGGCACACAGGAGCCAAACACCATCATTAAATCAATTTTCACTCATATATTAAGATTTATTATTTGTATACCTTAAATAATGTTTACATTTAACTTGTTTCATGAATTATGTTTAATCTTTAATATGATTTTGGGCTAAACCTTTTATTGTATTTAACACGATGAACAATTCAAAGGTTTTGAGATGTAATCTTATGATTTATTATTTATGATATGTTTTGTTAATGCACTACAAGAAAACAGGGTTTTAGTGGCGACGGGCGTCGTCACTAATACCCAAAAATGTCGTCACTAAAGCCTTTAGTGGCGACACGTCGTCACTTTTGCCTCACCGCTATTGCTTATCTGTCGTTGCTATTGCCGTCGCCACTATTACTTCTCGTCACTATTACACAATATCGCCAGTAAAGGTGTCGTCACTATCGATTTTTAAATTAATTCTATTTTATTTATTTCTTCTTTTTAAGTGTCGTCACTAAAGATCTATAAGGCGTTGCCACTAATACTTATTAAATTTTAATTTTCTATTTTTTATTATTTTTTTATACCTGTATATTTAATATTTTAACCAAAAAATAAATAAAAAAAGTCAGGATTTTTATAAATCCGCAACTGCTAGGTACAAATTCATTAGTTATCCAAACACGCCTAATTACCGTTAATAACGTAAAAAATCCAAGTATATGTACAAATATTTAAAATACATTGTTAAGACGTACAAACATGTCTACTAATTAAAAATCACACAAACTATTCGTTGTCGTCCTCCTCGTTCTCGCTGCTATCATTTTCGGTTCTAACGTATAGAAACATGGCAAGCAATTGTTGTCTAAACTCCGGGTTATTAAAAATTGCTTGAAGTGGATCCGGCTACAAAATAAACATATATACATTTATTATACACTTATAACAAGTAAAAATGATTCATTATGCCAATATATCGCATAAATGTATTAACAAGTAAAAATGACTCCTCATTACCAAATATAACCCATTTATAAGTCAAAATGACCAATTTATACCTAATATGACCACTTTATACTAATATGACATATATAAACTCATTTACAAGTCAAAATGACCAATTCGTACACAATATGACCCATTTTTACTCATATGACATATATAAGCTCATTTATAAGTCAAAATGACCAATATATACCCAATATAACCACTTCATACTAATATGGCATATATAAACTCATTTACAAGTCAAAATGACCAATTCATATGCAATATAACCCATTTTTACTCATATGACATATATAAGCTCATTTACAAGTCAAGATGACCAATTCATAACCAATATGGCCCATTTATACTCATTTGGCATATATAAAATCATTTACTAGTCAAAATGACCAATTCATACCCAATATGATTCATTCATACTCAATATGACTCATTGATACTCATATGGCATATATAAATGCGTTCAAAAGTCAAAATAACCTATTATTTAAATGACCTATTTAAATAATTTACCTTTGAAGGTCGTGATGTATGTGATTGCGCCTCAGAGCTAGAACTAGATGTCGCCCTTCTAGAAGATTTATCCCCAATTCCTTTAATATGTCCCCTTCGTGATATATACTTCATTTTTAAGCAATAAGAAACCTTTTTAATCTTTATAGTTTTCTTCTCAATGTCTCCGTACCCTAGTATTGGTGCAACATTATCATTCCCAAACCGTACATTTCCGGAGTACTTAGAAACGTAGTTGTTGAGAAGACTCTTGTCGCCTGTCATGTGCTTGGTACAACTGGAGTCCAGGTACCATAGATTAGGCGCCTGCAAAACAAAAACAAAGAAGATTTAGGTCCCCATGTGTGAAAGGATCCTAAATTGTTAGTTCTGTGGAGATGGGTCTGTTTATCTATCTATGATTGGTTATGCACATGTGAGACTCCTAGTGATATACGTTTTGGAACCCATGTGGGGGTTAGCTTTTTGTTAGTAATCAAGTGCTTTGATTTGTTAACCTTTGTCACAGTTGAATGATTGAATGACGATGGATGAGATTTGGAAGTGGATTGAGTTGCGGAAGCGGAATGCTTAGAAATGAATTTTGACTTCCTAACCTCAGCCTGTCGTTACATTACTATATCAAGAGGTTTTGAGTTCTTGAAAACCCACTGTTGTGATTTTGGGTTGGATGAAGAAGTGTGTTTGGCTTTCTTTGATTTTGAATGTTTGGAACGTCTGGAAGACTTGAGTAAATGTTCCTATGCTAACCATGCCTGTTTAAATGCAACGAAGCCACTTCTTCGATATGCCTCAAATTCACCAATTCTCAGCAAACGTTTCGATGTGTTGGCACGAGTTAATGCGTAAGATTGATGTTTGGTAATCCATTGATGAATTACATGACCCTTAGAATTGATGAATGGAACGAGAACTTGATTGGCGTAAAATTTTTTACAATGCTCACATTGTGTAATGCCGAACGATTTTCTCAATTGATCATACTCACATTAAAACTCATAGTAACCATGCAAACAACCATCACTGATACAAAACATTTTTGAAGCAATATTTTCATTTGTATTAAAACCATTACATGTGCGTTCAAACATTAAAATGTTTTGACAAGTGGAGGTAAAGCTAATACATATCCTATTAGACTTAGGTATGATTCTTTTCCACGTTGCTTTTATTTTACTCTCCTCTCTCTCTTTCTTCACATCTGTAGCACAATGAAACAAGTTAGTTTTCAATCGTGGTCGACTTGCAGCAGTTGTAGAAGATTCAGGTTTATCAAAATGATCATGAGAGTCGTGACTATTTGCATGTGTATGTTTTTGTTTGAAAATCTGTTTTAACTTTTGATTTACAGATAAAATGATCATGAGAGTCGTGACTATTTGCATGTGTATATTTTTGTTTGAAAATCTGTTTTAACTTTTGATTTACAGATGAAGAGTTATGAACAGATATTTGTGAAACTAGAGTGACATTTGAAGAGGTGAAGACTTGTGATGATTGAGCACTTTGTTTAACAATAATGTGGGAAGCAGATGGAACTAATTGCACTTGAGGAGAAGGAACATACGATGGAAGTGGATTATTCAGTTGATGTGTAAGTCTGTTGACTTTGGCTTTTAACTCAGCATTTTCAATACACAATTTATTAATTATTTTCTCCGCGTTTTTCCACAAATTAGACAATCGTTGGTTCAGCTCGGCATTGACTTATGTTAAGTCAACAAGTTGTTTAGCAAGAGTTGAATTCTCTTTGTGAGATGATGAAACTGAAGAGGAAGTATGAACATGTGGTGATGAAGTGGTTTGAATGGTTGAAACAAGAGAGATGATTAAGGAGTTAATTGAAGGGTTTTGTGGGGTATAAAACATTACACAATAACATGCACAGCGGAATAAATCAAAACCCCCTCCAGTGATCTCATCTAACTCATACAGGAACTAAAAGAAGTAGAGGATTAAAAATTATACCTTTGCAGTTCAACTTGATACTTCAATCCTAGAACGCTAAAGGTAGAACACCGCTACTGCACCACCTCGAACGGGCTGCTAGACCACCAAAGGTTTTACCAATGATCAAAACTTGATCCCTGTGTGTGTGTGCGTGATCGACGTCGACCCCAAGGGGGTTTTGGCCTTGCGCAGATCGAAAGAGAGAGGAGAGATTAGGGTTATTTTCTTTTTGACTTTTGTAATTCACTTAATGTGATTCTAAGGTTTAATAAGCTATTTATATACATGTCCTTATTAAAGCCCAAGCCCGTTTAATTAAAGCCCAGCTTTAATTAAACTATTAAGTTATTACAAAAAATACCCTTTGACCTTTCTAATTAATTAATAACTATTAATTAATTGGTCTTGTTAATATTTAAACTAAATATTAACTTCTCCTTTAAATAATAAATAATTATTATTTTCTTTTCTCTTAATAATTAATTAACTAATTAATTATTCTTACACAAGGTAAAAACCAGATGGTTCTAATTGGGTGTGTAGCATTATGATCCTTTAGTGTCACATAACATTGGATACAATGGTACATGTTATCTATCTCTGCACACAATCTAACAGACTCCCACTTGTGTAAGATAAGTAACATTTCTTGTACATTGTTGGCCTAAGGAGGTCCCTAGCCAGACACTTAGGTTAACCAGACTATGAGATCTCTTATATCTAGAGACATAATCCACCCCTTGGATTATTTAGGCTTTTCCTTTTGCATCGAGATATTCCGTAATGTGAGTATTAGACATGGAGCAGGGATCTATTCTGTAATACTCATATTTTCTCGACTCTGATCTCGACCCTCTACAGTTACGGTTTACCGAATGAACACCCTGTCATTCTAACCGAGCGCGGCCACGCATTTTCAGTAGTCTTAATCGTCGAGGGGCCCAGAAATATCTCTCCTAAAAATAGGAGGTGCAAATCTCATCTTGACTATTTGCAATTTGAGCACACAGCTTCCGCTGCACCTAGACATGCCCCTTATGATCACCCTGTTATGGCGTGAAGTTAGAACACGCTAAAGTACAGAAGTTACCATGCCCCAAACCAAATATCTCAGGTCTAAGGACAACCTATCAAGTTTACTCACAATGATGCTCCATGAAGTAAACTCGATGAGGATCACTCCCAATACCTATCCCCTGACAGATATCTATGAATATTTGGTCACAACCTTGTGCTTTTATTCAACCCCGAATAAATCATCAAATATCTATAATAGCGTTATCTCCCTAATGTAGCTCCCACTACATTAAGTAGCTACGGGCATTTAGACTGACTTGTCATAGATAGGTTAAACATGCTAAAAATAGACAACTAGAAACAATTATGCAAATACCTCCTATTTCAATCCTATAAAATGTAAATACATAATAAAAGAGTTTCAAGTTACATCTATAGTAATAATCAAAAAACATGAACTAGCTGCTATGTTGTAAGTACTGCATTCCTATAGAACTCGCATGCCTCTCATGCTTAGCTCTAGCTAGCGGCTTCGTTAACGGGTCAGCAACGTTGTCGTCTGTCGGTATCTTTTGCAACCTAATATCATCTCTTCCAATGATCTCTCAGATGAGGTGATATTTCCTGAGTACGTGCCTAGTCCGTTGGTGATCTCTAGGCTCTTTAGCTTGTGCCACATCCCCTGAGTTGTCACAGAATATATCGATCGGTCTAGAGATACTGGCAACAACTCTAAGATCCGAGATAAAATTCTTCAGCTAGACAGCTCCCTTTGCCGCATCACTTGCCGCAATATACTCTGCTTCTGTAGTAGAATCTACTATTATATCTTGCTTTTGACTTATCCAAGATATGGCTCCTCCATTTAGGGTAAAGACAAATCCTGACTGCGACTTAAAGTTGTCTATGTCGGTCTGGAAACTAGCATCAGTGTAACCAGTTACACTGAGCTCATCCATCGAACCTCCATAAACTAGGAATATGTCTTTCGTCCTTCTCAGGTACTTGAGAATATTCTTGACGGCTACCCAATGGGCCTCACCAGGATTTTGCTGATATCTACTCGTGACACTGATAGAATAGGCAACATCGGGCCTAGTACATAGCATGGCATACATGATTAAACCAACTGCTGAGGCATATGGTATCAATTTCATCTTGTCCTGATCTTGAATAGACATAGGACACTGAGCCTTGCTCAAAGTCGTGCCAGATTGCATAGGATTAAATCCTTTCTTGGATTCATCCATCTTAAATCTTTTCACGACTTTGTCAATATATGTACTTTGACTAAGTCCGATAAGCCGCTTAGATCTATTCCTATAGATCTTTATACCTAGTATATAAGCAGGTTCTCCCAAGTCTTTCATCTGGAAACATTTACCTAACCAGGATTTTACTCCTTGTAACACTGGTATACAGTTTCCTATTAATAGTATGTCATCTACATACAATACTAGGAAGGTTACCGTGCTCCCACTGAATTTAGTGTAAACACACGACTCGAACTCACTTTTGGTGAAACCAAATTCTTTGATACGCTTATTAAAGTGTAAGTTCCAGCTCCTAGATGCTTGTTTTAATCCATAAATGGATTTGAGCAACTTGCACACTTTATTAGGGTTCTTTGGATCTGCAAAACCATCCGGCTGTATCATATATACGTCCTCTGTCAGCTTCCCGTTAAGGAAGGCGGTTTTGACAAACATCTGCCATATCTCATAGTCAAAATATGCTGATATGGCCATAAGAATCTTAATAGTCTTAAGCATTGCCACTGGAGAAAAATTTTCATCATAGTCAACGCCATGAGTTTGCGTGAAACCTTTTGCCACTAGCCTTGCTTTAAAAGTATGCACTTTTCCATCCATGTCGGTCTTTTTCTTGAAGACCCATTTGCACCCAACAACTTTACTGTGTTAAGGCAAGTCTACTAACTCCCAGACCTGGTTGTCATACATGGATTGCATCTCTGCCTTCATGGCTTCTAGCCATTTCTCAGATTCTAAACCTGAGGCAGCATCTTGGTAGGTAGTGGGTTCTAAAAGATCCCCTTTGTCTTGAGCAACTAGGAATCCCAGATACCTATCTGGTTCATGACGAGGCCTACTAGACCTGCGAAGGTCTTGTGTTTGCACCTCTTCCTCAACCACAGACTTGGGTTGGGATTCAACAATTCTTTGTTGAACCACGGGTTCTATTATCGGTGGTGGTGTTATCTCTTCCTCTTCAATTTCTTGAAGCTCTATTTCTTTTCTTGGAGTTTCTGAGTTAAGAAATTTCTCCTCCAAGGACACCCCTTTACGAGCAACAAAGACTTTGTTCTCATCTGGGTTATAGAAATAGTATCCCATGGTTTCCTTGGGATAACCCACGAAGATACACTTATCTTATTTGGGATTGAGTTTATCTGTGAATGTTCGCTTAACATACACCTCACATCCCCAAACCTTGAGAAAAAACATTTTGGGCTTTTTCCCCGTCCATACCTCGAACGGTGTCTTTTCAACCGATTTGGTCGGAACCCGGTTCAGCATGAACGCTGCTGTCCCGAGTGCGTGCCCCCAAAATGACAATGGTGGTGAACTTCGACTCATCATTGATCGTACCATGTCAAGCAGTGTACGATTCCTCCTTTCTGATACACCATTCATCTGAGGTGTATACGGAGGTGTGAGTTGTGAAACAATCCCACATTCCTTCAAATGATCGTCGAATTCCTGACTCAGATATTCGCCACTTCGATCCGACCGAAGCGACTTTATCTTCTTGTCCAGCTGATTTTGTACCTCATTCTTAAACTGTTTGAACTTGTCAAAACTTTCAGATTTGAGTCTCATGAGGTAGACATAACCGAACCTACTGAAGTCGTCAGTAAAGGTTATGAAATACCGGTATCCTTCTCTAACTTCTGGAGTAAAGGGTCCACATACATCTGTGTGTATAATCCCTAATAACTCATTAGCCCTTTCATTTTCACTGTTGAAAGGCTTCTTTGTCATTTTACCAGACAAACAAGATTCGCAAATATCATATGACTCTAAGTCAAATGGTTCTAGAATTCCGTTATCTCGGAGTTTCTCTATGCGTTTCTCGTTTATATGTCCTAAACGACAATGCCAGAGGTAAGTTTGATTCAAGTTACTATTGGATCTCTTACTTATATGATAGATGTCATTGTTATCTAGATTTAGCGTGTATAGACCATTTTCTGGAATAGCTTTAAAAAAGAAAAAATCATTTTTGAAACATGAAATAACCTTTTCATTCAAAACATAATTAAATCCATAGTCTATAAGCAAATCAAACGAGATAACATTTTTAATAAGTCTAGGAACATAATAACAAGGTTCTAGTTCTAAGACCATGCCCGAGGGCAAACTAAGACAATATGTTCCTACAGCTTCAGCACCAACCATGGAGCCTTCGCCTACCCGCATGTCCATATCTCCTTGTCTTAGCTTCTTACTTCTCTTGAATCCCTGCAAATGATTGCATATGTGATGACCACATCTGGTATCCAATACCCATGATTCATAAGAAGTAATAAGACAATCTATCATAAAGATACCTGAGTCATTGGGCGAACCAATATCCAGCCGATCTATGTCGAGTGAGTGCTCGCATGAATCCTTGCTGCCACAGTCTGGGCAACAAATTTCTCCAAGCTCTTCCAGCCAGTCATCTTCCTGCATAGGGTCCACAACTGTTGACTCTAGTTGCTTTAGATTCAACTCATCACTGATGCACATAAGGATTTCGTGCAACCCTTCGATAGTCTTCTCAAAATCACCGAGGACATACATTACCCTTCTCTGGTAATAGTCCGATAAATAACCGAACAAGCGCATAACTAGCTCATGTGGTTTTGATTCTGACACAAAACTTTCATAGCAATCCAAGAGCCTTCTCATATTAATGAGAGGATCGCTAATCGGCTGGTTTTCTTTCATTTTTGCTGAAAGAATTTCCTTCATCAGCAGGATGCGACATATCCGTTCACTATACTTGAACTTACGCTCTAGTACCTGAACAACCTCATAAGATGACTTCTCACGGAGATCAACCGTAAACTCGGATGACGCTGTGAGAATGAGAATCGACATAACGTCAGACTCATCAGCCAGATACTGATAGTAAGCATCATACTCACTATCCTGGGCATCTACCCCTGGTCGTACTGGAGGTAATGTCTCTATGATGTGAAGCTTTCCCTGTGCATCCAAAACATTCTTTAGATGCATCTTCCAAACAGCATAGTTTGGACCTGAAAGCTTCCATTTGCCGACGATGAGGCTTAGAGATTCTTTTGGTGAATAAAATGGAATAACAGATAAAAAGGACATCTACAGAAAAAGAAAAGATAAAAACCAATTCAGTATTGATTATATCTTCTAATAATTATTACCTTTTAAAAATAAATTATTAGACTAGGATCCATATTTCACATTTCCCGATGCAAGGTTTGGGTACTTCCCACCGGGACAATGCTATTTCTGGTAGGTAAACCTATATCAATCGTATCCAACCTGGACACGACTCCTAGATCCGCGGGACATCAGTTACAAGAACCGTGCATGTTTAGTCCTTCTAGTGCTTTTTGGGTCGGGACTCCCGATTATCACCAAAATAGATCGCACCACCTAAGACAGTGTGAACTCTGGCCGGGACTCCCGATTATCGTAGAGTCTTTCACACCCTCCCCCGCAATGGTTGGAACCCGAATGCCCAAGGTTTGGTCACTTCCGACACCCGAGTACCGTTTAACAAGAAAGGTGTACCATTAGGTGGGTAGCACACTGATCTAAGATTTTTCTAAAAATGATTTAAAAAGTTTTTGATAAGAAAAACTTTCTGCGAGTTTTCTTTAAAATGACTGTTTAATAATTAACTATTATTAAAACCCTTGTTTTATTTCATCGTGAGAATCACAACCACGCATATATGATATGTAAAGAAATAAAACAACCACAAACAACTATGCCTTAGCTTTGCCCTCAACTAATGTTGGTTTCGTGAGCCACACGAAAAACCCGACGGTCCAAAACCTAAGTGGAAAACAACACACATGGCATGGCATTCTGAAGCTCCCACTGGCTCCAGCATCAAATCCTGCTCCCAGCTCCTTGCTTCTTGGTTCTTGCATCAGCTTCATATTTATTCTAATAAAACTATTCTATTCTGAAAACTAGAGAAAAAGAAAAAAAAAATACAAGATTTTCAAAGGCACGCAGGCCCGCTAATCTAATACTTTTACAAAATAGAATAGGGGTTGCAAGTGGCACGCAGGCCTCCCCACACCATAGAATAAATCATACATACATCACAACCACAAGTGTAGAAAAATAAAAAAATCCACAAGGTCTAAAAGGCTCGGCTATGGCATCCCAAACATGTATTAAAACTAAATACATACAAAACTGGTTCTAATTATCACATCTTGACGAATTAATCTTGATTTTAACAAACTATTAAAATCATCTGGTTTAAATAGTCATTATATTATTTAATTATTGTTATGCCTATAGAAAAACTAAAATTAATTAATTCTAACCAATACTTGATTATATCAATAATCATATTTAAAATTAAGAAATTCTTAACTATAAGTTTTTATAAAAAAACTTATAATAATCCTTTTAGTTTTTATCCTGTTAGGTGCGAACCTAAACTAAAACTAAAATTGCCTTTGGGCCTCAAAAACTAGGCCAAAGAATGAAACCGTGGGGCGACCACAAACTGGGCCGGTTGGTTGGGCCGTACGTGCGAGCCACAGCTGGGCCGCCCTAGCCATCCCCCTCGCTGCCGGTTTCCCTGGCTACCAACCACCCTATGCCGCCGACCAAACTGGTGGCTTCACATGGACAGCCGACGCCGACCAGCAAGCCGAAGCCAGCTGTCGCACGCCGCTGCCCTTGGTGGTGACCGTCGCACGCCGTCGCCTACCACGGTGGTTAAACCGCCGCCGGCCACATCCATCGCAAACAATACTTTAAATTTAAAATTTAAACTTTAAACCTTATCCTTTTATCACATCTAATTCTTGTTATCCATTTAAAATTAAAACTTTGATTTTTAAAATACATGGATAAACAAAAGAAAAAGTTAAACCTTGATAAAAAGAAACCTATTCATCATGATAAAAAAGAAACCTACCTAGTTCCCTATGAGGTTAGAAGTGGCTCTGATAGGGTATCAAGGGTTTTGTGGGGTATAAAACATTACACAATAACATGCACAGTGGAATAAATCAAAACCCCCTCCAGTGATCTTATCTAACTCATACAGGAACTAAAAGAAGTAGAGGTTTAAAAATTATACCTTTGCAGTTCAACTTGATACTTCAATCCTAGAACGCTAAAGGTAGAACACCGCTACTGCACCAGCTCGAACGGGCTGCTAGACCGCCAAAGGTTTTACCAATGATCAAAACTTGATCCCTGTGTGTGTGTGTGTGCGTGATCGACGTCGACCCCAAGGGGGTTTTGGCCTTGCGCCGATCGAAAGAGAGAGAGAGAGAGATGAGAGATTAGGGTTATTTTCTTTTTGACTTTTGTAATTTACTTAATGTGATTCTAAGGTTTAATAAAGTATTTATATACATGTCCTTATTAAAGCCCAAGCCTGTTTAATTAAAGCCCAACTTTAATTAAACTATTAAGTTATTACAGAAAATAACCTTTGACCTTTCTAATTAATTAATAACTATTAATTAATTTGTTAATATTTAAACTAAATATTAACTGCTCCTTTAAATAATAAATAATTATTATTTTCTTTTCTCTTAATAATTAATTAACTAATTAATTATTCTTACACAAGGTAAAAACCAGATGGTTCTAATTGGTTGTGTAGCAGTGTGATCCTTTAGTGTCACATAGTATTGGATACAATGGTACATGTTATCTATCTCTGCACACAATCTAACATTAATATCTCGCAACACTTGAGTAGAGTAGCAATATTCCTGTAAGGTATAGAAGCGTTGTAGCAATTGCTTGGAAGTAATATACTCCATCAGAGGTTTCGGTACAGTTGGAGAATATAATTCCTCATCCGTGTATACTGGAGAAGTATTAGCAGTTGTTGTATACTTATGAGATCCAACAGAATATATTGCATTCTACTCTTTGTAGTCGAATGGAATCTCAGCTCCTTGTTTCAAACTTCTCTTGATTTTCTCTTCAATTCGCTCTTCTTCTTGTTCCACAAAGACCATTTTCTTTGTGAAACCCACACCAAAAAGTGTGCATTATAGAACTGGGTTGCTGTAACCTTGCTTAAAATATGAGGATTGTCAAAGCCTAATACTTCAAACGTCCATCTGCTATATGATCTTTCTTTTTGCTTATTCAAGAAGATTGTTTGTTTGCTTTGGTCTCTTTTGATTAACAAATCTTTAAGTTCTATAATTTTTGATGAAAGCTCACATGTTTTCTTCTGAAGAAACTCTGAATCTTTTTCTGCACTGACACGCTCCGCCTTAAGACCGTGGATTGTTATGCTTGTTTCTTGAGTTAATTTTACAAGTTCAAATTCTTTTTCCGCTAATTGAACTTTTGAATCATTTATGTCTTTTTCTAGTTGTTTAATTATGGAATGAGCTTCCTTATCTTGATTTTTTATTACCTGTTTTAGTGCCTGATTTTTATTCGTCAATCTACTAACTTTGGTGTCTACGTTTTTCATGCGTTTTAAAATGGTTTGAACATATTCCAGATTAAAACCTACAAAAGAATCAAAGTTAGTGTTTACCTTTGTAGTCTCTTCCTCCTCGTGCTCTGCATCAGATTGTCAAAGGTAGGACAATCCTCGGTGTTGTCATCAGAATCATCACCATCAACCCTGGCCATGAGATAAAATTGTGCCTGGTCTTCAGCATCTATATCTATTTCTGTATCAGTATCTATCAAGAACTGATCCTCTTCCACCATAAGCACTTTCCCAGCCTTTTTCTGTTTGGACAGGCGGTACTTCTACTTGTAATATTCAGCATCCTTGGTTTTCTTTTGTGGATAGTTCCTGATCAGATGGCCAGTTTCTCCACAATTGTACCACCTGGACTCAGCTCTTTTCTCTACCTTCTTTTCCTCTCTCTCGAATCTAGGATTTTTAGCAGATTTATAGATTTCAGGACGTTGTGATCCAGAGGTGAACTTTTGCTTGTTATTAGTCTTTGCAAATCGATTCCTGAATGTCTTTGATACAAACTAGAGAGCTTGGATTGCTGCTTCAACAGAGTCTTGATCAGAAACTTCAGGTTCAGAATCACTGAGGACAACCTGTTTATACTTTGTTGATTTTGAATACTCTCTTGAATGCCTATCAGTAGCAACCAAGGCAAGAGGGTCAGAACCAGAAACTCTGGGCATGGATTTTGAAACCTCTTCTTGATATTGATTCAGATCTTCAAACACATTTTGGAAAGTAACCTTGGTCCTATCCTTGTTAATATGCTTATACAGTTTGACATGTTCACTCCAATCTGGACCCAAGGATTTCAGAAAAAACACCATTAAGATCAAGATCTGTTCTTGGTATTTTGTTAGATCGTAGCTCATTCTGCAATTTGCAAAAATGGCCATAGGTTTCGGCAAGAAATTTATTCTCACGAGCACAGAAGTCGTGGAAGCTATTAACTAGTTGCATTCGTTTGATATACTCTCCTTGTTCAGTACCTTGCAACTGCTTCATAATCTCATCCCATATTTCTTTGGCAGTTCCCAAGCTATCCACCTTAGTGTACATTTCAGAAGATAATCCCTGCTTGAGGTAGTACTTTGCCAACCGTTCTGCCTTCTTCCTTTCCTTTTCAACTGTAGTAAGCTCATCAAGTGTTTTATCTCTTCTTCTCACGAATTGGAGGATTATTAGTAGGATTCCCTTCAATGACTTTTTCATATTTTGTATTACCATTGTAAATACAATCTATCATATCAGCACCATATGTTTCATTATGTTCAAGGAAGTCCATAAACCTTCCTTTCCAGACCAGATAATCACTTCTGAATAGAACTGGTGGTTTGGTGTCTGTACCGATTGCAAGCATCTCATTTGAGCCTGGCATGTTTTCAGTTGGTATAAAAGTTGATCGTTTAACTCGTTGAATTTGATTTTGAATTGTTCAAAATGTTCTAATCAAAATTGAATAAAGCTTATTCAATTTGATCAATAACTAAGTGTTGGGTTTCCATGAACACAGCAGCAGAAGCATAGCCCAAGAAAATGAAGCATTAAAAGGCTTGAAACCCAAAATGGACCAAGAACTCTATAACTACAAATGCAACATGTAAAAGGAAGAGATGGAATAAGGAATTATACCATGCTCCAGCTTCTGAAATCTTCAAGTTTGGATGACCTCTAAGTCACAAGAGAGCAACTCTATATTGTTAGTCCACACCAAGTTTGTTTGATCTCCAAATGCTAGTATGCCAAGTTGTGATCTTCAAGACTTGAAATCACTCTTTGGTACAACCCACAATCTCCAATATATCATTAAGAACACTTATGATTTCTGGAGACATACTAGAACACTCAAGAACACTTATGAAAATGTATTCAATTGTGTGTATGTGTTCTTGAGTGAGAGAGAGAATTCCTCTTTTCTTACTTGATCAATTATTCAACCTTTTTGGACATGTGAATGATCTACCATGACTTTATCACCTTCTACTTCAGATATATCAGGCAACAAAATCGTACATGCCATTCCCCAGTGTCACCAAAGTCAATAACTTGAGCCAAACAATAACCAAAAAGTCAAGTTACTGTCAGACGGTTTACGCGCTGCGGAAACCAAAAGGTTACGCGGCGCGGAAACACGGTTTCCAGAATATCTATTTCTCTCTTCTTATTACGGGTTGTCGGGATCAATCCTTGGCATGTGACCCAATAGAGTCGTGTATCATCAGTAGCATTACTAATATAAGTGTGTCAGTGGGCATACTCCAACAAACTCCCACTTGCACATAACACAACATATTGATAAGTAACACAGACAGAGAGCGGCCTGTAGCAAAACATCTCTGCCACCCAAGTCAACGCGAGTTATGTCATCCCATGACAAGTACCAAATCACAACCCTATAGGTTTGACAAGTACCTATTGATAAGTGATCAATCATCCTTTCTTTCGCGATATCCGAGTGAATATGAGACATGGTTAGATGTCAATCTCTAGATCGTTCACGATTATGTTTCTCGATCTCGATTGATGGTGACCCAAAATCTAGTTGCAATCGATCATAAATCATTGCAGCTTGTGCATGGCCATGCATTTTACATCAGCGCTCAATCATCGAGGGTCCCGTGGATATCTCTCTAAGACTAGAGGAACGAATCCCTTTGACTACATTGCTCCGCTACATGCCCCATACTTTACCCAAAAGCTCCCCTTATAACAGCCATTTACGAACTGCATTAGAAAGCAATCAAATCAAAGCAGGACCATGCTTTGGAACACATGTATCTCCGGTCTAAGGACGAAATGATATTATCATCCTGAGTTACTCGTGACAGAAACCATGAAGTAATCTCAGGTGTGGGTCATCCAGTCACTTGACCATTGCAAGCACATGCGAAGTGTTGCGTCTCTTTTATCTAATCCATTATTAGATAGCGACCAACCACTTCCCTCAACCTTATCTCAAACTTCCTCCCCATGAAGAATGACCGACTGTGGACATTTAGAAGGAAAAAGCATTCTGGGAAGTATTGAACATGCTAAGATGGAACACAGTAAGGATTCATGAAAATATCCGCCCTAAGCGCATTATTAAATCCCCATTTAATAAATGATATAGTATGAGGTACAATACTGCTTTATGTTCCCCAAAGAAATATATGTATCAAACTTATAACTAAAACAAACTCAAGCCTTGTTCACTTAGGCCTAGTATGACAATCATCACTAGCCTGTAACAACAGCTTAGTTAACGGATCCGCTATAAAGCTATCCGTGTGTTCTCTGCCAGTGACCATATCTCTTCCTCAACCGTTCACTTATAAAGTATGCGTTGGAGAGATTATGGTCCTTCGTTCAAGCCATTTTACCTTCATTGTTTCAAAAGATCCCAATAAGGTAAATGAAGCTCGAACTCCAAGCCATCATACCTTCATTGTATCAAAAGCCCAATAAGGAAAATGATGCTTGGGATTTTAGTTCTTATATGAAAGCCATCATACCCTCATTGTTTCAAAAGATCCCCATAGGGTTAATGATGCTTTAAGAACAATTTTTTTTTATCAACAACACCAAATTTTTTAGGATCGTAATCTCCGATTAAAATCGGCAGTTATCCCACTCTATTCAGAAAACAACACTTGAGTAATAATTTACTCCTAGCTTTGATATGGCCCTATTGATAAGTGATCAATCATCCTTTCTTACACGATATCCGAGTGAACATGAGACATGGTTAGATGTCAATCTCCAGATCGTTCACGATTATGTTTCTCGATCTTGATTGATGGTGACCCAAAATCTAGTTGCAATCGATCAAATATCATTGCAGCTTGAGCATGGCCATGCATTTTACGTCAGCTCTCAATCATCGAGGGGCCTATGGATATCTCTCTAAAGCTATCTGTGTGTTCTCTGCCAGTGACCATATCTCTTCCACAACCGATCACTTCTAAAGTATGCATTGGAGAGATTATGGTCTTTCGTTCAAGCCATTTTTACCTTCTTTGTTTCAAAAGATCCCAATAAGGTAAATGAAGCTCGAACTCCAAGCCATCATACCTTCATTGTCTCAAAAGCCCAATAAGGTAAATGATGCTTGGGATTTTAGTTCTTATATGAAAGCCATCATACCCTCATTGTTTCAAAAGATCCCAATAGGGTTAGCGATTCTTTTAAGAACAATTTATTATCAACAACACCAAATTTTGTAGGATCGTAATCTTCGATTAAAATCGGCAGCTATCCCAATATATTCTTGTATAGAGTACCAAGAACATATCTCAATATTTCTTGATCCCCAAAACTGGTTTAGTATATTCTATATTCGTTATGGATGCATAATTCCTTAACTTATCTTTTAAAGTAAGGTCAGAACATTATCTCCATTTACTATGTATGTGAGTACAAATATAGAATTACAACAACGCTCCCACTAGCCCTGACATTCAGTCATATTTCATTTTTGCTTATTGAAAACTCAAACTTTTGATTTTTCATATTGAAGCAAATTTTGAACTTTGAGATGCATATATATTTAAGTCTATCAGTGGGTTCCTTTTCGTTTGTAAACTTTAAAAGATACGCTTGATGTAACAGACCCTCGAAAGTGTTGTCAGCACTTCCTCATAGAATTCCTATTAAGGAATGTAGTTTTTACATCAAATTGTTACAGCCATAAAAAGGCACAATAAGTATCCTGGTAAACTTCGACATAACCACCAGTAGAGAGTTTTAGATAATACCTTCCAAATGGTCAATTATCGTAAAACCATCTCCTACTAGTCGGTTTTTGAAGTTGTCTACAAACTTATTATTCGACATAACCACTGAGATAGAGTTTCCAGATGATACCTTCCAAATGGTCAATCATCACTAAAACTTTTCTTATCAGTCGGTATTCGAACTTTCAAATTTATCCATGTTGGTCTCTTTCTACAAAGAACCAATTTCACCCTTTGGGTTGCCACCTTGGTGTAGGATTAACCAAATTCAATACTTGGGTATCCACATGGATTGCATCTCACTATCACTACCTGTATTCTCTTAGTGGACTTTGGGCCCACTCTGGTTTATAAGTAGTTGATGTATCCATCATTAAGTTGTCTCCCTCAGATATAAAACTATATCTTTTTGGTCTTATGTCAACTTCTACTAATTCTATAGAGAGGTAATGAATTTAATGTCAGGTACTCCAGCATTGCCATGTTGAGTTACAATCATATCTGATTGTGTGCTTGTGCCAACATCATGTTCTTCCGTTTAAGGTATATTTACTCTCATTTGCCTTAGTAAAATACCTAACACAGCAGCAACTCTAGATTCCGGGTTCCTCCACCTCACGTCTAAACACAGGCTGAATAATCCAGACTTGAAGATGGAAAAGCAAAAACATTCTTTCTAGTCCCATCATCTAAGGTATGTACTGAACCATCTTTGTTGGTATTCGATTAGGAAAAATGCCCACCACTTTCATAATATACTCCATCAAAGACGGACCATTTCTAAAATGTCCGATTCCTCCACTTGGTAACTCATTTCACAATGTGTCCTAGGAGGAATGAATTATGAGATAACATCATAATTCTTATGATGGTCATTTAAAATCCAGAACTAAAGCACTCACCATCTCTATCAGATTTGAGTATTGTAGTCCTTTTGCCCTCTTATTCATATACTTTGTTATAGGTGTGTCTTGAACAACTTTCAAGGTTTCAGACGCTTGTCTAAAAAGTTAGACATTCCCTTCCCTTTTACCTTCATTGGTAAAGGTACAAAGTATCCATAGTTACTACTCACTATTTGCTTGAATGATCTTCACATAAATGTGAACGAAACTCAACAAGCCTTCATTCCTCTCACATACACAAGTGAAGGATATGTAAGTCATTTTAGCCTAATAAACAAGATTTGCAATCAACAATTGATACAAGATCAAAAGATCCCAAGTTCCTAACCACATGGGGCTTGGTGATGCAAGCCTTGTTTATATGGTTAAATTGACTATTGTCATAAGAGTAATTTATATAAACCATTCATGATCATTCTATTACTTGTTTTGCAAATTCTATTACTTGTTTTGCAAATGCCACAACATGGATGAACTTTGAAATAAACCACAAAAAATACATAATTCAAAGCAATATCCATCGTTATCAACGGCATAATAGATTTATAGTTTTCTTGCCTCGCAGGGCATAAAAATCATAGATCTTTTAAAGTAATAGTCTAGATGGTAGGAGTGGCAAGATCCTGTCTTCCAATCCTTTTCAATAGGGGACAACTATTTTGTTTCCCGTTATGAAGTCCAGCTCTCCACATCTTATATTTCTACTTCTTACCTGCACTTTGCAACAATCAAGATTGTAACAAACTTGAGTATTATGGCCAGTATCCACCATTTCTCAAGTAGAGTTTGGTCATGAATGTACCTGAAGCCGAGGAACCACCATTACTCATTTTGTGTGTCCTTAGCTCTTCCAGGCACTTATGGCAGGTGTGGTGGCGCCAATTTCCAATCTTCCCACAAAAGTAGCAAACTTCCCCATTAGGAGTCTCATCAAGAGGCGCAATCTCATTGCCCTCAGACTCCTTGGTCATATTGAGCTTAGTTAAACCAAGCTTACCATTTGAGGTAGTTTGCTTGTTGGTAGCCTTAGTGAGAGTGAACAAGGTGAGCTTTCCTTTGGCCATGTTAGACTCAAAAGTCTTCAACATGCCGTGAAGCTCCATTAAGGATTTGACCATACCATGCATGTGATAATTCACAATGAATTGCTCATATGATGGTGGAAGGGATCGTAGGATAATATCTACCGTCATCTCCCTTTCAATAGTAAATCCTAACCTTTCCAAGCGCTCCACTAGTGCTTTCATCTCAAGCACGTGAATGCTTATGTTCTCACCATCCTGCAGCCGACAACCAAGTAGGTCGTTCAAACACCCAAACCGTTCTTGCCTCGCTTGTTGTTGGAACATGTCCTTCAACACAAGCATTATCTCGTAAGCACTCAGATTCTCCAATTGCATTTTCAATTTGGGGCTCATCATTCTTAACATGAGGCAAGAGACCTCGTTGGTGTCCTTGACGTGTTTATTATGGGCATCATGAACGGTCTTACTTGCGTTGGTAGCAGGGGCTTCAGGAAGGGGATTCTCAATGGTATGTAACTTTTCTTCGCGTCTTAGGACAATATTCAATTGCCTAGACCAATCCATAAAGTTACTTCCATCGAGTTTCTCCTTCTCAAGAAACATACGTAGAGTAAAGTCGGTGTTGTTGATGTTTGTCGATATCATCTAAAAACGCAGAGAAGTTTTAGTTAGTTTGATAAACCTTGTTAGAATAATTACCCGATGTGTTTAAAAACAACTATTTTTGACAAGGACTAAGAACCCTATTTCACCTTGCACCATGACGGGTTTTCCGCGGATCACGTAGCAAAGCTACTTAAGCTGGCAACCATTGACCGATTGCAATCCATTATTGCAACTCTTAGTTCCTTGCGGGATCCTACTAGACATTTATTGTTTCTAGTTTGGCATGTTGGATCCCTCCACACCAACTTCAAACTAAGATTTTTAATAACTCGGCTAAAGCTCGACAATCATCCAAAATGTTATTTTGAAATCATAAATCAACCATCAAGATACACGGTGGTACTCTTGCCCAATGATCGACTCGGCTAAAGCTCGACAATCGATCTTACAAGTTGCCACACGCGCCTTCCACACAGCACATACAAAGGTCAACTCGGCTAGAGCTCGGCAATCAACTTTTGCACGGCTAGATTCGGACGGTGTCATCTTATGGGTGGTGTGCAATTTACATTTAGAAAACGGGATTTAGTTTTCCGGTTATAAAACCATTTTGAGTTTGATTAACAAAGGTGACAATAACCAAAAGTTTTCACTAATCGGATACTAAACCAATTTTATATCCGTCTTGTTAATCATGTATACGCGCGAGAGTTTGTTAAACCATTGTTAAAAACTCTTGAGTTTTATTATTGTAAAAATTGTCTAGCATGCAATCAATCGTATAATCCATGCATAAACAATAAATAATAAAACAACCACACACATACATTAAGATTGGTAACCATCCCCTAAAACCTACGCGTTTTCCTGTGAGCCACTACGGAAAAACGAAGTCATCTAAGGACATTTCCTTGACTTGGATATGCTCCCACTAAACCCGCTACCTCCATTGGGTCTATCGGTTTCGTGTTTGCCAAGACGTCAATCCTTGACTCCCGATGGTTGCCTCCATATTAATTTTACACAGAAAATGAAATAAATGGCATACAAGCCACAAATCCTATTTTCTAGTACAAAATACATAACATGGATTTTAAATGGCATGCAAGCCATAAAATAATTTACAGACAAAATAAATTAATTATTACATACCATGTGACTTATAGTCACCAAAAGAATGAATAACTAATTTAACACAACCAAACATCCACAAGGTCTAGGGCATCTATTGGTTACCAACATCAAATAAATAGCATGAACAACATGGTGTGCCACACAAAACCATGTAAACTTATATATCTTGATTAAGATTATTTCTCAAAACTCAAGGCACTAAATAATCCCATGTATATATGCATTAGTACCAACAAACCATTTTTGATGAAACATATTCATATATACATAATGTAAGTTTATGCAATTATTATTTTTATGCCAAAAATAATAATATACATATAAATACACCACCCAAGATACAAGGCATCTTAATATACCAAAAAATAATTTCTGGAACAAAAATTCCAGAAACCATTTTTGGATGCCAAAAACCCGACTACAAAACTGTTTTTTTTTTAATTTTAAAACAATCTGTCAGACCAAATAACGCGCCGCGTAACCCATGTAGTTCCGCGCCGCGGAATCTACCTGACAGCAAAACCAGTTTTTCGATTTCGGGTTTTTCAGGCCACCATGTGCATTTTTAGTATAGAGGTGACTCTGATACCACTGTTGGGTTTCCATGAACACAACAGTGGAAGCATAGCCCAAGAAAATGAAACATTAAAAGGCTTGAAACCCAAAATGGACCAAGAACTCTATAACTACAAAATGCAACATGTAAAAGGAAGAGATGGAATAAGGAATTATACCATGCACCAGCTTCTGAAATCTTCAAGTTTGGATGACCTCTAAGTCACAAGAGAGAAACTCTCTATTGTTAGTCCACACCAAGTTTGTTTGATCCCCAAATGCTAGTATGCCAAGTTGTGATCTTCAAGACTTGAAATCACTCTTTGGTACAACCCACAATCTCCAATATATCACTAAGAACACTTATGATTTCTGGAGACATACTAGAACACTCATGAACACTTATCAAAATGTATTCAAGTGTGTGTATGTGTTCTTGAGTGAGAGAGAGAATTCCTCTTTTCTTACTTGATCAATTATTTAACCTTTTTGGACATGTGAATGATCTACCATGACTTGAAATCACTCTTTGGTACAACCCACAATCTCCAATATATCACTAAGAACACTTATGATTTCCGGAGACATACTAGAACACTCAAGAACACTTATCAAAATGTATTCAAGTGTGTGTATGTGTTCTTGAGTGAGAGAGAGAATTCCTCTTTTCTTACTTGATCAATTATTTAACCTTTTTGGACATGTGAATGATCTACCATGACTTTATCACCTTCTACTTCAGATATATCAGGCAACAAAGTCGTGCATGCCATTCCCCAATGTCACCAAAGTCAATAACTTGAGCCAAGCAATAACCAAAAAGTCAAGTTACTGTCAGACGGTTTACGCGTCGCGGAAACCAAAAGGTTACGCGGTGCGGAAACACGGTTTCCAGAATATCTATTTCTCTCTTCTTGTTGTGGGTTGTCGGGATCAATCCTTGGCGTGTGACCCAATAGGCTCGTGTATCATCAGTAGCATTACTAATATACGTGTGTCAGTGGGCATACTCCAACACTAAGATCGATGATCACTTCCGTTTGATAATTGATTAAGATCGATGAACCTTATCGACATAAAATGAAGTTAATTTGAAAGTAAAGTAAGATCGATGTCACTGTTATCGATTTGAGTTTCACTGATGTCGAGGTTTGATGTCCAGTCAGGTTCGATGACTTGTTGATCGATTCTAAGTACTTGTATTAAATTCAGCAGAAAATCTACTTTCAATTGCTTATGTTAGTAACCAAAAGAAGGATCGATGATCAGATTTGATTATCAGGATCGAAGTGCTAACACTTAGATATTCTCCAAAAATCCACTAGAGTAACACTTAGCAACTATATGTTTTAGTAACCACAAGAGGATCTATGATACTAGATCGATGATACAAGATCGATAACCCAAGTTCGATGATTCAAGTAACAACACGGTCGATGATCAGCTTTCTTATCGAACTCACTTACCAAAATATAACACTGTACTTTTTAATTAACATAAAATAGCGTGCGGAAGCTTAATACATATAATTATAACAAAAATTAAAGATAAACACAACTTTGACTGGTTATCCTTTACATAAAATGCCATTTACAGTGTTAATTACAAATCAGGCTCTATCCAAAATTTTAACATCAGAGTAACGGTCTGTCCAAATTCCCAGTCTTCAGCACCATTACCCACCAGTGAGTATCTGCAAAACAATCTAGTGGAGAATTAGCACAAAGCTAAGTGAGAGAACAAATATCTAAACATACACAAGGCAAACATGCCCAAAACACAAGGCTCATAAATCAAGGAGAACCGGCGGTGTTGCAACCACCTACAACCAAGGTCGGCCAAAACCAAGGTTTACCGATGGCTCAGTTACATGGACAACAATATTAGCACCATTGAATACAACAAATGCAAATCAAACCGTGTGCTAATACTATATACCCCTCAACCAAGCCCAGCCAAAAATCCCCAACGCTGATCTCCAAAGGTAACATGTATACATATTCAAAATCAAGACATACAGTCCAATGAGCAAGTAACAATAGGATATCATATCCTGTATATCAGTAGATATAAATCCACTCACCACAGTCTGCACTGTTGTGACACACTCAAGAATCTATATCACTAAGTCTTTTCAGTTCCTGAGATTAAATGAACACAAATCAGTATTCAATTCATAATACTTGTTTGTCCCATAATATAATACGGATGAAGCAATGCTTAGAAGATTAGACTTCTAGTGTGTGTTTATGTGTTCGGTTTAGAGAGTGTGAGCCGAGAGAGAGAGTAGAGAGAACACAAACACAAGAGTTTAGATATGCAAAGCTTAGTTGATAATGTGGGGGAAATGCCTTTAAATAGCATTTTCCCAACTTTGAGTAATTTACATATTACACCCTCACTTTAATATTCTAACAATCTCCCCCTAAGTGAGATGTGTAATCATTCACAACAAATAAATACATTGAACTATTCATAAGCAGATTTGTTGCGAATCCAGAATGCCACTTGCCACTTGCGTATTTGCCTTCTGCTTGCCAGTGTCAGGAGCAGACTTGCTTGAAGAACAGACGTTTGAAGTAAAGGCTGTCTTCAACGGAGCATTTGATGAAGTGACTGGAGAAGCAATGGGTCCAGTACTGTATAATGAGGGATTCTGCACATAGCTGCTCAATCTGTCCAGATTTTGCTCCTCCTGTTCATGCTCTTTCAGCTTAGTAATGAAGTCATTCAGATCCATGCCCTCAAAACCTTCACCATTTTTAAGAATCATAATGAACGGCCTCCAGCTTTTGGGTAGTGCCTTGGACAAAGTCTCCACTTGTTGTCTTTCTGAAATCTGCACGCCCAAACTATCCATTTCACTGAGAAGATGGTTGTATCTGTTGATCAGATCTGGAAGCTTTTCATTTACGTATGAGGTGAAATGGTCAAACTCCTTTCTCAACTGTGAGGCCTTGAGCTCTTTCAGAGATGCATTCCCCTCGTTCCTCTTTTGAAGTGCATTCCACAAGTAACGTGACGTTCTATACCGTCGGAACTGGTGGAAGATCTCATTAGGAATAGCTTGGATCAGATAAGAGTAGGCTTTCTTCTCAGCATCATAAGCCTTCCTCTGATCGTCACTCATCTGATCATATGAAACTTCGATATTCCCTTCACCTTTAGGCACGACATAATCAACAGAAATGGCCCGGTGCAACCGTGGATCAACCCCATCAATAAAAATTTCGAAACGTGGTTTCCAGAATGGGTAGTCTTCCATGGTTAGCAGTCTAGGTACTTTATTTATCCCGCCTTGTTCATCGTCCATTATTAAATTATTTAATGCAGTTATTGTTTGTTTGGCAGCCATAGCACTCATGTCAGACATTTTAACAATCAAAAGCTCACACTGACTGAGGTACGCACGGAATAGGTACTCAATACGCACGATATGACCACACACTACGCACGAACCTAAAGGCTAGGAATACTGTCACACAGACTCAGGTACGTACGGAATGGAAATCTAGTACGCACGAAATGAATTCAGTACGTACGTGTTGAAAAACTTGTAAGACAAGAAAATATTTAACACAAAGATTTAATACGTGCGAAGTGTTAAGCACTACGCACGGGTTGATGACCCACTACGCACGGACAGACACACAAGCTACTGAAAATTCAAGAGTACCAACGACCCACTACGTACGCATTGAAAATCAATACGCACGTAATTCGAGTCACTTTGCACGGCTAACATTCAACAGTTTAGACCTTTTAACGTAAAAACTTAAACTTTTTGACCCAAAAATGCCCTGTTGACGATAATACGCACGAAGAAACACTTAGAAAACGACAAAACGAAAGCACCTAAATGACCAAAACGACACCTAGATCATGAAACCTAAGGAAAAGTGATCAATCAAAGCACAAGGCTCTGATACCACTTTGTTGGACCGGGGGGGGGGGGGTTCTAAACTAAAACACCCTAATGCTAGGACTGATCTAGGATGAGAAATAGTGCGGAATATCTATTTCCCAAACCTCCTAAGGATTCTAAGATCTGCTTAGGTGTCGCACCCAGTTAATACGAAGAACACACAGAGAAAGACGAAGAACAACTCTAAGAACTCACACAGAATGCTTAAGGCTGCCCTTGAATTCGAGATTAACACTAAGTTCGCGAAAATGTACGATTACGAAGGCTCACTGAGGCTTAAGGTCGATTTCCAGTAGTTATATGCGGTTACGGACGATTACCCGAAGATTCTCGATTATTCCCCTGTTAATACGAGGTCAATACGTATTTATAGTATAGAATTTCCACTACACACGTAATGCATCACACTTCGTGTGGAGTGAATCCAGTACGCACGTACCGGGTGTTTTAATAATAATTAATTAAACATTAATCGACCACCTCACCACGCACGTAGTGAGATCCACTACGCACGTAGTGAGCTTCATCACGCACGTGGTGACCTTCACTCATACTTAAACTTCCAAACACAAATCAACACATGACTAAGTACTTGTAAGCTTAAGACAAATATAAGGAAACACTTAGAATATATAAACATGTAAACCATTAATCAAAACACATTTGAATTAACATTTCAAGTAAACATGTATGTATTGGATTGATAAGAACTAGGGATTTACAATTATGCACCAACAAACTCCCCCTAAGACCTAGTTCTATCAACAAAACTTGCACTAAGCAAAATACACAAAGCAAAATGCACAAAGCAAACAAATATAAGAATACCTTTCGTTATGCCCTTACCTGCACTACGCACGTGTTGAGTTGTAGCTCGTGCGTAGTGGCTCCATTTCGCATGTGATGAGTTCCTCATCTGTGAATCTTGATACTGTTAGTACTGCACTCAGCAATAAACGATCAGTAACTTCAAGACCACTAATAAACATTTAATCACATCAAAGCGAAATGTGAAAAACTTAAAGAATACCTTAAAAACACACTAAAAGAAACTAGAATATACCAAAAATCTTTTTGTATTTTTCTGAATAAAAAGAAAATGAAAATGCAGACTGTTAACAAATTAAATCCTAAAAACTAAGAGACAGAAATGAAAACACTAAAAAGATTTGCAAAAATTAAATTACTGAAATTAAATCTTTTTGTGAGAAGGTTCCAAGATGGAGTCAGTACCAGCACATCTATACTTAGTTATCATTCATTTCAGAACCTTAGGCACAAACATACTCTCTCAATTTCTGTCTGTCAATCTAACTTTCCTCAGATAATGACAGATTTGATTTCAACATTTTCTGATTATCTAGACTGGGTACATGGTTAAGACTATCTCTTTCAAAATCTCACAGTGTTTCGATTCACTCAGTCGGTTTCACAACTTGAGTACCCAACCACCATGCTTATGTGCTTTGTGATTTTGTCAACGCATTTTATGCTCTTTGACATGGAGGTCAATTTTTCACCTCTTTTGATAATTTCTGTTGAGCTTTTGTCACTGCATTTTATGCTCTTTGACAATTCAATACTAATAGATTTTTCTGTTGAGCTTTTGTCACTGCATTATATGCTCTTTGACAATTCAACACTAATAGATCAAAGTATCTATTTCTTTTGACATCTCAGATTGGGGTCAATTTTTCACCCTCTTTTTACATTTTGCTCATTGTCATCTAAGCACATTTGGCATGGTAACAGGTGTGTGCACCAGACTAAGTTATGTTAGAATATGCCCACCAATGCAAGTATACCATTTAGAATCACTACCGATGATGTATGGGCCTATTGGGTCATACACCAGGGTCAAATCTGACAGCAACTTAAGTAAAGGGATCAAAAATGGCAAAAGAGAAAAGTTGACTTCGCAGGCCACGTTAGCGCCGCTAACTATTAGGAGTTAGCGCCGCTAAGTCCTATAGGATAGCGCCGCTATGGCTGCATGGGCTTTGTGTCATGTCAGCTGACAAGCCGCGTTAGCGCCGCTAACTTTTATAAGTTAGCGCCGCTAAGTCTTGGATAGCGCCGCTAAGTCCAAACGGCACCCTTTTGTCATATCACCTTAAAGTTGGCCAATGCATGATAGGTTGCGTGTGTAACTCTCTTGGCTGGCTGTGGGAGTCTAGAAGACGTCCTGAGGTTTATAAAATTGACTTAACTCTCTCATTTGTTTTTTTTCTTGGCAATACACACACTTGAGAGAACTCTTTAGTGCTTATATAGACTTTGTGAGTTCAAGAGAGTTTTTGGTTCCAGAGATTGATCCTTGCTCGTGGGTTGTTGTTTTCCTACTGATTTTCTACCGTGAAGAATGAAAGGGAGCTTGCTAGCTCAAGAGATTTGGCGTGTTGCCGGGGTATCCACTCGATAGTCAATTCGTTCTAGCCACAAGGAGCAACCACATCATCTTCATCAATTCTCTGGAGCTAAGGAGCTGGTATAACCTCCTTTACTCTCTGTCTTTGTTGCATTTCGTTTCATAGAGAATGATCCTTGTTTGGGGTTTTTACGTTTTATGCTTTACATGCTTGTACTTTGGGCCTTTTATGTTGTACCTTGCTTCCGCTGCGTGCCCTGAGAACCCCAACAGTGGTATCAGAGCCATCTCTATGATTGTTATGCACATGGTGGCTTTGAAAACCCGAAATCAAAATTGTTTGTTTTCTGTCGAACAGGGTTAGCGGCGCTAACTTTGAGTTAGCGGCTCTAACTAGTTTTAGATAGCGGCGCTATCGTCGCTGGTCAGTTTTGTTCAAATTTAAAAACAGTTTTTGGTCTCGGGTTTTTAGCCATGTTTTGAGCTTCTGGAAATTTTAATCTTGTTATTTTGATGTTTAAATTCCAGTAGCATGTATGTATGTTTGGTTGTATGTGAAGATGTTAGTTGGTAACCTTGCCTAGACCCTTTGGTTGTTTTGTGTGTTTGGATGCAAATTTGGTTGTATTTTTATTCTTATGATAAATTTGTAATAATAATGTGGCTTGCATGCCATTTCATTCATCCATGTAATTGTAATAGATAAATAGGTATTTTATGGCTTGTATGCCATTTCATTCTATTGTATGTATTTTATGATGGATGATGAACACACAAGATGGGTCAAAGGAGATGGAGCTAGGAGCCCATGAAGCCCACGATGGAGTCCCATGGAGATGGCGGGATTAGTGGGAGCTCGCATCGAAGATTTTGTCCCTAGAATTGACCAAGTTCTTCCCGTTCGGCTCATGGGAAGAACGCATAGGCTTTTATGGCAAGGGTTACCAATTTTAATATTTTATGCGTGTGATGTGATTTTGTATGCATGGATTGTGTAGGATTCGCATGCTAGATAATTTTTTCAAAAATTAACAAAATCAAAAGAGATTTGATAAAAATGGTTTACAACTCTCTCGCGCGCTCACATACAAGATTAACCCACCTAGTGAAAATAGGCTTTTATCACTTGCATGTTAATCTAAAACCAAACCGGAAACAAAAGCCCGTCTTTCCACGAAACGTAAATAATGCACCATCCGTAAGATGATACCACCCGAATCTAGTCTTATGGGTTTTGGTTGTCGAGCTTAGCACGAGCCAACTCCCATAAAACTGTGTGGAAGGTGAGTGTGGAAATTCACAATTTTGGTTGTCGAGCTTAGCACGAGCCAACTTTGGTGAATTTGTCACCGTATGTCTTGACGGACTATTTGCAATTTTGGATTTGAAATCTTGGTTAGTTGTCGAGCTTAGCACGAGCTAACCAAAATTTCAAGATTCAAAATTGGTGCAAGAAGGGATCAAACATGCCAAACGACCATTGGATGTCGTAGGATCCCGCAAGGCGCTAAGGATTGCAATAGAGATTGCAATTGGCAAAATGGTTGCCGACCTAAATAATTTTATCGTGTGATCCGCGGTAACCCCGTCACATGGTGGGATGAAATACGGTTCTTAGCCTTGTTAAAGTTAATTCTTTATGGGTAAATTAATTTAACAAGATAATACATATCTATAACAAACTAATTTAAGTCTACTTTGCAATTTTAGATGGCATCAACAAGCGCAAACACCACCACCACCAACGTTTCTCTTAGAGTTTTCCTTGAAAAGGAGAAGCTCGATGGGAGCAACTTCATGGATTGGTATAGGCAACTCAAACTTGTCCTACGCTATGAAGGGAAGATGCATACCATAGAGGAACCCTTACCGGAGGCACCTCCAAGCGGTGCAACTAGGGCAATCCGAGAGGCATATGAAAAACGCCTCAAGGAGACTGAGGAGATTACATGCCTCATGCTGAGCACCATGAGTACCGATTTGCAAAAGCAAATGGACCACTTAAGTGCTCACGACTTGATCGTGCAGCTGCGGGATATGTTCCAGCAGCAAGCGAGGCAAGAAAGGTATGAATGCTTCAAGTCGGCCCTCGCTTGCAAGCTTCAAGATGGAGGGAACGTGAGTGCTCATGTTTTGCGTATGAAAGCAAACATTGAGCGGATGGAGAAGCTAGGATTTACCATCGGGAGGGAGATGGCGGTCGATTTGATCCTCCAATCCCTGCCCAGTGCATATGACCAATTCACTATGAGTTATCATATGCATAGCATGGATAAATCCTTGATGGAGTTGCATGGTATGCTCAAGACTGCCGAAGCGAGCATGACCAAGAGCAAGCCATCCTCCTCCTCCACTCCCGTTCTTGCCATCCGGGAAGGCCGCATAACCAAAAGGAAGGCCGCTCCTTCCAAGAAAAGGAAGGGTAAGGGAAAGGTTGGTGCAACCAAGCCTGCCCCGGCCTCCGAGGGTAAGGGTAAGGGGAAGACTCCCCAAGCCAAGACTCCGGAGGATGCGGAGTGCTTCTTTTGTGGGGGCAAGGGCCACTACCGCCGAAGCTGCCCCAAGTACTTGGAGGGACTCAATAAGGTCAAGGCAATGAGCATATCGGGCCCGGAAACTTCAGGTACGTTCATGATAGAACTTCACCATACTTCTACTTCTAGAGGCTGGGTTTTAGATACTGGCTGTGGCACTCACATATGTAATATGGTGCAGGTGCTAAGGGCAAGTAGGAGCTTGGAGAAGGGAGAACTAGATCTTGTGATGGGAAACTCCGAGATTGTCCCGGTGGAAGCTCAAGGAAGTGTGGAGCTTTCATTCAAGACTAGTTATTCTGTTTTATTGAAAAATGTCTGCTATTCGCCCTATGTGGCTAGAAACATTATATCACTTCATGCATTGTATGACGATGGTTACAAATTTTATTTTGATGATGATACTATTATATGCTTTAAAGATAACATTGTTTATTTTAAAGCTTTACCATGTCATGGCATTTATGAAGCAACTGCATACATTAATTCAACAAAGTCTATCATGAACATTGATTCTAGTTCCAAAAATGGTTTGGATAAGTATTCCTTATGGCATGGTCGTCTTGGCCACATAAACAAGACTCGCATCACCAAGCTTCAAGCGAATGGAATCTTGGAGTCATTTGACCAAGGGTCAAATGATGTATGTGATTCTTGTTTACTAGGCAAGATGACAAAGGCACCCTTCACGGGGACAAATGAGAGAGGTAAAGACCTCTTGGACATCATCCATACGGATGTATGTGGGCCTTTCAAACACGTTACAAGGAATAACACAAGATACTTCGTAACCTTTATAGATGACTATAGTAGGTATGGATATGTCTATCTTGTCAAGCACAAGAATGAAACCTTTGAGGTGTTCAAGACATTCCAAAACGAAGTAGAGAATCAATTGGGCAAAACAATAAAGATACTCCGGTCTGATAGAGGTGGAGAGTATCTAAGTACCGAGTTTATCGATCATCTTAAGAATTGTGGAATTATTTCGCAATTAACACCTCCAAGGACTCCACAATTGAATGGAGTCGCTGAGAGGAGGAACCGGACTTTACTAGATATGGTAAGGTCCATGATGAGTCGAACTGAGGTACCTATTAGTTTCTGGGGATATGCCCTAGAAACGGCGGTAAGGATCCTTAACCTTGCACCAACCAAGAAAGTATCGAAAACACCTTATGAAATGTGGCATAATAAGAAGCCGACACTTTCATATCTACGAGTTTGGGGTTGTCAAGCTTACGTGAGACGTGAGACTGAGGACAAACTTGAACCTCGATCGGAAAGGTGTTACTTTATCGGATATCCTTCTGCCGGTGTTGGATATATTTTTTATAAACCTTCTGAGAACAAAGTTTTTGTTGCTCGAAGGGCATTCTTCTTAGAAAGAGAATTGCTATCCAAACAAAGAGGCAACAAGGAAATCGATCTTGAGGAAGTTCAAGGATCAACCGATAAAGAACTTGAGGTTGGCACTAGCTCTCAACCTAGGACGGTTGAAACTGAGCAAGAAAATGCTGCAATACCTGACACTACTTCATCTCTTACTCCAAGGCGTTCCAGTAGAACTCGTTTCGAGCCAGAGAGATATGGTTTCTACATATCTGAGGGCAGCGAGTTAGTAGTGGACTCTGATGAGCCCTCTAACTATAAGGAAGCCATGGCGGGCCCTGAGTCTGCACATTGGAAGGAAGCGATGGAAAGTGAGATGCAATCCATGTCGGATAACCAAGTTTGGGAACTGGTTGATCCTACACCCGGGGTTAGACCCGTAGGGTGTAAATGGGTCTTCAAGAAGAAGACCGGCATGGATGGAACCTTGGATACTTTCAAAGCTCGACTTGTGGCAAAGGGTTTCACTCAAACACCCGGTGTTGATTATGATGAAACCTTCTCCCTAGTGGCTATGTTGAAATCAATCCGGATACTTCTGGCCATTGCCGCATTTTATGACTATGAAATATGGCAAATGGATGTTAAAACCGCCTTCCTTAACGGGAAGCTTTCCGAAGAGGTGTATATGACACAACCTGATGGTTTTGAACATCCAGAATATCCGAACAAGGTTTGTAAGCTAAAGAAGTCCATTTATGGACTTAAGCAAGCATCTCGCAGTTGGAATCTGTGCTTTGATGAGAAAATCAAGGAATTTGGATTTTCGAAAAGCAAAGATGAACCATGTGTATATGTCAGGGCTAGTGGGAGCACTATTGTCTTCTTAGTCCTATATGTGGATGACATATTACTCATTGGAAACCATGTTCCGAGCCTTAAGAGTGTAAAAGCTTGGCTCGGGAATTGTTTCTCAATGAAGGACTTAGGCGATGCGAGCAATATTCTGGGAATCAAGATCTATAGAGATAGATCTAGAAAGCTACTTGGGCTTTCTCAAAGTGCATACATAGATAAGGTCGTGAGACGCTTTAAAATGGAGGAATCCAAGAAAGGAAACCTCCCTATGGCGCAAGGCTTGATGTTGAGCAAGACTCAATATCCTACCTCCCAAGAGGAGATAGAAGTAATGAAGCGAGTACCATATGCTTCGGCTGTGGGATCGATCATGTACGCCATGTTATGCACTCGTCCTGATGTGTCATGTGCTTTGAGCATGACTAGTAGATATCAGGCTAATCCCGGGGAACCTCATTGGAAAGCTGTAAAGAACATTCTTAAGTACCTTAGACGTACAAAAGAAATGTTCTTGGTATATGGTGGGGAAGAAGAGCTAAGAGTAAAGGGTTACTCGGACGCTAGTTTCCAAACGGATAGGGATGACTGCCGATCTCAATCGGGGTTTGTATTCCTTTTAAATGGTGGTGCTGTGAGCTGGAGGAGCTCCAAGCAAGACACGGTGGCTGATTCGACTACTGAGTCGGAATACATTGCGGCAAGTGAAGCTGCAAAAGAGGCCATGTGGATGAAGAAATTCATCCAAGATCTACAAGTGGTTCCAAGCATCACTGACCCTATTGAGATATTTTGTGACAATGAGGGTGCAGTGGGCTTGGCGAAGGAACCAAGAGCTCACAAGAGAACAAGACACATTTTGCGCAAATACCACTTCATACGAGAAGTAGTTGAGAGTGGTGAAATTGTCATAAGCAGAGTAGCAACGGATGAGAACCTTGCGGATCCGTTCACGAAACCATTATCGCAAGCAGCTCATGATTCTCACACTAATGCTATAGGTGTAAGATTTGCTAGCGACTTGGTTTGAGTTTGTATATTTAGTTTGTTTGATATGTAAACTTTATTTTATATTTTGGGAACGATATAGACAGTATTGTAACTTATGCTTGTTTCGATATATAATAGAGATTATATATGCGTATGATACGGTTACATTCATAAGACTCTACTGTGTTCCATCTTAGCATGTTTAATCACTTCCGGAAATATTTTATATTTCAAACTTTCCACGGTCGGTCAATCTTGTGGAAGGAAGATTGAAACAAGACCGAGATAAGCATGTGACCTTGAATTCAAGATGGTCGAATTAAGGAGCAATGCCTATCTATACTTGAAAAGAGTTTCAAGTGATTGGAAGACCCATACCCAAGTATACTCCATGGATTATAGTCACGAGTAACTTGGGATGATAATATCTTACGTCCTTAGACCTGAGATGTATGAACCGCTATATCATATTTCTTTCTTACTTCGGTCTTTTTCAAAAGCAGTTCGTAACTGGCTGTGATAAAGGAAACGGCTAAGTAAGTTAAGGAGTATGGTTTAGGGTTATGCAGTCAAAAAGGGATTTGTTCCTCTGATAAGAGAGATATCATTGGGCCCCTCGATGATTGGGAGCTGACACCAAAATTTTGCATGGCCATGCGCAAGGAATATTGATTTAGAATCAGATATGTCCTTAACTTTTGGTCACCACCAATCAAGATCGAGAAACACAATCGTGGACGATCTGGAGATTGACACTCAATCCATGTCTCGTGTTCACATTGATGTCGTGAACAAAAGGATGTTTAAGATCACTTATCAATAGGACCTTTCTTTGTGAACAGGTTTCATTCGTATAACGAAACCCATACTGACTTGGGGGCATTGATGCTTTTGCTAGAGGCCGCTCATTGTCTGTGGTTTATTAGAAATGGTACATCGTGTGCAAGTGGGAGTTTGTTAGAATATGCCCACCGATGCAAGTATACCATTTAGAATCACTACCGATGATGTATGGGCCTATTGGGTCATACACCGGGGTCAAATCTGACAGCAACTTAAGTAAAGGGATCAAAAATGGCAAAAGAGAAAAGTTGACTTCGCAGGCCACGTTAGCGCCGCTAACTATTAGGAGTTAGCGCCGCTAAGTCCTATAGGATAGCGCCGCTACGGCTGCATGGGCTTTGTGTCATGTCAGCTGACAAGCCGCGTTAGCGCCGCTAACTTTTATAAGTTAGCGCCGCTAAGTCTTGGATAGCGCCGCTAAGTCCAAACGGCACCCTTTTGTCATATCACCTTAAAGTTGGCCAATGCATGATAGGTTGCGTGTGTAACTCTCTTGGCCGGCTGTGGGAGTCTAGAAGACGTCCTGAGGTTTATAAAATGGACTTAACTCTCTCATTTGTTTTTTTTCTTGGCAATACACACACTTGAGAGAACTCTTTAGTGCTTATATAGACTTTGTGAGTTCAAGAGAGTTTTTGGTTCCAGAGATTGATCCTTGCTCGTGGGTTGTTGTTTTCCTACTGATTTTCTACCGTGAAGAATCAAAGGGAGCTTGCTAGCTCAAGAGATTTGGCGTGTTGCCGGGGTATCCACTCGATAGTCAATTCGTTCTAGCCACAAGGAGCAACCACATCATCTTCATCAATTCTCTGGAGCTAAGGAGCTGGTATAACCTCCTTTACTCTCTGTCTTTGTTGCATTTCGTTTCATAGAGAATGATCCTTGTTTGGGGTTTTTATGTTTTATGCTTTACATGCTTGTACTTTGGGCCTTTTATGTTGTACCTTGCTTCCGCTGCGTGCCCTGAGAACCCCAACAAGTTAGTCTCAACTGTTATTGACTTGTAGACTTGGAATGTCTCAATAGTTTGAATCTTTGATGGATTTCCACATGCATAACCACTTATCTGCCTAGACTCTCATCATATGTCTTACATGCCATCTGTTTCTTATCTGATTTGACCTTAATTTTCAGACAGTTTTCTCAAGAATATGTACATGCCTTCAGTCCTAATTTTACTATACATACTTTGTATTGAAAGCCAGTATACCATCATTTTCTATTTGAGTTGGATCAACTTCTCATTTTTGTTTTTCTGATTTTTTTTTGTATTTTCTATGTTTTTCTGATTTTTTTTGTATTTTCTATGTTTTTCTGATTTTTTTTGTATTTTCTATGTTTTTCTGATTTTTTTTTGTATTTTCTATGTTTTTCTGATTTTTTTTTTATTTTCTATGTTTTTCTGATTTTTTTTTGTATTTTCTATGTTTTTCTGATCTTTTTTTATGTTTTTCTGATTTTTTTTTTCTATGTTTTTCTGATTTTTTTTTGTATTTTCTATGTTGCACCTATCTCCCCCTAAAATACTAAAAGAAATAAATACCAAGAACAGAGACACACAGACACAGAAAATAAACACACAGAAAATAGCCACACAGGCACATATACGAGAAAAAAAAACATTAAGTTGCATCATCAGAGACGATCTCACACTTGGTTTTCATCCCGTTTTCATTCACTAAGAACAAAAACCTGGGTTTATCAAATGCCTTTGTATACAGGTCTGCTTTGGTATCTGATGGCACCCTGCACTAAGAGTAAATAATTAGTTAGCATTAGGAACCCATGCCCGAATGGTCATGGGTTTCCCATCTTCTCCAACAACTTGAACGTTAATCCACATACCAGTAGCTTTGGAGTCTACATTGGTATGTGAATTATTTGACATTTTGGGTTCACGTTTGTTGGTCCACTTAAAGTCGTGATGGGGAGAATTCTTGTGATAAACACTAGAAGTGTTAATCACCTTATGATGTGGTTCCTTCCCCATCTGACTAACCTCGGGACGTTTGGGTTTACTAGAAGTTTCCCCAACAGTCCTTTTGAGCTGATGAGGGTCAGTTGATTTTTGATTATTTTGATTAAACGTTTTATTTTTCTGAAAATTTTCAGAAAAATCAGCTTTCCCCCTGCAGCTCTGTTGTTGCTGATCACACTCATAACTGAGGTGACCAGGTCTCCTGCACACATAACAAATCCTGTTTGATTGATGTTTTCCAGGATTATGTGGCACTTTTTGCTCAACTTGACATTTTGACTCTACTCCTAAACCATATTGTTTTGGCAAAATTTTAACTTCCTCATAAGGACGGGTTGCAGGAGACTTTGCACCCTCCTTTTCTATGGTTCGGAGTGCTGCTTGCACATTTTTCATTAACGTGCCTTGTCCAGAAGAATTGCCTAGAAGTTTTCTCATACCAGATTAAGGCTTTTCTTCTTGTTTGACCTCTTTCATCTGAGGCTCACCAACTACTCCCTTCATTTTTAAATCAGGTTTTGAGGTTGAAGCAGACGGTGCATCAACCTTGGAAGGAAGTTGGTCAGCTTCAGTAAAGACATCTGTTTGCACCAGTTGATTTAACACTGGTGGTGGACATTTAGTGTATGCCTTTTTGTCTTTCTCTGAATCGGAACCTTGAGGTCTCCGGTCGATTATGTGCTCAAATAAATAAGATGAAGTTGAATAACTTTTTAGTTTCTGATTGAGAGTCTCATAATCTACCTTAGAACTAGCAAGGTCTCGCTTCAGAGTATCTATCTGATTTATGTAGAAAACTATGGCATCCTGTTTGTTTAGCAATGCTACCTCTAGTTCTCTAATCTGTTTGTTCTGGCTTTCAATTATATCTTTTAGTGTCTTTTCCCTACCTTTAATGATTGAATTTTCATGCAATTTAGAGGTAAGATCACTGACTTGAGATTTCAAAGATAAAATATTTTGCACATAGTCATTGCACGAAGCACAAGGAATGCCAGAATTGTTACTTACCTTTGAGTCAGCTTGTCCAGTCATGCACGCTTTAAGATCTTCTGATTCAGGTTGAACAGTCACTGGCGTTGGTTCGGCAGCTGGCACTAAAGCTGATTTGACATTATGCTCATCAGTGGGCAGTACAGACTCGTTATCACAAACGTCGTGGACACTGTCTGCCTCAGACTGTGAATCGTCATTCAGGTCTTGAACACTGGCCAGGTTGGTCTCAGCAACTTCGAAAGCATCATTATCTTGAAAGTGTACTGACCAGTCTATCCCCTCATCTTTCTGAACAACCACCATTGCCTTAGATGATCCCTCATGGGATGTTTCAGCTTTCTTTGGGGTAGTAGAAGTTGATGATTTTCCAGGAGATGTCCTGAATGGATACTTGGGTCCTGAATTCTTTGGCTTTTCACATTCTCTTGCAAAATGACCCTTTTCGCCACAGTTGTAGCAGGTTACAGCTGATTTGTCGAAGCCCAGCTTTGTATCCTTAGTTGCTGTAATCTGCATCCCAGTTTTCTTGACCAAGGCCTTTGCTCTCCTTACCAGATTAGCATAGGACCATAGAATGTCCTGTCTTTCCATTTCATCGTTGTCTCTCTGGTCATAATCTTCCTGAGTCAGGTAGGCATTTCCGATTTTACCCTTTAGCATATCATCATATGAGGTGAATAAAGCACTAAGCATACCCATATGCTCCTTTACTTCTTCAGTGCTGCCATGCTTAAAATGCTCAGTGTTTAAGGCAGGCATAGACGTTTTGCTTGAAGGAGCAGAATATGGTGGTCCACTTGGGGTTTCAGGAGCACACTTGCTTGAAGAACAGACGTTTGAAGTAAAGGTTGTCTGCAACGGAGCATTTGATGAAGTGACTGGAGAAGCAATGGGTCCAGTACAGTATAATGAGGGATTCTGCACATAGCTGCTCAATCTGTCCAGATTTTGCTCCTCCTGTTCATGCTCTTTCAGCTTAGTAATGAAGTCATTCAGATCCATGCCCTCAAAACCTTCACCATTTTTAAGAATCATAATGAACGGCCTCCAGCTTTTGGGTAGTGCCTTGGACAAAGTCTCCACTTGTTGTCTTTCTGAAATCTGCACGCCCAAACTATACATTTCACTAAGAAGATGGTTGTATCTGTTGATCAGATCTGGAAGCTTTTCATTTACGTATGTGGTGAAATGGTCAAACTCCTTTCTCAACTGTGAGGCCTTGAGCTCTATCAGAGATGCATTCCCCTCGTTCCTCTTTTGAAGTGCATTCCACAAGTAACGTGACGTTCTATACCGTCGGAACTGGTGGAAGATCTCATTAGGAATAGCTTGGATCAGATAAGAGTAGGCTTTCTTCTCAACATCATAAGCCTTCCTCTGATTGTCACTCATCTAATCATATGAAACTTCGATATTCCCTTCACCTTTAGGCACGACATAATCAGCATAAATGGCCCGGTGCAACCGTGGATCAACCCCATCAATAAAAATTTCAAAACGTGGTCTCCAGAATGGGTAGTCTTCCATGGTTAGCAGTCTAGGTACTTTATTTATCCCGCCTTGTTCATCGTCCATTATTAAATTACTTAATGCAGTTATTGTTTGTTTGGCAGCCATAGCACTCATGTCAGACATTTTAACAATCAAAAGCTCACACTGACTGAGGTACGCACGGAATAGGTACTCAATACACACGATATGACCACACACTACGCACGAACCTAAAGGCTAGGAATACTGTCACACAGACTCAGGTACGCACGGAATGGAAATCTAGTACGCACGAAATGAATTCAGTACGTACGTGTTGAAAAACTTGTAAGACAAGAAAATATTTAACACAAAGATTTAATACGTGCGAAGTGTGAAGCACTACGCACGGGTTGATGACCCACTACGCACGGACAGACACACAAGCTACAGAAAATTCTAGAGTACCAACGACCCACTACGCACGCACTGAAAATCAATACGCACGTAATTCGAGTCACTTCGCACGGCTAACATTCAACAGTTTAGACCTTTTAACGTAAAAACTTAAACTTTTTGACCCAAAAATGCCCTGTTGACGATAATACGCACGAAGAAACACTTAGAAAATGACAAAACGAAAGCACCTAAATGACCAAAACGACACCTAGATCACGAAACCTAAGGAAAAGTGATCAATCAAAGCACAAGGCTCTGATACCACTTTGTTGGACCGGGGGGGTTCTAAACTAAAACACCCTAATGCTAGGACTGATCTAGGATGAGAAATAGTGCGGAATATCTATTTCTCAAACCTCCTAAGGATTCTAAGATCTGCTTAGGTGTCCGTCACACAGTTAACACGAAGAACACACAGAGAAAGACGAAGAACAACTCTAAGAACTCACACAGAATGCTTAAGGCTGCCCTTGGATTCGAGATTAACACTAAGTTCGCGAAAATGTACGATTACAAAGGCTCACTGAGGCTTAAGGTCGATTTCCAGTAGTTATATGCGGTTACGGACGATTACCTGACGATTCTCGATTATTCCCCCGTTAATACGAGGTCAATACGTATTTATAGTATAGAATTTCCACTAAGCACGTAATGCATCACACTTCGTATGAAGTGAATCCAGTACGCACGTACCGGGTGTTTTAATAATAATTAATTAAACATTAATCGACCACCTCACCACGCACGTAGTGAGATCCACTACGCACGTAGTGAGCTTCATCACGCACGTGGTGACCTTCACTCATACTTAAACTTCCAAACACAAATCAACACATGACTAAGTACTTGTAAGCTTAAGACAAATATAAGGAAACACTTAGAATATATAAACATGTAAACTATTAATCAAAACACATTTGAATTAACATTTCAAGTAAACATGTATGTATTGGATTGATAAGAACTACGGATTTACAATTATGCACCAACAGCAACCCTTCCAAACTCTTCTTCAGGCCAATTTCCTCTTTTCTGAGAGAGGGTGTCAAAGATAAAGCTGATGTCTTCAATACTAACAAACCTTAAATCATCTTCGTTGAGGAAGTATGACGGTTGTTTGCTCTTCTGACATGAAAGATGACATACTTTATTCTGAAGGTTGTCTGAGTATAGATATTGATATGTTTAACTATTGGATACTCTGATTTGATCTCTTCGGGTTTTGTCATGGACTGAGAGAGTATGTGTTCATATCCTCTTCTCTTTTTGTCGTCCATGTTCCGCAACTCAGGGGAAATAACCTGTATTTGGTCATTGCTGAATATGTCTGGTATTCTTTCTTCAAGATTAGCAGCATTGACAAAATACGGTTTCCATATTGGTTGTTGGCCAGCACTTCTTGTGAACATGTTTCCTGTATCAAGTCCTGGATCCCCACGATACACTAGAGGAGCAGATGACACTATGAAGCTCCTTGGCAAGGGCCATTCTGATTCTTGTCAGGCTTTCTCAGCTGCTTCTCTTTGTTTGTTTCTCTCTAAAATATCAGCAGCTGATTCACGAAATTGACCAGGAGGAGGAGGGAAAGTTTCATGAACTTCAACATTAATCCCACTGAGAACCCTGGACACGCCAAAGATTGGTTTCTTTTGTTTAGGCTTTCTCCTATCTTCCCTTCTTGAAATTGCTTCCCTTTCTTTTCTTTTAAGTGCAAGTTCTCTTTCACTGGAAATATCATCAAATCTGTGGACAATTCTAGAAGAATACGGACGTGTAGTAAACTTGACATATTCATCATGCCTTTGAAGAGTCTTTCCATCTCAGAATCTTCAGTCTCCTCCTTCGATTGAGCAGAACTACCTTCCCTCACATGCCTTGCAGGTGATGTATGAACGGATCCATATAATTCCTCCATTTCTTCTTCAGAGTCCGTGAATCCCTCAAACATCTCGGCATGGGACTGCTCGTAAGGTATATTACCTTCTTCCAGATCTATTGGCCTTGGTTCATAGAGTACAATCTGTTTGTTAGCATCATCGGTTTCTTGTTAAGGAACTTCATCGGCCATATGTTGTTGTTGTTGACTCCCGAACCCCGCTAAACTTATACCTGCATATAGATATGAACTCAAACGCGGAACAGGTACAGTAGGAACCTGAGAGGGAGATGTCTCCTGAGCAGGTACATTAGCTACCACAGAGGGAGAAGTCATATATCTTCTTCTTTTCTCCCCCTCGGGTTGATCATCAGGATCTTGATCATCCCGCCTCCTTTTGCTACCCCGTGCCTGAGCCTGACAGGTTTGTTCAAGTAGTGTCAGCCTGTCAGTAACCTTTGAAAGTGAAGTATAGAAACCTCTGGTGATCCCATCTATCTTGTTGTTTACATCTTCATGAAACTCTTGAAAGTCATCCATGGAAATTCCCTGTGGACGTTGTTTAATGCGAAGAGTTGTCAGAAGGTCTTGGTCATGAGCTGATTCTGGTTGTTGTTCCAGAAGTCTGTCATACATCAAGCTCTTTAGGGCATCAACTGACATAGATGATGGATCAGGTTGTTGCTGAGATGGTGGCACTAGAGAGCTCGCATTAAGGAGTGCCTCAATCCTGTTGAGTTGCTGTTACTGGGACTGGGAGGCTTGTTCTATCCGATCCAACTTTTGATTTGTCGTTTGCAGTTGTTGGTGGATAAGACCCACGACTTGTTGAATGAGATCCTGTAAATCAGCACGTGTGACAAACCCGGAATCACGGAGACTTCCGGTTGAGGTACCAGCCACAGAGGCAGGACCACCTACTGGAGCAGCAGGGATGTTGGCTCCAGCAGGATTTCCTTCCAATCCTCGAATGGGACCTTGAAAGGTACCATCTCTGGAAGTTGAGGAGACTTGTTGAGTTAACAAGCTCAGTGCATCAATGGTGACTCTGTGTTGTTCAAGATACGCGGAGATCCACGGTATATCAATTTGTGCACGAAAAGGAGTCGAGGACGAGGGAGGCGATCCTCTTTGTTCAATAAATCTAGCACCCGATTGGGTTTGACTTAGTGTATGTGCTATAGCCCTGTGCAATGAAGACGGTGCCTATTGAGAGACACCGTAGTAGCTTGGTGGGGTAGAAGCTTGCACGGGTGGGATCACCGTGACTTGTTCAATACGAGGCCCAACAATGTCAGGCCTCATAGCAGATGTGGCTTCCCGGCTTTCTGGGCGTAGGGGACCCTCAGCACTCAGATTTTTTTTCTCACCTCAACTCGTTTACTCAAACTCCTATCTTCTTCTTCTTCACCAATACCAATACCATAACCGGCATACTGATTGGGATCTAGCAAGGAATCAGGAGTGACAGAGCCAGCTTCTACCGATATATCAGGAGATTGAGAAACAGCTAGGGTGATATGGTCAGGAGCAATTATGGCATTGCGAATGATAGGAATGGTAGTAGTTTAGGTAGATGAAATTAAAGGGATGACCAGACCACCAGGTTGAGAAATAGTTGTAGTTTGAACTGTGTGAGTCTGGTCGGGAGAGGTAGTATGTGGGTCAGTATTTTCATGAAGGAGGGTGTGCTGTCTGCTGGTTGTTCAATGGGTTGCTCAAGGATGCCCAATGGAGATATATCAGTGTCAAGGGCAGGGGCACCTTCTGGATGGGAAGCAGACTCATCTGAGGAAGATTCGGAACTGGATGACGCATAGATGTCAAGTCCAAGTTTAGATGTTACAGCTTGGGTTTTGGGGATGGTAGAAAGGGATTGTATAATGGCTTGAACAGTGGCGGGATCATATGTATCCCCTCCCTCTCTAATCACACCACCTTCACCTTCTTCTCCGCCCCTATCTTCATTTTCTCTCTGCTCTTCCCTCTAAGCATCTCCCATAGATGGCTGAGACCTAACCTCTAAATCCTCACCGGGTGCTACTCCCCCTTGGGCAGGTATGGACGGCTCTGGCACAACCATGGGGGGTATACCTACACTCAGCCTATAACTCTCAATTATTTCATTTTGCTCACAAAGGTCTAACAGAGAAATAGGAAATGGTTGAGGAATAGGTATGTTAGCCGGGGTAGCAGGTTTAATGAATGTAAAAAGTTTAGGAGATACAGAAGGTAAACCTACCCAGCGAGGAATGTCCAGATATCGGTCCATGAGGTGTTGAAAAATCATGGGGATGAACCTTTGATAAGGCAAAAAGTTTCCCTTCTTCTTCTTTGCTGAGTTCTTTCCTAGCATTGTGGCTTTGAAATCTTGGAAGAATAGAAAGGCATAGTTCACATGAAGGTGAGTTGCAGCCGCAACAAAGATTTGCAGTTGATGTTCAGTAGGATACTCATAGCCTGAATGCTTTGGAGTGAGACATCTTTGAAGTATAATCATCAAGGTGTTATACTTGGGGTGTAAGTTGGTCCTTCGGAACTGATTCTTTCTTGTAAGCACACCATCATACCCCATTCTCCTTATAGCTACTAGACATGCTTCCTCATCGGGAATATCAACATAGGCTGTAGCTGGTGGTCTGCTGTTTGCTCTTGGGAGCCTGAAGATGTTCCTGAGATGGCTGACAGATATTTCAATGGTATATTCGTCTATTTCAGCACGGATCACCTCCTAATTATCAGCATGTGTTTGGATTTCACAAGTCTTCCAGAATTGCTGGACATAAAGTTCAGGTACATGGGTGCCAGTAGTAGCAGGGTTAAAGGTCAACATATGGTGCAGAAGGTGGATTTTCAAAATCTTAGTGACTATAGGGTAAGTGGGATTTCTCAGTTTGGTGAGGTCCGTATAGTGGTTATTTTCATGTGATTTGGAATTAAGGTACTCGGACCGAGGCATGATCTCCTCTGGGTCAACAATAGCTTGAGCCATCTTATCTGCACAGATAGATAAAACATTTAAGTCACAGATAAAGAGATATATCAGTTGACCTCACTTAACTTTGAAATTGATTGGGAATGTGGTCAAAGTTAAGTGAATGAGTCAAGGTTGACCGACATTGACCAAACTTATAGAGTTGAGAAAATTTGTTAAATCCCTAAGTATGAAAGTCCCATTGTGTACATGATGATTTTGTGTATAAAAAAGTTGTTTTAACACTTTGAAAATGTTAATTAGACAAGTGCAAACAACTTTGTAATACTTGGGTGTTATCCAAAAATCATCATAACACCTATTTTTAGACCAAAAATGGAATTTATAGTGAAAACTCATACACCCCAATAACACGAATAACACTTTTTGAGATTTGGGAAATATTTTTGCATCAAAGTGTTCCCCATATGTTCAAATGTGCCATCGCAAGTTTAGTTTCACCAACGGAGTTTGTTTCGAATCCTAAAAGTTCAACTAAAGTCTCGAAAACCCTTATCGCATGCGGAAGTTTGAAGCCCCAAAATTACAACTTAAAGTCGAAATTTCAAAAATGTAATCCGTACAAGTTATTACCTATATGATTAGGAGTATTTTGACACTAATGTTGAAAATTTTGGCAGCGTAACGAGAGAGTTCGAAAAATCAAGTAGCCAAGATTGAGAGAGTTTGAGAGTTTTCGAATTTTGAATCGTATGAAGGAAGTTAACTTATGGGTAACTTAAGTCAGTGAAAAAGACACGTGTCAAGCTCCGATTGGCCCTCACAGTCGGTAAAAAACCCGACTGATAGCCCATGCGAATGGCCTATACTCGTTGTTAGGGGTAATCGCATGCGATTTCCCCTTGTAAATGACAATCGCATGCGATTGACTCATAGAATCCGGCTTATAGAACTCTTGAATCGCATGCGATTCACCTTTTGGTGTGTTAATAGCATGCGAATCACCCTTTGGTTTCCAATCGCATGCGATTCACCCTTTGTTTATCAATCGCATGCGATTAAGCCTAAGACTTGCTATTAATTTATTTGAATCGCATGCGATTGATCATTGATCCATATAGGTCAATAACATGTGATTGATGACCAATGCGATTGATTCCATTCGATTGATTCCATGCGATTGAACCAAGACTTGGAAAAATTAATTTTGTTGAGTTTCAAGATATTCCATGCGATTGAAGCATAAAATGCGATTGTTTGGATCAACACTCAACACTTAGAATTTTCTGAAAAGTCAAAGTATGTGGATTTTGAGAGATGAAAAATTAATTTTCCCAGATATCTTGATTTGATTATTTGTTTTGACACACTCCCCCTACACTGTTGTATCAGTTCATGAAAAACTTCAAAATTGGAAATGTGTCAGTTGTATACTTCTCCCCCTACACATTTGAAGTATGTGTATGATATTTTCCCCCCCAACACATATGATACATGTGTATCACCAGAAACTCACTCCCCCTTGAGTGTTGTATCAGGAAGCTGCACAAAGAACAAACAGTGTAATACCTACTCTAAAACAGAAAAAATAGAAGAAAGGAAAAAATAGAAGGAACAGTATGCTATATTTTCAAATTTAGCATTCCCAACTTAGATACTAGCTCAGTAAAACGATTCTCATCAAGAGGTTTTGTAAATAAGTCAGCCAGTTGGTTATCTGTTGGGACATACTGTAACTCTATCAGACCTTTCTCTACGTTATATTTTATGAAGTGATAACGGATATCAATATGTTTGGTTTTAGAGTGGTGTACCGGATTGCAGGAGATTGCTATGGCAGATTGGGAGTTACAGAGAAGTGGTATTTTGTCATACCTGAGACCAAAGTCTGACAGTTGTGTGCGTATCCAGAGACTTTGTGAGCAGTACATTGTAGCAACAACATACTCTGCTTCAGCTGTAGATGTGGATACACAATTTTGCTTTTTGGAGGCACAGCAGACCAATCGATCACCCAGGAAGTGTTCACTACCAGATGTGTTTTTCCTATCAATCTTGCAACCGGCATAGCCAGCATCTGAGTAAGCATGAAGATCCAGATTTGAGTCTTTGGGATACCACAGACCTAGATCTATAGACCCTTTGAGATATCTGAATATCCTCTTAACTGCCAGAAGATGTGACTCTTTAGGATTCGCTTGGAATCTGGCACAAAGGCAGGTAGAGAACATGATGTCCGGACGACTTGCAGTTAGATACAGTAACGATCCAATCGTCCCACGGTAAGTTTTCAGATCTACAGTAGAACCGTCAAGATCTGCTGATAGCTGTGCCTTAGCAACCATGGGTGTGGATATGGGTGTGCAGTTAATCATATCATACTTCGTTAGAAGATCTTTGATGTACTTTGACTGGCAAATAAAACTGCCATGACTTAACTGCTTCACCTGGAGTCCGAGAAAGAATGACATCTCCCTCATCATACTCATTTGAAATCTGTTTGCCATGATCTTAGCAAACTCGTCACTGTATTTTGGATTCGTAGATCCAAAAATGATATCGTCCACATATATCTGAACCAAAATCTTGTCCCAACCTTTGGTCTTTGTGAACAGAGTGGTATTCGTCTTTCCTTTGGAGTAGCCTTCACCAATCAAATATTCAGATAAGACGTCGTACCATGCACGAGGAGCTTGCTTTAACCCGTACAAGGCCTTATCTAAGATATAGACATGATTAGGATGTTGTGAATTGATGAACCCCTCTGGCTGTGAGACATAGACTTCTTCTTTGAGTACACCATTAAGAAAAGTTGTCTGAACATCCATTTGAAAGACACGGAAGCTTCTGGAGGCTGCATATGCAAGAAATAGTCTTATAGCTTCTATACAAGCAACAGGGGCAAATGTTTCATCATAGTCAATGCCCTCCTGTTGATTGTAGCCTTTAGCAACCAACCTTGCTTTGTTACGAATTACCACTCCATCCGAATCCCGTTTGTTCTTGAACACCCACTTAGTTCCGACAACAGATTTGCCATATGGAAGAGGAACTAATCTCAAGACTTTGAGACGATCAAATTGGTGTAGTTCTTCCTGCATTGCATTTACCCAATCTGGATCATCTAATGCTTCACAAGTATTGGTGGGTTCAAAGATGCTTAAGAAACCCGAGAATTGGCATTCGTTTGCTGTTGCTGATCTTGTTTGAATGCCAAGTGAAGGATCTCCGATGATGTTCTCTTCACAGTGATGTCTGGTCCACTTAGTTTCATGGGAAGTGGAAGATGAAGGAAAGAGATCTTGTAGGTGTCGTGCTTCTTCTTCATCTTCTGGAGAGAAATGCGGGTCTGAATCAAACACAGGAGGGCTCTCTGGGTCAGGAATCTGAGAAGTCACAAGAAGAGTGACAAAAACAGAAGTAGAATCCTCAGCATATAGATCTGCAAATGGATTTGTCTCAGTGACTGTAGGGGCCGTTAGAGTAACACTTGTTTGAACAGCTGTGTCGTTCCTGTTGTCAGTTAAAACAGGAGTAGATTCAGATCTAAACAAATCAAACATAAAGTCAAGATTTGTATTTGAACTGGACGGAATGTCTGATTCTTTATTTTGAAGTGCCGGTCCTGAACAGGTATGTTCAGAAGCGTTTACTGTTGGTTTAGGTGGAAAATTCGTAACATTCAATGCATCATCGAATGTTACGTTGATACTTTCAACAATGCTCTTTGTACGTTTGTTAAAAACTCTGTAGGCTTTGGACTCAGTAGAGTAACCTAGGAAAATAGCATCATCAGCTTTGGGAGCAAATTTTCCTAGATTATCCTTGTCATTCATTACAAAGCACCTATTACCAAAGACATGGAAGTATTTGATATTAGGCACTATGCCATTGGCCAGTTCGTATGGAGTTTTATTAAAGCGTTTATTAATGAAAGAGCGGTTCTGCATGTAGCAGGCGGTGCTGATTGCTTCAGCCCAAAAGGAAGGTGGGAGCCCAGAATATGAAAGCATGGTTCGGGAAGCTTCAACCAAAGATCTGTTTCTTCTTTCCACTACACTATTTTGTTGTGGTGTGTATGCGGTAGAGAACTGATGGCTGATCCCTACAAGGTCACAGAAGCTCTTCAGAGTACTGTTCTTAAATTCAGTTCCATTGTCTGTCCGGATAGAGACAACACTCTGACTATGCTTGTTCTGCTGTTGCTTGATGAAGGAAATGATTGTTGGAGTGGCTTCATCTTTTGAGCGCAGAAACTTGACCTAAGTATATCTAGAGTAGTCATCCACCATGACTAGAATATACTTCTTCCCACAGAGATCCATGTGCAGGAGTTCCAAAGGCTTCGTAGTGCTAAATACTTGTTTAGATTTATGTGAAGCCTTCTTCATCTTTCCCTTCTCACAATCTGCACACAGATGATCCTTCTTGAATCTTAACTTGGGAATGCCCCTCACCAAGTCTCCCGTGACTAGTTTGTTGATATTTTGAAAGTTCAGGTGAGAGAGTTTTCTATGCCATTGCCAAGTAAGATCCGTAGATGCTTCGGATAGTAGACACACAGAGGTAGGGGAGTCATACTTTTCCAAATCAATGGAATACAGGTTAGATTTTCTTGAACCTGCCAGCAACTCATCTCCATTTTTGGTTAAAACGGAACATTTGTTCTTTTTGAACACTACCTGTAGGTCTTTATCACAGAACTGTCCAATGCTGAACAAATTATGACCCAACCCTTCAACATAAAAGACTTTCTTGATCTTGATGTGCTTCTTCTCTATGTCTCCATACCCCATTATTGGTGCAACATTTTCGTTCCCAAATCGTTCATTCCCGGAGTACTTAGGAACATAATTCTTGAGAAGACCTTTGTTGCCAGTCATATGTTTGGTACAATCGGAGTCTAGGTACCACAAGTGAGGCGCCTGCAAAAAGAGAGGAAAGCACGTTTAGGTCCCCATATATGAATGGGTCCTTGAATGTTAGTTCCTACAAGTGAGTGAGTTATGCTCATATTAATTTCAGAGGACGAAACTTCTAATGATCTATTCTTAGGGAGCCAAGTTTGCCTGATCTTTGGGTTAGAAGAAACAGATTTCGATATCATTGGTTTGTTCTGAAGTTTTGTGATCACTGTTGGTATGACAGTTGATGACGTCGTAGATTTAGGATTCGATCGAGTTGCGGAAGTGGTATGTTTGCGAATCCTTATTGGTGAGGAATTCTGAAGAATTGGTTTTGACCTAAGGACATCAACTGGTTTATGAAAAAACTGGTTTCTTTGGAGCAGTAGGTGGTATCACTCGTTGTGGTTGTGTCGGCTTGGGTTTGGAAGGTTTATCATTTTTGGACGATTGATTGCATGAGCGTTTTTGGGAAAACAGGTGATGTTCATGAGCACTCCATGCCTTTTTGAATGCTCCATACCCTTGTCGTCTGTAAACTTCCAGTTCTTTGATTGTCATCAATCGTTTGGATCTGTTTAAGCGTTTGAGTGCATGTGATTGACGAGTGGTGATCCACTGATGAATGATGTGTCCTTTTGAATTTAAAAACGGGATACGGACTTGGTTAGCATAAAAATCAATCCAATCAGCACATGGCTTAATGCCTAAAGATTTTCTCAATTGATCATAACAACATTTAAATTCACTGTGTCCATGAGTACAACCATCACTCATACAAAACATGGTAGAAGCAATTTTGTCTTGCGAACAGGAATGATTATAGACAGAATCAAACATCAAAATATTTTCACAGACAAGTTTCAAATGGGAACCCTTCCTAGTGGATCTAGGAATAACTCTTTTCCATGATGCATGTATTTTACGCTCCTCGTTTCCAGGCTTCTTCACATCTGCAATAGAGGGTAAAAGATTAGAATTAAGTCGTGGTCGACTAACTGCAGCTTGTGATGATTCAGGTACGTCTAAGTGCACACGAGAAATGTGATTGGAAGTGGAAAGTTGCTTTGGTCTGTAAATCTATTTAAGCTTAAGACTTGGTACAACAGTATTATTAACAGATTTTATTTGAGTGTTACAGATTGGAGACTTAGTAGATGTATGAGTGGAATCATCAAGTTGTGAACCATAGAGAGAAAATGTGAATGGAGTAGGGAGTTGCATCTCTTCTTGGATCTGCTTGATTTATTCTTTTAGAGCAAACTGTTTCCTGCATAATTCGTCTATGATCTTTTCATCATGAGCAAAAGACGTCTTAATGTGCTGTTGGAGAATGGTATTTTCTTGCACCAAAGAAGATGTATCAAGGGAATGATGGGTAAAGGGTGTGAATACATTTTGAATGGCTTTGGCAAGGTCCTGTTGAACAAGGTGGGTAAAACAAAACTCCTGCAAGGTGTGAAACCTGTCTTGTAATTCCTTGTGAGGAATGTATTCAACTGTGAGTTTTGGTGAAATAGGAGAGTAGAGTTCATCATCAGTGTAAATAGGAGAGGTGACATCTGAATCAGTTGATGATGTGAGACAGGTGAGGTATGAGTCATTAAGATCAGAATAGTCAAATGGAATTTCAGTTCAGAGATTAAGAGTCCGTTTGACGTCTTCTTCGATGCGTTCCTCTTCTTGTCCAACAAATACCATCTGTTGACAAGATTAAGGCCTTCGCCAAACAGATTAGCATTGTAGAATTGTTTGGATGTTACCTTGCTCAAAGCATTTGGATGTTTGAAACCAAGCCCGTCGAATGTCCATCTAGAGAAAGGACGTTCCTTTTCTTTGTATTGAGAGATGGTTTTTTCACTTTGATCACGTTTGGACAGAATATATTCAAGTTCATTGATTCTGGAGTAAAGACTACTTAGTTCATTCCTAAGTTCATTTTGAGAATTTCTGAATCCTTTTCAGCACATACACATTCGGCTTTAAGATCTTGTATAATGGCATTTGTTCTATCGGTTAATTCTAAGAATTCAGATTCTTTCACAGTTAATTGAGTCTTAAAGCTAATTAGGTCATTATCTAGCTGCTTAATTACTATTTGTGCCTCTTGATCCTTGTTGTGTGAAATTTCTTCTAGAACTTGATTTCTAGCGATTAATTGTGTCACCTGATTTTCTAACTCTTTCATGCGGATTAAAATGGTTTGTATGTGTTCATGATTAAAACCCATATTATAGTTAGAGATAGAGGGTACCTTCCCGCTTTCCAGATTCTCCTTATTTGAGTCGGAGAGATCATCACCATCATCATCCTTTCTGCTTCCTTCATCATCATGAGCCATTATACAGAACTGAGCATGATCATCACCATCCAGATCACTGTCAGATTCTGTATCATCCAGAAACTGATCTTCTTCTACTAACAGCGCGTTCCCAGCCATTTTTTTCCTTGACCAGGCGGTACTTCTGCCGATAGTATTCAACATCTTTAGTTTTCTTCATTGGACAGTTCCGGATTAAGTGCACTGATCTCCCACAGTTGTAGCACTTGGTGTCTGGCTTCTTTTCCTCTTTCTTCTCCTCCCTCTGGTATCTTGGTTTGTCAATGGGAGCAACTCTTTCGGGTCTTCTACAACCTGATGTGAACCGTTGTCTGTTGTTTGTCTTGTTGAAACGGTTCTTGAAGTTCTTGTTGGCCACTGTGAGAGCTTGAAAGGCAGCTTCTATCAATCATCATCATCATCATCATGGTCAGATTCACTGAGAACCACATGTTTAAGTTTCAAAGATCTTGATGATGTTTCCTTGGGGATCCTGTTAGCTACAACCAAAGCAAGAGGGTCAGCAGTTGGTTGTTTAGGATGAGATTGTAAGATTTCATCTTGATACTGGTTGAGGTCTTCAAAGATGTTATGGAAGGTAACAGATGTGAGATTTTTGTTGATCTGTATGTATAGTCTAGCATAACCCTTCCATTCGGGACCTAGTGAATTAAGAAATACACAGTTCAAATCAAGGTCAGTTCTGATAATCTGGTTAGATCTCATTTCATTCTGCAGTTTGCAGAATCTGTCATATGTTTCCGAAAGTAGCTCGTTTTCACGGGCCTTGAAGTCATGATAGCTGTTGACTAGCTGAGTACGTTTGATGTATTCTCCTTGCTCCATGCCTTGAAGCTGTTTCTTGATCTCATCCCAGATTTCCTTGGCTACGCCCAAGCTATCTATCTTAAGATAGATTTCAGATGAGAGGCCCTGTTTGAGGTAGTACTTGGCCAGTTTCTCAGCTTTCTTTGTTTCCCTCTCAGTAGTGGTCATTTCATCATGAGTCTTCTCTCTTTCATGTCTGACAATGGCGGGATTGTTGTCTGGATTTGCTTCAACTACCCTCATGAACTTGGTGTTTCCATTGTTGATGCATTCAATCATCTTGTCACCAAAGAGTTCATTGTGTTCGAGGAAGTCCATGAACCTTCCTTTCCAGACATTATATTCCCCTCGAAACAAAACAGGAGGTTTTGTATCGGTACCAATGGACATCATTTCATTTGAACTTGACATTGTTGGTGTTTTGAAAGAAATGATCGTTCACTTGTAGGATGGTTTGATTGTTCGAAAAAGTGTGGTTCTTTTCAAACTTGATTAAAACCTTAGATGGATTGATTAAAGAGTTAAGTCTTTTGAATTTCAACTTTGAATTAGATCTTAGAAGGATTAAATTCAACTTTGAACTAGATAGACTTGAGTTAATTTAATTCACCTTTGAATTATATCTGGTTTAGATTAAATTCAATTTTGAATTAGATTGTCTGATTTGTTAAGTTCAGTTGTATTTGAATTCTTTAAGTCAAGTCCAATAGAGTCAATCACTTGTCCAGAAAGTCAAGGAATAGTCTATCAGGTGAGATTGATTATCGAATGCGATTCCTTATTGAATTCCTTGAAAACAAACGGGAAGAGTAAGGACTTAGTACTGACTATAAAAGTAACTATCGAATGCGATTCAAACCTGTTGCATCAAACACTTAGAAAATAAAAGGTTAGTACCACAATCGCATGCGATTGTCTTTAGAGTGATAATTATCAAGTGTTCTTTGAATAGCTTGGTTGTCACTGAATTAGATTACATGCGAATCACAATCCTGAGAATCAATATTCGGCTGAAAGATTATACTTGATTACCTAAGGGTAAATCACATGCAATACCCTATAGGCCGGCCGATGGGATTTCAATAAAATCAGATTGTGGTTCTATAAGCCTTGAGTTTCAATCGCATGTGATTGGGAGACCTCGGCTGATAGAATGTGTCACTTGGTAACCTAGGTTGATAGAATGCTATAAGCCGCCTCAAGGGTCAATCGCATTGACCCAAAATCCGGCTTATAGGATCTGATATGTCCCTATCAGATCTGGAAGCCTTACCTCTTGTGGTGTCTACCCACTTGTACCTTGATTCGTATGTGTAGTACTTGAGTTGCCTTGTAAAACAATTAAACTTGAAGAATAAATATTTATTTTAATTAAAAATGAATTTATCTTCTTCAAATATGCATTTATGTCTCAAGAACACCATAAATGCTTAATTTCCAGAAAATTAAATGTCAAGAAATCTAGCATTTAATGAAATTTTGGACATAATATTTTAAGGCTTCACTCGGTTTTGAAGAGTTACACCTGGGTGTAGGATCAACCAGTTCCCATACTTGGTTATCTAACATGGATTACATCTCACTCTCCATTGCTTCCTTCCACCTAGCAGACTCACTGCCCTCTACGGCTTCCCGGTAGTTGGTTGGTTCATCATGATCCACCAATATGTCATTGCTCTCAAATATGAGAAACCCATATCTCTCTGGCTCTTGACGTGGTCTACCGGACCTACGAGAAATTAATGAAGTGTTGTCAGGTACCGACGCATCCTCTTGCTCGGTTTCAACCACTTCGGGTTGATTGCTAGTGCCGACACTTGTCCCTTCCCCATTGGGTTCTTGAATTTCTTCAAGATCAATCCTCTTAAGCGATTGCATGGATATGAGTTCCCTTTCAAGGAACACGGCCCTTCTCGCGATAAACACTTTGTTTTCGGAAGGTTTATAGAATAAATATCCCATGCCTCCGGTTGGATACCCAATGAAGTAACACCTTTCAGACCTAGGTTCGAGTTTGTCCTCTACCTCTCGTCTCACGAAGGCGGGACATCCCCAAACCTTGAGATATGCGTTCTTAGGAGCAAATCCATGCCACATCTCATAAGGTATCTTTTGGACCTTTTTGGTCGGTACGAGGTTAAGGATCCTAACCACCGACTCGAGAGCGTACCCCCAAAAACTTATCGGTACTTCCGTGCGACTCATCATCGACCGGACCATATCCAACAATGTCCGATTCCTCTACTCGGCGACACCATTCAATTGTGGGGTCCTAGGAGGAGTTAATTGTGAAATAATCCCACAACTAACTAGATGATCACGGAACTCTAAGCTCAAGTATTCGCCTCCCCTATCGGAGCGAAGTACTTTGATAGTCTTGCCCAATTGATTCTGGACTTCATTTTGGAATGTCTTAAAGACCTCAAAGGCCTCAGACTTTTGCCTAATCAAGTAGACATATCCATATCTACTGAAATCATCAGTAAACGTAACGAAGTATCTTGAGTTGTTCCTTGTAATATGCTTGAACGGACCGCATACATCCGTATGCACTATTTCCAGCAAGTATTTAGCCCTTTCACCCACTCCGGTAAAGGGTAACTTAGTCATCTTGCCAAATAAACAAGATTCGCATGCTTCACTTGACCCGAGGTCAAATGATTCCAAGATCCCATCCGCTTGGAGCTTGGTGATGCGTTTCTTGTTTATATGGCCAAGACGGCTATGCCATAAGGAAACTTATCCAAACCATTTTTGGATCCAGAATCAATGTTCATGATTGCTCTATTATTTTCTATGTATGCATCGGCTTCATATATACCACAACATGGAGAAGCTTTAAAATAACAAACATCATTTTTAAAGCATAGAATAAAACCATTTTCAAATTTAAACAAATATCCATCATCATACAAAGCATAAAGAGATAAAATGTTCTTGCCACAAGTGGCGAATAGCATACATCCTTTAAAATAATAGTAAAGCCGGTCTTGAAAGTAAGCTCCACGCTCCCTTTCTCTAACACTGGGACAACCTCCTTGTTTCCCATGCTCAGCTCCAGCTCCCTATCTCTCAGCCTTCTACTTCCCTTTAGCACCTGCACCATATTACAAATGTAAGTGCCACAGCCGGTATCTAAAACCCAGTCGTTAGATGTATAAGTATGATGGAGTTCAATCACAAACGTACCTGAAGTAAAAGCGCCCGCTCCCGAAGCTCGTAGCTTCTATAGGCCCTCTAGGTACTTAAGGCAACTCCGGCTCATGTGTCCCTTTGCCCCGCAGAAGAAGCAAATCGCCTCCTCCGGAGTCTTAGCTTGAGGGATAGGTCCCTTTGGCTTTGGCTCCGGGGCAGGGTTCGGCTTGGGAGCCCCAACCTTACCCTTGCCTTTCCTTTTCGGGGTAGAGGCTGGTTTCTTCCTCTTCTTGGACTCACCCTCCTTGATGGCCAAGACGGGAACGGAGGTGGAGGTCTTTTGCTTGGTCATGTTGGACTCAGCATTCCGCAGCATACCATGCAGCTCCATTAGGGATTTGTCCATCCCGTGCATATGATAACTCACAACGAATTGATCATATGACGGTGGGAGAGACCGTAGAATCAAGTCTACCGCCATCTCTCTTGTGATGGCAAATCCCAACCTCTCGAGGCGTTCCACCAATGCTTTCATCTTAAGAACGTGGTAGGACACGTTCTCGCCCTCTTGCAACCGGCAACCGAGAAGGTCGTTGAGACAACCATACCGTTCTTGCTTGGCTTGTTGTTGGAACATGTCTGACAACTCACGCATCATGTCATAAGCACTCAAGTGCTCCATCGACTTTTACAAGTCGGACCTCATAGTGCTAAGCATGAGGCAAGTAACCTCGGGGATGTCTTTAAGGCGTTTCTCATAAGCCTCTTTCACGACCCTACTCGCGTTGGATGCAGGGACCTCGGGGATGGGTTCCTCACTGGTGGCTAACTTGTCCTCATGATGGAGGACTATCCGAAGTTGCCTTGACCAATCCATAAAGTTGGTCCCATCGAGTTTATCCTTCTCGAGAAACACTCTTAAGGATATGTTTGATGTGGTGTGGTTGGTGCTAGTTGATGCCATCTATTAAAAAGCAAAGTAGAATGGTTAGTTTGATTGAAATCCTCGTTAAAATAACTACCCCAAATGTTTAATGAAAAATAACTATTTTAACAAGGGCTAAGAACCTTATTTCACCTTGCACCGTGACGGGTTTTTCTGTGGATCACGTGGCAAAGCTATTTAGGCCGGATACCATTGACCGATTGCAATCCATTATTGCAACTCTTAGTTCCTTGCGGGATCCCACTCGACAACCATTGTGCCAAGTTCGGCATGTTTGATCCCTCCACACCAATCTCAAAGTAATATTTTACATGACCTCGGCTAGAGCTCGACGACCATATGAAATATTAATTTGAAATCGTAAATCAACCATCAAGATACACGGTGGTACTCTAGCCCAATGGTCGACTCGGCTACAGCTCGAAAATCGACCTTGCGAGTTGCCACACGCGCCTTCCACGCAGCTCATGCAAAGGCAATCTCGGCTAGAGCTCAACGATCAACCCTTACACGGCTAGATTCGGGCGGTGTCATCTTATGGGTGATGTGCGATTTACATTTAGAAAACGGGATTTAGTTTTCCCGGTTAAAAAACCATTTTGAGTTTGATTAACAAAAAGTGACAAAAACCAAACGTTTTCACTAATCGGATACTAAACCAATTTTAAATCCGTTTGTTAATCAAGTGTGCGCGCGAGAGTTGTTAAACCATTTTTAAAACTCTTGGGTTTTATTATTTATCAAAAATTGTCTAGCATGCATTAGTCCTACAACTCATGCATAAACAATATATAATAAAACCATCACACGCATACACAAAGTTGGTAACCATGCCACTAAAACCTATGTGTTTTTCCCGTGAGCCACTACGGGAAAAACAAGTCATCTAAGGACAAAACTCCTTGACTTGGATGTGCTCCCACTAAACCCGCCACCTCCATTGGGCCTTCCGGATTCGTGTTCACCAAGACGTCATTCCAAGGACTCCCGATGGTTGCTCCATATTACAATTACATAGAAAATAAATAATTGGCATACAAGCCACAAATACCTATTTTCTAGTACAAATACATAACATGGAATATTTAAATGACATGCAAGCCACAAAACGAATTACATACCAAATAAATAAATAAATTATTATTACAAACCATTGTGACAAAAAGTCACCAAATGAATGAATAATAATAAAAACATACAACCAAACATCCAAATGGTCTATGGCATTTTCTAGGGTTACCAACATCACTAGAACATACAAAGTTCACTAAAGAACAAACAACAACAACATGGTGTGCCACACAAAACCATGCAAACTTATGTATAATGGTTAAGATTTTTACAAAAACACTTAAGGCACTAAAAATCCCATGTACTTATGCATTAGTAACACCAAACCATCTTTGATGAAACATGTTCATAAATACATAATGTAAGTATATGCAACTACCATTTTCATGCCAAAATAATAATCCACATATAAATACACCAACCATTATACAAGGCAACTTAATAAAACTAAATTTAAATTTCTGGACAAAAATTCCACAAACCAAAATTCAGTGCCAAAACCCCAAAAATAATTTTTGTTTAAAACAAGGTTTAAAAAACATAATCTGTATAGTGCAGTTCCGCGCCGCGTAACACCAAGGGTTCCGCGCCGCGGAAACCGACGAACAGAAAACAAAAAAACTTTATTTTCGGGTTTTTCAGGCCACCATGTGCAAATACAGTATAGAGGTGGCTCTGATACCACTGTCGGGGTTCTATGAGCATAGCGGAAGCAACAAGACAACATGTAATAAACAAGAACAAAACTAACAAAACATAAAACCCCAAAATGGACCAAACTCTATAACATGATATTTGCAACATGAAAAGATGAAGGAATAAAAATTATACCCTTGCTACTTTGCTCCAGAAAAACGTGGATGTGGTGGTGATGACTTAGAATACCAAAGTAGCCTCTCTCTATTGAAGTCCACCCCGGGTATAGTCCTTCTCCTTGTACTAGCAAGCTTGTGGAAGCTTCAAAGACTTGAACTTCCTCAAGAACAGCCAAAATGAGCAGAAATTCGGACCACTAAGAAGTACCCACACAAGAACACTCTAAGAGAACTTTTACTAAGTGAATATTGTGTGTTTTGCAAAAGGATAGAATGAAAGGCAAGAGAGAGCTTTTTTAAAAACCCAGAGATGCCTTTTAGTCTCCCCTGGCCGGCCTCAGAGTTCTGCACAAGAGAGCCCAACCATTGGGCAAGAGTGGAGGTGGAGAATCTAATCATTGCATTCAGTCTAACAGAATTCCGCGCCGCGGGCCCGTAAGGTTCCGCGCCGCGGAAGTTCGCGTCGCGTATCCTTAAGTGCTCCGCTTCGTGGTATTTGCCAGCACACCAATCTTTCCATTTTGACACCATTGGTCCCTCCATCTTTTAGGCTGTCGAGATAGGTCCCCGGTGTGTGACCCAATAGGCCCATACATTATTGGTAGTGATCCAAATGGCATACGTGTGTCATCGGGCATACTCCAATAGTCCTCTTATTCAAATCTCTGTAATCAATACACATACGGAGAGTTCCATCATTCTTCTTTACAAACAATACCGGTGCACCCCACGGCGAAGAACTCGGACGAATAAACCCCTTGTTTAACAACTCTTGAATCTGAGTCATCATCTCCCGGATATCTGAAGGAGCTAAATGATACAGAGCTTTAGCAATCGGTGTAGTACTCGGTACCAACTCTATCTTATACTCAACATCCCGTACAGGTGGCAATCCTGGTAGATCATCTGAAAACACTTCAGGATATTCAGAGATAACTCGAACATCAAGAATAGGTCGTTTCTCCTTCTTCACGTCGATGACATAGGCCTGAAAAGACGCACACCCTTTGGCTAGAGATTTTCTAGCCTTAATAAACGAGATGATTGGAAAAGAAGATCGAGATCTATCCCCACGAGCCACGACATGCGACCCGTCAGCCATAGGAATAGTAATGAGTTTCTTGTGACACTAGATACTAGCTCTATGGAGACTTAACCAATCCATGCCTAGTACTAAGTCAAACCCCGGTATAGGCATTAGCAAACAGTCTACAGGCAAACTAGTACCATCAATGTCTATCGATACCCCAGTCACATAAGAAGTTACAGGAACTATCTTACCATCTGCTATCTCTACTTCTAAAGGAGTAGTAATCACAGAAGCAAGCAGTTTCAGTTTGTCACATAAGGATACAGATATAAAGGATCTATTTGCACCAGAATCAAATAACACACGGGCAGGCGCAAAATTTACAATAACCATACCTGTTATAACATCACTGTTCTCCGCAGCCTCAGGAACAGTCATTTTGAAAGCTCTCCCTTCCGCAGAAGGTGCAGTCTTTCTCTTATGACCTGCAGAAGACGATCCCCCGACAGTCGCTACCCCCTGCCCCGTCCCTGCTGATCTCGGTTTCGTGCAAGCTCCAGCTCTATGACCCTCCTCATGGAAGTTCCAACAAACATTTGTTTTAAACTTACAATCTGATGGCTCATGACCCATCCCACCACAACGTAAACACTTTCTAGTCTGTGGTGTGCACGGACCTGTATGACGAGAATTGCAAGGTCTACACCATGCTTGTTCTGATAAGATCCTAAACCTTTTGATTTTTTATCACCCCGGTTCTGATTGTTCTGCCACTTACCTTTATTTTCACCCTGACTTCCACCGGACTTGTGAGATGACCCTTTCTCACGATTCATTCTTTCTCGAGCCCTCACGTCACCTTCTGCAGCCCGAGCAACAGTAAATGCCTGTACCAACGATGTTTCCATCCGGGTGTTACCCCGATATTCAGGTAACAGAGCTTGAACGAAATGATCTATCTGTGATGGTTCATATGGTACCCATTTCTTAGCAAACCTCATCTTTTCATTAAACTTTGTACTCAGCTCATCAACCGACATTTTATCATCTTGAGCTAAGTCCATAAATTCTCGCTTTACCTGGGCCAAATCGTAAGTATTGCAGAACTGTTCACCGAATTTGGCTTGAAATTGATCCCAAGTAACAGAATTCACAACCTCCCTGGATAGATGTGCAGTCAAAGAATCCCACCAGGTTGCAGGTTGCAGCTTGACCCTTTAATCTCCGAGTTGCAAACTTAACTCTATCAGCTTCTTCACAATTGCAGGCATCCAACGCCTTAACAGTTTCTCTTAACTAATTCAGAGTAACATTCGGATTAGAACTCCCAGAGTACGTACTCCGGCGGTTGGCAATCCATGAAATCCTTGTATTGACACCTCGGTCTAAAACTTCCTTGATTAGGATACCAAGGAATGAAGAAATTCTGCTGTTGGGATTGCTGTTGTTGTTAGGGTTGTGATACAGGTGGAAAAGACATATATGGTAAAGATCCAAACGGTGCTGACACTATACTGAAGGGTGCAACTGAATAAATAGGATGTGGTATGGATTGCGTAAACATAGCTGATTCTTGAGGCATGTGAATAGTCTGAGTTGGCTGAGAAGACTGAGTATGATGTTGCTGCTGTTCCAACTCCTGAACTCGATCTCTCAAAGTTTGCAGAGTCTCTTCCAATGGCAAGACATAATCCTGCTGATCAGATTCATCATTATGAGAGATTCCAGCTTGGTTGTGCTGCTCATTCACTGTAGTAGAGGACAAGTTGTTTCTTCTGGGGGACATAGGGGTAGTTGTCAGATTCACGTTATCAGCCATTTCTGTTCTATACACAATATTTCACCAGTTGTTAGATATAATCTGTTAGTATAAATACACTAACTACCCTCAAAGCTACACTACTAATTACCCACCCTGGGAATACTGGACTGACCAGAGCCTCGGTTCGAGTATTGCATAAATCATTCATGCAAATCCTCAAACCAGGGCTCTGATACCAATTTTATAACACTGTACTTTTTAATTAACATAAAATAGCGTCCGGAAGCTTAATACATATAATTATAACAAAAATTAAAGATAAACACAACTTTGACTGGTTATCCTTTACATAAAATGTCATTTACAGTGTTAATTACAAAACAGGCTCTATCCAAAATTTTGACATCAGATAAATGGTGCGCCCAAATTCCCAGTCTTCAGCACCATTACTCACCAGTGAGTCTGCAAAACAATCTAGTGGGAAATTAGCACAAAGCTAAGTGAGAGAACAAATATCTAAACACACACAAGGCAAACATGCCCAAAACATAAGGCTTATAAATCAAGGAGAACCGGTGGTGTTGCAACCACCTACAACCAAGGTCGGCCAAAACCAAGGTTTACCGATGGCTCAGTTACATGGACAACAATATTAGCACCATTGAATACAACAAATGCAAATCAAACCGTGTGCTAATACTATATACCCCTAAACCAAGCCCAGCCGAAAATCCCCCACGCTGATCTCCAAAGGTAACATGTATACATATTCAAAATCAAGACATACAGTCCAATGAGCAAGTAACAATAGGATATCATATCCTGTATATCAGTAGATATAAATCCACTCACCACAGTCTGCACTGTTGTGACACACTCAGGAATCTATATCACTGAGTCTTTTCAGTTCCTGAGATTAAATAAACACAAGTCAGTATTCAATTCATAATACTGATTCATAATAAATAACACATTTATTCATACATCACATGTATATACTCATATCACAGATATACATTAAAATTCATACATAATATCTGAATTTCTCAAAGGAAACTTAAGAATCCCAAACCTCAAAAATATTATACAGAATTCTCATAATTCCGAATCCATGTTGAAATTCCGATCAAGCAAAGGCATTCCATTTGTATCAATTCCGGTTGAACCCGGATTCCGAGTGAATTGTCCAATTCCGAGAAAATTAGCAATTCGTAGAAAGTAGGCAATTCCGAGAAAATAAGCAATTCCGAGACAATATGCAATTCCGAGACAATATGCAATTCCGGTAAAATAAGATTCCGATAGATCTCAATTCCGATAAATGTCTAATTCCGATAAAATCAAATCCGATAAAAGTGTTAAGGCATTTTATCATTTCATAAGTCCATATTGTCGGAATCTATCACATTCCGAGAAAACTGATCGGTATTCAAGTATTCCGATAGATTCAAAACCCCAATTCCGATAGAATCATAACTTAGATCAATTTTCGATTTCTAATCAAATTATCACCTGATTTCTAAAATGCAATTGTTCCAAGTTTCCAGAATTATTCTAAGTACATAAACAATCATATATTCATAATAAATTCTAACATGCAATATCCTAAGATCATCAAATAACCAAGAAACAATCGGAATTCATATTAACTCAATAAAACCGAATAAATTAACAATCAACAACTTTGAATTCAGTATTCTAACCTTGTGCAACAGTTAAAACAGAATCCAATTTCAATTAATTCAGTGTTGGCTAATTGTTTTGATGATCTCTTCTTTTCTTCGATTCAAAGCCGAGAGCATCCAATGAAAACACACACATACACACTTTTGGTTTAATCCTTGTTTTGCATGCAATTAAAGATGAGGTGGTGTTTTGGTGACTAAACTTCACCAAAATCGGCCAACTCACATTCCACTAACAATTATTTAATTAATTAACAATATTCCTAATTAACAATTGATCACATACTAACTAAAAAATAATAACAATTAAGTTTCACTTAATCAAATATTAATCCCAAAATTAACTTAATTAATTACCTCATAATTCTAGGCCGGTTAAGAGGGTGTTACACAAAACACGGTCGATGACTAACCAACTCACCAACCACGTTCGATGCTAACTAACTTTCACACACAAACACCAAATCGATGGTGTTTTTCAGTTTTGAAGATCAAAATCTAAGATCTACAATGTTCTTCCTGTTCTTGTGTCAACCAGTTGAATTTTCAGAACTCCATCAAATCGATGTCAGTTAATTGCAAATAACTCAGTTTCTTAAATTCATTTCAAATCGACAATAATCAAATCACAATTATGTGAGATCGATGGATGAACAGTGACTTCGTAAAACCAAATTTCCACGTTGATTTTATCCAAAATCGACCGGATCTCCATTTTAGATGAATTAAATTGTAATCTGATTCAGTGGAAAACAAAAATCATACTGAAATTGCTTCAAATCTGATCGATCAGCCATTTTAAATCAATGATAAGCACTGTCGAACTTTCTACAGTGCAATCGAAGACACTACAGTGCTTTCACCGTAGAAAACAGCAGATTCGATGATATTTTCCATTATCTACGATCGATGATTGAATGTTTGAGCAATTCAAGAGCCAAATTCTAAGAGCTTTGGCTCTGATACCAATTGAAGGTCCCGAATATACGGATGAAGTTTAGCCTGAGAGAGAAACACACACAAACACTATAGACAAAGTGTAATTATGATTGCCAAAACTTGAGATTACAAGGAAGCCAAAGGCTTATATAGCCATCGGCTATATTTACATTTAACACCCTCACTTTTAATATTTCTAACAAATAAAAGAAGATACTTGAAATGATAAATAAAATAGTATCCTAAGAAAGAAGATACTTGAAATGATAAATAAAAGAGTATCATAAGTCTGACAATGAAAATATAATTTTTTAATTTATTCAATTTGTTCTACATGTTTACATAAATAACTTTGAAAATTGTATCTATTAAATTATTTGAATAAATGATTTTGTTAAAATATTTTAGTATTAACAAACTGAATAACCTGAAAAATAAAAATCAAAGAATATGCATGACTTAAGATTTTTTACGTTAAACAACTAATTCTAAAGACATTAGAGAAAATAAATGGACATTATTGGTGGAAATATTTGAAAAATAGAATAGAACATCATAACACTATTCTTTTAAAGGACAAAAAGTGTGTGATTTTTAAAAATAAAGGACTATGTTTTTTATTTTAAACTTAAATGATCAAATTTGAAATAACCTGAATTGTAAAAAGGACGAGTTGTTCAATTCACTGATGTAACACCCCAAAATGGGGCCTAGTTGTAAACTGTTGTAACTGTAGCTCAAATAGTTGTACGTTGACTTTAATTGGTGTCTTGTTGTTAAATGTAGTAACATGTTGTTAAATGGTGTCCTAAATGTTAATTGGTGTTTTAAACATGAATTGGTGCTAATTGGTGTTAACTGGTGTTAATTGTGGATAAAAATGTAGTATTGTGGAAATTGTTATAAGTTGACCAAGTTGACAAATAGTTGAACGGTTTTGGATAATGGTTCCAAAAATATCTCCGTTAGTTGAAACGGATAACCCTAAGTTGTGTTTTAAGTTGAATAGGAGAACGAAATACCCGAGATGGGGTATTAACTTATTAAGGTCGGCCTAAAAGCCTCCCTTATCCCCTGTTGACATATTCCAACACACTACATACACACATACGTACGTGAAACACACACACATAGACCCTTGCTAATTTGAAGAAAGAAATCAAGTTAGATTCAGAATTAGAAGCATAAATCTGGGGTTTGTTGATCCTTGTAGCTGAGTTCATCTCTTTCTTGTAAGTTTTCTTGTCAAACCTATTTCTTCATGTTCATGTGTGTGTGGTGTTAGATTTGAAGATTTAGATGTGTTGTTGTGTTGTTTTTGTGACCAAATCATGTTAGGAAGTTTATGTATATGTTAGACAACTTGTATAAACACTTGAATATGGATTCAAGTTGAATTTTGGGTCAAAAACCCGTAAAACCGTAGCTGTGCTAGAACAGAGCAAGAACACACTGTAAATGTGGTTCCTACGGGCGTAGTATAATGTTACTACGGCCGTAGGGTGTTGTCGATGTTACTACGGTCGCAGTAAATGGTTGCTATGGCCGTAGGATTGAATTCAAGAGGGTTACCACCCACGGGTGATGGAAACAAGACTACGGGCGTGGGTATATAACCTACGGCCGTAGTTACCCAAAGGATACCTACTACGGGCGTAGGATATGGTTACTACGGCCGTAGGTCATGGTTCTTTGGCAAGAACTGCTACGGGCGTAGTCTATAAATACTACGGCCGTAGTACGTGTTGGGAAGTTGTCCTGCGGGCGTAAGAACATGTTCCTGCGGCCATAGGAGGCTGTCAGAAGCCATGTTGACCTTTTGTTGAGACTGTTGTTAGTGCAGTCTACTGTAGTGTATACTAAGGGGTGTTTATCTATGTTTATTGGTGTTAGGTGACTCGGATGATTCTGTGTGCTCTTGGGATTCCCGATTGCATATCTGCCTCTTGTAGTTTCGAGGTGAGTACCGGTTTCCCATGAGTCTCAGTAGGTAAGTTATCTGTGGTACTTGTTGACATGTGAATTGGTGTGTTGATACGTGAAAATGGAGGTATGTTATGATAGAGTTGTACAAGCATGCTTATTATTGATATGAAAGATATTGTTGTGGTTATATGCGCGCATGAACTGGATCCTTATTGGATCAGCTATTTGTTTATGAAGTTATGTCCGGACACTGAATTGAAGAACACGGAGGTCAGTCAGGTAGACGGGTGTTAGTATCTGGCTGGGTTCCCAGGGTCCTTAGGGACTACGGATTGGGGAACTAACGGTACTCAAGTAGTATACACTTGGGTAGGGCTCTGCAGGCCGCCGTTCCTCTATGGGACTGGGTTCCTTGATAGATTCGAACCAGCATGAAAGATGTGGTGTACCACGTGGACTGCTGTTGGGTTGTTGAGTGGGGTTGGCTTCCCTGCAACATACGACTACTGCTGACACGTTTGGCTCGCCTAAATATGATAGGATAGCCCTGTGTGCTGTTCTGATACATGATAGCCTGCTTATTGTTGCTTATGTGTAATTGGTGCTTACTAGCTAGTTGTAGCTAACGGTGCAAGATTTATCTTTTTCGCAGGTTGATGCTAGAGGCCTGGTAAGGCGGGTACTGATGGAAGCTTTTGTTGTATATATCTTTTGGGGAACACGTTGCTGTATGTATGGATCCGATGGTCGGAAAACTTGTAGGTAACGCTTGTAGTAAACGAGCTTGGCTTAACTTTTGATGTAATTAATTAGACGAGTTAAATCAACGTTGCTTTTGAAATTGGTGTTTATTTCCGCTGCAATGCTTTTGATAATCGATGTTTAAAAAGTTTAAATTAACTCTAATTTTTAAGATCGTTAGGGGTGGCGTTACAAGTAGGTATCAAATCCTACGTTTGTGGAATTGGGTACTCGTTGAAGTATTCAATCTCAAGCTCGGGTTCGACCATCTATAAGTGTTCCTATCGGGGTAATTGGGGTTGAGTTGAGCGTTATGTGGCTGTCCTATGTGATAGACTAACTGTAGAATTTGTAAGTGGTGAATAAATGGTGTACTAACTGTGGTCTATGTGTAATTAGTAAGTTGAGTAGAAATGGCCGAACGTAGAGCTATGACAGAAGAGGCTCTCAAACGAATGAAGGACGAGGCCTCAAGTGAGCGACGGGAAGCTGAGGACGAGGTTTCTCAGCATAATGTAGAGCCGCCAAGGCACGATCAAGAGCTGGCGGCATATGTTAGATTGTTAGAGGAGGAGCTCCGATTGACGAGGGAGCTATTACAGAACGCTCTGGCAGGAAAGAAACCAGAGAAGTGCTCGTACAAGAAGTTTATGTCTTGCGGGCCGAAGGTTTACGAGGGTAGTGATAATCCCTCTGAGACTATTCGTTGGTTACGTGAGACGGATCAGGTGTTCGAAGCTTGTGAATGTGAACGTGAGCTCCGCGTCAGATATGTTGTTCGGATGTTGAAAGGGCCAGCTATGGATTGGTGGGATACAGTGAAAGACACGTTGAGCCCGGAGGTGATTGATGCTCTGACTTGGGAGCAGTTTTCTGAGAAGTTGAAATCTAAGTATTATACAGATTATGATCTGGAGCGACTGGAGAACGAGTTCAGTAGTCTCCGTAAGGGGGACAAGCCTGTTGAGGACCTTATTCATGCTTTTACGGATAAGGTTAGATTCATACCGCATTTGGTGACTGACGAAAAAGCCAAGATACGGAAGTTTGTGAACATGCTGCCACTTGATTATCGCGCTTATGTTAGAGCTGCGGCTACTTTGGATCGGGCGTTTGAGATAGCCTGACAGATTAAAGGGGGATCATGCTGCTGAGGGTCAGAAAAGGAAGTTTCAGCAGTTCTCAAAATTTGTGACTTCCAAGGGGCAGTCGTCGACTGGGGGAAAGCCTGATTCTTCGAAGAAGGCTAAGTTTGAGGGTTCTTGGTGCTCTCTATGTCGCACCTACCATACCGGTGATTGTTCGAAGGCCACTACTCGTTGTTTTAGATGTGGTCAGGAAGGGCACTCGGTGAATGAGTGCGAGTTTAAAGAGAATGTCTGCTATAAATGTCACAAGCCAGGGCACCGGATTATAGATTGTCGTTCAAAGACGAATGCTGGAGCTGGAGGATCTGCCTCAGGGCAGAAGAAAGACAACGTTCCCCGTACTAAAGGGCGGGCGTTCCATATGACGAAGGACGAGGCAAATGGTGCTGGGGATGTGATTACTGGTATTTTTCTTATTAACTCTACCCCAGCATGTGTATTGTTTGATTCTGGAGCTACGTATTCTTTTGTGTCTGTATCTTTCTGTGATAAACTGCAAATGCCTATATCTGTGTTGTCTAAGCCCGTAAGAATAGAGACTGCTAGTGGTAAAGTAGTTCCAGTGGTAGATAATATCCCTCAAGCGGTTATTGATATCGACGGGAGTAGTTTTCCTGTTTCTCTTCTTCTTATGCCGATTGCGGGATTCGATGTTGTGATTGGGATGGATTGGCTTAGCAAGTTGAACGCTGAGATTTTCTGTTCCAAAAAGTTGATCAAAGTTCCTTTACCTGACGGGTCATATGCTGTGGCTCGTGGGAAGGCGAAAATCCGATATTCCTATCATTTCTCTTATGAAAGCTCGTAAGTCGGTTTCGATAGGCTGCGATTGCTATCTAGCACATGTGATTGATGCTAAATTGGAGAAACGTATCGTTCGTGATATTCCGGTGGTGACTGATTATCCAGAGGTATTTTCTGATGAGTTACCTGGGTTGCCGCCAGTTAGAGATGTTGAGTATAGAATTGATCTTGTTCCGGGGGCTACCCCTATGGCTAAAGCTCCATATCGTCTTGCTCCTTCCGAGGTTCGCGAGATGATGACTCAGATTCAGGATTTGCTTGACAAAGGCTTTATTCGCCCGAGTTCTTCTCCTTGGGGTGCTCCAGTACTATTCGTGAAAAAGAAAGATGGAACGATGAGAATGTGTATTGATTACCGGGAGCTGAATAAGCGAACGGTAAAGAACAAGTATCCTCTGCCGCGGATAGATGATTTGTTTGATCAACTGTAGGGAGCGACGTGCTTCTCAAAGATTGATCTGCGGTCTGGATACCACCAAGTGCTAGTGGCTAACGAAGATGTTCCGAAGACGGCTTTCCGTACTCGTTATGGTCATTATGAGTTTTTGGTGATGCCTTTCGGCTTAACCAATGCCCCTGCGGTTTTCATGGACCTGATGAATCAGGTTTGTCGTCCATTTCTTGATAAATCGGTGATTGTGTTTATTGACGATATTCTCATCTATTATAAGACTGAAATCCCGAACAAAGCCCACGGTACAACAAACAAAGCCCACGGTACAAGCAAATAAAGCATAAAACATGAAATCCCGAACATGGACCAAACTCTATGTAAAGAAAAGCAACTAAAGAAGGAAGAAGGTGGTTATACCTTTCTCCTAAGCTCCAGAAAACGTGTTGTCTCGTGGTGATGTAGCTCCAAGAACAATTTGCGGATCAACTAATGGGATATACCCCGGTAACACGCCAACCTCGAGAGCTAGCTCGCCTTTGTGGTACTTCACGATGAACACCACTCTGGAACAGCAACAAAACGAGACCAACTTCTGGAGAACAATCCTCTCTTTTCTCCTTCTCTTGGCCTCTTGTAACACCAAAGAAGAAAATGAAAGATTGAGAGAAAAGTGAGAGAGAACTCCAACCCCACTTACAAAATTGGGTCTCACCCTCTCTCTTGTATCCAGAATTCGTTTATTACCCAACTCCACCGCCCAAGCCTCGTGAAAAGTAAATCCACATGCAATGGTTGATTTAGGAGGTTATTTGACAAATGGCACTGGCAGGGTTTAGCGGCGCTAACCAAGAGTTAGCGGCGCTAACTCAAAAGGGTTAGCGGCGCTAACGCGCCCTGTCAGCGATTTGACACAAAGTACATGCAGCCGTAGCGGCGCTACCTATAGGACTTAGCAGCGCTAACCCCTGGTAGTTAGCGGCGCTAACGCGGCCTGCGATGTCAACTTTTGTCTTTTGCCATATTTGGTCCCTTAACTTAAGTTGCTGTCGGGTTAGACCCCGGTGTATGACCCAATAGGCCCATACATCATCAGCAGCGGTCCATATGGCGTACGTACATTAATGGGCATATTTCTAACAAACTCCCACTTGCACATAATGCACCGTACCCATGTAACCACAGACAAAGAGCGGCCTCTAGCAAAAGCATCAATGCCCCCAAGTCAGTATGGGTTCCGCTTTTATGCAGAAAACCATTACCTACAAAAAGAACGTAGAGGTCCTATTTGATAAGTGATCAATACTCCTTTTGTTCGCGATATCCTTGTGAACACGAGACATGGATTGATACGTCAATCTCCAGATCGTTCACTATTTTGTTACTCGATCTTGATTGGTGGTGACCAAAATTTAAGGACATATCTGATTCTAAATCAATATTCCTTTGCGCATGGCCATGCTTATTTTGGTGTCAGCGCCCAATCATCGAGGGGCCCAGGGATATCTCTCATACCAGAGGAACAAATCCCGTTGACTATACAACCCCATAGCATGAACCTTCTCTTACTTGGCTATTCCCTTTATAGTAGCCAGTTACGAACTACGTTTTGAAATGGCTAAAGTAAGAAAGTTTCATGCTATAGCAATTCATACATCTCGGGTCGAAGGACGTAATGATATTATCCTTCCGAGTCACTCTATGACCATGATCCATGAAGTGAACTCGGGTGTGGGTCTTCCAGTTACTTGAAACTCCTTTCAAGTACAGGTTACTGTTGCGTTTCATGCATTCAATCCTTGATTAATGCCTAACCAACACCTAACCTCAGCCTTAATTCAAGCTTCCTTCCCTTGAAGAATGACTGGCTGTGGAAATTTAGAATGTATAAACATTCTGGGAAGTGGTTAAACATGCTAAGATAGAATACAGTAAAGACCAATGAAGGTAACCGCATCATGCGTATATATAGTCTCTACTACATATCGATACAATCATCGGTTAGCAGTACTGCTTATCGTTCCCAAAGCTTATAAGTAAATCAAACATTTACTAAAATGATATACGAGCCTAGTCATAAGCATTGACAATGCTATTATACCTAGTATGAAATTCATCACTAGTATTTGACAACGGCTTAATTATGGGATCATCTATACGATATCCCTTTGTACTCTTTTGTATTTTCTTATTAAACCACTTGCAAAGTGTTTATCAGAGAGATCATATACAAGGTTATCATAGTCGTCATATCCTTAATGTTACCGAAGTCTACAATAGGATTAATGACACTAATGATTATCAAAGTCGTCATACTCTCATTGTAACCGAAGTTCATAATAGAGTTACTGACACTCACGTTAATTAGAGTCGACATACCCTAAATGTTACCAAAGTACACAATAGGGTTAACGTCACTCATTGAATCTTAATGTCGTATCTGCACCACATATTTTAATATTCAAAACTCCGATTAAAATTTGACAGTTTCATAGGTATAGATTTTCTTGCAGTACTAACTTACTCAAGACAATTCTATTTTCGTCGAACATCAAGAACATATATCAGTATTTCTTGAATCTAAAATCCACTTGATTCCATGTTTTCTTATTCATACTCATAGTACAATAATTCCATCACTAGGTTGTAAAACAACCCTAAATTAGGACATTAATTTTATTGAGCATATTTTGCTAAGAACACATGAAGCTCCCACTAGCCCTGACAAGGGTATCTGGCTTAATCTATGCTTTCTAGAAAACTCATTCCTTTGACTTTCTTGCAAAGCGGGATTACAGCCACAAGATGCAAAATTTTGCTGACTAAACTCATGGACACAATTTGGACATAATGGATATATGAGACCTCGGAACATGTTTCAAAACATTTCCTCAAATTAACCCTGCGAAGGATCTTGGTCTTCATATTTCCATGTGAACATACTTGTTTTTCCCAAAGCGACAACAATGTTCCACATAAACCAGACCTAATCTGGATATTATGGATGAATAAGACCCACGGAAAGTGCCTTAAGCATTTCCTCAACATAATCCTGCGAAGGATACAGGTCTCTTACATCCAAGTGTACTAATCTTGTTTTCATAAGGTGATAACAATATTTCACTTTATCCAAGTTATCTTCAACATAACTACTAGAACATATTTTCATATTATCAATATGAAAAGCTTTGTCTCTAGTCGGTATTTTGAAGTTGTCCATAGATGCATATATGTTAGTCCCTTCACCTTCTCGGATTACACCTTAGGTGTGGGATTAACCCAAGTCAAGTACTTGGAGGCAGCAAATTGATTACATCTATGTACACCATTCACTTCTTATATTCACTAGCGAACACAGGGTCCCACCATGTTTCCGATGAATGGTAATATCACAATGATTTACCATCAAGCTGTTGCTACTCTGATATGACAACCTCATATCTATAACAACCTTCTTGATTTCCATCAGATATAAAGAAGCAATGGATATTGTCAGGTTTTACCAGCATCTCTATGCTGATTAAGTGCTAGTGTCCACATTAGGTCTTTTATTTAAGTTTAACGTTCTTCCACTAGAATGCTTTTGTAAATTGTTCTTTCCCTTTTGAATAACCAAACATGGTTCCCATAAGTTCAAGAACAATTATCCAAAACTCGGATGAACTACTTAAATATACAAGCATCAACTTATAATTCATACATCTCCCACTTAATGTAGAATGAATAATTTTAAGTTGTGAGATTGATAAGCAAAGTACTCTTTCTAGTCAAAATCTCATTGGATGCTTAAGTTGACCATAATGTTGTGTTTCAGATTGAGAACTTGGTTCCTAAAAATTAATGTATACCAATCACATTGAATACATGTTTTAGGCCTGCCTTTTACCAGATTATCAACAAAGATATCCGGTTTTGTTTAAAGTAACATCATGTACAAAATGTGTTTCTTAGAGAAAACGAATTATGGGATAAACCCATGATTCATTTCATGTTCAAACCAATATAGATAGTAAAACTTAGTATCTATTCTAGATCTAAGAATTTACGTCTATATGCCCTTATTGATACTTAATTTCTTAAGGTTATTTCCGAACACCTCCAGGTTTCAGACACAAACCTTTTATCTAGTTAAACATTCTCTCAACAACCATCATAAAGATGGTGATGGAGAATCTTACTAGTGTCACTCTATATGGTATACTTGTACGGATTATCCACATAAGTGTGATCAAAATCCAACAAGTTATAATCCTTCCTACCAACATAGGTGAAGGATTTATTAATCATCCTAGTCCAATAAACAATATTTATATCCTTCATTTAGCCCGAGGCTAAACTTTTACAAAGATCCTAACCACATGGATCCAAGCGATGTAAATGTTGTTTACTTGGTTAAGTTTGATTATGCCATATACTAATGTATCCAAACCACTTTTGGATCTAAGAATCAATTATTTCATGATCGCCTTACTACTTATAATGAGCCTTTATGTATGCAATGATATGGATAAGTTTTGATTGGATAAAACATATCAAAATAATTTTTCAAAATTGTTTCAATTCCAAGTCATCTCCATCGTCATCAAATGTGTATTTAAGCACCATAAATGGTCAAAATAACACATAAGCTTTGACATGGATCGAATTTGAAATGAAACCATCATTATGAAAAATCTTTTAAACAAAATACATAGTACAAAATATCCATCATCTCTAAAGAACATACAATAAAGCAAGTCTTGCCACGCAGGGCGTACAAACAAAAGTAATAAATTAATCCGGAAACAATGGCGAGATCAACACTCCCAATTCTCTTGTAGAAGACAATCAACAAAATTTCTTCTTAAGAGATCCGGCTCTTCAAGCTCTTCCTTTTGTATCGAACAGACCTACACTTTGCAACAAAATAAATTTGTGACAAACGTGAGTCATATAGCTCGGGTAAACAACCCAGCTTAATAAGGAATGGCAATGAAGTATAATCATGAATGTACCTTAAGTAGGAAAATTAACTCTCTCTTGTCTGAGAAGTTTTATATCCTCTCGGCACGGAGGGCAGGCATGACGGCCCCAATCCCCAAATCTACCGCAGAAGTAGCAAACCAACCCTTGTTGAGTCTCTTTAGGCATATCATCAATATCCATAGACTCAAAACTTGAAGTAAGCTTGGATACACCAACTTCTTCATTTGATGGGATCAATTTCTTCTTCTTGGCTAAAAGTTGTTCCTTAGAGCCAAAAACAGGAGTGAATGAGGATGATTCATGCTTGGACATGTTGGATTCAACATCCTTCAACATTCCATGCAGTTCATCTATAGATATTTCCTTTCCATGCATATGATAGTTCTCTACAAACTTTTCATATGATGCGGGCAGAGACCGAAGTATGAAATTCACACCAAGCTCCCTCCCTATAGGAAAACCTAGTCTCTCCATCTGGTCCATGTATGACTTCATCTTCAAAACATGGGCACTAACACTCCCGCCTTCCCGCATCTTACAACCGGTTAGACTTTTAACGCACTCATAATGTTCTTGCCTACCTTGCTGTCGGAAAACATCCTTCAGCTTGTTAATCATGTCATACACAGTCATGTGCTCAAATTGCTTTCGCAGTTCCGAGCTCATACTTGATAACATGAGGCTAGCAACATCGTGCGTATCCCGAACACGCTTTTCATACGCGTATCGGATAGCCCATTCCGCATTGGTAGCAGGTGGTTCAGGAAGGGGTTCCTCAAGGATGTGTAACTTGGACTCGGCACGTAGGACAATCCTCAATTGCCTAAGCCAGTCCACAAAGTTCACTCTCGTGAGTTTCTCCCTTTGTAGGAACATACGTAGTGATAAGTTCGACGTGTTGTGGTTTTGATTTGACATCCTATATTAAAGTAGAGTACACGAATTAGTTGTTTGATTTAATCCTCGTTAAAATAATTACCCAATATCGTCTCGAAAAATATTTTAACAAGGGCTAAGAACCATATTTCACTCCAATCCATGACGGGTTTGCCGCGGATCACTTCATGGAGCTATTTAGGCCGATAACCATCTTACCGATTGCAATCTCTATTACAACTCTTAGGCACTTGCGGGATCCTACGACAACCATCGGTCGTTTGGCATGTTTGATCCCTACTTGCACCAATTCCAAATTAAAATTCTCGGTTGACTCGTGCTAAGCTCGACAATCACTCAAGGATTTTAATTTGCAATTGTAAATCGTCCGTCAAGACATACGGTAACAAATTCACCAAAATTGGCTCGTGCTAAGCTCGACAACCAAAATTGTGAATTTGCCACACTCACCTTCCACACAGGTTTATGGGAGTTGGCTCGTGCTAAGCTCGACAACCAAAACCCATAAATCTAGATTCGGGTGGTATCGACTTACGGATGGCGCAAGATTTACGTTTTATGAAAAACGGGCTTTTGTTTTCGGCTTGGTTACAGATTAACTTGTTTAGTGACAAAACCTATTTCCACTAGGTGAGTTAATCTTGTATGTGAGCGCGCGAGAGTTGCAAACCATTTTTACCAAATCTCTTGTGATTTTATTAATTTCGAAAAATTATCTAGCATGCGAATCCTAAGCAAACCATGCAAGAATAAAATAAAATCCCATCACACGCATATAAACGAAGTAAATTGGTAACCCTTGCCATAAATCCTATGCGTTCTTCCCGTGAGCCAAAACGGGTAGAACATGGTCAAACTAAGGGACGGAAAGTCTTCAATGCGAGCTCCCACTAGATCCGCCATCTCCAATGGACTTCACCGGCTTCTATGGACACGCTCCATCTCCTTTCCGACTCCTATTTGTGTGTCATCATCCAAATGTACAAAACATACAATAGAAAAAGAAATGGCATACAAGCCACGATAATTTCCTATTTATCTAGTACATTTACACGGATGAATGAAATGGCATGCAAGCCACAATATTATTACAAACAAAACTGAATTAATAAGTATTACAGCCCATATGTGATTAAAATCACCAAATTGCATCCAAACACACAAATACAACCACAAGGTCAAGGCAAGGTTACCAATTTCACAACAACCACATACAACCAAACATAATGGTAACTAAAATACCAAAACAAACCTGGAACAAATTTCCAGAAACAGAAAATGACCAAAATACCCGAGAACAAAACTGTTTTTAACTTTTAAAACCAAAATCGTAGCTGCGCGTTAGCGCCGCTAAGTTTAAGTAGTTAGCGCCGCTAACTGAAGACAGTTAGCGCCGCTAACCCGGTTCGAACAGAAAACAAACATTTTGATTTCGGGATTTTCAGGCCACCAAGTGCAAATCTAACATAGAGGTGGCTCTGATACCACTGTTGGGATCTCGTGGGCAACACAGCGGAAGCAAGTACAACAAACAAAGCCCACGGTACAAGCAAATAAAGCATAAAACATGAAATCCCGAACATGGACCAAACTCTATGTAAAGAAAAGCAACTAAAGAAGGAAGAAGGTGGTTATACCTTTCTCCTAAGCTCCAGAAAACGTGTTGTCTCGTGGTGATGTAGCTCCAAGAACAATTTACGGATCAACTAATGGGATATACCCCGGTAACACGCCAACCTCGAGAGCTAGCTCGCCTTTGTGGTACTTCACGATGAACACCACTCTGGAACAGCAACAAAACGAGACCAACTTCTGGAGAACAATCCTCTCTTTTCTCCTTCTCTTGGCCTCTTGTAACACCAAAGAAGAAAATGAAAGATTGAGAGAAAAGTGAGAGAGAACTCCAACCCCACTTACAAAATTGGGTCTCACCCTCTCTCTTGTATCCAGAATTCGTTTATTACCCAACTCCACCGCCCAAGCCTCGTGAAAAGTAAATCCACATGCAATGGTTGATTTAGGAGGTTATTTGACAAATGGCACTGGCAGGGTTTAGCGGCGCTAACCAAGAGTTAGCGGCGCTAACTCAAAAGGGTTAGCGGCGCTAACGCGCCCTGTCAGCGATTTGACACAAAGTACATGCAGCCGTAGCGGCGCTAACCTATAGGACTTAGCAGCGCTAACCCCTGGTAGTTAGCGGCGCTAACGCGGCCTGCGATGTCAACTTTTGTCTTTTGCCATATTTGGTCCCTTAACTTAAGTTGCTGTCAGGTTAGACCCCGGTGTATGACCCAATAGGCCCATACATCATCAGCAGCGGTCCATATGGCGTACGTACATTAATGGGCATATTTCTAACACAGTGATGGCGTGAAAGTTGATTCAGCAAAAGTTGAAGCAGTTATGAATTGGGGAGTTCCTCGAACTCCTTCTGAAGTTAGAAGTTTTCTCGGGTTAGCTGGTTACTATCGGCGGTTTATCCGCGACTTTTCTAAGCTTGCGGGTCCTTTAACTAAATTAACTCGCAAAGATGTTGCATTCGTTTGGGCGGAAACTCAAGAACAAGCGTTTCAGTCTTTGAAACGGCTACTGTGTGAAGCTCCAATACTTACCTTGCCAGAGGGATCTGAAGACTTCATTGTCTACTGTGATGCTTCGTATTCTGGATTGGGGTGTGTACTGATGCAGCGAGATAAAGTGATTGCCTACGCTTCAAGGCAATTGAAACCTCATGAAGGCAATTATCCGACTCATGATCTTGAGATGGCAGCGGTGGTGTTTGCGTTGAAATTGTGGAGGCACTATCTCTATGGCACCAAGTGTGTGGTCTGTACGGATCACAAGAGCCTGCAATATGTGTTCACGCAGAAAGAGCTCAACATGAGGCAACGCAGATGGCTCGAGTTGATAAAAGACTACGATTGTGAAATTCGCTACCATCCTGGTAAGGCCAACGTGGTGGCGGATGCTTTGAGTCACAAGAGCTCTACTGCTGATGCTAGATTTATGAAACTTACTGTGGTTCCTGATATCATTGCTCGATTGAAGGAAACGCAGCAAGTGGCGTTGCAAGATGATAATCTCAAAACCGAAATGATGAAAAAGCTGAAAGATCAACTTGTTGATGATACTCGCGGACTAAAGACATTTCAGTCTCGCGTGTGGGTACCTCTTCATGGTGATAATCGTGAGCTGATACTGTAGGAAGCTCACAAATCTAGGCTGTCGGTTCATCCGGGCAGCACAAAGATGTATCATGACTTAAAGGCATTGTATTGGTTGCCTACTTTGAAGCGAGATATTGCTTCTTTTGTGGAAAAATGTCAGATCTGCGCGCAAGTTAAGACAGAACATCAGAAGCCTTATGGCAGTTTGCAGCAACTTGAGATCCTTGAGTGGAAGTGGGATCACATTACGATGGATTTTGTGACGAAATTGCCGAAGACCCTTAGGGGTCATGATGCTATTTGGGTCATTGTCCATAGATTGACCAAAAGCGCTCATTTTCTAGCTATCAGCGAATCTACTCCGCTGGAGAAGTTAGCAAAGTTGTATGTAGATGAAGTGGTGTCACGACATGGTTTGCCATGTTCAATTGTGTCTGACCTTGATGCGAGATTTGCTTCACATTTTTGGCAGAGTTTGCAGCATGAACTTGGTACACGTGTTCATTTGAGCACGGCGTATCATCCGCAGACAGATGGCCAGTCAGAAAGAACGATTCAGACGCTGGAGGACATGCTTCGCGCATGTGTTCTTGAATTTGGTGGCGCGTGGGATTCTCACTTGCCGTTGGTCAAGTTTGCTTATAATAACTCGTTCCATTCCAGTATTGGGATGCCACCTTATGAAATGTTGTATGGGAGGCGTTGTCGTACTCCCACCTGTTGGTTAGAACCCGGTGAAAAGCAGTTTGCCGGACCTGAGATTGTTCAGATTACGGCAGATAAAGTGAAGATTGCGCGGAAAAAGCTCAAAGTGGCCCGCGACAGACAGAAAGTATATGCTGACCCTAAGCGTAGACCAGTTGCCTTCCAGGAGGGCGATCGGGTGTTCCTGAAAGTTTCTCCTTGGAAAGGTGTGATTCATTTTGGTAGAAAGGGCAAGTTGAGTCCACGTTATATTGGTCCATTTCGGATCATTCGCGTGGTTAATGATCAGACGGTTACGCTAGAGTTGCCTCTAGAGCTTTCTGGAATTCACAACACGTTCAACGTGTGTTATCTGCGTAAGTGTAAGGTGGTGGAGAACCAGATTCTGCCTCTACAGGAATTGAAGGTTGACGCTTCAAAGCGCCTAGTTGAAGAACCTGTTGAAATACTTGGTTCTAAAACCAAGAAGTTGCGCAGAAAGATGATTAAACTGGTGTTAGTCAAATGGAAGCATAACCTGGGTTCGAATATGACCTGGGAGACGGAAGACGACATGAAAGCTAGATACCCTCATTTGTTTGTAGACGAACAGATTCCGAGGACGGAATCTTCTTAAGGGGGGTATATTTGTAACACTCCAAAATGGGGCCTAGTTGTAAACTGTTGTAACTGTAGCTCAAATAGTTGTACGTTGACTTTAACTGGTGTCTTGTTGTTAAATGTAGTAACATGTTGTTAAATGGTGTCCTAAATGTTAATTGGTGTTTTAAACATGAATTGGTGCTAATTGGTGTTAACTGGTGTTAATTGTGGATAAAAATGTAGTATTGTGGAAATTGTTATAAGTTGACCAAGTAGACAAATAGTTGAACGGTTTTGGATAATGGTTCCAAAAATATCTCCGTTAGTTGAAACGGATAACCCTAAGTTGTGTTTTAAGTTGAATAGGAGAACGAAATACCCGAGATGGGGTATTAACTTATTAAGGTCGGCCTAAAAGCCTCCCTTAACCCCTGTTGACATATTCCAACACACTACATACACACATACGTACGTGTAACACACACACACATAGACCCTTGCTAATTTGAAGAAAGAAATCAAGTTAGATTCAGAATTAGAAGCAGAAATCTGGGGTTTGTTGATCCTTGTAGCTGAGTTCATCTCTTTCTTGTAAGTTTTCTTGTCAAACCTAGTTCTTCATGTTCATGTGTGTGTGGTGTTAGATTTGAAGATTTAGATATGTTGTTGTGTTGTTTTTGTGACCAAATCATGTTAGGAAGTTTATGTATATGTTAGACAACTTGTATAAACACTTGAATATGGATTCAAGTTGAATTTTGGGTCAAAAACCCGTAAAACCATAGCTGTGCTTGAACAGAGCAAGAACACACTGTAAATGTGGTTCCTACGGGCGTAGTATAATGTTACTACGGCCGTAGGGTGTTGTCGATGTTACAACGGTCGCAGGAAATGGTTGCTACGGCCGTAGGATTGAATTCAAGAGGGTTACCACCCACGGGTGATGGAAACAAGACTACGGGCGTGGGTATATAACCTACGGCCGTAGTTACCCAAAGGATACCTACTACGGGCGTAGGATATGGTTACTACGGCCGTAGGTCATGGTTCTTTGGCAAGAACTGCTACGGGCGTAATGTATAAATACTACGGCCGTAGTACGTGTTGGGAAGTTGTCCTGCGGGCGTAGGAACATGTTCTGCGGCCATAGGAGGCTGTCAGAAGCCATGTTGACCTTTTGTTGAGACTGTTGTTAGTGCAGTCTACTGTAGTGTATACTAAGGGGTGTTTATCTATGTTTATTGGTGTTAGGTGACTCGGACGATTCTGTGTGCTCTTGGGATTCCCGATTGCATATCTGCCTCTTGTAGTTTCGAGGTGAGTACCGGTTTCCCATGAGTCTCAGTAGGTAAGTTATCTGTGGTACTTGTTGACATGTGAATTGGTGTGTTGATACGTGAAAATGGAGGTATGTTATGATAGAGTTGTACAAGCATGCTTATTATTGATATGAAAGATATTGTTGTGATTATATGCGCGCATGAACTGGATCCTTATTGGATCAGCTATTTGTTTATGAAGTTATGTCCGGACACTGAATTGAAGAACACGGAGGTCAGTCAGGTAGACGGGTGTTAGTATCTGGCTGGGTTCCCAGGGTCCTTAGGGACTACGGATTGGGGAACTAACGGTACTCAAGTAGTATACACTTGGGTAGGGCTCTGCAGGCCGCCGTTCCTCTATGGGACTAGGTTCCTTGATAGATTGGAACCAGCATGAAAGATATGGTGTACCACGTGGACTGCTGTTGGGTTGTTGAGCGGGGTTGGCTTCCCTGCAACATACGACTACTGCTGACACGTTTGGCTCGCCTAAATATGATAGGATAGCCCTGTGTGCTGTTCTGATACATGATAGCCTGCTTATTGTTGCTTATGTGTAATTGGTGCTCACTAGCTAGTTGTAGCTAACGGTGCAAGATTTATCTTTTTCGCAGGTTGATGCTAGAGGCCTGGTAAGGCGGGTACTGATGGAAGCTTTTGTTGTATATATCTTTTGGGGAACACGTTGCGGTATGTATGGATCCGATGGTCGGAAAACTTGTAGGTAACGCTTGTAGTAAACGAACTTGGCTTAACTTTTGATGTAATTAATTAGCCGAGTTAAATCAACGTTGCTTTTGAAATTGGTGTTTATTTCCGCTGCAACGCTTTTGATAATCGTTGTTTAAAAAGTTTAAATTAACTCTAATTTTTAAGATCGTTAGGGGTGACATTACAACTAATATTGTTGTTGTTGTAATTATTGTTATTACTATTATTATAATAGTTAATTACATAAATGGTCCATGTAGTTGTCACATAATTTCACTTTTAGTTCTTTAACTTTATTGGAAATAGTCACTATGGTTGTGACTTTGTTTCACTTGTGATCCTTTATGCAAACTATTGTTAACTTTGACCATTAGGCAAAGGTTGTTTCGAAACAAGGATAAAGTGATAAAAGACTAAAATACCCTTTGACTAACGTTTAAACTTACAACGGATAACATAAACGACCAAAAGTGAAACACAATGACAACCATAGTGACTATTTTGGTAATTTTTAAAGGTAAAACACTGAAAGTGAATTTTTGTAACAACCATAGGGTCATTTATGTAGTTAACTATTATTATTACTATTATATTATTATTATTATTATTATTATTATTATTATTATATAAGTGGTGGGTGAGATACTAAGATGTTGAGTTTGATCACACTTTATAAGATGGATGTCCATTGTGAATCAAAGGGAAGGCAGCCCCTAGTCAAAGCCCAAGTCCAAAAGCAAAAATATGAAGATGATTTCACATCACATTTTCCAATTTGTCCACCCAAAATCAAGTAATCAACCATCGCGCCCAACTTCTTCCCTTTGACGCCTACCCCGTCTAGTCTACTGCTACCTACACTCTCTTCTGCTACATGTATTCATCTATTTGTACCCATACGCCCCAGATTTGATTCTCTCTCTCTAACGACAGTTGTAATTCCCCTTTTTAACTCAATTCTCTCTGTACCCTTTTCATTTACTTCTCTAATTCCCCCAAATTCTTGTTTCTTGATGCGCTTTTTTTTTAACAAACCCACTTTTAGTAGTATTCCAATCAATTCTATTCGATCTGCTTTCCTTAATTGCAACAGAAGATACCCTTCTTGTGTAAAGAATCACAATCACAACCGAATTCCCAATTTCAGTTTCAATCTTCTTGGAATTTCATCAATGGCGACAACTCCAATGCCTAATGAAGAAGGCACCGCAAAGCGATTCTGGGATAAGTTTAGTAAAGAATCGATTCTCACACTCTATACCCCGTTTGTTGTTTCTTTGGCTTCTGGGAATCTCAAACTTGATACATTCCGCCATTACATCGCTCAGGATGTTCATTTTTTCAAATGCTTTGCTCAAGCGTGAGTAATCTTGGTTCTGAATTGCTCCGTTTTTCCCATTTGGGATGGATTATGTATTTGATTTGTGTCTTTTTTTTCGTTTTAGATATGAGTTAGCCGAGGATTGTGCAGACGATGATGATGCTAAAGTTTCCATTATTGCATTAAGAAAGAGGGCTCTTAAAGAACTTAAACATCATGGTTCTTTTGTCCAAGTAAGACTCCTTTGTATGATGATTAAGTTCTTTGCCTTTTTGCCTACTTGTTGAGGGTTCTTTTTTGTGATTCTTGTTTCTATGTCTGAATAGGAATGCAAATGTATAACAAATTCTGTTATAGCAAAATGTCTAATCAACTTCATTGTGTTGTAGAATAAGCATCTTGATGTCTTGTAGATAGCCAAAAATATGATTCACATTATCTTTGCCATATTGTTCTTAATCTTGATGTTTTATAATATGATTCATATTATACTATTTAATTAATCATTTATGCTGGTTAACTTTCTTAAAATTGGACTAACAAGGTGTGCTTGATAATGAATTTGATATCATGGATAAACAACTAACCAAAATATGATATTGGCATCACTGAAGGAATAAATACTATATGAAAATTTCTTGTAAGTGCTTATATTTTCTTGTTCTTTGTTTCAGTTTCCCACTTTTTAATTTATGTGGGCTTCTTTTTTATCTTATATTCCTTTGACTTCCCATCGTTTTGAGTATCTATAACTAATTCTTGGTGACTTAAACCCAGTTTGTCATAGAAACCAGGGGATGAAGTTGTATTGTGGCTGTTTATAAAACCGCCCATCTTCTGTACTAATGTAGTTAGCCATTAGAAGAATATATGTGGAACATTGGCATCTGTCACAGTTATTCTATTTGATGATAAGCAAGCACCTGCTGAACTTTGTGTAAACATCATAATTATTTCTGGGAAATGCATTAGACATGATATGATATGATTCAATGATTGTAGAATGTGTGAACTAGCCATCCAAATTGGAACAAGTATTCGTGTTTATGGTTATTGCTTTAAAATTGACTGAATTGGATTTTATAACCGTTGTACTGGTCAATTCGTTGTAGAAAACCAATTTATATATAGAAATGTTGACAGAAAGACCACATGGTTTTGGAACTTCTTGCATTTTTAACCATCAAACTGTACTTTTGCTGCAAAATAACTGCTGTACTTTGTTTAAAGTAACTGCAAGTAGTTGTGATTTTTGGCGCGTCTTCTGTATATTCATAATTTCAATGACGGATTTGCAACGAATAACAAAAACAGTGGTTGAACATGGTTTTGGTTTTGTAGAATGTATATAGGTTTAACAATGCATATATAGTTAAACACACTTATGTTGAAGCAACATTTATCCAGGAATGGGGTCTTGACTTGTCAAAAGAAACTACTCCAAATGCTGCAACCACAAAATACACGAATTTCTTGTTGGCAACGGCCTCGGGGAAAGTTGAAGGAGTAAAAGGTCCTGGAGAACTCGCAACTCCTTTTGAAAAAACAAAAGTTGCAGCGTATACACTTGGTGCAATGGCTCCATCTATGAGGCTTTATGTTTTTCTTGGTAAAGAACTCAAATCACTTATGGGTGCTAATGCCGATGATCACCCATACAAGAAATGGATCGACAAGTACTCCTCTGAAGCTTATCAGGTTCAGAATATTTCTTTTTCAGCTGGACTTTTTCAGTCAAAATATTAGCTCAGATTCTTGATTACCGCTATCGTTACTAGCAAACTCACTGTAACTTCCAGGTGGCAATTGGGCAGATCATGGGTTGGGTAAGGGTCCAAAAACGGGTAGTTTTACTACAAAGATTTAACCGTTTGACCAGTAATATGTAGAACATAACATGAATCTACTCGTTCATAAGTAAATATATGGGTCAAATTGCCGTCTTTGGATACCATATACATCATCTTTAGTCATTAACATGAACATGGATCAAATATTCAAATTTTAGCCATTTGAGGAGCCATTACCCACAACCCACGCAAACCTCCCATTTTGCTACCTATACTTTATTTCTGAAAAATGAAATTCCTTTTTTGAATTTACAGGCAGCAATGCTCCAGACTGAAGACGTGCTGGACAAGTTGAGTGTTTCATTGACGGGTGAAGAGCTTGACACTATGCAAAAACTTTATCACCAAGCCTTGAAACTCGAGATTGAGTTCTTTTTAGCCCAGCCTGTTGACCAGATGACCATTCTTCCATTATCAAAGCAGCATATTCCTTCGGAACACCGTCTTATGATATTTTCTGATTTTGACTTGACATGCACAGTCGTGGATTCTTCGGCCATTTTGGCTGAGATTGCAATAGTTACTGCACCAAAATCCGAACAAAGTCAACCCGAAAGTCAAAGTCAAATTGCTAGGATGCCCTCGGCTGACTTGAGAAACACATGGGAGGTACTCTCGAGACAGTACACAGAAGAGTATGAACAGTGCATAGAAAGTATATTGGCCAATGAGAAAGGTACAACACTACAACCATTTATCGTAATTACTTGGATGTGAACATGAACCTTTTTTCACTTACCCAACTCAGGACGGAGTTTAAAGTTTACATTTTGGTGGTTTTACAGTTGAGGAATTTGATTATGAGAAACTGAAGACAGCACTGGAACAACTATCGATATTTGAGAGAAGGGCAAACATGAGAGTGATTGAATCGAATGTACTCAAGGGTTTGAAACTTGAGGATATTAAACGTGCTGGTGAACGCCTTATTCTTCACAAAGGCTGCATGGGTTTCTTTCAAAGCATCACAAAGAACCAAAATCTAAATGTGAGCGTGACTGTCTTATCATATTGCTGGTGTGCTGATCTTATTAGATCTGCTTTTTCCTCAGGTATGATCATTACCACTTCTAATATTTGCAAATCTCCTGATTTTGTGACATTTAATATGAGTAATGGGGTCAAAAAAGTAATATATTGTGGGTTGACCAGATACACCTTAATACCTTATGACGTTCAAAGCTTTAAATCTTTGTATAAATAACTAGTGTGTCCAGTATGATTACTAAAATTGCAATGTTTTAAATTTAATGAAGAATTTTTGAAAAAGAGTTGATGTAGGAGTTTTTGTGCATTGAGAATACACTTGGGGTGAATTTCGACCCATTTTCTTTTTAGCCCGAGTTGACCCAACTTCAAGTAAAGGGTTTAGATTGACACCTCCAATTGTACAATTGACTGCCTTGTCAAACGGTTGTACGTGCCTGTTTCTTGTAAACAAATCATTTTTCCCGCGAAACTGTAAACAAAGGTTGTCGAGTAGAAGGTCTCTACTCATCTATATTGATCGTTAGTTACTAATTTAATAACAATCAAAATAATTAATCTTGTTTTGGTTTTTTTAAAGAAGCCAGGAGAGGGGTAGAATGGTAGACAATGAATATGTATATTCTATGTTCTTTCAGAGTTGGCTAGATTAGTAATGATGAAACTTCCTAAAGTTGCAAATACGATAATCCATTGTTTACTAGTCCAGACCCAATTATGGAATTCCCAAACTGTCCTCCAAAACACACAAAAATAGCTAACCGAGTAACTGGAAACAAGATATGTGCTGTCTTTACTCCTCTTCACCCCCTACCTGCAATCAACTTTAACAAACTTATTGGTTTTTGTCTTGTAGTTCATAGTGATTCTGTGATGCATTAAGAACATTGATCAGTACCTGTGAGTGTGTGGAAAATGAGTTAATAATGTTCAAATTATTAAGGATGCCATTTTATTATTTTATTTTACATGTTTTATTTTCTTCTCTTTCGCTGCCGGAGGTCTCTCCGGCAGCAATCTCTATACCTACGTTGGAGCCGCTGAGGCGTGATTGAGTTTTGTTGTTGTTCTTATTGTTAAAATTACTAAGGATGCCAATTTACAAGAAAAACCGTAAACTATTTGTGTATAATTGGAAATTATTCACAAAATTAGCTCTATATAGCCTTATAATAGTAGTTTCATCATTATCTAAAACTAGAAGTGGCAAAATGGACAGGACAGGTAACGCTTATACAGTTTTTATTGTACAGCCCGCGCTCATCTGAAATACTTTTTGTGCTACAGCTTTTAAGTTTTTATAAATAAATACTTCAATTCAATTAAAAAACTATATTAAATCCAATGTTATATTTTGAATAAGAAGGCTTAAGAGATTTTTTTTTTTTACTTAGTTGCCTTTAGATATATAATAACCCCAAATCGACACGTTCATAAGTAAATGGGTGATAATATCACTTTAATTCAAAGCGCGTGTGAATTTTTTAACCTTGTTTGTTATTTTCCATAAGTTGTCTTTAAAATTTGTTCGACTTAGAATATGTAATCTTGTGACATATAACTTTTCTACTGATGGTTTAAATTGTTTCATCAAAATTATTTCATGAATTGTACAGGGGGCATACACATGATGCACATATATGCGAACGAGTTTGAGTATGAAAACTCTTTCTCTACTGGCGAGATCATCAAAAAGGTCGAGTCACCCATTGACAAGCTTCAAGCTTTTACTGAAATTCTGAAAAACAGTGACCAAAGTGACAAAACCAATCTGACAATATACATCGGAGACTCAGTTGGTGACTTGCTTTGCCTTCTTGAAGCTGATATAGGCATAGTTATTGATTCGAGTTCTAGCCTTAAAAAGATTGCAAGCCATTTTGGTGTTACATTTGTTCCATTGTTTCCTGCTTTAGTTAAGAAGCAAAAAGAGCATGTTGAAGGAAGCGTGTTTAGTTGGAAGAGGTTATCGGGCGTTTTATATACGGTTTCTAGTTGGGCTGAAGTACATTTTTTTATCCTAGGCTCTTGAAAATCCAGGTTTTATGTGTAGTTATAGCACAAAGAGGCTGGAGGCATCTTTTACATATAATAGAACGAAGATAAAACTTCTCATGGCTGATTTTATTATGCGCCATATATTTTCATAATCTTGGGTATTCCATCTCCTCACAACAGGATTCTCTGCTCATCTACGAATATCGTCAAATGGGTATGGATCATAGTGTGATCTTGTTGACTTTTTGTTTGACTTTTTGTGGCTGTTGCTGACTTGGTCTGAGGTTGGTTTTTGCAGGCTGAGAGTTTCTGTTGCAGAGATAAATAGTTTCATAAGCTGGAAGGATCTCCTGTCGTTCAAAGTTCTGAGTTTTTTTTTTCTTTTTCCTAGTTGATATACAGATTTTGGGTGGTAAATATGTGAAAATCTTGTGATGGAATCTCTGGAAAACCTTCAGTTGCAACAGATGATATCTTTCTATTGATATGGTAATGCTGAAAAATTGTCATTTGCATCATTGTTCCTCTAACAGGGGTGGCTAGCGTGGTACATTTATTTTATTTCATTCTATATAAATAAAGTCATCAAATATTTTGATATATAGAATCAAATAAGAAATCAGGAAACTACTATTAAATACTACCTTAGAAACAAACCTATCTCATTTCAGATCCAATTATGAGGCAATACAGTATATCTTCTCCGCTAACGGGGGTGGCTAGCTTGGTACATTCGGTGCCGGCGTGCTGTTGGGTACACTGCCCCAACCCCTCCCTTGGCACCGTTAAAAGTTAAAAAGTAACTTGATCAACATCTCAACCCCGCAACTCTGTCCTTACTATTGTCCAAGGGTTAGAATTAATTTTTTCTTACCAATTTTGTACATTTAGTGTGCTCAAATATTGTAAAACCCAGTAATTTATTTTGATACATAATTTTATTTTAAGTTGAATTATTATCTTTATGGAACAAGGTGGTTTGTTTGTTAATATTATTAATATGAAGTTGAAGGGTTATTATATATAAAACATTTATCAGGAACGTACTGTTCAATGAACAGTCTCCCTTTTTTTATGTATATATTTCTTGGCAGCAAGAGATTAACTATATTCTTTTCTTGGTGCAGTGGTAGGAAATTAATTTTTAAACACTTGGTATTTGGTGTAAATTTTAATATATAATTGTGATATTTTTTATCAGATATAAATTTTGTTGTAGTATGATATTAGTCTAAAATAGCATTTTACGTGAATCATAATACAATCATTTTATATTAAATTATTGATTAACAAATAAAATTAATATAGAGTGTAGCTGTTGAAGAAGTAAGGATGGCTTCATCGGAAAAAAAGTAGGAGATGAGAGAGTTAGGTTTAGAGAACAAAATATATTAGGAGCCGGTGATTACATTTTTAATTACAAGGTATTTAAATATTTTTATCTTATTCATACATTATATTATGTGAACTAGTTTTTATTACACAAAATATGAATGAAGTTTACGATAAATAATAGAAAACTTAACTCGAGTAATATGTGAATGATACATCATTAAGGATTAATTATTATATTTGCTTCCCGTCGCAACGAACGGTTAGTTGTATCTCGTTGTTACTATTTCTCAAATTAATGCATGTGTGGGTGTGTTTTATGGACGATTTAATAATTAGGTGTTGGTTCTAAAGAGGTAGTTAATAAGTCGATATATGTATAGAGTAATAATTATGAATAAATCAAAATCAAAATCAAGATGAATGATTTTTATTAATCAATCCGGTATTCAATACAAATCAATATAAAACTTGATTCAACTTGCAGATTTCATTTTAAATCTCTCAATTCTCACAAACTAATTTATAGACCTTATTTAATGTTTCAACTAACAAAATCAGAACAGATTAAACTCTTTAATCAGGATTACGAACACACGTTGCACTTCTTAGGTTAATGACGGACTAACTAGGTAACCCCTAAACACATCATGAGGTTAGATTATATACATGTTCCTACGAGATAAACATTAGACTAAAATCTATCATAATATAATATTTTATCTAAATTAATTATCTAATCTGTTACGAATACATAACTTGGATATGTTGACCTTCAAATCTTGAATCTTCAAGTCGTAGGTTCGAGAGTTATAAAGTTTAATACATATTCAAACTCTCGCGAACCAACGTTTTCTATCAAGGAGAGTTACACAGCTTTAAGCTCATCAAGTTGAGTTCCAGAACTAATCTTCGGTCTTTAAATTGTACATACAATGTAGCAACAAAAAATAAACTAAGAAATCAATAAGTTATCTAAAATTTACATAGATAACTCTTTTTCTGTTCCGTAGCTAACGTACTAAGCTTGAGGTGACTAGTGTGGAAAAACTCACATAATTCACAAATTACATTTGATATACTATCTTTTAAGCTATGTTTGTCGCGTCCAATTTTAACTATTATGGTCATTTGACTAACACAAAGACACTACAAGGACTATTTATGTCAATTGCTAAAACCCTTATAAGGAAGCTTAAAGTTTTTTAAGCCAAAATTCAAAATGTGAAGTGTGTGCGTTTGTAAAGACCCGATCTTTTTTATAAAAAAACAGTACCCTTGATACGAGATGTAAAATTAAGGAAGCTACATATTGATAGAAATCTAAAATTGAAACTATGATATATTACAATCAACCACAATCGGCTGATTGTTCCAGGGAACTCTCCCTCTCCCGATACCACAGGCAACGAGCCTTAGTACAAGACTAACCTTACGTAATTTCTGCCTATTCTTCTACGACTCCCCTTTCCTCTATTTATTATAAACACTAATTTTACTGTTTTAGTCCCTCTAAAATCCTCACTAATCTATTTCCTATCATTACTCCCGCCTTCGAAAAAGTCTTGTCCTTAAGACTTGCTTCCAAACGAGCCTAATGATCTGGTGGTTCCGGCGGTGTAGGACAGTAGGAGGACCCGAAGGCTGATGATCATGAAACAAACACCAAATGACCAAGAAGTTTACCCAATCCGGGGGTTTGAGTGGCTTATGACTCCATACAACAAACGAAATCGTCATCATCAAACACGGATCTGGTGGTTTCCCCGGAGGTAAATCAAAAATACGAATTTCCCCTAACAAACAATAGTCCCCATTGCCATCCTCATTGTCATCATTCCCCAATAACTGAGGTGCATAGGAATCAGCCAATAAATCCATATAATCTGGTGGTGTGCAATGTTTAATACCCATACAACCTGGAAAACCCCAAAAACATGCAGTGTGCTTTGTTGTACTCAGCCAATTTGTAACATCCCAAAATAGGGCCTAGTTGTACCGTGTTGTACTATGTGCTTGTATACTTGTACATTGATTTTAATCAATGTGTTTAGTTGCTAAATGTGTTATTTGTTAATTATACGTGATAAAAAGGTGTTATGTAAGATAATTATAATAATAGGTAAAATTGGTAAGTTAGTAACCGTTTTTAGATAATGGTTCCAAATATATCCTCGTTTGGTGAAACGGGTAAACGAGGGATTAGTTGTAAGTTGAAAAGGGGAACAAAATACCGCGTTTAAAATTAATAAAACAACAAGGTCGGTCTAAGGGATTCTTATCCCCCGGAGAAACCAAACCCACACAATACACACACTAACTCACGTATACATACACACACCTCATACTCTTGCAAATTCAAAGAAGGAATCAAGAGGAAAGTTTTGATTTCGAGTTTGGCTACTGATTTCTTGCTAAGAATCATCATCTTCAGCTTGTGTTTTCTTCTATTTGTAAGTAGTTTGGTTGAAAACTTGTTCTTGAGTTTGTAAAAGAGATGATCCATTTTGGTGGTTCAAAATGGGTTATAGTGTTTGTTTTGAGTTAGGTTTGTGTTAGAAAGGTTATATTGATCATAAGGAACATGTAGAAACTGTTGAATCTGATTTATGGTCGTGTTGTGTGATAAATTTATGATTTTCGGGGCTGTGCAGAAAACCGGACGAACCATGCTGTAACAAAGGTCCTTGCGGTCGCAAGGTATTGTCCTTGCGGTCGCAAGAGGGTCAAATGGTCCTTACGGCCGCATGAGGTATCCTTGCGACCGTAAGATATAAAATAGGTCTTGCGGCTACAGGCATGGGTCCTTGCGACCGTCAGGGTTGTTTTTGTGTGGTTTACCGTCTACGGACGAAGGAACATGGTCTACGGGTGTAGGTACATAACCTACGGCTGTAGGTCCCCATAAATTAGCTTCTACGGACGTATGGATGAGTCTCTACGGTCGTAGGGCTTGGTTTGTGGAAAGAGACCCTTGCGGTCGCAGGGAATGACCTTGCGGTCGTAAGGTGTGTTTGTGAAGGGTCCTTGCGACCACATGGAAGGTCCATGCGATCGCAAGCCATGGTCCAGTTTGATGGTTTTGGTAGCTTGTGTATAGAAGCATGTGTGTTAATTGTAAGGTGTTAACAAGCTTGTAAATGATGTGTTAGGCACTTCTGAAGAGCCAGAGGATATCGAACATTGTATTTGTCTGTTGTAGCTGTTAAGGTGAGTACCGGTTAACCTTAGGTTTCGTTATAAACATGTTATAACCATGTTAAAGGTAAGTTACGGTTTATATGTTTTTAATTTGCTATGGTATGAATTGCTAGGCGATGATATTAGGCTTGAGTAGGCCAATCATGTTATGATTTGTTATATGTTGATACTATGGCTTTTTGTAGGCCAATATGTTATGCTATGGATTTTTGTAGGCAAACCTCGATATGATATGGCTTTTGTAGGCCAACTTTGTTATGATGTTATGATGAGGCCAAAGTCGGCCAATACGTGTTTGTGCCGGCGTTTTGATGTTGTTTGGGGTACGGTGATTCGCGGCCGCGAATCTGGTTCTTGCAAAACCTCCGTACTTCAACTAGGGGCTCTCAGTTTTACTGATCTCCCCCGCTCGTTAAGGGCTCTCACTGATTTCCCCGCTCGTTAATGCAATGGTGGGCTGCTACCCGCTCCCCCACCGGCGCGATATGATAGATATATTCGGTTTCCCCCAGTTTGGATCATTGAGTCGGGCTTACAACCCTGCGAGACGTGACTCTTCCTGGGCACCGGAACATCGCTAGCTGTTTGGATAGACTTGTTTGTTGTTCTGTGATATCTTCTGCATGCTATAACATCTTTGTTATGATACTTATGTTTAATCGTTACTGTTGGGAAATTGGCTAAATCATTGAAACTGTTATATATGCAAATATAAAAAATGATTAAGACTGTTAATAAGTGCTGGGAAAACAGTTCAAAACTGTTAGAAGAAGTGTTGAAGAAACAGTTTAGAACTGTTAGTTGAAATTGTGAAGACAGTTGTAACCAACAGTTGCTGTGAACTTTAAAGCTGTTATATAGAGTTCAGAACTGTTAGTACAAACTACTACAACTGTTTGAAGACCTTGAAGCTGAAGACTGTTAGAAGAACCAAGAACTGTTGTATTCATTAAACAGTTTCTGTTGAGCTAAATATGGAAAAACCCTATCTTTGAAGATATCTCGAAATACTTTGAAGATCATCAAGATTATCTCAGAAGATAGAAGATTACCTAACTGTCAGAAAATCAAGGAAGATCAAGGAGTATATATATGCTAGATTAGAATTCATAATTTGTACTTACTCATTGATTATATTTTTGCATTCGTTCTTCAAGTTGTAATTTGCTTTCTGAATAGTGCTAAGCCTATAAATTTCTCATTGAAACCTAAGAACAATCTGTGTTCTTCGTCTAACATAATAAGTTAGATTGGGGGTGAAGTTTGCTATTGTAATCGTTCTAATTGATTAATAAAATTACTGTTTGATTGAATCTCTTTGTGATCAAAATCTTCTTTAATCAATTAAGTGTGATTCCGCAACTTCTTGGTTGATTGTGATCATAGTTAAAGATTAACTTTTATTCAACTTTGATTGGTTATTCGAAAGTTAGTTCTTGTTATTTGATATAAACTATATCCGATCCTGACAAGTGGTATCAGAGCCTTATCATTAAGGTTCCTTTGATCACCAGTTGAAGGTTTTTGCATTACTTTGCTTTATTTTTCAAAACTGTTTTTCAATCAATTTGTTTCAATGGATTCGGGAGGTTCTTCTGATAACAATGGGTCTGGGTCCAACATTCGTGTTCCCATGCTTAAACCATCTGATTTTGAGATGTGGAAACTAAGAATTAAGCAGCATGTCCAACTAATGGACTATGCTGTTTAGCAAATCATTGAAACTGTTCCCACTAATCCCATTGAACTGGATGAGAATGGAAAACCAAAGAAGAAACCACCACCAAAGACAGATGCTGAAAAGAAGGATAGAATGATTGAGATGAAAGCCCTCAGCATCCTCCAGATTGCAATTCCCAATGAGTATCAACATCAATTCAAGAAATTTGATGATGCTCATGAACTTTGGAATGCTCTGGAGAAGAGGTTTGCTGGGAATGCTAGTTCTAAGAGAAACCAAAGAGATCTTCTTAAACAAGCCTATGAGAACTTCACCAGTGGGAAGAATGAGAGTATCACCCAAATATTTGATAGGTTTTACAAACTGGTGAGCCAACTGGAGAGTGCTAAGGTTAGGCTTGATCAAGATGAGATAAATAAAAAGTTTCTTAGGTCTCTAGGTGATGAATGGACTGTGTTTGCTGCACAATGGAGGACTAAGGATTCTCTTGAAGACATAGAGTTAGATGATCTCTATAATAGTTTGATAGTGTTTGAGGGAGAGATAGAGGGAAAAAGAAAAACTGTTGTTCCTAGCCACAATGCTGCTCTCCTGTCATCCTCAGGTATGGAATCAAATCATTCTTTAACTAACTCTTTTGAAAATTGTGCAGGTACTAGTTCTGCTGTTGGACTAGATGTGAACACTCCAGATGCTGTTCTTGAAGCTTTTCTTGCCAGCCATGCACATTCTACCCTTACCAATGAGGATCTTGAACAAGTGCACCCTGATGATCTTGAGGAGATGGATCTCAAATGGCAGATGGCCATGCTTACTGTTCGAGCCAAGAGGTTCATCAAAAGGACTGGAAGGCAAAACATGAATTTCAGAGCTGATGGCAAGGCTGAATTTGACAAGTCAAAGGTGAGATGCTTCAAATGTCAACAGCTTGGCCACTTTGTAAGAGAATGCACTGGTGGACAAGTCCAGAATCAAGGTCAGAGGCCAACTCAGAATCAAACCTCCTCAGCATTGGTCTCACAAGAAGGCCATGGGTTTGATTGGAGTGATCAAGCAGAAGAGGCTACAAACAATAAAGCTTTGATGGCATTGACTGACTCCTCCATCAAGATAGATTCACCAGAATCTGAGGACATACAGGTATCTTCTAAACTATGTCCTGGTGAATGTAGAGCTATTGTTAAGAGGTTTAGAGAGCACAATAAGAAAGTATGTGATGCTCTAAGTAAAATGGAGGAGAGAAGGTATGAGTATACTGCTGTGATAGAAGATCTTGAAAAGAAAATTAAAGACTATCAGGCTAATGAACTGCAAATGGACTATGATAGAAAATATCATAAGTGGGAGAAAGAGCAGTTTCAAGATGAGATTGATAGTCTGAAAAAGAAATTGGTGGAAAAAGAAAGCAAGGTGGATGAACTCACAAAGAAATTGGATGGTGTGGACATTGATCTTGGAATGTTCAAGGCCGCAAACCTTAAGCTTGAAACTCTGCTACAATCTCAAGTGAGAGACAAGGTGAAAACTGGACTTGGATATAAGGAAACCCCACCTCCATATAATCACAACAACATAACTCCCATGTCCGATGTAGCTGATAGGTATGTTAATGAATCATTACCAGAGGAACTGAAGTCAGCTAATCCAGCATTTGAAAGTGATGAGGAAGGATTTGTGGAGGAAGTAAGTGATGATGAGGGAGTTGTGAAGAAAGATGAGGTGATTCCATATGAAAATCACATCTGTTGTGAACCTATACCCACTAAACCATCTTTCAAGCCTGTGGTGTTTGTAAAAGCATCCACAAAACCTTTCACAACTGAGCCAACACCTTCAAAAGCTATCCAAACCATAAAAAGTTTCACAACTGTTGCCAATAATCCCCATCTTTACACTAACAGTTCTAAAAAGAACCCAAACAGTTCTAAGACAAAAAGCCCAACTGTTAGTACAAAAGCCAAAGGAAAGGAGAAAGTTGGTGAGGTTGTGTATGCAAGGAAGAAGATAGAAGCTTCAAAATCTCAGGCTAAACCCAAGTCTAAGAACAGGCATACTGAAATGTCTGCATGCACATGCCAAAAGCATGGTGTCCAAAAGTTTCCTCAATCTGCAGCTGTTAGAGGAAATCAAAGAAATAGGAACCAATTCTGGTCACAAAGAACTGGTTTACCTATTGTGAAAACCAAAAAGTGCTACATCTGTGGGAGATCTAATCATTTAGTTCAAGATTGTTACTATAACCCACAGACCAATGGCACTCAAAACAAAAGTCCCAAAAGACAAAATAACAGTACTAAAACTGTTAAGTCAAAGCAAAATAGCAGTTCTAAAACTGTTAAATCAAAACAGGCAAACAGTTCTACAACTGTTACGTCCAAACCAACTAACAGTTCCAAAACTGTTTTAACAAAACCAAAAACTGTTGGTTTGGCTTGGATGAAAATTCAAAAACAAACTGATTCTGGAGAGGGTAAAACTGTTCTTCAAACTGAAAATCAAAAGGAATCCCAAGTTGATTCATATGTTTTACCAACTCCACCAGCTGTTTGTTCAAAGGTATCCACTGTTAATCACAACAGTTGGGAACCACATGTTCTTACAAAGTATTCCTCACACAAATTAGAGAAATCTAATTTGGATGAAATAAAAAAGAACCAAACTCTGTTTAAGTACTATGACTTAAATGGTGTACCCAAGACCTGCATGGCCTGGATACTTCCTGCTACTAACTGATTTTATTTGTGTAGAGCATTCATAGGGCCAATCATGGATCTATCTGGCATGTGGATAGTGGATGCTCAAGGCACATGACTGGAAATCCACACTGTTTGAAGGATTTCAGAAGCATCAATGGTGGATTTGTAGCATTTGGAGGAAATGCTAAGGGAGGAAAAATCACAGGTAAAGGAGCTGTTGAGGCAGATACACTTACATTTAATGATGTTTTCTTTGTTGAACAGCTTAAGTACAATCTGTTAAGTGTATCTCAAATATGTGACAATGGAAACAAAGTTTTGTTTACAGATTCAGAATGCATTATTCTTTCAAAAGATTTTAAACTAAATGAGAAGGATGTTCTTTTGAGAACACCTAGAAAAGATAATGTATACTGTCTAGATACACAAAAGATTGCTAAATAGAATGTGTTAAGCTGTTTACTCTCAAAGGCATCTCATGATGAGTCTGCCATTTGGCATAGAAGGATGTGTCACATGAATTTTAAAACCATGAACTTGTTAGCTAAAAACAGTTTGGTAAGAGGTTTGCCTCAAAAAGAATTCTCCTGTGATGATCATTGTGTAGCCTGTCTCAAAGGCAAGCAACACAAAACTTCTTATAAGACCAAAGAAGTTTCTTCTATTACTGCACCTTTACAATTGTTACATATGGATCTTTTTGGTCCTACATCTGTGGTGAGTATAGGGAAGAAAGCATATTGTTTAGTCATAGTTGATGATTTCACCAGGTTCACATGGGTTCAATTTCTTAGAACTAAGGATGAAACTGCTGAGTTAGTTAAGTCTCTTATTCTTAAAATTGAAAATCAATCTGATTTGAAGGTGAAAGTCATTAGATCTGACAATGGTTCTGAATTTAAGAACTATGAGCTAAACAGTTTTTGTGAAAGTAAAGGTATTGAAAGACAGTTTAGTGCCCCTAGGACTCCCCAACAGAATGGAGTTGCTGAGAGAAGGAATAGGACTTTGATAGAGGCTGCTAGATCCATGTTAGCAGATTCTAGGCTCCCAATGACATTCTGGGCAGAAGCAGTGAACACTGCCTGCTATGTTCAGAATAGAGTACAAGTAGTCAAGTCCAAAGGGAAAACTCCTTATGAGTTGTTCCTCAAGAGAAAACCTTTAATCAACTTCTTCAAACCATTTGGTTGTCCTTGCACTATTCTTAATACCAAATCACAATTAGGCAAGTTTGAGAGTAAGGCTGAAGAAGGTTTCTTTGTAGGATACTCCACTCAAAGTAAAGCTTATAGAGTATTTAACAATGTCACTAGAATCATAGAAGAGAGTATGAATGTCTCTTTCAATGAGAATAGTATCAATATTGCAGGTAATGGACCTGATTGGTTATTTGATATTGATGCATTGTCTAAATCTCTTTCTTTTGAGTATTCTACTGAAACAGCTGCAGGTACCCCAACAACTGTTGGTGAAAATCAACAAACAGTTTCCAACAGCCCAAACAGTTATGAAACTATCAACACAAAACCAACAACTGTTGGTTCAACTAAGGGGGAGAAATGAGAACAGTTGTAAACACTAAACAACTGTTAATCCAAATAAATGATCAAACAAAAGGGAGTTAACTTTTAAATAACAGTTGTTACATCTTATGAAAACAGTTCTTCAACTGTTAGTTCATTTACATCTTATGAAAACAGTTCCTCAACTGTTAGTTCATTTTGTCCGTCAACTGTTAAGCTATTAAAGGGTGTTTTGGTATTTGCAGAATTTTGGAAACTTTGGATTGCATTCAACAGTCGAAACATATATAAGGCAATTCCCTCCTTACCAAGCAACTCACACGTCCAAAACGAACTTTGATCAGAAACAAACCCTAATCTCTCAACAACTCTCAGTGATCGAAATCAAAATGTCTCCCCTTCCATTCGTAAAGGAACACAACATGCTCGCATATTTGTCCAAACCCGATCATCTCGGTGCTTTCCATGATGTGATTGACTATCTCTCACTCTCCACACTCCACCATGCTCTTACGGTCAACCCCACCATTTATCTCTCTCATATTGATCAGTTCTGGAAAAATGCCTCACTAAGGGAAGAAAATGGAGTGAAATGGATCGACTCTATGGTGGATGATATCACTGTCTCCATCTCTGAAAGCATAATAAGCCAACAACTACAACTGAATGATCAGGATGGTGAGTATTCTGATTCTGTATCACTTGAGTTTATTTATGCTGAACTCGTAAAGTTGGGATATGAGGGCCCTAGGGGAAAGGGCACCTTCTACAAAGGGCAATTTTGCTCACACTGGAAGTACATTATCCATACTCTCCAGCAGTGCATGAGCCCTAAGAGAACTGGCTGGAATGAATTTGGGAGCAACATTGCTCTCGCACTCATTTGTTTAGCCAACAACAAAGCTTTTAATTTCTCAAAAATGATCTTTAATGGAATGGTAAAGCATCTAGAAACCAAATATGGTCTCTTTTTGATGTACCCGCGATTTGTGCAAGTTTTGCTAAACTCTTTTATGCCAAATCTTAAAGCACACAAGAGGGTCCTAATTCCCTCTGCTCATGTGGCCTCCACATTGAGCAAGTTGATGGTTAATGGGAAGAATTTCTCAGGTGCCATAACTCCACCACTCTCTGCAATGATGGAGTTTCTTTCAAGAAACAGAGCTGCCAGGGGTGAGCATGAAGCCCAACTTATTGCTACACCACCACCTCTGGAACCCACAGCTCACGATACTCAAATAATCCCTTCTGCTTCCTTTGAACGAGCTACAACACAAGCCCCTGCACTAAAAATATTTCAAAAGAAAAGGAAAAGAACTGTTGGTGCTCCTTCCACCAAAGTTCATGAAACTGAAACTGTTAACCCTGCACAGGTGCATTCACCTATGCAGAATATCGAAAGGGAACCCCTTGTGCTATCTCCCAGGCACAATGAGGAGGTGATCACTCCATTAGAGGGTGATCATGTGGTATGTGAGGCTGATCCTACTGTTTTACCCGCAAGGGGTGAACAGGACAGGGTTAACATAACTAAGACCTCAGCCACGGCAACAGAGGCTGGTCAAACAGTTTCTGGAAATCCCCAGTACCAAGAAAAGAGGGGTACTGGTGTGGAATCTCAATTGAGTGAACCACCAGTTTTATCTGTCAATGATATGTTAACAGTTGCAACACTGGCTGACATTGAGGCTAGAATGCAACACCAAGCAATGAAGGATTCCAACATTGCACCCTTCTTTGCTGCATATATACAACTCAAAAAGAAGATTGCCTTACAAAACAAAAGGATTCTTCAACAAGATCAGCAAATTAAGGTTTTGACCAACAGTTTGAAGCATGCTAATGAGGTGCTAAAACTGCATGATCAAGTACTACAACAGTTGACAGCTGTTGCAAGACCTCCTTCAACTGTTCCAATCAAAGAGGGAGAGAGTTCATTACCAACAGTTGCTGAAGTGCCAGAACAAACAGCTGCAGTGGATGAACTAACAGTTGCATCTTGTACACAAACAGTTGCAGCTGAAGGCAAAACAGTTGCACCAAGTGAACAAACAGTTACAAGTGTCCAAACTGTTAATGAAGAAGAAGAAGAACAGCTCTCAAATGCTGATAGGGTACTAATCAACAGGATGGTATCAACTGCAAATGTTCCAAGCACTGAGATTTTCAAATCTTGGTCAAAAGTTAAGCAGAACTACTTGGTTGATATAAGTGCTCAATATCTGGGAATAAGTTCTTCTAGAATGGCACAAAAAATAGATGATGGATGGCTTGATGGAAAGGTTGCTACGTTAGAATCTTTACCACCAAAGAAAGGGTTTAAAGGCATAGTCATCTTGGAAGGAAAGAAAGAATCCAAGTTGCCCCCTGTTCTAGGCAAAGGTAAGGAAGTTGTTGTTGCTTGTCCTAAGCTCAAGCTTTCAAAACAACAACAAGAAGAGCGTGATCATGAATTTGCATTAAGGCTAGCAGCTGAGCAAAGGGAACAAGAATTGAAAGATTTTGAAGTAGCAAAGAAGCTAGCTGATGAGATCACAACTCAGATTGATGAGGAAGAAAAACAAGAAAAGGCTGCTAAGGGAGTTAAAAGAAAAAGAATTGTGAAAAAGAAACAACCTCAACTTCCTAAATCAGTAACCGAGAAGAAGTCTCAACCTCTACAATCCAAACCCCAAAAGTCCAAAACTGTCCAACCAACCCAAACAGATCAAACCATCAAAGCTAAAATGGTTAAAACTATCATTCAAGATAGGCTCTTGGTCGATGTTGAAAAAGGTGTTAACAAGTTTGTAAAAGAACATCTTGGCCAGAAGTCTCACATTAAAGAATGGAAGTTTGATGTTGTCAGGTTTGATACTGGAAAGGAAGATATAATCATTGTAAGGGAGAATGATCAGATTGAACAGTTTACAGGCTACTTACAAATGATGGATAGTATGACTAGGCGAGACATACAAGAATTGTATGAGTATGGAACAAGGCATTATGGAGGATCTGAGCAAACTCTAATTAAGTTATTGATGAGACATTTGACAAGTATTTGCAACCCAAAGAAAATAATGTCAATACTGGTGGCTGATGAAACTTTTCCAATTCAATCTGTTAAAGTGCATGTTAAGCCAAGGGTATACTCCATGGTAATGGAAAATGCAATTACTGAATGGTTTGACATGGATTTCGTCAAACATGGTCAGATTAAGCTTCAATACTTAGTGAAAGCCAAGTTCTATGGTCCAGCTAAAGAAAGGAATGAGCTACTTCAGAAATTCAAAGATAGACTTGAATCTCTGAGATCAAAGAAAAAGTAATTTTTCTATCTTTTGAATTTTTGATTATAACAGTTTGATTTTGTATTCAATGATAAATATGTTCATTACTTATGTTAATTTGTCTATGATTGAACCCTTAAAACAAACAACTTAAGTGTATTGTTCAATACTTTAAGTTAGGGGGAGATTGTTGGGAAATTGGCTAAGTCATTGAAACTGTTATATATGCAAATATAAAAAATGATTAAGACTGTTAATAAGTGCTGGGAAAACAGTTCAAAACTGTTAGAAGAAGTGTTGAAGAAACAGTTTAGAACTGTTAGTTGAAATTGTGAAGACAGTTGTAACCAACAGTTGCTGTGAACTTTAAAACTGTTATATAGAGTTCAGAACTGTTAGTACAAACTACTACAACTGTTTGAAGACCTTGAAGCTGAAGACTGTTAGAAGAACCAAGAACTGTTGTATTCATTAAATAGTTTCTGTTAAGCTAAATATGGAAAAACCCTATCTTTGAAGATATCTCGAAATACTTTGAAGATCATCAAGATTATCTCAGAAGATAGAAGATTACCTAACTGTCAGAAAATCAAGGAAGATCAAGGAGTATATATATGCTAGATTAGAATTCATAATTTGTACTTACTCATTGATTATATTTTTGCATTTGTTCTTCAAGTTGTAATTTGCTTTCTGAATAGTGCTAAGCCTCTAAGTTTCTCGTTGAAACCTAAGAACAATCTGTGTTCTTCGTCTAACATAATAAGTTAGATTGGGGGTGAAGTTTGCTATTGTAATCGTTCTCATTGATTAATAAAATTACTGTTTGATTGAATCTCTTTGTGATCAAAATCTTCTTTAATCAATTAAGTGTGATTCCGCAACTTCTTAGTTGATTGTGATCATAGTTAAAGATTAACTTTTATTCAACTTTGATTGGTTATTCGAAAGTTAGTTCTTGTTATTTGATATAAACTATATCCGATCCTGACAGTTACTCACTAGCTATTTATAGCTAACCCCTCAATGTAACCCACCCATATGCAGGTATATAGTTGATCGTGAGGAAGGGTGCCATGCTATGGTTATTTCATTGGTAATTATGGGGAACACTTCTTACTCTCGCTTTTGTTTACTCTGATGTTGATTAATGGTCGGCCGATATTCGGTAACACCATTGGGTATTTTGTTAAAATTTATACTACAATTTGTATCATTAGTTAGTTAAATACTTCCGCTGTGTTTGTTAAACAATATCTTTTGGTTAAACAATTGGTATCTTAATTATATTTTATTAATTAAGCTTGTGAAACCCCGGCGTTACAAGTTGGTATCAGAGCCTTGATTTGAGGGAATTGGGTACTTTGAGGAGTATTCAATCTCAAACCCAGGCCCGACCATTATTAAGTGTTCCCTGGGTGGTAATGGGGTGTGATGAGCGTTATATGTTGATTGTTATATGTTAAAGTAGTACTAGTATATGATAACTGTTAAATTACTTGAGTTATAGTTACTAGTTTTGTTTTGGTGTAGAAGTTGAATCAGATGGCTAGTTCTTTCGGTAACGAAGACAGGGATGCCTACATACGTCAGTTGGAGTCCCAATTGAAGCAAGCGAATGATCGAGAGTCGCTACGAATCGGTCACGAAGTTTCTAAGTCTGCTGGTTATAAGAATTTTATGAGCTGTAAGCCTCCTGTTTTTACTGGTGTAAGTGATCCTTTTGTTGTGGAAACTTGGATTCGGAACATACGAAACGCTTTCGAGTCCAGTAAGTGTGAAGAAAAGAAGAAAGTTACTTTTGCTAGACAAATTTTACGAGATTGTGCACTTACCTGATGAGATACGGTTGTGAGTGTTAAACCGCCAGAGGTTCTGGATGCTTTAACCTGGGAAGATTTCCTGAAAAAGCTCAGGAAGAAATACTGATTAGATTACGATATGCAGAAGGTTGAGGACGAGTTTAGAGCTCTTCAGAAAGACGATAAACCCGTGGAGGATTTGATATCAAAGTTTTCGGATAAGATAAAGTTTGTTTCTCATCTGCTACCGGACGAGAGAGAAAAGATTAGCAAGTTTGCTAATGCCTTACCGGTTGAATACCGATCTGCTGTGAAGTCTGCAGCAACACTGGATGCAGCCTTTGATATAGCTTGGTAGATCGAGGACGATTATCGACAAAACCGAAGGCAGAACCAGAATAGCAAGGGGAAGGGAACAAGAGAAAGTTTGAACAGTCGTCTGGTAATAGAAGAGGTGATAGTGGATCTGGAAATAGGCCAAGTGGTGATTCGTCTAAAAAATTTGGGAGCTAGGACGTGATTAAATGCGGCAGGTGTGGAACAAAGGGTCACCAGACGTGTGAATGTAGATTCAAAGATAATGTTTGTTATAAGTGTCATAAGCCTGGTCATAGAATATCTAATTGCCTTGAGTGGCAAAGTTCGGGTGCTGGTGGTTCATCTGGAGCAGCGGGCCAGAAAAGGGAGGCGCTCCTCGTGCGCAGGGGAGGGCTTTCCAAATGACTACAAACGAGACAAAGGATGCAGGTGATCCGAACGACTCCGACGAACGAGACGATCATGATATCTGTTTACTGTAGCCTCTAGCCTCTCAGATGATGCTTAGACGAGTGAGCTTGGGTACCAGTTGGTTTTATTTATGTTTTTGGAGGAACACTTATCTTTATACTTATGTCTGTATGTATTTGTTTATGTGGTTGGTGGACAATTTCAGTAACACCAACAGTACTTTAAGTATCGTGGCTAATTTTGTTTGTAGTTAATAGCCACTTTTAGATATTCCGCTGTTTAGGCATGTTTTGGAAAACAGGTTTGGTTTAAGTTAAGTTTACAAACGGATCCACGCAGTTTGGATTCTTGAATTACTATTTTAAAATGAAAAGTCTGGTTTTCAAAAGCGAGGTATTACAATTGTATTGGTGGCCTACCCTGAAGCGTGACATAGCTTCATTTATCGAGAAATATCAAATCTGTGTTCAGGTAAAAACAAAGCATCAAAAGCCCTACAGTAGTTTACAGCAGTTAGAGATCCCCGAATGGAAATGGGATCATATTACGATGGATTTTGTGACAAAATTACCTCGTACTTCTAAAGGGTATGATATGATATGGGTTATTGTTGATCGACTTACCAAGAGTGCTCATTTTCTCGCAACTAACGAATCTGTGCCTATGTATCGGTTAGCCCAACACTACGTTAATGAAATAATATCTCTTGAACTTCCACCTTGACCGTCTGGTATTCATAACACTTTCAATGTATGCTATCTGAGGAAGTGAAAAGTCGAAGATGATCAAATCATTAGTTGAAGGTTGATTCAGCTAAACGCTTGGTAGAAGAACCTGTGGAGATCCTCAATACCAAAACCAAGAACCTACGCAAGAAGATGATTAAATCGATTTTAGTTAAGTGGAAGCATAATTTAGGTCCTAACTTGACTTAGGATGCAGAGGATGAGATGAAAGCTCGATACCCTCATTTGTTCGCGGTAGAATAGATTCCGAGGACGGAATCTTCTTAATGGGAGTAGATTTGTAACATCCCAAAATAGGGCCTAGTTGTACCATGTTGTACTATGTGCTTGTATACTTGTACATTGATTTTAATCAATGTGTTTAGTTGCTAAATGTGTTATTTGTTAATTATACGTGACAAAAAGGTGTTATGTAAGATAATTATAATAATAGGTAAAATTGGTAAGTTAGTAACCGGTTTTAGATAATGGTTCGAAATATATCCTCGTTAGGTGAAACGGGTAAACGAAAGTTGTAAGTTGAAAAGGGGAACAAAATACCGCGTTTAAAGTTAATAAAACCACAAGGTCGGTCTAAGGGATACTTATCCCCTGGAGAAACCAAAAACCCACACAATACACACACTAACTCACGTATACATACACACACCTCATACTCTTGCAAATTCAAAGAAGGAATCAAGAGGAAAGCTTTGATTTCGAGTTTGGTGTAACGACCATGTTTCAGAAAATTTAAATATATAAATAGGATTAATGAAGCAATTTAAAATTAAGATAATTAAACACGGTATGAATAGGAATTAATTCTATTAGCTCGAGAACATTTAATAAAGTAAACATAACCCGTTTTCGTTTTAGTCATAGATGTGATATCAAGATGGTCGGTTGGTCGTGTTTGAGGTTAGTAATATCGATTTCTATTAGTTTTTTTTAATAAGGATAAACCTAGGGGTTTAGGATGACTAAAAGAGAAACTAGAAGTGATTAAGGGGTAAATTTACATTAAGGATTAATATACGTATCATTAGGGTTAAACCCCATTTGATTTAACGTATGAAAGTCGGCTGTTTTTGTGAGTTACCGACGGCAGCAATGAAGGAGAAGAAGTCACAAAATTAAACCTGATTTTTAGAGCAATCGATCAAGTAAGTAATGTACACTTCTATCTATGTTTAATTAATATTTCTATGATGTTTGTGGGGTTAATTAGTCGATCTGCACTGATTCATGGGAGGCGGCAGTTTGAAATGAAAGGTCCAAAAATCAATTGATTATTGATAAGAAACACAAATTGATGTTAGGTGATTAAGCAGGGATGTTAGTAAAGACCATTGGGTTCAGATTTAGTGATTTTAAGGACAAAATCAAAGATTGAATTCTGAAATTATGAACCTGTTCTTGTCGACAGCTTGAAGATGACTTGATCAGTACGGGTTATGGATGATGGGCTGGCAACTAATATTATGTTTGGGCTGTAAATTGCTATTATGGGTTATGAATTGTGAATTGGGTAGTAAGCTTTGATTTATGGATTATTAAGTGGAATTGGAATTGGATTTTGGTGCCTGGGTACATTTGTGAATTACGACTTATACTATATTAATGAACTTTGATTCAATATTTGAATAGACTTAGATTAACTATTTGAGTATAGGATAATTCACGATCCCGTAGTTAATAGGACTAAACGGTTATTTTGAGAGTGGATTTGTGATTCTAGATGTTTAGATTAGAGATGTAATTTATTCGTTAATCTACCTCGTTTTCGGTTCCCATTAACCGTTACTTATTAGGCTTCATTTTTCGATAGGTTTCTCATTAGTTTCTTGATGGTTTGCTCAGCTCCGACTTACGGGACTTCAGGTGAGTTCAGTAGCTTTACAAAACCGAGTACATAGACAAAATGATATTTTTTTATAACGGTTTTTAATGTAAAGACATTTAATGGTTTAACGTGTTATTTGTTCTATGTGTACATGTATATTCGTTGTGTATGCTTACATGGTTGTTATTGCATGCTAGTATGTTTATGGTTTATACGGTTAATTATGGTATTTATATATATGTACATGAACTGCTGGGCGGGGGTAGTAACCTTACTTGCTCACTTACGGTATAGGGACCTATTAGGTTTGAATGACCTTATAGGTAAAAGTGCTAGCCACAAGCGGAGTTGCGGGGTTTTCTAGATAACCTTTGCAACACATGGTATGCGGACACCTCGGTGTTCAAGTACTGAAGTGATGCAGGCCAGCGGGGCTAGATCATGCATCACGAGGGTGTGAGGAGAAGCTGAAATTGCGGTAGGCTTTGCTTGTACTTGCACTTGAACGACAACGCAGTACTTGTACTTGCACTGTCGGAGTAGCGAAAACGGCGATACTCTTGGGATCTATGCTCTCGGGTGGGAGTCGCGCCCCACTTGGTGCATAGGTTGGCCGGGCACGTGATTAGCGAACCTTGGGTATCTAGTGTGGGTTTAGACTCTACATTAGGACACCTTATTGATACATATGGGATTATGATGCGGTATGATTCATGATTACGTGCGGTTGATTGCATGATTTAATTTGATGATATTTGACCCGTTCATTGCTATTTGTTTTGTGGGTTATCGGGTACGGGTCAAATACACGATGGGTTGGGTATGGTATTTCCTGTAATGTCATATCTATACTTACGATTATATTTTTATGGTTTTTTGTTATAACTTCTATTGACTCACGAGGCATAAGCTGACACTTGTTTCTATGAAATGTGTCTTGTACTCGTGTAGGTGGCTTAGAAGTGCGGCATAGTGAGGCGGGTTACTCATGGGTAGTTAGTTAGTGGACAGTTGATACCAATGAACAACTTGATATTGCTTTTATGGTTTGAATTCTGTAACGGTTTTAACGGTTTGAACACCGGGCGACACCGTGGTACTATCGGTTTGCAATCTTTATAACTTTATGGTTTGAGACTTCCGTTGCTATTAGTTACTAAATATTGAAAATTTTAATTAAACGGTAATTTTGGAAATCACGGTGTTACAAGTTGGTATCAGAGCCAGGCTGTGAGTGAACTAAGTGTTGAGACCGACACTTAGACTCACGGCTAGATCGGCTCGAATAGGATTTACTTGGACTTTTGGGTGGTTGGGTGAGAGATGAGCGCTTATCTGTTTTTCGTACTTTGATCTTGGATCATACTCTTTGATCTTAGTACTTGGTTAGACCCTAGGGAGTTTCGTTAGGGTTTGTTCTGTTTGCGGCTCAACTGATGTGAAATTTGGGCGTTCGACGAGTACCCGACGTGTCAAGATTTCGATATACGAATGCCCAACTTGCTATTTCTCTTTCTACGAGATGGAATGGATTGAATGCTCTATTGTTTAGATAGATTTTACGATTAAGAATGATATGGAATTACCCGGAAACTCGATTTTTACGTGGATCTCTTTCGCTATACGTAGAGAACGGATAATTCAAAAAAAAAAAATCTTCCTTTTGGTTTAAGGAAGTATAATGATTCACTTCCGAAGAGGAACTCCTCAGAGAATGAAAGAAATTATATCGTGTAAAAAGGACTTCACTAAATACTCGTGTGCATATGAAACTCGTGAGTGAGTAAGAAAATGACACTGATTTGGATGATTTTGCATGAAAAAAAAAACCAAAGTGATAACCAAGGGTTTAGATGCAACGACAAGGGGTGAAACTCTATCACCACAACCCTCCATGAAGGACACGATGTCAAGTATGCTAGTTTAACCAAATCTAAAGACTGGTTTCCCTTACAGTATGACTCCTTATAGCAATTCTTCAGACTCAGAGTGGGAGCTCTCCGAGGATGAGTATGTGGGTACTCTATCTTCTTCACCTGATTATGATTCCCCTACGACTCCACGTTCAATAAACTCTGATCATGGATATAGATAAGACAACATCGTAGGTTGGGATGACGAATACAACATAGACTATGGAGCTAACTACATTTATGACGTGGGCAACGATATGGACTGAGCGGTGGAACAGCGGGTTGCATAGTCCTTTTACTTAGTTTCTTTTGATATTACTAGACGATTGGGATATTTCGCGGTTGATACTTCACAGATGGTTTTACTCAATTAATAGTATATTACTTCTCTTGGACGTTATATACTCAATGGCTATTTGATAACACGATGCATGAGGTGGGTCCCCGAATCATGCTAAAGTTTGTTAAAAAGGGAGAATTAAAATAAAATAAAATCATATGGTGACTTTAATTAGTATGAATGATAATGGCAACGGTGACAGCTAAACGGATTACTTGGAAATAGTCTATATGATTAAGATGACCTAACGAGCCCCCTAGCACAGACACGGGACGTTTAAAAGAAAATATAAATATAAATATAACTTTAGAGAATGGAAATATGATATAATAGGTATACCTATGTATAGTACTATTGAAGATATTAATGACAATATATCTTTAAGGACAGCGTTTATCAGATCAAAGATAGATAGGTTAGGGCAATCTTGTTAAGACTTTCCTTTGGTTATGTCTTATTCATTCGATGGAAACCGTAGTATTACGTCTCCTTGGTGTACTACAAGGGGAGGAGAACGTGATATGTTCAAATTGAAGCATTTGAAAGTACGAGGATGGTAGGTGACCCGCTCTAGAAGGACCCATCGAAGGTTTAAAATGGCAATTTGGGAGCGAAGTAACTCAACATAAGAGATGTCTAAGATGGAATTTAAAAGTAGCATGGATGAGTATACAGTAGGACTGAGTGCTAAATGTGGTTTGAACGATAGGTTGACTACGGTAGAGTAAAATGAAGAATTCTTTTGAATTTCAATAGTCTGGTCAGAACGATTAAAGGTCAAATTAGAGAAGTGAGATGGGTACGGTAGAGGAAATTAGGTCGAGTGCGGGTTAGACCTACACATAGTATGGAACTAGAATGTACGAAAGCATAAGACATAAGGAAGAGTGTGGATTTATGAAAGATGAGGTAGTGATAGTAGTTGAAGTTCATAAGAACGGGTGGTTTAGACATGTCGAGAGATGCGAGGACGTTGAGGAGGACACTCATGTGGTGGTACTTTTGTGATTGCGTCTGGCCAACGTCATCATAAGAATATCACAACATGTTTGTGCTCGATACTAGAGGTGGATGTGGAGTGACAAGTTTAATATACGAGTTATAGGACATAATGGATACTAAAAGGATATAAAAGAGGTTGAGTGAAATGACTAGATGGAAAATTGAATCTTATGTACACTTATTACTTAGGTCTGTCGATTCGTAAGGCACGAAAGCGGTTGCGTGGTAGAGTTGTTAAGCTGATATGATCAGTTATGATCAGTTATGAATGATTTTTATGCTAGAAGGTATGATCAGTTGTAATAGAATTGGGAGCCGGCTAAAGTAACAACTGTGTTTACAACACGATGAGGAACGGTAATTGTTGATTTCTAAATTTTTTTTGTTTTATTTCTCGGATTGAAGGTTTAGTTGACGATTACTTTAGTTGAAATTAGTTGGTTTCCTTTTGTTGGAGATGGTTTCCAATTTTGAATTCTGAAATGTGATTCATATAATCGTCATAAGTTATAAAGTGCCGTTCTTGAAATTAAATCTGTGATTAACGGACAGAAAGGTCTAGCAACAACAAAAGTTTCGAATGGGACATGCGTTGAACGATTGAACCCCGGAATGAACAATATTTAATGTGTTGCTTGATTATGTGGATTCCGGGACGGAATCTTTTTAAGGGGAGGAGAATTGTAACGACCATGTTTCAGGAAATTTAAATATATAAATAGGATTAATGAAGCATTTAAAATTAAGATAATTAAACACGGTATGAATAGGAATTAATTCTATTAGCTCGAGAACATTTAATAAAGTAAACATAACCTGTTTTCGTTTTAGTCATAGATGTGATATCAAGATGGTCGGTTGGTCGTGTTTGAGGTTAGTAATATCGATTTCTATTAGTTTTTTTTAATAAGGATAAACCTAGGGGTTTAGGATGACTAAAAGAGAAACTAGAAGTGATTAAGGGGTAAATTTACATTAAGGATTAATATACGTATCATTAGGGTTAAACCCCAATTGATTTAACGTATGAAAGTCAGCTGTTTTTGTGAGTTACCGACGGCAGCAAGGAAGGAGAAGAAGTCACAAAATTAAACCTGATTTTTAGAGCAATCGATCAAGTAAGTAACGTACACTTCTATCTATGTTTAATTAATATTTCTATGATGTTTGTGGGGTTAATTAGTCGATCTGCACTGATTCATGGGAGGCGGCCGTTTGAAATGAAAGGTCCAAAAATCAATTGATTATTGATAAGAAACACAAATTGATGTTAGGTGATTAAGCAGGGATGTTAGTAAAGACCATTGGGTTCAGATTTAGTGATTTTAAGGACAAAATCAAAGATTGAATTCTGAAATTATGAACCTGTTCTTGTCGACAGCTTGAAGATGACTTGATCAGTACGGGTTATGGATGATGGGCTGGCAACTAATATTATGTTTGGGCTGTAAATTGCTATTATGGGTTATGAATTGTGAATTGGGTAGTAAGCTTTGATTTATGGATTATTAAGTGGAATTGGAATTGGATTTTGGTGCCTGGGTACATTTGTGAATTACGACTTATACTATTAATGAACTTTGATTCAATATTTGAATAGACTTAGATTTACTATTTGAGTATAGGATAATTCACGATCCCGTAGTTAATAGGACTAAACGGTTATTTTGAGAGTGGATTTGTAATTCTAGATGTTTAGATTAGAGATGTAATTTATTCGTTAATCTACCTCGTTTTCGGTTCCCATTAACCGTTACTTATTAGGCTTCATTTTTCGATAGGTTTCTCATTAGTTTCTCGATGGTTTGCTCGGCTCCGACTTACGGGACTTCAGGTGAGTTCAGTAGCTTTACAAAACCGAGTACATAGACAAAATGATATTTTTTTATAACGGTTTTTAATGTAAAGACATTTAATAGTTTAACGTGTTATTTGTTCTATGTGTACATGTATATTCGTTGTGTATGCTTACATGGTTGTTATTGCATGCTAGTATGTTTATGGTTTATACGGTTAATTATGGTATTTATATATATGTACATGAACTGCTGGGCGGGGGTAGTAACCTTACTTGCTCACTTACGGTATAGGGACCTATTAGGTTTGAATGACCTTATAGGTAAAAGTGCTAGCCACAAGCGGAGTTGCGGGGTTTTCTAGATAACCTTTGCAACACATGGTATGCGGACACCTCGGTGTTCAAGTACTGGAGTGATGCAGGCCAGCGGGGCTAGATCATGCATCACGAGGGTGTGAGGAGAAGCTGAAATTGCGGTCGGCTTTGCTTGTACTTGCACTTGAACGACAACGCAGTACTTGTACTTGCACTGTCGGAGTAGCAAAAACGGCGATACTCTTGGGATCTATGCTCTCGGGTGGGAGTCGCGCCCCACTTGGTGCATAGGTTGGCCGGGCACGTGATTAGCGAACCTTGGGTATCTAGTGTGGGTTTAGACTCTACATTAGGACACCTTATTGATACATATGGGATTATGATGCGGTTTGATTCATAATTACGTGCGGTTGATTGCATGATTTAATTTGATGATATTTGACCCGTTCATTGCTATTTGTTTTGTGGGTTATCGGGTACGGGTCAAATACACGATGGGTTGGGTATGGTATTTCCTGTAATGTCATATCTATACTTACGATTATATTTTTATGGTTTTTGGTTATAACTTCTATTGACTCACGAGGCATAAGCTGACACTTGTTTCTATGAAATGTGTCTTGTACTCGTGCAGGTGGCTTAGAAGTGCGGCATAGTGAGGCGGGTTACTCATGGGTAGTTAGTTAGTGGACAGTTGATACCAATGAACAACTTGATATTGCTTTTATGGTTTGAATTTTGTAACGGTTTTAACGGTTTGAACACAGGGTGACACCGTGGTACTATCGGTTTGCAATCATTATAACTTTATGGTTTGAGACTTCCGTTGCTATTAGTTACTAAATATTGAAAATTTTAATTAAACGGTATTTTTGGAAATCATGGTGTTACAAGTTGGTATCAGAGCCAGGCTGTGAGTGAACTAAGTGTTGAGACCGACACTTAGACTCACGGCTAGATCGGCTCGAATAGGATTTACTTGGACTTTTGGGTGGTTGGGTGAGAGATGAGCGCTTATCTGCTTTTCGTACTTTGATCTTGGATCATACTCTTTGATCTTAGTACTTGGTTAGACCCTAGGGAGTTTCGTTTGGGTTTGTTCTGTTTGCGGCTCAACTGATGTGAAATTTGGGCGTTCGACGAGTACCCGACGTGTCAAGATTTCGATATACGAATGCCCAACTTGCTATTTCTCTTGCTACGAGATGGAATGGATTGAAAGTTCTATTGTTTAGATAGATTTTACGATTAAGAATGATATGGAATTACCCGGAAACTCGATTTTTACGTGGATCTCTTTCGCTATACGTAGAGAACGGATAATTCAAAAAAAAAATCTTCCTTTTGGTTTAAGGAAGTATAATGATTCACTTCCGAAGAGGAACTCCTCAGAGAATGAAAGAAATTATATCGTGTAAAAAGGACTTCACTAAATACTCGTGTGCATATGAAACTCGTGAGTGAGTAAGAAAATGACACTGATTTGGATGATTTTGCATGAAAAAAAAACCAAAGTGATAACCAAGGGTTTAGATGCAACGACAAGGGGTGAAACTCTATCACCACAACCCTCCATGAAGGACATGATGTCAAGTATGCTAGTTTAACCAAATCTAAAGACTGGTTTCCCTTACAGTATGACTCCTTATAGCAATTCTTCAGACTCAGAGTGGGAGCTCTCCGAGGATGAGTATGTGGGTACTCTATCTTCTTCACCTGATTACGATTCCCCTACGACTCCACGTTCAATAAACTCTGATCATGGATATAGATAAGACAACATCGTAGGTTGGGATGATGAATACAACATAGACTATGGAGCTAACTACATTTATGACGTGGGCAACGATATGGACTGAGCGGTGGAACAGCGGGTTGCATAGTCCTTTTACTTAGTTTCTTTTGATATTACTAGACGATTGCTAAGAATCATCATCTTCAGCTTGTGTTATCTTCTATTTGTAAGTAGTTTGGTTGAAACCTTGTTCTTGAGTTTGTAAAAGAGATGATCCATTTTGGTGGTTCAAAATGGGTTATAGTGTTTGTTTTGAGTTAGGTTTGTGTTAGAAAGGTTATATTGATCATAAGGAACATGTAGAAACTGTTGAATCTGATTTATGGTCGAGTTGTGTGTTAAATTTATGATTTTTGGGGCTGTGCAGAAAACAGGACGAACCATGCTGTAACAAAGGTCCTTGCGGTCGCAAGGTATGGTCCTTGCGGTCGCAAGTGGGTTAAATGGTCCTTACGGCCGCAGGAGGTATCCTTGCGACCGTAAGATATAAAATAGGTGTTGCGGCCGCAGGCATGGGTCCTTGAGACCGTAAGGGTTGTTTTTGTGTGGTTTACCATCTACAGACGAAGGAACATGGTCTACGGGTGTAGGTACATAACCTACGGCCGTAGGTACCCATAAATTAGCTTCTACGGACGTAGGGATGAGTTCCTTGCGGTCGTAAGGTTTGTTTGTGAAAGGTCCTTGCGACCGCATGGAAGGTCTATGCGATCGCAAGCCATGGTCCAGTTTGATGGTTTTGGTAGCTTGTGTATAGAAGCATGTGTGTTAGTTGTAAGGTGTTAACAAGCTTGTAAATGATGTTTTAGGCACTTCTGAAGAGCCAGAGGAGATCGAACACTATATTTGTCTGTTGTAACTGTTAAGGTGAGTACCGGTTAACCTTAGGTTTCGTGATAAACATGTTATAACCATGTTTAAGGTAAGTTATGGTTTATATGTTGTTAATTTGCTATGGTATGAATTGCTAGGCGATGATATTAGGCTTGAGTAGGCCAATCATGTTATGATTTGTTATATGTTGATACTATGGCTTTTTGTAGGCCAATATGTTATGCTATGGCTTTTTGTAGGCCAATATGTTATGCTATGGCTTTTTGTAGGCCAACCTCGATATGATATGGCTTTTGTAGGCCAACTTTGTTATGATGTTATGATGAGGCCAGAGTCGGCCAATACGTGTTCGTGCCGGCACTTTCATGCTGTTTGGGGTACGGTGATTCGCGGCCGCGAATCTGGGTTTTATCAAAACCTCCGTACTTCAACTAGGGGCTATCAGTTTTACTCATCTCCCCGCTCGTTAGGGGCTCTCACTGATTTCCCCGCTCGTTAATGCAATGGTGGACTGCTACCCGCTCCTCCACCGGTGCGATTTGATAGATGTATTCGGTTTCCCCGAGTTTGGATCATTGAGCCGGGCTTACAACCCTGCAAGACGTGACTCCTCCTGGGCACCAGAACATCGCTAGCTGTTTGGATAGACTTGTTTGTTGTTCTGTGATATCTTCTGCATGCTATAACATATTTGTTAATACTTATGTTTAATCATTACTCACTAGCTATTTATAGCTAACCCCTCCATGTAACCCACCCATATGCAGGTATATAGTTGATCGTGAGGAAGGGTGTCATGCTATGGTTATTTCATTGGTAATTAGGGGGAACACTTCTTACTCTCACTTTTGTTTACTCTGAAGTTGATTAATGGTCGGCCGATATTCGGTAACACCGTTGGGTATTTTGTCAAAATTTATACTACAATTTGTATAATTAGTTAGTTAAATACTTCCGATGTGTTTGTTAAATGATATATTTTGGTTAAACAGTTGGTGTCTTAATTATATTTTATTAATTTAGCTTGTGAAACCCCGGCGTTACACAATTCAGCCCAAAACTATCATCAAACAACTTAGATGCACTCCAAAAAACTGAAGCTGTATAGTCCTCCATAAAAAACTCTACCGTAGGCGTTTCCAATCCAATGGATTGTTGAGGTTTCGCCATCACCATTGTAGTCGTCCTTTGATAAACAGCATAGGCGTTTTCTTCCTCAGTCGATACCATCACCGGAGAATCAACATCCAACAACACCTCTCTATTTTCCTTTTGAGACTTGATGCTCGACGAAGACCAATCTGTATTTTCTCCCTCACCAGAATCGGAAACATTCTCGGGACCTCGATCTCCATTTCAAACAAAATCAGGGTCCTGTTGTTTTATCCATCCCAACATAACCTTACGAAATTCCCTTTCTTCAATTCGATCTACTTCCCACCTTTTTTTGAATTCAGAAACATCAAATTGGAGTTGTTGAATCTGCTCATCATGAATATCCAATCTAGCATGAATAGATCGAGTGTCCATGGAAATCAACAAGAAGCACCACAATCAAATCAGCAGACAGCACTCAATCGACAACAACTTATTGCAATACAATCAGGCAATTCAAATCCACCCACAAAAAAGTCGAACATCAAACCAAGTTCAATAATACATTGCAAACTGAATCACAGACTCCCCCACAGAAAAAGCGAAGATGTTGGTCCCGAATGGATACTACAACAACAAATGTTTGTAGAAGGGGGGGGGGGGGTTGAATACAAACTTTAGCAAATAAAAATTTAAGAGACACACGGTTTACTTTTATATAATTCTTATTGATGTAAATCAAGAATTACATGAACTAGATGCGGAAAATATATGTTCAATAAAATGTGGCAACTAGATTTGTCTAACACATAGACAATGCTAATCTTAAACAACTAATATTTAAGATGTTCAACACATGAACAAGTTTGTTACACTGAAAGTAAAATGCTAACTCTTCTAATTCTCAACTTATGAGATTTCAGTGCTTCTTCAATGCATACTTAGCATGTTTCCATGCATGAGTATATATAAGCAAGGTATGTCCGGGATGATGAAGAGAGAAGGAGACAAAGGTACTTGGTTTAATAATATTATAATAGATAAAGGTAGTGGGTTGAAGGTAGTTTATCTTTACACGTAAAGTGTGTAAAGTAAACATACTTTTCAGTAATGAGTATACCCACTATCTATTATTATATTATTAAACTACTACCTTTATATCTTGGAAAAGTAAACTTCTCCTTTCATGTTTGTGCTTTAATCAACATCATGCTTTCTGAAGATTTGACTTTACCAAGTATGGAGTTGCCAACCATACTTAATCATCATATCTTCGAGATCTTCTTTTCAAGAGTATCTTTCTCCTTTTCCAGGGGATAAAGATCTATCCTTTTTGTATCTTTGCAGATCCAAAAAGTGCTAAGTACTTTTACAAAAGAAAGATCTAAGGCATAATAAGAACAACACATGTTTTGCCTTTGACTAAAGAAAATATTATATAGAAAAGCTATTAACTGAGATATACAATAAAGACTCAGTTAACAGACACTGAACTACAAATATAATTTTGCTCAGCTAAGGATAAGTGTGAAAGACTCAGCTGACTAGATTTGCTCAGCTGATCAAATTGCTCAGCTAATAATACAAACCAACGTGCAGCTAGTAAACTGATCAAACTAAACTGTCAGTTGTTCCCAAGGGCTCAGCTAGTCATTTTAAGTAGTGTCAGTTTATGAGGAAAAGATTGGATAAGTAATAAATACCTTATCTGACAAATGGGAGGCATCAACTGATAACTGTGATTGTGTCAGCTGATCCTTGACTGCTCAGCTGATCTTGAAATCTTCATCAGCTGATGGTTTTAGGCCATCAGCTGATCCAGTGTGATTCCTCAGCTGATGCTCTTTGACTGATCTTTTCTTCTCAGCTGATCTTTCTGAAGCTGGTCATTTGGCTGATACTCAGTGTTCAGCTGACACTATGATTCGTCAGCTAACATTTCTTACTTAGAAATTCTTTAAGTCTCAGATAGAAAAACAACACATGTTTTTCATCAATCTAAGTTCAAAACTGAATATATGATTTTGTTAACATCAAATCCTATTTTACTTAATAGATGGGTTTGATTAAGGTTTGATATTGCTATCTCACCAACAATCTCCCCATATTTGATGATGATAAAACCTTATCTTGTTTAAGAAGAATCAGTTCGACTAGGATTTGTAAAGATATAACTTTTAAGTGCAATTTTGGTTACCTAGCTATCTGTTTTTGGTAACTCTTTTAAGTATGTTCCCTGATGTTCTGTTTTTGGGAATCTTTTCATTTATGAAGTACCATTGTTCTGTTTTTGTGGTATCTTTTCTATCCTTTTTCTGTTTTTAGGATTTTTGATCTTTTCTATATTTACACTATGTGAGCTATCTACTAAGAGTCATCTATACTAGCATTTTAGTTAAGTAGTCCATGATCAAAGTTTCAAGCTTGATTACAGAACAAATTATGTACATCAAAGTTTGTACAGAGGAATCTAACTATGAGTTAAACTAAGTACAGAAGTTGAACTATTCAAGGAATTGAAATTACATCTACTCTAGTTATGAAGTGTGGTCTTCATTCCCACCAAGGTTCTTCTTTGATGTCTGGACGATGTTCAACTGGAATAGTAGCAATTAGTTCATCAACTCTAGTCTCCATCAGACTTTCAAAGTGTTGATTTCCTGTCTGTCCTCTTGCCAGTCTTACAGCTTGAAAAATTAAATCTCTTGGTGCTCTTCCTATGTCAGCTTCTCTTAGGAATTTCCAATCACCAGCTCTGTTCTTGAAGAACATCCCTTTCTCAGGCTCAGTTATGTATTTAAACATTTCTGGCTCAATATTGGAGGGCAGAGTAGTGTTGAGACTTTCATAAGCAGGAAGAAAAGGATAGTCAGGATTGACAATGATCTGTTCAATGGTGACAAAAGCTTTTGAATTCTTTTTGAAAGCATCTTCAATCAGATTGATGTGTTCAATGAAATGATCATGTGTGAAGAGCCTATTGCAGATTGACATCCGAATCCAGTATTCAAATTTTGGCATGAACCTTTGAACAATTTCACTTTTGGATTTGAGGAGATGGTACAGAATCTCTATCATTTCAAAGAAGGAGAGTAGTTTGCAGTGTTGAAGATAGGTATCTTCATAAGTATTTCTTTCATCTCTTCTCACCACTCTGAGATAAGGACCCTCATCAGTACCTTTGTATGGAGTAACCCTTGAGATGATGTCTGCACATCTTCTATTTACCAAGTTTTCTTTGTTGTCTCTGAACTCCTTGGCTTGCCTTTCAGTTTGCTGAGCTAATCCTCCAAAGTTGAAGTTCAGCAGAGCTTGAATGGCTTCCTTGTGATTCTTTCCTCTCTTAGGATCTTTCTTGGTGGAAGGGTCATCTTGCTATGGTGTATCCAGTACTTGATGTGATTGAGAGGTCATCATAATCAGCTCTTCTTCTTGTAGCTCTCTTAACTCATCATCAGTAACACCAATAATTGCAACAAGATCTGCAGGAGAAGTGAAGTCCTGATGTCTTTCCTTGGTTTTCAAAACATCTTCTCTGGAGGTACCAAGTGCAGCAGCTAACTCACTGAGCTTTCTGAGACTCTCATCTTCTTTTGTTAGTTCTTCCTCTCTTATTTCTTCTTCTTCAATCTCCTCAGCAGTCATTATCTTCTTTCCTTTTCTTCTTGATGAACTGCTGGGAGTTGGTTGACTTGTTTGAACTTAAGAGGAAGCTTGGACTGGTGGAGCTGTTGTAGAGGGGTTCTGCTTCTTTAAGTTTAACAGAGAGGACAGAGGCATTTCATCTTCATCATCATCATCAGAATCCTCAGATGATAGTTCAATTGGAGCACAGGATTCACCTTGCTTTGATTTCTTTGTCCTTCTAGCAATTTGCTTTAGCCTTCTCTTTGGCCTCTGCTTTTCTTGAGCAGGTTGCTCCCCCTCAGATTTATTCTCCCCCTCAACAGCTGATCCAATTTCATCAGGGGTTGATGCATCCTCTGCTTGTAAAACTGACTTTGTCCTAACTGACTTCTCCCCCTTTTTGTCATCATCAGAGGAGGGAAAATAGCAGGCTTTGCAGGGGCATCAGGAGTGGTGAAAGAATAAGGAGTTGGGGTAGGTGTAGAGGTAAAGGGTGGTATGGTTGAGGGTGAAGGTGAGGCAGTGGGTATGGGAGGCTGAGTGAAAGGTGAGGTTGAGTGTTTAAGGTGAGAGGGAATAGGAGAGAAAGAAGGAATGGAAGTTGAGATAAGAGGGTTTAGGCTGTTGATAGCTTCAGTGAGATTGGAGAATTCTCTCAGAGTATCACTGTGCCTTATCTTAGCACAAAAGCTGGACCTATTGACCTCAGTATCAATGTCTTTTAGGAGAGTGGGGACAGTGAGAAGAGATTCAGGAATGGTAATGGAGATATCAGGGGGTGAGGGTCTAAGGGTTTTAAGTTGGGAAAGGAGATTGGAAATGGTATGGTTTAAGGTAGAAATGGTTTGGGCAGGTATAGGAGGGGAGGGTGTAGGAATAGGAGTAGAGGTTTGGTTTAGAAGTTGATCTAGTTTGGTAAGAATAGGGGAAAGATCAACAGGGGCAGGGGTGGGTTGGGGTTTGGGTTGGTTGGCTTTAAGTGACTCCATCTCATTGGTTAGGTGAGAGATTTGAGTGTCTGTTTGAGTTTGGAAAGAGGTAAAGGAGCCTTGAAGACTATCCATCTTTTGAGAGATAGATAGTAAGCTTTGAAGGATTTGGGGTGAGGGTTCAGAATAAGTAGAGGAAATGGGTTGAGTTGAAATTGATTGAGGTATGGTTCTTAGAACTGGAATGGATTGTGATCCCTCACTTAGACCTTGGTTTATAGGCCTAAGATCACTAGGAGCAGAAATGGTACCCTGTACCAATGGCTGGTTTATGCCACTAGTATTGACAGGTAGTGCACTAGTATGTGTAAGAATTGAATCAAAAACAGGTGCAAGTATGTGAGTGTAAGTGAGGGTTGCACTCAAAGGGGTATCCCTTATTACAGTAGCAAGTTGTTGTGAACTTACTAGGGGATAGTCTTGACACATAGGGGTTGTAGACACAGTATGACCTTGGGAGAAGGTCTGTCTTTCAATGGTAGCACCCTGTTGGGAGGGTGACCCAGATTGCAGCAATCCCATTTTTACAGATATGCCCTGTTGTGAGGACACATCTACTAGCAGTTGGGTTAAAGCAACATCCATAAATTCCCCCTCAAAATAAGAGGTAGCTATAGGAGTTGAGGTCAGAGGTGCAGTGTGTATTTCCTCTGAGATAAGTGCAGTATGCATCTCTATTGACCTTGTTTCTATTTGGGTTGCAAAGGGAGTAGAACTAGCAACTGTTGGGAGTTGACTAGAGCTTCGCAGTTGTGGTGGTGTTACAACTAGAGGAGAGGATGGGTTCTCATTGGTGGGGTCAACCAAATGAGTATCCTCAAGAGTGGTAGAGATTATACCTGCGATGTGCTGAGTCTTGCTGATCTCAATCAGTTGAATGAGATTGTTAGAAATTGTGTCTTCCTCAACATCATCACCATCAGCTGCATCACCACTTTGTTGGTCTTGTGGAGTGCTTGAGCTGGAAGGAACAGGGAAATGTGAGAGTGGCATCCCAATTTGAGAAGATGAGGAGGTGGTATCTTGAACATTTTCAGCATAAGGAATTCCAGCATCACCACCATGAAAGTCATCATCTCCCTCATCATGATCATTTTGACCACTATCAGCACCATTGTCATTATCACCCTCAGCATCAGGATTAATAGGCTCATCCTGTGCTTGTTCATCAAACACATCTGCTCTAAACATCAATTCTTCATCCACTAAGGCTTCAATTCCTCAGAATGATCAGTGATTAAATCAGGAGACTCAGAATCATCAGCCATTTGTCCCTCAATATTCTCAGCAACAACTTCCTCTTCATTTTCATTCTCCTCAGCAGCAACATCTATCAATTCTTGCATCTGAGCAGTTATAGCAGGACCTTGATTTTCCCTTATCAAATGGAAAGTTTTCTGACCCATTTGAGGGATGGTCATTGTGTGCAAGTGAGAAGCTAACCCAACATAGTGTTCCCTCTGAACATCTCTAAGTGCAATTAAACTTAGATACCTGATGTAAGGAACTAGGGTTCTGGTTGATTTCTTTGATGTGCCCAGAGTGATTTTATCCACCATTTCAGAGAATATGACTTGTGTGAAGTCAATATTCCTCCCTGTGACCAAAGCATGAAGAATCATCAATTAAGACTGATTCATTTGGTCATGGCTGCCAGACTTGTGACCAAAACATCGAATGATTACACTGGCCAAATACTTCCATGGGTGTCCTAGAGCAGACAGTTTATACTGGCCATGGGAAACAGCACCTTGGTAGCCAATCAGGGGCAAAACCTCTAGAACTTGATCCATTGTAGCAAAAGGTTGAAATGGGGCCATATGGGGTATGGAGATCGCTTGTCTAAGAGAATCAGTAGTGATGTTTATGTTGATGGTACCATTGAGGCAGGTGCAAGTAATTAAGTCTTGATTAGCATGGTACCTTGTAGTGTACCACATCTCACCAACAATGTTTGGAAAGATGAATAGAGGATGAGCAGATAGACATGCGAACAGGGGATAGGCAGTTATGAAAGCCACCATAGGTTCGTATCCCTGGTTTGCTTTGCTCGCGGGAATGTCAGTGTTTATGAGAAAGTTGTTTGGGCGTATGGTGATTTCAGAGTTTGGTGCGACATTTTCACTATCAATGGCGTTTGGAGAAGTTGCAGGGTTGAAGATCACCATGATTACAGAGTGAATGAAGTTTGAGCAACGAGAGTTTAGGGTTTGAAAGTTTGAGAGAGAAAGAGTGTTTGGGAATTTTGAAAGCTTAAGAAATGAATAACCGCTCTAAACTGTTACACAAATATTTTCCAAAAAGCAACTGTCACGTCTGCAAAAAGGTAAATAAATGGAATAGATATTAAATACACAGACAATAAACGGACAAATAAACTAAATTAAATAACCTATTAACACAATAAATACAAATGAGAAATTAATAAAATAAGTGTGGGGACACAATATTTTTGACTTTTGAAAATCATCTGCTGACAAACGAGAGTGTCAGCTAATCCATGTTGAGATAAAATAAGTGTCAGCTAATGAATGCACTTAGCTGAGCTTCTAAGTCTTAGCTGATGGTTTATCAGCTGAGGTATAGTGTCAGCTGATGATCGTCAGCTGACATAATTCTATTAGCTGATCTACCATAAGTAGAAGCTTAGATAAGTACTTCATTTCACACACAAATAAAATTATTTTCTCACACAAAATTAACTACCTAAGAAATGAATATATTACAAATTTAACATGCCAAGTTTGGATATTAGGAAGTTGAACCGAGACTCATCCAAAGGTTTTGTAAAAATGTCAGCTAATTGAACATCAGTGTTTATATAGTGCATATAAACTTTCTTTTTCTGCACATTATCTCTAAGAAAATGATGTCTGATTTCAATATGCTTAGTTTTTGAATGCAAAACAGGATTATTAGAGATAGATATAGCACTTGTGTTGTCACACAGAATTGGGGAGTTTTCAAACTGTAAGTCATAATCCAGTAGTTGATTTTGCAGCCATAGCAATTGAGCACAACAGCTTCCAGCAGCAATGTATTCTGCCTCAGCTGTAGAGGTTGAAACAGAGTTCTGTTTCTTGCTTGACCAACTGACTAATCTTCCACCTAATAATTGACAACCCCCAGATGTACTCTTTCTGTCTAGTGTGCAACCTGCAAAGTCAGAATCAGTGTATCCAACTAACTCAAAATCAGAGTCTTTGGGGTACCAAAGACCTAGATTAGGAGTTCCTTTGAGATACCTGAAAATTCTTTTAACTGCAGCTAAGTGAGATTCTTTGGGATCTGCTTGGTATCTAGCACAAAGACATGTAGAAAACATAATATCTGGTCTACTAGCAGTTAGGTATAAAAGAGACCCTATCATACCTCTATAAGCTGTAATGTTCACTGATTTACCATCAGTGTCCTTTCCAAGCTTTAAGGCAGTGGACATGGGTGTTTTCATTGAAGAACAATTTTCAAACTCAAATTTACTAAGTAAGTCATTTACATACTTTGTTTGATGAATGAAAATCCCATCAACCTCTTGTTTAATTTGAAGACCTAGAAAATAGTTTAATTCACCCATCATACTCATTTGATAGTTATCAGACATGAGTTTGGAAAACTTTTTGCAAAGATCAACATTTGTAGACCCAAATATTATATCATCTACATAAATCTGTACAAGAATCACATCACCCTTGAATTTTCTTATAAACAAAGTGCTATCTATGCTTCCTCTTATAAATCCTTTATTGGTCAAAAAAGAAGAGAGGGTATCATACCAGGCTCTTGGAGCTTGCTTCAGACCATACAAAGCTTTGTTCAAGAAGTATACATGATCTGGTTTGCTTGTATCCTCAAAACCTGGAGGTTGTTTGACATACACCTCTTCTTTCAATTCACCATTTAGGAAGGCACTCTTAACATCCATTTGGAATACTTTGAAGTCTTTGAAGGCAGCATAAGCAATAAATAGTCTTATTGCTTCAAGTCTTGCAACAGGGGCAAAGGTTTCATCATAATCAATACCTTCTTCTTGACAATACCCCTGAGCAACTAATCTTGCCTTGTTTCTGATGATCAGCCCTTGTTCATCCATCTTGTTTCTGAACACCCACTTAGTGTCAATGATGGATTTGTCCTTTGGTCTTTGCACCAAAGTCCATACATTGTTTCTTGTGAATTCAGCCAATTCTTCTTGCATGGCATTTATCCAGTGAGGATCAGTTAGAGCTTCATCTACCTTCTTTGGTTCAATCATAGAAACAAAACCTGTATATAAACAGAAGTTACAAGATTTTGATCTTGTTAGTACAGGTGCTTCTATGTTACCTATAACCTGATCAATTGGATGATTTCTGATGTCCTTGTAGGCATTTTGGATTTTAGGAGTTGAAATTCTTTGGTTTGGATCAGCTGATGAGACTTCAGGTTGATCAGCTGACAAAATTTCTTGATTACAATCTGATGAGACTTCTACTGATGAGGGAATGTTTGATATGGAATTAGAGTCCATTGATGTTGAATCATGATTCCCTTCATTTAGTAAAAGTGTGGGTTGGTTTAGGATAGAATGTGCAGAGGTGTTTTGTACATTCGGAACAGGTTCATCTAAGTCATCTATGTCAGCTGATGAGATTGGATCAGCTGATGGGAGTGGATCAGCTGATACTGGAGTGTTGTCTTCAATACGCAACAAATCATTAAATTCCTTACCTGTAGATGGATTAGTAGAACAGGAACCAACAAAGTCATTTTCATTAAAACTTACTTTGATTGATTCTTCTATGACCTTTGTTCTGAGGTTGTAGATTCTGTAAGCTTTGGAAATCACAGAATATCCAATGAACACACCTTCATCAGCTTTTGGTGCAAATTTTTGCAATTGATCTTTCTGGTTCAGAATGAAACACTGACACCCAAAGATGTGTAGAAAGCTGATGTTGGGCTTCCTTCCCTTGAGCACTTCATAAGGAGTCTTGTTGTGCCTCTTTATTATAAGGGATCTGTTCTGAGTAAAACATGCACAGCTGACAGCTTCAGCCCAGAAGTTGAATCTTAACCCACTCTCACACAGCATGGTTCTTGCAGCTTCAATCAAATTTCTGTTTCTTCTTTCAGCTACACCGGTCTGTTGTGGAGTTCTTGGAGCTTAGAAGTTTTGAGATATTCCTTTCTCATCACAGAAACCTTCAAGAGTTTGATTTCTAAATTCAGTTCCATGATCACTTCTAAGCATCCTTACCAGATTGCCATTGAGTACTTCCATCTTTCTAATAAAGCTTATAATCTCTTCAGCAGACTCACTCTTTGCTTTTAGGAAGATGACCCAAGTGTATCTTGAGAATTCATCAACCATCACCAATGCATACTTACTTCCACCAATACTAGCAGTAGCAACAGGACCAAATAGATCCATGAACAACATGTAGAAAGGTTCAGTAATGGAGAAAGCTTGCTTAGATGGAAATGAAGTCTTGTGCTGCTTTCCCTTCTCACAGGTAGAGCAAGGTTTAGGCTTAACATACGTCAGTGAAGGTAGTCCTGACACTAGTTCACCCTTGCTTAACTTGTTAATGTTTTTGAAGTTTAAATGGGAAAGCCTTTTGTGCCATAACCAGTTTGTGTCAGTTACCGACTTAGTATACAAACAGGTTAACTTGGATGGATCACCAGAGGACATATCAAGAGTATATACATCGTTGGTTCTCTTTGCACAAATTATTGTTTTACCTTCTTGATCTAAAATGGAACCACCTGTCTTTGTAAAGAGGACTTTATGATCACCATCACATAACTGACTTATGCTGATGAGATTATACTTAAGTCCTTTAACATATGATACCTTGGATAAGGTTAGGTTCCCATTATGAAGTTCTTCGTAGCCTTTTGTTTGCCCACAATTATTATCACCAAAGGTTACTCTTGGACCTTTTTCCTTCTTGTAGTTACTAAGCAAAGCTTTACAACCTGTCATGGTCCTTGAACATCCACTGTTAAGATACCAAGTGTTCAGACCCTGCATAGATGTGATTGAAAGAAGGTTAGTGACATTTGGGCATCCACATTTAAGTGGACCCCTGTGGATTGCACCTAGCCATCCACTTTATATTAGGTTGTTTATGAATGAGAGAAACATATGTGTTATCATAATCAGTCCGCTGTCTTGAGTTACCTTCTAGAGAACAATTACCTGCCTTATGTTCTTTGCTCCCACATTTATAACAATTTTGATTTTTTGAGCTTTTAACATGTTTTGGTAATTGACTAAGAGATGTCTTAACTGTTTTCTGATGACTATGGGTCATCAGCTGACAGATTTCACCATTCAGCTGTTGCAGCTGATTCTGTAAACTAATAAGGTCTTTGTTTACAGTCACCTTAGGTTGACCCTTAGTTAAAATGAGTTTTTGATCAACTTTAGGTGTGACAGACTTAGACTCTTTGTAAACAAAATGTCCTTTTCCCTTAGTTTCTCCTATTAAAAGAGTTTGAAGTGATGTTTGATCAGCTAAACAAACAGAAGAGTATCCATGATCAGCTGACAGGCTATCAGCTGAGCAGTTATCATCTACTTTTCGATCAGCTGATGTAACATCATTAGCTAAAGAATTTTCAGTCAGCTGAGTTCCTAAATTTAATGTATCAGTTTTCAAGGTTTGACAACAGAATGTCTCTTTGGTATCAACAAATGATTCCATTCCTTTACTTACTTCCTTTACACTTAAATTTTCAGTGCTTTTGCTTTCTGTTAAGAAAATAGAACTTGAACCAACTTTTGAAGAGGTTGAGTCTTTCAGCTGAGTACTTTTACTTTTGAAAAATCTGCTAGTGATAATACTTTTTCCTTTTACGATCTTTTGAAAAGTAAGAGGTACAATATCAGTTTTTTCTAAGATATTTATGTTCTTGCTAAAATCAACACAGTTAGCAGCTTGGGAATAATTTCCACCAATAATAGCTTGAACTTGTTTTGGAATCTACTCATTGACACACTGAGTGGTCTTCTCAGCAGAAACACACCAAGATCTAACTACTTTTTGAAGGTCATTAAACTTTATTGTTGCTTCATTGGTTTCTTTTACCAAGATCTGATTAAGTATCTTTTGATTAGCTAAATCATCTTCCAGTTTTGTCATTTGTTTAAGTTTCTCATCTTTAAGACTTAATCTTTCCTTTAGTGATTCTATTTCTAATTTTAGCTTCTTTTCTCTTTGAATATTTGACTGAAACTCAACACACAAATAATAAAACATAGTGTTCTTTTCATTATCTTCATAGTTAATAAATTTTCCAACCTGATACATAGAAGAAGGATCCCAGTCAGGAGAAGTACAAGCTTTAGCAGCTTTCTTCATATCCTCATCAAAAGAACTTGTACTTGCTGTGTTGGCCATCAAACTGAACTGAGCTGTGAGGACCTCATCTTCATCACTTGAGAGACTTCCTCAGCCCAATCTTCTTCTTCAGCAACTAGCACCCTGTTCTGAGCTTTCTTCTTTTTCTTGTCAAGGACAGCAGCAAGAAGCTTCTTATACTTGGCTTAATAATCAATCTTGCTGTCTGAGCTTGAGGAACCCTTGAAGCCTGTGTTTCCTTTGGACTTACATTCACTGGCATAGTGACCAGTCTTGCCACAAGAGAAACAACCTTCAGAAGCCTTTGGTTTTGACATGGCTCTTTCTCCTTTGAAGGGTTTTCTTTCAAACCTCTTGACACCCTTTCTTTTTAAGAAAGGTTTGAACCTTTTAACCAACATGGCAGCCTACTTAACAGCAGCTTCAATGCTATCCATGTTCTCCAGAACTTCATCCCCATCAGCCACTTGCTCTTCATAAGAAGATTCCTCCTCTTTCTCCTCATCACTGGACTCATCCACAACTGTAGCAAAACTTCTAGATCTTGTATCCTTGGACACAAGGACAGTAGATGGAGCTTTTGCAGCCTCCTTCATATCCTTGGTAGAGATCTTCCTTTGTTTCACTGATTGGTCATGATTCATAAGATTTCCATATAAACCAACCAGTGAAAGACCCTTGATTTTCTGACCATGTTTAAGCACAGTGATAAAATGATCCCAAGATTCTAGGAGAGAGTCTAGAAACTTGTTTACAAGTTTCTTATTGCTTTTGTGAACATCTGCCCTTCTTAAGTCATTAATAAGGCAGTTGAACCTGGTGTAAGTCTGAGTGAGACTTTCACCTTTATGAGCAAAGAAGAAATCATATTCTCTAACCAGAAGGAGTTTCTTGTTCTCCTGCACTTTTTCAGTGCCTTCATATGCAACAGTCAAAGTGTCTAGCATCTCTTTTGCAGATTTACAGTTAAGAACTTGATGATAGACATCATTTGGTAGTGCAGAGACTAAGGCTGTTCTTGCTTTAACATCAAGATTAACAAGCCTTTTGTCTTCATCAGACCACTGATTTATAGGTTTTATAATTAGTCTTTCAACAGCAGGAGCTTCATCAGTTGCTTCAGTTACTTGGATAGTTGAGGAAGGAACATGAGGACCTTCAGTAAGAGTTTTAAGCATCACATCATCAAGGCTTGACATATAGAGAAGAACTCTACTCTTCCAGAGAGAGAAGTTCTCTCCATCAAATATAGGACACCTTGTGAGTGAACCATTGTTAGAAGAACCATTAGAGGCAACAACAGAAGTGGCCATTTTGAAGTATGGGGTAGAAGCAGTTGAAGAGTAAGCAAAACAGATCTTAGATATGGATTATCTAGCCTGCTCTGATACCAGTTGTTGGTCCCGAATGGATACTACAACAACAAATGTTTGTAGAAGGGGGGTTGAATACAAACTTTAGCAAATAAAAATTTAAGAGACACAAGGTTTACTTTTATATAATTCTTATTGATGTAAATCAAGAATTACATGAACTAGATGCGGAAAATGTATGTTCAATAAAAGGTGGCAACTAGATTTGTCTAACACATAGACAATGCTAATCTTAAACAACTAATGTTTAAGATGTTCAACACATGAACAAGTTTGTTACACTGAAAGTAAAATGCTAACTCTTCTAATTCTCAACTTATGAGATTTCAGTGCTTCTTCAACGCATACTTAGCATGTTTCCATGCATGAGTATATATAAGCAAGGTGTGTCCGGGATGATGAAGACAGAAGGAGACAAAGGTACTTGGTTTAATAATATTATAATAGATAAAGGTAGTGGGTGGAAGGTAGTTTATCTTTACACGTAGAGTGTGTAAAGTAAACATACTTTTCAGTAATGAGTATACCCACTATTTATTATTATATTATTAAACTACTACCTATATATCTTAGAAAAGTAAACTTCTCCTTTCATGTTTGTGCTTTAATCAACATCATGCTTTCTGAAGATTTGACTTTACCAAGTATGGAGTTGCCAGCCATACTTAATCATCATATCTTCGAGATCTTCTTTTCAAGAGTATCTTTCTCCTTTTCTAGGGGATAAAGATCTATCCTTTTTGTATCTTTGCAGATCCAAAAAGTGCTAAGTACTTTTACAAAAGAAAGATCTAAGGCATAATAAGAGCAACACATGTTCTGCCTTTGACTAAAGAAAATATTATATAGAAAAGCTATTAACTGAGATATACAATAAAGACTCAGTTAACAGACACTGAACTACAAATATAATTTTGCTCAGCTAAGGATAAGTGTGAAAGACTCAGCTGACTAGATTTGCTCAGCTGATCAAATTGCTCAGCTGATAATACAAACCAACGTGCAGCTAGTAAACTAATCAAACTAAACTGTCAGCTGTTCCCAAGGGCTCAGCTAGTCATTTTAAGTAGTGTCAATTTATGAGGAAAAGATTGGATAAGTAATAATTACCTTATCTGACAAATGGGAGGCATGAGCTGATAACTGTGATTGTGTCAGCTGATCCTTGACTGCTCAGCTGATCTTGAAATCTTCATCAGCTGATGGTTCTAGGCCATCAGCTGATCCAGTGTGATTCCTCAGCTGATGCTCTTTGACTGATCTTTTCTTCTCAGCTGATCTTTCTGAAGCTGGTCATTTGGCTGATACTCAGTGTTCAGCTGACACTATGATTCGTCAGCTGACATTTCTTACTTAGAAATTCTTTAAGTCTCAGATAGAAAAACAACACATGTTTTTTTCATCAATCTAAGTTCAAAACTGAATATATGGTTTTGTTAACATCAAATCCTATTTTACTTAATAGATGGGTTTGATTAAGGTTTGATATTGCTATCTCACCAACAGAAGAACCAACACAAAATCAAAATCGATAGAACCCAATAACAGTAGTAGAATAACTGACAATTCCGAAATCAACAACACCAACAAACGATTCCTCAAACAAAGAACATACCGATGATGAAATAGAATTCGATTACTGAAGATAAGCGTGACACAGGGATACTTACTTGACGTGAGTGTACTGTGATAAAAAAAAGAAAGCAAACCGAAAATGATTGCAGAAATCAAGTGCTGGAACGAGTGTTGAAATTGATTGCTGTAATGATAATCGATTGCTGATGATCGACTGGATTGCCAATCGACAAAGTGAAACCCAGACTTAACACAAACGAAAACGGCAGGTCCAACAATTTCAGAAACGGCAACTCGGCAACTGTCAATTATGAAACCAAAATCGAAGGCTTTCAAATTGGCGACACTAAAATCGAAGGTTTCCAAATCTCGGATATGGTAAGTCGATGATTTCCAAAGCGGCATATATTAGGGCAGGTCGGACCAATGATACGAGACGTAAAATTAAGGAAGCTATATATTGATAGAAATCTAACTTTGAAATTATGATAGATCACAATCAACCACAATCAACCACAATCGGCTGATTGTTCCAGGGAATTCTCCCTCTCCCGATGCCACAGGCAACGAGCCCTAGTACAAGACTAACCTTACGTAATTTCTGCCTATTTTTCTACGACTCCCCTTTCCTCTATTTATTATAAACACTAATTTTACTCTTTTAGTCCCTCTAAAATCCTCACTAATCTATTTCCTATCAACCCTCAAAATACCACTTATACAAATTATATATATTTATCTTTTATCCACGTATTCAAAATACACATAGGTTCTAAAATGAGTACAAAACATATGTCGTAGCATCAATTGTGGGTAGGAGCTGGACCCTTATCCATTTCACTAGTACCTACTGTACTTGGAAAAGGATAACATTAACACGAGTAATCATAAAAGCTTAGTGAGCATTCAAACATCCAAAAAAATATCATTCGCTGATAACACTGCAAGAGCATATGCACATAAACCAACAACAACAACAACAACAACAACAACAACAACAACAATAACAACAACAATAACAACAGTACACAATCCCGTCACAGTAGGGTATGGGGGAGGTATAATGTAGACAATCATACCTATACGCGTAAGTAGAGAGATTACTTCCTGAAAAGACCTCCGGAAACGATCCACGAATATGGGATATAATCCCATGCTAAAACATCATACAATATCTATTGACTGATAAGTACAACTACTTAATTGCTTTTACTTTCTTCTCGCACACATAAACAACACATACTTAGGAGTTTTCTATCGTGATTTAGACATACAATACAAATAATGGAAGTTATCTTCCCTAGTCAACACATATCACACATATAATGGGAGTTATCTCCCCCGCTTATTATAATTTGGTCTATCGAATTCCTCTTCTAGATCAACACTAATTCACTCTAACGGACATGTAAAAGTCCTCGTGTTCTCAATCAAGACTACTTACGGGGTTAAATCTTAATTTATCTACCTCTACTACAAACTCAGCTATTTAATCTCCCGTCTTGTGATACCCGGTTTCAAATGTAAACGTATGTTTTAAATGATTAAAATTGGGAGCATTATTAATACCAAGTAACTTTTGTATTCAAACTTGTCACTTTTTGCTATTGTATATAACCAACTATGAAAACTACCATTTGATATATCCAAGTTTGAAAAACTAACATTTAGTATATTTCTAAACCTTTTCAACCGGTAGCCTGTAATTTCTATATTTTTTATTTATTTACAATTGAATTTTAAGGAATATGATATGATGATGAACTTAAAGACGAACATGTGAAAAAATGGATGAACATGAAGAACCCTAAAGTTTAACAAAAAAGAACCCTAAAGTGAAAAACCTGGAATTCAATTGACTTATTTGTAATCGAAAACAAAAATCAAGCAAATTACCATTCAAGATTTGTGAATTGAAATCAAGCAAACCGACACATCTGTGAAATCAAGGAAATCGTCATTTAATATCTATAAACATATGTGAATCGAAAACAAAAATGAAACCCTATTGGCTAGTATTCAAGGTCTGTGAAATCGAAAATTAAATAATGACGAGTACAGATCTATGAGATAAAATATTAAGAATGAAAACCCTAGCATAAAATGATTATAGATCTGAACGCAATATCAAAACCAAAATTATGATTGTGTTATTGTGTCTTTTCGTAGCCCCTTCAAAGCCCCAATTCGTATCCTCTTCAAAGCTGATGGACAAGATGAAGAAGAGATCCAACAAGAGGAACCCCAAATCGTAAAAACTAAATGAAGAATCTAGAAATCACCCCTGATCCAGAAAAACCAATTGAAGAATCTGGAACCCTAATTGAAAAACCCTATTCATAATAGCTTCTTGACGAATATGAAATCTAGAAATCGACCCTTTGTTTCAACAAGAACTCAAATCTCAACAAGATGAAACCGAAATCTGGAAATCGTAGGAGGAGAGATGAAAAACATTTTATTTCTTGAAGATGAAGCACAAAAACAAGATCTCATAATCGCCCCTTCCTTTCTTGATATTAATTTATTATTATTATTATTATTATTATTTTTATTATTATTATTATTATTATTATTATTATTATTATTATTATTATTATTATTATTATAACTATTATGATTATTATGATTATTACTATTATTATCATTATTATTATGATTATTATTATGATTATGATGGATTATGCTCATGTCATAATATGATTATATGGCTAGATACACGTGAGCCTAAAGGGTCACACACTTATACACTGAGATACTAATTTATATAATATAATTAATGTATTTATATTATTTATGTAATGCAAAATATTGGGCCTAATTAAGTATGAACTTAATATATAATTGTTATTGGGCTTAATTAATGTATGGGCTTTAATTAAAAGGAGATAGGCCTTAATGTAGATTAAGGACAAATTTTAATTTGAATTAAAGGGTAAACTTTAATATGGATTAAAGGATAAACTTTAATATAAATTAAGGATAAACATAATCCTATATAGATTAAGGATAAAAATGAGACTTAATAGGGAGTAAGGATAAACATTAGGAAGAGATAAACATGAAAGAGTTTATATTTATCTCAAACTAATTTTCTCCTATACATACACGTAGAATTTGGTAACCCCCTTAATATGTATGAAGAGTTTTCAATTTTGATCTTAAAATATGAGGGTTTTGTGTTCTTAATGATCCAAGCAACAAAGGGTTGTTCTTGGTGATTAATTAAAGCATTACAAAAGGACTAGCATCCATTGGTGATCAAGGAAGTGTAGTGTGAACTACATTAGAGGTGTTCTACATTGAAAACTAAGGTTTCAAGGCGACACAACAAGATCCCGAATCGTATCTCATAACAGTGATTAATGGTAATCTATTCTTATCTTTTTCGTTTGATTGTTTTGGCAATACGTAGATCCGGCTATTGGTGATGTTTTCTGCTGTGTTTATATAGATTATTATGTATTATTTTCTTCAATATCACCAACAGTGGTATCACGAGTGATGGTCTCGTATTTATACGGATGAAGCAATGCGTGTATGTGATTGTTAGTGTGTGAGTTCGGGTTTAGAGAGAGAGAACCGAGAGCATAAGAAAACACACATTTAACGGTGTAAACACAATATGGTGCAAAACTTAGTTTCATTAGAAGAGGCAAAGCCTTAAATAGGCTTTGCCTACGTTTACAAGATTTACATATTGCACCCTTACTTTATAATTCTAACAATCTCCCCCTAAGTGAGGTGTGCAACGATTCACAACAAGAAATAAAAATTAAGCATCATGCATGGACTTGTTGCGAATCCCGAGAGCTACTTGCCACTTGCGGATATGTTCCTATTCTCCAGTGTATTCTTCATTTGTTCAATTGACCTGTAGGCCTATCTTTGATAAGCCTCAGGAAGTACTTCTCGAGCTTCCCACACTTTATCAAGTAGAACATAGTGCAGAAGTTTCAAGGTGTCGTCAGAGTATCCATACACTCGTCCATTCTGACAAATATCTTCTATTTCTTTTCATTATGGAAGATGACACCTCTATTACCTTTGTAGTTCAGATGACCTTCATAAAATGCTGTCAATTCTTCTAGTTGATCAAAATCAGGATGACTCTAATTAGGCTTGAGAAGATTGACCTTGAGATAGTTGTTTTGTGAACCAAGGTACATGTCATGATCCTAAAAAAAGCTTATAAACTTTCGCATGTACTTCATAAGTTGGGTTCTCCCATATTATTCATCTAAGGTTTTGCCATGTTTCCGAGATAATGTGTCATAAATGAATGTGATGTCATGGATCTTGACATATCTCAGATCGGCTTCATTAAGATGGATCTTTTCACCTTGAGCTCTTTTTACTTCAAAAACTGCATACTTGTAATGGAAAGAGATCCATGTATATACATTTAGAACCTCAACAATTGGGTAATCAGACATGACGACATGTTTTGGGGACTTGGTTGCATTCAAAATGTTGTCATATTTTCTTCTTTGTTTTTCATCCAAGGCCCTTAGCTCAGGAGGTGTGAGGTCTTTGATATCACTACTGTATATCCGGAATTTTGTCTTCAAGATGAGTAGCGTTGAAAAGTAACTTTTCTATATTGGCTGCCGGCTGGCTTCTCTGGTGAATATGTTATTTTTATCTAGCCTTTGTCGCCGGAGTACACTAGAGGACTTGTAGGAATTACATAGTTTGGTGGCAGTGGCCACTCGGAGTCTTGTTTAGCTTTTGCTGTAGCTTCTTCTTGTTCGTTTCGTTGAATAATGTCTGCTGTAGAGATTTAAAATTTACCACGAGGAGGAGGAAAAACATGAACCTCTATTGTTACTCCACTGAGAACCCGAGACACGTCAAATGTTTTCTTTTTGGCTGGTCTCCTTCTAGCTTCCCTTCCTGAGATAGCAGTATATTCTCGTTTTCTTGCTGCAATTGCTCGTTCATCAATTGTCGGATCAAAGCTGAAGACCATTCTAGGGGAGTCCGGACGTGTAGCAATCTCAACATAATCATCATTGTTTTTGAAGAGGTTTGTGAGTTCTTGATCATCTAGTTCCTCCTCTAGTTGATCTTACTCATCACTTTCTTCCTCATTCCTTGTTGGTGAGGTGCGCAGATTGTCATATAAATCCATGTCATTGTCAGATTCTGCACTTAAATCAACAAATTCAGTTTCAGCATGGGAATGTTCGTGTTGTATCTTCCCTTCTTCAAGATCTATTGGCCTCGGTTCTCATTCATGCTATGGGATATATAGTACAATTTGTTTGTCAGCATTTTCTTTTTGTTGTTGTTCGTAAACTTCATCGGCCGTGCTCAGACTTTGACTTGTACATGCAGATGATGGTAATAATAAGCTTAAATGTGTGACAGGTACAGTTGCAGCCGCAGAGGGAGTTGATAGGAATCTTCTTCTTTTCTCCCCCTCGGGATGAACTTTGATACTACCTTGCTACTCCCAGCCTGAACTTTGCAAGACTCTTCCATAACCTTGAGACTGTCTACTACCTTTTCCATTGTGGTGTAAAAGCCTCTTACTACCCCATCAATCTTGTTGACAACATCCTCTTGGAATTCTTGAAATTCTGCCCAAGGTATACCCTGAGGCCTTTAATCGTTGCGAAGAGTTGTAAGCAGATGTTGGTCATGAGCAGATTCGGATCTTTGTTCAAGAAGCTTTACATAGAGAAGACTCTTTAGTGCATCTACAGACATGCTGGAAGGATTAGATTGGTGCATGGTTGAGGAGCTTGAGTTCTGGCAGCAAGAAGTGCTTCTATATGATCCAATTCCTGATTTATATAAGTGAGTTGTTGTTGAAGAGGGGCCACGGCTTGTTGATAGTATCATGTAGTTCTGCACGTGTAACAAACCCAGTAACATTAAGATTACCGGTTATGGTTCAAGCCACGAAGGCAGAACCACCAACTAGAGCTGTAGGGATGTTGACTCCAGCAGAATTTCCTTCCAATCCTCGCATGGCACCAGAAGTGGTACCACCTATAGAAGTTCCATGTGTCAGACCACAGGTCTGAGCCAGTTGTGTGATAGTGTCAGATCTATGTGAAAGATATGCAAATTTCTGCGGTATGTCAAAGTGCATAGAAGGAATAGTCGAGGACGAGCTTATTTCAATACTAGCCGTCTCCGAATGAGAGTTCGGTAGCATACGTTCTATAGCCCTGTGGAATAAAGTAGATGCATGTGGAGAAGCACCTAAGTGCCTAGGAGGGGTTTCAACTTCCACGGGTGGGATAACCGCGACTTGTTCAATACTTGACCCAACAATGTCAGGTCCAGTAGTAGATGTGGCTTCCTGGCTTTCTTGGGCTGGGGGTCCCTCAGCACTCTCCTTTTCTTTTCCCACTCCCTCATTCTCACTCTCACTCCTAATCATAAAACTATCTTCTTCATCTCCACTACCTTGTCCAAACCCCGCATAACGATTGGGTGAAAGTAAAGAGTCAGGGTGATAGAGGCATTATCAACTAAGAAATCATGTTCTAGTGCAACTGTTTCTTGAACTACTGTTGGGACTACAACAGGCTGTGGAGGTTGGTTAAGAACAAGGACAAGGCCACTGGGTTGAGGAATTATAGGAGCAGTTTGTGCAGTGTTGATCAAGTCCGGAGAAGTAGTCTTAGGGTCAGTGAGTTTCATGAATGATGGGGTGCTGTCTACAGGTTGTTCTACTAGAGCTTCAAGGGTACCCAAAGGTGATTGGATAAGGTCGAATAAAGGGTTACCACCTGGTTGAGAGGCAGACTCAGCACTGGTTGACTCAGAATTTGTTGAATCAGAATAATCAAAACCAAGTTCTTCAAAAACATATTTAGTTTTGGTGGGATAGGATTTGGATGTTGTGATAGTGTGAGAAAGAGATTGAATGACAGATTCAAGGGCAGCGGGATCATATGCATCCCCTCCCTCTCTATTCTCATCTTCCTCACCTTCTTCACCACCCCTCTCATCAACATTTTCTCTCTCCACTTCCCTCTCAGCATCTCCCGCAGATGGCTGAGGCCTAATCTCTACATTCTCACCAGGAACTACTCCTTCCTGGGTAGGTATGGCCGGCTCTGGCTTAACCATGGAAGGTTCACCTAAACTCGTCCTATAGCTCACAACTATTTCATTTTGCACACAAAGCTCTAAGAGCGACATAGGAAGTGGTTGAGGTTCAGGTAAGTTCGCCGGAACATCAGGTTTAACAAAATTAAAGACTTTAGGAGTTAAAGAACGTAGACATGCCTGGCAAGGAATGTCAGCATTTTGATCCATCAGATACTGGATGATCATGGGAATGAACCAGTGGTATGGCAGAAAATGAGCATCTGTCTTCCTTTGGTTGTTCTTTTTCAGAATGGTTGCCTTTATATCGTGGAAGATCAGGTATGCATAATCCACATGCAGATGGTTTGCTGCCGCCACAAAGATTTTCATTTGGTTCTCAGTCAGGAACTTATTGTTAGATTATGTGCAGAGATAGAAAACATGTATCATCGTGTCCAATACTATGTGACACTAAAGGATCATACTGTTACACACCCAATTAAAACCTTTTGGATTTTACCTGTTTGTGTATCACAATAATTAATATTTTAATTAATTATTGAGAAAGAGAAAAAATAATAAAAGTTATTTATTATTTAAAGAATAGAAGTTAATATTTAGTTTAAATATTAACGAGACCAATTAATTAATAGTTATTAATTAATTAGAAAGGTCGAGGAGTATTTTCTGTAATTGACTAATAGTTTAATTAAAGCTGGGCTTTAATTAAACGGGCTTGGGCCTAATAAGGGTTTATTATATAAACCTTATTTGACCTCATTAATCACATAAGTTATTTAAAAAGGAAAAAGATTACCCTAATCCCTCTCTCTCTCTTTCTCTTACGGCGGCCGGCCCTCTCTCCCTCTCTTGGGGTTTTCGGCGGCGGCGTAAGGTAACACCGAACCACCGAGCACGGTGGTTGGCGGCGACGCATACACACACACACATAAGGGTCATCGATTTTGATCCAAGGTTTAATCCTTAGGCGGTCTAGCAGCCAGTTCAATGTGGTGCAGTAGCAGTGGACAACCTGCAGCTGTCTAGAGGTTTAAAGAAAAGTTTTTGGTTTTCATCAAGGTATAACATTTTAATCCTCTTCTACTTCTAAGTTTCTATACGAGTTAGATGAGATCACTGGTGGGGGTTTTATTCCACTGTTCATTTTTATGATATGTTTTTATACCCTTCAAAACCCTTCAGTGGTATCAGAGTTACTTCTAACCTCGTAGGGGACTAGGTAGGTTTCTTTTATTCTGATGAAAAAGGTTTATCTTTTATCAAGAAAAAAAAGATTTTTATTATCCAGAATAATAAAAATCAAGTTTTGATTCTTATTGGATAAACTTTTGATAAAAGATTATTAGATTTAATCTTTAAGATAAATTTGTTTTTTTTATTATTATTGTTGTTATTTGCGATAACCCCAAACTCGACCACCTTACGCCGCTGGCGGCCTCAGGCTGGGGCGGCGGCTCGCGGCGGAAGTCGGTGGTGGTGACTGGTGGTGTTAGCGGCGATTGGCGGCGGTCCACGGCGGTCCGCGTCGCGGTTAGCGGCCCAGTTAACGGCGCTAACTGTGTGGTGGGCTACGGTCCAGAAACCACGGCCCAGGAAGCCAAAAGCCCAGTTAGGGTTAGCGGCGCTAAAGGTCCAAATGGGCCTCGGCCCAGTTTTTTGTTCTTTTCAGTCCGGTTACAATTATTGGCTCAGTTTAAATATTTGACCCAGCTTGCGGCTCAGGTATTTGAGGTCAATGCTAAATTAAAATACATTTGTTGTTATAATTTAAAGTTTAAATATTATTTTGAGTTTTTTGATTAATTATCAAAGTATAAAACTTGAAATATATATTTATTGCAAATAACAAGAAAAGCAATATAGGGGTTTTAACAGGTTGTAAAAGTTGGCGCCGCTAACTTTAAGGTTTAGCACCGCTAAGTCCTAAAAGTTGGCGCCGCTACGGCTGCATGTACTTTGTGTCAAATCACTGACAGGCCGCGTTAGCGCCGCTAACCTTAAGGAGTTAGCGCCGCTAAACCCTAAGGGTTAGCGCCGCTACGGCTGTATGTGCTTTTTGTCAAATCACCTCCCAAGCTGGCCAATCGAGGGGTGACGCCTAGAAACCACTATGGCCGGTTTGTGGGGTTATGAGAGAGTTCTGGAGGTAGAGTATTAAGGTGAACTCATTTTTTGTTTTGAGTTGGCTTCTTTTTCTCTCTAAGAAAACACATATTCTTCTTTGGTGCTACAAAGGCCAAGAGAAGGTTCAAGAGAGAAAGTTCCAGAGATTTGGTCTCATTGTTGCTGTTCCGAGGTAGTATTCAAGGTGAAGTACTACTATAGGCGAGCTAGCATTCGAGGTTGGCGTGTTACCGGGGTACCACCCAATAGTCGATCCGCATTTCCTTCTTGGAGTATCAACACCACGAGACAAAAAGATTCTGGAGCTAAGGAGAAAGGTATAACCACCTCTTTCCTTTTCTTGTTGCATTTCTTTACATAGAGTTTGGTTCATTTTGGGATTTCTAGCTTTTATGCTTTATCTAGTTGTACCTTGGGCATTATTTGTTGTACCTTGCTTCCGCTGCGTGCCCACGAAATCCCAACAGTGGTATCAGAGCCACCTCTAAGTTAGATTTGCACTTGGTGGCCTGAAAAATCCGAATCAAAAACTTTTTGTTTTCTGGAACTAGGGGTTAGCGGTGCTAACTCATAAGGGTTAGCGGCGCTACGCGCGCTGGAGCGTTTTTTTTTTCTTTTAAAAATAAAACAGTTTTGGTTCTCGGGTTTTTGGCATTCTTGTAGATTCTGGAAATTTGTTTCAAAATTTGTTTGCATGTTTTGGTATTTTTGAAATACCATATGTTATGTTTGGTTGTATGTGGTTGATTTAAAATTGGTAACCTTGCCTTTAACCTTGTGGTTGAGTTTGTGTGTTTGGATGCAATTTGGTGATTTAATATCACATTTGAGCTATAATATGTATTAATTCAGTTTTGTATGTAATAATATTGTGGCTTGCATGCCATTTCATTCATCCGTGTATTTGTACTAGATAAATAGGAAATTATTGTGGCTTGTACGCCATTTCAATTTCTATTGTATGTTTTGTACATTTGGATGAAGACACACAATTTGGAGTCGGATGGAGATGGGGCGTGTCCATAGAAGCCGGTGAAGTACAATGGAGATAGCGGTTATAGTGGGAGCTCGCATTGAAGACCTTCCGTCCCTTAGATTGACCACGTTCTACCCGTTTTGGCTCACGGGAAGAACGCATAGGATTTTGGCAAGGATTACCGATTTATTTCGTATATATGCGTGTGATGTGATTTTATAATTCTTGCATGGTTTGCTTAGGATTCGCATGCTTGATAATTTTTGGAAATTAATAAAATCACAAGAGATTTGATAAAAATGGTTTACAACTCTCGCGCGTGCTCACATACAAGATTAACCCACCTAGAGAAAATAGGTTTTGTCACTAATCAAGTTAATCTGTAACCAAACCGGAATCAAAAGCCCGTTTTCATAAAATGTAAATCTTGCACCATCCGTAAGTCGATACCACCCGAATCTAGATTTATGAGTTTTGGTTGTCGAGCTTAGCACGAGCCAACTCTCATAAAACTGTGTGGAAGGTGAGTGTGGCAAATTCACAATTTTGGTTGTCGAGCTTAGCACAAGCCAATTTTGGTGGGTTTGACATCGTATGTCTTGATGGACGATTTACAATTGCAAATTAAAATCCTTGAGTGATTGTCGAGCTTTGCACGAGTCAACCAAGAGTTTTAATTTGGAATTGGTGGTAGTAGTGATCAAACATGCCAAACGACCGATGGTTGTCGTAGGATCCCGCAAGTGTCTAAGAGTTGCAATAGAGATTGCACTCGATAAGATGGTTATCGGCCTAAATAGCTCCATGAAGTGATCCGCGGAAACCACGTCATGAATTGGAGTGAAATATGGTTCTTAGCCCTTGTTAAAATATTTTTCGAGACGATTTGGGTAATTATTTTAACGAGGTTTCAAATCAAACTAACTAATTCGTGTACACTATTTAATATAGGATGTCGAATCATAACCATACCACGTCGAACTTTTCACTTCGTATGTTCCTGGAAAGGGAGAAACTTACGAGAGTGAACTTTGTTGACTGGCTTAGGCAATTGAGGATTGTCCTACGTGCCGAGTCTAAGTTGCACATCCTTGAGGAACACCTTCCTGAACCACCTGCTATCAATGTTGAATGGACTATCCGATACGCATATGAAACGCGTGTTCTGGATACGCACGATGTTGCTTGTCTCATGTTATCAATTATGAGCTCGGAACTGCGAAAGCAATTTGAGCACATGACTGTGCATGACATGATTAATAAGCTGAAGGAATTATTCCAACAGCAAGTTAGGCAAGAACATTATGAGTGTGTTAAAAGTCTAGCCGGTTGTAAGATGCGGGAAGGCAGGAGTGTAAGTGCCCATGTTTTGAAGATTAAATCATACATGGACCAAATGGAGAGACTAGGATTTCCTATAGGGAGGGAGCTTGGTGTGAATTTCATACTTCAGTGTCTGCCCGCCTCATATGAAAAGTTTGTTATGGACTATCATATGCATGGAAAGGAAATATCTATAGATGAATTGCATGGAATGTTGAAGGATGTTGAATCTAACATGTAAAAGCATGCATCATCCTCATCCACTCCCGTTCTTGATTATAAGGAAAAACATAATATGAAGAAGAAGAATTTGATCCCATCAAAAGAAGAAGTTGGAGTATCCATGCTTGCTTCAAGTTTTGAGTATATGGACATAGATGATGTGCCTAAGGAGACTCAACAAAGGGTGGTTTGCTACTTCTGTGGAAGATTTGGGGATTGGGGCCGTCATGCCTGCCCTTCGTGCCGAGAGGATATAAAACTTCTCAGAAAAGAGAGAGTTAATTTTCCTACTTAAGGTACATTCATGATTAAACTTCATTGTTATTCCTTAATAAGCTGGGTTGTTTACCCGAGCTATAAGACTCACGTTTGTCACAAATTTATTTTGTTGCAAAGTGTAGGTCTGTTCGTTACAAAAAGGAAGAGCTTGAAGAACCGGATCTCTGAAGAAGAAATTTGGTTGATTGTCTTCTACAAGAGAATTGGGAGTGTTGGTCTTGCCATTATTTCCGGATTAATTTATTACTTTTGTATGTATGCCCTGCGTGACAAGACTTGCTTTATTATATGTTCTTTTGAAGATGATGGATCTTTTTGAATCTTATTTTTTGTTTGAAAAGATTTTTCATTTTGATGGTTTCATTTTAAATTTGATCCATGTCTATGCTTATGTGTTATTTTTTACTAATTTTAGTGCTTAAATACACATTTGATGACGATGGATATCACTTGGAATTGAAACATTTTGAAAAATTGTTTTTGAAATGTTTTGTCAAAACTTATCCATATCATTGCATACATAAAGGCTCGTTATAAGTAATAAGGCAATCATGAATAATTGATTCTTTGATCCAAAAGTGGTTTGGATACATTAGCTCTATGGCATAATCAAACTTGACCAAGTAAACAACATTTACATCGCTTAGATCCATGTGGTTAGGATCTTTGTAAAAGTTTAGCCTCGGGCTAAGTGAAAGAAATAAATATTGTTTATTGGACTAGGGTGATTAAGAAATCCTTCACCAGTGTTGGGAGGAAGGATTATGACTTGTTGGATTTTGATCACACTAGTGTGGATAATCCGTTTAAGTATGCCACAAAGAGTGACTCTAGTGAAATTCTCCATCACCATCTTTATTATAGTTGTTAAGAGAATAGTTACTAGAGAAAAGGCTTGTGTCTGAAACCTAGTGGTGTTCGGAACTAACCTAAAGTAAACTAAGAATCAGTAAGGGCATATAGATATAAATTCTAAGATCTAGACAAGATGCTAAGTTTTCTTATCTATATTGGTTTAAATATGAAGTGGATCATAAGTTTAACCCATAATTCTTTTTCTCTAAGAGACATATTTGTAAATGGTGTCACATTAAAGAAAACCGGATATCTTTGTTGATGATCTGGTGAAAGGCAGACCTAAAACATGTATTCAATGTGATTGGTATACATTAATTTTATGAACCAAGTCCTCAATATAAAACACAACATTATGGTCACTTAAGCATCAAATGAGATTTTGACTAGAAAGAGTCCTTTGCTTGTCAATCTCATAACTTAAAATTATCCAGTCTACATTCAGTGGGAGATGGATGAATTATAAGTTGATGCCTATATATTTAAGTAGTTCATCTGAGTTTTGGATAATTGTTTCTTAGACTTATGGGAACCATATTTGGTTGCTCAAAAGGAAGAAGACAATTTACAAAAGCATTCCAGTGGCAAAACGTAAAACTTAAATAAGAGACATAATGTTGACACTAGCATTTAAGCAGCATAGAGATGCTAGTTATACCCGACAATATCCATTGCTTCTTTAAATCTGATGGAAGTCAAGAAAGCTGTTTAGATATGAGGTTATCATATTTTAGCAATAGCAGCTTGATGGTAAATCATTGTGATGTTACCATACATCGGAAACTATTAGAAATATGCCCATTAATGCACGTACGCCATATGGACCGCTGCTGATGATGTATGGGCCTATTGGGTCATACATCGGGGTCTAACCTGACAGCAACTTAAGTTAAGGGACCAAATATGGCAAAAGACTAAAGTTGACATCGCAGGCCGCATTAGCGCCGCTAACTGTTAGGGGTTAGCGTCGCTAAGTAGTAGAAGTTAGCGCCGCTATGACTGCATGTACTTTGTGTCACATCCCTGACAGGCTACGTTAGCGCCACTACCTTTAAGGGGTTAGCGCCGCAAAACCCTAGGAGTTAGCACCGCTACGGCTGCATGGGCTTTATGTCAAATTACCGCCCAAGCTAGCCAATCGATGGGTAACACCTTGGAAAGCATTTGGCCGGCCAAAGAGTGAATATATGGGTCTGAAGACAGATGAGAAGGGAAGTGATTTATTTAATCTTGAATTCCTCTCAACTTTCTCTCTAAGTGTTCTACACACAACTTCACTTTCTTTTGTGCTACTAAGACCAAGAGAGAGCCAGAGAGTGCTCCAGAAACTAGGTCTCGTTTATTTGCTGTCCCGGAGTGCTTTTCGTAGTGAAGAAGCACGAAGGCTCGCTAGCTCGTGTGGTTGGACGTGTTCCCGGGGTACTACCCATTAGTCGATCCGCATTTCGTTCTTGGACTTCAACACCAGGAGACATTCAGTATTCTGGAGCTTAGGAGAAAGGTATAACACCTCTTTCCTTTCCTTGTTGCATTTCTTGAACATAGATTTTGGTCCATTTGTGGGATTTCGGTTTTTATGCTTTATATCCTTGTACATTGGGCCTTTTTTGTTGTACCTTACATCGCTTAGATCCATGTGGTTAGGATCTTTGTAAAAGTTTAGCCTCGGGCTAAGTGAAAGAAATAAATATTGTTTATTGGACTAGGGTGATTAAGAAATCCTTCACCAGTGTTGGGAGGAAGGATTATGACTTGTTGGATTTTGATCACACTAGTGTGGATAATCCGTTCAAGTATGCCACAAAGAGTGACTCTAGTGAAATTCTCCATCACCATCTTTATGATAGTTGTTAAGAGAATAGTTACTAGAGAAAAGGCTTGTGTCTGAAACCTAGTGGTGTTCGAAACTAACCTAATGTAAACTAAGAATCAGTAAGGGCTTATAGATATAAATTCTTAGATCTAGAATAGATGCTAAGTTTTCTTATCTATATTGGTTTAAATATGAAATGGATCATGGGTTTAACTCATAATTCGTTTTCTATAAAAGACACATTGGTACATGGTGTCACATTAAAGAAAACCGGATATCTTTGTTGATGATCTGGTAAAAGGTAGACCTAAAAATATGTATTCAATGTAATTGGTATACATTAATTTTATAAACCAAGTCCTCAAATCTAAAACACAACATTATGGTCACTTAAGCATCGAATGAGATTTTGACGAGAAAAAGTCATTTGTTTGTCAATCTCATAACTTAAAATTATCCAGTCTACATTCAGTGGGAGATGGATAAATTATTAATTGATGCCTATATATATTTAAGTAGTTCATCTGAGTTTTGGATAATTGTTTCTTAGACTTATGGGAACCATATTTGGTTGCTCAAAAGGAAGAAGACAATTTACAAAAGCATTCCAGTGGAAGAACGTAAAACTTAAATAAGAGACATATTGTTGTTACTAGCATTTAATCAGCATAGAGATGTTGGTAAAACCCGACAATATCCATTGCCTCTTTAAATCTGATGGCTGTTTAGATATGAGGTTGTCATATTTTAGCAACAGCAGCTTGATGGTGAATCATTGAGATGTCACCATTCATCGGAAACATAGCGGGACCCTGAGCTCACTAGTGAATATAAGAAGGGAATGGTATACATAGATGTAATATATTTTGCTACATCCAAGTACTTAACTTGGGTTAATCCCACACCGAGGGTGTAACCCAGAAGGGTGAAGGGACTAACATATATGCAGTAATGGACAACTTCAAATACTGACTAGAGACAAAGTGTTTCATATTGATTAAAATATGGAAACATGTTCTAGTGGTTGTGTTGAAGATAATTTGGATAAAGTGAAATATTGTTGTCACCTTGTGGAAACAAGTTAATTCACTAGGATGTAAAAGACCTGTATCCTTCATAGGATTATGTTGAGGAAATGCTTGAAGCACTTTCCGAGGGTCCTATTCATCCATAATATCCAGATTAGGTCTGGATTATGTGAAACATTGTTGTCGCTTTGGGAAAACAAGTATGTTCACATGGAAATAAAAGACCAAGATCCTTCGCGGGATTAAGTTGAGGAAATATTTGAAGCATGTTCCGATGTCTTATATATCCATTATGTCCAAGTTGTGTCCATGACTAAAGTTAGCAAAACTTGCATCTTGTGGCTGTAATCATGCTTTACGAGAAAGTCAAAGGAATGAGTTTTCTAGAAGCATAGATTAAGCCAGAAAACCTTGTCAGGGCTAGTGGGAGCTTCACATATTCCTAGCAAAATATGCTCAATGAAAATAATGTCCTAATTTAGGGTTGTTCTACAACCTTATGGTGGAATTATTGTTCTATGACTATAAATATAGAATATGAAATCAAGTGGATTCTAAATTGAAGAAATGCTGATGTATGTTCTTGATGTTCGACGAATGTAGAATTGTGTTGAGTAAAGTTATTACTGCAAGCAAATCTATACTTGTGAGATTGTAGATTTTATCGAAATTTTGAATATACAAATATGTGGTGTAGATACGACATTTAGATTTAAATGGGTGTCATTGACCCTATTGTACACTTCGGTTACGTTGAAGGTATGTCGACTCTAATAAACAAGAGTGTCAATGACTCTATTGTGAACTTCTGTTATATTGAGAGTATGACGAATATAATAATCATAAGTGTCATTAATCCTATTGTAGACTTCGGTAACATTGAGGATATGACGACTATGATAACCTTATGTATGATCTCTTTGATAAACACTTTGCAAGTGGTTTAATAAGAGAATACAAAAGAGTACAAAAGGGATATCGTGTAGATGATCCCATAGTTAAGTCATTGTCAAATACTAGTGATGTAATACATACTAGGAATAATAGCATTGTTCATGCTCATGACTAGGCTTGAATATCGTTTTAGTAAATGTTTGATTTACTTATAAGCATTGGGGAATGGTAAGCAGTACTGCTAACCGATGATTTTATAGATATATAGTGGGGACTATATATACACATGATGCGCTTACCTTCATTGGTCTTTCCTGTGTTCCATCTTAGCATGTTTAACCACTTCCCGGAATGTTTATACATTCTAAATTTCCACAGCCAGTCATTCTTCAAGGGAAGGAAGTTTGAGTTAAGGCTGATGTTATGTGTTTGTTATGCATTAATCAAGGATTGAATGCATGAAACACAACAATAACCTGTGCTAGAAAGGAGTTTCAAGTGACTGGAAGACCCGCACCCGAGTTCACTTCATGGATCATGGTCACAAGTAACTCGGGATGATAATATCATTACGTCCTTCGACCTGAGATGTATGAATTACTATAGCATGAAACTTTCTTACTTTGGCTATTTCAAAACGTAGTTCGTAACTGGCTATTATAATGGGAATAGTTAAGTAAGACAAGGTTCACGCTATGGGATTGTACAGTCAACGGAATTTGTTCCTCTAGAATGAGAGATATCCCTGGGCCCCTCGATGATTGGGCGCTGACACCAAAATAAGCATGGCCATGCGCAAAGGAATATTGATTGAGAATCAGATATGTCCTAAAATTTTGGTCACCACCAATCAAGATCGAGAAACATAATCATGAACGATCTGGAGATTGACATATAAATCCATGTCTCGTGTTCACAAGGATATCGCGAACAAAAGGATGTTTGATCACTTATCTATAGGACCTCTACGTTTTATGTAGGTTATGGTTTTCTGCGAGAAGCGGAACCCATACTGACTTGGGGGCATTGATGCTTTTGCTAGAGGCCGCTCTTTGTCTGTGGTTACATGGGTACGGTGCATTATGTGCAAGTGGGAGTTTTTTAGAAATATACCCATTAATGCACGTACGCCATATGGTCCACTGCTGATGATGTATGGGCCTATAGGGTCATACACCGGGGTCTAACCTGTAAGCAACTTAAGTTAACGGACCAAATATGGCAAAAACAAAAGTTGACATCGCAGTCCGCGTTAGCGCCGCTAACTGTTAGGGGTTAGCGTCGCTATGTACTAGAAGTTAGCGCCGCTACGACTGCATGTACTTTGTGTTACATCTCTGACAGGCTACGTTAGCGCCGCTAACTTTAAGGTGTTAGCGCCGCTACGGCTGCATGGGCTTTATGTCAAATTACCTCCCAAGCTGGCCAATTGATGGGTAACACCTTGGAAAGCATTTGTCCGGCCAAAGAGGGAATATATGGGTCTGGAGACAGATGAGAAGGGAAGTGATTTATTTAATCTTGAATTCCTCTCAACTTTCTTTCTAAGTGTTCTACACACAACTTCACTTTCTTTGGTGCTACTAAGACCAAGAGAGAGCTAGAGAGTGCTCCAGAAACTAGGTCTCGTTTATTTGCTGTCCCGGAGTGCTTTTCGTAGTGAAGAAGCACGAAGGCTCGCTAGCTCGTGTGGTTGGACGTGTTCCAGGGGTACTACCCATTAGTCGATCCGCATTTTGTTCTTGGAGCTCAACACCACGAGACATTCAGTATTCTGGAGCTTAGGAGAAAGGTATAACACCTCTTTCCTTTCCTTGTTGCATTTCTTGAACATAGAGGTTGGTCTATTTGTGGGATTTCGGTTTTTATGCTTTATATGCTTGTACATTGGGCCTTTTTTGTTGTACCTTGCTTCCGCTGTGCATGAAATCCCAACAGAAACATAGTGGGACCCTGAGTTCACTAGTGAATATAAGAAGGGAATGGTATACTTAGATGTAATCTTTTGTTGCATCCAAGTACTTGACTTGTGTTGATCCCACACCTGAGGTGTAACCCAAGAAGGGTGAGGGGACTAACATGTATGCAATCATAGGCAACTTCAAATACCGACTAGAGACAAAAATGTTTCATGTTGATCATATGGAAACATGTTCTAGTGGTTATGTTGAAGATGACTTGGATAAAGTGAAATATTGTTGTCACCTTGCGGAAACAAGTTAGTTCACTTGGACGTAAGAGACCTGTATCCTTGATAGGATTAAAATTGAGGAAATGCTTATGGCACTTTCCGAAGGTCTCACACATCCGTAATATCCAGATTAGGTCTGGATTATGTGAAGCATTGTTGTCACTTTGAAGAAACAAGTATGTTCACATATAAATAAGAAGACCTTGATCCTTCACAGGATTAAGTTGAGGAAATGTTTTTAAGCATGTTCCGAGGTCTTACATATCCATTATATCCAAGTTGTGTCCATGGATAAAGTCGATAAAATTTGCATCTTATGGCTGAAATCTTGCTTTACGAGAAAATCAAAGGAATGAGTTTTCTAGAAAGCATAGATTAAGCCAGACACGCTTGTCAGGGATAGTGGGAGCTTTATGTGTTCCTAGTAAAATATACTCAAATGAAAATAATATCCTAATTTAGGGTTGTTTTCAACCTATTGAAGGAATTATTGTTCTACGAGTATAAGTATGAACGTGAAGAAAAGTAGATACTAAATTCAAGAAATACTGAAGTATGTTCTTAATGTTCGACGAAAATAGAGTTGTCTTGAGTAAGTTATTACTGTAAGCAAACCTATACTTGTAAGACTGTCAATTTTAGTCGAAGTTTTGAATATACAAATATGTGGCATAGATACGACATTTAAATTCAAATGAGTGTCATTGACACTATTGTGTACTTCGGTAACATTGAGGGTATGTCGACTCTAATAAAAGTGAGTGTCAGTGACTCTATTGAGAACTTCGGTTACATTGAGGGTATGTCGACTCTAATAATCATAAGTGTCATTAATCCTATTGTAGACTTCGGTAAAATTGACGATATGACGACTATGATAACCTTATGTATGATCTCTTTGATAAACACTATGCAAGTGGTTTAATAAGAGAATACAAAATGGTACAAAAGGATATCGTGTAGATGATCCCATAATTAAGCCATTGTCAAATTCTAGTGATAAATTTCATACTAGGTATTATAGCATTGTTTATGCTTGTGACTGGGCTTGAATATCGTTTTAGTAAATGTTTGATTTACTTATAAGCTTTGGGAACGGTAAGTAGTACTACTAACCGATGATTGTATCGATATATAATGGAGACTATATATACGCATGATGCGGTTACCGTCATTGGTATTTACTGTGTTCCATCTTAGCATGTTTAACCACTTCCCATAATGTTTAAACATTTTAAATTTCCACAGTCAGTCATTCTTCAAGGGAAGGAAGTTTGAAATAAGGCTGAGGTTATGTGTTGGTTATGCATTGATCAAGGATTGAATGCATGAAACGCAACAGTAACCTGTGCTTGAAAGGAGTTTCAAGTAACTGGGAAACCAGCAACCGAGTTTACTTCATGGATCATGGTCAAAGAGTGACTTGGAAGGATAATATCATTAGGTCCTTTTCCCCGAGATGTATGAATTACTATAGCATGAAACTTTCTTATTTTAGCTATTTCAAAACGTAGTTCGTAACTGGCTATTTTAAAGGAATAGTTAAGTAAGATAAGGTTCATGCTATGGGGTTGTCCAGTCAACGGAATTTGTTCCTCTGGTATGAGAGATATCCCTGGGCCCCTCGATGATTGGGCGCTGACACCAAAATAAGCATGGCCACGCACAAAGGAATATTGATTGAGAATCAGATATGTCCTTAAATTTTGGTCACCACCAATCAAGATCGAGAAACATAATCGTGAACGATCTGGAGATTGACATCCATGTCTCGTGTTCACAAGGATATCACGAACAAAAGGATGTTTGATCACTTATCATATAGGACCTCTACGTTTTTGTAGGTTATGGTTTTCTGCAAAGAAGCGGAACCCATACTGACTTGGGGGCATTGATGCCTTGCTAGAGACCGCTCTTTGTCTATGGTTACATGGGTACGGTGCATTATGTGCAAGTGGGAGTTGTTAGAAATATGCACATTAATGTACGTACGCCATATCGACCGCTGCTGATGATGTATTGGCCTATTGGGTCATACACCGGGGTCGAACCTGACAGCAACTTAAGTTAAGGGACCAAATATGACAAAAGACAAAAGTAGACAACACAGGCCGCGTTAGCGCCGCTAACTTTAAGGTTTAGCGCCGCTAAGTCCTAAAGGTTAGCGCCGCTACGGCTGCATGTACTTTGTGTCAAATCACTGACAGGCCGCGTTAGCGCCGCTAACCTTAAGGAGTTAGCGCCGCTAAACCCTAAGGGTTAGCGCCGCTACGGCTGTATGTGCTTTTTGTCAAATCACCTCCCAAGCTGGCCAATCGAGGGGTGACGCCTAGAAACCACTATGGCCGGTTTGTGGGGTTATGAGAGAGTTCTGGAGGTAGAGTATTAAGGTGAACTCATTTTTTGTTTTGAGTTGGCTTCTTTTTCTCTCTAAGAAAACACATATTCTTCTTTGGTGCTACAAAGGCCAAGAGAAGGTTCAAGAGAGAAAGTTCCAGATATTTGGTCTCATTGTTGTTTTTCCGAGGTAGTATTCAAGGTGAAGTACTACTATAGGCGAGCTAGCATTCGAGGTTGGCGTGTTACCGGGGTACCACCCAATAGTAGATCCGCATTTCCTTCTTGGAGTATCAACACCACCAGACAAGAAGATTCTGGAGCTAAGGAGAAAGGTATAACCACCTCTTTCCTTTTCTTGTTGCATTTCTTTACATAGAGTTTGGTCCATTTTGGGATTTCTAGCTTTTATGCTTTATTTAGTTGTACCTTGTATCCCAACAGGTATTTCATAACCTTTACTGACAACTTCAGTAGGTTCGGTTATGTCTACCTCATGAGACATAAATCTGAAAGTTTTGACAAGTTCAAACAGTTTCAGAATGAGGTACAAAATCAGCTGGACAAGAAGATAAAGTCGCTTCGGTCGGATCGAGGTAGCGAGTATCTGAGTCAGGAATTCGACGATCATTTGAAGGAATGTGGGATTGTTTCACAACTCACACCTCCGTATACACCTCAGATGAATGGTGTATCAGAAAGGAGGAATCGTACCCTGCCTGACATTGTACGATTAATGATGAGTCGAAGTTCACTACCATTGTATTTTTGGGGACACGCACTCGAGACAGCGGCGTTCATGCTGAACCGAATTCCAACCAAATCGGTTGAAAAGACACCGTTCGAGGTATGGACGGGGAAAAAACCCAAAATGTCTTTTCTCAAGGTTTGGGGATGTGAGGTGTATGTTAAGCGAATATTCACGGATAAACTCAATCCCATATCTGATAAGTTTATCTTCGTGGGTTATCCGAAGGAAACCATGGGATACTATTTCTACAACCCAGATGAGAACAAAGTTTTTGATGCTCGTAAAGGGGTGTTCGTGGAGGAGAAATTTCTTAACTCAGAAACTCCAAAAAAAGAAATAGAGCTTCAAGAAATTGAAGAGAAGGAGATTACACCACCACCGATAATTGAACCCGTGGTTCAACAATGAATTGTTGAATCCCAACCCGAGTCTGTGGTTGAGGAAGAGGTGCAAATACAAGACCTTCGCAGGTCTAGTAGGCCACGTAATGAGCCAGATAGGTATCTGGGATTCCTAGTTGATCAAGACGAAGGGGATCTTTTAGAACCCACTACCTACCAAGATGCTGCCTCAGGTTTAGAATCTGAGAAATGGCTGGAAGCCATGAAGGCAGAGATGCAATGCATGTATGCAACCATGTTCGGGAGTTAGTAGATTTTCCTCAACACAGTAAAGCTGTTGGGTGCAAATGGGTCTTCAAGAAAAAGACAGACATGGATGGAAAGGTGCATACTTTTAAAGCAAGGCTAGTGGCAAAAGGTTTCACGCAAACTCATGGAATTGATTATGATGAAACTTTTTCCCCAGTGGCAATGCTTAAGACTATTAGGATCCTTATGGCCATATCAGCATATTTTGATTATGAGATATGGCAGATGGATGTCAAAACCGCTTTCCTTATCGGGAAACTGATAGAGGATGTATATATGATACAGCCGGATGGTTTTGCGGATCCAAAGAACCCTAATAAAGTATGAAAGTTGCTTAAATCCATCTATGGACTAAAGCAAGCGTCTAGAAGCTGGAACTTACACTTTGATTAGCGTATCAAAGAGTTTGGTTTTACCAAAAGTGAGTTCGAGTCGTGTGTTTACACTAAATTCAGTGGGAGTGTGGTAACCTTCCTAGTCTTGTATGTAGATGACATACTGTTAATAGGATCTATGGAATAGAACTAAGCGGCTTATCGGACTTAGTCAAAATACATATATTGACAAAGTCGTGAAAAGATTCAAGATGGATGAATCCAAGAAAGGATTTATTCCTATGCAATCTAGCGCAATTTTGAGCAAGGCTCAGTGTCCTGTGTCTAGTCAAGATCAGGACAAGATGAAATTGATACCATATGCCTCAGCAGTTTGTTCAATCATGTACGCCATTCTGTGTACTAGACACGATGTTGCCTATTCTATCAGTGTCACGAGTAGATATCAGCAAAATCCTGGTGAAGCTCATTGGGTAGCCATCAAGAATATTCTCAAGTATCTGAGAAGGACGAAAGACATATTCCTAGTATATGGAGGTTCGATGGATGAGCTCAGTGTAACTTGTTACACTGATGCTAGTTTCCAGACCGACATGGACGACTTCAGGTCGTAGTCTGGATTTGTCATTACCCTAAACGGAGGAGCCATATATTGGAAGAGTCAGAAGTAAGATACAATAGCAGATTCTACTACAGAGGCAGAGTATATTGCGGCAAGTGATGCGGCAAAGGAAGCTGTCTGGCTGAAGAATTTTATATCGAATCTTAGGATTGTTGCCAGTATCTCTAGACCGATCGATATATTCTGTGACAACTCAGGGGCTGTGGCGCAAGCTAAAGAGCCTAGAGATCATCAGCGGACTAGGCACGTACTCAGGAAATATCACCTCTTCCGAGAGATCATTGGAAGAGATGATATTAGATTGCAAAAGATACCGACAGACGACAATGTTGCTGACCCGTTGACGAAGCCGCTAGCTAGGGCTAAGCATGAGAGGCATGCGAGTTCTATAGGAATGCAGTACTTAGAACATAGCAGCTAGTTCGTGTTTTTGATTATTACTATAGATGTAACTTGAAACTCTTTTATTATGTAATTACATTTCATGGGATTGAAATAGGAGGTTTTTACATAATTGTTTCTAGTTGTCTATTTTTAGCATGTTTAACCTATCCATGACAAGTCAAGTGATGAATTGTCTAAATGCCCGTAGCTACTTAATGTAGTGGGAGCTACATTAGGAGGTAACGCTATTATGGATATTTGATGATTTATTCGAGTATGAATGCACAAGGTTGTGACCAAATATTCAAAGATATTTATCAGGGGATAGATATTGGGGTGATCCGCATCGAGTTTACTTCATGGAGCGTTAACATAAGTAAACTAGATAGTTTGTCCTTAGACCTGAGATATTTGTTTTGGGGTGTGGTAACTTCTGTACTTTAGCGTGTTCTAACGTCACGCCGTAACAGGGTGATTATAAGGGGCATGTCTAGGTGCAGCGGAAGCCATGTACTCAAATTGCAAATAGTCAAGATGGGATTTGCACCTCCTTTTTAGGAGAGATATTTTCTGAGCTCCTCGACGATTAAGACTACTGAATATGCGTGGCCGCGCTCGGTTAGATTGATAGTTTTTCATTCGGTAAACCGTAAATCAGAGTCAAGAAAATCTGAGTATTTAATAAGATCCCTGCTCCATGTCAAATACTTACATTACGGGATATCGCGATGCAAAAGGAAAAGCCTAGATAATCCAAGGCGTGGATTATGTCTCTAGATATAAGAGATCTCGTAGTCTGGTTAACCTAAGCGTCTGGCTAGGGACCTCCTTAGGCCAACGATGTACAAGGAGTGTTACTTATCTTGCACAAGTGGGAGTCTGTTAGATTATGTGCAGAGATAGATAACATGTATCATCGTGTCCAATATTATGTGACACTAAAGGATCACACTGCTGCACACCCAATTAGAACCTTTTGGATTTTACCTGTTTGTGTATCACAATAATTAATAGTTTAAGTAATTATTGAGAAAGAGAAAAAAATAATAAAAGTAATTTATTATTTAAAGAAGAGAAGTTAATATTTAGTTTAAATATTAACGGGACCAATTAATTAATAGTTATTAATTAATTAGAAAGGTCGAGGGGTATTTTCTGTAATTGACTAATAGTTTAATTAAAGTTGGGCTTTAATTAAACGGGCTTGGGTCTAATAAGGGTTTATTATATAAACCTTATTTGACATCATTAATAACATAAGTTAATTAAAAAGGAAAAAGATTACCCTAATCCCTCTCTCTCTCTTTCTCTTCCGGCGGCCTGCCCTCTCTCCCTCTCTTGGGGTTTTCGGCAGCGGCGCAAGGTAACACCGAACCACCGAGCACGGAGGTTGGCGGTGTCGCATACACACACACACACATAAGGGTCATTGATTTTTATCCAAGGTTTAATCCATAGGCGGTCTAGCAGCCAGTTCAAGGTGGTGCAGTAGCAGTGGATAACCTGCAGCTGTCTAGAGGTTTAAATAAAAGTTTTTGGTTTTCATCAAGGTATAACTTTTTAATCCTCTTCTACTTCTAAGTTTCTATACAAGTTAGATGAGATCACTGGAGGGGGTTTTATTCCGCTGTGCATTTTTATGATATGTTTTTATACCCTTCAAAACCCTTCACTCATATCTAGTATGCTTCGGAGTAAGACATTTTTGCAGCATCGTCATCTGAATGTTATACATAGGATGCAAGTTGGTGCGCTTGAACTGAGCTTTCTTTTCAAGTGGTGTTGGTCAAATGATCTTATTAGTTAAGATTTGATGAGAAAAAGTTAAGTTTGTAAGATATGTTCTGAATATAACTTAAACAGAATTATGAAGCTTGATCAGATTGAACACTTATAGTGTTTCAGACTGAGCATAAGTTGAGTAATAAGCTGAGCATATAGTTGATCAGATTAGACTATAGCTTAGTTAGTTTATCAATGTGTTTGATAAGCTTTGTATGTGTCACCTAAGGTAAAGGTTGAGTATTTAGCTTGATGTGTTTCAAGCTGAGTGACTCAGCCTGAAGGCTGAGTCAGCTCAATAGAGTTGCTATGTAAGTTCAAGCCAACTCTTATGACTTCTAAGGATGAGTTAGTCATTATACATGTTAGTACATGTTTGATTTCGAGTTTGTTCTCGAAGAACTCAGCTTGATGTGTTTCAAGCTAAGTAACTCAGCCTGACAAAAGAAGTCAGTTTAAGAGAATTTAAATATGTTTTAAATTCTGTAATTCTCTATATCAACGTTGCAGATAAGAAGATTCCAGAATCAAGATTAAAGATTGAAGACTCAAGATAGAAGATTCAAGATTCAAGATTCCGGGTTATCCGTTAGTTTGTTAGCAGATTAGGATAAGTTCTAGTTTTTTAGGATCCGTAGGAACATGATTATAAATACTAACCTCTTGATACACTATTTGTATGTTCAACGTGATCAAGAAATTCACAGATTTCTAACATAGTTCATGTGTTCGATCTTCACGTCTGTTGTGAAGTTGCTAAGTATTCAATCTGTGAATAAATCCTGTTTAGAGAGTTAGTCTGTGTCTATAATCATTAGTTGATTATAGATAGCAAGTTTGATAAATTAGTTTGACAGATTGGGAAATTTGATTTATATTAGGTGTTTACATATAAAGTGTTACTTACTTGATAGTCATTGTAATCATCTTCTTATTAGTGAAAGCATTCGATTTCATTCGGTTTGGTTTGTGTAACACTTTTTATTGATTTGTTCAACCCCCCTTCTACACATTACTTGCTTGTTGTTTATCTTACCAAGGGACCAACAACTGGTATCAGAGCAGTCTGAAATCTTTCATAAGTTAAAGATATAAAAATCCTGAGATAGAGTAAGATGTCGACAAGCAACAATTCATCTAACTTTCCTCATATGGCTGATAAAGGATGTCCCATATTTGATGAATGTGATTATCCAAGTGAAAATTCAGAGCCATGCTCCTCCTTAAGTCCATTGACACCAGAATGTATGATGTCATAACTCGTGGACAAGACTGTAAAGGAAGTCAATGATAAGTCTCCTTAAGTCCATGCTCCTCCTTAATTATCCCCAAGATTCCTGCTGTTGTCAATGATAAGTCTCTTGACAAGACTGTAAAGGAAGTCAAGAAACCTTTGGCATCCTGGACTAAAGAGGATTTGAAATTACATTCTTTGGATGATAAAGCAAAGAGTGTTCTGGCAAATGCCCTGACCAATGATATTTTGCATACTGTGACTGGGTATCAATCCGCAAAAGAAATCTGGGATACTCTAAGTATTACATATGAGGTTACAGATCTGGTCAAGCAGCAAAAGAAGAATCATCTTAGCAGATCTTATGAAAACTTCTTTTCTAAGAAGAATGTAACCTTATCTGATGTGTTTACAAGGTTTCACTACTTGATTAATGACCTGATAAGTGTAGGCATTAAAAAGGATGAAGCTAACCTAGTGCTGAAATTTCTGGATGTGTTACCCGAGAAATTCAATGAAGTGACCACAACACTAAGGGCTGGAGGTACATTACATATGTATAACCTACAGTCCATATATGGGTTCTTGCTTAATCATGAACATATCACAGAACACAAGAAATATTCTCAACAACAAATGAAGGAATCTCTTTATAAACATGAAATTGCATTAGTTGCAGAGAAGAAGAAAAAGAGTTCAAAAGCCTTTATAGCTGAATCTGAGACTGAGTCAGATTCTCAAGCTGATCACTCAGACTCAGGCTCAAGTGATACTGATGATGTTCAGACTATCACTGAATCAATGGCTATGCTTGCCAGAAGATTGAGAAGAGTTCAGAGGGGAATAGGAAGATCTGACCGAGGCAAAGGAAAGAGTTCTTTTCACCCCAAGAAAGCTGTTTGCTTCAACTGTCAGAAGAAGGGACACATTGCAGCTGAGTGTAGAGTAAAGAAGGGAGAAACAACTTCAGTAGCTGACAAGAATGCTTACAGAGCTAATTAGTACTAGAAGAAATATACTCAGCTCAAGAAGGGAAAGCTTGAAGACAAGTCCAATACTAAAGGACTTTATGCTGAAACTTGGGATACATAATCATCTACCTCAGATGATTATGGCAAGTGTCTGATGGCTCAAGAAGATAAAGAGTTTGAAATAGATGAAGTTGATTATGGTATGTCTGAATCAACTTTTGAAGCTGACATGAAGGAAGCTGAGGAAAATAGCAAACTAAGTGACTTTAAGACCAGCCTTAAGACTCAAGCTGACCTTAAAGCTGAAATAACTAAGCTTAAGAACGAGATTAAGGAAAATCAAACTCTCATTACTGCTAGAAAGAAAGCACGATGTGATCTTGAATGTCAAAGACACATTAACAAACTTCTAAGTGAAGAGATTCAGGAAGCTAAGGATAAGGCTGACCAACTACAAAAGGTCACTGAATCCTGGTGTAAGTCATCAAAGCTTGCTGAAAAGTGCATCAACCAGCAGATCCCTAAACATGTAAAAGCTGTACTTGGAGGTGACTATCAATCCGCAGCTTATGCAGCTGATGATATGAGATAGCAAGTATAGATTCTGTGAAAGACAAACAACTGATTAAGTCTCAGAAGTCAGCCTAGACATGATCAAAGCCTTCAATACAATAAGTTTGTAAAGGCAAAGGATCATGAGAATGAGTGTTCAACTTATAGATAGCATAGTAAGTCTGTGCATGATAGATTAGGCACTCAGCCTATTCAAAGAACATCTGTTATTGAAAGGTTGAATCCAAACCCTTTCAAAAGACAGCATTCTCTGTCCAGTTCAGAGAGAAGTTTCAAGAATAGGAAGATAACTGTAAGTCAGAGGTCATATCACAACAATGGTAAGTCTAAATTTGTTGAATCTGGTAAGTCCAGAGAACACAACAATGGTAAGTCCAAAGTTGTTGAAACTGGCAAGTCCAGAGAACTCAAAAATGGTAAGTCCAAAGTTATTTAAACTGGTAAGTCCAGAGAACATGACAATGGTAAGTCCAAAGTCAATGAAAAGAAGTTTGTTTGTCAAACTTCTGATCAAAAGGATAATAAACCTAGATATGACAAAGGTAAGTCCAAAGTCAATGAGCATCAGGTGAATCAGCTTGCAAAGAAAGTTGAGAAATTATCCACAACCTATAATCCTAAAACTGAGAGCAAATTCTCAAAAGGATTATTGGATAACCTACCTCCTGTAGTCATTGGTAGAAGGTTGTGCTACAAGTGAAATTTTAAGGCCTGAAAAGGAACAAGCTGATCAGCCTATGCAGGACTCAACACCTGCCCAAGCTGACCAGTCAGCTCCACAAGATGAAACGGCTAAGTACCATCTGAACCTACTACAAAGTGGGTTCCTAAAAAAAACTAATATGTTTAGTTTTTCATGTGCAAGGTTCAAGTAAATGGTACTTGGACAGTGGATGCTCAAGGCACATGACAGGGTGGAAAGGACTTCTAAGTGAATTCCAGGAAGATGAAGGTCCTAAAGTAACATTTGGTGATAATTCCCATGGAAGAACTAAAGGATATGGGAAGATGCTTGCTGACAAGGTCACTTTCTAGAAGGTTGCATATGTTAAAGGTCTTAAGCACAATCTAATAAGTATCAGTAAATTGTGTGATGAAGAGAATATTGTTAATTTTAGGAAGAAAGCGGGAACAATATAAAATGCTAAGGGTAAGCCAGTGCTAATAGCAAAGAGAGAAACATATGTGTATCTACTTGATCTCAACTCTGCTGAACCCTATACTGAAACCTACTTATATTCCCAAACTATTCCTAAGCTGAGTTGGGTGTGGCATAAAAGATTGTCACATTTAAATTTCAAGAATATAAATATGCTATCCAACAAAGAGTTAGTCTCTGGATTGCCAAAAATCAGATTTGCAAAGACAAATTGTGCTCAGCTTGTGAGCAAGGGAAACATCACAAAGGGTCATTTAAATCAAAGCAAAACTTTTCAATAATAGACCCATTGCATATGTTGCACATGGATCTGTTTCGACCTATAAATACTCCAAGCCTAAGTGGCAAGAAGTACAACCTGATGATAGTTGATGAGTTCTCTAGATTCACCTGCGTAATATTCATTAAAGCCAAAAGTGAAGCTGCCGTGGAGAAAATAAGTTTTATCAAACAGGAAGAGTTGCAAAAAGGTAAGTCTGTTAAGTAACTCAGAAGTGATCATGGGACTGAGTTTAGAAACTCAACCCTAGAAGAATTTTGTGAACAAAAAGGAATAATACAAAATTTCTCTTCAGTTAGAACTCCTCAACAAAATGGAGTTGCTGAAAGGAGAAATAGAATCTTAACTGAGGCTGCTAGAACAATGTTGTGTGAGGAAGGATTGAAACTCTATTTTTGGGATGAAGCTGTCAGTACAGCATGCTATACCCAAAATAGATCAATCATAGTCAAAAGACATGGCAAAACTGCATATGAAATGTATAAATCAATAAAGCCCAATATAGGTTACTTCCATATCTTTGGTTCAAAATGCTATGTGCTGAATCAAAAAGATCAGCTCCATAAGTTGGAACCTAAAGCTGATCCTGGAATTCTTGTTGGTTATTCCTCAATCTCCAAATCCTATAGAGTATATAACTTAAGGAGAAAGGCTATAGAAGAATCAATTTATGTCTCCTTTGATGAAGACATTATTGATCAAGTTGACAAAGGTCAAGCTGAGTTAGGAAGTCTGAGTAAGCTTGAAAGGCCTGAGGAAACCAAAAGGTCAAATCCTATGTATGTCATAGATGATGACAGTGATGATGATATATGTACATCTAATAGATCATCACAGCCTCCAAAAGATTCTCAAGCTGAGAAAGAAGTTGAGTTCTTTAATCCTTTTGGAGAGAACACTACTCAGACTGAAGATCTTGGTGATCAACAGTTTGATGACAATGCTGTAATTGAGAATGAGGATGTGGGTTTACCTCAGAGTCCTCAATATCACTCAAGTCCAAAACCACAATCTCCAACTACAACCTTTAAGTTCCTCAAAGTTCATCCTCAAGAACAAGTGATTGGTAACATTCAAGTAAGAGTGACCACCAGATCAAAGGCAACAACAAACTATGCTGCTTACTTTGGTTTCCTATCTTAAAATGGAACCAAAGAAGACTGAAGAAGCCTTAGAAGATGAGGACTGGATTGAAGCGATGCAAGAGGAATTAATTGAGTTTGAGAGATGCAAGGTATGAAATCTTGTTCTAGCCCCCAAAGATCATACAATTATAGGTACTAAGTGGGTCTATAGAAACAATATGGACAAGGATGGAGTGATTGTTAGGAACAAATCTAGGCTGGTAGCACAAGGGTATAGACAAGAAGAAGGAATAGATTATGATGAGACATTTGCCCCTGTTGCTAGAATTGAAGCCATTAGGTTGTTCGTAGCTTATGCAGCATATAAAGACTTCAAAGTCTACCAAGTGGATGTGAAAAGTGCTTTCATAAATGGAAAACTTCAGGAGGAAGTCTATGTTAAACAACCTCTTGGCTTTGTATGTTCAAAGTATCCACATCATGTCTATAAGTTAGACAAGGCTTTGTATGGTCTAAAACAAGCTTCAAGAGCTTGGTATGATACACTGTCCAAATATCTACTATCAATGGACTTCACTAGAGGTAGTATTGATAAAACACTCTTCATTAAAAAGAGTAGAGGACAGGTGATTCTTGTACAAATCTATGTGGATGACATTATCTTTGGTTCTACAAATGAATCTCTTGGTTCTCCAAAGTTATGTCAAAAGGTACAAGATTAGCATGATGGGTGAAATGACATATTTCCTAGGCTTACATATTCAACAAAAGCCTGATGGGATATTCATTAATCAAAGCAAGTATGTTCTTGATTTGATAAATATATATGATTTTGATTCTAGTTCAACCATGAAAACACCCATGTCACCAACTGTCAAGCTGAGCAAGGACTCAGATGGAAAGTCTGTATGTCAGTCTACGTATAGAGGAATGATAGGTTCATTACTTTATTTGACAGCTAATAGACATGATATAATGTTTGCTACATGTGTTTGTGTAAGATATCAGGCAGATCCTATGGAATCACATCTTCAAGCTGTGAAAATGATCTTTAGGTACCTAAAAGGTACACCAAATCTAGGTCTTTGGTATCCAAAGGACTCCGAATTTGAGTTAGTTGGATTTTCGGATGCTGATTATGCTGGGTGCAAATTAGACAGAAAATCTACAACTGGAGGATGTCAAATGCTTGGAGGGAAGTTAGTAAGCTGGACAAGTAAGAAACATAATGCAGTGGCTACTTCAACTGCTGAAGCTGAGTATGTTGCTACAGGAAGCTGTTGTGCTCAAATCAAGTGGATGCAACATCAGCTTCAAGACTTTGGTTTGAATTCCAAGAAAACTCCTATTTTCTATGATAACCAAAGTGCAATAGCCATCTCATATAATCCAGTCTTCCACTCAAGAACAAAGCATATAGAAATTAGACATCATTTCATAAGAGACATCGTGGAAAAAGGTAAAGTTGATATAAATTTTATCTCCACAGATGATCAATTAGCAGATATCTTTACAAAACCTATTGATGAAAAACGGTTTTCTTATCTGCTAAGTAAATTGGGTATGCTCAACCCTTAGATAAGTTTCTAAAACTGAGTTTCAGCTTGACAAAGACTATTTGTATTAAGCTGAACGTACAGTTTATAGATATGTCTACATAAACTATTCACTTGGTCAAGCTGAGTGATAAGTTCACATGTTTGAGTTAGTCTCAACTAAAAATGACTAAATTTCATTGATTTTGAGCTGTGTGCTCCACTCAAGCTGAGTGTTAATCTCAACCTAAGTGCTAAAATCAAGCTGAGTGCTTGACTCACGACGAGTGATAAGTTTACTCATCTTGGTATGTCCAAACCTTGTTTTAGTTACTATGTGTTATTAATTCATGAAACATTATGTTTGAGTCAGTCTCAAAATATATTTTTATACATATTATGTATCGGTGTAATAAAACAGTGTCAATAATATTTTTGTAGGTGAAAAATATTATTTTACCAAATTATCCGTTGGAATATGATGTGTTTCATCTTGATTACTATTATATCTATTCATACGTTAGTAAGAGTAACGGATAAATAGGGATTTCCAACAGTAACTTTTCTCTATCCTCAAAAGGTATATATATCGATTGTAACTAAAGTTCAGAAATTTACGATTACTTTCTCTCATCTCTAAACTTCTGCTATACTCAATATACCTTCTACAAACACCTCTTTGCTAAGTGCAATCAAACCATCGTCCGAACATGAAATCCTCGCTCAGTGCGACATACGATTTTACTCAGTATGAATCGAATTTAAACCTAATCATTCTACAATGGACGTGATCATTCTAAATCTTAGTGATAGAATGGTAAGAGGTGCCACATTAAAAAATAATGGAGTGCCGTTGATTAAGATCAACAATCAATGAGCTTGTCTAGCCATCCATGAGCGCAAAAGGAACAGAGGTTATGAGGCGTGGGTGGATTATATTCACAAATACCCATTGGAATTCGTTATTACTGGAGCACCCATCCACATTGTTCCTCAACATTTATTGGAGTTCTGGTACACGTGTGTCTATGACCGGGACAGAGAAGAAATTAGAGAGACGGTTTTTAATGGGGAGAGACAAGTACAAATCACGGTTCAGAGGCTACGGGAGATTCTACACCTCTGATGGTCCCGTAAGGTTTACGGATGAAGCAATGCTTGATGTTAATCTACTAGTGTGTGTTTGTGTTTTAGTATTCGGTTAGAGAGAGAGAGCCGAGAGAGAAGATGAACACAAAAACAAGTAAGAAATATGCAAAGCTTAACATTGAAATGTGGGGGAAATGCCTTTATATAGCATTTCCCCAACTTTGAGTAATTACATATTACACCCCTCACTTTAATATTTCTAACAATATCCCCTAAGTGAGGTGTGTAAACATTCACAACAAATAAATACATTAATCTATTCATAGGCTGATTTGTTGCGACTCCCGAATGTCACTTGCCACTTGCGTATTTCCCTTCTACTTGCTAGTGTCGTTCTCATCCTTCCTATAGCATGATAGGCTTCCGCATGTTCTTCATCAGTATAGGTTGGCCGGTTATCCCACACTTTCTGATGTATCTTATGATGGAGAATTTTCAAAGTGCCGTCTGAATACGCCATGAGTTCATCAAATCTGATGAAAATCTTTTCGCCTTTTGTATTCTTTGAGACGAGCCCTCGATCACATTTGAAGTTTGGATGCCCATCATAGATAACTGTCAATTCTTCAAGCTTTTCTAGATCTGGATGGCTCTGGTTAGGCTTTAAGAGATTGACTTTCAGATAGTTGTTTTCATCTCCGAGTTGCAGATCATGTTCCTCAAAGTATTCCATTAAATTTCTCATGTATTTCATCAGAGCACCTCTTCCAAACTCTTCTTCAGGCCACTTTCCTCTTTTCTGAGAGAGGGTGTCAAAGATAAAGCTGATGTCTTCAATACTTACAAATCTTAAGTCTGCTTCGTTGAGGAAGTATGACAGGTTGTTTGCTCTTCTGACATGAAAGATGGCATACTTTATTCTGAAGGTTGTCTGAGTATAGATATTGATAAGTTCAACTATAGGATACTCTGATTTGATATCTTCAGGTTTTGTCATGGACTGAGAAAGGATGTGTTCATATCTTCTTCTCTGTTTGTCGTCCATGTTCCGCAACTCAGGGGAAATAACCTGTATTAGCTCATTGCTGAATATGTCTGGAATTCTTTCTTCAAGATTAGCAGCAATGAAAAAATACGGTTTCCATATAGGTTGTTGGGCATCACTTCTTGTGAACATGTTTCCTGCATCAAGTCTTGGATCCCCACGATACATTGGAGGAGCAGGTGGCACAATGAAGCTCCTTGACAAGAGCCATTCAGACTCTTGTCTTGTTTTCTCAGCTGCCTCTCTCTGTTTGTTTCTTTCAAGTACATCGGCAGCTGATTCTTGAAATTGACCAGGAGGAGGAGGGAAAGTTTCATGAACTTCAACATTAATCCCACTGAGAACCCTGGACACGTCGAAGATTGGTTTCTTTTGTATAGGCTTTCTCCTAGCTTCCCTTCTAGAAATTGCTTCCCTTTCTTTTCTTTTAAGTGCAAGTTCTTTTTCACTGGGAATATCATCAAATTTGTGGACAATTCTAGGAGAATCTGGACGTGCAGCAAACTCGACATATTCATCAATGCCTTTGAATAGTCTTTCCATCTCAGAATCCTCAGTCTCCTCCTCCGGTTGAGTAGAACTACTTTCCCCCACATGCCTTGCAGGTGATGTGTGAATAGACTCATATAAATCTTCCACTTGTTCCTCTGACTCACTAGACCAGTCCAACATCTCGGCATGGGGCTGCTCGTAAGGTATTTCACCTTCTTTAAGATCACTTGGCCTCGGTTCAGATTGTTGCTGAGGTACAGAAAGTACAATTTGTTTTTCAGCATTTTCCTTTTGTTGTCGTTCATAAACTTCATCGGCCATATGTTGTTGTTGTTGACTCCCAGACCCAGCTGAACTTGTACCTGCATATAAGTATGAACTGAATTGAGGAACCGGTACAATTGGTACATTTACAGCCGTAGAGGGAGAACTCATATATAATCTTCTTCTTTTCTCCCCCTCGGGTTGATCATCAGGATCTTGATCATCCCGCCTCCTCTTGCTTCCCTGAGCCTGAGCCTGACAAGTTTGTTCAAGTAGTGTCAGCCGATCAGTAACCTTTGATAAAGAAGTATAGAAACCACTGGTGATCCCATCTATCTTGTTGTTTACGTCTTCATGAAACTCTTGAAAGTCACCCGTGGAGATTCCCGAAGGACGCTGTTCGTTGCGAAGAGTAGTCACAAGGTCTTGATCATAAGCTGATTTTGGCTGTTATTCCAGAAGTCTGACATATAGCAAGCTCTTTAAGGCATCAACTGAGATAGATGATGGATCAGGTTGTGGGTGTGGTTCTGGTACTGCAGGTCTAGCATTAACAAGTGCTTCTACTCTGTTTAATTGTTGAGCTTGGGGCTGGGAAGCTTGTTCAATCCGATCCAACCTTTGATTTGTCGTTAGCAGTTGTTGGTGGATTGGTGCCATGGCATGTTGAATGTGATCATGAAGTGCTGCACGTGAAACAAACCCAGAATCAAGAAGAGTTCCGGTGGAGATACCAGCCACAGAGGCAGTATCACCTACTGGAGCAGCAGGAATGTTGGCTCCAGCAGGATTTCCTTCTAATCCTCGAATGGCACCTTGAGAGGTAACACCTATAGAAGTTTGGGAGACTTGCTGAATATACAAGCTCAGTACATCTATGGTAACACGGTGTTGATCAAGATATGTGGAAATCCATGGTATATCAAATTGTGCATGAAAAGGAGTCGAGGACGAGGGAGGCGGTCCTCTTTGTTCAATAGGTCCAACACCCAATTGGGGTTGACCCAGTTTATGTGCTACAATCCTGTGCAATAAAGACGGTTCCTATTGAGAGACACCGTAGTGGCTTTGTGGGGCAGAAACTTGCACGGGTGGGATCATCGCGACTTCTTCAATATGAGGCCCAACAGTGCTAGGCCTCATAGTAGATGTGACTTCCCGGCTTTCTGGGTTTGGGGAACCCTCAACACTCATTTTTTCTTTTCTCACCTCCTCTCTATCACTCGCACTCCTAACAACAAAACTATCTTCATCATCACCGCTACCCGCAGCATACCCCGCATATTGATCAGGTTGAATGAGAGAGTCAGGGGTGACAGAACCAGGTTCAACAGATAAGGAATGACTTGGCGAAGTGACTGGAATGTCGTGTTCAGGGGAAACTATGTCCCTTCTTGCTGGATTCAAAGGAATGACAAGCCCACCTGCTTGAGAAATTGTAGTGTCCAGGTTGAGCAGTGGGTGTCACTTCAGGTGAGGTTAATGGTGGTTCTGTTAGTTTCATGAACGAGGGGGTGGTTTATGTAGGTTTGGCAATTGGATGTTCGGGGTTGCCAAAAGGTGATAAGATAGGTTCAGGAACAGGGGCACCACCTCAGTGGGAAGTATACTCATCAAGAGAAGATTCAGAACTGGATGACTCAGAAATGTCAAGACCAAGTTCTTCTAGTACAGCTTGGGTGCGGGTGGATTGAGAAAGAGACTGAACAATGGCTTGAATGGTGGCGGGATCATATGCATCCCCTCCCTCTCTAATCTCATCACCTTCACCCTCTTCTCCTCCCCTCTCTTCATTTTGTCTCTGCTCTTCCCTCTTAGCATCTCCCACAGATGTCTGAGGCCTATGTTCTAATTCCTCACCAGATTCTACACCTCCCTGGGCAGGTATGGCCGGTTCTGGCACAATCATAGGAGGTATTCCTATACTCTCCCTATAACTCTTAACAATATCATTCTGCTCACAAAGGTTTAAGAGATATACAGGGAAGGGTCTTGGAATTGGCATGTTGGCTGGAGCGGCAGGTTTTATATACAAGAAAAGTTTAGGAGTAATAGAAGGTAAAACTGTCCTCCGAGGAATATCAGCATTCCGATCCATCACAAATTGGATGATCATTGGTAGGAAGCGGTGGTACGGCAGCATGTTTGCATCTTTCTTCTTTTGGGAATTCTTCCTTTGCATAGTAGCTTTAATATCTTGGAAGAGAAGAAATGCATAGTCTACATCCATATGGTTGGCTGCAGCGACAAAAATTTTGAGCTGATACTCAGTGGGGAATTCATAACCCGAGTGCTTTGGGGTGAGACACCTTTGAAGCACTGCCATTAATGTATTATACTTTGGGTGCAAGCTTTTGCGTTTGAATTGACCTTTACGTGTGAGCTCACCATCATACCCTATCTCCATTATAGCTGCAAGACATGCATCCTCGTCTGGGATTTCCTCAAAGTCTGTTGTAGGAGGTCTGCTCTCTGCTCTGGGTAGGGCAAAAATTGTTCTAAGGCGACTAAGAGATATATTGACTTGAAATTCTTCGACCTCAGCATGGATTACTTCATAACCCTGTCATTGATAAGCACATCACATGTTTTCCAAAATTGTTGAACGTATAGTTCAGGTACATGTGTACATGTTTTGGCTGGGTTATAGGTCAGTAGGTGATTGAGTGGGTGTATTTTGAGAATTTCAGTGACAATTGGGAGGTAAGGTTTCTCAGTTTTCTTAAGTCAACAAAATGGTTGTTTTCATGAGATTTGGTGTTAAGGAATTCTGCTTGGGGCATGATCTCCTTTGGGTCACGTACAGCTTGAGCCATTCTATCTGTACAGATAGATAAAACAGCTAAGTTAAGGATAAAGAGATATGCATGACAAAAGTTTGACCAATGTTGACCAATGTTCTAACACCCTAAGTGTTGAACCCTCACTGTGTACAGGATGATTTTTAGTATAAAAAAGTTGTTTTGATACTTTAAAAGTGTCAATTATATAGTACTGAACAACTTTGTAGTACTTTAGCATAGTCAAAAAATCACCCTAACACCTATTTTTAGGCAAAAAACCAAATTGTTAGTGTATGTTTATACCCCCCAAGAACACGAAGAACACTTTTCGAGATTTTTGAAATATTTTTACATCAAAGTGTTCCCCAAGGAATTCTGCTTGGGGCATGATCTCCTCTGGGTCACGTACTCATCGCAGAGTAACGGGAAGTTTTTCGAAATCAAGTAACCAACAAAATGAGAGAACACTTAGTCGAATTTTCGAATTTTGAATCGTGTGAAGGACGTTTGGTAACTGATGAGTAACTTATGTCAGTGAAAAAAGACACGTGTCAAGCTCTGATTGGCCCTCACAGTCGGTTTAAAACACGGCTTTAATCGCGTGCGAGTAACCCTTGGTCTCAATCTATACGATTGACTCTTTGGGACTTTTAATCTCGTGCGATTAACTCTTTGGTTATCCATGCGATTGATCCAATACTTGAAAAACTCAAGATATCTGAATTTTGAAAATTGAATTTTTCAGATATGGTTGATTTGAATGTTTGTTTGACACACTCCCCCTAGACTCTTGCATAATTTTTAGGGAATGTGTCAGTTTGATACTTCTCCCCCTACACATGTGCAGTATGTGTATGATTTTTCTCCCCTACACATATGATACATGTGTAGCACCAGAAAGTCACTCCCCCTTGATTGTTGCATCATGAAGCTGCACAAAGAACAAACAGTGTAACACCTACTCTAAACAAAAAGGAAAGAAAGGAAAATTGGAGCACCAGTATGTTATATTTTCAGATTGAGCATGCCTAACTTGGATACCAACTTAGTGAATCGACTTTCGTCTAATGGTTTGGTAAACAGGTCCGCTAGCTGATTTTTAGTAGGAACATACGGTAGCTCAATTAATCCTTTCTCAATGTTATCTTTTATGAAGTGATAACGGATATCAATATGTTTAGTTTTAGAGTGGTGTACCGGATTGCAGGAGATGGCGATGGCAGACTGAGAGTCACATAAAAGTGGAATTTTGTCATACCTGAGACCAAAGTTTGATAGTTGTGTACGTTTCCATAGACTCTAGAACAGCACATTATAGCAGCAACATACTCAGCTTCTACTATAGAAGTGGATACATATTTCTGCTTCTTTGATGCCCAACAAACTAATCGATCTCCCAGAAAGTGTGCACTACCAGAGGTGCTTTTCCTATCAATCTTGCATCCGGCATAGTCAGCATCTGAGTAAGCATGAAGATCCAGATTTAAGTCATTGGGATACCAGAGACCAAGATCCATAGATCCCTTGAGATATCTGAAAATACGCTTAACAGCTAACAGATGAGACTCCTTTGGATTCGCCTGATATCTGGCACAGAGACAGGTAGAGAACATGATATCTGGACGACTTGCAGTGAGGTACAGTAAAGATCCAATCATCCCTCAGTAATTTTTGAGATCCACTGGAGAGCCATATGGATCTGCTGATAGTTGTGCTTTCGTAGCCATAGGTGTGGAGATAGGATTACAGTTGAGCATATCATACTTTGTGAGAAGATCTTTGATATACTTAGACTGGCAGATGAAACTACCATGACTCAACTGTTTTACTTGGAGTCCGAGAAAGAATGACATCTCTCCCATCATACTCATTTGAAACCTGTTTGCCATTGTTTTTGCAAACTCTTCACTGTACTTTGGATTCGTAGATCCAAAGATGATGTCATCCACATATATCTGAACAAGAATTTTGGCCCTACCTTTAGTCTTTGTGAATAGAGTGGTATCTGTGTTTCCCTTTGAATAACCCTCACCAATCAAGTACTCAGATAAGACATCATACCATGCCCGTGGGGCTTGTTTTAAGCCGTACAATGCCTTATCTAGAATATATACATGGTTAGGGTATTTAGAGTTGATAAAACCTTCTGGTTGTGAGACATAGACTTTTTCTTTAAGTACACCATTGAGAAAAGCTGTCTGCACATCCATCTGACAGACTCGAAAGCTGCGGGAGGCTGCATATGCAAGAAAGAGTCGTATAGCATCAATGCGAGCAACGGGAGCAAAAGTTTCATCATAGTCGATCCCCTCTTGCTGATTGTAGCCTTTTGCCACCAACCAAGCATTGTTGCGAACTACCACTCCATCCAAATCCCTCTTGTTTTTGAACACCCATTTAGTTCCAACAACAGATTTACCGTAAGGCAGAGGAACTAATCTCCAGACTTTGAGAAGATCAAATTGGTGAAGTTCTTCTTGCATTGCAATCACCCAATCTGGATCATGTAGTGCTTCACAATTCTTGGTGGGTTCAATCATACTTAAGAAACCAACAAATTGACATTTATTGGCTGTGGCTGATCTTGTTTGAATGCCAACTGAGGGATCACCAATTATGTTCTCCTCTGAGTGATGTCTCGTCCATTTGATGTCATGAGAGGTAGAAGAAGAAGGTATAAGATCTTGAATATGTTGTGCCTCTTCTTTAGCCTCTCTGGAGAAATTTGGGCCTGAATCAAACACAGGTGAGCTGTCTTGGTCAAATATAGGAGCTGTCACAGGAGGTTGTGTGACAGAGACGGATGTAGAATCCTCAGCGTATAATTCAGCAAATGGATTCGTCTCAGTGACCGTAGGAGCTGTGATAGATTCACTTGTTTGTGCGACTGTGTTGTCCCTGTTGTCAGTCAGAACATGAGAAGATTCAGATCTAAAGAAATCAAACATAAAGTCAAGATTATTATTTGAACTGGATGGAATGTCTGATTCTTTTTGTTGAAGAACTGGTCCTGAACAGGTAGGTTCAGAAGCAACTGTTTTTGATTTTGGTGAAAAATCAGAGACACCCAATGTATCATCAAATGTTACAATGATGCTCTCAATGATGATCTTTGTGCGTCTGTTTAAAACTCGATATGCTTTAGACTCAGTGGAATAACCTAGGAAAATAGCTTCATCAGCTTTTGGAGCAAACTTTCTTAGGTTATCCTTTTCATTTAAGACAAAGCATATATTACCAAAGACATGAAAGTATTTGATATTAGGTACTATGCCATTTGCCAGTTCATAAGGAGTTTTATTAAAACGTTTGTTAATGAAAGAGCGATTCTGCGTATAGCAGGCAGTATTGATGGCTTCAGCCCAGAAGGAAGGTGGGAGCCCGAAATATGACAGCATGGTGCGGGCATCTTTAACCAGGGTTCTGTTTCTTCTTTCGACAACACCATTCGGTTGTGGTGTGTATGCTGCAGAGAACTGATGGTTGATCTCAACCAGGTCGCAAAAGTTTTTCAGAGTGCTGTTCTTGAATTCTGTTCCATTGTCTGTACGGATTGAGACAACACTCTGACCATACTTGTTCTGCTGCTGTTTGATGAATGTGATAATTGTTGGAGTAGCTTCATCTTTAGCATGCAAGAATTTTACCCAAGTATACCTGGAATAGTCATCCACCATAACTAGGATATACTTCTTCCCATGTTTGGACTGAATTCTCATAGGACCATAGAGATCCATGTGCAGGAGATCTAAAGGCTTAGTAGTGCTAAACACTTGTTTGGATTTATGAGAAGCCTTCTTCATTTTACCCTTCTCACAGTCTGCACACAGATGGTCGTTGTTGAGTCTTAGCTTGGGAATGCCTCTCACCAAGTCACCAGTGACTAGTTTGTTAATATTCTGAAAGTTCAGATGAGAGAGTTTACGAGGCCATTGCCAAGTAAGATCATTGGAGGCTTCGGACAGGAGACACACAGATGTAGGAGAATCATATTTCTCCAAATGTATGGAATACAGGTTAGATTTCCTAGAGCCTGCAAGTAGTTCATCACCCGTTTCTGTGATCACAAAACATTAGTTCCTTTTGAATACAACGACCAGATCCTTGTCACAGAACTGTCCGATACTGAATAGATTGTGACCTAAACCATCAACATAGGAGACTTTCTTGATTTTGATGTGCTTCTTTTCTATGTCTCCGTACCCCATTATTGGTGCAACATGGTCATTCCCAAAATGTACAGTTCCGGAGTACTTAGGAACATAATTTTTTAGAAGACTTTTGTTGCCAGTCATATGTTTGGAGCAGCCGGAGTACAGGTACCACAAGTGAGGCGCCTGCAAAAAGAGAAAAGGGCACGTTTAGGTCCCCATATATGAATGGGTCCATGTATGTTAGTTCCTACAGGTGAGAGAGATGTAGTCATAGCAGGTTCCGAGAGTGATATGTCTAAAGATTTATGCTTCGGAACCCAAGCTTGTTTGATCTCAGGTTTGGTGGAAACAGAATTTCTTAAGTTTGGTTTCCTTGGATGTTTCGTGACCACTGTTGGTTTGACAGTTGATGAAGTTGGAGATTAAGGATTCGATCGAGTTGCGGAAGCGTTTGGTTTACGAATCCATATTTGTGAAGATTTGCGAATAGGGTTTGACTGTCTCACATCAACTTGTTTGGGATGAACCTGTTGCTTTGGAACAGTGAGTGCTCCAACTCGTTGTTGAGGTGGTGGCTTGGGGTTGGTAGGTTTAGAAGTGGTGGATGATTGAATGAATGAGCGTTTTTTAGAATGTAGGTACTGTTCATGGGCGCTCCATGCCTTCTTGAATGCCTCGTAGCCTTGCTTTCTATAAACTTCCAGCTCCTTGATAGTTAATAATCGTTTGGATTTGTTTAAGCGTTTAAGTGCTTGTGACTGACGAGTGGTGATCCATTGGTGATTGATGTAACCTTTTGAATTTAAAAATGGAACACATATTTGATTAGCATAAATATCAGTTCAATCAGCACATGGTTTAACAGCTAAAGATTTTCGCAATTGATCATAACAACAGTTAAATTCACAGTGTCCATGGGTACAACCATCACTCATACAAAACATGGTAGAAGCAGTTTTGTCTTGTGAACAGGAATGATTACTGAAAGAATCAAACATCAAAATGTTTTCACAGACAGATTTCAAATTTGAACACTTCCTAGTGGATCTAGGAATGACTCTTTGCCCTGATGCAGTTATTTGATGCTCCTTGTTACCAGACTTCTTCACATCTGTAGTAGAGGGTAAAAGATTAGAACTTAGTCGTGGTCGACTGGCTGCAGGTCGTGAAGATTCAGGTATTTCTAAGTGCACACGAGAGTTGTGATTAGAAGTGAAGTGTTGCTTCGGTTTGTAAATCTGTTTAAGCTTAAGATTTGTTACATCAGGTTTATTAACAGATTTTACTGGTGTTTTGCAGATTGAAGGTTTGGTAGTAGTATGAGTTAAATCATCCAGTTTTGACCCAAAAAGAGAAAATGTGAAAGGAGTAGTAGGGGCTTGCATCTCTTCTTGGAGATTCTTGATTCTTTCTTTCATGACAAACTGTTTCCTGCAGAGTTTATCAATGATCTTTTCATCATGATCAAAGGAAGTGTTAAGTTGCTATTGGAGGGTGATGGTTTCTTGTATTAAAGAGGATGTATCAGAGGTAGGAAGTTGGAAATCGTTTTGAATGGCTTTGGCAAGGTCCTGCTGAATGAGGTGGGTAAAGCAGAATTCCTGCAAGGTGTTGAATCTATCTTGTAATTCTTTGTGAGGAATATATTCAACAAAAGGTTTTGGTGAGACAGGTGAGTAGAGTTCTTCGTCAGTATAACAGAGGATGAGTCATCAGAATCGGATGATGAAGAGTGACTGGTGAGATGTGAGTCATTCAGATCAGAATAGTCATACGGAATTTCAGTTCTATGGTTAAGAGTTCGTTTGACCTCTTCTTCAATCCTTTCCTCTTCTTGGCCAATAAAGACCATCCGTTGGGTAAGACCTTCGCCAAAAAGATCAGCATTATATAGTTTTTTGGATGTAACCTTGCTTAATGCATTTGGGTGTTTGAAGCCAAGCCCATCGAATTTCCATCTGGAGAAAGGACGTTCCTTTTCTTTGTACTGAGATATGCTCTTGTCACTTTGATCGCGTTTGGATAGAAGGTATTCAAGTTCGTAGATTCTTGAGTAAAGAGTACTTAGTTCATTCCTAAGTTCATTTTTAAGAATCTCATAATCCTTTTCAGCACATGCACATTCTGCTTTAAGATCTAGTATAATGATATTGGTTCTACTAGTTAACTCTAAGAGTTCTGATTCTTTTGTAGCTAATTGGATCTTAAGGCTGATTAAGTCGTTATCTAACTGCTTAATTACTGTTTGTGCCTCTATATCCTTGTTGTGTGAAACGTCTTCTAGAACTTGATTTCTAGTGGTCAAATCTAGTATCTGATTTTCTAACTCTTTCATTCGATTTAATATGGTTTGTATGTGTTCATGTTTAAAACCCATATTAATGTTAGAGCTAGAAGATACCTTTTTGTTATCCAAGCTTTCCTCATCTGACTCAGAAAGATCATCACCATTATCATCCTCTCTACCTCCTCCACCATTACGTGCCATCAGACAGAATTGAGTGTGATCTTCATGTTGGTCCCTTGTATGAGAGAGAGTAACAACAAGCAACAGGTGTGTAGAAGGGGGTTGAATACACTTTCTGCGGAAATTGAACAAATCAAATAAAAGTGTTACACACAGTAAATCAAACCACAATCAATAGAATGCTTTTATTAAGAAGATGATTACAATGCTTTGAGTAAGAAGATGATTACAATAACTATCAAGTAAGAAACTCTTGATATATAACCACATAATATAAATCTCTCAATCTCTCAAACTTAGCTATATATAATCAACTTATGATTATAGATACTGACGACTCTCTAAACAGGATTTCACACAGATTGACAACTTACCAATATCACAACTGATGTGATAGTTCGAATACACGAACACTTGGGCAATCTGTGAGTTTTTCTTGAATTGACAAACAGTAATCAAGATTCGTAACACATACGGTGAGGTGAAGTTTGGCTCTGCAATACTTAGTTGCTTTTTGTATCAAAGTCGTACCTCTAAACTTATCAGGAGATAAGTATTTATAATCCTGTGCCTACGATTCCTAACAAACTAAGACTCAACTTAATTCGCTAACTAAATCTCGGATAATCTGGAATCTTGAATCTTGAATCTTCTATCTTGAATCTTGATTCTTAAGTCTTCTTATCCGCGCAGTAGATATAGAGAGAGATAAAGATGAAATTAAAACATATTTAAATTATCTTTAGACTGACTTCTTCATTCGGACTGAGTTACTCAGCTTGAAACTAATCAAGCTGAGTTCTTCGAGAAAAAATCCGAATTCATACATGAACTAACACGTATATTGATAAACTCATCCTTAGAAGTCTAACTTAGTTGACTAAAACATATTTAGCAACTCTGTCGAGGTGACTCTGCTTTTGAGCTGAGTCACTCAGCTTGAAACAGATCAAGCTGATTACTCGATATATACCTTATGTGACATACACAGATTATCAAACACATTAATAATTTAACTAAGGTATAATATATAAACTGGTCGAACATATGCTTAGTTTATATTCAGCTTATACTCAGTCTGAAACACTATACGTGTTCAGTCTGACTAAGCTTCATAATTCTGTTTAAGTTATATGTAGAACTCATCTTACAAACTTAACTTTGTCTCATCAAATCTTAACTGATGAGATCATTTTCCCAAAAAATCCCCCTATTTGATGATGAAAAAACCATCAAACAGTTCTTAAGTTTGTTTAACAGAATTATGTTTTAAATCTCAAACTTATTAAGATTTTATTATTTGAACTGATCAAATATTTATTGAACATATCAATATTAATTGAACTTATCAATTTAAATTGGAACACACCAATTTTTAGTTGAACACACCAACTAATTACATAAATGAATAAGAACTTATCATTTATTCATTAAGCTGAACTTATCAGACTTGTAGCTATGAACACATCATTACAGTTGAACATATCAAACTTTATATTTGTATTAATAGAACTGATCATAATAAAAAAGTTGTTGATCACATAGATCATGCACACTAAGTGCTTACAAAATTAGAACTAATCTAATATTTACAGTAGAACTAATCTATTTGATGAACTCAGGATGTAGAAGCTCGCAGATGATGATCTCTTTATTGATCTCATCTAACAGTCTTTCAGCTTCATCATTTCCCTGAAGTTCCTTCTGCTGTACTCTCATGAGTTTATTCAGCTTATACTTTATTAACTGATTTGACTCCTCATTTCCACAACAATTTCTTATTCTCAAGGCATCCTCAGCTTTTAGATAGCAAATCTCATTTAGCTTAATAAAACTGGGATTACCTGCCTGATCCTTAAACATGAAGCCTTGAATAGGAGTGTTGATGCTCTGATATTCTCTGAATTCTACTCCTACAGGAATCTCGAACAAATTTTCCCACTGCAGACCAGGAACTGGGACATACCTCAGTTCTTCAGCTCTAGCAATCAACTTGGAGACCTCAGACTGAATTTCTTGTTTGATTTGGCTCCGTTTGAACTTCCTGAGCAGCATCATTATTCTTTGCCATTCAATGTAACCCATCATGTAAACATATCTCAGGTCCACTCCCACAGTTGACTTGTCACTTAGCTCAAAAGTGAGAATGATGGCTCCATTTGCTCTGCTCAATGTAAATCCTCTGATCTCTTTGTTGAAGCTCCTTCGAAAGTAACATTCTTGCTATTCTGCATCTGAGTAGGAAATAGGATAAGGTCTTGGACCAGTGTAAGTAGCTTCAGCTTGTGCCAAAGCTTTTCTTTCTTTTTGTTTTTCTTGGTCTTTTACTTCCTTCTCTTTTCTCTTTCTCAGCTCTTCAAGAGAAATGCCCAACTCATTGGCTTCCTCCTGTTCAAGCATTTCAATCATAAGCCTTGTGGCTTTATCCTCTTCTGTTTCTTCCTCAGTTTCAGAAACACTGTCAGCTTCAGATTCATATTCTATCACTTTTTGCTTTTTAGCTGCAGGTTCCTCCTTGTTCATTTCTGACTCCCCCTCAGTCTGAGTCTTCCTCTCTGCTCCTTTAGCTAGAACTAGAAGAGTTTCAACATCAGCTCGAACTAGCTCAGCTTCAGTATCAGCTTGAACCTTCTCCCCCTTTTTGTCATCATCGATAGGGTTTGAAGTCCTTTGTTGTTGGAGTGCAGCAACTGCAGATGCAATCTCTTTAACATCCTCTGTCAGCGTCGCAAGCCTCAGATAGATTTGAGATTTATGCTTCTTCTACTTTAGGTGGAACAGACCAAATTGAGCAGCAATGTAGTCCTTCAGCTTCTGGATGCCTGAGGAGGCAGTTTCATTTGGAGGAGAGTCTTGACCCTGTGAATCACCCTGCTTTGAGGATGAAACATTGACAGGTCGTGCAAGAGGGTGTGAGAAATTAATAGAACGAATAGGGCTCTAGACGTGAAGTGTATGGGTTGGTGGTTGGCTTTTTGTTATAGAGGGGGGTGATTGACCCTGGGGATTGGTCATATGTTCAATGTAAGCCGAATGTGTCTGTTCAGGCATAGAAGTAGGCTCTCCTATGGCACGAGTAAGTGTGGGCTGAGTAGACACCACACCCGGTTTAGGATGTTGGGTTTAAAGAGCCTTGAAGTTGACACCTTGAGAGTAGGCGTCTCCCCCTCAACTCCTGCCAGAGTGATCAATGTGATCACAGCTCCAGTGATGCCTTTAGGAGTGGCACCACCTTTGGCAGTTTTTCTTTGGTATGTATGGATATTCTCCCTAGCAGCAGTGGGCATACTAATGTTGGGGTTCTATGTACACAGCGGAAGCAACAAAGTACAACATATAAAGCAAAAAGTAGAAGAAATCAAAGAATAAAACCCCAAACCATGGACCAAACTCTATAACTAACTTAAGCAACATGAAAAAACAGAAAGAGAAGAGGTTATACCCTGCTCCTTAGCTCCAGCAAGTTGAAGATGTGGTGGTGATGACAAGAAAGCAAATAAGCTCTCCTCTAATGAAGTCCACCCCGGGTATTGTCCTCTCTCCTTGTACTAGCAAGCTTGGATGATCTTATTTCAAGAGAAATCACCACAAGAACAGCCTCTTAGTAGCAGAAATTTGGATGCCTTCTTTGAACTCACAAGAACACTCTAATAGTTCTCAAGACTAAGTGTTTATGTGGGTCATGACCAAAGGTTAGAATGAAGGACAAATGAGGGTATTTTATAGACCCTGAAATGCCACTTAATCTTCCCCATGGCCAGCCTCAGAGTACTGCACAAGCTAGCCCAACCATTGGGCAAGAGTGGAGGTGGAAAAGACAAAAGTTTCATGAAGTCTGACAAAATTCCGCGCCGCGTGCCCGTAAGGTTCTGCACCAAGGAATCTCCGCGTCGCGTATCCTTAAGTTCTCCGCGTCGCGTTATTTGCCAGCACATCAATCTTTCCATTTTGACACCTTTGGTCCCTCCATCTTTTAGGCTGTCGAGATAGGTCCCCTGTGTGTGACCCAATAGGCCCATACATTATCGGTAGGCCAAGAAACTCCCACTTGCACATGACACACCGTACCCATAAACCACAGAAAAAGAGCGGCCTCTAGTAAGGCATCTCTGCCCCCAAGTCAGTATGGGTTTTTGTCAAAAACCAAATCCAGAATCAGTTACGAAATGGTCCTATAGATAAGTGATCATTTATCCCTTCGTTCGCAATATCCGTGTGAACATGAGACATGGTTAAATGTCAATCTCAAGATCGTTCATGATTATGTTTCTCGATCTCGATTGATGGTGACCCAAAATCTAGTTGCAATCGATCAAATATTATTGCAACTTGTGCATGGCCATGCATTTTACGTCAGCGATCAATCATCGAGGGACCCAAGGATATCTCTCTAAAACTGGAGGAACGAATCCCTTCGACTACATTGCTCCGCTACATACACCATACTTTGCCTAAAAGCTCCCTTTATAACAGCCAGTTACAAACTGCGTTTGAAAGCAATCAAGGCAAAGCAGATCCATGCTTTGGAACACATGTATCTCCAGTCTAAGGACAAAATGATATTATCATCCTGACTTACTCGTGACAGAAACCATGAAGTAAGTTCAGGTGCGGGTCGTCCAGTCACCTGACAATTGCAAGCACAGGCGAAGTGTTGCGTCTCTTTTATCTAATCCATTATAAGATAGCGACCAACCACTTCCCTCAGTCTTATCTCAAACTTCCTCCCCTTGAAGAATGACCGACTGTGGACATTTAGAATGAAAAAGCATTCTGGGAAGTATTAAACATGCTAAGATGGAACACGGTAAGGATTCATAAAATATTCGCCCTCGGCGTATCATTAAATCTCATTTAATAATCAATATAGTATGAAATACAATACTGCTTAGCGTTCCCAAAATACAAATACAAATCAAACATAAACCAAACATTACACTCAAACCAAGTCACTTGCGAATCTAACACCTATATCTCTAGTGTGAGAATCATGTACAGCTTGTGACAACGGTTTAGTGAACGGATCAGCCAAATTGCCCTCCGATGCTACTCTGCTGATGGCAATATCACCACTCTCAATAACAACTCTGATGAATTGGTATTTGCGAGGAATGTGCCTCGTCTGCTTATGAGCCCTTGGTTCCTTAGCTAAAGCCACCGCACCCTCATTGTCACAGAAGATCTCAATAGGGTCGGATATGCTAGGAACCACTCCAAGATCCTGGATGAACTTCGTCATCCATACCGCCTCTTTATCTGCTTCACTAGCCGCAATGTACTCCAAATCGGTAGTTGAATCAGCTACGGTGTGTTGCTTGGAGCTCCTCCAACTTATAGCACCACTATTGAGAAGGAACACGAACCCCGATTGTGATCGGCAGTCGTCCTTATCAGTTTGGAAGCTAGCATCAGAGTAACCATGTACTCTAAGCTCTTCCTTACCACCATATATCAAGAACATCTCCTTTGTCCTCCGAAGATACTTGAGAATGTTCTTGACCGCAGTCCAATGTGCTTGCCCGGGATTAGCCTGATATCTACTCGTCATGCTCAAGGCACACGATACATCAGGACGAGTGCATAGCATGGCGTACATGATTGATCCCACTGCCAAAGCATACGGAACCGTCTTCATTACATCAAGTTCCTCTTTGGAACTAGAACATTGAGACTTGCTAAAAGTCACTCCATGCAACATAGGGGTATTACCCCTCTTAGAGTCCTCCATCTTGAATCGCTTCAAGACCTTGTCGACATATGCACTTTGGCTAAGCCCTATTAACCTTTTAGATCTATCTCTATAGATCTTTATGCCCAAGATATATGTTGCATCTCCCAAGTCCTTCATAGAGAAACAACTCCCAAGAAAAGTCTTAACTTCTTTGAAGGTTGGGACGTCGTTTCCAATAAGTAGAATATCATCTACATATAGGATAAGGAATACAACAGCGGTCCCACTAGCCCTGACATATACGCATGGCTCATCCTTGCTTTTCGAAAAACCAAACTCTTTGATTTTCTCATCAAAGCACAGGTTCCAGCTACGAGATGCTTGTTTAAGTCCATAAATAGACTTCTTTAACCTGCAGACTCTATCCGGATACTCAGGATGTACAAAACCCTCGGGTTGTGTCATAAACACCTCTTCACTTAGCTTCCCGTTAAGGAAGGTGGTTTTTACATCCATTTTCCATATTTCGTAATCATAAAATGCAACTATGGCCATGAGTATTCGGATAGACTTCAACATGGTCACTGGTGAAAAGGTTTCCTCATAGTCAATCCCATGAGTTTGCGTGAAACCCTTAGCCACCAGTCGGGGTTTGAAGGTATCTACAGATCCATCCATGCTGGTCTTCTTCTTGAAGACCCATTTACATCCCATACTCAGTGCCCGACATGGATTGCATCTCACTCTCCATTGCTTCCCTCCACCTAGCAGACTCAGTGCCCGCTACGGCTTCCCGGTAGTTGGTCGGTTCATCATGATCCACCAATAAGTCATTGCCCTCAGATATGAGAAACCCATATCTCTCTGGCTCTTGACGTGGCCTACCAGACCTACGAGGAATTAATGGTGCATTGCCAGGTACCGATGCATCTTCTTGCTCGGTTTCAACCACTTCGGGTTGATTGCTAGTGCCGACACTTGTCCCTTCCCCATTGGGTTCTTGAATTTCTTCAAGATCAATCCTCTTACCCGATTGCATGGATATAAGTTCCCTTTCAAGGAACACAGCCCTTCTCGCAATAAACACTTTGTTTTCGGAAGGTTTGTAGAATGTATATCCCATGCCTCCGGTTGGATACCCAATGAAGTAACACCCTTCAGACCTTGGTTCGAGTTTGTCCTCTACCTCTCGTCTCACGAAGGCAGGACATCCCCAAACCTTGAGATATGCGATCTTTGGAGCAATTCCATGCCACATCTCATAAGGTGTCTTTTGGACCTTCTTTGTCGGTACGAGGTTAAGGATCCTAACCGCCGACTCGAGAGCGTACCCCCAAAAGCTTATGGGTACTTCCGTGCGACTCATCATCGACCGGACCATGTCCAGCAATGTCCGATTCCTCCGCTCGGCGACACCATTCAATTTGACTCGAGGTCATCTTGCCTAATAAACAGGATTCGCATACTTCATTTGACTCGAGGTCAAAGGATTCCAAGATCCCATCCGATTGGAGCTTGGTGATGCGTTTCTTGTTTATATGGCCAAGACGACTATGCCATAAGGAAAACTTATCCAAACCATTTTTGGATCCAGAATCAATGTTCATGATTGCTCTATTATTTTCTATGTATGCATCGGCTTCGTATATACCACGACATGGATAAGCTTTAAAATAACAAACATCATTTTTAAAGCATAAGATAAAACCATTTTCAAATTTAAACAAATATCCATCGTCATACAAAGCATAAAATGATAAAATGTTTCATGGCAGAAGCGGCGAATAACATACATCTTTCAAAATAATAGATAAGCCGGTCTTGAAAGTAAGCTCCACACTTCCTTTCTCTAACACCGGGACAACCTCTTTGTTTCCCATTGTTAGCTCCAGCTCCCCATCTCTCAGCCTTCTATTTCCCTTTAGCACCTACACCATATTACAAATGTGAGTGCCACAGCCGGTATATAAAACCCAGCCATTAGATGTAGAAGTATGATGGAGTTCAATCACAAACGTACCTGAAGTAGAAGCGCCCGCTCCCGAAGCTCGTAGCTTCTTCAGGCCCTCTGGGTACTTAGCGCAGCTCCGGCGCATGTGTCCCTTAGCCCCGCAGAAGAAGCAAATCGCCTCAACCTTACCCTTCGGGGAGCCCCAACCTTACCCTTGCCTTTCCCTTTCGGGGTAGAGGCCGGTTTCTTCCTCTTCTTGGACTCACCCTCCTTGATGGCCAAGACGGGAACGGAGGTAGATGGCTTTTGCTTGGTCATGTTGGACTCAGCGGTCCGCATCATACCATGCAATTCCATGAGGGATTTCTCCATCCCGTGAATATGATAACTCACAACAAATTGATCATATGACGGTGGGAGAGACTGTAGAATCAAGTCTACCGCCATCTCTCTCGATATGGAAAATCCCAACCTCTCAAGGGGTTCCACCAACGCTTTCATCTTAAGAACGTGGTGAGACACGTTCCCGCCCTCATGCAACCGGCAACCGAGAAGGTCGTTGAGACAACCATACCGTTCTTGCTTGGCTTGTTGTTGGAACATGTCCGACAACTCATGCATCATGTCATAAGCACTCAAGTGCTCCATCGACTTTTGCAAGTCGGAGCTCATAGTGCTAAGCATGAGGCAAGTAGCCTCGGGGATGTCTTTGAGGCGTTTCTCATAAGCCTCTCTAACGACCCTACTCGCGTTGGATGCAGGGACCTCGGGGATGGGTTCCTCAATGGTGGCCAACTTGTCCTCATGCCGGAGGACAATCCGTAGTTGCCGTGACCAATCCATAAAATTGGTCCCATCGAGTTTATCCTTCTTGAGAAACACTCTTAAGGATATGTTTGACGTGGTATGGTTGGTGCTAGATGATGCCATCTATAATAAGCAAAGTAGATTTGGTTAGTTTGATTGAAATCCTCGTTAAAATAATTACCCCAAATGTTTAATGAAAAACAACTATTTTAACAAGGGCTAAGAACCTTATTTCACCTTGCACCGTGACAGGTTTTCCACGGATCACGTGGCAAAGTTATTTAAGCCGGCAACCATTGACCGATTTCAATCCATTATTGCAACTCTTAGTTCATTGCGGGATCCTACTTGACAACCATTGTGCCAAGTTTGGCATGTTTGATCCCTCCACACCAATCCCAAATTAATATTTTACATGACCTCAGCTAGAGCTCGACGACCATATGAAAGATTAAGTTGAAATTGTAAATCAACCATCAAGATACACGGTGGTACTCTAGCCCAATGGTTGACTCGGCTAGAGCTCGACAATCGACCTTGCGAGTTGCCACACGTGCCTTCCACACAGCTCATGCAAAGGCAATCTCGGCTAGAGCTCGACGATCAACCCTTACATGACTAGATTTGGGCGGTGTCATCTTATGGGTGGTGTGCGGTTTACATTTAGAAAACGGGATTTAGTTTTCCGGTTAAAAAAACCATTTTGAGTTTGATTAACAAAAAGTGACAAAAACCAAACGTTTTCACTAATCGGATACTAAACCAATTTAAATCCGTTTGTTAATCAAGTGTGCGCGCGAGAGTTGTTAAACCATTTTTAAAACTCTTGGGTTTTATTATTTATCAAAATTTGTCTAGCATGCAATAGTCCTACAACTCATACATAAACAATATACAATAAAACCATCACACGCATACATAAGGTTGGAAACCATGCCCCTAAAACCTATGTGTTTTTCCCGTGAGCCACTACGGGAAAAACAAGTCATCTAAGGACAAAAACTCCTTGACTTGGATGTGCTCCCACTAAACCCGCCACCTCCATTGGGCCTTCCGGATTTCGTGTTCGCCAAGATGTCACTCCATGGACTCCCGATGGTTGCTCCATATTACAATTACATAGAAAATTAAATAAATGGCATGCAAGCCACAAATCCTATATTCTAGTACAAATACATAATATGGAATATTTAAATGGCATGCAAGCCACAAAACAATTACATACCAAATAAATAAATAAATAAATTATTATTACAAACCATTGTGACATAAAGTCACGAAATGAATGAATAATAAAACATATAACCAAACATCCACAAGGTCTAGGGCATTTTTCAAGGGTTACCAACAAAACAGGTTCAATAGTGAACAACAACAACAAGATCAACATCAAAAACATGGTGTGCCACACAAAACCATGTAAGCTTATGTATAATGGTTAAGATTTTTACAAAAACACTCAAGGCACTAAAAATCCCATGTAGTTATGCATTAGTAACACCAAACCATTTTTGATGAAACATATTCATAAATACATTATGTAAGTATATGCAATTAATTATTTTCATGCCAAAATAATAATCTACATATAAATACACTAACCATTATACAAGGCAACTTCAAAAACTAAATTTTAATTTCTGGACAAAAATTCCAGAAACCAAAATCCAGTGCAAAAAAACCCAAAAATAATTTTTATTTAAAAACAAAGTTTAAAAACAGAATCTGTACAGCGATATTCCGCGCCGCGGAAATTGACGAACAGAAAACACTAAACTTTATTTTCGGGTTTTTCAGGCAACTATGTGCAAAAGTAGTATAGAGGTGGCTCTGATACCACTGTTGGGGTTCTATATACACAGCGAAAGCAACAAAGTACAACATATAAAGCAAAGAGTACAAGAAATCGAAGCATAAAACCCCAAACCATGGACCAAACTCTATAACTAACTTAAGCAACATGAAAAAACAGAAAGAGAAGAGGTTATACCCTGCTCCTTAGCTCCAGCAAGTTGAAGATGTGGTGGTAATGACAAGAAAGCAAAGAAGATCTCCTCTAATGAAGTCCACCCCGGGTATTGTCCTCTCTCCTTGTACTAGCAAGCTTGGATGATCTTCTTTCAAGAGAAATCACCACAAGAACATCCTCTTAGTAGCATAAATTCGGATGCCTTCTTTGAACTCACAAGAACACTCTAATAGTTCTCAAGACTAAGTGTTTATGTGGGTCTTGACCAAAGGTTAGAATGAAGGACAAATGTGGGTATTTCATAGACCCTGAAATGCAACTTAATCTTCCCCATGGCCGGCCTCAGAGTACTACACAAGCTAGCCCAACCATTGGGCAAGAGTGGAGGTGGAAAAGACAAAAGTTGCATGTAGTTTGACAAAATTCCGCGCCGCGTGCCCGTAAGGTTCCGCGCCGCGGAATCTCCGCGTCGCGTATCCTTAAGTTCTCCGCGTCGCGTTATTTGCCAGCACATTAATCTTTCCATTTTGACACCATTGGTCCCTCCATCTTTTACGCTGTCGAGATAGGTCCCGGTGTGTGACCCAATAGGCCCATACATTATCGGTAGTGAACCAACTGGCATACGTGTCTCAGCGGGCATACTCCAACAACTAGGGGTGGCTTCAGATTGGAATTATAGATGGAATGAAGGTGGTGGAGATGGGTTAGACTGAGTTGGTTCCACTGCAGTCTTATCTCCAAAGGTAGATGGAGAAAAGTGAGAAGAAAGTGAGAGAGGAGAGGTCTTACCAGAAGCAGCTTCAGTATGTTCTGGTTTAGCCTGAGCATAGTGCTCAGCTTGAACTTCTGTGTTAGCCTGAGAAGCTCCCCCTTGATTTGATCCCTCAGCTTCACTCTCAGAAGAAGCTCCCTCAGCTACGAAGAGCATTGGACCACTTAGTCCCTCTTGCTCAGGGAAGATGTCATTATTAAACATCTTGTAGCTGAGTGATGGAACAGGAAACACATCCCATCTAGCTTCATGGAGATCTCCCAACTCAGCTTCAAGCACCAAGGACAAGTACCTTATGAATGGCACATAGAGGTCCCTGGTGGTCTTCAGTACTTGGACTTTGAGCTCGTTGAAAATGAGTTGTGCATAGTCGATACGGCGATCAAAGAACATGTTGTACAGCAGCTGCATTTCGAACTCGTTTACCTGATCCAAGCCTCCAACCTTCGTTCCCAGTGAACGTACCACTGTGGAAACCATAAAGCCCCAGCTGGTGGGAAAAGTGGCCTTCTTAATCACCCCTTCAGTTTGAGGGTGACCCATCTGAGGTAGAACTGACCTCGCCACTTGTCTAGTCACAGTAGACTCGAACACATCCTGAATAGGGAGTTGAAGAACTTCCCTTAGCCGTTGTACCGTGAGGACCACTATTCTATCTCCATTAAGAAATAGTGCCAATGATCTCTCCTCTGTTCTGGTTGAATGTGCACGTGTACCAGAACTCCAAAAGGTATTGTGGAACGATGTGAACAGGCGCTCCAATGAAAGCAAATGCCAAAGGGCATTTCCGAATATAAGCAACCCATGCTTGATATCCTCTCCCCTGTTTCCTCGCAGGGATATCAAGACATTCACGCTGATTGTTGATTTTGATCAGCGGTAATCCGTTGTTTTTCAACGCAGCACCACGAACCATTCGATCACTGAGAATGAGAGTGGTTCCTTCCATCGATGAAATTGCAGATTACACTGAGTAACTAATTTCGTTGCACTGAGCAATGATCTTTGCACCGAGCGAGTTAGGGTTTCAAAGTCGATGGAACTGGGAATTGCACGTAGCAAATTTGTTGAAAGGTATATAGGTAGATGAGAGGTTTAGAGATGAGAAGTTGAAGCGTAAATCTCTAAAATTCGGTTAAGGTTGTTACATATATACCTTTTCGAGGAGAGAGAAAAATTACCGTTGGAATCCCTTTTTAATCAGTAACACCGAAAAATTACGTCTTGACGTAACAGTTAGATGGTAGAAACACATCATTCTCCAACGGATACAAGTGTAAAATAATATTAACAAATTATAAGATTATAAACGCTTTGTAAATATATCAATACACAATTGATATACGATACGAATTGAAACTGATTCAAATGCGTATGGACAGAAAAATTAATAACACTTAGTAATTAATTCATAGATTGGACCCACCAAGTTGAGTAAACATATTACTCAGTCTAAGTCAAGCACTCAGCTTGATTCAAGCACTCAGCTTGAGTGGAGCACTCAGCTTGAGATTGATACTCAGCTTGAGTAGAGAACATAGCTCAGGCTCAATGACACTTAGTCATTTATGTTTAAGACTGACTTTAACATGTAATTTTAGCTACACTAAGTAGGTAAAATATGTTTGGAACTTACTAAACGTGTGAACCAATCACACAGTGTGAGTTAAGCACATAGCTCAGACTCAATGAGACGTAGTCATTTATGTTTAAGACTGACTTAAACATGTAATTTTAGCTACACTAAGTAGATAAAATATGTTTGGAACTTACCAAACGTGTGAACCAATCATACAGTGTGAGTTAAGCACATAGCTCAGACTCAATGACACTTAATCATTTTGTTCGAGACTAACTCAAACTAACATTTCAACCACACTGAGTAGTTGAATTATGTTTGGAACTAACCAAACATGTGAACTCATTATTCAGTTTGACATATAGATCAGTTTATGAAAACTTATTTATAAACTGTGCACCCAGCTTAAGACACTTAGTCTCTATCAAACTAAGAACTCAAATTTTAGACACTTAGCTAGGGGTTGAGCATACCCAATTTACTTAGCAGATACATAAACCTCTTTTCATCAAGGGGCTTAGTAAAGATATCTGCTAATTGGTCATCAGTGGAGATAAATTTAATGTCAACTTTACCTTTTTTCACGATGTCCCTTATGAAGTGATGTCTAATTTCAATATGCTTGGTTCTTGAGTGAAATACTGGATTGTAAGTGATGGCTATTGCGCTTTGGTTATCACAGAAGATAGGAGTTTTCTTGACACTCATCCCAAAGTCCTGAAGCTGATGTTGCATCCACAAGATTTGAGCACAACAGCTCCCTGCTGCAACATACTCAGCTTCAGCAGTTGAAGTAGCCACTGAGTTCTGTTTCTTACTAGTCCAGCTTACTAATTTACCTCCAAGCAATTTACATCCTTTAGTGGTTGATTTTCTATCTAACTTGCACCCAGCATAGTCAGCATCAGAAAAACCAACTAACTCAAATCCAGAATCCTTTGGATACCAAAGACCTAGATTTGGTGTACCTTTAAGGTACTTAAAGATCCTTTTCACAGCTAAAAGATGTGATTCTTTAGGATCTGCCTGATATCTTGCACAAACACATGTAGCAAACATGATATCAGGTCTACTAGCTGTCAAATAGAGTAATGAACCTATCATTCCTCTATAGGTAGACTGACACACAGGCTTACCATCTGAGTCTTTACTCAGCTTGACAGCTGGTGTCATGGGTGTTCTCATGCTTGAACTTAAATCAAAACCATATTTCTTTATCAAATCCAAAACATATTTGCTTTGATTGATGAAGATTCCATCAGGATTTTGTTGAATTTGTAGGCCTAGAAAATATGTCATCTCACCCATCATACTCATCTTGTACTTTTGTGACATTATTTTGGAGAACCAATCACACAGAGACTCATTTGTAGAGCCAAAAATGATGTCATCCACATAGATTTATACAAGAATTATCTGTCCTTTACTCTTTTTAAAAAAGAGTGTCTTATCTATACTGCCTCTGGTGAAATTCATTGATATTAGATAAGTGGACAGCGTATCATACCAAGCTCTTGGAGCTTGTTTAAGACCATACAAAGCCTTGTCCAACTTATAGACATGATGTGGAAACTTTGAACTTACAAAGCCAGGAGGTTGTTTCACATAGACTTCCTCCTAAAGTTTTCCATTCAGGAAAGCACTTTTCACATCCATTTGATAGACTTTGAAGTCTTTATATGCTGCATAAGCCAGGAATAGCCTTATAGCTTTAATTCTAGCAACAGGGGCAAAGGTCTCATCATAATCAATTCCTTCTTCTTGCCTATACCCTTGTGCTACTAGCCTGGCTTTGTTCCGAACTATCACTCCATCCTTGTCCATTTTGTTTCTATAGACCCACTTAGTGCCTATAATTGTATGATCTTCAGGGGCAGGACAAGGGTCCAGACTTTATTCCTCTCAAACTCATTTAATTCCTCTTGCATAACATCAATCCAATCCTCATCTGCTAAGGCTTCCTCAGTCTTCTTTGGTTCCATCTGAGACAGAAAACCAAAGTGAGCAGCATAGTTAGCTGTAGCCTTAGATCTGGTCATGACTTTATCTTGGACATTTCCAATGATTTGATCTTGAGAATGATCTTTGTGGAATTTAAATGTGGTAGGTGGAGAGTCTGGTTCTGAGTATGAGTGATGTTCAGAACCTTGAGGTGAACTTATCTCCTTAGTCTCAACAGCGGCATTGTCAACAAACTGATTATCACTAAGATTCTCAGTCTGAGTGACTTCAGCTCCAGAAGGATTGACGAACTCATCATCTTTCTCAACTTGAGAATCCATTGAAGCGTGTGGTGATTTCATTGATGAACACACATAATCATCACTATCATCTCCTATGACATACATAGGATTTGACATGTTGATTTCCCTTGACCTTTCAAGCTCACTCAGACTAACGGATTCAACTTGACTTTTCTCAGCTTGATCAATATTGTCTTCATCAAATGAAACATGAATTGATTCTTCAATGGCCTTTCTCCTAGAGTTATATACTCTGTATGATTTGGAGATTGAGGAATAACCAACAAATATTCCTGGATCAGCTTTGGGTTCCAACTTATGGAGCTGATCTCTTTGATTCAGCACATAACATTTTGAACCAAATATATAAAAATAACCTATATTGGGCTTTCTAGACTTATACATTTCATATGAAGTCTTTCCATGTCTTTTGACAATGATTGACCTATTCTAAGTATAGCACGCTGTACTAACAGCTTCATCCCAGAAATAGAGTTTCAATCGTGCCTCATATAGCATTGTCCTTGCAGCCTCAATTAAGGTTCTATTTCTCTATTCAGCAACTCCATTTTGTTGTGGAGTTCTGACAGATGAGAAATTTTGTAATATTCCTTTTTGTTCACAGAAGCTTTCAAGGGTTGAGTTCCTGAACTCAGTCCCATGATCACTTCTGAGTTGCTTTACGGACACACCTTTCTGCAACTCTTCCCTTTTGATGAAAATTATTATCTTCAGGGCAGCCTCACTTTTGGCTTTTAGGAATATTACCCAGGTGAATCGTGAGAACTCATCTACTATCACTAGAGTGTACTTCTTGCCACTTAGGCTTGGAGTACTTATGGGTCCAAACAGATCCATATGCAACTTATGCAATGTGTCTGTTATTGAAAAATTTGTCTTTGATTTAAAGGACCCTTTATGGTGTTTCCCTTGTTCATAAGCTGAACACAATTTGTCTTTAACAAATATGATTTTTGGTAATCCAGAGACTAACTATTTATTAGACAGCATATTTATATTTTTAAAGTTCAAATGAGACAAACGTTTATGTCATAACCAACTCAGCTCAGGAACAGAATGGGAATACAAGCAGGTTTCATAATTGGGATCAGCAGAATTAAGATCAAGTAGATACACATCTCTTTCTCTTTTAGCTATTAATACTGGCTTTCCCTTAGAATTATAAATTGTTCCTGCTTTCTTCCTAAAAGTAACAACATTTTCCTCATCACACAATTGACTGATACTAATCAGGTTGTGTTTGAGGCCTTTGACATATGCAACCCTCTGGAAAGTGACTTTACCAGCTACTATCCAAGTACCATTTACTTGAACCCTGCACATGATATAAAAACTAAACACATTAGTTTTGCTTGGGAACCCACTTCTTGGTGGGTTTAGATGAGGAGCACTTAGCAGCTTCATCTTGTTGAACTGACTGCTCAGCTTGAGCAGGAACTGAATCCTGTGTAGGCTGATCAGTTTGTTCTTTCTCAGGCCTTAAGATTTCAGCATCACAGTCCTTAGCCTCATGACCTCTACTTCTGCATTTATAGCATCTCCTTCTTCCAATGATGACAGGAGGTAGAGTGTCTAATAATCCTTGTGAGAATTTACTCTCAGTTTTAGGATTGTATATGGTGGATAACTTCTCAACTTTCTTTGCTAGCTGATTCACCTAGTGATCACTGACTTTGGACTTACCTTTGTCAGGTCTCTGTTTGTTATCCTGATAAGATTGACTAACAACCTTCTTCTCCATGACTTTGGACTTACCTTTTTCATGCTTACTGAACTCACCAGTTTCAACAGGTTTGATCTTCTTGGACTTACCAAGATCAACAACATTGGACTTACCATTGTTGTGATTTGACCGCTGACTTATAGTGGTCTTCCTATTCTTATAACTTCTCTCCAAGCCAGATAGAGAATTTAGTCTTTTGAAAGGATTTGGATTAAGCCTTTCTATGACTGAAGTTCTTTGAACAGGCTGAGTGCCTAATTTGTCCAACACAGACTTACCATGTTGTTTGGATGTTGAGCACTCATTACCATGATCTTTGGCCTTCACAAACATATTGAATTTTAGGCTTGGATCATGTCGTTTCTCTGAGGCTGACTTCTGAGACTTAATCCGTTGTCTATCTTCCTCAGAATATGTACTTGCTATCTCATCATCAACTACATAAGCTACTGTTTGATAGTCACCTCCAAGTACAGCCTTCACCTGGTTAGGTATCTGTTGGTTTATGCATTGTTCAGCAAGCTTTGATGACTTACACCAAGACTCAGTGATGTTTTGGAGTTGATCATCTTTGTCTTTAGCTTCGTGAAGTTCTTCACTAAGAAGTTTGTTAATATGTCTTTGACATTCAAGGTCATACTGTGCTTTCTTACCAACATCAATGAGAGATTTATTTTCCTTAATCTCATCTTTAAGTTTAGCTATTTCAGCTTTGAGGTCAGTTTGAGACTTAAGACTGGTCTTGAAATCATTTAGCAGATAATCGAATGCAATACCCTTTTCTTCATCAGTGTAAGAGTAGAAATTACTGACCTTGTACATGGAAGCAGGATCCCAATCACTGAGCTTGCTGTTTTCCTCAGCTTCCTTCATGTCAGCTTGAAAGATTGATTCGGACATACCATAATCAACCTCATCGATTTCTATCTCTTCATCTTCTTGAGCCATCAGACATACATCATCATCTGATGTAGATGATTCTGTATCCCATGTTTCAGCAATTAATCCTTTTGCATTGGGTTTGTCTTCAGGCTTCCTTTCTTGAGCTGAGTATATTTCTTCTTGTATTTATCAGCTCTTAAAGCATTCTTATCAACAACTGATGTTGATTCCACCTTCTTTGATCTGCACTCAGCAGCAATGTGTCCCTTTTTCTGACAATTGAAGCATACAACATTCTTGGGATCAAAAGAACTCTTTCCTTTACCCCTGTCAGATCTTCCTCTTCCCCTTTGAGCTCTTCTCAAATGTCTGGCTAACATTGCCATTTGCTCAGTGATATTCTGAACATCATCAGTATCACTTGAGTCTGAGTCTGAGTGGTCAGCTTGAGATTCTGACTCAGTCTCAGATTCAACAACTAGTGCCTTGGAACTTTTCTTCTTCTTTTTCTGTGTAACTAATGCAATATCAGTTTTATCCAAGGACTCCTTCAGTTGTTGTTGAGAAGATTTCTCGTGTTCAGTGATCTGTTCTTGATCAGCAAGAACCCATAGATAGACTGTAGGTTATACACGTGTAGTGTTCCTCCAGCCCTCAGTGCCGTAATTACATCATTAAACCTTTCTGGTAACACATCCAGAAATTTCAGCACCAGTTCAGCTTCATCTTTCTTTACACCCACACTTAGTAGGTCATTTATCACGCAGTGAAACCTTGTGAACAAATCTGATAAGGTTTCATTCTTCTTTGAAAAGAAGTTTTCATAGGATCTATTCAAATGATTTTTCTTGTGTTGCATAACCAGGTCAGTGCCTTCATACGTGACACTCAGCGTATCCCATATATCTTTTGCAGTTTGACACTCAGTCACAGAGCGCAAGATTTCATTTGACAGGGCATTCGCTAGAACACTTTTAGCCTTATCATCTAGATTGAAAAGTTTCCAATCTTCATCAGTCCATGATGCAACAGGCTTTCTTGTTTCCTTTTTAGATCTCGCCATTATTTCCGGATTAATTATTAATTTTGTATTTATGCCCTGCGTGGCAAGACTTGCTTTATTGTATGTTCTTATGAAGATGATGGATGTATTTTGACTCTTGTATTTTTATGAAAAGATTTTTCAGCTTGATGTTTTCATTTCAAATTTGGTCCATGTCAATGCTTATGTGTTATTTTTGACCATTTATGGTGCTCAAATACACATTTGATAACGATGAATATGGCTTGGAATTGAAACATTTTGAAAAATTGTTTTAGAGATGCTTTTATCAAAACTTATCCATATCATTGCATACATAAAGGCTCGTTATAAGTAATAAGACAATCATGAATAATTGATTCTTAGATCCAAAAATGGTTTGGATACATTAGATCTATGGCATAATCAAACTTGACCAAGTAAACAACATTTACATCACTTAGATCCATGTTGTTAGGATCTTTGTAAAAGTTTAGCCTCGGGCTAAATGAAAGATATAAATCTTGTTTATTGGACTTGGGTGATTAAGAAATCTTTCACCAGTGTTGGTAGGAAAGGATTGAGACTTGTTGGATTTTGATCACACTTGTGTGGATAATCCGTTCAAGTATACCACATAGAGTGACACTAGTAAAATTTTCCATCACCATCTTTATGATAGTTGTTGAGAGAATGTTTCTAGAGAAGAGGCTGGTGTCTGAAACCTAGTGGTGTTCGGAACTAACCTAAAGAAAACTAAGAATCAGTAAGGGCATATAGATATCAAACTCTTAGATCCAGTAAAGATGCTATGTTTTCTTATCTATATTTGGTTTAAACATAATTCGTTTTCTCTGAGAGACACATTTGTACATGGTGTCACATAAAGAAAAACCGGATATCTTTGTTGATGATCTGGTGAAAGGCAGGCGTAAAACATGTATTCAATGTGATTGGTATACATTAATTTTTATGAAACAAGTCCTAAATCTAAAACCCAACATAATGGTCACTTAAGCATCCAATGAGATTTTGAGTAGGAAGAGTCCTTTGCTTGTTAAACTTATAACTTAAAATTATCCAGTCTACATTCAGTAGGAGATGGGTGAATTATAAACTAAGGTGATGCTTATATATTTAAGTAGTTCATCTGAGTTTTGGGTAGTTGTTTCTTAAACTTATGGGAACCATGTTTGGTTGCTCAAAAAGGAGAAGACAATATCCAAAAACATTCCAGTTGAAGAACGTAAAACTTAAATAAGAGACCTACTGTTGACACTAGCATTTAATCAGCATAGAAATGCTAGTAAAACCTGACAATATCCATTGCTTCTATAAATCTGATGGAAGTCAAGAAGGCTGTTTAGATATGAGGTTGTCATATTTTAGTAACAACAGCTTGATGGTGAATCAGTGTGAGGTCACCATTCATCGGAAACATAGTGGACCCAGTGTTCACTAGTAAATATAAGAAAGGAATGGTATACATAGATGTAATCTATTTGATGCATCCAAGTACTTGACATGGGTTAATCCCACACCTATGGTGTTATCCAAGAAGGGTGTAAGGAATAACATATATGCAATCATACACAACTTCAAATACCGACTAGAGACAAAGTGTTTCATGTTGATTATATGGAAACATGTTCTAGTGGCTATGTTGAAGATTACTTGGATAAAGTGAAATATTGTTGTCACCTTGCGGAAACAAGTTAGTTCACTTCGACGTAAGAAGACCTTGATCCTTCACAGGATTAAGTTTAGGAAATGTTTGAAGCATATTCCGAGGTCTTACACATCCATTACATCCATGTTGTGTCCATGACTGAAGTCGACAAAACTTGCATCTTGTGGTTATAGTCTTGCTTTATGAGAAAGTCAAAGGAATGCGTTTTCTAGAAAGCGTTGATTAAGCCAGATACTCTTGTCAGGCCTAGTGGGAGCTTTATGTGTTCCTAGTAAAGTATACTCAAGTGAAAATAATGTCCTAATTTAGGGTTGTTTTCAACCTATTGATGGAATTATTGTTCTACGAGTATAAAAATGAATATGAAGCAAAGTGGATTATAAAATTCAAGAAATACTGAAGTATGTTCTTGATAATCGACGAAAATAGAGTTGTGTTGAGTAAGTTTTATCGCAAGTAAATCTATATTAATAAGACTGTCGATTTAATCGAAGTCTTGGATAAACTAATATGGGTGTAGATACGACATTTAAATTTCAATGAGTGTCACTGACCCTATTGTGTACTTCGGTAACATTAAGGTTATGTCTACTCTAATATACGTGAGTAACAGTGACCATATTGTGAACTTCAGTTACATTGAGGGTATGTCGACTCTAATAATCATAATTGTCATTAATCCTATTGTAGACTTTGCTAACATTGAGGATATGACAACTATGATAACCTTGTGTATGATCTCTTTGATAAACACTATGCAAGTGGTTTAATAAAGAGAATACAAAAGAGTACAAAGGGATATTACGTAAATGATCCAATTATTAAGCCGTTGTTAAATACTAGGGATGAATTACATACTTGGTATATAGCATTGTTTATGCTAATGACTAGGCTTAAATATCGTTTTAGTAAATATTTGATTTACTAATTATCTTTAGGAATTGTAAGCAGTACTGCTAACCGATGATTGTATCGATATATAGTGGAGACTATATATACGCATGATGCGGTTACCTTCATTGGTCTTTACTGTGTTCCATCTTAGCATGTTTAACCACTTCCCAGAATATCTATACATTCTAAATTTCCACAGTCAGTCATTCTTCAAGGGAGGGAAGTTTGAATTAAGGCTGAGGTTACGTGTTGGTTGTGCATTGATCAAGGATTGAATGCATGAAACGCAACAGTAACCTGTGCTTGAAAGGACTTTCAAGTGACTGGAAGACCCACACCTGAGTTCACTTCATGGATCATGGTCACAAGTAACTCGGGATGGTAATATCATTACGTCATTCCACTTGAGATGTATGAATTACTATAGCATGAAACTTTCTTACTTCGGCTATTTCAAAACGTAGTTCGTAACTGGCTATTATAAAGGGAATAGCTAAGCAAGATAAGGTTCATGCTATGGGATTGTACTGTCAACGGAATTTGTTCCTTTGATATTAGAGATATCCCTAGGCCCCTCGATGATTAGGAGCTGACACCAAAACTAGCATGGCCATGCGCAAAGGAATATTGATTGAGAATCAGATATGTCCTTAAATTTTGGTCACCACAAATCAAGATCGAGAAACACAATCGCGAACGATCTGGAGATTGACATATTAATCCATGTCTCGTGTTCACAAGGATATCGTGAACAAAAGGATGTTTGATCACTTACCTATAGGACCACTACGTATTTGTAGGTTATGGTTTTCTGCAAGGAGGCGGAACCCAGACTGACTTGGGGGCATTGATGGTTTGCTAGAGGCCGCTCTTTGTCTGTGGTTACATGAGTACGGTGCATTATGTGCAAGTGGGAGTTTGTTAGAAATATTCCCACTAATGTACATACGCCATATAGACCGCTGCTGATGATGTATGTGCCTATTGGGTCATACACCGGGGTCAGACCTGACAGCAACTAAAGTAAAGGGACCAAAATTGACAAAAGACAAAAGTTGACATCGCAGGCCGCGATAGCGCCGCTAACATTAAGGGGTTAGCACCGCTAACCCGCAAGAGTTAGCGCCGCTACGGCTGCATGTACTTTGTGTCATATCACTGGCAAGCCGTGTTAGTGCCGCTAACTTCTAGGGGTTAGCGCCGCTAAACCCTAAGGGTTAGTGCCGCTACGGCTGCATATGCTTTTTTTCAAATCACCTCCAAGGCTAGCCAATGCATGTGTGACAACAAATTATGTCTTTGGCCGGTTTAGAAGTGATTATATGGATCTGGAGAACCAAATGAAGAGGATATAGATGGTTTTATGCTCTCATTTTGCTCTCAAGTCTAATAGACACACATATATTTTCTCTTAAGTTGTGAGAGCTTGAAGAGAGGGTTTAGTGTGTTGGTTCTTGATTTGATCTCAATTTGTTGCTGTTCCAGAGTGGTATTCGAGTTGAAGTACCACAAAAGCTTGCTAGCAATCGTGGTTTGACGTGTTCCCGGGGTATACCTCAATAGAAGATCCGTTTTTCGTTCTTGGAGCATCATCAACACAACCACTTGATCTTTTCTGGAGCTTAGGAGGAAGGTATAACTTTCTTTCTCTCTTGCATGTTGCATTTCTTATACATAGAGTTTGGTCCTCTTTTGGGATTTCTTGTTTTGTTCTTTGAATAGTTGTACATTGGGCTATTTTGTTTGTACGTTGCTTCCGCTGCTAGCCCACGGAATCCCAACACCACAGTGATCCGTTCACTCGGAACCAAGGTTGGAGTTTGGATCAAGTAAATGAGTTCGAAATGCAGCTGCTATACAACATCTACTTTGCAAAAAATCTAGACTTTGCATTGCTTATCTTCAACGAACTCAAGGTCGAAGTGATGAAGACACCAAGGGACTTGCTTGTACCATTCATAAGGTATATTTCCTTAGTGATTGAAGCTGAGCTGGGGAGTGAAGTGTATGAAGCTGGACAAGATATGTTCCTCACACCAGCATTCAGCTCAAAGATGTTCAATAATGACATCTTTCCAGAGCAAAAGGGACTAAGTGAGCCCATTCGCTGGATTGCTGAAGAAGCTTCCTCAGAGAGTGAAACTGAGGGGTTTGATCAAGGGGGAGCAGTTCAAGCTGACCAAGAAGTTCAAGCTGAGCACTCTGCTTAAGCTGAGCCAACCAATATTGAAGCTGAGGATGACTATGCTATATCACCATCCTTTCCTCCTTCATATTCAGAGTCTCCATTAGTTGGAAGACTCAAACCAGGTATGACTTCTCCAATTTCTTCCTCTTCTTATTTTTCTCCATCTTTATTTAGAGATAAGACTGTGATAATCCTAACACAGTCTAACCCATCTCCTCCACCTTTCATCCATCATAAATTCAAATCTGAAGCCCACCTTGGTATGCTCACTACTACCAAGGTAAATATTCAAACCTATACTCGACCGACTGCCAAAAGTGGTGCCACACGAAAAGGTATCATTGGAGCTGAAATCATACTGATTCCTCTACTGGCAGGAGTTGAGGAGGAGACACCTAATCTTCAGGTGCCAACCTCAAGGCTCATTCAAACCCTTAAACCTAACTAGGGTGTGGTGTCTACTCAGCCCACACTTTCTAGTGCCATGGGAGAGCCTGCTACTGTGCCTGAGCTGTCACACTTAGGTAACATTGAAAATTTTACCAATCCCCAGGGTCAACTGCCCCCCACTCACCTACTAAGCCAACCACCAACCCATTCTCATCACATTTTGAGTCCAACTCATTATCTTCACTTCTCACACTCTGCTGCACAACCTGCGAATGCTTAACCTAGCTACCAAGGTGAGTTATAGGGTCCAACCTCTGGTGCGAATGAATTTGAGGGTATACACCAACTCTTTGATGATGCACCCAAATCCCAACCTTCTCAAGCTGCTTTGGATGATATATTGCTTTTCATTAAAGGTCAGTTTGAAACACTGCACCTCAAGAGAAAAAAGACCAAGTAGCCTTTACTATTGAAATTGGATTCTTTGGATGAAGAAGTATCCAAGTTAAAATCTGTGGTGGCTACTCTTACACAAAAACAGACTTCAACCCCTATTGATGATGATAAAAAGGGGGAGAAAGTTTAAGAGGCTGAAGCTGAGTCAGTTCAAACTGAGGCTCTGTTACTTCTAGCCAAAGGAGCAGAGAAGCCATATCAGATTGAGGGGGAGAAAGAGAAATAAATAGAACCTAAAGCTGAGCTTTGTTGGTGCATATTTGTGAATCCCTAGTTCGTATCAATAAAATATATTCATGTTTATTAATTCAAATGTGTTTTGATTAATTGTTTGCATGTTTATATATTCTTAGTGATTCTATGTGATTATCTTAAGCTTACAAGTACTTAATCATGTGTTGATGTGTGTTTGGATGTTTAAGTCTGTGTGAGAAATCACCTCGTGCGAAGTCAGGCTCACTACGTGAGTAGTGGAGCATACTACGCACGTAGTTATTAGGTCGGTTAAAATGAAATTAATTATTATTAAACTAACCAGTACGTGCGTACTGGACACACTTCGTACGAAGTGTGATACATTATGTGCGTAGTGAATTAATTACTCTATAAACAGAGCTTAACCCCGCATTAGCGTGGGAAATCGACGAATCAAGCGGGTAACCTACGAATCAATCGAGTAATCAACCGGGAGCCTTCGTAATTGACCTTATACGACTTTAAGCCTACTAAATCGCGACTTTAAACCTCATAAACGAATACTGTGTGTTTAATCCGAATTCAAGGGCGGCCTTAAGCATCTCTGTGTGAGTTCTTAGTGTTTGTTCTTGTTTCTACTCTGTGTGTTTCTTAGTGTTACTGTGTGCCGGACACCTAAGCAGATCTTAGAATCCTTAGGAGGTTTGGGAAATAGAAATTCCGCACTATTTCTCATCCTAGATCAGTCCTAGCATTAGGGTGTTTTAGTTTAGTTTAGAACCCCATCCCCCAGCCGGTCCTACAAGCTTACTGAAAAAGCTAAAGGAAAACGACCTCAAGTAGTCAGCTCAGGAGATTTAGAAGCCCCAAGGCAAAAAAGAAGAAAAATGATTCTTGGTGAATCAGATTCAGATGAAGACTCTACAGATGACATGACCTTGAAAGAAAGAGCTTCTCTGATGGCAATTTAAAGAATTGAGCAACAAGAAGCTTATCAGCTAGGGATGTCTGTTGATGAACTAAGGAGAAGACAAATGAGTGTACAACCTGAGTTAGCAAATATTCGCAGTGAGAAAGTAACAAGGGAGCAGGCTTGGGCTGAACAAATAAGAAAGCAGAATGAAGAGTTAGCCAAACTCAGACTGCCTATAGAGCCAAAGGAAGAAGAAGTAGAGCTTCCTGTTGAAACTCAACCAGAGGAAGAAGACATTACTCAGTGTTATGTCAAGACATATTTTTCCTCTAAAATAATATCACTCAAGCTGAGCACAGCCCAAGGGATTGTAATTCGAGAGTTGGTCATAGAAAATGGTGAAACATCTTCCCTGTATCTGAATCAACTTTATACACTGGGATATTCTGAATGGAAACAAGTAGCCACACTCATCAAGTAGATGGAAAAGTCCTCTGCTAGAAATCAAGTAAAGGTTGAGATCTTAAGGATGCTAGCAAAAGGTGATGCAATGGAAATCATACCCGGATCTGAGATCAGAACCCTACTTACTTCCTTTCACAAGATTGGAAAGAAAAAGTTGTCAAAGCCAGCTGGATTAGCAAAACGGAGCAAGTACGATCTTGATTTTCCTGAAGGCATGGAGTTTAAAGAGAATACTTATGTTGAAAAGCCTCAGAAAGGATTTATTGTTGGTCCCTTGGTGAGAATAACAACAAGCAACAGTGTGTAGAAGGGGGGTTTAATAAACTTTCTGCGGAAATTGAACAAATTAAATAAAAGTGTTACACACAGTGAATCAAACCACAACTAGTCGAATGCTTTTATTAATATGAAGATGATTACAATGCTTTGAATAAGAAGATGATTACATTAATTATCAAGTAAGCAACTCTTGATATATAATCACCAAATATAAATCTCTCAATCTCTCAAACTTAGCTATCTATAATCAACTTATGATTATATATACTGACGACTCTCTAAACAGGATTTTTCACAGATTGAATCAACTAATGATTACTTACCAATATCACAACTGATGTGATGATTCGAACACACGAATGATCTGGCAATCTGTGAGTTTCTTGATCACTGACAAACAGTGATTCAAGAATAGTAACACATACGGTGAGGTGAGGTTTTTGGCTCTGTAATCATTTTCAGAATCGTAGTCGTACCTCTAAACTTATCAGGAGATAAGTATTTATAATCCCGTTGCTACGGTTCCTAACAAACTGGACTAATCCTAATTTTCTAACTAACTATCGGATAACTCGGAATCTTGAATCTTGAATCTTCTTATCTTGAGTCTTCAATCTTCAATCTTGATTCTGGAGTCTTCTTATCCGCGCTGTAGATATAGAGAGTTAAAACAGAATTTAAAACACATTTAAATTCTCTTGGACTGACTTCTTTATTCAGGCTGAGTTACTCAGCTTGAAACTCATCAAGCTGAGTTCTTCGGGGAACAAACCCGAATTCAAACATGAACTAACACGTATAATTATTAACTCATCCTTAGAAGTCCAAAGAGTTAAATAAAACAAATTTAGTAACTCTGTCGAGCTGACTCTGCTTCTAAGCTGAGTCACTCAGCTTGAAATATATCAAGCTGAATACTCGATATATACCTTATGTGACATACACAAATTATCAAACACATTAATAATTTAACTAAGGTATAATATAAACTGATCAAACACATGATCAGTTTACATTCAACTTATACTCAGTCTGAAACACTATAAGTGTTCAGTCTGACTAAGCTTCATAATTCTGTTTAAGTTATACGTAGAATTCATCTTACAAACTTAACTTTGTCTCATCAAATCTAAACTGATGAGATCATTTTCCCAACAAACTCCCCCTATTTTATGATGACAAAACCATCAAACAGTTCTTAAGTTTGTTTAACAGAATTTTGTTTTAAATCTCAAAATTATTAATATTTTATTATTTGAACTAATCAAATAGTTATTGAACATATCAATTTTAATTGAACTTATCAATTTAAACTGGAACATACCAAGTTTTAGTTTAACAACCCAACTAATTACATAAATGAACAAGAACTTATCTGTTATTCATTTTTGCTAAACTTATTAGACTTATGAATAGGAACACATCACAACATAGTTGAACATATAAAACTTTATACTTGTATTAATTGAACTAATCATAATACAAAAGTTGTTGATCACTTAGATCATACACACATAGTGCTTACAAAAATATTAGAACTAATTTAATATTTACAAAATTTGAACTAATCTAATCTGGATGCAGCTCTTCAAACTCCTTAATCTCCTTATTTATTTCTTCAAGGATTTCTTGCAGATTAGGTATATGTTGAAGCTGATCCTGTTGTGATCTAATTGCTCTGTTGATTCTGTATCTGAATCTTGCATTATGTTCAGTCTTTTCAACAATTTGTCTTAGAGCAAATACTTGAGATACCCCACATGTATAAATTGATGCATCAGCCTGGAAGAATTTTTCACCATTTATGTCCAAGTACATGAACCCTTTCTAAGGCTTTTCAACATATGTATTCTCTTGAAACTCCATGCCTTCACGAAGATTAAGACTGTACGAGTCTAGATTTGCTAATCCAGCTAGCTTTGTTAGCTTCTTCTTCCCAACTTTATGAAAGGAAGTAAGTAGGGTAGCTATCTCAGTTGTGGGTATGGCTTTCATTAAATCAGCTCTTGCAAGTAACCTCAGTGACTCATCTTTAACTTGATTTCTTTCAGAGAAATTTTTCATCTGCTTAATGAGCACTGCCACTTGCTTCCATTCCTCATAACCCGGTTTGTGTAATTGACTTAGCTCTAGAGAAGGTGTCTCACCATTTTTCAAAACAAACTCAATGATAATGATACCTAGATCTGAGTTCAGCTTAAGTGATAGTATTTGAGAAGGGAAGAATAGTTTTGTATAGCAATCCATTATGTTCTCCTCCTCTGGTTGATCTTCCATCGGAGGTCCTTCTTCCTCTTCTTCCTTAGGCACTATGGGCAGCTTGAGTTTAGTCAGAACCTCATTCTGCTTTTTGATTTGCTCAGCCCAAGCCCTTTCTCTTGCCTCTTTTTCACTGACCAATATATCTTGAGCATTATTTTGTCTTTCTCTTAATTCGTTAACAGAGATCCCAAGCTGGTCAGCATCCTCCTTCTCCATTCTTCTAACTACCAGTAGTGAAGCTCTCTTTTGTAAAGTCATTTTATCCGCAGAGTCTTCATCTGACGCTGATGATTCACTTAGAATCACTTTCCTTCTTTTCTGTTGAGGGGCTTCTGATTCATCTGAGCTGACCACTACTGGTCTTTTGCCTTTTGCTTTCTCAGTCAGCTCAGGTTCTTTCTCTGTTTATTTCTCCCCCTCAATCTGATCTACTATCTTTGCCAATAGTAGTAAAGCTTCAGCTTTGACTGACTCAGCTTCAGCTTCTTGAACCTTCTCCCCCTTTTTGTCATCATCAATAGGGATTGAAGTCTTTTGTTTTTGTAAGGCAGCAACAACAGATTTTTGTTAGAAATATGCCCATTAATGCACGTACCCCATATGGACCGCTGCTGATGATGTATGGGCCTATTGGGTCATACACCGGGGTCTAACCTGACAACAACTTAAGTTAAGGGACCAAATATGACAAAAGACAAAAGTTGACATCGCAGGCCGTGTTAGCGCCACTAACTATTAGGGGTTAGCGCCGCTAAGTCTTAGAGGTTAGCGCCACTACGGCTGCATGTACTTTGTGTCAAATCGCTGACAGGGCGCGTTAGCGCCGTAACCCTTTTGAGTTAGCGCCGCTAACTTATGGTTAGCGCCGCTAAACCCCGCCAGTGCCATTTGTCAAATCCACCTCCAAACTAGCCAATGCATGTAGGACTTCTACTCTCGAGGTGTGGCCGGTTTGTGGCGTTAAGATACGAATTCTGGAACAAAAAGGAGATGGGGAAACTCATTAGTTGTGTGTGGGAGAGTTCTTTTGCTCTCTTTCTCTAAAACATACATTACACTCTTTGGTGCTACAAGAGACCAAGAGAGGTTTATTCAAGAGAGTTAGTTCCAGGATTGTGGTCTCCTTGTTACTGTCCCGGAGTGCTTTTCGTAGTGAAAAAGCACGAAGGCTCGCTAGCTCGTGTGGTTGGATGTGTTCCCTGGGTATATCCCATTAGTCGATCCGTGTTACGATTTTGGAGCATCAACACCACGAGACTTGAAGTTTTTTGGAGCTAAGGATAAAGGTATAACATCTCTTTCCTTTCCTTGTTGCATTTCTTTACATAGAGTTTGGTCAATGTTCGGGATTTCTTGTTTTATGCTTTGATTGCTTGTACCTTGGGCTGTTTTTGATGTACATTCACTTCCGCTGCGTGCCCACGAGATCCCAACAGTGGTATCAGAGCCACCTCTATGTTAGATTTGCACTTGGTGGCTTGAAAAATCCCGAAATCAAAATGTTTGTTTTCTGTTCGGACTAGGTTAGCGGCGCTAACCTTGAGTTAGCGGCGCTAACCCCTAATAGTTAGCGGCGCTATCGCACTGTAACAGTTTTGTTTTTCAAGTTAAAAACAGTTTTGGTCTCGGGTATTTTTGGCTATTATGTAATTCTGGAAACTTGTTCCAGATTTTGTCTTGGTAATTTTGTTACCATTTTGTTTGGTTGTATGTGTTTGATTTGAAATTGGTAACCTTGCCTTTGACCTTGTGGTTAACTTTGTGTATATGGATGCAATTTGGTGATTTTATATCACATGGGCTGTCATATTTATTAATTCAGTTTGGTATGTAATAATATTGTGGCTTGCATGCCATTTCATTCATCCGTGTACTTGTAATAGATAAATAGGAAATTTTGTGGCTTGTACACCATTTCAATTTCTATTGTATGTTTTGTACATTTGGATGAAGACACACAAAAAGGAGTCAAAAGGAGATGGAGGATGACCATAGAAGCCGGTGGAATCCAATGGAGATAGCGGTTCTAGTGGGAGCTCGCATCGGAGTCCTTTTGTCCCTTAGTTTGACCACGTTCTACCCGTTTTGGCTCACGGAAAGAACGCATAGGATTTATGGCAAGGGTTACCAATTTATTTCGTTTAAAATGCGTGTGATGTGATTTTATATTTTTCTTGCATGGTTTGCTTAGGATTCACATGCTAGATAGTATGTCGAAATTAATAAAATCACAAGAGATTTAGTAAAAATGGTTTGCAACTCTCGCGGGCTCACATACAAGATTAACTCACCAAGTGGAAATAGGTTTTGTCACTAAACAAGTTAATATGTAACCAAGACGAAAACAAAAGCCCGTTTTTCATAAAACGTAAATCTTGCGCCATCCGTAATTTGATACCACCCGAATCTAGATTTATGGGTTTTGGTTGTCGAGCTTAGCACGAGCCAACTCTCATAAAACTGTGTGGAAGGGGAGTGTGGCAAATTCACAATTTTGGTTGTCGAGCTTAGCACGAGCCAACTTTGGTGAATTTTTACCGTATGTCTTGACGGACGATTTACAATTGCAAATTAAAATCCTTGAGTGATTGTCGAGCTTAGCACAAGTCAACCAAGAATTTTAATTTGGAATTGATTGAAAATTACAATTGCAAACGACCGATGGTTGTCGTAGGATCCCGCAAGTGTCTAAGAGTTGCAATAGAGATTGCAATCGGTAAGATGGTTATCGGCCTAAATAGCTCCATGAAGTGATCCGCGGCAACCCCGTCATGGATTGGAGTGAAATATGGTTCTTAGCCCTTGTTAAAATATTTTTCGAGGCAATATGGGTAATTATTTTAACGAGGATTAAATCAAACTAACTAATTCGCATACTCTCTTTAATTATAGGATGTCGAATCAAAACTACAACACGTCAAACTTTTCACTACGTATGTTCCTACAAAGGGAGAAACTCACAGGAGTGAACTTTGTTGACTGGCTTAGGAAATTGAGGATTGTCCTACGTGCCGAGTCTAAGTTGCACATCCTTGAGGAACCCCTTCCTGAACCACCTGCTATCAATGAGGAATGGACCATCCGATACGCGTATGAAAAGCGTATTCGGGATACGCACGATGTTGCTAGCCTCATGTTATCAAGTATGAGCTCGGAACTGCGAAAGCAATTTGAGCACATGACTGTGTATGACATGATTAATAAGCTGAAGGAAGTATTCCAACAGCAAGTTAGGCAAGAACATTAGGAGTGTGTTAAAAATCTAACCGGTTGTAAGATGCGGGAAGGCAGGAGTGTAAGTCCCCATGTTTTGAAGATGAAATCATACATGGACCAGATGGGTAGGCTTGGTTTTCCTATAGGGAGGGAGCTCGGTGTGTACTTTATACTTCAGTCTCTGCCCGCATCATATGAGAAGTTTGTAATGGACTATCATATGAATGGAAAGGAAATATCTATAGATGAATTGCATGGAATGTTGAAGGTTGTTGAATCTAACATGTCCAAGCATGAATCATCCTCATCCACTCCTATTCATGGTTCCAAGGAACAACTTTTAGCCAAGAAGAATAAATCGATCCCATCGAATGAAGAAGTTGGAGTATCCAAGCTTGGTTCAAGTTTTGAGTCAATGGACATTGATGATGCGCCTAAAGAGACTCAACATGGGGTGGTTTGCTACTTCTGCGGTAGATTTGGGGATTGGCGCCGTCATGCCTGCCCTCCGTGCCGAGAGGATATAAAACTTCTCAGACAAGAGAGAGTTAATTTTCCTACTTGAGGTACATTCATGATTATACTGCATTGCTATTCCTTAATAAGTTGGGTTGTTTACCCGAGCTATATGACTCACGTTTGTCACAAATTTGTTTTTGTTACAAAGTGTAGGTCTGTTCGTTGCAAGAAGGAAGAACTTGAAGAACCGGATCTCTGAAGAAGAAATTTTGTTGATTGTCTTCTACAAGAGAATTAGGAGTATTGGTCTCGCCATTAATTCCGGATTAATTATTACTTTTGTATCTACGCCCTGTGTGGAAAGACTCGCTTTATTGTATGTTCTTTTGAAGATGTTGGATATTTTTGTATCTTGTATTTTTGTTTAAATGATTTTTCATTCTGATGGTTTCATTTTATTTTCTATCCATGTCTAAGCTTATGTGTTATTTTGACCTTTTGGTTCACAAATACACATTTGATGACGATGGATGTTGCTTGGAATTGAAACATTTTTTGAAAAATTATTTTGAGATGTTTTATCAAAAACTTATCCATATCATTGCATACATAAAGACACGTTATAAGTAATAGGACCATCATGAAATAATTGATTCTTAAATCCAAAAGTGGTTTGGATACATTAAGTATATGGCATAATCAAACTTGATCAAGTAAACAACATTTACATCACTTAGATCCATGTGGTTAGGATTTTTGTAAAAGTTTAGCTTAGGGCTAAATGAAAGATGCAAATCTTGTTTATTGGACTAGGATGATTAAGAAATCTTTCACCAGTTTTGGTAGGAAGGATTATAACTTGCTGGATTTTGATCACACTTGTGGATAATCCATTCAAGTATGTCATGTATTGTGACACTAGTAAAATTCTTCATCACCATCTTTATGATAGTTTTTGGGAGAATGTTTAACTAGATAAGAGGTTTGTGTCGGAAACCTGGAGGTGTTCGGAAATAACCTTAAGAATTGAAGAATCAATAAGGGCATATAGATATCGATTCTTTGATCTAGATAAGATGCTAAGTTTCTATTATCTATATTGATTTAAACATGAAATGAATCATGGGTTTATCCCATACTTCGTTTTCTCTAAGAAACACATTTTGTACATGGTGTTACTTTAAAGAAAAACCGGATATCTTTGTTGATGATCTGGTAAAAGGCAGGCCTTAAACATGTATTCAATATGATTGGTATACATTATTTTATGAACCAAGTCCTCAATCTAAAACACGACATTATGGTCACTTAAGCATCCAATGAGATTTTGACTAGAAAGCGTCCTTTGCTTGTCAATATCATAACTTAAAATTACCCATTCTACATTTAGTGTGAGATGGATGAATTATAAGTTGATGCTTGTATATTTAAGTAGTTCATCTGAGTTTTGGATAATTGGTTCTTGAACTTATGGGAACCATGTTTGGTAGCTCAAAAGGGAGAGGACAATTTACAAAAGCATTCCAGTGGAAGAACGTAAAACTTAAATAATAGACCTAATGTTGACACTAGCATTTAATCAGCATAGAGATGCTGATAAAACCTAACAATATCTATTGCTTCTTTAAATCTGATGGAAATCAAGAAGGCTGTTTAGATATGAGGTTGTCATATTTTAGTAACAGCAGCTTGATGGTAAATCATTGTGATGTTACCATTCATCGGAAACATGGTGGGACCCTGTGTTCACTAGTGAATTAAACAAGGGAATGGCATGTATAGATGTAATCCATTTGCTGCGTCCAAGTACTTGACTTGGGTTAATCCCACACCTAAGGTGTAATCCGAGAAGGGTGAAAGGACTAACATATATGCAATTATGGACAACTTCGAATACCGACTAGAGACAAAGTGTTTCATATTGTTTAAATATGGAAACATGTTCTAGTGGTTATGTTGAAGATAACTTAGATTATGTGAAACATTGTTGTCACTTTGGGAAAACGAGTATGTTCACATGGAAATAAAAAGACCAAGATCCTTCGCGGGATTAAGTTGAGGAAATGTTTGAAGCATGTTCTGAGGTCTATTATATCCATAATATCCAAGTTATGTCCATGACTAATGTCAGCAAAACTTGCACCTTGTGGCTGTAATCCTGCTTTGCAAGAAAGTCAAAGGAATGAGTTTTCTAGAAAGCATAGATTGAGAAAGATACCCTGGTCAGGGCTAGTGGGAGCTTCATGTGTTCCTAGTAAAAATATACTCAATAAAGAAAATGCCTAATTTAGTGTTGTTTTACAACCTAATGTTGGAATTATTGTTCTATGAGTATAAATAGAGAATATGGAATCAAGTGGAGTTTAGATTCAAGAAATACTTATGTATGTTCTTGATGTTCGACGTAAATAGAGTTGTCTTGAGTAAGTTATTACTGCAAGCAAATCTATACTTGTGAAACTATCGATTTTTAATCGAAATTTAGTATATTCAAATATGTGGTGCAGATACGAAATTGAGATTCAATGAGTGTCATTGACCCTATTGTGTACTTTGGTAACATTAAGGGTATGTCGACTCTAATGAAAGTGAGTGTCAGTAACTCTATTGTAGACTTCGGTTACATTGAGAGTATGATGACTCTGATAATCATAAGTGTCATTAATCCTATTGTAGACTTCGGTAACATTGAGGATATGACGACTATGATAACCTTGTGTATGATCTAGTTGATAAACACTTTGCAAGTGGTTTAATAAGAGAATACAAAAGAGTACAAAGGGATATCGTGTAGATGATCCCATGATTAAGCCATTTTCAAATACTAGTGATGAATTTCATACTAGGTATAATAGCATTGTTAATGCTTATGACTAGGCTCGAATATCGTTTTAGTAAATGTTTGATTTACTTATAAGCTTTGGGAACTATAAGCAGTACTGTTAACCGATGATTGTATCGATATATAGTGGGGACTATATATACGCATGATGCGGTTACCTTCATTGGTCTTTACTGTGTTCCATCTTAGCATGTTTAACCACTTCCCAGAATGTTTATACATTCTAAATTTCCACAGCCAATCATTCTTCAAGGGAAGGAAGCTTGATTTAAGGCTGAGGTTAGGTGTTGGTTATGCATTAATCAAGGATTGAATGCATGAAACGCAATAGTAACCTGTACTTGAAAGGAGTTTCAAGTAACTGGAAGACGCGCACCCGAGTTCACTTCATGGATCATGGTCATAAAGTGACTCGGAAGGATAATATCATTACGTCCTTCGACCCGAGATGTATGAATTGCTATAGCATGACACTTTCTTACTTTAACCATTTCAAAACATAGTTCGTAACTGGCTACTATAAAGGGAATAGTTAAGTAAGATAAGGTTCACGCTATGGGATTGTACAGCCAACGGAATTTGTTCCTCTGATATGAGAGTTATCCCTGGGCCCCTCGATGATTGGGCGCTGACACCAAAATAAGCATGGCCATGCACAAAGGAATATTAATTGAGAAGCAGGTATGTCCTTAAATTTTCGTCCCCACCAATCAAGATCGAGTAACATAATCGTGAACGATCTGGAGATTGATATATCAATCCATGTCTCGTGTTTACAAGGATATCGCGAACAAAAGGAGTATTGATCACTTATCAAATAGGACCTCTACGTTCTATTGTAGGTTGTGGTTTTCTGCATAGAAGTGGAACCCATACTGACTTGGGGGCATTGATGCTTTTACTAGAGGCCGCTCTTTGTCTGTGGTTACATGGGTACGGTGCATTATGTGCAAGTGGGAGTTTGTTAGAAATATGCCCATTAATGCACGTACGCCATATGGACCGCTGCTGATGATGTATGGGCCTATTGGGTCATACACCGGGGTTTAACCTGACAACAACTTAAGTTAAGGGACAAAATATGACAAAAGACAAAAGTTGACATCGCAGGCCGTGTTAGTGCCGCTAACTATTAGGGGTTAGCGCCGCTAAGTCCTAGAGGTTAGCGCCGCTACGGTTGCATGTACTATGTGTCAAATCGCTAACAAGGCGCGTTAGCGCCGCTAACCCTTTTGAGTTAGCGCCACTAACTTATGGTTAGCGCCGCTAAACCCCGCCAGTGCCATTTGTCAAATCCACCTCCAAACTAGCCAATGCATGTAGGACTTCTACTCTCGAGGTGTGCCCGGTTTGTGGGGTTAAGATACGAATTCTGGAACAAAAAAGAGATGGAGAAACTCATTAGTTGTGTGTGGGAGAGTTCTTTTGCTCTCTCTCTCTCTCTAAAACATACATTACACTCTTTGGTGCTACAAGAGACCAAGAGAGGTTTATTCAAGAGAGTTTGTTCCAGGATTGTGGTCTCCTTGTCACTGTCCCGGAGTGCTTTTCGTAGTGAAGAAGCACGAAGGCTCGCTAGCTCGTGTGGTTGGACGTGTTCCCGGGGTATATCCCATTAGTCGATCCGTATTACGATTTTGGAGCATCAACACCACGAGACTTGAAGTTTTCTGGAGCTAAGGAGAAAGGTATAACACCTCTTTCCTTTCCTTGTTGCATTTCTTTACATAGAGTTTGGTCCATGTTCGGGATTTCTTGTTTTATGCTTTGATTGCTTGTACCTTGGGCTGTTTTTGTTGTACATTCGCTTCCGCCGTGTGCCCACGAGACCCCAACAATTTTATCATCAGCACCTCCTCATCCAGATTATCAAGGATCATCAGCATATCTTTCTTTGCTTTCTTCCTTTTGAGGTGCAATGCATCAAACTGACCTTTAAAGATTGACAATAATTCATCCAAGTCAGCTTGAGATGGTTGGAATTTGGGTGCATCATCCGAAGGTTGGTGTATACTTTCAAACTCATTTTCACCAAAGTCTTGACCCTGTGAATCACCCTGGTTTGAGGATGAAACATTGGCAGGTCGTGCAAGAGTGTGTGAGAAGGGAAGATACGTTATTGGGCTTGAGACGTGAAGTGTATGGGTTGGTGGTTGGCTAATTGGTTTAGAGGGGGGTGATTAACCCTGGGGATTTGTCAGATTTTCAATGTTACCTGAGTGTGTCTGCTCAGCCACAGTAACAGGCTCTCCCAGGGCTCGAGTAAGTGTGGGCTAAGTAGACACCACACCCGGATAAGGCTGTTGGGTGGTAATGAGCCTCGAGGTTGACACCTTAAGAAAAGGCGTCTCCCCCTCAACTCCAGCCTGTGGAGGGATCAGTGTGATCTCAGCTTCAATGATGCCTTTAGATGTAGCACCACCAATGGCAGTTTTTTGGTGGTATGTTAGGATATTCTCCCTAGCAGCAGTGGGCAAACTAGGGGTGCCTTCAGATTGGGATTTATGATGAAAAGAAGGTGAAGGAGATGAGTTCTACTGAGTTGGGTTTAGTACAGTCTTATCTCCAAATGTAGATGGAGAAAAGTGAGAAGAGAGTGAGAGAGGAAAGGTTTTACCTGAAGCAACTTCTGAATGAGCTGGTTCAGCTTGAGCAGAGTGCTCAGCTTGAACCTCCATGTCAGCTTGAGAAGCTCCCCCTTGATTCGATCCCTCAGCTTCACTCTCAGAAGACGAAGCCTCAGCAATTAACAGCATGGGCTCACTCAGTCCCTCTTGCTCTGGGAAGATGTCGTTGTTGAACATCTTGGGGCTGAGTGTTGGCACCAGCGACAGCTCCTGATTGGCTTTGTAGAGTGCTGTCCCTAGCTCAGCTTCAAATGCTAAGGACAGGTACCTTATGAAAGGTACATGAAGGTCTCTTGTGGCCTTCATCACAGGGTCCTTGAGCTCAATGAAGATGAGCTGTGCAAAATCGATATTTCTTCCAAAGAACATGTTGTACAACAACTGCATCTCGAACTCATTGATTTGGTCCAGTCCTCCAACCTTGGTACCAAGTGAACGAATCACAGTGGACACCATAAAACCCCATCCGATTGGGAAAGTGTCCTTCTTGATCACCCCTTCAGTTTGAGGGTGACCCAGCTGTGGCAGAACAGACCTCGCCACTTGTCTCTTCACAGCAGGCTCGAATTTGTCATGTTGAGGAAGACGAAGAATCTCCCTTAGCCTGTTAGCTGTGATAGTAATGGTTCTCTCTCCATTCAACACTATGCCTCTGATTGCGTCATTGATAGGATCGTAAGTACACGAATACCAGAATTCCAGCAAGTGCTAAGGAACCATGTGCAGAGGTGCTCCGGAGAAAGCAAAAGTCAATGGGCATTTACGAATGTAATTGACCAATGGTTCATATCCTCTGTTAATCTTGCGTAGAGGGATTGCCAGGCAAGTGCGCTGATTGTTGATTTTTATCAGCGGCAATCCGTTGTTTCGAAACGCAGCTCCTTCCATTGATTAAATTTTGATTACCCAGAGTAATTACTTTGGAATGCGCACTGAGCGAGTGTGTATAGCGCACTGAGCGACTTAGGGGTTTGTGATCGATGGAACCGAAAATATGCACTTAACAGAGAGGAGGGAAGGTATTTGAGAGGATGAGAAGTCTGGATTGTAAGCGTAAACCCTCTAAACCGAACTTGATCGGTATATATACCTTTCCAAGGAGAGAGAAAAGTTACCGTTAGAAATCCCCCTTTTGATCCGTTACGCCGTAAAATTTTGATGTAACAGTAAGTGGGTAGAACTAATCATCTTCCAACGGATACTAATGTAATATAATAATATTGACTTACAATAAGATTATATAGACTGATGTATTATACCTATACACAATTTAGTATAATACGCGATTTGAGACTGACCGAAATACGTAGTGGTCATGAATTAATCACACTTAGTAAATAACACATGAGTTTGGACACACCAAGCTGAGTAAACATATTACTCAGTTTAACTCAAGCACTCAGCTTGAAATGTACACCTAGCTTGAGAATGAAACTCAGCTTGAGTAGAGCACACAGCTCATGGGTAATGACACCAAGTCATTTTCGTCTGAGACTGACTCAAACGAACCTTTTAACCACACTGAGTAGTCAAAGAATGTTAGGAACCAACCAAACGTGTGAACCAATCACATAGTTTGAGTTAAGCACATAGTTCAGACTCAGTGACACTTAGTCATATATGTTTGAGACTGACTCAAACTGTATCACAACTACACTAAGTAGGTGAAATGTGTTTGGAACTCACCAAACAAAAGAACTCATTGTTCAGCTTGATAAGATTCGGTTTATGAAAACTTATTCATAAACTGTGCACTCAGCTTAAGACACTTAGTCTTTGTCAAACTGAAAACTCAGATTCTAGACACTTAGCTAGGGGTTGAGCATACCCAAGTTACTTAGCAGATACATAAACTTCTTCTTATCAAGTGGTTTAGTAAATATATCTACTAGTTGGTCATCATTGGAAATAAATTTAATGTCAACTTTACCTTTTTCCACGATGTCCCTGATGAAATGATGTCTAATTTCAATGTGCTTGGTTCTTGTGTGGAAGACTAGATTGTAAGTGATGGCTATAGCGCTTTGGTTATCACAGAAGATAGGAATTTTCTTGAAACCCATGCCAAAGTCCCGAAGCTGATGCTGCATCCATAGGATTTGAGCACAACAGTTACCTGCTGCAACATATTCAGCTTCAGCAGTTGAAGTAGCCACTGAGTTCTGTTTCTTACTAGTCCAGCTGACTAACTTCCCTCTAAGCATTTGACATCCTCCAGTAGTTGATTTTCTATCTAACTTGAACCCAGCATAGTCAGCATCTGAAAAACCAACTAACTCAAATCCAGAGTCCTTTGGATACCAAAGACCTAGATTTGGTGTACCTTTAAGGTACCTAAAGATCCTTTTCACAGCTTGAAGATGTGATTATTTAGGATCTGTCTGATATCTTGCACAAACACATGTAGCAAACATAATATCAGGTCTACCAGCTGTTAAATAGAGCAATTAACCTATCATTCCTCTATAGGTAGACTGACACACAGACTTTCCATATGAGTCTTTACTCAGCTTGACAACTGGTGACATGGGTGTTTTCATGGTTGAACTTGAATCAAAACCATATTTCTTTATCAAATCAAGAACATACTTGCTTTGATCGATGAATATTCCATCAGGCTTTTGTTGAATTTGCAGGCCTAAGAAATATGTCATCTCACCCATCATACTCATCTTGTACTTTTGTGACATTATTTTGGAGAACCACTCACACAGAGATTCATTGATAGAACCAAAAATGATGTCATCCACATAGATTTGTACAAGAATCACCTATCCTTTACTTCTTTTAATAAAAAGTGTCTTATCTATACTACCTCTGGTGAAATCCATGGATAGTAGATAAGTGGACAGTGTATCATACCAAGCTCTTGGAGCTTATTTAAGACCATACAAAGCCTTGTCTAACTTATAGACATGATGTGGAAACTTTGAACTTACAAAGCCAGGAGGTTGTTTCACATAGACTTCCTCCTGAAGTTTTCCATTTAGGAAAGCACTCTTTACATCCATTTGATAGACTTTGAAGTCCTTATATGCTGCATAAGCCAGGAACAGCCTTATAGCTTCAATTCTAGCAACAGGGGCAAAGGTTTCATCATAATCGATTCCTTCCTCTTGCTTATACCCTTGTGCTACCAGCCTGGCTTTGTTCCTCACTATCACTCCATCCTTGTCCATTTTATTTCTATAGACCCTCTTAGTGCCTATAATTGAATGATCTTTGGGGGGCAGGGACAAGGTTCCAGACCTTATTTCTCTCAAACTCATTTAATTCCTCTTGCATAGCTTCAATCCAATCCTCATCCTCTAAGGCTTCCTCAGTCTTCTTTGGTTCCATTTGAGATAGAAAACCAAAGTGTGCAGCATAATTAGCTGTAGCTTTGGATCTGTTCATGAACTTTTCTTGGACATTTCCAATAATTTGATCTTGAGGATGATCTTTGAGGAATTTAAATGTTGTAGTTGGAGAGTCTGGTTCTGAATCTGAGTGATGTGGAGAACGCTGAGGTGAACACACATCCTCAGTCTCAACAGCAGCATTGTCAACAAACTGATGATCATTGAGATTCTGAGCTTGAGTGACTTCAGCTCCAAAGGGGTTAACGAACTCATCATCCTTCTCACCTTGAGAATCCCTTGGAGTTTGTGATGATTTCTATGATGAACACACATCATCATCACTACCATCTCCTATGACATATATAGGATTTGATAAGTTGGTTTCTTTAGGCCTTTCAAGCTCACTTAGACTGACCAAGTCAGTTTGACTCTTATTAGCTTGATCAAAACAGTCTTCATCAAAAGAGACATGAATTGATTCTTCTATTGCCTTTCTCCTTGTATTATATATTCTATAAGACTTGGAGATTGAGGAATAACCAACGAATATTCCTAGATTAGCTTTAGGTTCCAACTTATGGAGCTGATCTCTTTGATTCAGCACATATCATTTTGAACCAAAGATATGGAAATAACCTATATTGGGCTTTCTAGACTTATACATCTCATAAGATGTCTTTCCATGTCTTTTGACAATGATTGATCTATTCTGAGTATAGCAGGCTGTACTAACAGCTTCATCCCAGAAATAGAGTTTCAATCCTGCCTCACATAGCATTGTTCTAGCAGCCTCAATGAGGGTTCTATTTCTCCTTTCAGCAACTCCATTCTGTTGTGGGGTTCTAACAGATGAGAAATTTTGTAATATTCCCTTTTGTTCACAGAAGCTTTCAAGGGTAGAGTTCCTGAACTCATTCCCATGATCACTTCTTAGTTGCTTTATAGACAAACCTTTTTGCAACTCTTCCTGTTTGATAAAACTGATTATCTCCAGGGCAGCCTCACTTTTAGCATTAAGGAATATTACCCAGGTGAATCGTGAGAACTCATCTACTATCACCAGTGTGTACTTCTTGCCACTCAGGCTTGGAGCACTTATGGGTCTAAACAGATCCATATGCAACATATGCAGTGTGTCTGTTATTGAAAATTTTTGCTTTGATTTAAAAGACCCCTTATGGTGTTTCCCTTGTTCACAAGCTGAGCACAATTTGTCTTTGACAAATGTGATCTTTGGTAGTCCAGAGACTAACTCATTATTAGACAACATATTTATATTTTTAAAGTTTAAATGAGATAAACGTTTATGCCATAACCAACTCAGCTTTGGAACAGAATGGGAATACAAGCAGGTTTCAGTATAGGGATCAGCTAAATTTAGATCAAGTAGATACACATCTCTTTCTCTTTTAGCTATTAATACAGGCTTTCCCTTAGCATTATAGATTGTTCCAGCTTTCTTTCTAAAAGTAACAACATTATCTTCATCACACAATTGACTAATACTAATCAGGTTGTGTCTGAGACCTTTGACATAGGCAACTTTCTGGAATGTAACTTTGCCAGCTTTCATCTTTCCATAGCCTTTTGTTATTTCATATGAGTTGTCTCCAAATGTTACTTTAGGACCTTCATCTTCTTGGAAATCACTAAGAAATCCTTTCCACCCAGTCATGTGCCTTGAGCATCCACTATCCAAGTACCATTTACTTGAACCCTGCACATGAGATGAAAACTAAACAAATTAGTTTTGTTTGGGAACCCACTTCTTGGTGGGTTCAGATGAGGAGCACTTAGCATCTCCATCTTGTTGAACTGACTGTTCCGCTTGAGCAGGAGCTGAGTCCTGTGTAGGCTGATAAGCTTGTTCTTGTTTAGGCCTTGAGATTTCTGCATCACAGTCCTTAGCCTCATGACCTCTACTTCTGCACTTGTAGCATCTCCTTCTTCCAATGATTACAGGAGGTAGAGTGTCCAATAATCCTTGTGAGAACTTACTCTCAGTTTTAGGATTATATGTTGTGGATAACTTTTCAACTTTCTTAGCAAGTTGATTTACCTGATGATCACTGACTTTGTACTTACCTTTGTCAGGTCTCTGTTTGTTATCCTTTTGATGAGAAGATTGACTAACAACCTTCTGATCCATGACTTTGGAGTTACCTTTGTCATGACTGCTGGACTCATCAGTTTCAACAGGTTTGGACTTGCCACTGTTGATATTTTTGGACTTACCAAGATCCACAACTTTGGACTTACCATTGTCGTGTTTTGACCTCTGACTTACAGTTGTCTTTCTGTTCTTGTAACTTCTCTCCGAGCCAGAAAGAGAATTTTGTCTTTTGAAAGGGTTTGGATTAAGCCTTTCTATGACCGAAGTTCTTTGAACAGACTGAGTTCCTAGTTTGTCCAGCACAGACTTACCATGCTGTTTAGATGTTGAGCACTCATTTCCATGGTCTTTAGCTTTCACAAACATATTGAATTTCAAGCTTGAATCATGTTTTTTCTCTGAGGCTGACTTCCGAGACTTAATCAGCTGTCTATCCTCCTCAGAATCTGTACTTGCTATCTCATCATCAGCTACATAAGCTGCTGTTTGATAGTCAACTCCAAGTACAACCTTTACCTGTTTAGGTATCTGTTGGTTTATGCACTTTTCAGCAAGCTTTGATGACTTACACCAAGACTCAGTAACCTTTTGAAGTTGGTTAGCTTTGTCTTTAGCCTCCTGAACTTCTTCACTTAGAAGTATATTAATGTGTCTTTGACATTCAAGATCACATTGTGCTTTCTTACCAACATCAATGAGAGACTTATTTTCCTTAATCTCATTCTTGAGTTTAGTTATCTCATCTTTGAGGTCATTTTGAGACTTAAGGACGGTCTTGAAATCATTCAGTAGATAATTAAAAGCAAGACCCTTTTCCTCATCAGTATAAGATCTGAAATTACTGACCTTATACATGGAAGCAGGATCCCAGTCACTAAGCTTGCTGTTTTCCTCAGCTTCCTTCATGTCAGCTTCAAAAGTTGACTCGGACAAACCATAATCAACCTCATCTATCTCCAACTCTTCATCTTCTTGAGCCATCATCATACATCATCATCTGAGGTAGATGATTCTATATCCCAGGTTTCAGCAATTAGTCCTTTTGCACTGGGTTTGTCTTCGGGCTTTCCTTTCTTGAGCTGAGTGTATTTCTTTTTGTATTTATCAGCTCTGTAAGCATTCTTATCAACAACTGATGTTGATTCTAACTTCTTTAATTTGCACTTAGCAGCAATGTGTCCCTTCTTTTGACAGTTGAAGCACACAACATTCTTAGGATCAAAGGAACTCTTTCCTTTCCCCTTTGAGCTCTTCTCAAACGTCTGGCTAACATTGACATTTGCTCAGTGATATTCTGAACATCATTAGTATCACTTGAGTCTGAGTCTGAGTGGGCAGCTTGAGATTCTGACTCAGTCTCAAATTCAACAACCATTGTCTTGGAAATTTTCTTCTTTTTCTGTGCAACCAATGCAACTTCATTCATATCCAAAGACTCCTTGAGTTCTTGTTGAGAAGTTCTCTTTTGTTCAGTGATCTGTTCATGATTTAGCAAGAACCCATACATGGACTATAGGTTGTACACGTGTAGTATTCCTCCAGCCCTCAGTGCTTTAGTTACATCGTTAAATCTCTCTTGTAACACTGTTGGAGTATGCCCGCTGACACACGTATGCCATTTGGATCACTACCGATAATGTATGTGCCTATTGGGTCACACACCGGGGACCTATCTCGACACCCTAAAATATGGAGGGAACAATGGTGTCAAAATGAAAAGATTGATGTGCTAGCAAATAACGCGATGCGGAGCATTTAAGGATACGCGACGCGGAAATTCCGCGGCGCGGAACCTTACGGGCACGCGGCGCGGAATTTCGTCAGACTGCATGCAACTTTTGTCTTTTCCACCTCCACTCTTGCCCAATGGTTGGGCTAGCTTGTGCAGTACTCTGAGGCCGGCCATGTGGAAGATTAAGTGGAATTTCAGGGTCTATAAAATACCCTCTTTTGTCCTTAATTCTAACCTTTTGTCAAAACCCACATAAACACTTAGTTTTGAGAACTTTTAGAGTGTTCTTGTGAGTTCAAAGAGGGCATCCGAATTTTTGCTACTAAGAGGTTGTTCTGGTGGTTTTTTCTCTTGAAAGAAGATCATCCAAGCTTGCTAGTACAAGGAGAGAGGACAATACCCGGGGTGGACTTCATTAGAGGAGAGCTTCTTTGCTTTCTTGTCATCACCACCAGATCTTCAACTTGCTGGAGCTAAGGAGCAGGGTATAACCTCTTATCTTTCTGTTTTTCATGTTGCTTAAGTTAGTTATAGAGTTTGGTCCATGGTTTGGGGTTTTATGCTTTGATTTCTTGTACTATTTGCTTTATATGTTGTACTATGTTGCTTCCGCTGTGTACATAGAACCCCAACAGTGGTATCAGAGCCACCTCTATACTACTTTTGCACATGGTGGCCTGAAAAACCCGAAAATAATGTTTAGTGTTTTCTGTTCGTCAATTTCCGCGGCGCGGAACTCATGAGGTTACGCGGCGCGGAATATCGCTGTACAGATTCTCTTTTTAAACTTTGTTTTTAAATAAAAATTATTTTTGGGTTTTTGGCACTGGATTTTTGTTTCTGGAATTTTTGTCCAGAAATTAAAATTTAGTTTTTGAAGTTGCCTTGTATAATGGTTAGTGTATTTATATGTGGATTATTATTTTGGCATGAAAATAAATAATTGCATATACTTACATAATGTATTTATGAATATGTTTCCTCAAAAATGGTTTGGTGTTACTAATGCATAAGTACATGGGATTTTTAGTGCGTTGAGTGTTTTTGTAAAAATCTTAACCATTATACATAAGTTTACATGGTTTTGTGTGGCACACCATGTTGTTGATGTTGATCTTGTTGTTGTTCACTATTGAACCTGTTTTGTTGGTAACCCTATAAAAATGCCCTAGACCTTGTGGATGTTTGGTTATATGTTTTATTATTCATACATTTGGTTACTTTATGTCACAATGCTTTGTAATAATAATTTATTTATTTATTTATTTGGTATGTAATTGTTTTGTGGCTTGCATGCCATTTAAATATTCCATATTATGTAATTGTACTAGAAAATAGGATTTGTGGCTTGCATGCCATTTATTTAATTTTCTATGTAATTGTAATATGGAGCAACCATCGGGAGTCCATGGAGTGACGTCTTGGTGAACACGAAATTCGGAAGGCCCAATGGAGGTAGCGGGTTTAGTGGGAGTTTTTGTCCTTAGATGACTTGTTTTTCCCGTAGTGGCTCACGGGAAAAACACATAGGTTTTAGGGGCATGGTTACCAACCTTATATATGCGTGTGATGGTTTTATTATATATTGTTTATGCATGAGTTGTAGGACTATTGCATGCTAGACAATTTTTGATTAATAATAAAACCCAAGAGTTTTAAAAATGGTTTAACAACTATCGCGCGCACACTTGATTAACAAACGGATTTAAATTGGTTTAGTATCCGATTAGTGAAAACGTTTGGTTTTTGTCACTTTTTGTTAATCAAACTAAAAATGGTTTTTTAACAGGAAAACTAAATCCCGTTTTCTAAATGTAAATCGCACACCACCCATAAGATGACACCGCCCTAAATCTAGTTGTGTAAGGGTTGATCGTCGAGCTCTAGCCGAGATTGCCTTTGCATGAGCGGTGTGTAAGGCGCGTGTGGCAACTCGCAAGGTCGATTGTCAAGCTCTAGCCGAGTCGACCATGGGCTAGAGTACGACCGTGTATCTTGATGATTGATTTACAATTTCAAATTAATCTTTCATATGGTCGTCGAGCTCTAGCCGAGGTCATGTAAAATATTAATTTGGGATTGGTGTGGAGGGATCAAACATGCCAAACTTGTCACAATGGTTGTCAAGTATGATCCCGCAAGGAACTAAGAGTTGCAATAATGGATTGCAATCGGTCAATGGTTGCAGGCCTAAATAACTTTGCCACGTGATCCGCGGAAAACCCGTCACGGTGCAAGGTGAAATAAGGTTCTTAGCCCTTGTTAAAATAGTTGTTTTTCATTAAACATTTGGGGTAATTATTTTAACGAGGATTTCAATCAAACTAACCAAATCTACTTTGCTTATTATAGATGGCATCAACTAGCACCAACCACACCACGTCAAACATATCCTTAAGAGTGTTTCTCGAGAAGGATAAACTCGATGGGACCAATTTTATGGATTGGTCACGGCAACTACGGATTGTCCTCCGTCATGAGCACAAGTTGGCCACCATTGAGGAACCCATCCCCGAGGTCCCTGCATCCAACACGAGTAGGGTCGTTAGAGAGGCTTATGAGAAATGCCTCAAAGACATCACCGAGGTTACTTGCCTCATGCTTGGCACTATGAGCTCCGACTTGCAAAAGTCGATGGAGCACTTGAGTTCTTATGACATGGTGCGCGAGTTGTCAGACATGTTCCAACACCAAGCCAAGCAAGAACGGTATGGTTGTCTCAACGACCTTCTCGGTTGCCGGTTGCATGAGGGCGGGAACGTATCCCACCACGTTCTAAAGATGAAAGCGTTGGTGGAACGCCCCGAGAGGTTGGGAATTGCCATATCGAGAGAGATGGCGGTATACTTGATTCTACGGTCTCTTCCACCGTCATATGATGGCGGTTTTAGATACCGGCTGTGGCACTCACAATTGTAATATGGTGCAAGTGCTAAAGGGAAGTAGAAGGTTGAGAGATAGGGAGCTGGAGCTAACAATGGGAAACAAAGAGGTTGTCCCGGTGTTAAAGAAAGGAACTGTGGAGCTTACTTTCAAGACCGGCTTATCTATTATTTTGAAAGATGTATGCTATTCGCCGCTTGTGGCAAAAAACATTTTATCATTTTATACTTTGTATGACGATGGATATTTGTTTAAATTTGAAAATGGTTTTATCTTATGCTTTAAAAATGATGTTTGTTATTTTAAAGCTTATCCATGTCATGGTATATACGAAGCCGATGCATAAATAGAAAATAATAGAGCAATCATGAACATTGATTCTGGATCCAAAAGTGGTTTGGATAAGTTTTCCTTATGGCATAGTCGTCTTGGCCATATAAACAAGAAACGCATCACCAAGCTCCAATCAGATGGGATCTTGGAATCCTTTGACCTCGGGTCAAATGAAGTATGTGAATCCTGTTTATTAGACAAGATGACTAAGTCACCCTTTACCGGTGTGGGTGAAAGGGCTAAATGCTTGTTGGAAATAGTGCATACGGATGTACGCGGTCCGTTCAAGCATGTTACAAGGAACAACTCAAGATACTTCGTTACGTTTACTGATGATTTCAGTAGATATGGATATGTCTACTTGATTAGGCAAAAGTCTGAGGCCTTCGAGGTCTTTAAGACATTCCAAAACGAAGTCCAGAATCAATTGGGCAAGACTATCAAAGTACTTCGCTCCGATAGAGGAGGCGAGTACTTGAGCTCGGAGTTCCGTGATCATCTTGTTATTTGTGGGATTATTTCGCAACTAACTCCTCCTAGGACGCCACAATTGAATGGTATCGCCGAGCGGAGGAATCGGACATTGCTGGACATGGTCCGGTCGATGATGAGTCGCACGGAAGTACCCATAAGCTTTTGGGGGTATGCTCTCGAGTCGGCGGTTAGGATCCTTAACCTCGTACCGACAAAGAAGGTCCAAAAGACACCTTATGAGATGTGGCATGGAATTGCTCCAAAGATCGCATATCTCAAGTTTTGGGATGTCCTGCCTTCGTGAGACGAGAGGTAGAGGACAAACTCGAACCAAGGTCTGAAAGGTGTTACTTCATTGGGTATCCAACCGCAGGCATAGGATATACATTCTACAAAGTATTTGTTGCGAGAAGGGCTGTGTTCCTTGAAAGGGAACTTATATCCATGCAATCGGGTAAGAGGATTGATCTTGAAGAAATTCAAGAACCTAATGGGGAAGGGACAAGTGTCGGCACTAGCAATCAACCCGAAGTGGTTGAAACCGAGCAAGAAGATGCGTCGGTACCTGACATTGCACCATTAATTCCACGTAGGTCTGGTAGATCACGTCAAGATCCAGGGAGATATGGGTTTCTCATATCTAAGGGCAATGACTTATTGGTGGAGAATAATGAACCGACCAACTACCGGGAAGCCGTAGTGGGCACTGAGTCTGCTAGGTAGAGGGAAGCAATGGGGAGTGAGATACAATCCATGTCGGATAACCAAGTATGGGAATTGGTTGATCCTACACCCAGGTGTAAGACAGTGGGATGTAAATGGGTCTTCAAGAAGAAGACCGGCATGGATGGATCTGTAGATTCCTTCAAAGCCCGACTGGTAGGTAAGGGTTTCACGCAAACTCATGGGATTGACTATGAGGAAACCTTTTCACCAGTGGCATGGTTGAAGTCTATCTGAATATTCATGGCCATAGCTGCGTTTTATGATTACGAAATATGGCAAATGGATGTAAAAACCACCTTCCTTAACCGGAAGCTAAGTGAAGAGGTGTTTATGACACAACTCGAGGGTTTTGTACATCCTGAGTATCCGGATAGAGTCTGCAGGTTAAAGAAATCTATGAAATCTATTTATGGACTTAAACAAGCATCTCGTAGCTGGAACCTGTGCTTTGATGAGAAAATCAAAGAGTTGGGATTTTCGAAAAGCAAGGATGAGCCATGCGTATATGTCAGGGCTAGTGGGAGCGCTGTTGTATTCCTTGTCTTATATGTAGATGATATTCTACTTATTGGAAACGACGTCCCAACTTTGAAAGAAGTTAAGACTTTTCTTGGGAGTTGTTTCTCTATGAAGGACTTGGGAGATGCGGCGTATATCTTGGGCATAAAGATCTATAGAGATAGATCTAAAAGGTTAATAGGGCTTAGCCAAAGTGCATATGTCGACAAGGTCTTGAAGCGATTCAAGATGGAGGACTCTAAGAGGGGTAACACTCCTATGTTGCATGAAGTGAGTTTGAGAAAGTCTCAATGTGCTAGTTCCAAAGAGGAACTTAACGTAATGAAGAGGGTCCCGTATGCTTTGGCAGTGGGATCAATCATGTACGCCATGCTTTGCACTCGTCCTGATGTATCGTGTGCCTTGAGCATGACGAGTAGATATCAGGCTAATCCCGGGCAAGCCCTTTGGACTCCGGTCAAGAATATTCTCAAGTATATTCGGAGGACAAAGGAGATGTTCTTGGTATATGGTGGTAAGGAAGAGCTTAGAGTACATGGTTACTCTGACACTAGCTTCCAAACTGATAAGGATGACTGCCGATCACAATCGGGGTTATGTACCTTCTCAATGGTGGTGCTATAAGTTGGAGGAGCTCCAAGAAAGACACCGTAGCTGATTCAACTACCGAGTCGGAGTACATTGCGGCTAGTGAAGCAGGTAAAGAGGCGGTATGGATAAGGAAGTTCATCCAGGATCTTGGAGTGGTTCCTAGCATATCCGACCATATTGAGATCTTCTGTGTCAATGAGGGTGCGGTGGCTTAAGCTAAGGAACCAAGGGCTCATAAGCGGACGAGGCACATTCCTCGCAAATACCACTTCATCACAGATGTTATTGAGAGTGGTGATATTGCCATCAGCAGAGTAGCATAGGAGGGAAATTTGGCTGATCCGTTCACTAAACCGTTGTCACAAGCCGTACATGATTCTCCCACTAAAGATATAGGTGTTAGATACGCAAGTGACTTGGTTTGAGTATAATCTTTGGTTTATGTTTGATTTGTATTTTTATTTTGGGAACGCTAAGCAGTAATGTATTTCATACTATATTGATTATTAAATGAGATTTAATGATACGCCGAGGGCGAATATTTTATGAATCCTTACTGTGTTCCATCTTAGCATGTTTAATACTTCCTAGAATGCTTTTTCATTCGAAATGTCCACAGTCGGTCATTCTTCAAGGGGAGGAAGTTTGAGATAAGACTGAGGGAAGTGGTTGGTCGCTATCTAATAATGGATTAGATAAAAGAGATGCAACACTTCGCCTGTGCTTGCAATGGTCAAGTGACTGGACGACCTGTACCTGAACTTGCTTCATGGTTTCTGTCGCGAGTAAGTCAGGATGATAATATCATTTTGTCCTTAGACTGAAGTTACATGTGTTCCAAAGCATGAATCTGCTCTGTCTTGATTGCTTTCAAACGCAGTTCGTAACTGGCTGTTATAAAGGGATATTTTAAGTAAAGTATGGTGTATGTAGCGGAGCAATGTAGTCGAAGGGATTCGTTCCTCTAGGTTTAGAGAGATATCCTTGGGCCCCTCGATTATTGATCGCTGATAATGTATGGGCCTATTGGGTCACACACCGGGGACCTATCTCGACAGCCTAAAAGATGGAGGGACCAATGGTGTCAAAATGAAAAGATTGATGTGCTAGAAAATAACGCGACGCGGAGCACTTAGGGATACGTGACGCAGAGATTCCGCGGCGCGGAACCTTACTGGCACGCGGCGCAGAATTTCGTCAGACTGCATGCAACTTTTGTCTTTTACACCTCCACTCTTGCCTAATGTTTGGGCTAGCTTATGCAGTACTCTGAGGCCGACCTTGGGGAAGATTAAGTGGCATTTCAGGATCTATAAAATACCCTCATTTGTCCTTGATTCTAACCTTTTGTCAAAAGCCACATAAACACTTAGTCTTGAGAACTTTTAGAGTGTTCTTGGGAGTTCAAATAGGGCATCCGAATTTCTGCTACTAAGAGGCTGTTCTTGTGGTGATTTCTCTTGAAAGAAGATCATCCAAGCTTGCTAGTACAAGGAGAGAGGACAATACCCGGGGTGGACTTCATTAGAGGAGAGCTTCTTTGCTTTCTTGTCATCACCACCACATCTTCAACTTGCTGGAGCTAAGGAGCCGGGTATAACCTCTTCTCTTTCTGTTTTTCATGTTGCTTAAGTTAGTTATAGAGTTTGGTCCATGGTTTGGGGTTTTATGCTTTGATTTCTTGTACTCTTTGCTTTATATGTTGCTTGTAGTCAGACCCATCAAATATGGGACAGCCTTTGGCAAACATCTGTGGAAAGTTTGATGAATTGTTGCTTGTAGACATTGTAAACTTTCTCAGAATCTTGAACTTTCAACTAACGACATCGTTCAGCCTGCTCTGATACCAGTTGTTGGTCCCTTAGTGAGAATAACAACAAGCAACAGTGTGTAGAAGGGGGGGGGGGGGTTGAATACACTTTATGCGGAAATTGAACAAATCAAATAAAAGTGTTACACACAGTAAATCAAACCACAACTAGTCGAATGCTTTTATTAATATGAAGATGATTACAATGCTTTGAATAAGAAGATGATTACATTAATTATCAAGTAAGCAACTCTTGATATATAATCACCTAATATAAATCTCTCAATCTCTCAATCTCTCAAACTTAGCTATCTATAATCAACTTATGATTATAGATACTGACGACTCTCTAAACAGGATTTTTCACAGATGGAATCAACTAATGATTACTTACCAATATCACAACTGATGTTATGATTCGAACACACGAATGATCTGGCAATCTGTGAGTTTCTTGATCACTGACAAACAGTGATTCAAGAATCGTAACACATATGGTGAGGTAAGGTTTTCGGCTCTGTAATCTTTTTCAGAATCGTAGTCGTACCTCTAAACTTATCAGGAGATAAGTATTTATAATCCTGTTGCAACGGTTCCTAACAAACTGGACTAATCCTAATTTCCTAACTAACTATCGGATAACTCGGAATCTTGAATCTTGAATCTTCTTATCTTGAGTCTTCAATCTTCAATCTTGATTCTGGAGTCTTCTTATCAGCGCCGTAGATATAGAGAGTTAAAATAGAATTTAAAACACATTTAAATTCTCTTGGACTGACTTCTTTAGTCAAGCTGAGTTACTCAGCTTGAAACTCATCAAGTTGAGTTTTTCGGGAACAAACCCGAATTCAAACATGAACTAACACGTATAATTATTAACTCATCCTTAGAAGTCCAAAGAGTTAAATAAATAAAATTTAGTAACTCTGTCAAGCTGACTCTGCGTCTAAGCTGAGTCACTCAGCTTGAAACACATCAAGCTGAATACTCTATATATACCTTATGTGACATACACAGATTATCAAACACATTAATATAAACTGATCGAACACATGCTCAGTTTACATTCAGCTTATACTCAGTCTGAAACACTACAAGTGTTCAGTCTGACTAAGCTTCATAATTCTGTTTAAGTTATACGTAGAACTCATCTTACAAATTTAACTTTGTCTCATCAAATCTAAACTGATGAGATCATTTTCCCAACATTTATGTACTTGGATAATAATGGTGATCAATGCTTCCAGGATGATGGACCACTTTATATTTGTGGTGTAGCTCAAGTGTTAGCTCTGAGATTAGTAGTGGAGAAACTGAACAAAATGCCAGGTTCAAATATAGACTAAACAGAGCAATCAGATCACAAAAGGATGAACTTCAACACTTGCCAAATCTAAAAGAACTTCTTGAATACATTAACAAGGAAATCAAAGAGTTTGAAGAGTTGCATCCTGATCATAAGTAATAGATTAGTTCTATTTGTAATTATTAGATTAGTTTTAATAATCTGTAAGCACTAAGTGTGCATGATCTAAGTGATCAAATTTTGTATTCTGATATGTTTAACTAAATGAATACAAGTATTATTTTGATATGTTCAAATGTTTATGATATGTTCATATTTATTAGTCTGATGAGTTCAACTTGAATGAACAATTTGATTAGTTAGTGCTCATTAATATGATTGGTTGGTATGTTCAACTTATAATTGATAAATTCAATTAATACTTGATTAGTTCAAAAATAATATCTTAGTAAGTTTAATATTTGAAACATAATTCTTGTTCAACAAACTTAAAAACTGTTTGATGGTTATGTCATCATCAAATAGGGGGAGTTTGTTGGTCAAATGATATTATTAGTTAAGATTTGATGAGACAATGTTACGTTTGTAAGATATGTTCCGAATATAACTTAAACAGAATTATGAAGCTTGATCAGACTGAGCACTTATAGTGTTTCCGACTGAGAGTAAGCTGAGTAATAAGCTGAGCATATAGTTGATCAGCTTAGACTATATCTTAGTTAGTTTATCAATGTGTTTGATAAGCTATGTGTGTCACCTAAGGTATAGGTTGAGTATTCAGCTTGATGTGTTTCAAGTTGAGTGACTCAGCCTAAAGGCCGAGTCAGCTCAATAGAGTTGCTAAGTAAGTTCTAGCCAACTCTTATGACTTCTAAGGATGAGTTAGTCATTATACATGTTAGTACATGTTTGTTTTCGAGTTTGTTCTCAAAGAACACAGCTTCATGAGTTTCAAGCTTAGTAACTCAGCCTGGCAAAAGAAGTCAGTTTAAGAGAATTTAAATAAGTTTTAAATTCTGTAATTCTCTATATCTACGGTGCGGATAAGAAGATTCCAGAATCAAGATTGAAGATTGAGGACTCAAGATAGAAGATTCAAGATTCAAGATTCCAGGTTATCAGTTAGTTTGTTAGCAGATTAGGATAAGTTCTAGTTTGTTAGGATCCGTAGGAACAGGATTATAAATACTAACCTCTTGATAAGTTTAGAAGTCCTAACTTCACCATCGTATGTGTTATGTATCTTGATACACTGTTTGCATGTCCAACGTGATCAAGAAATTTACAGCTTGCCAACATAGTTCGTGTGTTCGAACATTACGTCTGTTGTGAAGTTGGTAAGTATTTAATCTGTGAATAAATCCTGTTTAGAGAGTTAGTCTGTGTCTATAATCATTAGTTGATTATAGATAGCAAGTTTGATCAATTAGTTTGAGAGATTGAGAGATTTGATTTATATTAGGTGTTTACATATCAAGTGTTGCTTACTTGATAGTCATTGTAATCCTCTTCTTATTAATGAAAGAATTCGATTTGATTCGGTTTGGTTTGTGTAACACTTTTTATTGATTTGTTCAATTTTCCGTAGAAAGTGTATTCAACCCCCCTTCTACACATTACTTGCTTGTTGTTTATCTCACAAAGGACCAACAAGTGGCCCATCATATCCCATAGCCTGGATAACTAGCAAGCAAGAAGCCTCGTCTGGTATTTCATCAAAGTCAGTGGCAGGAGGTCTACTATTAGATGTGGGAAGACTGAAAATTGTCTGAGTGTGTTGATGGGAAAGATAACTACAAATTCATCTATCTCTGCCCTGATTAAGAGATTTCCCCTCCTGCCAGTGTGAATAGTACAAGTCTTCCAGAATTGTTGGGCATATAGCTCAGGTACATGAGTGCCGGAGGTCGCAGGGTTGTTCAACTTGAGCTATAATATATGCACGCTAAGTAAAATAGTTAAGTTGAAGATACTGAGATAGGAAACAATAACCCAAACACACATGAAAACTTTTGAATTGTGGTTAAACTTAGATCAACCAGAAGGAATGAGGCTAAGTTGACTAGAGTTGACCATGAATACCAACTTTGAAAATTTAAAGTTTTGGTTTGAAAATCCTTGACAGTGAAAAACTCTCATTGTGTACACGATGATTTAACATATACAAAAGTTGTTTTGACACTTGGAACATATCAATTAGAGGTAGATAAACAACTTTGTAATACTGAGGTATAGTCAAAAAATCATCATAACACCCCTTTTTGAACAAAAATATGAGTTATAAGTGTAAGTTCATACACCCCAAGAACACGAAGAACACTTTTTGAGATATTTGGAATATTTTTTCATATTAGTGTTCCCTATGTGATTCTAAGCCCCATATCAAACTTGGTTTATCCAAACAAGATCATTTTATTAGTTAAAAATCCTATTTAAGTTCCGAGAAACCCCTCGAGTTCAATACTTTCTTTCCTTAAAAACATGAAATAAACTCAATTTTAAACAATGTAAACCGTGAATGTTGTTGCCTAAGTGATTACGAGTGTTTTGAGCCTAAAAGTTTAGATTTTGGCAGAGTAAAGAGATGAATTACGTAATCAAGTAACACAAAACGAGAGCAAAGTTATGAGTTTTTGAATTTTGAAAGTCATGATCTGATCTGATGGGGGATGGGACGGTTAAATAGTCTAGGACACGTGTCACATTCCCTTTGGACCAACCTGTTAGAATATGTCCACTGATGCGTATACACCGTTTAAATCACTACCGATGATGTATGGGCCTATTGGGTCATACACCGGGGTCAAACCTGACAGCAACTAAAGAAAAGGGACCAAAAATGACAAAAGACAAAAGTTGACATCGCAGGCCGTGTTTGCGCCGCTAACCATAAGGTGTTAACGCCGCTAACACTTATGGGTTAGAGCCGCTACGGCTGCATGTACTTTGTGTCAAATCACCTGACAGGCCGCGATAGCGCCGCTAACTTTAAGGGGTTAGCGCCGCTACGGCTGCATGTGCTTTTTATCAAATCACCTCAAGGCTTGACTAATACATGGGAAGGCTATCATTGTTTTTGGACGGCCTTGGGGAGATTAAGTGGCATCTGGAGATTAATAAAAGGGGTTCTATTGCTCTCTTGAGACTCTCTTTGCCATATATACCAACATACACTCTTAAGTGCTTCTATTGACTTAGAGAGAGTATACATAAGTAAGGTTCTAGAACTTAGTTCCCTTGTTGCTGTTCTTGAGTGATTTTCTAAAGAGAAGAATCACGAGAGCTTGCTAGCACTAGCGGTTTGGCGTGTTCCCGGGGTATACCTCAATAGAAGGATTGTCCATTTGGTTCAAGTAGCCTCACCAATACCACACTTGAACGTTTCTGAAACGAAGGAGGCTGGTATACTTTCTAACACCCCTTATCATGTTGCATTTCTTTTACATAGAGTTTGATCCATGTATGGGGTTTCATAATTTGTGCTTTGTATGCTTGTACCTTGGGCTTTATTAGTTGTACATTGCTTCCGTTGCATGCCCTGGTAAACCCCAACAGTGGTATTAGAGTCACCTCTATGTTAGTTTTGCACATGGTGGCCTGAAAAACCCAAAATCAAAAATGTTTGTTTTCTGTCGAACAGGGTTAGTGGTGCTAACCCCGCTGTAACAGTTTTTTCTTCTTAGTTAAAAATAATTTATGGTCTACGGTTTTTGGCATTTTTTTGTGCTTCTGGAATTTTTAATTTCTTGTTATAGTATGTTATTCCAGTAGCTATCATCTATGTTTAGTTGTATGTGGATTTATAAGTTGGTAACCTTGCCAAGACCTTGTGGTTGTGTGTGTGTTTTGATGCTTGTTTGGTTGCATTATTATTCATTTGGTAAATTTGTAATAATAATGTGGCTTACATGCCATTTCATTCATCCATGTAATTGTAATAGATAAATAGGTATATTGTGGCTTGCATGCTATTTTATTCTATTGTATGTATTATAATCTTGGTGGATGAAGACACACAAGAAGGGGTCAAAGAAGATGGAGCATGGTTTCCATGAAGCCGGTGAAATCCAATGGAGATGGCGGTTTTAGTGGGAGCTCGCATCGAAAACTTTGTCCCTTAGATTTGACCATGTTCTTCCCGTTCGTCTCACGTGAAGAATGCATAGGTTTTTATGGCAAGGGTTACCAATTATTGTATATTATGCGTGTGATGTGATTTTGTATGCATGGATTGCTTAGGATTCGCATGCTATATAATTTTTCAAAAATTAACAAAATCACAAGAGATTTGATAAAAATGGTTTACAATTCTCTCGCGCACTCACATACAAGATTAACTCACCTAGTGAAATTAGGAATTGTCACTAATAAGTTAATCTAAAACCAAACCGGAAACAAAAGCCTGTCTTTCCACAAAACGTAAATCATGCACCATCTGTAAGTCGATACCACCCGAATCTAGTCTTATGGGATTTGGTTGTCGAGCTTAGCACGAGCCAATTCTCATAAAACTGTGTGGAAGGTGAGTGTGGCAAATTCACAATTTTGGTTGTCGAGCTTAGCATGAGCCAACTTTGGTGAGTTTGTTACCGTATGTTTTGACGGACGATTTGCAATTTTAGGTTTGAAATCTTTATTAATTGTCGAGCTTAGCACGAATTAACAAAAATTTCAAGACTTAAAATTGGTGCAAGAAGGGATCAAACATGCTAAACGACCATTGGTTGTCGTAGGATCCCGCAAGGTGCTAAGGATTGCAATAGAGATTGCAATTGGCAAAATGGTTGCCGACCTAAATAGTTTTATCATGTGATCCGCGGTAACCCCGTCACATGATAGGATGAAATACGGTTCTTAGCCTTGTTAAGATAATTCTTTATGGGTAAATTGTTTTAACAAGATAAAATATCAAACTAACTAAAATCTACTTGCCAATTTTACATGGCATCAACAAGCGCAAATAACACCACCACCAACGTTTATCTCCGAGTTTTGCCTGAGAAGGAGAAACTCGACGGGAGCAACTTCATGGATTGGCATAGGCAGCTGAGGCTCGTCCTACGCTATGAAGGAAAGTTGCATACCATTGAGGAACCCCTACCTGAGGCTCCTGCACAAAATGCCTCTAGGGCGGTCAAGGACGTGTATGAAATGCGCGTCAAAGAGACCGAGGAGATAACGTGGCTCATGTTGAGCACTATGAGCTCCGATTTGCAAAAGCAAATGGAGCACCTAAGTGCTTATGACCTGATCGTGTAGCTAAAGGACATGTTCCAACAACAGGCGAGGCAGGAGAGGTACGAATGCTTTAGGTATGCCCTTGCTTGCAAATTGCAAGATGGTAGGAATGTGAGCGCTCATGTTTTGTGGATGAAAGCAAACATTGAGCGCATGGAGAAGTTAGGTTTTACCATGGGGAGGGAGTTGGCGGTCGATTTGATCCTCCAATCCCTGCGCAGTGCATATGATCAATTCGTCATGAGTTATCATATGCATAGCATGGATAAACCATGATGGAGTTGCATGGCATGCTAAAAACAGCCGAGGCAAGCATGACCAAGAACAAGCCATCCACTTCTTCCACTCCCTTCTTGGCTATCCGGGAGGGCCGCATCACGAAGAAGAAGAAAAAGGGCAATTCTTCCAAAGGGAAAGATAATGGAAAGGTTGGTGACACCAAGCCCATCCCTACCTCCGACGGTATGGACTTAAACAAGCAAGGATGAGCCATGCGTATATGTCAGGGCTAGTGGGAGCGCTGTTGTATTCCTTGTCTTATATGTAGATGATATTCTACTTATTGGAAACGACGTCCCAACTTTGAAAGAAGTTAAGACTTTTCTTGGGAGTTGTTTCTCTATGAAGGACTTGGGAGATGCGGCGTATATCTTAGGCATAAAGATCTATAGAGATAGATCTAAAAGGTTAATAGGGCTTAGCCAAAGTGCATATGTCGACAAGGTCTTGAAGCCATTCAAGATGGAGGACTCTAAGAGGAGTAACACTCCTATGTTGCATGGAGTGACTTTGAGAAAGTCTCAATGTGCTAGTTCCAAAGAGGAACTTAACGTAATGAAGAGGGTCCCGTATGCTTTGGCAGTGGGATCAATCATGTACGCCATGCTTTGCACTCGTCCTGATGCATCGTGTGCCTTGAGCATGACGAGTAGATATCAGGATAATCCCGGGCAAGCCCTTTGGACTGCGGTCAAGAATATTCTCAAGTATATTCGGAGGACAAAGGAGATGTTCTTGGTATATGGTGGTAAGGAAGAGCTTAGAGTACATGGTTACTCTGACACTAGCTTCCAAACTGATAAGGATGACTGCCGATCACAATCGGGGTTATGTACCTTCTCAATGGTGGTGCTATAAGTTGGAGGAGCTCCAAGAAAGACACCGTAGCTGATTCAACTACCGAGTCGGAGTACATTGCGGCTAGTGAAGCAGGTAAAGAGGCGGTATGGATAAGGAAGTTCATCCAGGATCTTGGAGTGGTTCCTAGCATATCCGACCATATTGAGATCTTCTGTGTCAATGAGGGTGCGGTGGCTTAAGCTAAGGAACCAAGGGCTCATAAGCGGACGAGGCACATTCCTCGCAAATACCACTTCATCACAGATGTTATTGAGAGTGGTGATATTGCCATCAGCAGAGTAGCATAGGAGGGAAATTTGGCTGATCCGTTCACTAAACCGTTGTCACAAGCCGTACATGATTCTCCCACTAAAGATATAGGTGTTAGATACGCAAGTGACTTGGTTTGAGTATAATCTTTGGTTTATGTTTGATTTGTATTTTTATTTTGGGAACGCTAAGCAGTAATGTATTTCATACTATATTGATTATTAAATGAGATTTAATGATACGCCGAGGGCGAATATTTTATGAATCCTTACTGTGTTCCATCTTAGCATGTTTAATACTTCCTAGAATGCTTTTTCATTCGAAATGTCCACAGTCGGTCATTCTTCAAGGGGAGGAAGTTTGAGATAAGACTGAGGGAAGTGGTTGGTCGCTATCTAATAATGGATTAGATAAAAGAGACGCAACACTTCGCCTGTGCTTGCAATGTTCAAGTGACTGGACGACCTGTACCTGAACTTGCTTCATGGTTTCTGTCGCGAGTAAGTCAGGATGATAATATCATTTTGTCCTTAGACTGAAGTTACATGTGTTCCAAAGCATGAATCTGCTTTGTCTTGATTGCTTTCAAACGCAGTTCCTAACTGGCTGTTATAAAGGGAGATTTTAAGTAAAGTATGGTGTATGTAGCGGAGCAATGTAGTCGAAGGGATTCGTTCCTCTAGGTTTAGAGAGATATCCTTGGGCCCCTCGATTATTGATCGCTGACATAAAATGCATGGCCATGCTCAAGTTGCAATGATATTTGATCGATTGCAACTATATTTTGGGTCACCATCAATCGAGATCGAGAAACATAATCGTGAACGATCTGGAGATTGACATTTAACCATGTCTCGTGTTCACACGGATATCGCGAACGAAGGGATAAATGATCACTTATCGATAGGACCATTTCGTAACTGATTCTGGATTTGGTTTTTGTCAAAAACACATACTGACTTGGGGGCAGAGATGCCTTACTAGTGGCCGCTCTTTGTCTGTGGTTTATGGGTACGGTGTGTCATGTGCAAGTGGGAGTTTATTGGAGTATGCCCGCTAACACACGTATGCAATTTGGATCACTACCGATAATGTATGGGCTTATTGGGTCACACACCGGGGACCTATCTCGACAGCCTAAAAGATGGAGGGACCAATGGCGTCAAAATGAAAAGATTGATGTGCTGGAAAATAACGCGAAGCGGAGCACTTAAGGATACGTGACGCAGAGATTCCGCGGCGTGGAACCTTACGGGCACGCGGCGCGGAATTTCGTTAGACTGCATTCAACTTTTGTCTTTTACATCTCCACTCTTGCCCAATGTTTGGGCTAGCTTATGCAGTACTCTGAGGCCGGCCTTGGGGAAGATTAAGTGGCATTTCAGGGTCTATAAAATACCCTCATTTCTCCTTGATTCTAACCTTTTGTCAAAAGCCACATAAACACTTAGTCTTGAGAACTTTTAGAGTGTTCTTGGGAGTTCAAATAGGGCATCCGAATTTCTGCTACTAAGAGGCTATTCTTGTGGTGATTTCTCTTGAAAGAAGATCATCCAAGCTTGCTAGTACAAGGAGAGAGGACAATACCCGGGGTGGACTTCATTAGAGGAGAGCTTCTTTGCTTTCTTGTCATCACCACCACATCTTCAACTTGCTGGAGCTAAGGAGCAGGGTATAACCTCTTCTCTTTCTGTTTTTCATGTTGCTTAAGTTAGTTATAGAGTTTGGTCCATGGTTTGGGGTTTTATGCTTTGATTTCTTGTACTCTTTGCTTTATATGTTGTACTTTGTTGCTTCCGTTGTGTACATAGAACCCCAACAAACACATCCAGAAATTTCAGCACAAGTTCAACATCATCTTTCTTTACACCCACACTTAGAAGGTCATTTATCAAGCAGTGAAACCTTGTGAACAAATTTGACAATGTTTCATTCTTCTTTGAAAAGAAGTTTTCATAAGATCTATTCAAATGACTTCTCTTATGTTGCTTGACCAGATCCGTGCCCTCATAAGTAACACTCAGTGTGTCCCAAATATCTTTTGCAGTTTGACACCCAGTCACAGTGCGCAAGATTTCGTTGGTCAGGGCATTTGCCAGAACACTTTTTGCCTTGTCATCCAGATTGAAGAGTTTCCACTCTTCATCAGTCCAAGATGCAATAGGCTTTCTTGTTTCCTTTTCAGATCTGCCAGGAGACGTATCACTGACAGTAGCAGGAATTTTGGGGATAATAGGTCCTTTTGTGACAACATCCGACATACGGTTGTCAAAGGACTTGAGGAACTACATGGCTCTGAACTTCCACATAGGATAGTCAGACCCATCAAATATGGGACAGCCTTTGGCAGACATTTGTGGAAAGTTTGATGAATTGTTGCTTGTAGACATTGTAAACTTTCTCAGAATCTTGAACTTTCAACTAACGACATCGTTCAGCCTGCTCTGATACCAGTTGTTGGTCCCTTAGTGAGAATAACAACAAGCAACAGTGTGTAGAAGGGGGGGGGTTGAATACACTTTATGCGGAAATTGAACAAATCAAATAAAAGTGTTACACACAGTAAATCAAACCACAACTAGTCGAATGCTTTTATTAATATGAAGATGATTACAATGCTTTGAATAAGAAGATGATTACATTAATTATCAAGTAAGCAACTCTTGATATATAATCACCTAATATAAATCTCTCAATCTCTCAATCTCTCAAACTTAGCTATCTATAATCAACTTATGATTATAGATACTGACGACTCTCTAAACAGGATTTTTCACAGATGGAATCAACTAATGATTACTTACCAATATCACAACTGATGTTATGATTCGAACACACGAATGATCTGGCAATCTGTGAGTTTCTTGATCACTGACAAACAGTGATTCAAGAATCGTAACACATATGGTGAGGTAAGGTTTTCGGCTCTGTAATCTTTTTCAGAATCGTAGTCGTACCTCTAAACTTATCAGGAGATAAGTATTTATAATCCTGTTGCAACGGTTCCTAACAAACTGGACTAATCCTAATTTGCTAACTAACTATCGGATAACTCGGAATCTTGAATCTTGATTCTTCTTATCTTGAGTCTTCAATCTTCAATCTTGATTCTGGAGTCTTCTTATCAGCGCCGTAGATATAGAGAGTTAAAATAGAATTTAAAACACATTTAAATTCTCTTGGACTGACTTCTTTAGTCAGGCTGAGTTACTCAGCTTGAAACTCATCAAGTTGAGTTCTTCGGGAACAAACCCGAATTCAAACATTAACTAACACGTATAATTATTAACTCATCCTTAGAAGTCCAAAGAGTTAAATAAAACAAATTTAGTAACTCTGTCAAGCTGACTCTACGTCTAAGCTGAGTCACTCAGCTTGAAACACATCAAGCTGAATACTCGATATATACCTTATGTGACATACACCTTATGTGACATACACAGATTATCAAACACATTAATATAAACTGATCGAACACATGCTCAGTTTACATTCAGCTTATACTCAGTATGTAACACTACAAGTGTTCAGTCTGACTAAGCTTCATAATTCTGTTTAAGTTATACGTAGAACTCATCTTACAAATTTAACTTTGTCTCATCAAATCTAAACTGATAAGATCATTTTCCCAACATTTATGTACTTGGATAGTAATGGTGATCAATGCTTCGAGGATGATGCACCACTTTATATTTGTGGTGTAGCTCAAGTGTTAGCTCTGAGATTAGTAGTGGAGAAACTGAACAAAATGCCAGGTTCAAATATAGACTAAACAGAGCAATCAGATCACAAAAGGATGAACTTCAACACTTGCCAAATCTAAAAGAACTTCTTGAATACATTAACAAGGAAATCAAAGAGTTTGAAGAGTTGCATCCTGATCATAAGTAATAGATTAGTTCTATTTGTAATTATTAGATTAGTTCTAATAATCTGTAAGTACTAAGTGTGCATGATCTAAGTGATCAAATTTTGTATTCTGATATGTTTAACTAAATGAATACAAGTATTATTTTGATATGTTCAAATGTTTATGATATGTTCATATTTATTAGTCTGATGAGTTCAACTTGAATGAACAATTTGATTAGTTAGTGCTCATTAATATGATTGGTTGGTATGTTCAACTTATAATTGATAAGTTCAATTAATATTTGATTAGTTCAAAAATAATATCTTAGTAAGTTTAAGATTTGAAACATAATTCTTGTTCAACAAACTTAAAAACTGTTTGATGGTTATGTCATCATCAAATAGGGGGAGTTTGTTGGTCAAATGATATTATTAGTTAAGATTTGATGAGACAAAGTTAAGTTTGTAACATATGTTCCGAATATAACTTAAACAGAATTATGAAGCTTGATCAGACTGAGCACTTATAGTGTTTCCGACTGAGAGTAAGCTGAGTAATAAGCTGAGCATATAGTTGATCAGCTTAGACTATATCTTAGTTAGTTTATCAATGTGTTTGATAAGATATGTGTGTCACCTAAGGTATAGGTTGAGTATTCAGCTTGATGTGTTTCAAGTTGAGTGACTCAGCCTAAAGGCCGAGTCAGCTCAATAGAGTTGCTAAGTAAGTTCTAGCCAACTCTTATGACTTCTAAGGATGAGTTAGTCATTATACATGTTAGTACATGTTTGTTTTCGAGTTTGTTCTCAAAGAACACAGCTTCATGAGTTTCAAGCTTAGTAACTCAGCCTGACAAAAGAAGTCAGTTTAAGAGAATTTAAATAAGTTTTAAATTCTGTAATTCTCTATATCTACGGTGCGGATAAGAAGATTCCAGAATCAAGATTGAAGATTGAGGACTCAAGATAGAAGATTCAAGATTCAAGATTCCAGGTTATCAGTTAGTTTGTTAGCAGATTAGGATAAGTTCTAGTTTCTTAGGATCCGTAGGAACAGGATTATAAATACTAACCTCTTGATAAGTTTATAAGTCCTAACTTCACCATCGTATGTGTTACGTATCGTGATACACTGTTTGCATGTCCAACGTGATCAAGAAATTTACAGATTGCCAACATAGTTCGTATGTTCGATCTTTACGTCTGTTGTGAAGTTGGTAAGTATTTAATCTGTGAATAAATCATGTTTAGAGAGTTAGTCTGTGTCTATAATCATTAGTTGATTATAGATAGCAAGTTTGATCAATTAGTTTGAGAGATTGAGAGATTTGATTTATATTAGGTGTTTACATATCAAGTGTTGCTTACTTGATAGTCATTGTAATCATCTTCTTATTAATGAAAGAATTCGATTTGATTCGGTTTGGTTTGTGTAACACTTTTTATTGATTTGTTCAATTTTCCGCAGAAAGTGTATTCAACCCCCCTTCTACACATTACTTGCTTGTTGTTTATCTCACAAAGGACCAACAAGTGGCCCATCATATCCCATAGCCTGGATAACTAGCAAGCAAGAAGCCTCGTCTGGTATTTCATCAAAGTCAGTGGCAGGAGGTCTACTATTAGATGTGGGAAGACTGAAAATTGTCTGAGTGTGTTGATGGGAAAGACAACTACAAATTCATCTATCTCTGCCCTGATTAAGAGATTTCCCCTCCTGCCAGTGTGAATAGTACAAGTCTTCCAGAATTGTTGGGCATATAGCTCAGGTACATGAGTGCCGGAGGTCGCAGGGTTGTTCAACTTGAGCTATAATATATGCACGCTAAGTAAATTAGTTAAGTTAAAGATACTGAGATAGGCAACAATAACCCAAACACACATGAAAACTTTTGAATTGTGGTTAAACTTAGATCAACCAGAAGGAATGAGGCTAAGTTGACTAGAGTTGACCATGAATACCAACTTTGAAAATTTGAAGTTTTGGTTTGAAAATCCTTGACAGTGAAAAACTCTCATTGTGTACACGATGATTTAACATATACAAAAGTTGTTTTGACACTTGGAACATATCAATTAGAGGTAGACAAACAACTTTGTAATACTGAGGTATAGTAAAAAAATCATCATAACACCCCTTTTTGAACAAAAATATGATTTATAAGTGTAAGTTCATACACCCCAAGAACACGAAGAACACTTTTTGAGATATTTGGAATATTTTTTCATATTAGTGTTCCCTATGTGATTCTAAGCCCCATATCAAACTTGGTTTATCCAAACAAGATCATTTTATTGGTTAAAAATCCTATTTAAGTTCCGAGAAACCCCTCGAGTTCAATACTTTCTTTCCTTAAAAACATGAAATAAACTCAAATTTAAACAATGTAAACCGTGAATGTTGTTGCCTAAGTGATTACGAGTGTTTTGAGCCTAAAAGTTTAGATTTTGGCAGAGTAAAAAGATGAATTACGTAATCAAGTAACACAAAACGAGAGCAAAGTTATGAGTTTTTGAATTTTGAAAGTCATGATCTGATCTGATGGGGGATGGGACGGTTAAATAGTCTAGGACACGTGTCACATTCCCTTTGGACCAACCTGTTAGAATATGTCCACTGATGCGTATACACCGTTTAAATCACTACCGATGATGTATGGGCCTATTGGGTCATACACCGGGGTCAAACCTGACAGCAACTAAAGAAAAGGGACCAAAAATGACAAAAGACAAAAGTTGACATCGCAGACCGTGTTTGCGCCGCTAACCATAAGGTGTTAGCGCCGCTAACACTTATGGGTTAGAGCCGCTACGGCTGCATGTACTTTGTGTCAAATCACCTGACAGGCTGCGATAGCGCGGCTAACTTTAAGGGGTTAGCACCGCTACGGCTGCATGTGCTTTTTATCAAATCACCTCAAGGCTTGACTAATACATGGGAAGGCTATCATTGTTTTTGGCTGGCCTTGGGGAGATTAAGTGGCATCTGGAGATTAATAAAAGGGGTTCTATTGCTCTCTTGAGACTCTCTTTGCCATATATACCAACATACACTCTTAAGTGCTTCTTTTGACTTAGAGAGAGTATACATAAGTAAGGTTCCAGAACTTAGTTCCCTTGTTGCTGTTCTTGAGTGATTTTCTGAAGAGAAGAATCACGAGAGCTTGCTAGCACTAGCGGTTTGGCGTGTTCCCGGGGTATACCTCAATAGAAGGATTGTCCATTTGGTTCAAGGAGCATCACCAATACCACACTTGAACGTTTCTGAAACGAAGGAGGCTGGTATAATTTCTAACACCCCTTATCATGTTGCATTTCTTTTACATAGAGTTTGATCCATGTATGGGGTTTCATAATTTGTGCTTTGTATGCTTGTACCTTGGGCTTTATTAGTTGTACATTGCTTCCGTTGCATGCCCTGGTAAACCCCAACAGTGGTATTAGAGCCACCTCTATGTTAGTTTTGCACATGGTGGCCTGAAAAACCCAAAATCAAAAATGTTTGTTTTCTGTCGAACAGGGTTAGTGGCGCTAACCCCGCTGTAACAGTTTTTTCTTCTTAGTTAAAAATAATTTATGGTCTATGGTTTTTGGCATTTTTTTGAGCTTCTGGAATTTTTAATTTCTTGTTATAGTATGTTATTCCAGTAGCTATCATCTATGTTTAGTTGTATGTGGATTTATAAGTTGGTAACCTTGCCAACACCTTGTGGTTGTGTGTGTGTTTTGATGCTTGTTTGGATGCATTATTATTCATTTGGTAAATTTGTAATAATAATGTGGCTTACATGCCATTTCATTCATCCATGTAATTGTAATAGATAAATAGGTATATTGTGGCTTGCATGCCATTTTATTCTATTGTATGTATTATAATCTTGGAGGATGAAGACACACAAGAAGGGGTCAAAGAAGATGGAGCATGGCTTCCATGAAGCCGGTGAAATCCAATGGAGATGGCGGTTTTAGTGGGAGCTCGCATCGAAAACTTTGTCCCTTAGATTTGACCATGTTCTTCCCGTTCGTCTCACGTGAAAAATGCATAGGTTTTTATGGCAAGGGTTACCAATTATTGTATATTATGCGTGTGATGTGATTTTGTATGCATGGATTGCTTAGGATTCGCATGCTATATAATTTTTCAAAAATTAACAAAATCACAAGAGATTTGATAAAAATGGTTTACAATTCTCTCGCGCGCTCACATACAAGATTAACTCACCTAGTGAAATTAGGAATTGTCACTAATAAGTTAATCTAAAACCAAACCGGAAACAAAAGCCTGTCTTTCCACAAAACGTAAATCATGCACCATCTGTAAGTCGATACCACCCGAATCTAGTCTTATGTGATTTGGTTGTCGAGCTTAGCACGAGCCAATTCTCATAAAACTGTGTGGAAGGTGAGTGTGGCAAATTCACAATTTTGGTTGTCGAGCTTAGCATGAGCCAACTTTGGTGAGTTTGTTACCGTATGTCTTGACGGACGATTTGCAATTTTAGGTTTGAAATCTTTATTAATTGTCGAGCTTAGCACGAGTTAACAAAAATTTCAAGACTTAAAATTGGTGCAAGAAGGGATCAAACATGCTAAACGACCATTGGTTGTCGTAGGATCCCGCAAGGTGCTAAGGATTGCAATAGAGATTGCAATTGGCAAAATGGTTGCCGACATAAATAGTTTTATCATGTGATCCGCGGTAACCCCGTCACATGGTAGGATGAAATATGGTTCTTAGCCTTGTTAAGATAATTATTTATGGGTAAATTGTTTTAACAAGATAAAATATCAAACTAACTAAAATCTACTTTGCAATTTTACATGGCATCAACAAGCGCAAATAACACCACCACCAACGTTTATCTCCGAGTTTTCCCTGAGAAGGAGAAACTCGACGGGAGCAACTTCATGGATTGGCATAGGCAGCTGAGGCTCGTCCTACGCTATGAAGGAAAGTTGCATACCATTGAGGAACCCCTACCTGAGGCTCCTGCACAAAATGCCTCTAGGGCGGTCAAGGACGCGTATGAAATGCGCGTCAAAGAGACCGAGGAGATAACGTGGCTCATGTTGAGCACTATGAGGTCCGATTTGCAAAAGAAAATGGAGCACCTAAGTGCTTATGACCTGATCGTGTAGGTAAAGGACATGTTCCAACAACAGGCGAGGCAGGAGAGGTACGAATGCTTTAGGTATGCCCTTGCTTGCAAATTGCAAGATGGTAGGAATGTGAGCGCTCATGTTTTATGGATGAAAGCAAACATTGAGCGCATGGAGAAGTTAGGTTTTACCATGGGGAGGGAGATGGCGGTCGATTTGATCCTCCAATCCCTGCGCAGTGCATATGATCAATTCGTTATGAGTTATCATATGCATAGCATGGATAAACCATGATGGAGTTGCATGGCATGCTAAAAACTTCCGAGGCAAGCATGACCAAGAACAAGCCATCCACTTCTTCCACTCCCTTATTGGCTATCCGGGAGGGCCGCATCACGAAGAAGAAGAAAAAGGGCAACTCTTCCAAAGGGAAAGATAAGGGAAAGGTTGGTGACACCAAGCCCATCCCTACCTCCGACGGTAAGGGAAAAGGGAAAGCTCCCCAACCAAGACCCCAGAGGATGCCCAATGCTTCTTTTGCCGGGGCAAGGGCCATTACCGCCGAAGCTGCCCAAAGTACCTTGAGGGGCTCAATAAGCTCAATGCTATAAGCATATCGGGGCACGACTCTTCCGGTACATTCATGATAGAACTCTATCAAACTTCTACTTCTAAAGGATGGGTTTTAGATACCGGCTGTGGCACTCACATATGTAATATGGTGCAGGTTCTAAGGACAAGTAGAAGCTTGGAGCAGGGTGAGCTGGATCTTGTAATGGGAAATTGTCCCAGTGGATGCAAAGGGTGACTTGGAGCTTTCATTCAAGACCGCCTATTCTATTTTATTGAAAAATGTATGCTATTCGCCCAAAGTGGCTAGAAACATTATTTCTTTTCACGCTATGTATGACGACGGTTTTAACTTCAAATTTGTTGATGGTGTTATCATTTGCTTTAAAAATGATGTTTATTTTAAAGCATTACTGTGTCATGGCATATATGAGGCAAACACATACATTGAATCTACAGAATCTATCATGAACATTAATTCATGTTCCAAAAATGGTTTTGACAAGTTTTCTTTGTGGCATAGTCGTCCTGGACACATAAACAAGACTCACATCACCAAGCTCCAAGCGGATGGGATCTTCGAATCATTTGACTATGGGTCAAGTGATGTATGCGAATCATTCTTATTAGGCAAGATGACAAAAGCACCCTTCACGTGATCTAGTAAGAGGGGAAAGGATCTTTTAGATATCATCCATACGGATGTATGTGGACCTTTCAAGCATGTCACAAGGAATAACTCAAGATACTTCGTAACCTTTATAGATGATTATAGTAGGTATGGATATGTCTACCTTGTTAAACTCAAGCATGAAACCTTTGAGGTGTTCAAGACATTCCAAAACGAAGTTCAGAATCAATTTGGCAAAACAATAAAGATACTCCGGTCTGATAGAGGTGGAGAGTATCTTAGTACCGAGTTTACCGATCATCTTAAGAATTGTGGAATGATTTCACAATTAACACCTCCAAGGACCCCACAATTAAATGGGGTCGCTGAGAGGAGGAACCAGACTTTACTAGACATGGTAAGGTCTATGATGAGTCGAACAGAGGTACCTATTAGTTTATGGGGATATGCTCTAGAAACGGCGGTAAGAATCTTTAACCTCGTACCAACCAACAAAGTTGTAAAAACACCTTATGAAATGTGGCATGATAAGAAGCTGGCACTTTCATACCTACGAGTTTGGGGTTGTCAAGCCTAGGTGAGACGTAAGGCCGATGACTAACTTGAAGCTCGCTCGGAAAGGTGTTACTTTATCAGATATCCTTCCGCCGACGTTGGATATTTATTCTATAAACCTTCTGAGAACAAAGTATTTGTTGCTCGAAGGGCATTTTTCCTAGAAAGAGAAATGCTATCCAAACAAAGAGGGAATAAGGAAATTGACCTTGAGGAAGATCAAGGGTCAACTGATAAAGGACTTGAGGTTGGCACTAGCACTCAACCTAACATGGTTGAGACTGAGCAAGAGAATGCTGCAGTACCTGACATTATTTCATTGCCTACTCCGAGGCGTTCCAGTAGAACTCGTCATGAGCCAGAGAGATATGGATTTCACATATCTGAGGGCGGCGAGTTAGTGGTGGACTATGATGAGCCCACCAACTTCAAGGAAGCCATGGCAAGCCCTGAGTCTGCAAAATGGAGAAAAGCAATGGATAGTGAGATGCATTCCATGTCGGATAAGCAGGTTTGGGAACTGGTTGATCCTACGCCCAGGGTGAGACCTGTAATGTGTAAATGGGTCTTCAAGAAGAAGACCGGCATGAATGGAACCTTGGATACCTTCAAAGCCCAACTAGTGGCAAAGGGTTTCACTCAGACACCTGGCATAGACTGTGATTAAACCTTTTCCCCAGTGACGATGTTGAAGTCTGCCAGGATACTTCTAGCTATTGCTACATTTCATGATTATGAAATATGGCAAATGGATATTAAAACCGCCTTCCTTAACGGGAAGCTTTCCAAAGAGGTATATATGACGCAACCTGATGGTTTTGTACATCCAGAGTATCCAAACAAGAATCTATGCTTTGATGAGAAAATCAAGGAATTTAGATTTTCGAAAAGCAAAGATGAGCCATGTGTATATGTCAGGGCTAGTGGGAGCACTATAGTCTTCTTAGTCCTGTATGTAGATGATATTCTGCTCATTGGAAATCAGATCCCAAGCCTAAGGAGTGTTAAAGCTTGGCTAGGGAGTTGTATTTCAATGAAGGACCTAGGGAATGCGAGCTGTATTCTAGGGATTAAGATCTATAGAGATAGATCTAGAGGCTGCTCGTGCTTTCTCAAAGTGCGTACATAGATATGGTCATGAGACGCTTTAATATGAAGGAATCCATGAAAGGAAACATCCCTATGTTGCATGGCTTGACTTTGAGCAAAACTCAATGTCCTACCTCCTAAGAGGAGATAGAAGTAATGAAGCGAGTACCATATGTTTCGGCTGTGGGGTCGATCATGTACGCCATGTTATGCACTCGTCCTGATGTGTCATGTTGTTTAAGCATGACTAGTAGATATCAGGCGAATTCCGGGGAACCTCATTCGAGAGCCGTAAAGAACATTCTCAAATACCTCAGGCGTACGAAAGAGATGTTCTTAGTATATGGTGGGGAAGAAGAGCCGGGAGTAAAGGGTTACTCGGATGCTAGCTTCCAAACAGACAGGGATGACTGCAGATCACAATCGGGGTTTGTATTCTTGTTGAATGGTGGTGCTGTCAGCTGGAGGATCTCGAAGCAAGACACGGTGGCTAATTCGACTACCGAATCAGAGTACATTGCGGCAAGTGAAGCCACAATAGAGGCCTTGTGGATGAAGAAACTCATCCATGATCTAGGAGTGGTTCCAAGCATCACTGACCCTATTGAGATATTTTGTGACAATGAGGGTGCGGTGGCTTTGGCAAAGGAACCAAGAGCTCACAAGAGGACAAGACACATATTGCGCAAATACCACTTTATACGAGATGTAATTGAAAGTGGTGAAGTTGTCATCAGCAGAGTAGCATTGGATGGAAACCTGGCAGATCGATTCACTAAGCCGTTACCACAAGTAGCTCATGAATCTCACACTAGAGTAATAGGTGTAAGATTTGCTAGTGATTTGGCTTGACTTTTGTATTTAGTTCGTTTGATATGTAATTTTATTTTTGGAATGATAAAGACAGTATTGTAACTTATGCTTGTTTCCATATATAATAGAGATTATATATGCATGTGGTACGGTTACATTCATAAGACTTTACTGTGTTCCATCTTAGCATGTTTAATCACTTCCAGAAATATTATACTATATTTCAAACTTTCCACAGTCGGTCAATTTTATGGAAGAAAGATTGAATTAAGACTGAGATAAGCATATGACCTTGAACTCAAAATGATTTATTTAAGGTGCAATGCCTAACTGTGCTGGAAAAGAGTTTCAAGTGACTGGATGACCGACACCCAAGTATACTTCATGGATTATAGTCACGAGTAACATGGGATTATAATATCTTACATCCTTAGACTTGAGATGAATGAACCGCTATATCATACTTCTTCCTTGCTTTAGCCATTTTCAAAAGCATTTCGTGACTGGCTATGATAAAGGAAATGACTAGGTAAGCCAAGAAGTATGGTATATGGTTATACAGTCAAAGGAATTTGTTCCTCTGATATGAGAGATATCCCTGGGCCCCTAAATGATTGGGAGCTGACACCAAAACTATGCATGGCCATGCACAAGGAATATTGATTCAGAATAAGATATGTCCTTACATTTTGGTCACAACCAATCAAGATCGAGAAAGATAATCTTGAATGATCTGGAGATTGACATTCAATCCATGTCTCGTGTTCACACGGATATCGCGAACAAAATGATGTCTAAGATCACTTATCTATATGACCATTCTTTATCAATTGGTTTTGTTCTTGATAACGAAACTTATACTGACTTGGGGGAAATGATGCTTTGCTAGAGGCCGCTCATTGTCTGTGATTTAAAGACATGGCATCGTGTGCAAGTGGGAGTTTGTTAGAATATGCCCACTGATGCGTATACACCGTTTAAATCACTACCGATGATGAATGGGCATATTGGGTCATACACCGGGGTCAATCCTGACATCAACTAAAGAAAAGGGACCAAAAATGACAAAAGACAAAAGTTGACATCGCAGGCTGCGTTAGCGCCGCTAACCATAAGGTGTTACTGCCGCTAACACTTATGGGTTAGAGCCACTACGGCTTCATGTACTTTGTGTCAAATCACCTGATAGTCCGCAATAGCGACGCTAACTTTAAGGGGTTAGCGCCGCTACGACTACATGTGCTTTTTGTCAAATTACCTCAAGGCTTGACCAATGCATGGGAAGGCTATCATTGTTTTTGGGCGGCCTTGGGGAGATTAAGTGGTATCTGGAGATTAATAAAAAGGGCTCTATTGCTCTCTTGAGAAACTCTTAGCCATATACACCAACATACACTCATAAGTGCATCTTTTGACTTAGAGAGAGTATACATAAGTAAAGTTCCAGAAATTAGTTCCCTTGTTGCTGTTCTTGAGTGATATTCTGAAGAGAAAAATCATGAGAGCTTGCTAGCACTAGTGGTTTGGCCTGTTCCCGGGGTATACCTCAATAGAAGGATTGTACATTTGATTCAAGGAGCATTACCAATACCACACTTGAAGGTTTCTGGAGCTAAGGAGGCTGGAATAATTTCTAACCTGCCTTCTCATGTTGCATTTATTTTACATAGAGTTTGATCCATGTATGGGGTTTCATAGTTTGTGCTTTGTATGCTTGTACATTGGGCTTTATTTGTTGTAGATTGCTTCCGTTGCGTGCCCTGGTAAACCCTAACACAACCGTGGTAAAAAAACATGGTCGATACTGTTGGAGTATGCCCATTGGAACACGCATGCCATATCAGTACCGATAATGTTCGGGCCTATTGGGTCATACATCAAACTTCTACCCCGACAGCCCTAAGTGAAAACAGCCGGTTAAAATGGTTAAATTCAAGTTGACCTAGGCTTCACGACCGTGAAGGATGCTCCACGGGTCGTGAAGCACGCTGTCCCCATGATTTCCTACATAGGCTATATGGCCCGTGGACCAGAGTGGCTTCACGGCCCTATCGTGAAGGATAAATGTGCCACGAGTACCTCCACGAATTCCAGAACACGGCACGGGAAGTGAAGCTTTTAAGCTTCACAAGCCGTGAGTGGCCGTGAGGGGTCGTGAAGCTCGGAAAACTAAGTGGAACTCAATTCTCATTGGCTTTGGCTTTTTGGTCCAATTAGAATTGATCTCTTGGCCGGCTACAACATACCAAGTGACGGGTTTGAGGTTTATTTAAGCTTCTAACTTGAGAGCCCTTGGAACCTTTTGTCACTTAAACTTACATACACATATTGCACTAAACAAGAGTGTTGTGAGTGTTCTAGTGTGTGTTTCCAGAAAGTACAAGGGCATCATAAGATCATCAAGACCATAGGTGTTGTTGGTGATTGACTTGCTAGCACAAGGGTAGAGGTTTTGTAGGTGTATCACTTCGGTAGGTTCTTAGAGGCATTTTCTTCAAGACAAAGTTCATCCCGATTTATTCTACCTTCATTTCAGTAGCTAGGAGCTAAGGAGGAAGGTATAAATCTCTTTATCCCTTTTATTTGTTCTTTTGGTTGCATGCATGTGTTTCATGTTTATACCAGTCATGGAGTTCTTGTAAAATCTTTGAGAAAATGTTTTTGAATTTGCTTCCGTTGTGTTTTGTATTTTCTTGTCCTACAGTGGTATCAGAGCCACCTTGATGCAATGCATGCACCTAGATGGCCTGAAAATTCGATTTTTGCAAAACTGGACATTATGTCCAGAAGGCCTTCACGGGCCGTGAAGGTTTGCTTCAGGGGTCGTGAAGCATACACGACCTCAATCGTGGGGTAGGGGTCGTAGGGTTTTTTCTGTTGTGTCACGGGTCGTGGGACTTACTGTCTTCACGGGGTGTGGGAGGCCGTGAAGGGCAGGAGGTCGTGAAGAGCCCGTGAACAGTGACTTTTTACCCGCTTTTAAAGAAAATTATGGAAATCGAATTTTGGCAATTTTCTGGGTTTTCCCAGAATTTTAAATAAGTCTTTTTGACTATTTGGAAAGCCCCATAATATCCTAACTCACATATTTATATGTATCGGGCGGTTTTGGCATGATAACGCGCACGTGCATATACTTATGTTGTGTATGTATGAATATGGTTTTTCAAAGTGTTTGGAACTCCTAATGCATACGTACAAGATTTTTTCACTCGTGCCTTGAGTGTTTTAGGTGGTTTAGGAACAAATCTAGTTTAGATATTTTTACTCGGGTTGGTGTGGCACACCGTGTTTGTTTTTGTGGTTGTTTTGTGGTCGTATGTAAATCCGGTAACATTGCGCCTTTTGACCTATATGATTTGTTTCGGTTGTATGTAATTAATTTATTCATTCATTTGGTGGTTTGTACCACATATGGTTTGTAATAATTAATTATTTCATTCGGTTTTTATTATTTAACGGCTTGCATGCCGATTTTCTATTCTTTGTAATTGTTAGTATTAGCTTAGAATAGATATCGTGGCATGCATGCCATTTCCTTTAAAATTTGTATATTGTAAAAGGAGAATAGAAGATAACCAAAGAGAACCATGGAGGAGGTGTCTTGGCTCAAACTTTGATCCGGAGATCGGTGAGAGACGCGATGGATCAAGTGGGAGGAGCACACATCAAGTCATTCGGATTTGTCCTTAGATGACTTAGTCTTCCCCGTTGGCTCACGAGCAACACGCATAGGATTGGCTCGTTAGTGGATATTATTATATACATGCGTGGTTGTTTATTTATTTTGTATTTTCTTGCATGGTTGTTTAGGATCTTCGCATGCTAGAAAATTTTTCAAAATAATAAAACCAAGAGTTTTGAATTGGTTAACCACCTCGTGCGCCACATAGACAATAATTGGTTAAAAATCGTTTTTTTACCGGAAAAACAAAAACCCGTTTTTCAAAAGTAAATCACACGCCACCCGTAAGATGACAGCACCCGAATCTAGTGAAACAAGATCGGTCGTCGAGCTCTAGCCGAGGTCGGTTTTGCGTAAATGTGTGGAAGGTGCGTGTGGAAACTCGCAAGGTCGGTTATCGAGCACTAGCCGAGCCAGCCATTGGGAAAGAGTACCACCATGTATCTTGACGGTTGATTTAAAATTCCAAGACTTAAAACGCCTTGGTAGTTGTCGTGCCCATACCGAGCTACCAAACTGGATTAATGAGGAATGGTGTGGAGGGATCAAATATGCCAAATGGTGCTATGAGTACATAGGATCCCGCAAGTGTCTAAGAGTTTCGATCTCGGATTGCAATAGGTAAATTGTTTACCTGCCTAAGTAGCTCCATGAAGTGATTCACGGCAAACCCGTCATGGATTGAGGCACTTTGAGGTTATTAGCCCTTGTTAATATATATTGTTTCATAAACAAGTGGATAATTATTTAACAAGCATTTAATACATCAAACTAACCAAATTCGTACATTGCTTGTAGATGGCATCTACTAGCAACACCAACATGTCACTCCGTCCATTTTTGGAGAAGAAGAGGCTCACTGGGCCAAACATTATAGATTGGCATAGGCCTTTGAGAATCGTCCTACGTCATGAAATTAAGCTGGAGGACCTTCAGTCGCCTCTTTCGTATAAGAAACGCCTCAAGGACACAAACAACTTGACTTGCCTAATGCTTACGACCATGAGTCCCGAATTGCAAAGGCAATTCGAGAAAGTCTATGCGTATGAGATGATATCTCAGCTGAAGGACATGTTCCAACAGCGGGCACGACAAAAACTCTATGAGTGCGTCAAGGTCTTCATCGGTTGTCGGATGCAGGAGGGCGACAACGTGAGCTCCCACGTCCTTAAGATGAAAGGGTACGTGGATCAACTTGAGAAGTTGGGCTTTCCAATGTGTAAAAAGTTGGCGGTTGATATCTGAAGGAGTTCAAGTACATCACAGAAACGCAACGGAAGCAAAGATTCACATCAAAAATTTCTTGAACTCCATAGAATGGTATAAACTTGATACAACTTGCATCCAACTGTAGAGAAGATTGTTTTCGGATGGGATGAACTAAACTTGAAGAAAATGCCTCCATGCACTTCCACCGAAGTTATACACCAATGGAACTTCTACCTTGTGCTAGCAATGCAAGTCACCAACAATCACCTCTTGACATGATGCACTTGCTTCAGCCCTTGACTTCTGGAACCACTCACAAATCCTCACAAGAACTCTTCTTTGAAGCTTGAGTGTGTATGTATGTGAAAGAGACAAAAAAGGTTCCATGGCTACAAAGGCATAAGCCTTATATAAGCCAAAAATCCGATCTGTTCTCTTCTCTAGCCGGACAAGGAGTTGACTCCCATTGGACCACCATCAACAAGCCAATGAGATTCAAGTGCCACTTAGTTTTCCAAGCTTCACGACCTCTCACGGGCTCTTACGGCCCGTGAAGCTTAAAAGCTTCACGGCCCGTTCTGTGTTTTTACAAGTCGTAGAGGTATCCGTGGCGCATTTATCCTTCACGATCCCTTCACGGTCCGTGAAGGACCGTGAAACAACTCTGGTCCACGAGCCATAATGCTCGTGTAAGGACTCGTGGGGACACCTTGCTTCAAGACCCGTGGAGCATCCTCCATGGTCGTGAAGCCTAGGTCAACTGGAATTTGACCATTTTGACCGGCTGTTTTCACTTAGGGCTATTTGGGTAGAAGTTAGGTGTATGACCCAATAGGCCCGTACATCATCGGTAGTGATACGGCATACATGTGTCAGTGGGCATACTCCAACAGACTCCCACTTGCACATGACGCACCGTATCCATATGTACCACAGACAGAGAGCGGCCTCTAGCAAGACATCTCTGCCCCCAAGTCAGTACAGGGTATGTCATCCCTGACAAGTACCAAATCACAACCAAAAGGTTTGATATGGTCCTATAGATAAGTGATCAATAATCCCTTTGTTCACGATATCCATGTGAAGGCGAGACATGGTACTAAGTCATTCTCAGTCCTTCACGATTGTGTTTCTCGATCGAGATTGGTGGTAACCAAAATATACAAGTTGCAATCGATTACTCAAATCATTGCACACTCGAGCACGGCCATGCATTTTGGTGTCAGCGCCTAATCATCGAGGGGCCCAGGGATATCTCTCTAAACAGAAGAACAAACTCCTTTGACTACTTTGCCCACCACAGTGATCATACTTTGCCCAACTGCTCCCTTTATAACAGCCAGTTACGGACTGCGTTTGAAGTAGAACAAAGCAAACCAAAGTGATGCAAACACATGCATCTCCAGTCTGAGGATGAAATGATATTATCATCCAGATCCACTCTTGACTAGTACCACAAAGTGGAGTCAGGTGTGGGTCGTCCAGTCACTTGAAACCCCTTTCAAGTACAGGCAAAGTATTGCGTCCCGGTGTCCCAATCACCATTAGACTCATGACCAATCACTTCCCTCAGTCTTCTTTCAGACTTCCTTCCCATGAAGAATGACTGACTGTCATCATTTAGAATGTAAAACATTCAGGGAAGAATAAAACATGCTAAGTTGGAACACAGTAAAGATTTAAAGTAATATCCACAACTTGCGCATTATCAAAGCACCATTTAATAATCGATAAGTACAATAAATACAATACTGCTCAATGTTCCCAAAAGGTAAATACATCAACTACAATAACCAAACAATACAAGATACAAACTCAAACCAAATCGCTAGCAAGTCTAATACCAATAGCACGGGTGTGGACATCGTGTTTCGCTTGCGATAACGGTTTAGTGAACGGATCTGCCACGTTGCTATCCGTGTGTACTTTGCTGATTACAATGTCTCCATTCTCGACCACGTCCCGTATATAATGATATTTCCACGGAATATGCCTCGTGCGTCGGTGAGATCTCGGTTCCTTTGCCAATACTACCGCACCCTCGTTGTCACAGAAAATCTCAACAGGGTCGGATATGCTAGGAACCACTCCTAGATCAAGGATGAATCTCCTCATCCATACACCCTCCTTTGCAGCTTCACTTGCCGCAATATACTCAGACTCGGTCGTGGAATCAGCCATCGTGTCTTGTTTGGAGCTTCTCCAAGAGATAGCACCACAGTTTAGCAGAAACACGAATCCCGATTGAGATCGGCAGTCATCCCTGTCGGTTTGGAAGCTGGCATTTGAGTAACCAGTTACCCTCAGCTCTTCTTCCCCGCCATATACTAAGAACATATCCTTAGTTCTCCGAAGATACTTAAGAATGTTCTTCACCGCTGTCCAACATGCCTCACCATGGTTGGTTTGATATCTACTTGTCATGCTTAATGCACATGAGACATCAGGCCTAGTACACAGCATGGCGTACATGATCGAGCCTATTACTGAAGCATAAGGTACTCGCCTCATTACATCCCGTTCCTCAGGGGAACTCGGGCATTGAGTCTTACTCAAGACCAAACTATGTGACATAGGTATGAACCCCTTCTTGGAGTCCTCCATCCTAAACCTCTTTAGGACCTTGTCAATATATGTACTTTGGCTCAAGCCTGTCAACCTGCGGGATCTATCTCAATAGATTTTAATCCCAAGAATATAAGCTGCATCTCCCAGATTCTTCATTGAGAAACAACTCCCTAGCCAGGCTTTTACACCTTGCAAAGTTGGGACGTCATTCCCAATTAGCAGAATATCATCTACATATAGGACCAGGAATACAACTATGCTCCCACTAGCCCTGATGTATACGCATGGCTCATCCTTGCTTTTAGAGAAGCCAAACTCTTTGACCTTGTCATCAAAGCACAGGTTCCAGCTCCGAGAGGCTTGCTTAAGCCCATAAATGGACTTCTTAAGCTTGCAGACTTTATCCGGGAACTCGGGATGTACAAAACCTTCAGGCTATGTCATATGCACGTCCTCTGACAGTGTTCCATTAAGGAACGCGGTTTTCACGTCCATCTGCCATATTTCATAATCATGAAATGCAGCAATGACCATGAGTATCAGGATATTCTTCAACATAGCCACCGGAGAAAAGGTTTCCTCATAGTCTACACCATGAGTTTGCGTGAAACCCTTAGCTACCAGTCGGGCTTTGAAGGTGTCTACCTCGCCATCTACGCCGATATTTTTTTTGAAAACCCATTTGCACCCGACGGGCTTACACCCCGGTACCGGATCTACCAAGTCCCAAACCTGGTTATCGGCCATAGATTTAATCTCGGATTCCATTGCCTCTTTCCACTTGGCAGACTCAAGGCCCACCACAACGTCCTGGTATTTAGTAGGTTTATCAGAAACAACTACCATGTCGGTGCCCTCAGATATGTTAAAACCATATATCTCTGGCTCATGCCGACTTCTACCAGATCTTCTTAGAGGTAACGGATCTACATCATTATCTCCAGCATCATCATGCTGAGACTCAACCGTTGCCCGTTATGAGCTAGTTCCAACATCAGATTCTACATTGGCAGGCTCTCGAATTTCTTCTAGATCAACATTGCTCCCACTAGCCTTCTTGGATACCAGCTCCCTTTCTAGGAAGACCGCTCTTCGAGCAACAAATACCATGTTCTCCGAAGGTTTGTAAAACAAATATCCAATAGAACTAGCAGGATAACCAATGAAGATACACCTTTCGGCCCTGGGCTCCAACTCGTCCTCCACCTCACGTCTCACGTAGGCAACACATCCCCAAACCTTTAAATATGAAATGGATGGAACCTTTCCATGCCACATTTCATACGGTGTTCTCTTAACCTTCTTTGTTGGTACGAGGTTAAGGATCCTACCAGCCGTCTCGATAGCATAACCCCAAAATGTAATGGGAACTTCCGTGTGACACATCATAGACCGAACCATATCTAACAATGTTCGGTTCCTCCTCTCAGCAACACCATTTAATTGAGGCGTTCTAGGAGGTGTTAATTGCGAGACAATCCCACAATCTCTAAGATGGTCTCGGAATTCGGAACTAAGATACTATCCACCTCTATCAGATCTAAGCATCTTAATCCTTTTCCCAAGTCGATTTTCTACTTCGTTTTGATAATTCCTAACCACCTCAAAGGTTTCGTACTTTTGTCTCACCAAGTAGACATACCCATATCGACTATAATCATCAATAAAGGTAACGAAGTAGCGGGAGTGATCTCTAGTGGCATGCTTGAACGGACCACATACATCAGTGTGAACGATATCCAACAAGTCTTTCGCCCTCTCACATTCACCGGTGAAGGGTGCTTTGGTCATCTTGCCCAATAAACAGTGGTCAAATGATTCCAAGATCCCATCCGCTTGGAGCTTGGCGATGCGTTTCTTGTTTATGTGGCCTAACCGACCATCCCAAAGAGACAATTTATCCAAAACATTTTTGAATCCCGAATCAACATTCATGATTGATCTATTGTTTCTCCAGCTTACGCTTGATTCATATATGCCATGACATGGAGATGCTTTGAATTAAAAGGAACCATTCTTATAACACAAAATAGAACCATTTTTAAATTCAAAATCAAATCCATCGTCGTACAATGCATATAGAGAAATAATGTTTCTTGCCATGGAGGGCGAATAACAAACATTAGATAAAACAATAGATAAGCCGGTTGGAAAGGCGAGCTCCACACTTCATATATTCTCAACCGGGACAACCGCCTTTTTTCCCATGATGAGATCCAGCTCTCCACTTACCAGCTCCCTACTTCTTGTTAGTACCTGCACATTATTACAATTGTGAGTACCACACCCACTGTAAAAAACCCAAGCGTTAGAAGTAGAAGTGTTATGGAGTTCAATCATATACATACCGGAGGCAGCGGAACCTTTAGATCTCAATCTCTTCAGCTCCTCCGTGTACTTGGGGCAACTACACCGGTAGTGACCCTTTTCCCCGCAGAAGAAGCAGGTTGCCTCTTCCGGTGAGGTGGCACCGGCAGCCACTTGTTTCCCCTTCGCCTCCGGGGTTGGGTTAGTCTTTGGTGTTGCCACCTTGGCCTTCCCCTTACCCTTACCCTTGGAGGACGAAGCGGGTTGCTTCCGCTTCTTGCCACCCTCATTGATCGTAAGGACGGCGGTGGAGGATGATGGCTTCGTCTTGGCCATGTTATACTCGACGGTCTTCAACATGCCATGAAGCTACATTATGCTCTTATCCATATTATGCATATGGAAATTCACAATGAAGGGCCCATAGGATGGAGGCAAGGATTGGAGGATTATTTCAACCGCTAACTCCTTCAACATTGGGAACCCCAATTCTCCAATTAATCCACATAGCCCTTCATACGAAGAACATGTGAACTCACGTTGCCGCCCTCCTGCATCCGGAAACCAACGAAGGCTTTGACGCATTCATACAGCTCCTACCTTGCTTGCATCTGGAACATGTCCTTCAGCTGAGTAATGATCTCATACGCACTCACAGTCTCGAATTGTCGTTGCAACTGGGGACTCATGGTCGTAAGCATTAGGCAGGTTACGTCATTAGTGTCCCTGACGCGCTTTTCATACGCGTCTCGGACAGCCCTCGTTGCATTGGTAGCAGGGGGATCAGGAAGAGGAGACTCCAAGACCTCTATCTTCATTTCGTGGCGTAGGACAATTCTCAATGTCCTAAACCAGCCCAAACTTCGTATTTTGGTTAGTTTGACGTATTATAATCCTTGTTAAATAATTACCTGTTAGAATATGCCGGATAATATATGTACACCTTAGAGCACTGCCGATGATGTATGGGACTATAAGGGTCACAAACCGGGGTCTAACATGACAGCAAATAAGGTTGAGGGACCAAAGATGGAAAAAGTGGAAGTTAGCATTGCAGGCCACGATAGCGCCGCTTACTTAACGAGTTAGCGCCGCTAACTGTTAACGGTTAGCGCCGATACGGTTGCATGTTCTTTATGTCATATCGAAGTCAGGCCGCGTTAGCGCCGCTACGGGCTAAGGTTTAGCGCCGCTAACGTATGGTTAGCACCGCTAACCCTGCATGGGCTTTATGTCTAAGTCACCTCCACTTGTAGCCAATAAAAGAAAGTATCTAGAACCGACTTGGCTGGTTAATGGGGATATAGAGGGTAGGTTTTGAGTCTATAAAAGACTTAAGAGCTGGACTTTATTTCCTTCTTGGTCAATTCTCTCTAAAAGGCATATCTAGTTCTCTCTCTCTCACTTTGATACTAGGTTGAGTGATGTAGTGAGGTTCATCTCGGGTTCAATAGAAGTTTTGCTGTTCTTAGGTGATATTTCCAGTGGAAGATATCATCAAAGGGTGCTAGCACATGGTGTTAGACTTGTACACGGTTTGAGTTTTCGAGAAAGAGGCCAAGAGAGGAGAAGAAGGAGTTCCTTGCTTCAACATCCATCATCAGCCACCAACAAGGAGTTTACTGGAGCTTAGGAGCACGGTATAACACTCTGACCTTGTTCTTTTGTTGCTATTTTGTACATAGAGTAGATCCACACTTGGGACTTCATTGTTTTGAACACTTGTATGCATGATTCTTGTTGTTCTCGCTTCCGTTGCGTGTTCTTGAAATCCCAACAGTGGTATCATAGCCACCTCTATGTTAGAATAGCACTTGGTGGCTTGAAAAACCCGAATTCAAAATGTTTGTATTCTGCCGTTAGGGTTAGTGGCTCTACGCTAAGGTTAGCGGCGGTAAGTCTCACGCGTTAGCGGCGCTAACGTTACTGGAAATAGTTTTTCGAAATTTTTGAATAAAACAGTGTTGGTCTCGGGATTTTTGGCACTTATACCTTCTGGAATTTTGTTCAAAAGGTGTTTTTCATGTTGTTCCAGTAGTGGCATGATATGTTTGGTTGTATGTGTTAACATGAGTTGGTAATCTTGCCTTGGCCCATTTGGTTGATTTGTGTTGTGCATGTAATTTGGTGGTTTTAATCCACATATGATGGCTGTAAATTTATTAAATTCAGTTTGATTGTAATAATTTGTGGCTTACATGCCATTTCATTCTTCCATGTACAAGTATTAGATAAATAGGAAAATTATGTGGCTTGTATGCCATTTATTTTCTATTGTATTGTAATTTGTATGATGGAGGAATGAAGACACAAGAAGGAGGCAAAACAAGATGGAGTTTGATGCCCTTAGAAGCCAATGAAGTCCATAGAGATGGTGGTTCTAGTGGGAGCTTGCATCAAGATTGTTTTGTCCCTTAGTTTGACCGAGTTCTTCCCGTTTTGGCTCACGGGAGGAACGCATAGGTTTATTGGCAAGGATTACCGACTATGTTGTATATTGCGTGTGATGTGATTTTATTATTCTATGCATGGATGTGTAGGTTTCGCATGCTAGAAATTTTTTTTTTGATAAAATTTATAAAATCACAAGAGTTTTGATAAAATTGGTTTCCTCTCGCGCGCGATCACATAGATTGATTAACCCACCTAGTGAAAATAGGATTTGTCACTAACAAGTTAATCAACACCAAACCGGAAACAAAAGCCCGTTTTTCCACAAAATGTAAATCATGCACCATCCGTAAGTCGATACCACCCAAATCTAGTCTTATGAGATTTGGTTGTCGAGCATAGCACGATCCAATTCTCATGAAACTGTGTGAAAGGTGAGTGTGGCAAAATTCACAATTTTGGTTGTCGAGCTTAGCACGAGCCAACTTTGGTGAATTTGTTACCGTATGTCTTGACGGACGATTTGCAATTTTAGGTTTGAAATCTTGGTTAATTGTCGAGCTTAGCACGAGTTAACCAAAATTTCAAGACTTAAAATTGGTGCATGAAGGGATCAAACATGCCAAACGACCATTGGATGTCGTAGGATCCCGCATGTGCTAAGGATTGCAATGGAGATTGCGAATTGGCAAAATGGTTGCCGACCTAAATAGTTTTATCATGTGATCCGCGGTAACCCGTCACATGGTAGGATGAAATACGGTTCTTAGCCTTGTTAATTTAATTCTATATGGGTAAATTATTTAACAAGATAAAATATCAAACTAAATAATATCTACTTTGCAATATTTTAGATGGCATCAACAAGCGCAACTAACACCACCACCAACGTTTCTCTTCGGGTTTTCCTTGAAAAGGAGAAACTCGACGGTAGCAATTTCATTGACTGGCATAGACAACTGACGTTGGTCTTGCGGTATGAAGGAAAATTGCATACCATAGAGGAACCCCTCCCCGAGGCACCTCCTGCAAATGCAACAAGGGCCGTCCGTGAGGCATATGAAAAATGCCTCAAGGAGACTAAGGAAATCACGTGCCTTATGTTGAGCATGATGAACCAAGATTTGCAAAAGCAAATGGATCATCTTAGTGCATACGACCTGCTCGTGCAGCTAAAGGATATGTTCCAGCAGCAGGCGAGGCAGGAAAGGTACGAGTGCCTCAAGACAACCCTTGCTTCCAAGATGCAAGAGGGTGGGAACGTGAGCGCGCATGTGTTGCGGATGAAAGCAAACATCGAGCGCATGGAGAAATTGGGTTTTACCATAGGGAGGGAGATGGCGGTTGATTTAATCCTCCAATCCCTGCCTGGTGCATACGATCAATTCGTCATGAGTTATCATATGCACAACATGGATAAGACCTTGATGGAACTTCATGGTTTGTTGAAGACCGTTGAGTCTAGCATGACTAAGAACAAGCCATCCTACTCCACTTCTCAAGTTCTCGCCATCCGGGAAGGCCGCATCACGAAAAAGAAGGCCGCCCCTTCCAATAAGAGGAAGGGTAAGGGAAAGGTTGGTGTGGCCAAGCCTAACCCGGCTTCCGAGGGCAAGGGCAAGGGGAAAATTCCCCAAGCCAAGGCTCCGGATGATGAGGAGTGCTTTTTCTGTGGGGGCAAGGGCCATTACCGTCGTAGTTGCCCAAAGTACCTGGTGGGACTCAACAAGCTCAAAGCTATGAGCATTTCGGGTCCGGATACGTCAGATACGTTCATGATAGAACTACACCATACTTCTACTTCTAAAGGTTGGGTTTTAGATACTGGTTGTGGCACTCACATATGTAATATGGTGCAGGTGCTAAGGAAAAGTAGGAGCTTGGAGTGGGAGAATTGGATCTTGTAATGGGAAACTCGGAGGTTGTCCCAGTGGAAGCTAAAGGAGACTTGAAGCTTTCATTCAAGACCGGTTTTTCTATTTTGTTAAAGGATGTATGCTATTCGCCCAATGTGGCTAGAAACATTACTTCTTTTCACAAATTGTATGACGATGGTTTTGATTTTAAATTTATAAGTGGTACAATCATTTGCTTTAAAAATGAAGTTGTGTATTTTAATGCTTTACCATGTCATGGCATATATGAGGCAAATGCATACATTTAATCAAGACAATCTATCATGAATATTGATTCTGACTCCAAAAATGGTTTGGATAAATGTTCTATGTGGCATAGCCGTCTTGGCCATATAAACAAGACTCGTATCACCAAGCTCTAAGCGGATGGGATCTTGGAATCATTTGATCAAGGATCAAATGAAGTATGCGAATCTTGCTTATTGGGCAAAATGACAAAGGCACCCTTCACGGGAACAAGTGAGAGGGGAAAGGACCTTCTAGACATAATCCATACGGATGTATTTGGACCTTTCAAGCATGTCACGAGAAATAATTCAAGATACTTCGTAACCTTTATAGATGATTATAGTAGGTAAGGGTATGTCTATCTTGTTAAACACAAGAATGAAACCTTTGAGGTGTTCAGACATTCCAAAACGAAGTTCAGAAACAGTTGGGCAAGACTATAAAGATACTCCGGTCTGATAGAGGTGGAGAGTATCTTAGTACCGATTTCGTCGATCATCTTAAGAATTGTGGAATTATTTCACAATTAATACCTCCGAGGAGTCCACAATTAAATGGGGTCGCTGAGAGGAGGAACCGGACTTTGCTTGATATGGTAAGGTCTATGATGAGTCGAGCGGAGGTATCTATTAGTTTATGAGGATATGCCTTAGAAACTGCGGTAAGAATCCTTAACCTCGCACCAACCAAGAAATTTGTTAAAACACCTTATGAAATGTAGCATGGTAAGAAGCCGACACTTTCACACCTACGAGTTTGGGGTTGTCAAGCTTACGTGAGACGTGAGGCCGAAGACAAACTTGAACATCGTTCAGAGAGGTGTTATTTTATCGGATATCCTCCTAACGGTGTTGGATATTTATTTTATAAACTTCAGAGAACAAGATATTTGTTGCTCGAAGGGTATTCTTCCTTGTAAGGGAGTTGCTATCCAAACATGGTAGTAAGGAAGTTGACCTTGAGGAAGATCAAGGGTCGGCCGATAAAGGACTTGAGGTTGGCACTAGCCAAAATACCGAGCAAGATAAAGATGCGGTACCTGACACTCTAGCAACGTCTACTCCTAGGCATTCCAATAGGACTCGTTTTGAGTTAGAGAGATATGGGTTTCTCATATATGAGGGCAATGAGTTATTGGTGGATCATGATGATCCCACCAGCTACAAGGAAGCCATGGCAGGTCCTGACTCTGCTTAGTGGAGAAAGGTGATGGAGAGCGAGATGCAATCTATGTTGGATAACCAGGTTTGGGAACTGGTTGATCCTACACCAGGGATAAAACCCGTTGGGTGTAAATGTGTTTTTAAGAAGAAACCCGGCATAGATGGAACCTTAGATATCTTCAAAGCTTGACTGGTGGCAAAGGGTTTCACTCAGACTCAAGGGATTGATTATGATGAAACTTTCTCCCCAGTGGCCATGTTAAAGTCAATACGGATACTACTTGCCATAGTTGCATTTCATGATTATGAAATTTGGCAAATGGATGTAAAGACCGCCTTCCTTAACGGGAAGCTTAATGAAGAGGTGTATATGAGACAGCTTGACGGTTTTGAACATCCAAAGTATCCAAACAAGGTTTGTAAGCTTAAGAAGTCCATTTATGGACTTAAGCAAGCATCTCGAAGCTAGAATCTTTGCTTTGATGATAAAATCAAAGAGTTTGGATTTTCAAAGAGTAAAGATGAACCTTGCGTATATGTCAGGGCTAGTGGGAGCACAATAGTCTTCTTGGTTCTATATGTAGATGATATTCCACTTATTGGAAATTATATTACAAGCCTAAGGAGTGTCAAAGCTTGGCTAGGGAATTGTTTTTCAATGAAGACCTAGGCGATGCGAGCTGTATTCTGGGAATAAAGATCTATAGAGATAGATCTAGAAGGCTGTTAGGGCTTTCTCAAAGTGCATACATAGAAAAGGTCGTGAGACGCTTTAAAATGGAGGAATCCAAGAAAGGAAACCTCCCTATGTTGCATGGTTTGACTTTGAGTAAAACTCAATGTCCTACCTCCAAGGAGGAGATAGAAGTAATGAAGAGATTACCATATGCTTCGGCTGTGGGATCGATCTTGTACGCCATGTTATGCACTCGTCCTGATGTGTCATGTGCTTTAAGCATGACTAGTAGATATCAGACGAACCCAGGAGAGCCTCACTGGAGGGCAGTGAAGAACATTCTTAAGTACTTGAGACGTACAAAAGAGATGTTCTTAGTATATGGTGGGGAAAAAGAGCTGAGAGTAAAGGGTTACTCGGATGCTAGCTTCCAAAATGACTGGGATGACTGCCGATCTCAATCGGGGTTTGTGTTCCTGTTAAATGGTGGTGCTGTCAGCTGGAGGAGCTCAAAACAAAACACGGTGGCTGATTCGACTACCGAATCGGAGTACATTGCGGCAAGTGAAGCTGCAAAGGAAGCCGTGTGGATGAAGAAATTCATCCTAGATCTACAAGTGGTTCCAAGCATTGCTGACCCTATTGAGATCTTTTGTGACAATGAGGGTGCGGTGGCTTTGGCAAAAGAACCAAGAGCTCACAAGAGGACAAGGCATATTTCGCGCAAATATCACTTTATACGGGACGTTATTGAAAGTGGTGAAGTCATCATTAGCATAGTAGCATCGAATGGAAAATTGGCAGATCCATTCACTAAGCCGTTACCACAAGCAGCTCATGAATCTCACACTAGAGGGATAGGTGTAAGATTAGCTAGCGATTTGGCTTGAGTTGTATATATTAGTTTATTTGATATGTATTAATTTATTTAGGGAACGATACAAACAGTATTTTAATCTATGCTTGGTTCGATATGCGAGTGATTCGGTTACATTCATAAGACTTTACTGTGTTCCATCTTAGCATGTTTAACCACTTCCCATAATGTTTATACATTCTAAAATTCCACAGTCAGTCATTCTTCAAGGGAAGGAAGTTTGAAATAAGGCTGAGGTTAGGTGTTGGTTATGCATTAATCAAGGATTGAATGCATGAAACGCAACAGTAACCTGTGCTTGAAAGGAGTTTCAAGTGACTGGAAGACCCACACCCAAGTATACTTCATGGAATATAGTCACAAGTAACTTGAGATGATTAAATCTTACATCCTCAGACCCGAGATGTATGAATTGCTATATCATAGTTCTTACTTGCTTTTGCCATTTTCAAAAGAAGTTTGTAACTGGCTGTGATAAAGGGAATGACTAGGTAAGTCAAGATTTATGGTATGGGATTAGCAGTCGAAGGGATTTGTTCCTCGTGTATGAGAGATATCCCTGGGCCCCTCGATGATTGGGAGCTGACGCCAAAATATTGCATGGCCATGCACAAGGAATATTGATTGAGAATGAGATATGTCCTTACCTTTTGGTCACCACCAATGAAGATCGAGAAACATAATCGTGAACGATCTGGAGATTGACATTTACTAATCCATGTCTCGTGTTCACAAGGATATCGCGAACAAAACGATGTCTAAGATCACTTATCTAGAACCACTACTTTTAGGATGATGGTTTTCTGCAGGTATTCAGAACCCATACAGACTTGAGGGCATTGATGATTTGTTAGAGGCCGCTCTTTGTCTGTGCTTGGCAGGGTACAATATATTATGTGCAAGTGGTAGTTTGTTAGAATTTGCCCGATAATATATGTACGCCTTAGAGCACTGCCGATGATGTATGGGCCTATAAGGGTGACAAACTAGGGTCTAACATGACAGCAAATAAGGTTGAGGGACCAAAGATGGCAAAAGTGGAAGTTAGCAATGCAGGCCACGATAGCGCCGCTAACTTAACGAGTTAGCGCCGCTAACTGTTAAAGGTTAGCGCCGCTACGGTTGCATGTGCTTTATGTCATATCGAAGTCAGGCCGTGTTAGCGCCGCTACGGGCTAAGGTTTAGCGCCGCTAACCCTGCATGGGCTTTATGTCTAAGTCACCTCCACTTGTAGCCAATAAAAGAAAGTATCTAGAACCGACTTGGCCGGTTAATGGGGATATCGAGGGTCGGTTTTGAGTCTATAAAAGACTTAAGAGCTGGACTTTATTTCCTTCTTGGTCAATTCTCTATAAAAGGCATATCTAGTTCTCTCTCTCTCTCACTTTGATACTAGGTTGAGTGATCTAGTAAGGTACATCTCGGGTTCAAAAGATGTTTTGTTGTTCTTAGGTGATATTTCCAGTGGAAGATATCATCAAAGGGTGCTAGCACACGTTGTTAGACTTGTACCCGGTTTGAGATTTCGAGAAAGAGGCCAAGAGAGGAGAAGAAGAAGTTCCTTGCTTCAACATCCATCATCAGCCACCAACAAGGAGTTTACTGGAGCTTAGGAGCACGGTATAACACTTTGACCTTCTTCTTTTGTTGCTATTTTGTACATAGAGTAGATCCACACTTGGGATTTCATTGTTTTGAACACTTGTATACATGATTCTTGCCGCAGATCACTTCATGGAGCTACTTAGGCCGGTAAATATTTTACAGATTGCAATCCGCGATCGCAACTCTTAGACACTTGCGGGATCCTAGTTATTCATAGCACCCATTTGGCATGTTTGATCCCTCCACACCATTCCTCATTAATCCTCCATGGTAGCTCGGTATGGGCACGACAACTACCAAGGCGTTTTAAGTCTTGGAATTGTAAATCGAACATTAAGAAACACGGTGGTACTCTAGCCCAATGGCCGGCTCGGCTAAGCTCGACAACCGACCTTGCGAGTTGCCACACGCACCTTACACACAGTTACACAAAACCGATCTCGGCTAAGCTCGATGACCGATCTCGTTTCACTAGATTTGTGTGGTGTCATCTTATGGTTGGCGTGTGATTTACTTTTGAGAAAAACGGGATTTTGATTTCTCCGGTTAAAACAAATTTTAACCAATTCTTGTTGTGGCGCGCGAGGTTTGTAACCAATTCAAAACTCTTGGTTTTAATTTATTTTGAAAAATTTCAAGTTTGTGAAAAACTAAACAACCAAGCAAGAAAAACAAAATAAATAAATAACCACGCATGTAAACATATCCGGTAACGAGCCAACCCTATGCGTCTTGCCAACGGACAAGACTAAGTCATCTAACGACTAATTCCGAATGACTTGATGCGTGCTCCTCCCACTTGATCCATTGCGTCTCCTTCTGACCTCCGGATCCAAGATTGAGCAAAGACACCTCCTCCCGGTTCTTCTTTGGTTGTATTCGGTTCTCCTTTTACAAATTTACAAGTTAAAAAGGAAATGGCGTGCAAGCCACGAAATCTATTCTAAGCTAATTCTAACAATATTCATACATACACTACATAAGTATATGCACGTACGCGTTATCATGCCAAAACCGCCCGATGCATATAAATATGTGAGTTAGGATATTATGGGGTTTTCTAGATAGTCAAAAGACCAAGTTAATCTACTGGAAAAACCAGAATATTGGCCAAATCATTTTTATAAAATTTTTCTTTTAAAACGGGTCAAAAAACAATTTCCAGACGTTCTTCACGACCACTGACCTTCACGGCTTCTCACGGCCCGTGAAGCCAGTGATTCTCACGACACTTGAAAATTTTCAAAAAACCCTTTTCATGACCCCAACCCCACACTGAAGTCGTGTAGGCTTCACGACCCGTGAAGATAAAACCTCCACGGCCCGTGAAGGCCTTCTGGACAGAATGTCCAGCTTTGCATAAAAATGATTTTCAGGCCAAAATGGTGCATGCAATGCATCAAGATGGCTCTGATACCACTGAAGGAGTTCAAGTACATCACAGAAACGCATCGGAAGCAAAGATTTACATCAAAAATTTCTTGAACTCCATAGAATGGTATAAACTTGATACAACTTGCATGCAACCAAAACATACAAGAACAAGGGTAGAAATGGTGTTATACCTTCCTCCTGAGCTCCTAGCTACTGTAGAGAAGATTGTTTTCGGATGGCATGAACTAAACTTGAAGAAAACGCCTCCAAGCACTTCCACCGAAGTTGTACACCAATGGAACTTCTACCTTGTGCTAGCAATGCAAGTCACCAACAATCACCTCTTGATTTGATGCACTTGATTCAGCCCTTGACTTCTGGAACCACTCACAAATCCTCACAAGAACTCTTCTTTGAGGCTTGAGTGTGTATGTATGTGAAATAGACAAAAAAGGTTCCATGGCTACAAAGGCATAAGCCTTATATAAGCCAAAAAACCGATATGTTCTCTTCTCTAGCGGACCAAGAAGTTGACTCCCATTGGACCACCATCAACAAGCCAATGAGATTCAAGTGCCACTTAGTTTTCCAAGCTTCACGACCTCTCACGAGCTATTACAGCCCGTGAAGCTTAAAAGCATCACGGCCCGTGCCGTGTTTTTACAAGCCGTAGAGGTATCCGTGGCGCATTTATCCTTCACGATCCCTTCACGGTCCGTGAAGGACCGTGAAACCACTCTGGTCCACGAGCCATAATGCTCGTGTAAGGACTCGTGGGGACACCTTGCTTCACAACCCGTGGAGCATCCTTCACGTTCGTGAAGCCTAGGTCAACTGAAATTTGACCATTTTGACCGGCTTTTTTCACTTAGGGCTATTTGGGTAGAAGTTAGGTGTATGACCGAATAGGCCCGTACATCATCGGTAGTGATACGGCATACGTGTGTCAGTAGGCATACTCCAACAATATCATCCTCCAATTTTTTCCTCCGTCATATGGGCCGTTCATCGTGAACTTCTACATGCATAGTATGGATAAAACCATAATGGAACTTCATGGCATGTTGAAGACCGCCGAGTCGGAGCTTGCCAAGTCGAATCCCTCCACCTCCACTGCCATCCTTGCCATTAATGAGGGTGGTAAGAAGCGGAAGCAGCCCGCTTTGTGCTCTAAGGGAAAGGGGTAGAGGAAGGCTAAGGCTAATGGGCGGAAGCCCAAACCTAACCCAACCCCGGAGCCGAAGGGGAAGCAAGTGGTTGCCGCTGCCACCTCACAGGAAGAGGCAACCTGCTTCTTCTGCGGATGACATACCCCGTTCGGATTTTAGAGCAAAGATGTCTTGCTAGAGGCCGCTATCTGGATATCTTGGACACGGTGTCCCATGTGCAAGTCGGAGTATGTTGGAGTATGCGCACTGGATTACGTATAACATAACACTACCGACGAAGCCCGGGCCTAATGGGTCATACACCAAACTTCTACCCCGACAGCCCTAAGTGAAAATAGCCGGTTAAAATGGTCAAATTCTAGTTGACCTAGGCTTCACGACCATGAAGGATGCTCCACGGGTCGTGAAGCACGTTGTCCCCACAAGTTCCTACATGGGGTATATGGCCTATGCACCAGAGTGGTTTCACGGCCCTATACGGGTCGTGAAGGATAAATGTGCCACGAGTACCTCCACTACTTCCAGAACACAGCACGTGCCGTGAAGCTTCTAAGCTTCACGGGCCGTGAGGGACCGTAAGGGGTCGTGAAGCTCAGAAAACTAAGTGGCACTCAATTCTCATTGGCTTTGGCTTTTTTGTCAGAATTGATCTCTTGGCCGGCTACAGCATACCAAGTGACGAGTTTGAGGTTTATTTAAGCTTCTAACTCGAAACACATTGGAACCTTTTGTCACTTAAACTTACATACACATATTGCACTAAACAAGAGTGTTGTGAGTGTTCTAGTGTGTGTTTCCAGAAAGTACACGGGCTTCATAAGATCATAAAGACCATAGGTGTTGTTGGTGATTGACTTGCTAGCACAAGGGTAGAGGTTTTGTTGGTGTATCACTTCGGTGGGTTCTTGGGGGCATTTTCTTCAAGACAAAGTTCATCCCGATTTATTCTACCTTCATTTCAGTAGCTAGGAGCTAAGGAGGAAGGTATAAATCTCTCTATCCCTTGTGTTTGTTCTTTTGGTTGAATGCATGTGTTTGAAGTTTATACCATTCATGGAGTTCTTGTAAACTCTTTGAGAAAAGTTTTTGAATTTTCTTCCGTTGCGTTTTGTATTTTCTTGTCCTACATGAACTCCTACAGATAGAAACTCTATCGCATGTAAAAGCACCCGGTCGATATGACCTATGTTCACTAGCAACCGTTAGTGTAATTTCAGGAGTTGGTGCGATAGGATCCATGCGATAGAATCCGTGCCAACCCTTGGACAAATTATGCAAGAATTGGTTCGATATGATTCGTTCGATAGAATCTGATCGATAGAGCACGGTCGATAGACCAGTGTGGTGCACATGACTTAACAAAATTTGGTTAGATAGGCTTCGTTCGATAGATACATTTGTACTCTAACCCTTAGGTATTTTCTTTGATAGGTTGGTTCGATAGGTCCTAAGCAAGCCTTCTATCGAATCAAACACTTAGCATTTTTCTTATAAAAGCCACTTGACCTATCAAGATCGACAACATGAGATCGATAGGTCAAGATTCCTTACCAACCCTTGGTAAAATTGAAGTACATTCTATAAATAGGGTCAATAGGTTATAACTTTCAGAATCATCTGTATTTTTAAATTCATAAAAGCATGTTTGCAAATGTTTTGATTATTGTTAAACACAATCCCCCTACACTTTTGCATAAATTTTCAAAGTTTTCAGTTTTAGAGAGACACAAACATCATTGTGTCTATCGTTTTCTCCCCATACACATATGTAGTATGTGTATAACCCGATAGACACTCCCCCTTGAATTGTGCATCCTGTAACTGCACAAATGAACAAACAGTGTAAAACCCGCTCAAAAAGAAAAAAAAGAAAGGAAATTTAACAGCATCGAGTTAAATTCTTAAATTAAACATGCCTAATTTGAAGACCAACTCACTAAAGCGACTTTTGTCCAATGGTTTGGTAAACAAGTCAGCCAATTGACTATCAGTGTGAACATACTGAAGTTCAATTAAGCCTTTCTCCACATTAACTTTAATAAAGTGATATCTAATATCAATGTATTTTGTTTTTGAGTGGTGTACCGGATTGCAGGAAATGGCAATGGCAGATTGGAAGTCGCATAGTAATGGTATCTTGTCATACTGGAGGCCAAAATCCAATAATTGTTTACGTATCTATAAGCTCTGAGAACTGCACATTGCAGTAGCAATATACTCTGCTTCAGCTGTGGAGGTAGACACACAGTTCTGTTTCTTTGAGGCCCGACATACTAAGCGATCACCAAGAAAATGTGCGCTGCCAGAGGTACTTTGTCGATCGAGCATTCAACCAGCATAGTCAGCATCAGAGTAAGCATAGTGTTCCAAGTTGGAATCTCTGGGATACCATAGACCAAGATCCATAGATCCTTTGAGATATCTGGAAATTCACTTTACTGCTTCTAGATGTGACTCCTTGGGATTTGCCTGGAACCTGGCACAGAGACAGGTGGAGAACATGATGTTAGGACGACTTGCAGTCAAGTACAGTAATGATCCAATTTTCCCACAAAATGTTTTTAAATCTACAGGTGATCCATCAAGATCAGCAGATAGTTTTGTCTTAGCAGCTATGGGAGTGGATATTGGTGTACAGTTGTTCATATCATACTTCGTGAGAAGATCTTTGACATAATTAGATTGGCAGAGCAAACTGCCATGACTCAACTGTTTCACTTGGAGTCCGAAGAAAAATGACATTTCCCCCATCATACTCATTTGAAACCTATTTGCCATTGTGTTGGCAAACTCATCACTGTATTTGGGATTGGTGGAACCGAAGATGATGTCGTCCACATAGATTTGTACCAAGATCTTGTCTCTCCCCTTTGTCTTGGTGAATAAAGTGGGTTCGGTCTTGCCTTTCGTGTAGCCTTCCTCAATCAGATACTCGGAAATGACATCATACCATGCACGTAGAGCTTGTTTCAGCCCGTACAATGCCTTATCAAGAATGTAGACATGATTTCGAAGTCTAGAATTTATAAACCCCTCAGGTTGTGAGACATACACTTCTTCTTTGAGAACGCCATTTAGAAAAGTTGTCTGCACATCCATTTGGAAGACACGAAAGCTACGAGAGGCTGCATAAGAAAAAAATAGTCTGATAGCTTCAATTCGAGCAACATGGGCCAAAGTTTCGTCATAGTCAATGCCCTCTTGACGATTGTAGCCCATTCCAACCAATCTTTCCTTGTTACGCATGACCACTCCATCATAATCCTGTTTGTTCTCAAAGACCCACTTAGTCCCCACTACAGATTTTCCATAGGGAAGAGGTACCAATTTCCAAATCTTTAGGCGATCAAACTGATGTAGTTCTTCTTGCATAGCAATCACCCAGTATGGATCATCAAGTGCCTCATAAACTTTTGTAGGTTCGAGGATGCTGAGGAAAGTTGAAAATTGGCGTTCGTTAGCTGTTGCCAAATGAGTTTGAACACCAACTGAAGGGTTTCCTATGTTATCAGATTCGGAGTGATGTCTGATCCATTTTGTTTCATGAGAGGCAGAAGATTGAGGAATGAGATTTTCCAAGTGTCGTGCTTCCTCTTCATCTTCTGGAGTGAAATTGGGATCTGAATCAAATACAGGTGGACTCTCATGTTCAGAAACTTGAGATACCACTGGGGGACGATTGACAGAATCAGATATGGAGTCCTCATGACAGAGATCAGCAAACGGATTCGTCTCTGTCATTGTTGGAGGTGTAATGGTAACATTCTTTTGAACATCTGTATTTATCCAATTATTAGATAAGACAGGAGGAGAATTAGGTTGAAAGAAATCAAACAAGAAATCTAAATCGGTATTAGAACTGGATGCATTGTTTGTTTCATTATTTTGAAGAACCTGTCCTGAACAGGTTTGTGTTGGGATATCGTGGGCTAGCAGCGGAAGCAAGGTACAAACAAAATAGCCCAATGTACAACAGAACAATGGAAAAAAACTAGAAATCCCAAAAGAGGACCAAACTCTATGTGTAGAAATGCAACAAGAAAAAGGAAAGAGGTGGTTATACCTTTCTCCTAAGCTCAAGAAATCTTCAAACCTCGTGGTGGTGATGCTGCAAGAACGAAACACGCGGATCTTCTATCGGGATGTACCCCGGGAACATGTCAAACCACGAGTGCTAGCTCGCCTATAGTAGTACTTCACCGTTAATACTACCTCGGAACAGCAACAACGAGACCAAATCTCTAGAACAACCCTCTCTTACACTTTCTCTTGATCTTTTATAGCATCAAAGAAGGTTATGAGTGTTGTTTAGAGAGATAGAGCAAAAGAACTTCAAAAATAAATGAGTTCCTCAACTCATACATCGCCCAAACCTTGAGACAAGAGGTCCACACGCATTGGCTGATTTAGGAGGTGATTTGACAAATGTCACATGGCAGCCGTAGCGGCGCTAACCATTAGGGTTTAGCGGCGCTAACCCCTTAATGTTAGTGGCGCTAACGCGGCCTGTCAGTGATATGACACAAAGTACATGCATCCGTAGGGGCGCTAATCTTTAGGACTTAGCGGCGCTAACCCTTAAAGTTAGCGGCGCTAACGCGGCCTGTGATGTCAACTTTTGTCTTTTGCCATATTTGGTCCCTTAACTTAAGTTGCTGTCAGGTTTGACCCCGGTGTATGACCCAATAGGCCCATACATCATCAGTAACGGTCTATATGGCATACGTGCATTAGTGGGCATATTTCTAACAACTCCCACTTGCACATAATGCACCGTACCCATGCAACCACAGACAAAGAGCGGCCTCTAGCAAAGCATCGATGCCCCCAAGTCAGTATGGGTTCCGCTTCCTTGCAGAAAACCATAACCTACATAAGAACGTAGAGGTCCTATAGGTAAGTGATCAAACATCCTTTTGTTCGCGATATCCTTGTGAACACGAGACATGGATTATTATGTCAATCTCCAGATCGTTCACGATTATGTTTCTCGATCTTAATTGGTGGTGACCAAAATGTTAAGGATATATCTGATTCTCAATCAATATTCCTTTTGCGCATGGCCATGCTTATTTTGGTGTCAGCGCCCAATCATCAAGGGGCCCAGGGATATCTCTCATATCAGAGAAACAAATTCCGTTGACTGTACAACCCCATAGCGTGAACCTTATCTTACTTAACTATTCACTTTTATAATAGCCAGTTACGAACTACGTTTTGAAATAGCCAAAGTAAGTAAGTTTCATGCTATAGCAATTCATACATCTCAGGTCGAAGGACGTAATGATATTACCATCCCGAGTTACTTGTGACCATGATCCATGAAGTGAACTCAGGTGTGGGTCTTCCAGTCACTTGAAACTCCTTTCAAGTACAGGTTACTGTTGCGTTTTATGCATTCAATCCTTGATCAATGGACAACCAACACCTAACCTCAGCCTTATTTCAAACTTCCTTCCCTTAAAGAAAGACTGACTGTGGAAATTTAAAATGTATAAACATTATGGGAAGTGGTTAAACATGCTAAGATGGAACACAGTAAAGACCAATGAAGGTAACCGCATCATGCGTATATATAGTCTCCACTATATATCGATACAATCATCGGTGAGCAGTACTGCTTACCGTTCCTAAAGCTTATAAGTAAATCAAACATTTACTAAAACGATATTTAAGCCTAGTCATAAGCATGAACAATGCTATTATACCTAGTATGAGATCCATCACTAGTATTTGACAACGGCTTAACTATGGGATCATGTACACGATATCCCTTTGTACTCTTTTGTATTCTCTCATTAAACCACTTGCATAGTGTTTATCAAAGAGACCATACACAAGGTTATCATAGTCGTCATATCCTCAATGTTACCGAAGTCTACAATAGGATTAATGACACTTATGTTAGAGTCACTGACACTCATGTTTATTAGAGTCGACATACCCTCAATGTAACCGAAGTACACAATAGGGTCAATGACATTCATTGGAATTTAAATGTCATAACTAGTCTACATATTTGAAAAATTCAAGACTCCGATTAAAATCGACAGTCTTATTAGTATAGATTTGACTTGCAGTAAAACTTACTCAAGACAACACTATTTTCGTCGAACATCAAGAACATACATCAGTATTTGTTGAATTTAGAATCCACTTTACTTCATATTCATATTTGTACTCGTAAAACAATAATTCCATCAATAGGTTGAAAAAAATCCTAAATTAGGACATTATTTTCATTTGAGTATATTTTACTAGGAACACTTAAAGCACCCACTAGCCCTGACAAGAATATCTGGCTTAATCTATGCTTTCTAGAAAACTCATTCCTTTGACTTTCTCGTAAAGCAAGATTACAGCCACAAGATGCAAGTTTTGTTGACCTCAGTCATGGACACAACTTGACAATAATGGATATGTAAGACCTCGGAACATGATTCAAAACATTTCCTCAACTTAGTCCTGTGAAGGATCAAGGTCTTCTTATTTCCATGTGAACATACTTCTTTCCCTAAAGCGACAACAATGCTTCACATAATCCAGACTTAATCTGGATATCGTGGATGTGTAAGACCCTCGGAAAGTGCCTTAAGCATTTCCTCAACTTAATCCTATGAAGGATACAGGTCTCTTACGTCCAAGTGAATTAACTTGTTTCCGCAAGGTGACAACAACATTTCACATTATCCAAGTCATCTTCAACATAGCCACTAGAACATGTTTCCATATAATCAACATGAAACACTTTGTCTTTAGTCGGTATTTGAAGTTGTCTATGATTGCATATATGTTAGTCCCTTCACCCTTCTTGGATTACACCTCAGATACGGGATTAACCCAAGTCAAGTACTTGGATGCAGCAAATGGGTTACATCTATGTATACCATTCCCTTCTTATATTCACTAGTGAACTTTGGGTCCCACTATGTTTCCGATGAATGGTAACATCACAATGATTTACCATCAAGCTGCTGTTACTAAAATATGACAACATCATATCTAAACAGCCTTCTTGACTTTCATCAGTTTTAAAGAAGCAATGGAAATTGTCAGGTATTACCAGCATCTCTATGCTGATCAAATGCTAGTGTCAACATTATGTCTCTTATTTAAGTTTTACGTTCTTTCACTGAAATGGTTTTGTAATTTGTCCTTTCTCTTTTGAGCAACCAAACATGGTTCCCATAAGTTCAAGAAACAACATCCAAAACTCAGATGAACTACTTAAATATATGAGCATCAACCTAACTTATAATTCATCCATCTCCCACGGAATGTAGACTGGATAATTTTTAAGTTATGAGATTGACAAGCAAAGGACTCTCTCTAGTCAAAATCTCATTGGATGCTTAATTGACCATAATGTTGGGTTTTAGATTGAGGACTTGGTTCATAAAATTAATGTATACCAATCACATTGAATACATGTTTTAGGCCTGCCATTTACCAGATCATCAACAAAGATATCCGGTTTTTCTTTAAGGTAACACCATGTACAAATGTGTTTCATAGAGAAAACGAATTATGGGTTAAACCCATGATTCATTTCATGTTTAAACCAATATAGATAATGGAAACTTAGCATCTTTTCTGGATCTAAGAATTTATATCTTTATGCCCTTAATGATTCTTAATTTTCTTCAAGTCAGTTCCGAACACCTCTTGGTTTCAGACATAAACCTTTTATCTAGTTAAACATTCTCCCAACGCCTATCATAAAGATGGTGATGAAGAATTTTACTAGTGTCACCCCATATGGCATACTTGAACGGATTATCTACACAAGTGTGATCAAAATCCAACAAGTCATAATCCTTTCTACCAACACTGGTGAAGGATTTCTTAATCACCCTAGTCCAATAAACAAGATTTATATCTTTCATTTAGCCCGAGTCTAAACTTTTACAAAGATCCTAACCACATGGATCTAAGTGATGTAAATTTTGTTTACTTGGTCAAGATTGATTATGCCATAGAGCTAACGTATCCAAACCACTTTTGGATCTAAGAATCAATTATTCATGATTTCTTTATTACTTATAACGAGCTTTTATGTATGCAATGATATAGATAAGTTTTGATAAAAACATCTCAAAATAATTTTTCAAAAATTATTTCAATTCTAACTCATATCCATCGTCATCAAATGTGCATTTAAGCACTAAAAATAGTCAAAAATAACTCATAAGCATAGACATGGATCGAATTTGAAATGAAATCATCAATATGAAAAATCGTCTTCAAAAGAACATACAACAAAGCAAGTCTTGCCACACAGGGCATAAAAACAAAAGTAATAATTAATCCGGAAATAATGGCGAGACCAACACTCCCAATTCTCTTGTAGAAGACAATCAACAAAATTTCTTCTTCAGAGATCCGGTTGTTCAAGCTCTTCCTTCTTACAACGAACAGACCTACACTTTGCAACAAAAATAAATTTGTGACAAACATGAGTCTTATAGCTCGGGTAAACAACCCAACTTATTAAGGAATAACAATGAAGTATAATCATGAATGTACCTCAAGTAAGAAAAGTAACTCTCTCTTTTCTGAGAAGTTTTATATCCTCTCGGCATGAAGGGCAGGCATGACGTCCCCAATCCCCAAATCTTCTACAGAAGTAGCAAACCACCCCTTGTTGAATCTCTTTAGGCACATCATCAATGTCCATAGACTCAAAACTAGAAGCAAGCTTGGATACTCCAACTTCTTCTGATGGGATCGATTTCTTCTTCCTCGTAATGTATTATTCCTTATAACCAAGAACGAGAGTGGATGAGGTTGATTCATGCTTGGACATGTTAGATTCTACATCCTTCAACATTCCATGCAATTCATCTATAGACATTTCCTTTCCATGCATATGATAGTCTTTTACAAACTGTTCATATGATGCTGGCAGAGACTAAAGTATGAAATTCACACCCAGCTCCCTCCCTACAGGAAATCTTAGCCTCTCCATTTGGTCCATGTATGATTTCATCTTCAAAACATGTGCACTAACACTCCCGTATTTCCGGATCTTACAACCGGTTAGACTTTTAACACACTCGTAATTTTCTTGCCTAACTTGCTGCTGGAATACATCCTTCAGCTTGTTAATCATGTCAAACACAGTCATGTGCTCAAATTGCTTTCGCAATTCTAAGCTCATCCTTGATAACATTTGACAAGCAACATCGTGCGTATCCCGAACACGCTTTTCATACGCGTATCGGATAGTCCATTCCGCATTGATAGCAGGTGGTTCAGGAAGGGGTTCCTCAAGGATGTGCAACTTAGACTCGGCACGTAGGACAACCTTCAATTTTCTAAGCCAGTCAACAAAGTTCACTCCCGTCAGTTTCTCCCTTTGTAGAAATATACGCAGTGAAAAGTTCGACGTGGTGTTGTTTTGATTCGACATCCTATATTTGAATAGAGTAAACGAATTAGTTAGTTTGATTTAAATCCTCGTTAAAATAATTACCCCATATCGTCTCGAAAAATATTTTAACAAGGGCTAAGAACCATATTTCACTCCAATTCATGACGGGGTTGCCGCAGATCACTTCATGGAGCTATTTAAGCCGGTAACCATCTTACCGATTGCAATCTCTATTGCAACTCTTAGACACTTGCAGGACGCTATGACAACCATCGGTCGTTTGGCATGTTTGATCCCTACTTGCACCAATTCCAAATTAAAATTCTTGGTTGACTTGTGCTAAGCTCGACAATCACTTAAGGATTTTAATTTGCAATTGTAAATCGTCCAACAAGATACACGGTGACACCTCGACAACTACCGGCTCGTGCTAAGCTCGACAACCGATAATTTCAAGATACCACACTCACCTTCCACACAGATCCACAAGGAATAACTCATGCTAAGCTCGACAATCACACCATGTTTCACTAGATTCGGGTGGTGTCATCTTTTGGATGGCGCAAGATTTACGTTTTATGAAAACGGGCTTTTGTTTCCGGCTTGGTTACAGATTAACTTGTTTACTGACAAAACCTATTTTCACTAGGTGAGTTAATCTTGTATGTGTGCGCGCGCGAGAGTTGTAAACCATTTTTACCAAATCTCTTGTGATTTTATTAAATTTTTTTTTCTTCGAAAAATTATCTAGCATGCGAATCCTAAGCAAACCATGCAAGAAATGATAAAATCACATCACACGCATATAAACGAAATAAATTGGTAACCCTTGCCAAAAGTCCTATGCGTTCTTCCCGTGAGCCAAAACGGGTAGAACGTGGTCAAACTAAGGGACGGAAGGTCTTCAATGCGAGCTCCCAGTAGAACCGCTATCTCCATTGGACTTCACCGGCTTCTATGGACAATACATACAATAGAAATTGAAATGGCGTACAAGCAACAATAAATTCCTATTTATCTAGTACAAATACACGGATGAATGAAATGGCATGCAAGCCAAAATAATATTACATACCAAACTGAATTAATACATATTACAGGCATATGTGATTAAAATCACCAAATTGCATCCATACACACAAAGTCAACCACAAGGTCAAAGGCAAGGTTACCAATTTCAAATCAACCACATACAACCAAACATACTAAAATGGTAACAAATTTACCAAATCAAAATCTGGAACAAATTTCCAAAATCACAAAATAGCCAAAAATACCCGAGACCAAAATGTTTTTAACTTGAAAACCCAAATCTGTATCTGTGCGTTAGCGCCGCTAAGTTTTATCAGTTAGCGCCGCTAACTCGAGGTTAGCGCCGCTAACCCTGTTCGAACAGAAAACAAACATTCCGATTTCGGAATTTTTCAAGCCACCAAGTGCAAATCTAACATAGAGGTGGCTCTGATACCACTGTTGGGATTTCGTGGGCTAGCAGCGGAAGTAATGTACAAACAAAGTAGCCCAATGTACCACACAACAATGCACAAAAACTAGAAATCCCAAAAGAGGACCAAACTCTATGTGTAGAAATGCAACAAGAAAAAGGAAAGAGGTGGTTATACCTTTCTCCTAAGCTCCAGAAATCCTCAATCCTCGTGGTGGTGATGCTCCAAGAACGAATCACGCGGATCTTCTATCGGGATGTACCCCGGGAATACGTCAAACCACGAGTGCTAGCTCGCCTATAGTAGTACTTCACCGTGAATACTACCTTGGAACAACAACAACGAGACCAAATCTCTGGAACAACCCTCTCTTACACTTTCTCTTGATCTTTTGTAGCATCAAAGAAGGTTATGAGTGTTTTTTAGAGAGAGAGAGCAAAAGAACTTCAAAAATAAATGAATTCCTCAACTCATACATCTGTCTCCAGATATGTTTTAATCTCTCCTTAGTCGGCCAAACCTTGAAACAAGAGTTCCACATGCATTGGCTGATTTAGAAGGTGATTTGACAAATATCACATAGCAGCCGTAGCGGTGCTAACCCTTAGGGTTTAGCGGCGCTAACCCCTTATGGTTAGCGGCGCTACCGCGGCCTGTCAGTGATATGACATAAAGTACATGCATCCGTAGGGGCACAAACCTTTAGGACTTAGCGGCGCTTACCCCTAAAGTTAGCGGCGCTAACGCGGCCTGCGATGTCAACTTTTGTCTTTTGCCATATTTTGTCCCTTAACTTAAGTTGCTGTCAGGTTTGACCCCGGTGTATGACCCAATAGGCCCATACATCATCAGCAGCGGTCTATATGGCACACGTGCATTAGTGGGCATATTACTAACAGTTTGTTCAGAAACGTTTCTTGATGGTTGTGGTGGAAAAAGTGCAACATTTAATGAGTCATCAAATGTTACATTTATACTCTATATTATACACTTTGTCCTTTTATTTAAAACTCTGTATGCTTTAGACTCTTGAGAGTAGCCTAGGAAAATTGCTTCATCAGCTTTAGGAATAAATTTTCCCAAGTTATTTTTGTCATTAAGCACGAAGCACCTATTACCAAAGACGTGAAAGTATTTGATATTAGGCACTATGCCATTTGCTAGTTCATAGGGAGTTTTATTAAAATGCTTATGAACGAAAGAACGATTTTGCGTATAGCAGGCAGTGCTGATGGCTTCAGCTCATTAGGAATGTGAGAGACCGGATTCTGACTGCATGGTTCGGGCATCTTCAACCAGAGTTCTGTTGTAACGTTCCACTACACCATTTTGTTGAGGTGTGTATGCCGCAGAGAACTAATGGCTGATCCCCACTAGCTGAAAGAAGTTTCTCAAATTGCTATTCTTGAACTCAGTTCCATTGTCTGTTTGAATTGAGACAACACTTTGATTGTGCTTGTTCTGCTGCTGCTTTACGAATGAAATGATTGTGGAAGCAGCTTCATCCTTGGTGCGTAGAAACTTGATCCAAGTATACCAAGAGTAGGCATCCACCATGACTAAGATATACTTCTTCCCATTCCGAGATTGTATCCTAATTGGGATACAGAGTGTAGGAGTTCATGTCGGACAACAAATGCAACGGAAGCAATTTTAAAAAGAATTTTCACAAGGAATTTACAAGAACTCCATAAATGGTATAATCTTGAAACAAATGCATGCAACCAAAAGAACAATCACAAGGGAAGAGAGTTTATACCTTCTTCCTAAGCTCCTTTCTTCTAGAATGAAGGTTGTAAGTGGACGGGATGAACAAAACTTGAAGAAATAGCCTTCAAGTACCTCCACCGAAGTTATACACCAAGCTCCTTCTACCTTGTGCTAGCAAATGAGTCACCAGCGATGCGTAAGATCTTGATGATACTTAAACAAGCCTTAGATTTTCTAGAACACACTTGTAATCCTCATAACTCAAGTTTGAAGCTTCTTATGTGTGTGTATTTTAGCAAGTGACAAAAGGAATGAAGGCCAATTAAGCTACATGCTTAAATAGACCTTATTTTCGTCACTTCAGCTCCTGTAGCCGGTCACAGACTTGATCCTCATTGGACCAAAAAGCCAAAGCCAATGACAATTGAGTGCCACTTAGTTTTCAGAGCTTCATGACCCCTCACGGTCCCTCACGGCCCGTGAAGCTTAAAAACTTCACGGCACGTGCCGTGTTCTGGAAGTCGTGGAGGTACTCGTGGTGCATTTATCCTTGACGATTCCCTTCACGACATGTGTAGGTTCGTGAAGCCACTCTGGTCCACATATCAAATAGCCCATGTAGGAACTCATGAAGACAGCATGCTTCACGACCCGTGGAGCATCCTTCACAGTTATGGAGCCTAGCTCAACTTGAATTTGACCATTTTGACCGGCTTTTTTCACGTAGGGCTGTCGGTGTAGAAGTTTGGCGTATGACCCAATAGGCCCGGACATCATCCATAGTGATATGGCATACATGTGTCGGTGGGCATACTCCAACACAGAGATCCATGTGAAGAAGTTCCAAAGGCTTCATGGTGCTGAACACTTGCTTTTATTTATGTGAAGCCTTGATCATCTTACCTTTCTCGTAGTCTGCACAAAGGTGGTCCTTGTTTAACCTCAGTTTTGGTATCCCTCACACTAAATCACTTGTAACCAACTTGTTGATATTTTGAAAATTTAGGTGAGAGAGCTTGCGATGCCATTGCCATGTGAGATCAAATGTGGCTTCGGACAGTAGACATACCGATGTAGGTGAATGATACTTGTTCAGATCTATGGAGTAGAGATTGGATTTTCTTGATCCAGATAGCAGTTCATCCCCATTCTCAGTCAACACTGAACAAGTATTCTTTTTGAACAATACATTAAGGTCTTTGTCGCAAAACTGTCCGATACTGAAGAGATTATGACCCAAACCCTCGACATAGGAAACTTTCTTTATTTTGATATTCTTTTGCATTATATCTCCATACCCCAGTATTTGTGCAACATTTTCGTTCCTAAAACGTACATTCCCGGAGTACTTAGGAACATAGTTATTAAGAAGACTCTTGTTTCCGGTCATATGTTTGGTGCCACTGGAGTCCAGGTACCAGAGGTTAGGTGTCTGCAAAATAAGAACAAGGAAAATTTATGTCCCCACGTATTAATGGGTCATTGTTTGTTAGTTCCTAAGGATTGAGTCTTGTTTGTTAATTGTGTCATTGGTGAAACTCCTAGTGATCTATTCTTAGGTAACCACGTGGGGGTTATCCGTTTGTGAGAACGAATATGAAATGAAGGAATTTGCACTGACGGAAGTTTTGGTGCCATTAATGATTGAGCGGTTGAGTGTGGGTGAGCTTTAGAATTCGGTAGAGTTGTGGAAGCGTTATGTTTGTGAATCCATGATTGTCTCACCAGTTTTTATCGTTGTTGTAGTCGTACCTCTAAACTTATCAAGAATAATGGTGTGCCATTTATAATCCTGTTTCTACGGTTCCTAACAAACTGGGCTAATCCTAGTTTGCTAACTAACTATAGGATAACTCGGAATCTTGAATCTTGAATCTCCTTATCTTGAGTCTTTAATCTTCAATCTTGATTCTGAAGTCTTCTTATCCTTCCCGTAGATATAGAGAGTTAAAAAGATAAATTTAAAACATATTTAGGCTGACTTCTTACTCGGACTGACTTACTCAGCTTGAAACTCATCAAGCCGAGTTCTTCAAGAACACACTCGAAAACTAACATGAACTAACACGTATATTAATAAACTCATCCTTAGAAATCCTAAGAGTTAGCTAGAACTTATATTAGCAACTCTGTTGAGCTAACTCAATATATACGCTGAGTCACTCAGCTTGAAACACATCAAGCTGAAAGCTCAATATATCTTATGGGACATACATAGATTATCACACATAGTAATAATCTTACTAAGATATAGTATAAGTTGATCGAACATATGCTCAGCCTATATAACGCTTATGCTAAGTCTAAAACACTATACGTGTTCAGTCTGATCAAGCCTCATAATTTTGTTTAAGTTATATCAAGAACATATCAAACAAACTTAAATTTGTCTTATCAAATCGCAACTGATGAGATCATCTTCCCAACAAACTCACCCTATTTGATGATGACAAACCACCAAATAGTTCTTAACTTTGTTTAACAGAATTATGGTTTAAATCTCAAACTTATTAAGATTTTATGTTTGAACTAATCAAATATTAATTGAACATATCAATTTTAATTGAACTTATCAATTTTAAGTGGAACACATCAACTTTAAGTTGAACACACCAACTAAACTCATTAATGAATAAGAACTAATCAATTATTCATTCAAGCTGAACTTATCAGACTAATAATAATGAACATATCATAAGACAGTTGAACATATCAAACTCATACTTGTATTAATTGAACTTATCATAATACAAAAGTTTTGATTATGCACATTTAGTGCTTACAAAATTAGAACTAATCTAATTTATACAATAGAACTAATCTATTATCTTATGAACTCATGATGTAGAAGTTCCCAGTTGATAATCTCTTTAGTTATCTCGTACAGCAACTTCTCAGCTTCTGCATTTCCTTTAACTTCTTTATGTTGAACTTTGATGATTTTGTTCAGCTTGTATTTTATAAGTTGGGTTGAACTATCACCACCACAACAACTTCTAATGTGCAAGGCATCCTTAGTTTTTAGATAACAAACTTCATTCAGCTTAATAAAACTAGGTTTGCCTGCCTGATCCTTAAACATAAACACCTGAACAAGTGTATTAATAAATTAATTTTCTTTGAACTCCACACCTTCAGGTACCTCAAACAATTTCTCCCATTACAGACCAGGAACTGGATCATATCTCAGCTCCTCAGCTCTATTTATTAGCTTGGAAACTTCAGTAAAGATCTCTTGCTTGATTTGGCTTCGTTTAAACCTCTTGAGCATTATCATTATTCTTTTCCATTCTATGTAGCCCATCCTGTGAACATATATCAGGTCCACCCCCATTTTAGATTTATCTTCAAATTCAAAGTTGAGGATGATGGCACCATTTATTCTGCTCAAGGTCATGCCTTTGATCTCTTCACTAGAGCTTCTTCTGAAATAACATTCCTGAATTTCTGCATCAGTATGTGGGACAGGATCAGGTCTTGGACCAGTAAAAACAGCTTCAGCTTGAGCCAAAGCTTTTATCAGTTTTTCCTTTTCTTGATCCTTTGACTCCTTCTCTTTTTTCTTTCTTAGCTCTTCAAATGAAATGCCTAACTCATTGGCTTTCTCTTGTTCGAGAATTTCAATCATGAGCCTTATGGCTTTTTCCTCCTCTCTTTCTTCCTCAGTCTCAGGAACACTGTCAGCTTCATCTTCTGAATCAGATTCTGCCAGCTTTTGTTTCTTAGGTGCAGGTTCCTCCTCTACTTTTCTGCTCCTTTCGCTAATTCCAATAGTAGTAAAGCTTCAGCTTGGACCGAATCAGCTTAAGCCTTTTGGACATTCTCTCCCTTTTTTTCAACATCAATAGGGGTTGAAGTCTTTTGTTGTTGGAGGGCAGCAACAACAGATTTTAAACGCAACACCTCCTCATCCAGAGAATCTAGAATCACTAGCATATCCTTCTTAGTATTCTTTCTCTTGAGGTGAAAGGTATCAAACTGACTTTTAAAGAATTTCATTAAATCATCTAGGTCAGCTTGAGATGGTTGGAACTTGGGTGCATCATCAAAGGGTTGGTGTATACTCTCAAACTCATTTGCACCAGAGTTTGGACCATGTGATTCATCTTGGTGTTGAGATGAAACATTGACAAGTCATGCAAGGGGGTGTGAGAAGTGAAGAGAAGTAATAGGGCTAGAAACGTGAAGTGTATGGGTACATGATTGGCTTATTGGTTTGGAGGGGGGTGATTGACCCTGCGGATTGGTTAGTTCTTCAATGTTACCTAAGTGTCTCTGCTTTGGCATAGTAATGGGCTCTCCCATGGCACTTGAGAGTGTGGGATGAGTAGACACCATACCCGGTTTAGGCTTTTGGGTTGTAATGAGCCTCGAGGTTGACACCTGGAGAGTAGGCGTCTCCCCCTCAACTCCCGGTGGAGGGATCAGTGTGATCGCAGCTCCAGTGATGCCTATAGGAGTGGCACCACCTTTGGCAGTCTTTCTTGTATAGGTGCGGATACTCTCCCTAGCAGCAGTGGGCATACTAGGGTTGGCTTCAGAGTGGGATTTAAGATGGGTAATAGGTGGAGGAGATGGGTTATACTAAGTTGGGTTTACTGAAGTCCTGTCTCCAAAAGTAGATGGAGAAAAGTGAGAATAAGAAGAAAGTGGAGAGACCATACCAGTGCTAGCTTCAATGTTGGCAGGCTTAGACTGATCGCAGTTCTCAGCTTGAACCTCTGGATCAGCTTGGGAAGCTCCCCCTTGATTGTATCCCTCTACGTCACTTTCTGATGAAGTTGCCTCAGCTATCAGCAGCATATGATCACTCAGACCCTCTTGCTCGGGGAAGATGTCATTATTGAACATCTTGGAGCTGAGTATAGGAAACTGGAACACATCCTGATCATCTTCGTAGAGTAATGTCCCCAGTTCGGCTTCAAATGCCAAGGACAGGTACCTTATGAAAGGTACATGAAGATCCCTTGTGGTCTTCATCACTTGGACCCTGAGCTCATTGAAGATGAGATGTGCATAGTCTAAGTTCCTCGCAAAGTACATGTTGTACAACAGCTGCATCTCGAACTCGTTAACTTGGTCCAGTCCTTCAACCTTGGTACCCAGTGAACGAATCACTGTTGATACCAGAAAACCCTAGCTGGTTGGAAAAGTGGCCTTTATGATGACACCCTCTGTCTGCGGGTGACCCATTCTAGGTAGGACAGACCTAGCCACTTGCCTCGTGATAGGCGGCTTGTACTTATTAGATTGAGGGAGTTGAAGAACATCCCTTAGCCGCTGCACAGAAAGGATAACTGTTCTATCATCATTGAGAACAGTTCCTATTATCTCTCCCCTGTTCTTGTCGTAAGTACAAGTGTACCAGAACATCAAAAGGTGTTGAGCAACGATGTGGAGTGGTGCGCCACATAAGGCGAATGCCAGGGGCATTTACGGATGTAATCCACCTATATCTCATATCCTTTTCCTTGTGTCCTTGGAGGAATTGCAAGATATGCCCGTTGATTGTTGAGTTTGATCAACGGCACTCCATTGTTCTTAAACTGAGTACCTCGAACCGTTTAATCACCGAGAACTAATGTGATTCCTTCCATTGTAAAATTACACAGAGTAATTGGTTGAAAAATCAATGAGCAACTAAAAATTTGCACTGAGCAGTCCGAAAACTGCACTTAGCAACTTAGGGTTTTGAATGAAAGAATGCAATGAGCAATAGAGGTGTTTGCGAAAGGTATTTTAGAAGGTGAGAAGTCAGACTTTTGGCGCAAACTTCTCTAAACCGGTTATGATCAGTATATATACCTTTCTGAGGAGAGAGAAAAGTTACTGTTAGAATCCCTTTTTATCCGCTACGCCGGAAAAATTACGGCTTGATTTAACAGAGAGAGGGTAGAGACATATCATCTTCCAACGGATACAAGTGTAAAATAATATTATTAACTAATAATAAGATTATAAACATTGTTAAAATATACCAATACGCAATTAATATACGATGCGATTTGAGACTGACTCAAATGCACATTGGCATATCAAGCTGAGTAAACTTATCACTCAGCCTAAGTCAAGCACTCAGCTTGAATTGAGCACTCAGCTTGAGATTAAAACTCAGCTTGAGTACAACACACAACTCATGATTAATGATACTTAGTCATTTCTGTTTGAGACTTACTCAAACTTACATTTTTAACTACACTGAGTAGTTGAAGTTTGTTTGGAACTTACCAAACGTGTGAACCAATCACACAGTCTGAGTTAAGCACATAGCTCAGACTCAATGACACTTAGTCATTTACGTTTGAGACTAAATCAAACTATATATCTTAACTACATTGAGCAGTTAAAATATGTTTGGAACTCACCAAACGTGTGAACTCATCATTCAGCTTGACATGTTATTCAGTTAGAAACACTCATTTATAAACTGCGCTTTCATCTTAAGACACTTAGTCTTTGTTAAACTGAAAACTCAGATTCTAGACACTTAGCTAGAGGTTGAGCATACCCAATTTACTTAGCAGATACATAAACCTCTTTTCATCAAGGAGTTTAGCAAAGATATATGCTAATTGGTCATCAGTGGAGATAAATTTTATGTCAAGTTTCCCTTTTTCCACGATGTCCCTGATGAAGTGATGTCTAATTTCAATGTGCTTGGTTCTTGGTTCTTGAGATGAAGTGATGTCTGATTTTCTATCTAGCTTGCACCCAGCATAGTCAGCATCTGAAAAACAAACTAACTCAAATCCAGAGTCCTTTGGATACTAAAGGCCTAGATTTGGTGTTCCTTTAAGGTACCTAAATATCCTTTTCACAGCTTGAAGATGTGATTCCTTAGGATGTGACTGATATCTTGCACAAACACATGTAGCAAACATGATATCAGGTCTACTAGCTGTCAAATAGAGTAATGAACCTATCCTCCCTCTATAGGTAGACTGACACACAGACTTACCATCTGAGTCTCTACTCATCTTGACAGTTGGTGACATGGGTGTTTTCATGGTTGAACTAGAATCAAAACCATATTTGTTTATCAAATCAAGAACATACTTGCTTTGATTGATGAATATTCCATCAGGCTTTTGTTGAATTTGTAAACCTAGAAAATATGTCATCTAACCCATCATTCCCATCTTGTACTTTTGTGACATTATTTTGGAGAACCATTCACACAGAGATTCATTTGTGGAAAAAAAATAATGTCATCCACATAGATCTGTCCAAGAATCACCTGTCCTTTGCTTTTTTTAATAAAGAGTATCTTTTCTATACTACCTCTAGTGAAATCCATTGATAGTATGTAGTTGAACAGTGTGTCATACCAAGCTCTTGGAGCTTGTTTAAGACCATACAAAGCCTTGTCTAACTTATAGACATGATGTGGAAACTTTGAACTAACAAAGCCAGGAAGTTGTTTCACATAGACTTCCTCCTGAAGTTTTCCATTTAGGAAAGCACTCTTCACATCCATTTGATAGACTTTGAAGTCTTTATATGTTGTATAAGCCAGGAACAGCCTTATTGCTTCAATTATAGCAACAGGGGCAAATGTCTTATCATAATCGATTCCTTCTTCTTGCTTATACCCTTGTGCTACCAGCATGACTTTGTTCCTAACTATCACTCCATCCTTGTCCATTTTATTCCTATAGTACCACTTAGTGCCTATAATTGAATGATCTTTGAGGGCAGGGACAAGGTTCCATACCTTATTTCTCTCAAACTCATTTAATTCCTCTTGCATAGCTTCTATCCAATCCTCATCCTCTAAGGCTTCCTCGGTCTTCTTTGGTTCCATTTGAGATAGGAAACCAAAGTGAGGAGCGTAGTTAGCTGTAGCCTTTGATCTGGTCATAACCCTCTCTTGGACATTTTCAATGATTTGATCTTGAGGATGGTCTATGAGGAATTTGAATATTGTAGTTGGAGAATCTGGTTCTGGATCTGAGTGATGTTGAGAACTCTTAGGTGAACACACATCCTCAGTCTCAATAGCAGCAATGTCAACAAACTGATTATCACCGAGATTCTCAGTCTGAGTAACTTCAGCTCTAAAAGGGTTGATGAACTCATCCTCCTTCTCAGCTTGAGAATCCCTTGGAGCTTGTGATGTTTTCTTTGATGAACACACATCATCATCACTATCATATCCCATGACATACATAGGATTTGACATATTGGTTTCCTCTAACTTTTCAAGCTCACTCAGACTAACCAAGTCAACTTGTCTTTTCTCTGCTTGATCAAGACTGTCTTCATCAAATGAAACATGAATTGATTCTTCTATAGCCTTTCTCCTAGTATTATACACTCTGTATGATTCGGAGATTGAGGAATAACCAACGAATATTCCGGATCAGCTTTGGGTTCTAACTTATGGAGCTGATCTGTTTGATTCAGCACATAGTAATTTGAACCAAAGACATGGAAATAACCTATATTGGGCATTCTAGATTTATACATCTCATATGATGTTTTACCATGTCTTTTGACAATGATTGATCTATTTTGGGTATAACAGGCTGTACTAACAGCTTCATCCCAAAAATAAAGTTTCAATCCTACTTCACACAACATTGTTCTAGCAGCCTCAATTAGGGTTCTATTTCTCCTCTCAGCAACTCCATTTTGTTGGGGAGTTCTGATAGATGAGAAATTTTGTACTATTCCCTTTTGTTCACAAAAGCTTTCAAGGGTAGAGTTTTTGAACTCAGTCCCATGATTACTTCTAAGTTGCTTTACAGACTTACCTTTCTGCAACTCTTCCTGTTTGATAAAAATTATTATCTCTAGGGCAGCTTCACTTTTGGCTTTAAGCAATATTACCCAAGTGAATCGTGAGAACTCATCTACTATCACCAGTGTGTACTTCTTGCCACTTAGGCTTGGAGTACTTATGGGTCCAAATAGATCCATATGCAACATATGCAGTGGGGCTGTTATTAAAAAAAATTTCTTTGATTTAAAGGTAATCCAGAGACTAACTATTTATTGGATATCAAATTTATATTTTTAAAATTCAAATGTGATAATCGTTTATGCCACAACCAACTCAGCTTAGGAACATATTAGGAATACAAGCAGGTTTCAGTATAGGGATTAGCAGAATTAAGATAAAGTAGATTCACATCTCTTTCTCTTTTAGCTATTAATACAGGCTTTCCCTTAGCATTATATATTGTTCCTGCTTTCTTTCTAAAAGTAACAATGTTATCTTCATCACACAATTGGCTGATACTAATCAGATTGTGATTAAGACCCTAGACATATGCAACCTTCTGGAAAGTAACTTTGCCAGCATGCACCTTCCCATAGCCTTTAGTTCTTCCATAGGAATTGTCTCCAAATGTTACTTTAGGACCTTCATCTTCCTGGAAATCACTAAGAATTTATTTTCCACCCGGTTTTGTGTCTTGAGCATCCACTATCCAAGTACCATTTACTTGAACCCTACACATGATATAAAACTAAACATATTAGTTTTGTTTAGGAACCCACTTCTTGGTGGGTTCAGATGAGGAGCACTTAGCATCTTCATCTTGTTGAACTGACTATTCAGCTTGAGCAGGAGCTGAGTCCTGTGTAGGCTGATCAGCCTGTTCTTGTTCAGGCCTTGAGATTTCAATGTCAAAATCCTTAGCCTCATGACCTCTACTTCTACACTTGTAGCATCTCCTTCTTCCAATGATTACAGGAGGTAGAGTGTCTAATAATCCTTGTGAGAACTTGCTCTCAGTCTTAGGATTATATGTAGTGGATAACTTTTCAACTTTCTTTGCAAGTTGATTCACTTGATGCTCACTGACTTTGCACTTACCTTTGTCAGGTCTTTGTTTGTTATCATTTTGATTAGAAGCTTGACCAACAAATTCTTTTCCATGACCTTGGACTTACCTTTGTCATGCTTACTGGACTCACCAGTATCAACAGGTTTGGACTTACCACTGTTGATCTTCTTGGACTTACCAAGATCCACAACATTGGACTTACCATTGTTGTGATTTGACCTGTGACTTACAGTGGTTTTCCTATTCTTGTAACTTCTCTCCGAGCCAGATGGAGAATGTTGTCTTTTGAAAGGATTTGGATTAAGACTTTCTATGACTGAAGTTCTTTGAATAGGCTGAATCTCTAATCTGTCCAGCACAGACTTACGATGTTGTTTGGATGTTGAGCACTCATTTTCATGATCTTTAGCCTTTACAAACATATTGTATTTAAGGTTTGGACCATGTTTCTTCTCTGAGGCTGACTTCTGAGACTCAATCAGTTGTCTATCCTCCTCTGAGTCTGTACTTTCTATCTCAACATCAGCTGCATAAGCTGCAATGTGAGAGTAAACTCCAAGTACAGCTTGTACCTGTTTAGGAATTTGTTGGTTTATGCACTTTTCAGCAAGCTTTGATGACTTACACTAAGACTCAGCGACCTTTTGAAGTTGGTCAGCTTCGGTTTTAGCTTCCTAAAGTTCTTTACTTAGAAGTTTATTAATGTGTCTTTGACATTCAAGATCACATTGTGCTTTCTTACCAACATCATTGAGAGATTGGTTTTCCTTAATCTCATTCTTTAGTTTAGCTATCTCAGCTTTGAGGTCCTTTTGAGTCTTAAGTATGGTCTTGAAATTATTTAACAAATAATCGAAGGCAAGACCTTTTTCTTCATCGGTGTAAGAGTTGAAATTACTAACCTTATACATAGAAGCCGGATCCCACTCACTAAACTTGCTGTTTTCCTCAACTTCCTTCATGTCAACTTCAAAAGTTGACTCAGACAAACCATAATCAACTTCGTCAATTTGAAACTCTTCATATTCTTGAGCCATTAGACATACATCATCATCTGAGGTAGATGATTCAGTATCCCAGGTTTCAGGATATAATCCTTTTGCACTGGGTTTGTCTTCTGGCTTTCCTTTCTTGAGCTAAGTATATTTCTTCTTGTATTTATCAGCTCTATAAGCATTCTTATCAGCAACTGATGCTGATTCTTCCTTCTTTAATCTGCACTCAGCAACAATGTGTCCCTTCTTCTGACAGTTGAAGCACACAACCTTCTTAGGATCAAAGGAACTCTTCCCTTCGCCCCTGCCATATCTTCCTTTTCCGCATTGAGCTTTTCCCAAACGTTTGGCCAACATAGCCATCTGCTCAGTGATAGTCTGAACATCATCAGTATCACCTGAGTCTGAGTCTGAGTGGTCAGCTTGAGATTCTGACTCAGTCTCAGATTAAACAACTAATTCCTTGGAACTTTTCTTTTTCTTCTGTGCAACTAATGCAATCTCTGCTTTATCCAAAGACTCCATATGTTTTTGTTGAGAAGTTCTATTATGCTCTGTGATCTGTTCATGATTGAGCAAGAACCCGTAGATAGACTGTAGGTTGTACACATGCAGTTCTCCTCCAGCCCTCAGTGATGTGGGTACTTTATTGAACCTTTCTGGTAATACATCCAGAAATTTTAGCACAAGTTCAGCCTCATCTTTCTTCACACCTACACTTAGCAGGTCATTTATCAAGCAGTGAAACCTTGTGAACAAATCAGGCAAGGTTTCATTTAATGTATCCCAGATCTCTTTCGTAGTTTGACACCCAGTCACTGTATCCAAGATCTCGTTGGTCAAGGCATTTGCCAGAACACTCTTTGCCTTGTCATCCAGATTGAACAATTTCCAGTCTTCATCTGTCCAGGATGCAACATGCTTCCTTACTTCTTTTTCACTTCTGTCTATTTTATCAGCGGACGTATCATTGACAACAACAGACATCTTGGGGAAAATTGGTCCTCTGGTGATGACATCGGACATGCGATTGTCAATGGACTTAAGGAACAACATGGCTCTGAATTTCCACATAGGATAATCAGATCCATAAAAGATGGGACAACCCTTGGCAAACATCTGAGGAAAGTTTGAAGAATTGTTGCTTGTAGGCATCTTGAACTTTCTCAAAATCTTGAACTTTCAAGTTATGAACTTGTTCAACCTGCTCTGATACCAGTTCTTGGTCCCTTGGTGAGAATAACAACAAGTAACAGATGTGTATAAGGGGGCTTGAATACACTTTCTGCGGAAATTGAACAAATCAATATAAAGTGTTACATAAAGTAAATCAAACCACAATCCAATGCTTTGCTTTTCATTAATAAGAAGATGATTACAGACTCTATCAAGTAAGCAACTCTTGATATGTAAACACCTAATATAAATCTCTAAATCTTTCAAACTTAGCTATCTATAATCAACTTATGATTATAGATACTGGACGACTCTCTAAACAGGAATTAATCATAGATTGAAAACTTACCAATTTCACAACTAATGTGAGTATTCGAACAAACAAATAGCTTGGCAATCTGTGAATATCTTGATCACGTTGAACTGACAAACAGTGATTCAAGAATCGTAACACATACAGTTGAGGTGACGTATTTGGGTCTGCAACACTTAGTTGTTATCGTTGTTGTAGTCGTACCTCTAAACTTATCAGGAAGATAAGTATTTATAATCCTGTTCCTACAGTTCCTAACAAACTGGACTAATCCTAATTTACTAGCTAACTACCGGATAACTCGGAATCTTGAATCTTCTTATCTTGAGTCTTCAATCTTTAATCTTGATTCTTGAGTCTTCTTATCCTTCCCGTAGATATAGAGATTTAAAAAGATTAATTTAAAACATATTTAAATTTTCTTTAGGCTGACTTCTTACTCGGACTGAGTTACTCAGCTTGAAACTCATCAAGTTGAGTTCTTCGAGAAGACACTCGAAAACCAACATGAACTAACACGTATATTAATAAACACATCCTTAGAAGTCCTAAGAGTTAGCTTGAACTTATTTAGCAACTATGTTGAGCTGACTCAATATATACGCTGAATCACTCAGCTTGAAACACATCAGGCTGAAAGCTCAATATATCTTAGGTGACATACACAGATTATCACACATAGTAATAATCTTACTAAGATATAGTATAAGTTGATCGAACATATGCTCAGCCTATATACATCTTATGCTCAGTCTGAAACAGTATACATTTTCAGTGTGATCAAGCTTGATAATTCTGTTTAAGTTATATCAAGAACATATCTAACAAACTTAACTTTGTCTCATCAAATCTCAACTGATGAGATCATCTTCCCAACAATCACCCCCTTCAACCAATAAGACAACCACCTACCCATAAATATCATGTCTCGAGCCCTATTACTTCTCTTCACTTCTCACACCCACAATCACGACCTGTCAATGTTTCTTCTACATACCAAGATGAATCACAGGGTCCAAACTCTGGTGCACATGATTTTGAGGGTATACACCAACCCTTGGATGATGCACCCAAACACTCACTACTTAATGTTCTTGACTCTTTCAGTTCACAGGATAAACATTTTGAGTCTAAGGACATGAGTCAGTCTCCTCCAGATGAATTTGCCTCCTCTTGCATCCTGCAGTTGAAACAATACATAGCAGCTCAATTTGGTTTGTTCCATCTCAAGCAGAAAAAGCACAAACGTCAAATCTATCAGAGGCTTGAGAAGCTGACTAATGATGTTAAAGAGATTGCCTCTGCAGTTGCTGCCCTTCAACAAAACCAGACTTCGACCCTTGTTGATGATGAAAAAAAGGGGGAGAAGGTTCCAGATGAAGCTGACACTGAGTTAGTCCAAACTGAAGCTCTACTGGCACTAGCAAAAGGGAGGCAAGCTCGGTTTGAGGGGGAGCCGGTGTTAGAAAAAGAGGAACCTGCAGCTATGAAACAAAAAGTGATAGAATCTGAATCTGAAGCTGACAGTGTTTCTGAGACTGAGGAAGAAAAAGCCACAAGGCTTATGATTGAAATGCTCGAACATGAGGAAGCCACTAAGTTAGGCATTTCACTTGATGAACTGAGAAAAAGGAAAGAGAAGGAGGCAAAGGACCAAGAAAAAGAAAAAGAAATAAAAGATTTGTCTCAATCTGAAGCTAATTACACTGGTCCAAGACCTGATCTATTCCCATATACAGACGCAGACATTCAAGAGTGTTATTTCAGAAGGAGCATAAGCGAAGAGATCAGAGGCATGACGTTGAGCAGAGTAAAGGGAGCAATCATTCTCAACTTAGAATTTGATGATAAATCTACAATGGGAATGGACCTGAGATTTGTTCACAGGATGGGCTACATAGAATGGAAAAGAATAATAATGATGCTCAAGAAGTTCAAAAGAAATCAAATCAAGCAAGAGATCTTCGCTGAAGTTTCTAAACTGATCAATAGAGCTGAGAAGATGAAATATGTTCCAGTTCCGGGTCTGCAATGGGACAAACTATTTTAAATACCTGAAGGTGTGGAGTTCAAAGAAAATCAGAGTATTGTTGCACCTGTTCAGGGGTTTATATTTAAAGATCAGGCAGGCAAACCTAGCTTTATCAAGCTGAATGAGATCTGCTATCTAAAAGCTAGGGATGCCTTACACATTCGAAGTTGCTGTGGTGATGATAGCTCAAATCACATTGTGAGATACAAGCTGAACAAAATCATTAGAGTACAACAGAAGGAGCTCAGAGGGAATGTCAAAGCTGAGCAGTTGCTAGATGAAATCAACAAAGAAATCATTAATTGGGAACTTCTACATCCTGATTTCATAAGAGTGGTTGTATATCTTAGTAATAGATTATTTCTGTTGTACATATTAGATTAGTTCTAATTTTTTTAAGCAATAAGTGTGCATGATCTAAGTGATCAAAACTTTTGTATTTTGATATGTTCAATAAATACAAGTATTAGTTTGATATGTTCCACTGTGTTATGATATGTTCATAATTATTAGTCTGATTAGTTCAGCTTGAATGAATAATTGATTAGTTCGTGTTCATTTAAATGTTTGGTTGGTTTGTTTAACTTAAAATTGATAAGCTCAATTGATGATTGATAAGTTCAATTAATATTTGATTAGTTCAAATATAAAATCTTAATAAGTTTATGATTTAAAACATAATCCTGTTAAACAAACTTAAGAACTGTTTGATGGTTTTGTCATCATCAAATAGGGGGAGTTTGTTGGTCAAATGATCTCATCAGTTGAAATTTGATGAGACAAAGTTAAGTTTGTAAGATGTGTTCGAAATATAACTTAAACAGAATTATGAGGCTTGATCAGACTTAGCACTTATAGTGATTGAGACTGAGCATAAGCTGAATATAAGCTGAGTATATGTTTGGTCAGCTTAGACTATATCTTAGTAAGATTATCAATGTGTTTGAAAAGCAGTGTATGTAACCTAAGATATAGGTTGAGTATTCAGCTTGATGCGTTTCGAGCTGAGTGACTCAGCTTGTAGACTGAGTCAGCTCAACATAGTTACTAAATAAGTTCTAGCTAACTCTTATGACTTCCAAGGATGAGTTAATCATTATACGTGTTAGTACATGTTTATTTTCGGGTTTGTTCTCGAAGAACTCAGCTTAATGAGTTTCAAGCTGAGTAACTTAGTCCGACCAAAGAAGTCAGTTTAAGAGAATTTAAATATGTTTTAAATTACTTTTATCTCTCTATATCTAGAATCAAAATTGAAGATTGAAGACTCAAGATAGAAGATTCAATATTCAAGATTCCGGGTTATCCGTTAGTTTATTACCAAATTAGGATAAGTTCTAGTTTGTTAGGATCCGTAGGAAAATGATTATAAATACTTATCTCCTGATAAGTTTAGAGGTACGACAAATATATTCAACGTGTTACAGAGCCAAACTCAGTTTCACCTCAACCTATTGATCGTATGTGTTACGGGTCTTGATTCACTGTTTGTCAGTTCAACGTGATCAAGAAACTCACAGATTGCCAATTTGTTCGTGTGTTCGAATCTTCACATCTGTTGTGAAGTTGGTAAGTATTCAATATGTGATTAAATCATGTTTAGAGAGTCGTCATGTATCTATAATCATAAGTTGATTATAGATAGTAAAGTTTGAGAGATTGAGAGATTTGATTTACATTAGGTGTTTACATATCAAGTGTTGTTTACTTGATTGTTTTTGTAATCATCTTCTTATTAATGAAAGAAAAGCATTCGATTGTTTGTGGTTTGATGTGTGTTAACACTTTTTATTCATTTGTTTAATTTTCCGCGTAAAGTGTATTCAACTCCCCTTCTACACATTACTTGCTTGTTGATACTCTCACCAAGGGACCAACAAAATGGCTATGCTTGCCTGAAGATTGAGAAGAGCACAAAGGAGAATAGGAAGATCTGAAAGAGGCAAAGGAAAAAGTTCTTTTGACCCCAAGAAAGTTGTATGCTTCAACTGTCTGAAGAAGGGACACATTGTTGCTAAGTGTAGAGTGAAGAAGGGTGAAACAGCTTCAGTAGCTGACAAGAATGCTTACAGAGCTTAAAAGTACAAGTAGAAATATACTCAGCTCAAGAAAGGAAAGCCTAAAGAAAAGTCCAATACTAAAGGACTTTATGCTGAAACTTGGGATACATAATCATCAACCTCAGATGATGATGACAAGTGTCTGATGGCTCAAGAAGATGAAGAGTTTGAAATTGATGAAATTGATTACGGTCTGTCTGAATCAACTTTTGAAGCTGACATGAAGGAAGCTGAGGAAAACAACAAACTAAGTGACTGGGATCCTTCCTCCATGTACAAGGTTAGTAATTTCAACTCTTACATGGATGAAAAAAAGGTCTTATATTTGGTTATCTGTTAAACGATTTTAAGACCAGCCTTAAGAATCAAGCTGACCTCAAAGCTGAAATAACTAAGCTTAAGAAAGAGATTAAGGAAAATCAAACTCTTATTACTGTTGGGGTTTCGGGAAAAAAAAAACAACGGAAGCATGGTACATGTTCAAAAGCAAAAAGTACAAGTCAGCATAGCATAAAAACAATGAAACCCCAAGAGATGGATCAAACTCCATAACAAGCAAATGCAACATGGAATAACAGAGAAGGAGGGAGATTATACCCACTTATGACTGTTGGGGTTTCATGAACACAGTAGCGGAAGCATAAAAGGCTTGAAACCCAAAATGAACCAAGAACTCTATAAATATAAAATGCAACATGTAAACGGAAGAGATGAACTCTAAGTCACAAGAGAGCAACTCTCTATTGATAGTCCACACCAAGTTTGTTTGATCCCCAAATACTAGTATGCCAATTTGTGATCTTCAAGACTTGAAATCACTTTTTGGAACAACTCACAACTTACATAAAATCACTAAACACACTTATGATTTTCTGGATATACACAAGAACACTCAAGAACACTTAGAAAGTGTATTAAAGTGTTCTTGAGTGAGAGAGAGAATTCCTTTTTCAATACTTGATCAATTATCTAACTTATGACATGTGAGAGACATGCATAGACTTTTATCACCCTCTACAGCTGATATGCGAGGCAACAAAGTCGTGCAAGTCACTCCTAGATGTTCCATAAGTCAAATACTTGAGCCAAACAATAACCAAAAAGTTAAGTTAATGTCAGACGGTTTCTGCTGCGCAGAAACCAAAAGGTTACGCGACGCGGAAACACCATTTCCAGAATATTTATTTTTCTCTTCCTGTTACGGGTTGTCGGGATCAATCCTTGGCGTGTGACCCAATAGGCTCGTATATCATCGGTAGTATTACTAATACGCGTGTGTCAGTGGGCATAATCCAACAAACTCCCACTTGCACATGACACATCATATCGATAAGTAACACAGACAGAGAGCGACCTCTTTCAAGGTATCTCTGCCACCCAAGTAAACGCGAGTTATGTCATCCCAAGACAAGTACCAAATAATAACCCTATAGGCTTGATATGGCCCTATTGATAAGTGATCAATCAAACTTTCGTCCACGATATCCGAGTGAACACGAGACATGGTTAGATGTCAATCTCCAGATCTTTTACGATTATTTTTCTCGATCTTGATTGATGGTGACCCAAAATTTAGTTGCAATCGATCAAATATCATTGCATATAGAGCATGGCCATGCATTTTACGTCAGCGCTCAATCATCGAGGGGCCCATGGATATCTCTCTAAAACTAGAGGAACGAATCCCGTTGACTACATTGCTCTGCCACATACCCCATACTTTAACCAAAAGCTCCCTTATAACAGCCAGTTATGAACTGCGTTAGAAAGCAATCAAAGCAAAGCTGGACCATGCTTTGGAACACATGTATCTCCGCTCTAAGAACGATGTGATATTATCATCCTGAGTTACTCGTGACAGAAACCATGAACTAATCTCAGGTGCGGGTCGTCCAATCACTTGACTATTGCAAGCACATGCGAAGTGTTGCGTCTCTTTTATCTAATCCATTATTAGATAGCGACCAACCACTTCCCTCAGCCTTATCTCAAACTTCCTCCCCAAGAAGAATGACCGACTGTGGATATTTTGAATGAAAAAAGCATTTTGGGAAGTATTAAACATGCTAAGATGGAACACAGTAAGGAATCAAGAAAATATCCGCCCTCAGCACATTATTAAATCCCCATTTATTAATCGATATAGTATGAAGTACAATACTGCTTAACGTTCCCCAAAGAAATATATGTATCAAACTTATAACTAAAACAAACTCAAGCCTTGTCACCTAGGCATAGTATGACAATCATCACTAGCCTGTAACAGCAGCTTAGTTAATGGATCCGCCATAAAGCTGTCCGTGTGTTCTCTGCCAGTGACCATATCTCTTCCTCAATGGATCACTCATAAAGTATGCGTCGGAGAGATTATGGTCCTTCGTTCAAGCCATTTTACCTTCATTGTTTCAAAAGATCCCAATAAGGTAAATGAAGCTCGAACTCCAAGCCATCATACCTTCATTGTCTCAAAAGCCCAATAAGGTAAATGATGCTTGGGATTTTAGTTCTTATATGAAAGCCATCATACCCAGATTGTTAAAAAGATCCCAATAGGGTTAGCGATGCTTTGTGAATAATTTTTGATCAACAACACCAAATTTTGTAGGATCTTAATCTCCGATTAAAATCGGTAGTTATCCCACTTTATTCAGAAGACAACACTTGAGTAATAATTTACTCCTAGCTCCGTCTTGTATAGAGAACCAAGAACATATCTCAATATTTCTTGATCCCCTAAACTGGTTTTGTATATTCTATAGTCATGATGGATGCATATTTTCTTAACTTATCTTTTAAAGTAAGGTCAGGACATTATCTCCATTACGTTGTATATGCGTATAAATATAGAATTACAACAACGATCCCACTAGCCCTGACATTCATTCATGTTTCATTCTTGTTTATTGAAAACTCAAACTATTGATTTTCATATTGAAGCAAGTATTGAACTTTGAGATGCATATATATATATATATATATATATATATATATATATATATATATATATATATATATATATATATATATATATATATAAGTCCATCACTGGACTCCTTTTCGTTTGTAGACTTTAGAAGGATACGCTTGATGTAACAGACCCTCGGAAAGTGTTGTCAGCACTTCCTCAGAGAATTCCTATTAAGGAATGTGGTTTTTACATCAAATTGTCACAACCATAAAAAGGCACAATTAGTATCCGAGTAAACTTCGACATAACCACCAGTAGAGAGTTTTAGATAATACCTTCCTCATGGTCAATTATCGTAAAACCATCTCCTACTAGTCGGTATTTGAAGTTGTCTACGAACTTATTATTCGACATAACCACTGAGATAAAGTTTCCAGATGATACCTTCCAAATGGTCAGTCATCACTAAAACTTTTCTTATCAGTCGGTATTCGAACATGCAAATTTATCCATGTTGGTCTCTTTCTACAAAGAACCAATTTCACCCATTGGGTTGCCACCTTGGTGTAGGATTAACCAAGTCCAATACTTGGGTATCCACATGGATTGCATCTCACTATCACTACCTGTTTTCTCCTAGTGGACTTTGGGCCCACTCTGGTTTATCAGTAGTTGATGTATTCATCATTAAGTTGTCTCCCTCAGATATAAAACTATATCTTTATGGCCTTATGACAACTTCTACTAATTCTATAGAGAGGTAATGAATTTAATGTCAGGTACTCCAGCATTGCTATGCTGAGTTACAATCATTTCTGATTGTGTGCTCGTGCCAATATCAGGTTCTTCTGTTTAAGGTATATTTACTCTCATTTGCCTTAGTAAAATACCTAACACAGCAACACCTCTAGATTTCGGGTTCCTCCACCTCACGTCTAAACGCAGGCTGGATAATCCAGACTTCCTGATGAATTAGCAAAGACATTTTTTCTAGTCTCATCATCTAAGGTGCTAATTTAACCATCTTTGTTAGTATGAGATTAAGAACTTTGCCCACCACTTTCATTATATTCTCCATAAAAAATGGACCATATCTAAAATGTCCGATTCCTCCACTTGGCGACTCATCTCACAACGTGTCATAGGAGAAATGAATTATGAGATAACATCTTAACTCTTATGATGGTCATTTAAAATCCAGAACTAAAGCACTCAACATCTCTATTAGATTTGAATATTGTAGTCCTTTTGCCCTCTTAATCATATAATTCGGCACAGGTGTGTGTTGAAAACCTCTCAAGGTTTCAGACGCATGTCTAATAAGTTAGACATTCCCATCCCTTCTACCTTCATTGGTAAAGGTAACAAAGTATCCAAAATTACCCCTTATGATTTGCTTGAATAGTCTTCACAAAATTGTGAATGCTAACCAACAAGCCTTCATTACTCTCACATACACAAGTGAAGGATGTCTATGTCATCTTAGCCTAATAAACAGGATTTGCACTAAACAATTGATACAAGATCAAAAGATCTCAAGTTCCTAACCACATGGAGCTTGTTGATGCAATCCTTGTTTATATGGTTAAATTGACTATTGTCATAAGAGTAACTTTTATAAACCATTCATGATCATTCTATTACTTCTTAAGCAAATGCCACAACATGGATGAACTTTGAAATAAACCACGAAAAATACATAATCCAAAGCAATATCCATCGTTATCAACGGCATAATAGAGTTATGATTTCTTGCCACGCAGGGCATAAAACATAGATCTTGTAAAGTAATAGTATAGCTAGAAGTAGTGGCAAGATCCTGTCTTCCAATCCTTTTCAATAGGGGACAACCCTCTTGTTTCTCGTTAGGAAGTCAAGCTCTCCACATCTTATATTGATACTTCCTACCTACACTTTGCAACAATCAAAATTGTAACAAACGTGAGTATTATGGCCAGTATCCAAAACTTGCCTATATAAGTATAAGATCAGTGGAGTTTGGTCATGAATGTACCTGAAGTCGAGGAACCACCATTTATCATTTTGTATGTCCTTAGCTCTTCCAGGCACTTAGGGCAGGCGTGGTGGCGCCAATTTCCAATCTTCCTACAAAATTAGCAAACTTCCCCATTAGGAGTCTCATCAAGAGGCGCAATCTCATTACCCTCAGACTCCATGATCATAGTGAGCTTAGTTAGACCAAGCTTCCCATTTGAGGTAATTTGCTTGTTGGTAGCCTTAGTGAGAGTGAACAAGGTGAGCTTACCTTTGGCCATGTTAGACTCAAAAGTCTTCAACATGCCGTGAAGCTCCATTAAGGACTACCGTCATCTCCCTTTCAATGGTAAATCCTAACCTTTCCAAGTGCTCCACAAGTGCTTTCATCTTAAGCACATGAATGCTTATGTTCTCACCATCCTGCAGCCGGCAACCGAGTAGGTCGTTGAAACACCCAAACCGTTCTTGCCTCGCTTGTTGTTGGAACATGTCCTTCAACTTAAGCATTATATCGTAAGCACTCAGATGCTCTAATTGCATTTGCAATTTGGGGCTCATCATGCTTAACATGGGGCAAGAATGGACCTCGTTGGTGTCCTTGACGCGTTTATCATACGCATCATGAACGGTCTTACTTGTGTTGGTAGCAGGGGCTTCCGGAAGGGGCTTCTCAATGGTGTGTAACTTGTCTTCGCGTCGTAGGACAATATTCAATTGCCTAGTCCAATCCATAAAGTTACTTCCATCGAGTTTCTCCTTGTCAAGAAACATACGTAGAGTAAATTCGGTGTTGTTGATGTTTGTCGATATCATCTATAAACGCAGAGTAGTTTTAGTTAGTTTGATAAACCTTGTTAAAATAATTACCCCATGTGATTAAAAAAACTATTTTAACAAGGGCTAAGAACCCTATTTCACCTTGCACCGTGACGGGTTTTCCGCGGATCACGTGGCAAAGCTATTTAGGCCGGCAACCATTGACTGATTGCAATCCATTATTGCAACTCTTAGTTCCTTGCGGGATCCTACTAGATAACCATTGTTTCTAGTTTGGCATGTTTGATCCATCCACACCAACTTCAAACTAAGAATTTGAATAACTCGGCTAGAGCTCGAAAATCATCCAAAATGTTATTTTGAAATCTTAAATCAACCATCAAGATACACGGTGGTACTCTTGCCTAATGATCGACTCAGCTAGAGCCCGACAATCGACCTTGCGAGTTGCTACACGCGCCTTCCACACAACACATACAAGGGTCAACTCGGCTAGAGCTCGACAATCAACCTTTACACGGCTAGATTCGGACGGTGTCATCTTATGGGTGGTGTGCAATTTACATTTAGAAAACAGGATTTAGTTTTCCGCTTATAAAACTATTTTGAGTTTTATTAACAAAAGTGACAATAACCAAAAGTTTTCACTAATCGGATATGCACGAGAGTTTGTTAAACCATTGTTAAAAACTCTTTTGTTTTATTATTCGTCAAAAATTGTCTAGCATGCAATCCTATAATCCATGCATACACAATAAAAAAAAACAACCACACGCATACAATAAGATTGGTAACCATGCCCCTAAAAACTATGCGTTTTCCCGTGAGCCACTACGGAAAAACGAAGTCTTCTAAGGACAGTTCCTTGACTTGGATGTGCTCCCACTAAACCCGCTATCTCCATTGGGCATCTCGGTTTCATGTTTTCCAAGACGTCACTCCTTGACTCCCGATGGTTGCCTCCATATTAATTTTACATAGAAAATGAAATAAATGGCATAGAAGCCACAAATCCTATTTTCTAGTACAAAATACGTAACATGGAATTTAAATGGAATGCAAGCCACAAAATATATACATACCAAATAAATTAAATAAATTAATTATTACATATCATGTGACATATAGTCACCAAATGAATGAATAACTAATTTAACACAACCAAACATCCACAAGGTCTAGGGCATCTATTGGTTACCAACATCACATTAACAACATGAACAACATGGTGTGCCACACAAAACCATGTAAACTTATGTATCTTGATTAAGATTATTTCTCAAAACTTAAGGCACTAAATAATCCCATGTATATATGCATTAGTAACAACAAACCATTTTTGATGAACCATATTCATATTTACATAATGTAAGTATATGCAATTATTATTTTTATGCCAAAAATAATAATATACATATAAATACACCAACCAAGATACAAGGCATCTTAATATACCAAAAATAATTTCTAGAACTAAAATTCCAGAAACCATTTTTGGATGCCAAAAACCCGACTGCAAAACTGTTTTTAAAAATTTTTTAAAAAATCTGTCAGACCGATTTACGCGCCGCATCACCCAATTGGTTCCGCGCCGCGTAACCTACCTGACAGCAAAACCAGTTTTTCGATTTCGGGTTTTTCAGGCTACCATGTGCATTTTTAGTATAGAGGTGGCTCTGATACCACTGTTGGGGTTTCATGAACACAACAGCGGAAGCATAAAAGGCTTGAAACCCAAAATGGACCAAGAACTCTATAACTATAAAATGCAACATGTAAAAGGAAGAGATCGAATAAGGAATTATACCATGCTCCAGCTTCTGAGATCATCAAGTTGGGATGAACTCTAAGTCACAAGACAACAACTATCTATTGATAGTCCACACCAAGTTTGTTTGATCCCTAAATGCTAGTATGCCAATTTGTGATCTTCAACACTTGAAATAACTCTTTGGAACAACTCGCAACTTCCATATAATCACTAAACACACTTATGATTTTCTGGAGATACACAAGAACACTCAAGAACACTTAGAAAGTGTTCTTGAGTGAGAGAGAGAATTCCTTTTTTCAATACTTGATCAATTATCCAACTTATGACATGTGAGAGACATGCATAAACTTTTATCACCCTCTACAGCTGATATGCGAGACAACAAAGTCGTGCAAGTCACTCCTAGATGTCCCATGAGTCAAATACTTGAGCCAAGCAATAACCAAAAACTCAAGTTACTGTCAGGCGGTTTCCGCGGTGCGGAAACCAAAAGGTTACGCGACGCGGAAACACCGTTTCCAGAATATTTATTTCTTTCTTCCTATTGCGGGTTGTCGGGATCAATCCTTGGCGTGTGACCCAATAAGCTCGTGTATCATCGGTAGTATTACTAATCCGCGTGTGTCAGTGGGCATAATCCAACAATGACTTCTTGATTGATGGTAGATGAATATGATGAAGCTAGAAGCTATAACTTCCTCTATTAAAGTCCACCCCGAATTTGTACAATCTCCATGTACTAGCATGCCTTTGGCAGTCTTCAATCCTAGAAACCACCTATGGAACTAGCAACCTTGTTTCCTCCTTGCTCTCCTCTTCTAAGAACACACTCTCAAAAACCCCTTTATTCACCTCCCAAAAGAGAGAACTTAATGGTGTATGTGTGTGTAGGAAGAGAGAGATTCTAGAGAGAGAAAAATGCATGTCCCTCATACTCAAATAAGCCTTCTCCAGACCTCTTTCATGCCGCAAGGCCGAACATAAAGTAAATGCTTTAATTGAAGGAGAGTGGAGGCAACATGCAAAATTTGCATGCAATCTGACAGGGGTTAGCGCCACTAAGTTTTAGAGATAGCACCGCTAACTCTTAAAGTTAGCGCCGCTATCGGGCTCTAGTTAGCGATGCTAACCTTTACGAGATAGAGTCGCTAACTTTTAAAGTTAGAGCCGCACATGACACACCGTACGCAAGAAAACACAGACAAAGAGCGGTCTCTAGTAAAGCATCTTTGCCCCCAAGTCAGTATGGGTTTTGTCATCCTGAACAAAACCAAATCCAAAATTATAATGTGATGGCCTAATAGATAAGTGATCAAACATCCTTTTGTTCACGATATCCTTGTGAACACGACACATGGATTAAAATGTCAATCTCCAGATCGTTCACAATTATGTTTCTCGATCTTGATTGGTGGTGACCAAAAGTTAAGGATATATCTGATTCTCAATCAGTATTCCTTTGTGCATAGCCATTCTATTTTTCGTGTCAGCTCCCAATCATCGAGGGGCCTATGGATATCTCTCTACATAGAGGAACAAATCCCTTTGACTACATAGTTCCTCCATATGTCTCATACTTTATTTGAAAACTTCCTTTACTGCAGAAAGTTACGAACTACTTTTGAAAACAATCTAAATAAAGCAGATACGCGCTTTGGATACTTATGTATCTCTGTTCTAAGGATGAGATGATATTATCATCCCGAGTCACTTGTGACCATGATCCATGAAGTAAGCTCAAGTGCGGTGTTCGAACACGGTATGCAGCAAAACACAGTGGAAGCATAAAACAAAAGTTTCAAAAACCGTACAAAAACGGGTCCATACTTGTTCCAAAGTGATAATTTTCTACAAAACCAAATTGCAACTTAAAAGAGCAACAAGGACAGGAAATATACCTCCTTTGTGTGCTTCACAATCGGTTGGAAATGCAATAAACCGGGATGACCAAGAGATCCAAGAGCACCTCCTCTATTGCTTTATCCACACCAAGATTCCTTTACCCCAAAGTGCTAGCAATCCATCGGGTAAACATCCATCACGATTACACCTTCTGAAACAGCCCACGAAATGATCTCCTCTTGCACCAATACACACTTCACAACACTCAAGAACTTATCACTTAGTGTTTTTGTGTGTGTTTTACCCACAAGTGCCAAGAGAGAAAATAGACAGAGTTATTGTTCAAATTGCATGAGTTCACTTCATTCCAGTCCCCTCTACTGCTATAAGCCGGAGACCAAAGTTTATTTCTATTGGACCACAAGATGGCCAAATCAGAAATAAGAATTTCATGCAGATGGTCCTTCACGGCCCCTCATGACCTCTCACGGCCCGTGAAGACAAAAATGCGCCACGATTGGCCATAATCCTTCATGTCCCTTGTCGCGTTCGAGTGACTCGTGAGGGCGTCCCCTTTACCACCACTCCACGACCTCTCACGACCCGTGAAGACTCCACGAACCGTATGAGAGTCATTGAGTCAAACGTGAGGGCAGTGGACTTCACGACCCGTGGAGCATCCCTCACAGCCGTGAAGCTCCAAAATCAAACAATTTGATTTTTGGACCTTCTCTCTTTTTCAGTAAGCTGTCGGGATCAATCCTTAGCGTGTGACCCAATAGGCTCGCACTTCATCAGCAGTAACACCAATGTACTTGTGTCAGTGGGCAGACTCCAACAGACTCCCACTTGCAGATGACACAACGTACCCAGAGGTATCACATACAGGGAGCGGTCTCTAGCAAGGCATCCCTGCCCCCAAGTCAGTACGAGGTATGTCATCCCATAGACAAGTACCAATTCACAACCCAAAGGTTTGAAATGGCCCTATAGATAAGTGATCAACCATCCTTTTGTTCACGATATCCATGTGAAGATGAGACATGGTACTAAGTCATTCTCAGTCCTTCACGATTATGTTTCCCGATCGAGATTGGTGGTGACCAAAATATACAAGTTGCAATCGATTACCCAAATCATTGCACACTAGAGCACGGCCATGCATTTTGGTGTCAGCGCCCAATCATCGAGGGGCCCAGGGATATCTCTCTAAACAGAGGAACAAATTTCTTTGACTACATTGCCCACCACAGTGATCATACTCTGATCAGCTACTCCCTTTATAACATCCAGTTACGGACTGCGTTTGAAAGTAACTAGAGCAAAGCAAACCAAAGTGATACAGACACATGCATCTTTAGTATGAGGATGAACTGAAATTATCATCCTGAATCACTCATGACAAGTACCCCAAAGTGAATTCAGGTGTGGGTCGTCCAGTCACTTGAAACCCCTTTCAAGTACAGGCGAAGTATTGCGTCCTTGTGTCCCAATCACCATTGGACACTTGACCAATCACTTCCCTCAGCCTTCATTCAGACTTCCTTCCCTTGAAGAATGACTGGCTGTGGACATTTACAATGTAAACACATTTAGGGAAGAGGTAAAACATGCAAAGTTGGAACACAATAAGGCTTAGTGAGAGTACCTGCTACACGCGCATTACCAAACTCCTTTGATAATCGATACAAGCAGAAGCACAATATTGCTTAATGTTCCCATAGATAAAGCATATCACAACGTTAACTAAAACATACTCAAGCCAACTTCATGCAGACCTTAGTATGACATTCATCACTAGACAGCCACTATAGCTCAGTAAATGGACCATCCACGATGTCATCCATTTGTACTCTGACATTGACCATATCCCTACTACAACCAACCACTACCAAAGTGTGCGTTGATGGGATTTCGATCATTTGTCCAAGCTATTATACCTTCATTGTTTCAATGAACCCAATAAGGCAAACAACGCTTGGTTTTATGATTTTATGTGCATAAGCCATCGTACTCTCATAGTATTCATAAAGATCTCTATAGAGTCAACGATGCTTGGTTCTCAGTGATCATATCCCTACTACAACCAACCACTTCCAAAGTGTGCGTTGATGGGATTTTGATCATTTGTCCAAGTAGTTATACCTTCATTGTTTCCACTAGAACCCAATAAGGCAAACAATGCTTGGATCACATAATTTAGTGTGTATATGCCATCATACTCTCATTGTCTCAAAAGAACCCAATAGAGTCAATGATGCTTTAAGAAACACTTAAATTAACAACACCATATTTAGAAGATTAGAAATCCCAATCAAGATCGGCGGTTATCCTTAAAGTAGAAGCCATCACAGTAGTAACAACTCACTTTAAGCTTCTTCTCATTACATCACCACAAGAAAATATACTCATATTTCTTGTATTCCACAAACTTCTTTGAATATCCCATATTTATTATGAACGCATAATTCTCTATTTACGCTTCTATCCAAGCTAAATCAAGACATTATCTCCAAAACATAGTATGTTCTAGACATACCAAATAGGATTACAACGGTGCTCCCACTAGCTCTGGCATCTATCCAAGTTTCATCATTGCTTACTGAAAACTCAAACACTTGATTTTCTTAGCAAATATTCCAAAACTTAGATTTATTCTAAGCCCAAGAGGACTCCATATTTGTAGACTTCATAAGGATACTCAGGATGTAAAAGACCCTCAGACTGTGTTGTGAGCACTTCCTCATAAAATTCCTATAACGGAATGCGGTCTTTGCATCATATTACCATAACATGGCATAAGCATCCGCTTAAACTTCAACATAACTACTGGGAGAATGTCTTCATATGATTCCTCCCAATGGTCAATCATCATGAAACCATTTCCTCTCAGTCAGTATTTGAAGTTATCTACAAACTTATCCATGTAGATCTTATATCTAAAAGATCTATATACACCATCAGGTCAAAACCTAGGTGTTGGATTAACCAAGTTCAAAACTTGAAAATCCAGCATGGAATATATCTTATGTTATTACACTCCTCTTCTTAGCAGACTCAAGGGCCCACTACAGCTTCCGGTAATTGATGCATACATCACGTATCATCAATAAGTCATCGTCCTCAGATATAATAAATTATACTCTTCTGGTCTTATGACGACTCTTACCAGACATATGAAGAAGTAATAACTTTATGCCAGATACTCCAACATAGCAATGTTGAGTTTCAATCATTTCTGATTGAATGCTAGTGCCAATATCAGGTCTTTTTATTTAAATCTCATGTTCTTCCACTGGAATGCTTCAGTTGTTCATTTCCCTTTTCGTGCAACCAAAACAGGTTCTCAAAAGGATATGAAATGAATATCTGAAACTTAGAAGAACTATTTAAATGCATTAGCATCCTTTAAGTTCTTCCATCTCTCACTAAATGTAGACTGGATAACTCTGATATATGAGATAGACAAGCAAAGAACACTTTCTAGTCGAATCTCCTTAGATGCTAATTTGACCATCTTTGTTGATTTATAACAAGAACATTGCCCGCCACTACTCAAGTACACCTATCCAGCAGGTTACTTAAGTTTAAGCCATCAAGGCGGAACCATAATCAATATGTTTCATTCCTCCACTAAGCGATCCATGTAAAACATGTATCCTAGGAGAAGTGAATTATGAGGCAAACTCACAATTCTTATGATGGTTAAGAATGTAGATGCTCAACATCTCACAAGATTTGAGTATCTTTATTCCCTTTTGCCCTCTTCATGTTAAATTTGTTAAGGGTGAGTCTTGAACACCTCTCAGGTTTCAGACATTTGTCTAATAAATTAGACTTACCCATTCCTTCTACCATCATCGGTAAAGGTAACAAATCACATATAGTTTATCCTTATGATTTTGCTTGAACGGTCTTTAAACAAACGTGCAAACGAAATCCAACAAGCCTTTATTCCTCTCACATTCACAAGTGAAGGATATGTTAGTTATTTAGCCTTAAAAGCCAGATTTGCAATCAGCAATTGACCCATGGTCAAAAGATTCCAAGTTCCCAACCACATGGAGCTTGTTGATTCAAGTCTTGTTTATATGGTTAAATCAACTATTTCATAAGGATAACTATTCAATAATAATTCATAATCATTCCATTACTTCTTTAAGCAAAACCTTATAACAAATGCCAAGACATGAATAAACTTTGAAATAAATCGTCAAAACCCACAATTTAAAAATTCAAAGTAATATTCATCATCATCAAAGGCATAAAAGATACAATGCTTCTTGCCACGCAGGGCATAAGACAAAGATCTAAATAATGTAATAGTTTAGCTAGATGGAATGGCAGGACTCTTCTTCCAATCCTTCTAGTTAGGGACAACCACCATGTTTCCCTCCTTAAGTTCTAGCTCTCCATTCATCCATTACCTTCTTCTGATTAACACCTGCACTTTGCAACAAACAAGTTTGTGACAAACGTGAGCATTTTTTACTAGCGTTCAAAACCTAGTCGTTAGAAGTAGAAGATCAATGGAGTTTTATCATGAATATACCAGAAGATGAGCTAACGTTCTTCCGCTTTAGGATACGTAGCTCTTCTAGGTACTTAGGGCAGGCGTGACGGCGCCAATTTCCAATTTCTCCGCAAAAGTAGCAAACTACCCCATGTGGAACATCACCTTGAGGCACAATCTCATTCTCCTCCGACTCCACTATTACGGATAGCCTAGTCACACTAGACTTTCCTTTTGAGGTCAGTTTCTCCTTCTTGGTTACTTGTTTCATAGTAGCCATAGTGGATGTGGACGAGACACGATCCTTCACAACCATGTAAGACTGTACAGCCTTCAGCATGTCTTGAAGTTCGATCAAGGATTTTTCCAAATTGTCTTTGTGAAAGTTCTTGACAAACTTCTCATAAGACGCGGGCAGGGACTGGAGGATCATATCCACCGCAATCTCCCTCCTTATTGGAAGTCCAAGTCTCTCCAATTGGTCCATGTATCCCTTCATCATAAGGAAATGAACATTTACATCCTCACCTTCCTGCATCCTACAACCGACCAAAGCCTTTATACACTCAAACCGTTCTTGTCTAACCTGCTGCGGGATCATATCCTTTAGCCGGTTTAGCATGTCAAATGCACTCAATTGCTCAAGTTACTGACGTAACTCAAAGCTCATAGTCGATAACATGAGACAAGAAATATCTTGTGTATCTCTAACACGCTTCCCAAAGGCGTATCGAGTGGCCCAGTTCGCGTTGGTAGCAGGTGGCTCCGGAAAGGGTTCCTCAAGGATGTGCAACTTTGAATCGTGACGGAGGACAATCCTCAATACACGATACTAGTCAGCGAAGTTCACTCCTACGAGTCTCTCCCTTTCTAGGAATAATCGAAGTTTAAAGTTTGGTGTGGCGTCGTTAATATTTGCCATCTATGAAAGAGTACACGTTTTAGTTAGTTTCGATATAATCCTCGTTAAAATAATTACCCAGCTGATTAAGAAAACCAAATTATCTTAACAAGGGCTAAGAACCTCAATGTACCCCAATCCATGACGGGTTTGCCGCGGATCACTTCATGGAGCTACTTAGGCCGGTAAACGCTTTACCAATTGCAATCCGAGATTACAACTCTTAGACACTTGCGGGATCCTAGGTACCCATAGCACCCATTTGGCATGTTTGATCCCTTCTCTCACCGATTACTCATTAATCCACTTTGATAGCTCGGTATGGGCACGACAACTACCAAGGCGTTTTATGTCTTGGAATTGTAAATTTACCGTCAAGATACACGGTGGTACTCTAGCCCAATGGCCGGCTCGGCTAAGCTCGACAACCGACCCTTGCGAGTTGCCACACGCACCTTCAACACAGTTACACAAAACCGATCTCGGCTAAGCTCGACGACCGATCTTTTTTCACTAGATTCGGGTGGTGTCATCTTACAGGAGGCGAGTGATTTACATTTGATAAAAAAGGGATTTTGTTTTTAAAGTGGTCTTGTGGCTCGCGAGGTTTGTAAACCAATTCAAAACTCTTGGTTTTATTATTTCGAAAACTTTTCATGGGAGCGAAGAAACTAAACAACCATGCAAGAAACTAAACAAAACAACAACCACGCACAAGTAATATCCGGTAACATGCCCCTAAACCCTATGCGCCTTCCTCGGGAGCCAAACGAGGAAAGCAAGGCCAAACTAAGGACACAGCCACTTGGCCCAGCTGGAAGTGCTCCCACTGAATCCGTCATCTCCAATGAATCTCCGGATCCACCATAGCCGAGACGTCTCCTCCACGACTCTCGATGGTTGTCTTCGGTCTTCTATTACAAATACATACAAATATTTGAAAAGAAACGGTTTGCAAGCCGCGAAATGCTAATCTAAGCTAATTCTAACAATTACAAAGAAAAGCAATCGGCATGCAAGCCAAAATAAAGTACAAAATACAAGACCGGATAAATTTAATTATTACAAACCAATTGTGGTACAAACCACCAAATGAATGAATAATTAAACACAACCAAACAACCAACACATAGGTCTAATGGGCAAGGTGTTACCGGATCAAACAACAACCACAAACAACAACACGGTGTGCCACAATAAAACCGTGCAAAATGTATCTTGACTAAGATTGTTCACACCTAGCTAAACACTCAAGGCACAAAGTGACCAATCCTTGTACATATGCATTAGTACCCCAAACACTTTGAGAATACATATTCATATATACACAATACAAGTATATGCATGTGTGCATTTAATGCCAAAAAATCACCCAATACATATAAATGAATGAATCAAGACACATATGGGGCTTTACAAAAATCCAAACACTTTGTACAGATTCTGGAAAAACAGAATCGAAAAGAGGCTAAAACCGAAAACAAATTTTTTTTTTCAAAAAGGGACAAAAATACTGTTCACGAGCTCATTCACGACCCATAAGCCTTCACGGCCTGTCACGGCCCGTGAAGCCCATGAGTTCCACGACTCTGACCAGTGAAAAACCGTTCACGACCAAGCACCCCACGAGACTGGTCGTGAGACTTCACGACCGTGAAGAACAAGCTTTCACGACCCATGTAGACATTCTGGACAGAATGTCCAGATTCGGTTTTCAAGCCAAATAATGTAATTTGTTTGTAGATTTGGCTCTGATACCACTGTTGGAACACGGTATGGAGCAAAACACAGCGGAAGCATAAAACAAAAGTTTCAAAAACCGTACAAAAACGGGTCCATACATGTTCCAAAGTGATAATTTTCTACAAAAACAAATTGCAACTTAAAAGAGCAACAAGGACAGGAAATATACCTCCTTTGTGTGCTCCACAATCGGCTGGAAATGCAATAAACCGGGATGACCAAGAGATCCAAGAGCACCTCCTCTATTCCTTTATCCACACCAAGATTCCTTGACCCCAAAGTGCTAGCAATCCATCGGGTAAACATCCATCACGATTTCACCTTCTGGAACAGCCCACGAAATGATCTCCTCTTGCACCAATACACACTTCACAACACTTAAGAACTTATCACTTAGTGTGTTTTTATGTGTGTTTTACCAACAAGTACCAAGAGAGAAAATAGAGAGAGTTATTGTTCAAATTTCATGAGTTCACTTCATTCCGGTCCCCTCTACTGCTATAAGCCGGAGACCAAAGTTTATTTCTATTGGACCACAAGATAGCCCAATCAGAAATAAGAATTTCATGCAGATGGTCCTTCACGGCCCCTCACGGCCTCTCACGGCCCGTGAAGACAAAAATGCGCCACGACTGGCCATAATCCTTCACGGCCCGTGCCTCGTTCGAGTGACTCGTGACGGCGTCTCCTTCACGACCCCTCCACGACCTCTCACGACCCGTGAAGACTCCACGAGCCGTATGAGAGTCGTTCAGTCAAACGTGATGGTAGTGGGCTTCACGACCCGTGGAGCATCCGTCACGGCCGTGAAACTCCAAAATCAAACATTTTGATTTTTGGACCTTCTCTCTTTATCAGTAAGCTGTCAGGATCAATCCTTTGCGTGTGACCCAATAGGCTCGCACTTCATCAACAGTAACACCAATGTATTTGTGTCAGTGGGCAGACTCCAACATGCGGGTCTTCCAGTCACTTGAAACTCCTTTCAAGCACAGGTGACTGTTGCGTTTCATGCATTCAATCCTTGATTAATGCATAACCAACACCTAACCTCAGCCTTAATTCAAACTTCCTTCCCTTGAAGAATGACTGGCTATGGAAATTTAGAATGTGTAAATGGTGTAGCCCGTGCTGCGGGTTTTTCTATTATAAAATCTTGGGACACAACCTCGTTTTAAATTTATAAAAATGATGTTACTAAGCAGATACTACACACGACTCAGGCAAGTATAACCTGGTCAATAGTAATGTAGACTTGGTAAGACCGGATATCGTTCCACCAGGACAGAAAGCTACCAATACTTAAGTCTCATTGTTGTTTGATCAGCAGAATTAATTAAAGCAAGTGACAGAAAGAACTAAATTAATCAAGAACTACAATAACTAAAACAGATTAACACCGAAGGCAACAACAGGATAACAGATCACTTAGGCTTTCGAATCAACGAGACTAATCATGGCAATAACATAATACAACACTTAATATGAAGACTTGAATAGATTGTGCGCATAGCATGCTATTCTAATACTCGACAAAACCACATTATCATGCAAGAATCATCACTCGAGTTATCAATACTCAGACTCAACAATCAAACATGATCAGGCAAGCAACGGCATATCAGAATTCAACTATAGATCCACCAGATCACGTCCAAATCAGACTACAAAGACAATCATATTTTCAAATGACATGTCCAGTAGTCTTCAGAACCCAAAAAGGTGTCAAAGAAGTTAAAATGGTTAAAACAAGCAAAAACAGCACACTGTGGTAAAAATGACTCCTATGGCCGTATGAATTTCTTCCTACGGCCGTAGAAGTGTACAGTCCTATGGTCGTAGGAATTTCTTCGTGCGGCCATAGGAACCAGTACGACAGAATATTCAAATCTAACATAAAGGCATTCAACAACAAATTACAATCTAGACTTCAATCTCAGATCATAAACACATGTAAACTGGTACAATGGGGTCACAAACTCCTCTAAACTCAAACCTCGCAATTAAGGGATTTTAATAGTTAGCCACATGAATACTAAAGATATGAACATATTAAACCTACCATCTTTAGTATAGCCAACACTTCTTAAAACATGAATCGTGTGATATGCACATTGAACACTAAGACAAGCATAACAAAGGCATACATGTGAGTTCATTTCACCATCTAAACATACCAACAAACATCTTTGTGAATCCTTTAATTATTAGTAGCATGTTTGATCCTAAAATACACCAAATGACTAGAATTTCTTCGGATATCATAAGGCATGCATAAAACCAACATATGAATAAAATGACCAATAATGGATGAAACTGAAATGATTCAAAACATATCCCAACATTGATTTCTAATGACAATCATGCAAGATGTATCATTTCTAATAACAAACTTAACATGACATTAAGAATATACAAACATCGTCATTGAATATTCACATGCTTAAACATGAAGGAGTTATCGTATATATATTATCACACATGAACATGGTAAGATTAAACATACTAAGTTGATAAAACACATTTGTATTCAAGATCAAACATGCATATATGAATAAAGTCAACATAAAAGTCAAATATATTGCTATAACTAGCCAAGAATCATCTTGGCCTAAGTGAAATGAGTTTAGTTATCCATATACAATAATATTAGCACTACAACATCTGGAACACATGGGTACATGATTGAAATATGAAATGGAAAGAGTATACCCAAGCTAAGCAATGATAAACCTAAGGAATCCAAGCTCCAAGATGTTGTTCCATGCCTTCAAATCCAAGCTCTCCTCCTTAGAATCACCAAGAGAATTCCCCTGTAGTGTTAGGATGTTTAGAGAGAGTGTATGGAGGTGTTGGTTCAAAAAGTGGTGAAAAATCCGGACCCTTGTGCAAATGGCAGATTCTGCCATTTAATGTGCTGTAACAGAACTTCCTACGACCGTAGAAAGTATCCTCTACGGCCGTAGGGTGGCTGGGATGGAGTTTCTCCACACGCAATATTCTGCCACCAATCTGATACATGTAAGAAATCTGCCAGGAAATGATTACTACTTATTAGGGGTCCCTATGGCCGTAGCAAAATACGTCTACGGCCGTAGGGAGGTCTAGTTAAATCTTCTAGAAGAATAGCCTTCTACGGTAGTAGGAACATATTCTACGGCCGTAGGCTCTCTTTTTCACTAATCTTCAATTTCTTCTATTATTCCCCTGTTTTGCCCCTTTATCTTACTTAAATCTCTTTTGTAACCTGCATGGTGAATGTTAAACATATTAGATGAATAATAGGAGTAATCACCTTGTATTTGGGCTAAGTACGGGGTATTCTAACATGTAAAACATGCATAAAAATGCATATATCAAAATCCCCACACCTAAGCTTTGCTTGTCCTCAAGCAAACTCTAATGCAATAGCTAAAACTAAAGAATTTATAAAGGCAGCAAATCAGTGCAAACATTTATCATTCCGATAAAGAAGAGATCTAAAAGCATAACAGACAGCCAAACACAGCATCGGAAACAAACTTTCATGAAAAGCAAATTTAACCACGAATAGATGAATTATGACAAGTATCTGACTTCATACCTCACCGGAGATCACTATAGCACTCAATGTGTATTTGGGTTAAGTGTATAAGTGCACGTGTGACAGATTGAAGCAAAGATTAGCATAAGCTTGATCACAGATCACATATCCACCAATTAACATAAACATATGCAATTATCAAGAAGACTTTGTTAGCGTTGTAATGTGGCTAGGGCTAAGAGTAGGAATGGGAATGTATAAAAGTGGCAAAAATAGAATCCATGAATCAAACTCAAAACCGTCTAAACTGCTATTATTAGAGGAGTACAGGAATATCACAATAGTTTTTGCGAGAAACAGTTATCAAGTAGAAATGGAATCAGAATTCTCTGAATGATGGCTAATAACCAGGTAATACCGACAAATAACTACTACTCAATGTATGACAGGCTCAAAAATAGCCAAGGAAAGCATGTCAAGTAACTGAATCTCTTATTTTTCTCATTTTCTAATTTTTTTTTTGGATTTTTCATCTCTTTTCTTATTTTTTTTTTGTATTTTCTCATATAACTCAGCTGTATGCAGCATGAAATGGAACAAACCAAGGGACATATGTATGTTTCATGTCCCACTAATCGGTGCATAAACAACTGACGAACAAAATACAACGGAACTAAGCAGCAAGAAACTGGTCAACTGACTCTGGAAACATAAAAATAAAATAGACTAAAACAGGATAAACATGGGTAATGAAATGAAAGGCTTAGGCTCAAATTGGATAACTAGGGGTAAATATATAGAAATTGGCAAAAAAAAAAAGTATATAGGCTGAATTGGGGTTTCCTAGTTCTTCTATCACTTAACTGCAACAGTTTAGTTCATGATCTCGACATGCATACTAGTAAGCAAGTTCTACAATCAAGGAAACAATCAGCATATAAGTTGGCAATTCCATGAGCTAATCATGTATGAAATAAAGTGTAGTGGCTCAAATGCTCAGGAATGCATATCAGGTGTGGCTTGTGCAATTGAAGTCAAACAATTTTTAAAACTCAAGTATTTGTGCAAAATGTACATCATAAAAGCTGAAATGTCACTTGTTTAAAGTCTATCATGCGAGAAGATCTAAACATGTCCAAAATGATATAATTTTGCGAAAAATTTACGCCTAAATCAATTCTAAGGTTTATAGCATAGTTAGCATACAAGAGTTTTCAACAGCACACATAATAGCAGGCATGTTATATTAATCCCCTCCCTACACTTAAAAGTGTACATTGTCCCCAATGTACTAATAATAAGCAATAAAATGCGAGAAAAGAGCTGTAAGAACTCCCTGAACAGCAATTGTGTCTGCATTTATTAAACTCTGAAGGCGTTGGCTTCCTCCCCACACTTAAACTTAGCTGCCAAGATATGACGAATATTCTTGCAAAACAACAACTCAACCAAAAGTGAAACATAGATAGGGACAAAAATCATCACAAGCTATGGCAAGTAAAAGGAACTAAATACAATAAATACATAACCGAATATGAACAAGTGTTTTGATGTCATACAGATAGACAAAATAGGTACAAGAACATCAAACACATCAAAAAGTGGCATGTACTGCTAACAACCAAAAGTGTACAGCCAAGCTAATCTAGAAATACAATACAAAGACAACTACGAAACTATAACAAAATATAACTACGGTGGAGGCGGCTGCGAAGGCCCGGCTCCATCAGTCAAGTCCCGGAGCCTCTGCGGATAGGCTGGAGGCTGTGGTAACTGATGTGAAGAAGTCATAGTGTCTGTCGTAATGAGCTGCATTATGCTGATCATGTACTGACGGTGAGCCTCGGCATGTGCAAACTCAGCCCTCTGAATCTCTCTGGACTCCCGCTGCATCTCGCGGATCGCAGAGACTGACCTCTCGAACCTCCCAAGCCTAGCCCGATAATCTCTCGTGTAAACCTGGGCTGGCTGATGTGGGGGAGGTGGCGTCGTCCCAAAAAGATCCTCGATGGTAAACTCAGGGTGACCCTACTCTGGGGCACCTCCACCAGCACCTCCCTCTACTCCTGCTCCTGCCTCTCCACCATATATAGCCTGAGAAACACGGTAGGTACGGATGTGGAACAGAAAATGGGCCAGGCAGAGAGCAAGTTAGCAGGGCTGCTGGTGAACCATAGTATAAAGATAGAACAGATCGGTGAAAGTAACAGACCCGGAGGAAGCGCTGCGCGAAGTCATGCTGTGGACAATGTCTCTGTGTACAATCCGATGTAGAGGATCCCAGAGCTTCGTGCTCTTGGGCACGCTGGCAGTGTTGTAGGCGCCAGTGCCCACCTCCTGCCAGAAGGAAATACCATTGATACCCTCCAGCCAATCAATAATACCATCAGTAAATGCCGGAGTATCCACCTCATCGTGCGTGTATATCCCCATGTAGACGGAAAACTGCCGTAGAGACAGCTGCCTCTTAGCCCCCAGTAGCCGGAAAGTAAGGGTGTCCTCCCGCTCATTGTCTGTGAGCGGGGTAACCAGATGGATAGTGAAGAAAAACTCCAGTGCAAGGTCATAGTACACAGCCCCCTGCAGACTGAATAACCGCCGCCAATGTAGACCACAGGCGGTATCCCTATCTATACGATCCTCCTCGCGGTCGAAGCGGAGAAAAAGAGGAAGCGCGGCATCAGCTGGCCGCTCGACCGGAACTCTGTCTGGGTCGACTAGCCCCGGAAAATGACGAGGGTTAATACGTGGATCAGGCAAAGCCTGTCTGCGAGGACGTCGAGGAGGCATAGCTTATTCGCGAAAAAAGGCCGGAGATTGAATGAGATATGGACAAAGAAGCTCGAGCGGTCGTCGCGTCGCGATTTTGAGAGAGAGAGCGTAAGAGATAGAGAGCGTACGAATGAATCTGATTGAAGGGCTTATATAAAGAAGTTCCTACTTCTGTAGGAGGTATAGGCTACGGCCGCAGAGGGCTCAGAAGGTTCCTACGCCCGTAGGAGTATTGAACTACGGCCGTAGGGGCTATTTTTTTTAAGATTACCCATTTTGCATCAGATTTTCAATTCAAACAACATTTTGGCATACACTACTCTCTATATGCCTCTGAAGAAAATATGGGATTCGTGCAGGTAGTGCGGAATGTTGGGATTTCGTGGGCAAAGCAGCGGAAGCAAGTACAACAAAAAACAGCCCATAGTACAAGCATATAAAGCATGAAAACATGAAATCCCAAAATGGACCAAACTCTAATGTATAGAAATGCAACTTGGAAAGGAAAGAGGTGGTTATACCTTTCTCCTTAGCTCCAGAATTCTCCCAATAGTCGTGGTGGTGATCCTCCAAGAACGAAATCACGGATCTTCTATTGAGGTATACCCCGGGAACAAGCCAAACCACGAGTGTTAGCAAGCCTTGTGATACTTCAACTTGAATATCACTTAGGAACAGCTACAATGGAGACCAAATCTGGAGTTACCTACTCTAGAGCTCTCTCTTGGTCTTGGTAGCACCAAAGAGAGTGTAGTGTGTGTAGAACACTTAGAGAGAAAGTTATGAGAAGAACATGAACAAAATGAACTCTCTCTTGTGTTACTCTTTACTGCCTCCAGACTCAAATAACCCCTCAAAGGCCGGCCATAGTGGATTCCATGAGTCCCACATACATTGGCCACTTTGGGTGGTGATTTGACAAAAAGCCAGCTGCAGGGTTAGCGGCGCTAACCTAGAGTTAGCGGCGGTATCTCAAAATGGTTAGCGGCGCTAACGGGACCTGCCAGTGATTTGACACAAAGTACATGCAGCCGTAGCGGCGCTAACCTTTAGGACTTAGCGGCGCTAACCCTTAAGAGTTAGCGGCGCTAACGAGGCCTGCAATATCAACTTTTGTCTTTTGTCATATTTGGTCCCTTAACTTAAGTTGCTGTCAGGTTTGACCCCGGTGTATGACCCAATAGGCCCATACATCATCAGCAGCGGTCTATGGCGTACGTACATTAGTGGGCATATCTCTAACAGACTCCCACTTGCACATAATGCACCGTACCCATGTAACCACAGACAAAGAGCGACCTCTAGCAAAGCATCGATGCCCCCAAGTCAGTATGGATTCATCCTCCTTGCAGAAAACCATAACCTACATAAAACGTAGAGGTCCTATAGATAAGTGATCAAACATCCCTTTGTTCGCGTTGTCCTTGTGAACACGAGACATGGATTAATATGTCAATCTCCAGATCGTTCACGATTATGTTTCTCGATCTTGATTGGTGGTGACCAAAAATATAAGGACATATCTGATTCTCAATCAATATTCCTTTGTGCATGGCCATGCTTATTTTGGTGTCAGTGCCCAATCATCGAGGGGCCCAAGGATATCTCTCATACAAGAGGAACAAAATCCGTTGACTGTACAACCCCATAGCATGAACCTTGTCCTACCCAGCTATTCCCTTTATAATAGCCAGTTACGAACTACGTTTTGAAATAGCCAAAGTAAGAAAGTTTCATGCTATAGCAATTCATACATCTCAGGTCGAAGGACGTAATGATATTATCATCCCGAGTTACTTGTGACCATGATCCATGAAGTGAACTCAGGTGTGGGTCTTCCAGTCACTTGAAACTCCTTTCAAGCACAGGTTACTGTTACGTTTCATGCATTCAATCCTTGATTAATGCATAACCAACACCTAACCTCAGCCATAATTCAGGATTCCTTCCCTTGAAGAATGACTGGCTGTGGAAATTTTAGAATGTATAAACATTCTGGGAAGTGGTTAAACATGCTAAGATGGAACACAGTAAAGAATTATGAATGTAACCGTATCACACGCATAACGAAACAAGCATAAGTTACAATACGGTCTGTATCGTTCCCAAAGCTTATAAGTAAATCAAACATTTACTAAAATGATATTCAAGCTTTGTCATAAGCATAAACAATGCTATAATACCTAGTATGAAATTCATCACTAGAATTTGACAATGGCTTAATTATGGGATCATCTACACGACATCCATTGGTACTCTTGTGTATTCTCTTGTTAAACCACTTTCAAAGTGTTTATCAAAAGAGATCATACATAAGATTATCATAGTCGTCATATCCTCAATGTTACCGAAGTCTACAATAGGATTAATGTCACTTATGATTATTAGAGTCGACATACTATCAATGAAACCAAAGTTCACAATAGAGTCACTGACACTCACTTTTAATAGAGTCGACATACCCTCAATGTTACCGAAGTACACAATAGGGTCAATGACACTCATTGAATTTTAAATATCGTATGTATACCACATACTTAAATATCCAAAGCTTCGATTAAAATCGACAGTCTTATTTAATATAGATTGGCTTGCAGTAAAACTTACTCAAGAAAAATTTATTTACGTCGAACATCAAGAACATACATCAGTATTTCTTGAATTTAGAATCCACTTGATTCCATATTCTCTATTTATACTCATGTAACAATAATTCCATCAATAGGTTGAGAACAACCCTAAAATAGGACATTATTTTCATTGAGTATATTTTGCTAGGAACACATGAAGCTCCCACTAGCCCTGACAAGAGTATTTGGCTTAATCTAGCTCTCTAGAAAACTCATTCCTTTGACTTTCTCGTAAAGCAGGATTACAGCCGCAAGATGCAAGTTTTGTTGACTTTAGTCATGGACATAACTTGGACATAATGGATATATAAGACCTCGGAACATGCTTCAAACATTTCCTCAACTTAATCCCGCGAAGGATCTTGGTCTTTTATTTCCATGTGAACATACTCGTTTCCCCATGGCGACAACAATGTTTCACATAATCCAGACCATATCTGGATTTTACGGATGCATAAGACCTTCGGAACATGCCTTAAGCATTTCCTCAACTTAATCCTATGAAGGATACAGGTCTCTTACATCCAAGTGAAGTAATCTTGTTCACGCAAGGTGACAACAATATTTCACTTTATCTAAGTTATCTTCAACATAACCACTAGAACATGTTTCCATATTTAAACAATATGAAACACTTTGTCTCTAGTCGGTATTTGAAGTTGTCCATAATTGCATATATGTTAGTCCCTTCACCCTTCTCGGATTACACCGTAGGTGTGGGATTAACCCAAGTCAAGTACTTGGACGCAGCAAATAAATTACATTTATGTATACCATTCCCTTGTTTTATTCACTAGTGAACACAGGGTCCCACCATGTTTCCAATAAATGGTAACATCACAATGATTTACCATCAAGCTGCTGTTACTAAAATATGACAACCTCATATCTAAACAGCCTTCTTGATTTCCATCAGATTTAAAGAAGCAATGGATATTGTCAGGTTTTACCAGCATCTCTATGCTGATTAAATGCTAGTGTCAACATTAGGTCTCTTATTTAAGTTTTACGTTCTTCCACTGGAATACTTTTGTAAATTGTCCTCTCCCTTTTAATCTACCAAACATGGTTCCCATAAGTTCAAGAAACAATTATCCAAAACTCGGATGAACTACTTAAATATACAAGCATCAACTTATAATTTATCCATCTCCCACTAAATGTATAATGGATAATTTTAAGTAATGAGATTGACAAGCAAAGGACTCTTTTTAGTCAAAATCTCATTGGATGCTTAAGTGACCATAATGTCGTGTTTTAGATTGAGGACTTGGTTCATACAATAATGTATACCAATCATATTGAATACATCTTTATGGCCTGCCTTTTACCAGATCATCAACAAAGATATCCGGTTTTTCTTTAAAGTAACACCATGTACAAAATGTGTTTCTTAGAGAAAACTAAGTATGGGATAAACCCAAGATTTATTTCATGTTTAAATCAATATAGATAATAGAAACTTAGCATCATATCTAGATCTAAGAATCGATATCTATATGCCCTTATTGATTCCCAATTTCTTAAGGTTATATCCATACACCTCCAGGTTTCAGACACAAACCTCTTATCTAGTTAAACATTCTCCCAACTACTATCATAAAGATGGTGATGGAGAATTTTACTAGTGTCACTATACATGGCATACTCGAACGGATTATCCACACAAGTGTGATCAAAATCCAGCAAGTTATAATCCTTCCTACCAATACTGGTGAAAGATTTCTTAATCATCCTAGTCCAATAAACAAGAATTGCATCTTTCATTTAGTCCGAAGCTAAACTTTTACAAAGATCCTAACCACATGGATCTAAGTGATGTAAATGTTGTTTACTTGGTCAAGTTTGATTATGCCATATACTTAATGTATCCAAATCACTTTTGGATCTAAGAATCCATTATTTCATGATTGCCTTATTACTTATAACGTGTTTTTATGTATGCAATGATATGGATAAGTTTTTGATAAAACATCTCAAAATAAATTTTCAAAAATGTTTCAATTCCAAGCAACATCCATCGTCATCAAATGTGTATTTGTGCACCAAGAAGGTCAAAATAACACATAAGCTTAGACATGGATAGAAAATGAAATGAAACCATCAGAATGAAAAATCTTTTAAACAAAAGTACAAGATACAAAAACATCCATCATCTTCAAAAGAACATATAATAAAGCGAGTCTTGCCACGCAGGGCGTACATACAAAAGTAATAATTAATCCGGAATTAATGGCGAGACCAACACTCCCAATTCTCTTATAGAAGACAATCAACAAAATTTCTTCTTCAGAGATCCGGTTCTTCAAGCTTCTCCTTCTTACAACGAACAGACATACACTTTGTAACAAAAACAAATTTGTGACAAACGTGAGTCTTATAGCTCGGGTAAACATCCCAGTTTTTTAAGGAATAGCAATGAAGTATAATAATGAATGTACCTCAAGTAGGAAAATTAACGCTCTCTTTTCTGAGAAGTTTTATATCCTCTCGGCACGAACGGCAGGCATGACGGCCCCAATCCCCAAATCTACTGCAGAAGTAGCAAACCACCCCATGTTGAGTCTCCTTAGGCACATCATCAATGTCCATAGACTCAAAACTTGAAGCAAGCTTGGATACTCCAACTTCTTCATTCGATGGGATCGATTTCTTCTTCTTGGCTAAAAGTTGTTCCTTACAACCATGAATAGGAGTGGATGAGGATGAATCATGCTTGGACATGTTAGATTCTACAACCTTCAACATTCCATGCAATTCATCTATAGATATTTCCTTTCCATGCATATGATAGTCCATAACAAACTTCTCATATGATGCGGGCAGAGACTGAAGTATGAAGTTCACACCGAGCTCCCTCCCTATAGGAAAACCAAGCCTATCCATGTGGTCCATGTATGATTTCATCTTCAAAACATGGGCACTTACACTCCTGCCTTCCCGCATCTTACAACCGGTTAGACTTTTAACACACTCATAATGTTCTTGCCTAACTTGCTGTTGGAATACTTCCTTCAGCTTATTAATCATGTCATACACAGTCATGTGCTCAAATTGCTTTCGATGTTCCGAGCTCATACTTGATAAAATGAGGCTAGCAACATCGTGCGTATCCCGAACACGCTTTTCATACGCGTATCGGATGGTCCATTCCGCATTGATAGCAGGTGGTTCAGGAAGGGGTTCCTCAAGGATTTGCAACTTAGACTCCGCACGTAGGACAATGCTCAATTGCCTAAGCCAGTCAACAAAGTTCACTCCCGTGAGTTTCTCCCTTTGTAGGAACATACGAAGTGAAAAGTTCGACGTGTTGTGGTTTTGATTCGACATCCTATAATTAAAGAGAGTACGCGAATTAGTTAGTTTTATTTAATCCTCGTTAAACTATATACCCATATTGCCTCGAAAAATATTTTAACAAGGGCTAAGAACCATATTACACTCCAATCCATGACAGGGTTGCCGCGGATCACTTCATGGAGCTATTTAGGCCGATAACCATCTTACCGATTGCAATCTCTATTGTAACTCTTAGACACTTCCGGGATCCTACGACAACCATCGGTGGTTTGCATGTTTGATCCCTACTTGCACCAATTCAAAATTAAAATTCTTGGTTGACTCGTGCTAAGCTCGACAATCACTCAAGGATTTTAATTTGCAATTGTAAATCGTCCGTCAAGACATACGGTAACAAATCCACCAAAGTTGGCTCGTGCTAAGCTCGACAACCAAAATTTTGAATTTGCCACACACACCTTCCACACAGTTTTATGAGAGTTGGCTCGTGCTATGCTCGACAACCAAAACCCATAAATCTAGATTCGGGTGGTATCGACTTACGGATGGCGCAAGATTTACGTTTTATGAAAAAACGGGCTTTTGTTTTCGGCTTGGTTACAGATTAACTTGTTTAGTGACAAAACCTATTTCCACTAGGTGAGTAAATCTTTTATGTGAGCTCGCGAGAGTTGCAAACCATTTTTACTAAATCTCTTGTGATTTTATTAATATTTCGAGAAATTATCTAGCATGCGAATCCTAAGCAAACCATGCAAGAATAATATAAAATCACATCACATGCGAATCCTATGCGTTCTTCCCGTGAGCCAAAACGGGTAGAACGTGGTCAAACTAAGGGACAAATGGACTCCGATGCGAGATCCCACTAGAACCGCTATCTCCGTTGGATTCCACCGGCTTCTATGGTCATCCTCCATCTCCTTTTGACTCCTTTTTGTGTGTATTCATCCAAATGTACAAAACATAAAATAGTAATTGAAATGGCGTACAAGCCACAAAAGTTCCTATTTATCTATTACAAGTACACGGATGAATGAAATTGCATGCAAGCCACAATATTATTACATACCAAACTGAATTAATAAATATTACAGCCCATAACGTGATATAAAAATCACCAAATGCATCCAAACACACAAAGTCAACCATAAGGTCAAAGGCAAGGTTACCAATTTCAAATCTAACACATACAACCAAACAAAAATGGTAACAAAATTACCAAGACAAAATCTGGAACAAATTTCCAGAATTACAAAATAGCCAAAAATACCCGAGACCAAAATTGTTTTTAACTTGAAAAACAAAATCTGTAGCTGCGCGTTAGCGCCGCTAAGTTTTATGAGTTAGCGCCGCTAACTCGAAGTTAGCGCCGCTAACCTTGTTCGAACAGAAAACAAACATTCCGATTTCGGGATTTTTTAAGCCAGCAAGTGCAAATCTAACATAGAGGTGGCTCTGATACCACTGTTGGGATCTTGTGGGCACGCAACGGAAGCGAATGAACAACAAAAACAGCCCAATGTAGAAGCAATCAAAGCATAAAACCGAAATCCCAAACATGGACCAAAGTCTATGTATAAAAATGCAACTTGTAAAGGAAAGTGGTGTTATACCTTTCTCCTAAGCTCCAGAAAACTTGTTGTCTCACGGTATTGATGCTCCAAAAACGTAACACGGATCGACTAATGGGTAGTACCCCGGGAACACGTCCAACCTCACGAGCTAGCGAGCCATCGTGGTACTTCAACAAGAATACCACTCTGGAACAGCAACAAAAAGGAGACCAATACTTCTGGAGCTATCTCTCTTGATCAATACTCTCTTGGTCTTGATAGCACCAAAGAATGTGTGTGTATTTGTTAGAGAGAAAAGAGAGGAAGAGAACCAAAATTATGAACTCCCTCCACTCTCCTGGCTCCAGATTTGGTTAATACCCCTCTCAACCGGCTAAGCATCGAGATCATCAAATTCACATGCATTGGTCAGTTTTAGAGGTGGTTTTGACAAATGGCACTGGCGGGGTTTAGCGGCGCTAACCATAAGTTAGCGGCGCTAACTCAAAAAGGTTAGCGGCGCTAACGCGCCCTTTCAGTGATGTGACACAAAGTACATGCAACCGTAGCGGCGCTAACCTCTAGGACTTAGCGGCGCTAACCCCTAATAGTTAGCGGCGCTAACGCGGCCTGCTATGTCAACTTTTGTCTTTTGTCATATTTGGTCCCTTAACTTAAGTTGTTGTCAGGTTAGACCCCGGTGTATGACCCAATAGGCCCATACATCTGTTGGGGTTCTCAGGGCACGCAGCGGAAGCAAAGGTACAACATAAAAGGCCCAAAGTACAAGCATGTAAAGCATAAAACGTAAAAACCCCAAACAAGGATCATTCTCTATGAAACGAAATGCAACAAAGACAGAGAGTAAAGGAGGTTATACCAGCTCCTTAGCTCCAGCAAGAGTTGTTGTAGATGATGAACTTTCTTCTCCTTGGCTTGAACGAATCAACTAGAGGATAATACCCCGGCTACACGTCAAATCTCTTGAGCTAGCAAGTCTTGATGATTCTTCTTATCCGAAAATCACCAGGAAACAGCAACCCACGAAAATGAGATCAAAGTATCTGGAACTTAACCTCTTAGAACTCTCCAAGTCTCTTGTAGCACTTGAGAGAAAAATGAACCAAAGTATGTGTGTATAGATATCTCACCAAGAGAGAGTAAGAGAGGATTATCAGCCTATTTTATAAAGCCTTAGATGTCACTTGACCTTCCCCAGCCGGCCAAGAGAGATCTCCAGACAATCCTCATGCATTGGTTCACTTTAGAGGTGATTTGACAAAAAGATGCCGTCTGGACTTAGCGGCGCTAATCCAGACTTAGCGGCGCTAACTACTAAGAGTTAGCGGCGCTAACGCGGCCAGCGGGTTGACATGACATAAAGTCCATGCAGTTGTAGCGGCGCTAACCTCTAGGACTTAGCGGCGCTAACCCCTAATAGTTAGCGGCGCTAACGCGGCCAGCGAAGTCAACTTTTGTCTTTTGTCATTTTTGATCCCTTTACTTAAGTTGCTGTCAGATTTGACCCCGGTGTATGACCCAATAGGCCCATACATCATCAGTAGTGATTCAAATGGTGTACACGCATCAGTGGGCATATTCTAACAAACTCCCACTTGCACATGATGCAACATTTCTAACAAATCACAGACAATGAGCGGTCTCTAGCAAAAACATCATTGCCCCCAAGTCAGTATGGGTTTCGTTATCCGAATGAAACCTGTTCATAAAGAAAGGTCCTATAGATAAGTGATCTTAAACATCCTTTTGTTCACGATATCAATGTGAACACGAGACATGGATTGAGTGTCAATCTCCAGATCGTCCACGATTGTGTTTCTCGATCTTGATCGGTGGTGACCAAAAGTTAAGGACATATCTGATTCTAAATCAATATTCCTTGCGCATGGCCATGCAAAATTTTGGTGTCAGCTCCCAATCATCGAGGGGCCCAATGATATCTCTCTTATCAGAGGAACAAATCCCTTTTTGACTGCATAACCCTAAACCATACTCATTAACTTACTTAGCCGTTTCCTTTATCACAGCCAGTTACGAACTGCTTTTGAAAAAGACTGAAGTAAGAAAGAAATATGATATAGCGGTTCATACATCTCAGGTCTAAGGACGTAAGATATTATCATCCCAAGTTACTCGTGACTATAATCCATGGAGTATACTTGGGTATGGGTCTTCCAATCACTTGAAACTCTTTTCAAGTATAGATAGGCATTGCTCCTTAATTCGACCATCTTGAATTCAAGGTCACATGCTTATCTCGGTCTTGTTTCAATCTTCGTTCCACAAGATTGACCGACCGTGGAAAGTTTGAAATATAAAATATTTCCGGAAGTGATTAAACATGCTAAGATGGAACACAGTAGAGTCTTATGAATGTAACCGTATCATACGCATATATAATCTCTATTATATATCGAAACAAGCATAAGTTACAATACTGTCTATATCGTTCCCAAAATATAAAATAAAGTTTATATATCAAACAAACTAAATATACAAACTCAAACCAAGTCGCTAGCAAATCTTACACCTATAGCATTAATGTGAGAATCATGAGCTGCTTGCGATAATGGTTTCGTGAACGGATCCGCAAGGTTCTCATCCGTTGCTACTCTGCTTATGACGATTTCACCACTCTCAACTACTTCTCGTATGAAGTGGTATTTGCGCAAAATGTGTCTTGTTCTCTTGTGAGCTCTTGGTTCCTTCGCCAAGGCCACTGCACCCTCATTGTCACAAAATATCTCAATAGGGTCAGTGATGCTTGGAACCACTTGTTGATCTTGGATGAATTTCTTCATCCACACGGCCTCTTTTGCAGCTTCACTTGTCGCAATGTATTCCGACTCAGTAGTCGAATCAGCCACCGTGTCTTGCTTGGAGCTCCTCCAGCTCACAGCACCACCATTTAAAAGGAATACAAACCCCGATTGAGATCGGCAGTCATCCCTATCCGTTTGGAAACTAGCGTCCGAGTAACCCTTTACTCTTAGCTCTTCTTCCCCACCATATACCAAGAACATTTCTTTTATACGCCTAAGGTACTTAAGAATGTTCTTTACAGCTTTCCAATGAGGTTCCCCGGGATTAGCCTAATATCTACTAGTCATGCTCAAAGCACATGACACATCAGGACGAGTGCATAACATGGCGTACATGATCGATCCCACAGCCGAAGCATATGGTACTCGCTTCATTACTTCTATCTCCTCTTGGGAGGTAGGACATTGAGAAAGCCTTGCGCCATAGGGAGGTTTCCTTTCTTGGATTCCTCCATTTTAAAGCGTCTCACGACCTTATCTATGTATGCACTTTGAGAAAGCCCAAGTAGCTTTCTAGATCTATCTCTATAGATCTTGATTCCCAGAATATAGCTCGCATCGCCTAAGTCCTTCATTGAGAAACAATTCCCGAGCCAAGCTTTTACACTCTTAAGGCTCGGAACATGGTTTCCAATGAGTAATATGTCATCCACATATAGGACTAAGAAGACAATAGTGCTCCCACTAGCCCTGACATATACACATGGTTCATCTTTGCTTTTCGAAAATCCAAATTCCTTGATTTTCTCATCAAAGCACAGATTCCAACTGCGAGATGCTTGCTTAAGTCCATAAATGGACTTCTTTAGCTTACAAACCTTGTTCGGATATTCTGGATGTTCAAAACCATCAGGTTGTGTCATATACACCTCTTCGGAAAGCTTCCCGTTAAGGAAGGCGGTTTTAACATCCATTTGCCATATTTCATAGTCATAAAATGCGGCAATGGCCAGAAGTATCCGGATTGATTTCAACATAGCCACTGGGGAGAAGGTTTCATCATAATCAACACCGGGTGTTTGAGTGAAACCCTTTGCCACAAGTCGAGCTTTGAAAGTATCCAAGGTTCCGTCCATGCCGGTCTTCTTCTTGAAGACCCATTTACACCCTACGGGTCTAACCCCGGGTGTAGGATCAACCAGTTCCCAAACTTGGTTATCCGACATGGATTGCATCTCACTTTCCATCGCTTCCTTCCAATGTGCAGACTCAAGGCCCGCCATGGCTTCCTTATAGTTAGAGGGCTCATCAGAGTCCACTACTAACTCGCTGCCCTCAGATATGCAGAAACCATATCTCTCTGGCTCGAAACGAGTTCTACTGGAACGCCTTGGAGTAAGAGATGAAGTAGTGTCAGGTATTGCAGCATTTTCTTGCTCAGTTTCAACCGTCCTAGGTTGAGAGCTAGTGCCAACCTCAGGTTCTTTATCGGTTGATCCTTGAACTTCCTCAAGATCAATTTCCTAGCTTCTCCATCCGCTCAATGTTTGCTTTCATACGCAAAACATGAGCACTCACGTTCCCTCCATCTTGAAGCTTGCAAGCGAGGGCCGACTTGAAGCATTCATACCTCTCTTGCCTCGCTTGCTGCTGGAACATATCCCGCAGCTGCACGATCAAGTCGTGAGCACTTAAGTGGTCCATTTGCTTTTGCAAATCGGTACTCATGGTGCTCAGCATGAGGCATGTAATCTCATCAGTTTCCTTGAGGCGTTTTTCATATGCCTCTCGGATTGCCCTAGTTGCACCGCTTGGAGGTGCCTCGGGTAAGGGTGCATCTTCCCTTCATAGCGTAGGACAAGTTTGAGTTGCCTATACCAATCCATGAAGTTGCTTCCATCGAGCTTCTCCTTTTCAAGGAAAACTCTAAGAGAAACGTTGGTGGTGGTGGTGTTTGCGCTTGTTGATGCCATCTAAAATTGCAAAGTAGACTTAAATTAGTTTGTTATAGATATGTATTATCTTGTTAAATTAATTTACCCATAAAGAATTAACTTTAACAAGGCTAAGAACCGTATTTCATCCTACCATGTGACGGGGTTACCGCGGATCACATGATAAAACTATTTAGGTCGGCAACCATTTTGCCAATTGCAATCTCTATTGCAATCCTTAGCGCCTTGCGGGATCCTACGACATCCAATGGTCGTTTGGCATGTTTGATCCCTTCTTGCACCAATTTTAAATCTTGAAATTTTGGTTAACTCGTGCTAAGCTCGACAATTAACCAAGATTTCAAATCCAAAATTGCAAATAGTCCGTCAAGACATACGGTGATAAATTCACCAAAGTTGGCTCGTGCTAAGCTCGACAACCAAAATTGTGAATTTCCACACTCACCTTCCACACAGTTTTATGGGAGTTGGCTCGTGCTAAGCTCGACAACCAAAACCCATAAGACTAGATTCGGGTGGTATCATCTTACGGATGGTGCATTATTTACGTTTCGTGGAAAGACGGGCTTTTGTTTCCGGTTTGGTTTTAGATTAACATGCAAGTGACAAAAGCCTATTTTCACTAGGTGGGTTAATCTTGTATGTGAGCGCGCGAGAGAGTTGTAAACCATTTTTATCAAATCTCTTTTGATTTTATAAATTTTTGAAAAAAAAAATTATCTAGCATGCGAATCCTACACAATCCATGCATACAAAATCACATCACACGCATAAAATATTGAAATTGGTAACCCTTGCCATAAAAACCTATGCGTTCTTCCCATGAGCCGAATGGGAAGAACTTGGTCAATTCTAGGGACAAAATCTTTGATGCGAGCTCCCACTAATCCCGCCATCTCCATTGGACTCCATCGTGGGCTTCATGGGCTCCTAGCTCCATCTCCTTTGACCCATCTTGTGTGTTCATCATCCATCATAAAATACATACAATAGAATAAAATGGCATACAAGCCATAAAATACCTATTTATCTATTACAATTACATGGATGAATGAAATGGCATACAAGCCACATTATTATTACAAATTTATCATAAGAATAATAATACAACCAAATTTGCATCCAAACACACAAAACAACCAAAGGGTCTAGGCAAGGTTACCAACTAACATCTTCACATGCAACCAAACATACATACATGCTACTGGAATTTAAACATCAAAATAACAAGATTAAAATTTCCAGAAGCTCAAAACATGGCTAAAAACCCGAGACCAAAAACTGTTTTTAAATTTGAACAAAAACTGACCAGCGACGATAGCGCCGCTATCTAAAACTAGTTAGCGCCGCTAACTCAAAGTTAGCGCCGCTAACCCTGTTCGACAGAAAACAAACAATTTTGATTTCGGGTTCTCAAAGCCACCAAGTGCATAACAATCATAGAGGTGGCTCTGATACCACTGTTGGGGTTCTCAGGGCACGCAGCGGAAGCAAAGGTACAACATAAAAGGCCCAAAGTACAAGCATGTAAAGCATAAAACGTAAAAACCCCAAACAAGGATCATTCTCTATGAAACGAAATGCAACAAAGACAGAGAGTAAAGGAGGTTATACCAGCTCCTTAGCTCCAGCAAGAGTTGTTGTAGATGATGAACTTTCTTCTCCTTGGCTTGAACGAAGCAACTAGAGGATAATACCCCGGCTACACGTCAAATCTCTTGAGCTAGCAAGTCTTGATGATTCTTCTTATCCGAAAATCATCAGGAAACAGCAACCCACGAAAATGAGATCAAAGTATCTGGAACTTAACCTCTTAGAACTCTCCAAGTCTCTTGTAGCACTTGAGAGAAAAATGAACCAAAGTATGTGTGTATAGATATCTCACCAAGAGAGAGTAAGAGAGGATTATCAGCCTCTTTTATAAAGCCTTAGATGTCACTTGACCTTCCCCAGCCGGCCAAGAGAGATCTCCACACAATCCTCATGCATTGGTTCACTTTAGAGGTGATTTGACAAAAAGATGCCGTCTGGACTTAGCGGCGCTAATCCAGACTTAGCGGCGCTAACTACTAAGAGTTAGCGGCGCTAACGCGGCCAGCGGGTTGACATGACATAAAGTCCATGCAGTTGTAGCGGCACTAACCTCTAGGACTTAGCGGCGCTAACCCCTAATAGTTAGCGGCGCTAACGCGGCCAGCGAAGTCAACTTTTGTCTTTTGTCATTTTTGATCCCTTTACTTAAGTTGCTGTCAGATTTGACCCCGGTGTATGACCCAATAGGCACATACATCATCAGTAGTGATTCAAATGGTGTACACGCATCAGTGGGCATATTGTAACAACATCATCAGCAGCGGTCCATATGCCGTACGTGCATTAATGGGCATATTTCTAACAGTATTATCAACAAGTCATTGTCCTCATGTATGTAATAAATTTCCGGCCTTATGATGACTATTACCAGGCTTATGAAGAGGTAATATCATAACGCCATATACTTCAACATTGCCATGTCAAGTTCCAATCATTGCTGATTGAATGCTAGTGTCAACATCAGGTAATTATTTAAATTACACGTTCTTTTACTGGAATGTTTCAGTTGTTCATTTCCCTTTTCGAGCAACTCACCTCAGTTCTCAAAAGGTTATGAAAAGAACATCCAAAACCAAGAAGAATATATTAAAAGTATTAGCATCTTTTAAAGTTCATCCATCTCCCACTAAATGTAGACTAGGCAACCTTAGTGTAGGACCGTGGGGGTTCTAAACTAAAACACCCTAATGCTAGGACTGATCTAGGATGAGAAATAGTGCGTAATATCTATTTCCCAAACCTCCTAAGGATTCTAAGATCTGCTTAGGTGTCCGGCACACAGTTAACACGAAGAACACACAGAGTAGGATCAAGAACAACTCTAAGAACTCACACAGAATGCTTAAGGCTGCCCTTGGATTCGAGAATCACACTAAGTTCGCGTTTATCGAGGTTATACGTACGATTACGAAGGCTCACGAAGGCTTAAGGTCGATTTCGGACGATTACCGGTGATTATCGATCATCCCCTCCGCTAATACGAGGTTAATACGTATTTATAGTATGGAAAACTCGTATTTGAGTGTAACACGTCACTTCCTTAATTTATTTCAACTACGCACGTAATGCTCTGCAATACGTACGTAGTCAATCCAGTACGCACATCACTTCCTTAAATAATTTCCACTACGCACGTGGTACAATGCACTGCGTATGTAGTTAGTCCAGTACGTACGTATCGGGTGTTTTAATAATAATTAATTAAACATTAATCGTCTACCTCACCACGCACGTAGTGAGCTCCACTACGCACGTAGTGAGCTTCATCACGCACGTGGTAACCTTCACTTATACTTAAACTTCCAAATAGAAATCAACACATGACTAAGTACTTGTAAGCTTAAAACAAATATAAGGAAACACTTAGAATATATAAACATGTAAACCATTAATCAAAACACATTTGAATTAACATTTCAAGTAAACATGTATGTATTGGATTGATAAGAACTAGGGATTTACAATTATGCACCAACAAACTCCCTCTAAGACCTAGTTCTATCAACAAAACTTGCACTAAGCAAACAAAATGACCTTACCTGCCCTACGCACGTGGTAAGTTGTAACTCGTGCGCAGTGGCTCCAATACGCATGATCTGAAATCCTCACATGTGAATCTTGATACTGTTAGTACTGCACTCAACAATAAACGATCAGTAACTTCAAGACCACTAATAAGCATTTAAACACATCAAAGCGAAAAGAGAAAACCGAAAAAATAACATAAAAACACACTAAAAGAAACTAGAATATACCAAAAATCTTTTTGTATTTTTCTGAATATAAAGAAAATGAAAATGCAGACTATTAACAAATTAAATACTAAAAACTAAGAGACAGAAATGAAAACACTAAAGAGATTTGCAAAAATTAAATTACTGAAATTAAATCTTTTTGTGAGAAGGTTCCAAGATGGAATCAGTACCAGCACATCTATACTTAGTTATCATTCATTTCAGAACCTTAGGCACAAACATACTCCCTCAATTTCTGTCTGTCAATCTAACTTTCCTCAGATAATGACAGATTTAATTTCAACATTTTCTGATTATCCAGAATTGAGTACATGGTTAAGACTATCTCTTTTAAAATCTCACAGTGTTTTGACTCACTCAGTAGGATGCACAACTTGAATACCCAACCACCATGCTTATGTGCTTTGTGATTTTGTCAACGCATTTTATGCTCTTTGACATGGAGGTCAATTTTTCACCTCTTTTGATAATTTCTGTTGAGCTTTTGTCACTGCATTTTATGCTCTTTGACAATTCAACACTAATTGTTGAGCTTTTGTCACTGCATTTTATGCTCTTTGACAATTCAACACTAATAGATCAATGTATCTATTTCTTTTGACATCTCAGATTGGGGTCAATTTTTCACCCTCTTTTTACATTTTGCTCATTGTCATCTAACACATTTGGCATGGTAACAGGTGTGTGCACCAGACTAAGTTAGTCTCAACTGTTATTGACTTGTAGACTTGGAATGTCTCGATAGTTTGAATCTTTGATGGATTTCCACATGCATAACCACTTATCAGCCTAGACTCTCATCATATGCCTTACATGCCATCGGTTTCTTATCTGATTTGACTCAAAATTTTAGACAGTTTTCTCAAGAATATGTACATGCCTTCAGTCCTAATTTTACTAGACATACTTTGTATTGAAAGCCAGTGTACCATCATTTTCCATTTGAGTTGGATCAACTTCTCACTATTGTTTTTCTGATTTTTTTTGTATTTTCTATGTTTTTCTGATTTTTTTTGTATGTTCTATGTTGCACCTATCTCCCCCTCAAATACTAAAAGAAATAAATACCAAGAACAGAGAAACACAGACACACAGACAATAGACACACAGGCACAAATACGAGAAATGCATTAAGTTGTATCATCAGAGACGACCTCACACTTGGTTTTCATCCCGTTTTCATTCACTAAGAACAAAAACCTGGGCACCCTGCACAAAGAGTAAAAAGTTACTTAGCATTAGGAATCCAAGCCCGAATAGTCATGGGTTTCCCATCTTCTCCAACAATTTGCATGTTAATCCAAATACCAGTAGCTTTGGAGTCTACACTGGTATCTGCACTATTGGACGTTTTGACTTCACGTTTGTTGGTCCATTTTAAGTCTTGACGAGGAGAAGCCTTGTGATAAACACTAGAAGTGTTAATCACCTTATGAAGTGGTTCCTTCCCCATCTGACTAACCTCGGAACTTTTGGGTTTACTAGATGTTTCCCCAATAGTCCTTTTGAGCTGATGAGGGTCAGCTTATTTTTTATTATTTTGATTAAAAGTTTTATTTTTCTGAAAATTTTCAGAAGAATCAACTTTCCCCCTACAGCTCTGTTGTTGCTGATCACACTCATAACTGAGGTGACGAGGTCTCCTGCACACATAACAAATCCTGTTTGACTGATGTTTTGCAGGATTATGTGGCACTTTTTGCTCAACTTGACATTTTGACTCTACTCCTAAACCACATTGTTTTGGCAAAATTTTAACTTCCTCATAAGGACGGGTTGCAGGAGACTTTGCACCCTCCTTTTCTATGGTTCGGAGTGCTGCTTGCACATTTTTCATTAACGTGCCTTGTCCAGAAGAATTGCCTAGAAGTTTTCTCATACCAGATTCAGGCTTTTCTTCTTGTTTGACCTCTTTCATCTGAGGCTCACCAACTACTCCCTTCATTTTTAAATCAGATTTTGAGGTTGAAGCTGACGGTGCATCAACCTTGGAAGGAAGTTGGTCAGCTTCAGTAAAGACATCTGTTTGCACCAGTTGGTTTAACACTGGTGGTGGACATTTAGTATATGCCTTTTTGTCTTTTTCTAAATCGGAACCTTGAGGTCTCCGGTCGATTATGTGCTCAAATAGATAAGATGAAGTTGAATAACTTTTCAGTTTCTGATTGAGAGTCTCATAATCTACCTTAGAACTAGCAAGGTCTCGCTTCAGTGTATCTATCTGATTGATGTAGAAAACTATGGCATCCTGTTTGTTTAGCAATGCTACCTCTAGTTCTCTAATCTGTTTGTTCTGGCTTTCAATTTTATCTTTTAGTGTCTTTTCCCTACCTTTAATGATTGAATTTTCATGCAATTTAGAGGTAAGATCACTGACTTGAGATTTCAACGATAAAATATTTTGCACATAGTCATTGCATGAAGCACAAGGAATGCCAGAATTGTTACTTACCTTTGAATCAACAGGTTTGTCAGTCATGCACGCCTTAAGATCTTCTGATTTAGTTTGAACAATCACTGGCGTTGGTTCGGCAGCTGGCACTGAAACTGGTTTGACATTGTACTCATCAGTAGGCATCACTGATTCTTCCTTACTGGCAACAAATTCATCATCAGTTTCCTGCACACTATCTGCTTCAGATTGTGAATCATCATTTAGATCTTGAACACTGGCCAAGTTGGTCTCAGCAACTTCGAAAGCAACATTATCTTGAAAGTGTAATGACCTGTCTATCCCCTCATCTTTCCGAACAACTACCATCGCTTTGGATGATCCCTCATGGGATGTTTCAGCTTTCTGTGGAGTAGTGGTAGTTGAAGATTTTCCAGGAGATGTCCTGAAGGGATACTTGGGTCCTGAGTTCTTTGGTTTCTCACATTCTCTCGCAAAATGACCCTTTTCGCCACAGTTGTAACAGGTTACAGCTGATTTGTCGAAGCCCAGCTTTGTATCCTTAGTCGTTGTAATCTGCATCCCTGTTCGTTTAACCAAAGCTTTTGCTCTCCTCACAAGGTTGGCATAGGACCATAAAATGTCCTGTTTATCCATTTCATCATTGTCAATCTGCTCATAGTCTTCTTGAGTCAAATAGGCATTTCCAATTTTATGCTTCAGAAGATCATCATACGAAGAGACCAAAGCACTAAGCATCCCCATATGCTCCCTTACTTCTTCAGTGCTGCCATGCTTGAAATGCTCAGTGTTTAAGGCAGGCATAGACGTTTTGCTTGAAGGAGCAGAATATGGTGGTCCACTTGGAGTTTCAGGAGCAGACTTGCTTGAAGAACAGACGTTTGAGGTAAAGGCTGTCTGCAACAGAGCATTTGATGAAGTGACTGGAGAAGCAATGGGTCCAGTACAGTATAATGAGGGATTCTGCACATAGCTGCTCAATCTGTCTAGGTTTTGCTCCTCCTGTTCATGCTCTTTTAGCTTAGTTATGAAATCATTTAGATCCATGCCCTCAAAACCTTCACCATTTTTCAGAATCATGATGAACGGCCTCCAGCTTTTGGGTAGTGGCTTAGACAAGGTCTCCACTTGTTGTCTTTCTGAAATCTGCACTCCCAAGCTATCCATTTCACTGAGAAGATGGTTGTATCTGTTGATCAGATCTAGAAGCTTTTCATTCACGTATGAGGTGAAGTGGTCAAACTCCTTTCTCAACTGTGAGGCCTTGAGCTCTTTCAGAGATGCATTCCCCTCATTCCTCTTTTGTAGCGCATTCCACAAGGAACGTGACCTTCTATACCGTCGGAACTGGTGGAAGATCTCATTAGGAATAGCTTGGATCAGATAAGAGTAGGCTTTCTTCTCAGCATCATAAGCCTTCCTCTGATCGTCACTCATCTGATCATAGGAAACTTCGATATTCCCTTCACCTTTAGGCACTATATAATCAGCAGAGATGGCCCTGTGCAACCGTGGATCAACCCCATCGATAAATATCTCAAAACGTGGTTTCCAGAATGGGTAGTCTTCCATTGTTAACAGTCGAGGTACTTTGTTAATACCTCCTTGTTCATTGTCCATTATAAGGTTACTTAAAGCAGTGATAGTTTGTTTGGCAGCCATAGCACTCATGTCAGACATTTTGATTAAGACCTAAAACAAACGTAAACACTACGCACGAAGTTAGAATGGTTCGCAAGAAGTGAACACAGTACGCACGTAGTAAACTGTACTACGTACGGACTGACAAAAGGTCACACAGACTCAGGTACGTACGGAATGGGGACCTAGTACGCACGAAGTGACTTCACTCGTACGAAACAAGTAAATTGCTTTTTAAGAAAATATTTAACATACAGATTCAATATGTGCGAAGTGTGAAGCACTACGCACGTGTTGATGACCCACTACGCACGGACACACACACAAGCTACCGAAGATTCTAGAGTACCAACGACCCACTACGCACACACTGAAAATCAATACGCACGTAATGCTAGACACTACGCACGAGTAAACTGCAACGATTTGGATTAAATTACATAAAACACAAACCTTTTTACGCAAAAAGACCTGTTTTAGACTAAACGACGACCAAAAACCTGGAAAACGACAAAAACTAACAAGCCTAAACGACACCTAGATCACGAAACCTAAGGAAAAGTGATCAATCAAAGCACAAGGCTCTGATACCACTTTGTAGGACCGTGGGGGTTCTAAACTAAAACACCCTAATGCTAGGACTGATCTAGGATGAGAAATAGTGCGGAATATCTATTTCCCAAACCTCCTAAGGATTCTAAGATCTGCTTAGGTGTCCGGCACACAGTTAACACGAAGAACACATAGAGTAGGATCAAGAACAACTCTAAGAACTCACACAGAATGCTTAAGAATGCCCTTGGATTCGAGAATCACACTAAGTTCGCGTTTATCGAGGTTATACGTACGATTACGAAGGCTCACGAAGGCTTAAGGTCGATTACGGATGATTACCGGTGATTATCGATCATCCCCTCCGCTAATACGAGGTTAATACGTATTTATAGTATGGAAAACGCGTATTTGAGTGTAACACATCACTTCCTTAATTTATTTCAACTACACACGTAATGCTCTGCAATACGTACGTAGTCAATCCAGTACGGACATCACTTACTTAAATAATTTCCACTACGCACGTGGTACAATGCACTGCGTACGTAGTTAGTCCAGTACGCACGTATCGGGTGTTTTAATAATAATTAATTAAACATTAATCGTCTACCTCACCACGCACGTAGTGAGCTCCACTACGCACGTAGTGAGCTTCATCACGCACGTGGTAACCTTCACTTATACTTAAACTTCCAAACAGAAATCAACACATGACTAAGTACTTGTAAGCTTAAAACAAATATAAGGAAACACTTAGAATATATAAACATGTAAACCATTAATCAAAACACATTTGAATTAACATTTCAAGTAAACATGTATGTATTGGATTGATAAGAACTAGGGATTTACAATTATGCACCAACACTTAGTCCATGAGGTAGACAAGCAAAGCTGTTTTTCTAGTCTAACCTCCATGGTTGCTAATTTTACCATCTTTGTTGTAATATAGGAACATTGCCCGTCACAACTCAAGTACACCCATCTGTCAGGTTACTTATGTTTAAACCATCAAATGGAATCATAACTAGTATGTTCCTTTTCTCCACTTGGCCATCCATGTAAAACATGTATCCTAGGAGAGTTAAATTATGTGACATTCCCATAATTCTTATGATGAACAATGAATCTATTATATCTCAACATCTCATAAGACTTGAGTATTTTAGTTCCCTTTTGCCCTCTTTTGTTATGAATTTCTTACGGGTGAGCTTTGAATACCTCTCAGGTTTCAAACACTTTTCTTATACCCTTTTCTTCTACCATCATAGCTAAAGGTAACAAATTATACTTAGTTAATCCTTATGACTTTGTTTGATTGCTCCTTACACAAAAGTTGAAGCGTAGTCCAACAAACTTTTAATCCTCCCACATCAATTAGTAAAGGACGCCATAGGTATTTAACTTTATAAGCATGATTCAACATCAACTAATAGCTTGAAACTAAAAGATTCCAAGTACCTATCCACATGGACCTTGGTGATGTTAATCTTGTTTATATGGTTATATCACCAATGTTATAAGGATAACCAATTAATTAACACTCATGATCATATTATTATTTCTTAAGCATAAGCTTATTATTTATGCCACGACATGAATAAACTTTGAAATAAAACTCTAAACCCACAATAACACAATTCAAAGTAATATTCATCGTCATCAATAGCATAAAAGATACAATGCTTCTTGCCACGCAAGGCGTAAAACATCTATCTAATGAAGTAATAAATTAGCTGGTAGGAATGATAAGATCAACTCTTTCAATCTTTTTAGCAAGATACAAGCACTTAAGCTTCCTTTCACTTCTTCCAGCTCTCCATGCATCATCGGCCTACTTCGGATAAACACCTACACTTTGTAACAAACAAGTTTGTAACAAGCATGGGCGCTTTGACTAGTGTTCAACAACCTAGTCCTTTGAAGTAGAAGATCAATGGAGTATAATCATGAATGTACCTTAAGTTGAGGAGCTAACGTTCTTCCGCTTTAGGATACTTAGCTCATTCAGGTACTTAGGGCAGGCGTGACGGCGCCAATTTCCAATTTCTCCACAAAAGTAGCAAACTACCCTAAGTGGAACGTTATCTTGAGGCACAATCTCATTTGCCTCAACTTCCACGTTTATGGTAGGCTTAGTCAAACCAAGCTTTCCATTTGAGGTCAGTTTCTTCTTCGCAAGTTTTTGTTTCCCAGTAGCCTTAGCGGGTATGGACGAGATTAGCTTACCTTTGGCCATGTTCAACTCAGCAGCCTTTAAGATGCCATGTAGCTCACTTAAGGACCATTCCATATTGTCTTTGAGATATTCCATGACAAACTTCTCATAAGACGTGGGCAGGGATTGGAGAATCAAATTCACCATCAGTTCCCTCCCTATGGGAAATCCAAGTCTCTCCATTTGTTCCATGTACGCCTTCATCATATGGACATGAACACTTACATCCCCGCCTTCCTGCATCTTACAACCGACCAAAGCATTGACATACTCAAAAAGTTCTTGTCTAACTTGCTGCGGGAACATGTCCTTTAGCTGGTTAATCATGTCGTACGCACTCATATGCTTGAGTTTCTTTCGCAGCTCACAGCTCATAGTCGACAACATGAGATAAGAAACATCTTGTGTATCTCTGACACGCTTTTCCCATGCGTATCTTGTGGCCCAGTTCGCATTGGTAGCAGGTGGCTCCGGAAGAGGCTCCTCAAGACGTGCAACTTTGACTCGTGTTGAAGGACAATCCTTAACACACGATACCAGTCAACGAAGTTCACTCCTATGAGTCTCTCCTTTTCTAGGAACAAACGAAATGATAGTTTTGATGTAGTGTCGTTAATATTTGCCATCTAAAAAGAGTACAAGTTTTAGTAAGTATCGATATAATCCTCGTTATGATAATTACCCACTTGATTTAAGAAAACCAAATTATCTTAACAAGGGCTAAGAACCTCAAAATACCCCAATTCATGACGGGTTTGCCGTGGATCACTTCATGGAGCTATTTTAGGCAGGTAAACAATTTACCAATCGCAATCCGTGATCGCAACTCTTAGACACTTGCGGGATCCTAGGTAATCTCAGCACCCATTTGGCATGTTTGATCCCTTTCACACCATTCCTCATTAATCCACTTTGGTAGCTCGGCTAGAGCTCGACAACCACCAAGGCGTTTTAAGTCTTGGAATTGTAAATCAACCGTCAAGATACACGGTGGTACTCTAGCCCAATGGCCGGCTCGGCTAGAGCTCGACAACCGACCCTTGCGAGTTGTCACACGCACCTTCCACACAGTTACACAAAACCGACCTCGGCTAGAGCTCGACGACCGATCTTGCTTCACTAGATTCGGGAGGTGTCATCTTACGGATGGTGTGAGATTTACAATTTTGAAAAACGGGATTTTGTTTTTGCCGGTTAAAACGATTTTAACCAATTCTTGTCTATGTGGCGCGCGGAGTTTGTAAACCAATTTAAAAAACTCTTTGATTTTATTATTTTAAAAAATTTTCTAGCATTCGAAGATCCTAAACATCCATGCAAGAAAATAAACAAAAAATAAAATCAACCACACATGTATTATAAATCCGGTAACGAGCCAATCCTATGCGCCTTGCCCGTGAGCCAACGGGCAAGACTAAGTCATCTAAGGACTAGACCGAATGACTTGATGTGTGCTCCTCCCACTTGATCCATCGCGCCTTCTATCGACCTCCGGATCCAAGTACACCAAGACACCCTTCAATGGTTCTTGTTGGTTGCTTTGGTTCTCCTTTTACAATTTACAAATTTAAAAGGAAATGGCATGCAAGCCACAATTTCTATTCTAAGCTAATACTATAAATTACAAAGAATAAGAAATCGACATGCAAGCCGTTAAATATACAAACCGAATGAATAAATTAATTATTACAAACCATTGTGGTACAAACCACCAAATGAATGAATACATTAATTTAAATCAACCAAACACATCACATAGGTCTTATGCTCAAAAATGTTACCGGACGCAAATATTACAACCACATACAACAAATCTAACACATGGTGTGCCACACAAAAACCATGCAAATCTTATATGTCTTGGTTAAGATTATCTAATCACTCAAGGCACAAATAATCCTATGTACATATGCATTAGGAACCTTAAACAAGTCAAAAATTCCATATTCATATATACACAATGTAAGTATATGCAATTAACCATTTTCATGCACAAATGTTAATCCACATATAAATACACCAACCAAGACATAAGGCAACTTAAAACAACACACAACAAATCTGGAACAAAATTCCAGAATGTTCAAGTAGCCCAATCGATCCAACAAAATTGATTTTAGGCAAAAATGCATTCTGCCAGACGGGTTAGCGCCGCTAACTATAAGAGTTAGCACCGTTAACCCCGACTTAGCGCCGCTAACGCGGGACGAGATAGCAACCGCTAACAGCGGGCTAGCGCCGCTAACATGAAAAAGTTAGCGCCGCTAAACCCTGGACAGAACCAAAAATCACATTTTTTTGGATTTTCAAAGCCACCAAGTGCAAAACTAGTGTAGAGGTGGCTCTGATACCACTGTTGGGGTTCGTGGTTTGGCACAGCGGAAGCATGCAAGTAAAAACCGGATGTTTCAAAGCATGAAAACAAACCACATAAAGAACCCCATAAGTGTACCATACTCTACAACTAAGTTAAGCAACAAAACAAAAGAGAAAGTGAGAGTATTATACCCTTGATGTCTCTGGTCAGAAGTGTAGCTAGCTCCAAGCTTGGTTCCCTCTCGTGTTCGACTTTTCCTCCCAATATCGAAGTCCACCCCGAGATGCAACGAGACCTTGGTTTACTAGCACCCCGAGTACTCTTCCCTCTCTGAAAGTACTATATGGAACACGACCTTAACCACCAGAATACACTCAAGGGAACTCTCTCTTGTTAAACTTAGCAACTCACTTTGGTTCTAAGTATTTTTGGTTGTTCAATAAAGGCCAAGAGAGTAAAGAGTGATGTATAGCATGCTTTTATAAACCCTAAGTCGCTCCCTGAACTCCCCAAGTCAGTCCAGAGGCAATGATGTGGCTAAGCATGCATTGGTGGAGAAGGGTGGTGAAAGGAATAAAGTTGTTTCTGTCAGGCAGGGTTAGCGCCGCTAGCCACCCACGGTTAGTGCCGCTAACCGCCCAAGTTTAGCGCCGCTAACGCGGCTGTTTTAGCGACGCCAGGGTTAGCACCGCTAACCCCTGCTGGAAACCAACTATCATTATTTATCCTTTCTCACCCTCATCTTTTAGGTTGTGTCAAGGTTAACCCCCGACGTGTGACCCGATAGGCCCATACATCATCAGTAGTGATCATTTGGCGTACGTCTTATAAAAAGGATGTTACTAAGCAGATACTACACACGACTCAGGCAAGTATAACCTAGTCAATAGTAGTATAGAGTTGGTAAGACCGGATATCGTTCCACCAGGACAGGAAGCTACCAATACTTAAGTCTCATTGTTGTTTGATCAGCAGACTTAATTAAGGAAAGTGGCAGAATGAACTAAATTAATCAAGAACTACAGTAAGTAAACCAGATTAACACCGAAGGCAACAACAGGATAACAAATCACTTAGGCTTTCGAATCATCGAGACTAATCATGGCAATAACATAATACAACACATAATATGAAGACTTGAATAGATTGAGCACATAGCATGCTGTTCTAATACTCAACAAAAACACATTATCATGCAAGAATCATAACTCGAGTTATCAAGACTCAGACTCAACAATCAAACATGATCAGGCAAGCAACGGAATATCAAAATTCAACTACAGATCCACCAGATCGCGTCCAAATCAGACTACAAAGACAATCATCTTTTCAAATGACATGTCCAGTAGTCCTCAGAAACAAAAAAGATGTCAAAGTAGTTAAAATGGTTAAAACAAGCAAAAATAGCACACAGTGGTAAAAATGACTCCTACGGCCGTATGAATTTCTTCCTACGGCCGTAGAAATGTATTGTCCTACGATCGTAGGAATTTCTTCCTGCGGCCGTAGGAACCAGTACGACAGAACATTCAAATCTAACATAAAGGCATTCAACAACAAATTACAATCTAGACTTCAATCTCAGATTATAAGCACATGTAAACTGGTACAATGGGGTCACAAACTCCTCTAAACTCGAACCTCACAATTAAAGGATTTTAATATTTAGCCACATGATTACTAAAGATATGAACATGTTAAACCTACCATTTCTAGTATAGCCAACACTTCTTAAAACATGAATCATGTGATATGCACATTGAACACTAAGACAATCATAACAAAGGCATACATGTGAGTTCATTACACCATCTAAACATACCAACAAACATCTTTGTGAATCCTTTAATTATTAATAGCAAGTTTGATCCAAAAATACACCAAATGACTAGAATTTCTTCGGATATCATAAGGCATGCATAAAACCAACATATGAATAAAATGACCAATAATGGATGAACCTGAAATGATTCAAAACATATCCCAACAATGATTTCTAATGAGAATCATGCAAGATGTATCATTTCTAATAACAAACTTAACATGACATTAAGAATATACAAACATCATCATTGAATATCCACATGCTTAAACATGAAGGAGTTATCCTATCCACATTATCACACATGAACATGGTAAGATTAAACATATAAGTTGATAAAACACATTTGTATTCAAGATCAAACATGCATATATGAATCAAGTCAACATAAAAGTCAAATATATTGCCATAACTAGCCAAGAATCATCTTGGCCCAAGTGAAATGAGTTTAGTTATCCATATACAATAATATTAGCACTACAACATCTGGAACACATGGGTACATGATTGAAATAAGAAATGGAAAGAGTATACCCAAGCTAAGCAATGATAAAACTAAGGAATCCAAGCTCCAAGATGTTGTTCCAAGCCTTCAAATCCAAGCTCTCCTCCTTAGAATCAACAAGAGAAGTCCCCTGGAGTGTTAGGATGTTTAGAGAGAGTGTATGGAGGTGTTGGTTCCAAAAGTGGTGAAAAATCCTGACCCTTGTGCAAATGGCAGATTCTGCCATTTAATGTGATGTAACAGAACTTCCTACGGCCGTTGGAAGTATCCTCTACGGTCATAGGGTGGCAGGGACAGAGTTTCTCCACATGCAATATTCTGCCACCAATCCGACACACGCAAGAAATCTGCCAGGAAATAATTACTACTGATTAGGGGTCCCTATGGTCGTAGGAAAATACGTCTACGGCCGTAGGGAGGGCTGGTTAAATCTTCTAGAAGAATAGTCTTTTATGTCCGTAGGAACATATTCTACGGCCGTAGGCTCTCTTTTTCACCAATCTTTATTTTCTTCTATTCTTCCATTGTTTTGCCCCTTTATCTTATTTAAAGCTCTTTTGTAACCTGCATGGTGAATGTTAAGCATATTAGATCAATAATAGTAGTAATCACCTTGTATTTGGGCTAGGTACGGGGTATTCTAGCATGTAAAACATGCATAAAAATGCATATATCAGTAAACATTGTAGGAAGTGGTTAAACATGCTAAGATGGAACACAGTAAAGAGCAATGAAAGTAACCGCATCTTGCGTATATATAGTCCCTACTATATATCGATAGAATCATCTGTAGCAGTGTTGCTTACTGTTTCCAAAGCAAATTAGTAAATCAAATATTTACTAACGATGTTCAAGCGTAGTCATTAGCATTAACGATGCTATTATACCTAGTCTGACATTCATCACTAGTATTTGACAACGGCTTAACGATGGGATCATCAACACAATATCCCTTTGTACTCTTTTGTATTGTATTATCAAACCACTTTCGTAGTGTTTATCAAACAGATCATACATATGATTATCAGAGTTGTCATATCCTCAATGCTACCGAAGTCCACAATAGGATCAATGACACTCATGTTTATTACAGTCGAGACACCCTTAATGCCACCGAAGTTCACAATAGGGTAAATAACAGTCATAGGGATTTAAATGTCGTATCTACACCACATATTTGTATACTAAAAAACTTCGATTAAAATCGACAGTCTTATTAGTATAGATTGGCTTACAGTAAATACTTAAGACAAATCTATTTTCATCGAACATCAAGAACATACTTCAGTATTTCTTGAATTTTAGAATCCACTTAACTCCATATTTCCTATTTGTACTTGTGGAACAATAATTCCAACAATAGGTTGAAAACAACCCTAAATTAGGACATTATCTTCATTGAGTACATTTCACTAGGAACACATAAAGCTCCCACTAGCCCTGACATGTTTATCGGCTATATCTATGCTTTCTAGAAAACTCATCTTCTTGATTTTCTCATAAATCAAATATCATAATTATAAGATGCAAGTTTAAGTCCATAGGGACTTTTCCACAATTGAAGACCTAATTTGGTTATCATGAATATATAAGACCCTCGGAAAATGCTGTAAGCATTTCCTCAACCTTATCCTTGGAAGGAACTTAGGCTTTTATATCCAGGTGATCACAATGATCACCGTAAAGGTGGTAACAAGTTTCACCAAATCCAAATTATCTTCATCATAGCCACTAGGATAGGTTTCCATACATCTAATATAAAACCCTTTGCCACTAGTCGGCATTTGAAGTTGTCTACAATTGTACGTATGTGAATCCCTATGACCTCCTAGGTTTACACCTCGGTATCGGATTAACCCAAGACAAATACTTGGATACATCTATCAATCACTTTCTTCTTTTAATTACAAGTGAACCCTGGGCCCACTATGTTCTTCCGATATGTAGTAGCCTCATCTTAACCAACCATCAAGCCTATTCCTTTAAAACACGAGAAACTCATACTTTAATTGCTTGCTATGAATTCTATCAGATAAAAAGAAGTAATGACTTATGTCAGGTTTTACCAGCATCTTTATGCTGATTAAATGCTAGTGTCTTCTCCTTTTGAGCAAGCAAACATGGTTCCCGTAAGTCTGAGAAACAATTACCCAAAACTCAGATGAACTACTTAATGCACGTATGCCATATAGACCGCTGCTGATAATGTGTGGGCCTATTGGGTCATACACCGGGGTCTAACCTGACAACAACTTAAGTTAAGGGACCAAATATGACAAAAGACAAAAGTTGATATTGCAGGCCACGTTAGCGGCGCTAACCCCTAAGGGTTAGCGCCGCTAAGTCCTAAAGGTTAGCGCCGCTACGGCTGCATGTACTTTGTGTCAAATCACTGACAGAGTGCGTTAGCGCCACTAACTGTTTAGAGTTAGCGCCGCGAACTCTTGGTTAGCGCCGCTAAACCTTGCCAGTGCTATTTGTCAATCCACCTCCTAAACTAACCAATGCATGTAGATTTGTTAATCTCGAAGCATGGCCGGTTGAGTGAGGTTATACACGATTCTGGAGCCAAGAAAGAGATAAGGAACTCATTTTTATTTGGTGTTGGTTCTTTTTCCCTCTCAAGAAAAACACACACATACATTATACTCTATAAAATGCCATTGTGATATTGAGAGAGTTCTTGAGTTCTAGAGTGTGTTCCAGAGAAGATTGGTCTCGTTGTTGCTGTCCCGGAGTGTTTATCATAGTGAAGAAACACGAAGGCTCTCTAGCTCGTGTGGTTAAACGTGTTCCCGTGGTACTACCCATTAGTTGATCCGCGTTTCTCACTTGAAGCATCATCCCCACGAGACCACAAGTTTTCTGGAGCTAAGGAGAAAGGTATAACCTTCTTCCTTATTTTTCTTGTTGCATTTCTTTACATAGAGTTTGGTCCATGTTCGGGATTTCTTATTTTATGCTTTATATGCTTGTACATTGGGCTGTTTTTGTTGTACCTTTGCTTCCGTTGTGTGCCTACGAAATCCCAACAGTGGTATCAGAGCCACCTCTATGTTAGATTTGCACTTGGTAGCCTGAAAAATCCCGAAATCAAAATGTTTGTTTTCTGTTCGAACAGGGTTAGCGGCGCTAACCTCTAGTTAGCGGCGCTAACTCAGAATAGTTAGCGGCACTATCGCGCAGCTGCAGTTTTCGGTTTTAAAGATAAAAACAGTTTTGTTCTCCGGTATTTTTTGGCTTTTTGTTGATTCTGGAAATTTGTTCCAGATTTGTTTTTGGTAATTTTTTTACCATTTTGTTTGGTTGTATGTGTTAGATTTGAAATTGGTAACTTTTCCTTTGACCTTGTGGTTGACTTTGTGTGTTTGGATGCATTTGGTGATTTTATATCACATGGGCTATAATATTCATTAAAGTTGTTATATTTGAAATAATATTGTGGCTTGCATGCAATTTCATTCATCCGTGTACTTGTAATAGATAAATAGGAAATTTTGTGGCTTGTACGCCATTTCAATTTCTATTGTATGTTTTGTACATTTGGATGAAGACACACACTTTGGAGTCGGAAGGAGATGGAGCGTGTCCATAAAATCCGGTGAAGTCCATTGGAGATAGCGGTTCTAGTGGGAGCTCGCATTGAAGATCTTCCGTCCCTTAGTTTGACCACGTTCTACCCGTTTTGGCTCACGGGAAGAACGCATAGGAATTATGGGAAGGGTTACCAATTTATTTCGTATATATATGCGTGTGATGTGATTTTATTTAATTCTTGCATGGTTTGCTTAGGATTCGCATTCTAGAAAATTTTTCGAAATTAATAAAATCACAAGAGATTTGGTAAAAATGGTTTGCAACTCTCGCGCGCTCACATACAAGATTAACTCACCTAGTGGAAAGAGGTTTTGTCACTAAACAAGTTAATCTGTAACCAAGCCGAAAACAAAAGCCCGTTTTTCATAAAACGTAAATTTTGCGCCATCCGTAAGTCGATACCACCCGAATCTAGATTTATGGGTTTTGGTTGTCGAGCTTAGCACGAGCCAACTCTCATAAAACTGAGTGGAAGGGGATTGTGGAAATTCACAATTTTGGTTGTCGAGCTTAGCACGAGCCAACTTTGGTGAATTTGTCACCGTATGTCTTGACAGACGATTTACAATTACAAATTAAAATCCTTGAGTGATTGTCGAGTTTAGCACGTGTCAACCAAGAATTTTAATTTGGAATTGGTGCAAGTAGGGATCAAACATGCCAAACGACTGATGGTTGTCGTAGGATCCCGCAAGTGTCTAAGAGTTGCAATAGAGATTGCAATCGGTAATATGGTTATCGGCCTAAATAGCTCCATGAAGTGATCCGCGGCAACCCCGTCATGAATTGGAGTGAAATATGGTTCTTAGCCCTTGTTAAAATATTTGTCGAGACGATATGGGTAATTATTTTAACGAGGATTCAAATCAAACAACTAATTCGTGTACTCTATTTTTATATATAGGATGTCGAATCAAAACCACAACACGTCGAACTATTCACTTCGTATCTTCCTACAAAGGGAGAAACTCACGGGAGTGAACTTTGTTGACTGGCTTAGGCAATTGAGGATTGTCCTACGTGCCCAGTCTAAGTTGAACATCCTTGAGGAACCCCTTCTCGAACCACCTGCTATGAATGCGGAATGGACCATCCGATACGCGTATGAAAAGCGTGTTCGGGATACGCACGATGTTGCTAGCCTCATGTTATCAAGTATGAGCTCGGAACTGCGAAAGCAATTTGAGCACATGACTGTGTTTGACATGATTAACAAGCTAAAGGATGTTTTCCGACAGCAAGTTAGGCAAGAACATTATGAGTGTGTTAAAAGTCTAACTGATTGTAAGATGCGGGAAGGCGGGAGTGTTAGTGCCCATCTTTTGAAGATGAAATCATACATGGACCAGATGAACAGGCATGGTTTTCCTATAGGGATGGAGCTTGGTGTGAATTTCATACTTTAGTCTCTGCACGCATCATATGAAAAGTTTGTCGAGAACTATCATATGCATGGAAAGGAAATATCCATAGATGAATTGCATGAAATGTTGAAGGATGTTGAATCTAACATGTCCAAGAATGAATCATCCTCATCCACTCCTATTTTTGGTTCTAAGGAACAACTTTTAGCCAAGAAGAAGAAATCGATCCCATCGAATGAAGAAGTTGGAGTATCCAAGCTTACTTCAAGCTTTGAGTCTATGGACATTGATGATGTTCCTAAAGAGACTCAATAAGGGGTGGTTTGCTACTTCTGCGGTAAATTTGGGGATTGGGGCAGTCATGCCTGCCCTCCGTGCCAAGAGGATATAAAACTTCTCAGACAAGAGAGAGTTAATTTTCCTACTTGAGGTACATTCATGATTATACTTCATTGCTATTCCTTAATAAGCTGGGTTGTTTACCCGAGCTATAAGACTCACGTTTGTCACAAATTTATTTTGTTGCAAAGTGTAGGTTTGTTCGTTGTAAGAAGGAAAAGCTTGAAGAACCGGATCTCTGAAGAAGAAATTTTGTTGATTGTCTTCTACAAGAGAATTGGGAGCCTTATATGTACGCCCTGCGTGGCAAGACTCGCTTTATTGTATGTTCTTTTGAAGATGATGGATATTTTTGTATCTTGTATTTTTGTTTAAAATATTTTTCATTATGATGGTTTCATTTCATTTTCTATCCATGTCTAAGCTTATGTGTTATTTTGACCATTTTGGTGCACAAATACACATTTGATTACGATGGATGTTGCTTGGAATTGAAACATTTTTGAAAAATTATTTTGAGATGTTTTATCAAAAACTTATCCATATCATTGCATACATAAAGACACGTTATAAGTAATAAGGCAATCATGAAATAATTGATTCTTAGATCCAAAACTGGTTTGGATACATTAAGTATATGGCATAATCAAACTTGACCAAGTAAACAACATTTACATCACTTAGATCCATGTGGTTAGGATCTTTGTAAAAGTTTAGCTTCGGGCTAAATGAAAGATGCAAATCTTGTTTATTGGACTAGGAAGATTAAGAAATCTTTCACTAGTATTGGTAGGAAGGATTATAACTTGTTGGATTTTGATCACACTTGTGTGGATAATCCGTTCAAGTATGCCATGTATAGTGACACTAGTAAAATTCTCCATCATCATCTTTATGATAGTAGTTGGGAGAATGTTTAACTAGATAAGAGGTTTGTGTCTGAAACCTGGACGTGTTCGGAAAGAACCTTAAGAAATTGGGAATCAATAAGGGCATATAGATATCGATTCTTAGATCTAGATAAGATGCTAAGTTTCTATTATCTATATTGATTTAAACATGAAATGAATCATGGGTTTATCCCATACTACGTTTTCTCTAAGAAACACATTTTGTACATGGTGTTACTTTAAAGAAAAACAGGATATCTTTGTTGATGATCTGGTAAAAGGCAGGCCTTAAAATGTATTCAATATGATTGGTATACATTATTTTATGAACCAAGTCCTCAATCTAAAACACGACATTATGGTCACTTAAGCATCCAATGAGATTTTGACTAGAAAGAGTCCTTTGCTTGTCAATCTCATAACTTAAAATTATCCATTCTACATTTAGTGGGAGATGGATGAATTATAAGTTGATGCTTGTATATTTAAGTAGTTCATCTGAGTTTTGGATAATTGTTTCTTGAACTTAAGGGAACCATGTTTGGTAGCTCAAAAGGGAGAGGACAATTTACAAAAGCATTCCAGTGGAAGAACGTAAAACTTAAATAAGAGACCTAATGTTGACACTTGCATTTAATCAGCATAGAGATGCTGGTAAAACCTGACAATATCCATTGCTTCTTTAAATCTGATGGAAATCAATAAGGCTGTTTAGATATGAGGTTGTCATATTTTAGTAACAACAGCTTGATGGTAAATCATTGTGATGTTACCATTCATCGGAAACATGGTGGGACCCTGTGTTCACTAGTGAATAAAACAAGGGAATGGTATACATAGATGTAATCTATTTGCTGCTTCCAAGTACTTGACTTGGGTTAATCCCACACCTAAGGTGTAATCCGAGAAGGGTGAAGGGACTAACATATATGCAATTATGGACAACTTCAAATACCGACTAGAGACAAAGTTTTTCATATTGGCTAAATATGGAAATATGTTCTAGTGGTTATGTTGAAGATAACTTAGATAAAGTGAAATATTGTTGTCACCTTGCGGGAACAAGATTAGTTCACTTGGATGTAATAGACCTGTATCCTTCATAGGATTAAGTTGAGGAAATGCTTAAGGCACTTTCCGAGGGTCTTATTCATCCATAATATCCAGATTAGGTCTGGATTATGTGAAACATTGTTGTCACTTTGGGAAAACGAGTATGTTCACATGGAAATAAAAGACCAATATCCTTCGCGGAATTAAGTTAAGGAAATGTCTGAAGCATGTTCCGAGGTCTAATATATCCATAATATCCAAGTTATGTCCATGACTAAAGTCAGCATAACTTGCATCTTGTGGCTATAATCCTGCTTTGCAAGAAAGTCAAAGGAATGAGTTTTCTAGAAAGCATAGATTGAGCCAGATACCCTTGTCAGGGCTAGTGGGAGCTTCATGTGTTCCTAGTAAAATATGCTCAATGAAAATAATGTCCTAATTTTGGGTTGTTCTACAACCTAATGTTGGAATTATTGTTCTATGAGTATAAATAGAGAATATGGAATCAAGTGGAGTTTAGATTCAAGAAATACTGATGTATGTTCTTGATGTTCGACGTAAATAGAGTTGTCTTGCGTAAGTTATTACTGCAAGCAAATCTATACTTGTGAAATTGTCGAATTTTAATCGAAGTTTCGAATATTCAAATATGTGGTGCAGATACGACATTGAGATTCAATGAGTGTCATTGACCCTATTGTGTACTTCGGTTACATTGAGAGTATGTCGACTCTGATAATCATAAGTGTCATTAATCGTATTGTAGACTTCAGAAACATTAAGGATATGACGACTATGATAGCTTTGTATATGATCTCTTTGATAAACACTTTGCAAGTGGTTTAACAAGAGAATACAAAAGAGTACAAAAGGGATATTGTGTAAATGATCCCATAGTTAAGCTGTTGTCAAATACTAGTGATGTTAAACATACTAGGTATAATAGCATTGTTAATGCTTATGACTGGGCTTGAATATCGTTTTAGTATTGTTTGATTTACTTATAAGCTTTGGGAACGGTAAACAGTACTGCTAATTGATGATTGTATCGATATATAGTGGAGACTATACATACGCATGACGCGGTTACCTTCATTGGTCTTTACTGTGTTCCATCTTAGCATGTTTAACCACTTCCCAGAATGTTTATACAGTCTAAATTTCCACAGCCAGTCATTCTTCAAGGGAAGGAAGCTTGAATTAAGGTTGAGGTTAGGTGTTGGTTATGCATTAATAAAGGATTGAATGCATGAAACGCAACAGTAACCTGTTCTTGAAAGGAGTTTCAACTAACTGGAAGACCCGCACCCGAGTTCACTTCATGGATCATGGTCAAAGAGTGACTCGGAAGGATAATATCATTACGTCCTTCGACCCGAGATGTATGAATTGATGTTGCATGAAACTTTCTTACTTTAACCATTCCAAAACATAGTTCGTAACTGGCTACTATAAAGGGAATAGTTAAATAAGATAAGGTTGACGCTATGGGGTTGTACAGTCAACGGAAATTGTTCCTCTGATATGAGAGATATCCCTGGGCCCCTCGATGATTAGGCGCTGACACCAAAATAAGCATGGCCATGCGCAAAGGAATATTTATTGAGAATCAGATATGTCCTTAAATTTTGGTCACCACCAATCAAGATCGAGTAACATAATCGTGAATGATCTGGTGATTGACGTATCAATCCATGTCTCGTGTTCACAAGGATATCGCGAACAAAAGGAATATTGATCACTTATCAAATAGGACCTCTACGTTCTTTTTGTAGGTAATGGTTTTCTGCATAGAAGCGGAGCCCATACTGACTTGGGGGCATTGATGCTTTTGCTAGAGGCCGCTCTTTGTCTGTGGTTAAATAGGTACGGTGCATTATGTGTAAGTGGGAGTTTGTTAGAAATATGCTCATTAATGCACGTACGCCATATGGACCGCTGTTGATGATGTATGGGCCTATTGGGTCATACTGTTGGGATTTCGTGGGCACACAGCGGAAGCAAGGTACAACAAAAATAGCCCAATGTACAAGCATATAAAGCATAAAAACCGAAATCCCACAAATGGACCAAACTGTATGTTCAAGAAATGCAACAAGGAAAGGAAAGAGGTGTTATACCTTTCTCCTAAGCTCCAGAATACTGAATGTCTCGTGGTGTTGAGCTCCAAGAAAATGCGGATCGACTAATGGGTAGTACCCCGGGAACACGTCCAAGCACACGAGCTAGTGAGCCTTCGTGCTTCTTCACTACGAAAAGCACTCCGGGACAGCAAATAAACGAGACCTAGTTTTTGGAGCACTCTCTAGAACTCTCTTGGTCTAAGTAGCACCAAAGAAAGTGAAGTTGTGTGTAGAAAACTTAGAGAGAAAGTTGAGAGGAATTCAAGATTAAATAAATCACAACCCTTCTCATCTGTCTCCAGACCCATATATTCCCTCTTTGGCCGGCCAAATTCTTTCCAAGGTGTTACCCATCGATTGGCCAGCTTGGGAGGTAATTTGACATAAAGCCCATGCAGCCGTAGCGGCGCTAACTCCTAGGGTTAAGCAGCGCTAACGTAGCCTGTCAGGGATGTGATACAAAGTACATGCAGTCGTAGCGGCGCTAACTTCTAGTACTTAGCGACGCTAACCCCTAACAGTTAGCGGCGCTAACGCGGCCTGCGATGTCAACTTTTGTCTTTTGCCATATTTGGTCCCTTAATTTAAGTTGCTGTCAGGTTAGAACCCGGTGTATGACCCAATAGGCCCATACATCATCAGCAGCGGTCCGTATGGCGTACGTGCATTAATGGGCATATTTCTAACAAACTCTCACTTTCACATAATCCACCGTACCCATGTAACCACAGACAAAGAGCGGCCTCTAGCAAAAGCATCAATGCCCCCAAGTCAGTATGGGTTCTGCTTCATTGCAGAAAACCATAACCTACATAAGAACGTAGAGGTCCTATTAATAAGTGATCAATACTCCCTTTGTTCGCGATATCCTTGTGAACACGAGACATGGATTGATACGTCAATCTCCAGATCGTTCACGATTTTGTTTCTCGATCTTGATTGGTGGTGACCAAAATTTAAGGACATATCTGATTCTCAATAAATATTCTTTTGCTCATGGCCATGCTTATTTTGGTGTCAGCGCCCAATCATTGAGGGGCCCAGAGATATCTCTCATACCAGAGAAACAAATTCCGTTGACTGTACAACCCCATAGCGTGAACCTTATCTTACTTAACTATTCCCTTTATAGTAGCCAGTTACGAACTACGTTTTGACATGGCTAAAGCAAGAAAGTTTCATGCTATAGCAATTCATACATCTCGGGTCGAAGGACGTAATGATATTATCCTTCCGAGTCACTCTTTGACCATGATCCATGAAGTGAACTCGGGTGCGGGTCTTCCAGTCACTTGAAACTCCTTTCTAGCACAGGTTATTGTTGCGTTTCATGCATTCAATCCTTGATTAATGCATAACCAACACATAACCTCAGCCTTAACTCATACTTCCTTCCCTTGAAGAATGACTGGCTTTGGAAATTTATAATGTATAAACATTCCGGAAAGTGGTTAAACATGCTAAGATGGAACACAATAAAAACCAATGAAGGTAACCGCATCATGCGTATATATAGTCCCCACTATATATCGATACAATCATCGGTTAGCAGTACTGCTTACCGTTCCCCAAAGCTTATAAGTAAATCAAAGATTTACTAAAACGATATTCAAGCCTAGCATGAGCATGAACAATGCTATTATTCCTAGTATGTATAACATCACTAGTATTTGACAACGGCTTAACTATGGGATCATCTACACGATATCCCTTTTGTACTCTTTTGTATTCTTTTATTAAACCACTTGCAAAGTGTTTATCAAAGAGATCATACATAAGGTTATCATAGTCGTCATATCCTCAATGTTACCGAAGTCTACAATAGGATTAATGATACTTATGATTATTAGAGTCGTCATACTCTCAATGTAACAGAAGTTCACAATAGAGTCATTGACACTCTTGTTTATTAGAGTCGACATACCCTCAATGTAACCGAATTGTACAATAGGGTCAATGACACCCATTTAAATCTAAATGTCGTATCTACACCACATATTTGTATATTCAAAATTTCTATAAAATCTATAATCTCACAAGTATAGATTTTCTTGCAGTAATAACTTTACTCAACACAATTCCACTTTCGTCGAACATCAAGAACATACATCAACATTTCTTGAATTTAGAATCCACTTGATTTCATATTCTATATTTATAGTCATAGAACAATAATTCCACCATAAGGTTGTAGAACAACCCTATATTAGGACATTATTTTCATTGAGCATATTTTGCTAGGAATATGTGAAGCTCCCACTAGCCCTGACAAGGTTTTCTGGCTTAATCTATGCTTTCTAGAAAACTCATTCCTTTGACTTTCTCGCAAAGCATGATTACAGCCACAAGATGCAAGTTTTGCTGACTATAGTCATGGACACAACTTGGACATAATGGATATATAAGACCTCGGAACATGCTTCAAACATTTACTCAACTTAATCCCGCGAAGGATCTTGGTCTTTTATTTCCATGTGAACATACTCGTTTCCCCATGGCGACAACAATGTTTCACATAATCCAGACCTTATCTGGATTTTACGGATGCATAAGACCTTCGGAACATGCCTTAAGCATTTCCTCAACTTAATCCTATGAAGGATATAGGTCTCTTACATCCAAGTGAATTAACTTGTTTCCACAAGGTGACAACAATATTTCACTTTATCCAAATTATCTTCAACACAACCACTAGAACATGTTTCATTATTTTAATCAATATGAAACACTTTGTCTCTAGTCGGTATTTGAAGTTGTCCATTACTGCATATATGTTAGTCCCTTCACCCTTCTGGGTTACACCCTCGGTGTGGGATTAACCCAAGTCAAGTACTTGGATGTAGCAAAATAGATTACATCTATGTATACCATTCCCTTCTTATGTTCACTAGTGAGCTCAGGGTCCCACTATGTTTCCGATGAATGGTGACATCTCAATGATTCACCATCAAGCTGCTGTTGCTAAAATATGACAACCTCATATCTAAACAGCCTTCTTGATTTCCATCAGATTTAAAGAGGCAATGGATATTGTAGGGTTTTACCAACATATCTATGCTGATTAAATGCTAGTTACAACATTATGTCTCTTATTTAAGTTTTATATTCTACCTCTGGAATGCTTTTGTAAATTGTCTTCTTCCTTTTGAGCAACCAAATATGGTTCCCATAAGTCTAAGAAACAATTATCCAAAACTCAGATGAACTACTTAAATATATAGGCATCAACTTATAATTCATCCATCTCCCATTGAATGTAGACTGATAATTTTAAGTTATGAGATTGACAAGCAAAGGACTCTTTCTAGTCAAAATCTCATTCGATGCTTAAGTAACCATATGTTGTGTTTTAGATTGAGGACTTGGTTCATAAAATTAATGTATACCAATTACATTGAATACATATTTTAGGCCTGCCTTTTACCAGATCATCAACAAAGATATCCGGTTTTTTCTTTAATGTGACACCATGTACCAATGTGTCTTTTATAGAAAACGAATTATGAGTTAAACCCATGATCCATTTCATATTTAAACCAATATAGATAAGAAAACTTAGCATCTATTCTAGATCTAAGAATTTATATCTATAAGCCCTTACTGATTCTTAGTTTACTTTAGGTTAGTTCCGAACATCACTAGGTTTCAGACACAAGCCTTTTTTCTAGTAAACATTCTCTCAACAACTATCATAAAGATGGTGATGGAGAATTTCACTAGTGTCACTCTTTGTGGCATACTTGAACGGATTATCCACACAAGTGTGATCAAAATCCAACAAGTCATAAACCTTCGTACCATCACTGGTGAAGGATTTTATAATCAATCAAGTCCAATAAACAATATTTATACCTTTCATTTAGCCCGAGGCTAAACTTTTACAAAGATCCTAACCACGTGGATCTAAGCGATGTAAATGTTGTTTACTTGGTCAAGTTTGATCATGCCATAGAGTTCATATATCCAAAACACATTTGGATCTAAGAATCAATTATTCATGATTTCACTATTACTTATAACGAGCCTTTATGTATGCATTGATATGGATAAGTTTTGATAAAATCATCTCAAAAACAATTTTTTCAAAATGTTTCAATTCTAAGTCATATCCATCGTCATCAAATGTGTATTTAAGCACTAAAATTAGTCAAAATAACACATAAGCATTGACATGGATCAAATTGAAATAAAACTATCAATTTGAAAAATCTTTTTATAAAAAAAAAAACAAGATACAAAAACATTCATCATCTTCGAAAGAACATACAATAAAGCAAGTCTAGCCACGCAGGGCATACAAACAAAAGTAATAAATAATTCCGGAATTAATGGCGAGACCAACACTCCCAATTCTCTTGTAGAAGACAATCTACAAAATTTCTTCTTCAGAGATCCGGTTCTTCAAGCTCTTCCTTCTTGCAACGAACAGACCTACACTTTGTAACAAAATAAATTTGTGACAAACGTGAGTCTTATAGATCGGGTAAACAACCCAGCTTATTAAGGAATAGCAATGAAGTGTAATCATGAATGTGTTGGGATCTCGTGGGCACGCAGCGGAAGCAAAGGTACAACAAAAACAGCCCAAGGTATAAGCATATAAAGCATAAAAAAAGAAATCCCACAAATGGACCAAACACTATGTAAAGAAATGCAACTTGAAAAGGAAAGAGGTGGTATACCTTTCTCCTTAGCTCCAGAATCAGATTGTCTCGTGGTATGAAGCTCCAAGATGAAAACGCTGATCAACTAATGGGTAGTACCCCGGGAACACGTCCAACCACACGAGCTAGCGAGCCTTCGTGTTTCTTCACAATGATAAACACTCCAGGACATCAACTAACGAGACCAATCTTCTGGAGCTATCCCTCTTGAATCCTCTCTTGGTCTCTTGAAGCACCAAAAGGAAGAAGTGTATATGATACTTAGAGAGAAATAGGAGAGAACAAAACTCAACAAAAGAGTTCTCATCTTCCCACTGGCTCCAGAAACGGGACTTAACCCTACAAACCGGCCAAGCCTCGAAAGACACAAGCTAACATGCATTGGCTAGTTTGGAGGTGGATTTGACAAATGGCACTGGCAGAGTTTAGCGGCGCTAACCAAAAGGTAGCGACGCTAACTCAAAATAGTTAGCGGTGCTAACGCGCCCTGTTAGCGATTTGACACAAAGAACATCAGCCGTAGAGGCGCTATCCTTTAGGACTTAGCGGCGCTAAACCCTTAAAGTTAGAGGCGCTAACGCGGCCTGCGATGTCAACTTTTGTCTTTTGTCATATTTGGTCCCTTAACTTAAGTTGCTGTCAGGTTAGACCCCGGTGTATGACCCAATAGGCCCATACATCATCAGCAACGGTCCATATGTCGTACGTGTATTAATCGGCATATTTCTAACAGAATGTACCTTATGTAGGAAAATTAACTCTCTCTTTTCTGAGAAGTTTTAGATCCTCTCGGGACGAAGGGTAGGCATGACGGCCCCAATCGCCAAATCTACCACAGAAGTAGCAAACCACCCCATGTAGAGTCTCCTCAGGCACATCATCAATGTCCATAGGCTCAAAACTTGAAGCAAACTTGGAAACTCCAACTTCTTCTTTTAATGGGATCGATTTCTTCTTCTTGGCTAAAAGTTGTCCCTTAGAACCAAGAACGGGAGTGGATGAGGATGATGTATGCTTGGACATGTTAGATTCTACAACCTTCAACATTCCATGCAATTCATCTATAGATATTTCCTTTCCATGCATATGATAGTCCATTACAAACTTCTCATATGATGCGGGCAGAGACTGAAGTATGACGTTCACACCGAGCTCCCTCCCTATAGGAAAACCTAACCTATCCATCTGGTCCATGTATGATTTCATCTTCAAAACATGGGCACTTACACTCCTGCCTTCCCGCATCTTATAACCGGTTAGACTTTTAACACACTCATAATGTTCTTGCCTAACTTGCTGTGGGAATACATCATTCAGCTTGTTAATCATGTCTTACACAATCATGTGCTCAAATTGCTTTCGCAGTTCTAAGCTCATACTTGATAACATGAGACAAGCAACATCGTGCGTATCCCGAACACGCTATTCATACACGTATCAGATAGTCCATTCCGCATTGACAGCAGGTGGTTCAGGAAGGGGTTCCTCAAGGATGTGCAACTTAGACTCGGCACGTAGGACAATCCTCAATTGCCTAAGCCAGTCAACAAAGTTCACTCCCGTGAGTTTCTCCCTTTCAAGGAACATGCGTAGTGAAAAGTTCGACGTGGTGTGGTTTCGATTCGACATCCTATATTAAATAGAGTACAGGAATTAGTTGGTTTGATTTAATCCTAGTTAAAATAATTACCCATATCGTCTCGAAAACTATTTTAACAAGGGCTAAGAACCATTTTCACTCCAATTCATGACGGGGTTGCCGCGGATCACTTCATGAAGCTATTTAGGCCGATAACTATTTTACCGATTGTAATAACTATTGCAACTCTTAGACACTTGCGGGATCTTACGACAACCATCGGTCGTTTGGCATGTTTGATCCCTACTAGCACCAATTCAAAATTAAAATTCTTGGTTGACTCGTGTTAAGCTCGACAATCACTCAAGGATTTTAATTTGTAATTGCAAATCATCCGTCAAGACATACGATGTCAAACTCACCTAAATTGGCTCGTGCTAAGCTCGACAACCAAAATTGTGAATTTGCCACACGCACCTTCCACACAGTTTTATGAGAGTTAGCTCGTGCTAAGCTCGACAACTAAAACTCATAAATCTAGATTCGGGTGGTATCGACTTACGGATGGTGCAAGATTTACATTTTATGAAAATGGCCTTTTGTTTCCGGCTTGGTTACAGATTAACTTGTTTAGTGACAAAACCTATTTCCACTAGGTGAGTTAATCTTGTATGTGAGCGTGCGCGAGAGTTGTAAACCATTTTTACCAAATCTCTTGTGATTTTATTAATATTTTTTGTGAAAAATTATCTAGCATGCGAATCCTAAGCAAACCATGCAAGAATAATATAAAATCACATGACACGCATATATATGAAATAAATTGGTAACCCTTGCCATAAATCCTATGCGTTCTTCCCGTGAGCCAAAACGGGTAAAACGTGGTCACTCTAAGGGACGGAAGATCTTCAATGCGAGCTCCCACTAGAACCGCTATCTCCAATAGACTTCACCGGCTTCTATGGACACGCTCCATCTCCTCCCGACTCCATCTTGTGTGTTTTCATCCAAATTGTACAAAGTGTACAATAGAAATTGAAATGGCGTACAACCCACAATAATTTCCTATTTATCTAGTACAAATACACGGATGAATGAAATGGCGTGCAAGCTACAATATTATTACTAACAAATCTGAATTAATAAATATTACAGCCCATATGTGATATTAAATCATCAAAATGCATCCAAACACACAAACTCAACCACAAGGTCAAAGGCAAGGTTTACCAATTTCAAATCAACCACAAACAACCAAACATAACATATGGTATTTTAGAAATACCAAAACATGCAAACATATTCTGAAACAAATTTCCAGAATCTACAAGAATGCCAAAAACCCGAGAACCAAAACTATATTATTTTAAAAAGAAAAAAACCGGTCCAGCGCGCGTAGCGCCGCTAACCCTTATAAGTTAGCGCCGCTAAACCAAAGTTATCGCCGCTAACCCCTAATTCCATAAACCAAAAAGCTTTTGATTCGGATTTTTCAGGCCACCAAGTGTAAATCTAACATAGAGGTGGCACACAGTGGAAGTAAGGTACAACAAAAATAGCCCAATGTACAAGCATATAAAGCATAAAAACCGAAATCCCACAAATGGACCAAACTCTATGTTCAAGAAATGCAACAAGGAAACGAAAGAGGTGTTATACCTTTCTCCTAAGCTCTAGAATAATGAATGTCTTGTGGTGTTGAGCTCCAAGAAAATGCGGATCGACTAATGGGTAGTACCCCGGGAACACGTCCAACCACACGAGCTAGCGAGCCTTCGTGCTTCTTCACTACGAAAAGCACTCCGGGACAGCAAATAAACGAGACCTAGTGTCTGAAGCACTCTCTAGCTCTATCTTGGTCTTAGTAGCACCAAAGAAAGTGAAGTTGTGTGTAGAACACTTAGAGAGAAAGTTGAGAGGAATTCAAGATTAAATTATCACAACCCTTCTCATCTGTCTCCAGACCCATATATTCCCTCTTTGGCCAGCCAAATGTTTGAAAGGTGTTACCCATCGAATGGCCAGCTTGGGAGGTAATTTGACATAAAGCCCATGCAGCCATAGCGGCGCTAACTCCTAGGGTTTAGCGGTGCTAACCACTTAAAGTTAGCGGCGCTAACGTAGCCTGTCAGGGATGTGACACAAAGTACATGCAGTCGTAGCGGCGCTAACTACTAGTACATAGCGACCCTAACCCCTAACAGTTAGCAGCGCTAACGCGCCCTGCGATGTCAACTTTTGTCTTTTGCCATATTTGGTCCCTTAACTTAAGTTGCTGTCAGGTTAGACCCCGGTGTATGACCCAATAGGCCCATACATCAATAGCAGCGGTCCATTTGGCATACGTTCATTAATGGGCATATTTCTAACACATACACCGGGGTCTAACCTGACAAAAACTTAAGTTAAGGGACCAAATATGACAAAAGACAAAAGTTGATATTGCAGGCCGTGTTAGCGCCGCTAACTCTTAGGAGTTAGCGCCGCTATGTCCTAAAGGTTAGCGCCGCTACGGCTGCATGTACTTTGTGTCAAATCACTGACACGGGCCGTTAGCGCCGCTAACTGTTTAGAGTTAGCGCCGCTAACTCTTGGTTAGCGCCGCTAAACCCTGCCAGTGCCATTTGTCAATCCACCTCCCAAACTAACCAATGCATGTAGATTTGTTAATCTAGAAGCATGGCCGGTTGAGTGGGGTTATACACGATTCTGGAGCCAAAAAGAGATAAGGAACTCATTTTTATTTGGTGTTGGTTCTTTTTCTCTCTCAAGAAAAACACACACATACATTATACTCTCTAAAATGCCATTGTGATCTTGAGAGAGTTCTTGAGTTCTAGAGTGTGTTCCAGAGAAGATTAGTCTCGTTGTTGCTGTCCCGGAGTGTTTATCATAGTGAAGAAACACGAAGGCTCGCTAGCTCGGGTGGTTAGACGTGTTCACGGGGTACTACACATTAGTTGATCCGCGTTTCTCGCTTGGAGCATCATCGCCACGAGACAACAAGTTTTCTGGAGCTAAGGAGAAAGGTATAACCTTCTTCCTTCTTTTCTTGTTGCATTTCTTGTTGCATTTCTTATTTTATGCTTTATATGCTTGTACATTGGGCTGTTTTTGTTGTACCTTTGCATCCGCTGTGTGCCCACGAAATCCCAACATATATATATCTTTACTACTTTATTAAGCATAAACCCTTCTCTCTCCTCTTAATTTTAAGATGTTCTTAAAATTATGTCAACTATTCATCTCCACCGTCCATTCCACTCCCATCAAATCTGGCCTTGCAAATGAAAAGAAGGGTTTAAAATACATCCTGACGCCACCATTCCTCTCGATGGAATCATCTCTACCATTCGACATTCATCTCTGCCTCTCCGGCTGCTGCTCCCTTTCGCTGAATGCCCATCTCTGATGATGAGCCAGCGTCGCCTTCCCCTTCGTCTTAGGGTTTTCTGCCCTCGCAATTCCACTATTCCTTAAATCGATGAATGATTGAAAGGTTTTTCTTCCAGCCTTGCTTCTTGCAGCCTTGCTTCTGCAAATAATATTAAATCGATGTATTGCATGTATTAAATCTGACGAATTTTACTGGTTTTCGTAGGGCAATCTAACGAATTTAGAAAAATTGTAAGTCACAACTATCTTAGCTTTGTTTCTTTTGACCCAACAAGTGAAATAGTGATTTCAACAAGTGAAATAGTGATTTACAAAATAATGTATCATAATTTTAATTGTTCTCTTCTTGCGGTAGGATTGACGAGAGTTCCTTGGCTGGGAGAATACCTGATTTTATTGAGAACTGGACACAAAAACCACCACAACTGTTGTTCAAACCACTACCTTCCTCCCTGATTCGAGTTTAATTCATCCTTTAACTATGCTTTTTTTTACACATTCCAACAGATCATCAGAAGGTATCAAGGTTCTATTTTAATTTTGATATGTTTATGGGGAATATGATACTTGGCGCACACACAGGGGAAACAACATCAGACTAATTTGGCTAAGAGAGCTGCACGCAAGGCGAAAGATGCTACTGCACAGCCGCAGCCTCATAAGCGTAAAGTCAATCTTCGCAAGTCAGGCAATGTCTTTTGCAATTGATCTTCCTAGAACTATTTGATATTTGTATCTCAAGCTGATAATTTTTTTAAATGCAATTCCAATATGATCTTAGTTGTGAGATCTGTGTATGATGCTTTCAAGTTAATATCTTTGATAAATTATTGATAAACAGAATTTTGAAGCTAAAAAACTAGAAATATTCATGTCAATTTTGAGTTTCGAGAGCTACGTTTTAACTTGAAAACCTAATGTGAAGTAGGGAGCATTATGCTCAACTTAGCCTCCATTGTTACTTTGGAGTTCAAGATTAATATGATTGTAACTTTTAAAAGAAGTGTGTCATGTGTGACACTGTGACTTCCCTTCCATGTTCTATGTATATTCCTTTCAAGTGAAATAGTGGCAACTGGCAAGTATTTGGAATTGGAGAGTATCAATAACTACTCAGTAAACATCCATGCCTGACTTCAGTAATTGACAATGTTATGATTCAATATTAAATAGATGATTTTTGATCAATTTATGATATACGACATTTTGAAGCTAGGTATATATGAAGAATCCTACTGAACTATCTGAAATATTTAAATTGTTTTAAAGTAAGAGAAATAGGTGAAGTTTATTGAAGTGAATGGTTCGGTGCTTATGGAGATGACTTTCTTGCATAAATCAGTTCCATAAACATAGGCAAATTGAAGATATTTATTATATTTGAGCCAAAACGAACTGGTTACAAGATATCTTTGTAGATGTTATATATATATATATATATATATATATATATATATATATATATATATATATATATATATATATATATATATATATAGTGATATGTAAGTTATCAAATTAACTGAATAGCTTTTGATGCTTGTCTTTTGCTGTAGGGTGCTCCTGATAAATGGAGATTATTAAGGGCTCATGGTACTGTTGTTGGGCTTCCCACCGAGGACGACATGTGAAACAGTGAAGTCGGACATAATGCTCTTGGTGCTGGAAGGATCTATGCTCAAGGGTAATCTTACTTCCCTTCATTTGATTATTAGAAGGTGATTAAATACTTTCTAATAGTAAATACACGCTATTCGACTTTGTATAATACTATCAAACAAAGTCGATAAGAATGCTATTCGTTTTATCATCCTCATTCACTTGAGTTTGTGGAACATTCCCTCTCCGTGTCTGTAGACTGTACTTTTTGAATATTCACTAATGCTATCAGCTGGCCTTTACTAATTAATCTTTGTTTTGTTTAGTTCAAAGGTTGTTGATCTTGCTCTTGCCTCTGGAAAGATATACGAAGATGAAGTTTTTAATTACATTAAAGAACTTTGCAAGTAATACCTTGCCTTATTGGATTGATAAGTGATGGGGGTGTGCACTCACGCCTGGATCAAATACAGGTAATATACATCTGACTAATGTAACAATTTATCTTCCTTTGCTGATCTTCCTTTGTCACATTGGATTGCAGTTTTCGTGATGATTTAGATGGCTCAAGTGTTGGTTTTGCTGAAATACTTGAAGCAGAACTTTCAGAGCTACATCGCAAAGGCATTGATGCACAGGTTGCTTCTGGTGGAGGCTGCATGTATATTACCATGGATCGTTATGAGGTACCCCCTCTTCATCTATATTTTTATAACTAGCGCGTTACCCGCTCTATGCGGCGGCAAATAAAAACAGACGACGCAAAGTTTTTGTGGTGGCTACCAAGAAATAGGAGTATAATTTAGAACATTGATCGAGACATTATTATATATATATATATATATATATATATATATATATATATATATATATATATATATATACATACTTTGACTAAACTATAATGATATACATTTGATAATGGCAAGGGTATGCAATCTAACAATTTTCTGTTAGTAGTAGAAATTTATCACAAAACATTACAAAACTTGAAACTTAATAAACCGTGAGTGCCCCAAAGGATAATGAGATTCCCAGTAGCAGTTTAAAGTTTAATCCTTTTATGTTTATTGCATAAAAATATTGATAACTTAGCTATTACTTTTAATGGGGTTTTAATAAATACATACTACTTTGAAGTTGGAACATGGACTTAATTTAACTGTTTTTATGTTTATTATTAGTTGTTATTAGGAGGTTTTTATTCTCTAAGTTTGATACCTACTATTCTTAAGAAAATTGTGTTTGATACGAGTTTCTCTGTCTTATTAAAATTTTGGGATTTTTATAAGAAATATGGCAGTAAACCCTTTACAAATGTTGGCAATAAAGTGTCATATATTAATTTCTTACATTTTTATTGTTTTGCTCATATATTGAATTAAAAGTTGTTTACTGTTCATTTAAAATTAACGATTTGTTATTTTTGGAATGAATTTTACATTAAATTTGAAATTTTTTATTTAAATGACTTATCTAAATTAAATATGCAATCAATTTGGAATTAATTATATGTATTCATTTAGGAATGAATTTGCTTGTTAACTAAAATCTTGTTGTTCTCCTCTAATTATGTAGAGTTTCCGTATATATATAATTTCCATTTCTATTGTACTGTTATATATATCTCATACCCATTGCCTACAAAAAATAAGATTGTTCTTTTATTAGCAATTGCAATAACAAAGGTAAACATACACGGTTTGTTTCTCTCTTATTACCGGACTGTTTGAAGACACTTCAATGTTTGAAGACACTTCAATGTTTGAAGACACTTCAATGTTTGAAGACACTCTAATGTTTGAAGACTCTCCTGCTCGTATGAATGAATACACTCCTCCTACTCCTTTGAGTGAAGTCACTGCTTCTGTTACTCAAGATCTTACTCATCTATCCATTTTGACAAATGATGCAATTCAGGTAAGTACATCTAATCCACGTTTGACTGTTAGTGTCTACATGCCTTTGTGTGGTAGTTTAATGTAATTGAATATTTTTACTATCATGCTGCGGCTAAAAAATGTTATTTTTAGTTTAATATTCGATGCTATATATCATGCTGCTAAGTTGTTAAATAGTAAAAATATGTTATTTTTACTATCATGCTGCTAAGTTGTTAAATAAATAGTTGTTAAATAATGATTATTTTACGTTTATACAGTGTGTTATTTCCATGCCTTTTTAATCAAAAACATTCATAAGATCAAAATATTTTTTACAAAGCATAATTAATAAGGTTCACAATAAACTTTTAGTTAACGAATTCATATATCTTTTTCAAAGGTAAAACTTGAGGATAGGGTAAATCCATTTTTTGTTGGTTGTAGAAGTGTAAAATGTATACTTGTGATGTATCGCTTTAAAACGATTTGGCAAATGATTTAAGATATTACCTCTTCTTCGCTTTTAGTATTAACAATCACATTGATATGTTGTCTCTTATTTTGTCATTTACGTTGTGTGCAGTAGCTTGAATTTGACAATCGGTGTAAAACTTTTAATGTTTTCCGTATACATGCCTTTTGATAAAGAATTTGACTTTCATATGGCAATACCTTCGTAAAAATGAGATGTTAATTAGAGTGTTATATTTTCCAAATTAAATTTGAAAATCAACTAAGAATCATGGCTTAACCATTCAACTTATTTTGTGAGGTGTGAGGGTAATAAGGTAAATTCATGTTACTTAAAATTTAAGTAACATAGTATTTGATGTAATTGTTTTATAATGTAATAAATATAATGTCAATACCAACACTAATAATGAATAAAGAATCACATGTATTTTAGAAAAATGGTATTTCGTACTAATACAAGAATATTAATGTTCAATATTTATTTTGTTCAGATTAGCAAAAAGAAAACAAGAGAAGAAAATCTATTAAATTGGGACTGGAATGATGTTATCGACGTTGACACTTCCGATTATGAAATTTTGATTATGAAAAATGTGAAGAAAAAAAGGAACCAAATCTCAGTGTTTAGCCGAAACAAGGTTTATAGATTGATAGATGAATCTGAAGACGACGAATAAAAATTATATTAGAGTATATCATATTGCAACGAATATTGTCAAAGTTATATGTTTTCTTGATTTATGTAACGAATTTGGGTAATAATACTTATTAATATTAATGCCAATAAATTGCACTTTGATTTTTGTTGTTTGATATCATTGTATATTGTTATTTTTGAATGGTATCTTTACTATTATATAAAGCATTTAAGCATTATTGCTTAAAACTCTTAAAATGCAGTCACTTAAAATTATTATTATGCCCTTAACACAAACCTACAACCAAAACACTCATAATTATGAAAAACACAGTTGGATATTTAATCATAGATATAAATTGATTTCAATACCAAACATAAATTGATACTAAATTGATACCCGATGGGATCGGGTTAGGCATAACGAGCAGCCTAATAAGCTGTGAAATATAATGGATCTTAAATTAAAATAAAAATAAGTGCGGTCCAATATGAGCTTAAAAAAATAATAGTGTTTGTCGGAAATCTGTCGAGATGTAATAGTGTTTATTAAAATTAAAAAATTTAGATTCTTCATTGACTTCCGTTGATCAACAGTTGGGCTTTATAACGTAGTAAAGCTAATGTGATCTTCGTTTCAGTATTGTGGTTATTATTAAAGTTTACTAAAATCTTTATTTAAAAAAACTGAAAAAAATCTTTATTAACAAACAATGTTTAGAAAACACGAGAAGATCAATTGTCAAAATATTCAATTTTAAACGAAATTTAAAATTTTATTTTAGCTGCTAAAAAAATTATTGCCTTAATCCTTACAATTCTATACAAATTGATGAATTGTTTTATTATAGAACATAATATTATTGATTGTTATAAACTAATGTATTTATTTAAAAATTAACCATTCTATCATTGCTCAGGCTCGTCAAGTTATAACCGTGAATTGCTATCACAGTGGTAATGTTGCAAGTGACCCGTTCCTTTGTTACTTAGGCGGCGAGATGTACACACTTACGGATCTCGACATTACTGGCTGGAATATTTCAGAGTTTTTGGAGTTCATGCATCAGAGGTTCCATAAATTTGAAGATTTGCATTACTGTGCCCCTTTCGACTTTAACAGTCGAGGAAACTTGCTATTTGATGTGGATTTCGAGTCAATGATTGACCTTGCGGATAGATTAGGCAGTGTCGATGTTTATGTGAAAATGTAGCCATCCAGATTGTCATCTACTCAAGTTTTCAACATTAAATCTATTTCTTTTTAGTATCACAGTATTAACATCAAACTTCCATATAAACTAGATGTGATGAATGTTAAATTGTTCAATCTAATTTACACTAAATATTTTGTAACATGATTTCGACATTAAACACCATTGGGAGCTTTCATTGCAATGTCCTATCTATTGCGGACGATCATAAACTTACCAACATCCCTCTTTATTTGCTGTCACCGCCGCATTGCGCGGGTACCCCACTAGTATATATATATATATATATGAGCATCAATTTTGTTCAAGATTCATCCATCTCACAATGAATGTAGACTAGATAATTTTAAATTATGAGATTGACAAGAAAATGACTCTTTCTCGTCAAATCTCGTCAGATGCTCAGGTGACCATCATGTTGAGTTTTAGATTGAGAACTTGGTTCACGAAATTAATGTATACCAATCACATTGAATACATGTTTTAGGCCTGCCTTTCACCAGATCATCTTCAATGATATCTAGTTTTATACTATGTGACACCATGCACTATTGTGTCTTAGTAAGAAATGAATTGTGAGATAAACTCATGATTCATTTTGAAGCTACCCAATATAGATATATAAGAAACATTAGCATCTTTGACAGATCTAAGTATCTCTATCTATATTCCCTTTATTGATTCTTTATTTACATTGGTTAGTTCCGGAAATCTTCAAGATTTCGGACATTAACCCTTTGACTAGTAAACATTCTCACAACAATAATCGTCAAAGATGGTGATGGAGAAGTTTCACTATTGTTACTCCTTGTGGCACGCTTGAACGGATTGTTGGGGTTCTATGTACACAACGAAAGCAACAAAGTACAACAAACTAAACACAAGGTACAAGTATTAAAAGCATAAAACCTCAAGTCATGGACCAAACTCTATAGCTAACTTTTGCAACATGAAAAAGAGAAAGAAAGAAGATTATACCCTGCTCCTTAGCTCCAGAAAAACGCGTGGATGTTGTGGTGATGACTAGAAGACCATAAAAGCCTTCCACTAATGAAGTCCACCCCGGGTATAAGCCTTCTCCTTGTACTAGCAATCTTGTATGAGCTTCAAAGCCTTAAACTCCTCACAAGAACAACCCTTAAAGCACCAGAAATTCGGACCTCCTTGTAACACACTAAAAAACACTCTCAAAGTTACTAAGTGTTTTAGTGTGTTTCTTGGCAATAAGTTATCAAGTGATAAAGAGAGGAGACTTAAATAGACTCCCAAGTGACTCTTAGATACCCCAAAGACCGGCCAAGAAAGATTCTAGAAGGCTACATTCATTGGACAAAAGAGGAGGTGGAATTTAATGTTGCATGCAGTTTGTCGGGAGTTAGCGCCGCTAACTTTTATGGTCTAGCGCCACTAACCCTAAAATATTAGCGCCACTAACGCTGCCTGCATCTCGACAGCCATTGGTCACTCAATCTTTTAGGCTGTCGAGATAGGTCCCCGGTATATGACCCAATAGGCCCATACATCATTGGTAGTGATCCATATGGCGTACGTGTGTCAGTGGGCATACTCCAACAAACTCCCACTTGCACATAACACACCGTACCCATAAACCACATACAAAGAGCGACCTCTAGTAAGACATCTCTGTTGGAGTATGCCCACTGACACACGTACGCGAATTGATTACTGCCACTGATGAATGGGCCTATCAGGTCACACGCCGGGGGTTGATCTTGACAACAACCTAAAAGAAGGATTATAAATGAATAATTAAAGATGGTTGGTAATCTGGACACGGTTAGCAACACTTACAAAGCTGTCGCTAACTTAGCCGCGTTAGCGGCGCAAACCTTAAGTGGTTAGTGGCGCTAAGCTTGGGCGGTTAGCGGCGCTAACCCATCTGGCAGATTACAACTTTATTCCTGTCACCTCCACTCTTCACCAATGCATGTGGATTGCTTGGTTCTCTTTATGGCCGGTGTTGGATCTTCTCAGGGGTCATGAAAGGCTCTTTAAATCACATGCATACTCTAACACTCTCTCTTGATGGACTTGGTGAAAATATACACACATAGAAACCTATAGTGGTTGTTCTTGTGTGAACTAGAGATAAATAGAAAGAGAGTTCCCGGAGTTCTTCAAGTTGTTGTTCCAAAAGGTGTCTCCAAATGTTGTAGGACACTTGATGGCCCGCTAGTACTAGAAGATCACGGGTTTTTCCCGGGGTGGACTTCAATAGTCAAGTAGAAGATTGTCACTTGCTTGGATTCGTGATCATCATCACTCCAGGGGACTTCATGGGTATAATCTATCTTCTCTTCTCTTTTAAGTTGCATTTATTTGTTGTAGAGTTTTGTACACCATTGGGGTTCCTTTTGTGGTTTGTTTTTGCTTTTAGATTTCGTTTTTGTTACTTGAATGCTTCCGCTATGCCAAACCACGAACCTCAACAGTGGTATCAGAGCCACCTCTACACTAGATTTGCACTTGGTGGCTTGAAAAATCCGAAAAATGTGATTTTTTGTTTTGTCCAGGGTTAAGCGGCACTAACCTGTCCATGTTAGCGGCGCTAAACCAGCCGTAGCGGTCACTAAGTCTTCTAGCTTTAGCGGCGCTAACCTTAGTTTAGCGGTGCTAACCCTTTATGTTTAGCGGCGCTAACTCCTTTATGGAAGAATGCATTTTAATGCTTTAAATCAATTTTGTTGGATTTTTAACTCCCTTGTACTTTTTGGATGTTTCCAGAATTTTGGATGTGATGTATTTAAGTTGCCTTATGCCTTGGTTGGTTTATTTATATGTGGATTAACATTTTGGCATGAAAATGGTTAATTGCATATACTTACATTGTGTATATATAAATATGGAATTTTGACTTGTTTAAGGTTCCTAATGCATATGTACATAGGATTATTTGTGCCTTGAGTGTTTAGATAATCTTAACCAAGACATATAAGATTTGCATGGTTTTGTGTGGCACACCATGTATTAGGTTTGTTATTGTATGTGGTTGTAATATTTGTGTCCGGTAACATTTGAGCCTTTAAGACCTATGTGATGTGGTTGGTTGTGTGAATTAATTTATTCATTCATTTGGTGGTTTGTACCACAATGGTTTGTAATAATTTAATTTTATTCGGTTCTTATATTTAACGGATTGGATGCCGATTTCTATTATTTGTAATTTGTAGTATTAGCTTAGAATAGAGATTTGTGGCTTGCATGCCATTTCCTTTTAAATTTGTAAATTTTAAAAGGAGAACCGAAGCAACCAACAAGGACCATGGAGGGTGTCTTGGCAAGCTTGGATCCGGAGGTCGGTAGGAGATGCAATGGATGAAGTGGGAGGAGAACACATCAAGTCATTCGGAATATGTCCTTAGATGACTTAGTCTTGCCCGTTGGCTCACGGGCAAGACACATAGGGTTTTTGGCTCTTTACAGGACTTGTATTACTTGCGTGGTTGGTTTTATTTTCTATTATTTCGTGCATGGATGTTTAGGATCTTCGCATGCTAGAAAAGTTTTCAAAATAATAAAACCAAAGAGTTTTTAAATTGGTTTACAAACTCCGCGCGCCACATAGACAAGAATTGTTAAAATCGTTTTAATCGGCAAAAACAAAATCCCGTTTTTCAAAATTGTAAATCTCACGCCATCCGTAAGATGACACCACCCGAATCTACTGAAGCAAGATCGGTTGTCGAGCTCTAGCTGAGTCGGTTTTGTGTAACTATGTGGAAGGTGGGTGTGGCAACTCGCACCCACCTTATGATGACTTGAGTAGATAATATTTTATTCTTAGAGCATCAATAACTCTATAGAGATCTTTATGAAAACTATGAGTGTATGATGGCTCATGCACATTAAAATTTTAGATCCAAGCGTTGTTTGTCTTATTGGATTCCTTGAGACAATGAAAGTATAACGGCTTGGATGAATGATCATAATCCCGTCAACGCACACTTTGGAAGTGGTTGGTTGGAGTGGGGATACGATCATTATCAGAGTACACACGAAGAGCATGGTGGCGGATCCGTTCACCAAGGTATAGTAGCGGGTTAGTGATTATCATCAGACAAGGGCCTGCATATACTTGGCTTAAGTTCGTTTTAGTAATGTTTTGATATACATTTCTTTTGGGAACATTAAGCAATATTGTGCTTTTGCTTGTATCGATTATCAAATGTGGATTTGGTAATGCGCGTGTAGCAGGTACTCTTAGTGAGCCTTATTTTGTTCCAATTTAGCATGTTTTACCTCTTCCCTGAATGTTTTAACATTCTAAATGTCCACAGTCGGTCATTCTTCATGGGAAGGATGTCTGAACTAAGACTGACGGAAGTGATTGGTCAAGTGTCCAATGATTTATGATTGATTGGAACACTGGGACGCAATACTTCACCTGTACTTGAAGTGTTCAAGTGACTAGACGACCCACACCTGATTTTACTTTATGGTACTCGTCATTGTTGGAGTATGCCCACTGACACACGTATGTTGGGTAACTACCGATGATGTGCCATACACCTAACTTCTACCCAAATAGCCCTAAGTGGAAATAGCCAGTCAAAATGGTCAAATTCCAGTTGACGTACGCTTCACGACCGTGAAGGATGCTCTACGGGTCGTGAAGCAACCTGTCCCCATGAGTTCCTACATAGGCCATACGGCTCATGGAACAGAGTGGCTTCACGGTCCTTCACGGATTGTGAAGGATAAAATACGCCATGGATACCCTTACGACTTGAAGAAATACGGCACGGGCCGTGAAGCTTTTAAGCTTCACGGGCCGTGAGAGCCTGTGAGAGGTCGTGAAGCTCGGAAACCTAAGTGGCACTTGAATTCTATTGGCTTGTTACTAGTGGTCCATTGGGGATTCAACCTTTGTGTTTCTTTTTGTTGCATGCATGTTGTCAAGCTTTTACCATTTATGGAGTTCATTGTTTTCTTTTGTTTTAAAATCCGATTTATTTGCTTCCGTTGCGTTCCCGTTTTGTAAATGAACTCCTACAGTGGAATCAGAGCCATCTTGATGCCTTGCATGCACCAATTTGGCCTGAAAATCATTTTTATGCGAAACTGGACATTCTGTCCAGATGGCCTTCGCGGGCGTGAAAGTTTTTCTTCACTGTCGTGAAGCCTCCACGACTTCAGTGTGGGGTTGAGGTCGTGAAAGAGTTTTTTTGAAAATTTTCACGAGTCATGAGACGCACTGGCTTCACGTGTGGTGAGAAGCCGTGAAGGTCAGCGGTCATGAAGGACATCTGGTAATTGTTTTTTGACCCGTTTTAAAAGAAAAACTTTATAAAAATGCTTTGGCCATTTTCTGGATTTTTCCAGCAGTTTTGATTGGTCTTTTTGACCATTTAGAAAACCCCATAATATCCTAACTCGCATGTTTATATGTATCGGGCGGTTTTGGCATGATAACGCGCACGTGCATATACTTGTGTTGTGTATGTATGAATATGGATTTTCAAAGTGTTTGGAATTCCTAATACATACGTACAAGATTTATTCACTCGTGCCTTAAGTGTTTTAGGTAGTTTTGGAATAAATCTAGTTGGGATATTTTACACGGTTTGGTGTCGCACACCGTGTTGAATTTGTGTTGTTTGTTGTGGTTGTTTGTAAATCCGGTAACATTGACCCTTATGACCTATGTGATGTGCTTTGGTTGGTTGTAATTATATATTCATTCATTTGGTGATTTGTACCACATTTGGTTTGTAATAATTAATTAATTCGTTCGGTTTGTAATATTATACGGCTTGCATGCCGATTTCCTATTCTTTGTAATTGTTAGTATTAGCTTAGAATAGATATCGTGGCTTGCATGCCATTTCCTTTTAAATTTGTAAATTGTAAAAGGAGAACCGAAGACAACCAAAGAAGAACCGGAAGGAGGTGTCTTTGCTCGATCTTGAATCCAGAGGACGGTACGAGACACAATGGATCAAGTGGGAGGAGCACATATCAAGTCATTCGGAGTTTGTCCTTAGATGACTTAGTCTTGTCCGTTGTTTCACGGGCAAGACGCATAGGGTTGGCTCGTTACCGGATATAATTACATGCGTGGTTGTTTAATTTATTTAGTTTTTCTTGCTCGGTTGTTTAGTTTCTTCGCAAGCTTGAAAACATTTCAAAATAAATTAATACCAAGAGTTTTGAATTGGTTAACAAACTCTCGCGCGCCACAACAAGAATTGGTTAAAAATTGTTTTTAACCGGAGAAATCAAAATCCCGTTTTTCTCAAAAGTAAATCACACACCAACCATAAGATGACACCACCCGAATATAGTGAAACAAGATCGGTCGTCGAGCTTTAGTCGAGATCGGTTTTGTGTAACTGTTTGGAAGGTGCGTGTGGCAACTCGCAAGGTCGGAATGTCGAGCTTTAGCCAAGCCGGCTATTGGGCTAGAGTACCACCATGTATCTTGATGGTCGATTTACAATTCCAAGATTTAAAACGCCTTGGTAGTTGTCGTGCCTATACTGAGTTACCATGGTGGATTAATGAGGAATGGTGTGGAGGGATCAAACATGCCAAATGGGTGCTATGAGTACCTAGGATCCCGCAAGTTTCTAAGAGTTGCAATCACGGATTGCAATCGGTAAAGTGTTTACCGGCCTAAGTAGCTCCATGAGGTGATCCGCGGCAAACCCGTCATGGATTGGGGTACTTTGAGGTTCTTGGCCCTTGTTAACATAATTTGTTTTATAAACAAGTGGGTAATTATTTAACAAGGATTTAATACGTCAAACTAACCAAACTTCGTACTTTGCTTGTAGATGGCATCTACTAACACCAACACCAACACTGCAAACATGTCGCTACGTCCTTTCCTTGAAAAGGAGAAACTTCAAGGACCTAACTTCATGGATTGGTTTAGGACTTTGAGAATTGTCTTACGCCATGAGATGAAGCTTGAGGTCTTAGAGACTCCTCTTCCGGATTCACCTGCTACCAATTCAACGAGGGTTGTCCAAGAGGCGTATGATAAACGCATCAAAGACACAAATGACATAACCTGCCTCATGCTTACGACCATGAGTCCTGAGTTGCAAAGGCAATTCGAGACTGTGAGTGCGTATGACATGATAACGCGGCTGAAGGACATGTTCCAGATGCAAGCGAGGCAGGAGTTATACGAATGCGTCAAAGCCTTCCTTGGTTGCCGGATGCAGGAGGGCGGCAACGTGAGTTTACATGTCCTTCGTATGAAGGGCTATGCGGATCAATTGGAGAAGTTTGGGGTTCCCTATGGGGAAAGAGTTGGCGGTTGAAATAATCCTCCAATCATTGTGAATTTCCATATGCATAATATGGATAAAACCATATTGGTGCTTCATGGCATGTTGAAGACTGCCGAGTCTAACATGGCCAAGACAAAGCAATCTTCCTCCACCGCCGTCCTTACGATCAAAGAGGGTGGCAAGAAGCGGAAGCAACCCGCTTCGGCCTGAAAGGGGAAGGGGAAGGCCAAGGTGGCAACACCAAAGCCTAAACCTAACACAACCCTAGAGGCGAAGGGGAAACAAGTAGCTACCGCCGTCGCCTCTCCGGAAGAGGCAACATGCTACTTCTGCGGGGAAAAGGGTCACTACCGGCGTAGTTGCCCCAAGTACACAGAGGAGCTCAAAAAGTTGAGATCCAAAGGTGCTGTTGCCTCCGGTATGTACATGATTGAACTCCATAACACTTCCACTTCTAACGCCTGGGTTTTAGACAGCGGGTGTGGTACTCATGTTTGTCATAATGTGCAGGTACTGACAAGAAGTAGGGACTTGGTTGATGGAGAGATGGATCTCATTATGGAAAACAAGGTTGTTGTCCCTGTTGAGAATATTGGAAGTGTTGAGCTTTCCTTTCAATCCGGCTTATCTATTGTTTTGTTAAATGTATGTTAGTCGCCCTGCGTGGCAGGAAACATTATTTCCTTATATGCCTTGTGTGACGATGGATATGATTTTGAATTTATGAATGGTTCTATTTTATGTTATAAGAGTGGTTCTTTATGTTTCAATGCATTTCCATGTCAAGGCATATATGAAACAAGCGTAAGCTTGAGAAATAATAGATCAATCATGAATGTTGATTCGGGATCCAAATGTGTTTTGAATAAAATGCCTCTTTGGCATGGTCGGTTAGGCCACATAAACAAGAAACGCATCGCCAAGCTCCAAGCGGATGGGATCTTGGAATCATTTGACCACGGGTCTAATGAAGTATGCGAATCTTGTGTATTGGGCAAGATGACCAAAGCACCCTTCACCGGTGAATTTGAGAGGGCAAAAGACTTGTTGGATATCGTTCACACTGATGTGTGTGGTCCATTCAAGCATGCCACAAGAGATCACTCCCACTATTTCGGTACCTTTATTAATGATTATAGTCGATATGGGTATGTCTACTTGGTGAGACAAAAGTCTGAAACCTTTGAGGTGTTCAAGACATATAAAAGCGAATTGGAAAATCAACTTGGGAAAAGAATTAAGATGCTTAGATCCGATAGAGGTGGAGAGTATCTTAGTTCCGAATTCCGAGAACATCTTAAAGATTGTGGGATTGTCTCGCAATTAACCCCTCCTAGGACACCTTAATTAAATGGTGTCGCTGAGAGGAGGAACCGAACATTATTAGATATGGTTCGGTCTATGATGTGTCACAAGGAACTTCCCATTACATTTTGGGGTTACGCTATTGAGACGGCTGGTAGAATCTAACCTCGTACCATCAAAGAAGGTTAAGAGAACACCGTATGAGATGTGGCATGGAAAGGTTCCATCCATCTCATATTTAAAGGTCTAGGGAGGTCCTGCCTATGTGAGACGTGAGGTAGAGGACAAGTTAGAGCCCAGGGCCGAAAGGTGTTTCTTCATTGGTTATCCTGCTAGGTCTATGGGATATTTGTTCTACAAACCTTCGGAGAACAAGGTATTTGTTGCTCAAAGGGCTGTCTTCCTTGAGAGGGAGCTGATATCCAAGAACGCTAGTTGGAGCAAGGTTGATCTTGAAGAAATTCGAGAGCCTACCGATGTAGAACCTGATGTTGGAACTAGCTCACAACCGGTAACGGTTGAGTCTCAGCAAGATGATGCTGGAGATAATGATGTGTCTGCATCACTTTGGTTTGTTTTGCTCTAGTTGTTTTCAAACGCAGTCCGTAACTGGCTGTTATAAAGGGGGCAGCTGGGCAGAGTATGATCACTGTGGTGGGAAAGTAGTTAAAGGAATTTGTTCCTCTGTTTAGAGAGATATCCCTGGGCCCCACGATGATTGGCCGTTGACACCAAAATGCACGGCTGTGCTCAAGTATGCAATGATTATAGTATCTGATTGCAACTTGTATGTTTTGGTTACCACCAATCTCAATCGAGAAACATAATCGTGAAGGAACGGAGAATGACTAAGTACCATGTATCATGTTCACATGGATATCGCAAACAAAAGGATGTTTGATCACTAATCAATAGGACCATTTCACACGGGCTGCAGTTTGGTTTTTGAAGACAAAACCCATACTGACTTTGGGGCAGGATGTCTTACTAGAGGCCGCTCCTTGTCTGTGATGCTTTGGGTACGGTGAGTCATGTCCAAGTGGGAGTCTGTTGGAGTATGCCCACTAACACACGTACGTCAATTGATTACTGCCGATGATGTATGGGCCTATCGGGTCACACGCCGGGGGTTGATGTTGACAACAACCTAAAAGGAGGATTAGAAATGAATAATTAAAGATGGTTGGTAATCTGGATAGGTTTAGCGACGCTAACCAAGCTGTCGCTAACTTAGCCGCGTTAGCGACGCTAACCTTAAGTGGTAAGTGGCGCTAAGCTTGGGCGGTTAGCGGCGCTAACCCATCTGGCTGATTAAAACTTTATTCCTTTCACGTCCACTCTCTACCAATGCATGTGGATTGCTTGGTTCTCTTTATGGCCGGTCTTGGATCTTCTCAGGGGTCATGAAAGGCTCTTTAAACCACATGCATACTCTAACACTCTCTCTTGATGGACTTGGTGAAAATATACACACATAGAAACCTATAGTGGTTGTTCTTGTGTGAACTAGATAGAAATAGAAAGAGAGTTCCTGGAGTTCGTCAAGTTGTTGTTCCAAAAAGATGTCTCCAAATGTTGTAGGACACTTGATGGCTCGCTAGTACGAGAAGATCATGGTTCTCTTTTAAGTTGCATTTCTTTGTTATAGAGTTTGGTACATCATTGGGGTTCCTTTTGTGGTATGTTTTTGCTTTTAGATTTTGTTTTTGTTACTTGCATGCTTCCGATGTGCCAAACCACGAACCTCAACAATCTCTGCCCCAAGTCAGCATGGGTTTTGTCATCTAGAACAAAAACCAAATCCAGAATCAGTTACGAAATTGTCCTATAGATCAGTGATCATTCATCCTTTCGTTCGCGATATCCATGTGAACACGAGACATGGTTAAATGTCAATCTCCAGATCGTTCATGATTATGTTTCTCGATCTCGATTGATGGTGACCTAAAATGTAGTTGCAATGGATCAAACATCATTGCAACTTGAGTATGGCCATGCATTTTATGTCAGCGCTCAATCATTGAGGGGCCCAAGGATATCTCTCTCAAACTAGAGGAACGAATCCCTTTGACTACATAGCTCCGCCGCATACACCATACTTTACCTAAAAGCTCCCTTTATAACAGCCAGTTATGAACTGCGTTTTGAAAGCAATCAAAGCAAAGCAGGTCCATGCTTTGGAACACATGTATCTCCAGTCTAAGGACAAAATGATATTATCATCATGACTTACTCGTGACAAAAACCATGATGTAAGTTCATGTGCGGGTCGTCCAGTCACTTGATCATTGCAAGCACAGGCGAAGTGTTGCGTCTCTTTTATCTGATCCATTATTAGATAGCGACCAACCACTTCCCTCAACCTTATCTCAAACTTCCTCCCCATGAAGAATGACCAACTGTGGACATTTAGAATTAAAAAAAAATTATGGGAAGTGTTAAACATGCTAAGATGGAACACAGTAAGGATTCATAAAATATCCGCCCTTGGCGTATTATTAAATCACATTTAATAATCAATTTAGTATGAAGTACCATACTGCTTAATGTTCCCCAAGATAATATATACCAAACATATAACTAAAACACACTCAAGACTTGTTCACCTAGTCCTAGTATGGCAATCATCACTAGCCCGTGACAACAACTTAGTTAACAGATCTGCTAAAAAGCTATTTGTGTGAATTCTGCTAGCAATCATGTCTCTACCTCAACCAATCACTCCTAGAGTATGCGTTGGTGAGATCATGGCGCTTCGTATAAGCCATCATACCTTCATTGTTTCAGAAGCATCCAATAAGGTAAATGATTCTCGAGTTCTTATAGTAAAGCCATCCTACCCTCATTGTCTCAGAAGAACCCAATAGGGTTAATGATGCTTCAAGAACTATTTTGATCAACAACACCATATTTTGTAGGATCATAAACTCCGTTTGAGATCGGTAGTTATCCTATTCTATTCAGAAGCTAATACTAGAGTAACATTTTGATCTTGCTTCTTTTATAATAGAGTACCAAGAACATATCTAAATATTTCTTGATCTCCTAAACAGGTTTTGTATATTCTATAGACGTTATGGATGCATAATTCCTTTCCTTATCTTTTGAATATTACAAGGTAAGGATATTATCTCCATTAAGTTACAAATATAGAATTACAACAACGCTCCCACTAGCCCTGACATTCATTCATGTTTCATCTTTGCTTATTGAAAAGTCAAACAATTGATTTTTATATCAAAGCAAAGATTGTAACCTTGAGATGCTTATCTAAGTCCATCATGGGACTCCTTTTGCTTGTAGACTTCACAAGGATACACTTAATGTAACAGACCATCGGATAGTGCTGTGAGCACTTCCTCAGAGAATTCCTATTAAGGAATGTTGTCTTTGCATTAAGTTGTCGTAGCCATGAAAAGACACTAAAAATCACAAGTATCCGAGTTTACTTAAATATAACCACCGGTAGAGAATTTCTAGATGATACCATCCTCATAGTCAAACATTGTAAAACTATCTCCTACTAGTCGGTATTCGAAGTTGACTATGAACTCAGTATTCGACTTAACCACTGAGAGAAAGTTTTCATATGATACCTTCCACGTGGTTAATCATAGATCTTTCCTCTCAGTCGGTATTGGAAGTCGTAAACTTATCCATGTAGGTCTATTTCTATAAAGAACCATTTTCACCATTCGAGTTCCTACCCGAGGGTTGGGTCTACCAAGTCCAATACTTGGATATCCCTCACGGATCGCATCTCATTTTCATCACCTCTTTCGGACTCTAGGCCCACTCTGGTTTTTGGTAGTTTGATGTAGACATCATTAGGTCGTCTCTCTCAGATATAAAACTACATCTTTTTGGCATTATGACAACTCTTACCAAGTTTAAAGAGGTTATGATTTAATGTTAGGTCCTCCAGCATAGCCAAGCTGAGTTTCAATCATAAATGAGTGCTAGTGCCAACATCAGGTTCTTCCATTCAAGGTAAACTTTACTCCCACTGTCCCCCGCAGATATCTGAAACTCTTTTCTCTTTCGAAAGCATACTTCTTGTTCAAATATCCATGGCCACAGCAGAATACCTAATGGAGTATCCGCTCTAGATTCCTCCAACTTACCCTAAATGCAGGTAGAGGAATTCGGACTTTGTGATGGACTAGCAAAGACATACTTTATAGTATCATCATCTAAGACGCGTACCTAACCATCTTTGTTGGTAGGACTTTTGGAACATTTCCCGCCACTCTCAAATTACTTCCAAACAATAAGGTACTTATGTTAATCCCATCACAATCAGACCATAACTTGAATGTCCGGTTCCTCCGCTTGGAGACCCATATAACAATATGTCGTAGGAGGATTGAATTGTGAGACAAAGCCATAATTCTTTTGATGGTCACAGAACTCAGAACTACATCCTCAACATCTCTATTAGATTTGAGTATTATAGTCTTTTGCCCTCTTAGTCATGTACTTTGTCACGGATGTCTCTTGAACACCTCTGAAGGCTTCAGACGAGTGTCTAACAAGTTAAACATATTCATCCTTTTTACTTTCACTGGTAAGGTAACAAAGTATCCAGTGTTACTCCTTAGGTTTTACTTGAACGGTCTACACACAAAAGTGTGAACAAAAATCTAAGAAGCCTTCTTTCCTCTCACATTCATAAGTGAAGGACGTTTGAGTCATTCTAGCCTAATAAATAAGATTTGCAATCAACAATTGATCCTAGATCAAAAGATCAATCATGATCAATCTATTACTTCATAAGAAAACGTTTATAATAAATGTCACAACATGGATGAACTTTGAAATAAAACACCATAAATTACATAATTCAGAGGAAGTTTATCCATCGTTATTAAAGACATAGAAGATATATTGTTTCTAGCCACGCATGGCGTAAAACATAGATCTAGTGAAGTAATAGACTAGCTGGAAGGAGTGGCAAGATCCCATCTTCCAATCCCTTTCCAATCCTTTTCAAATTTGTGAGAAGCGTGAGTGTTGTGGCTAGTATCCAAAACTTGCCCATAGAAGTAGATAAGTAATAGAGTTTGATCATGAATGTACCTGAAGCTTTGGAGCCAATATTTATCATCTTGTACATCCTTAGCTCATCCAAGCACTTAGGGCAGGCGTGGCGGCACCAATTTCCATCTTTTCCACAAAAGTAGCAAACTTCCCCATTCGGAGTCTCATCTTGTGGCGCAATCTCATTGCCCTTTGACTCCACGGACATGGTGATCTTAGTAGAACCAAGCTTCCCATTTGAACTCCTACAGTCATGAGTAAATCAGGATGATAATATCAATTCATCCTCATACAGGAGATACATGTGTCTGCATCACTTTGGTTTGTTTTCAAACGCAGTCCGTAACTGGCTGTTATAAAGGGGGCAGCTGGGAAGAGTATGATCACTGTGGTGGGAAATGTAGTCAAAGGAATTTGTTCCTCTTTTTAGAGAGATATCCCTGGGCCCCACGATGATTGGTCGCTGACACCAAAATGCACGGCTGTGCTCATGTATGCAATGATTATAGTATCTGATTGCAACTTGTATGTTTTGGTTACCACCAAACTCAATCGAGAAACATAATCGTGAAGGAACGGAGAATGACTAAGTACCATGTCTCATGTTCACATTGATATCGCGAACAAAAGGATGTTTGATCACTTATCAATAGGACCATTTCAGACGGGCTGCAGTTTGGTTTTTTAAGATAAAACCCATACTGACTTTGGGGCAGGATGCCTTACTAGAGGCCGCTCCTTGTCTGTGATGCTTTGGGTATGGTGAGTCATGTCCAAGTGGGAGTCTGTTGGAGTATGCCCACTAACACACGTACGCCAATTGATTACTGCCGATGATGTATGGGCCTATCGGGTCACACGCCGGGGGTTGATGTTGACAACAACCTAAAAGGAGGATTAGAAATGAATAATTAAAGATGGCTGGTAATCTGGACAGGGTTAGCGATGCTAACCAAGCTGTCGCTAACTTAGCCGCGTTAGCGGCGCTAACCTTAAGTGATTAGCGGCGCTAAGCTTGGGCGGTTAGCGGCGCTAACCCATCTGGCGGATTAAAACTTTATTCCTTTCACCTCCACTCTCTACCAATGCATGTGGATTGCTTGGTTCTCTTTATGGCCGGTCTTGGATCTTCTCAGGGGTCATGAAAGGCTCTTTAAACCACATGCATACTCTAACACTCTCTCTTGATGGACTTGGTGAAAATATACAAACATAGAAACCTATAGTGGTTGTTCTTGTGTGAACTAGATAGAAATAGAAAGAGAGTTCCTGGAGTTCTTCAAGTTGTTGTTCCAGAAGGTGTCTCCAAATGTTGTAGGACACTTGATGGCTCGCTAGTACGAGAAGATCATGGTTTTTTCCCGGGGTGGACTTCAATAGTCAAGTCGAAGATTGTCACTTGCTTGGATTCGTGATCATCATCAACTCCAGGGGACTTCAAGGGTATAATATCTCTACTCTTCTCTTTTAAGTTGCATTTCTTTGTTATAGAGTTTGGTACATCATCATTGGGGTTCCTTTTGTGGTTTGTTTTTGCCTTTAGATTTTGTTTTTGTTACTTGCATGCTTGCGATGTGCCAAACCACGAACCTCAACAATCTCTGCCCCAAGTCAGCATGGGTTTTGTCATCTAGAACAAAAACCAAATCAAGAAACAGTTACGAAATTATCCTATAGATTAGTGATCATTCATCCTTTCGTTCGCGATATCCATGTGAACACGAGACATGGTTAAATGTCAATCTCCAGATCGTTCATGATTATGTTTCTCGATCTCGATTGATGGTGACCTAAAATGTAGTTGCAATGGATCAAACATCATTGCAACTTAAGTATGGCCATGCATTTTATGTCAGCGCTCAATCATCGAGGAGCCCAAGGATATCTCTCTCAAACTAGAGGAACGAATCCCTTTGACTACATTGCTCCACCGCATACACCATACTTTACCTAAAAGCTCTCTTTATAACAGCCAGTTATGAACTGCGTTTGAATGCAATCAAAGCAAAGCAGGTCCATGCTTTGGAACACATGTATCTCCAGTCTAAGGACAAAATGATATTATCATCATGACCTACTCGTGACAGAAACCATGAAGTAAGTTCATGTGCGGGTCGTCCAGTCACTTGATCATTGGAAGCACAGGCGAAGTGTTGCGTCTCTTTTATCTGATCCATTATTAGATAGCGACCAACCACTTCCCTCAACCTTATCTCAAACTTCCTCCCCATGAAGAATGACCGACTGTGGACATTTAGAATTAAAAAAGCATTATGGTAAGTGTTAAACATTCTAAGATGGAACACAGTAAGGATTCATAAAATATCCGCCCTAGGCGTATTATTAAATCACATTTAATAATCAATTTAGTATGAAGTACAATACTGCTTAATGTTCCCCAAGATAATATATACCAAACATATAACTAAAACAAACTCAAGCCTTGTTCGCCTAGGCCTAGTATGGCAATCATCACTAGCCCGTGACAGCAACTTAGTTAACAGATCTGCCATAAAGCTATTCGTGTTAATTCTGCTAGCAATCATGTCTCTACCTCAACCTATCACTCCTATAGTATGCGTTGATGAGATCATGGAGCTTCGTATAAGCCATCATACCTTCATTGTTTCAGAAGCATCCAATAAGGTAAATGATTCTCGAGTTCTTATAGTAAAGCCATCCTACCCTCATTGTCTCAGAAGAACCCAATAGGGTCAATGATGCTTCAAGAACTATTTTGATCAACAACACCATATTTTGTAGGATCATAAACTCCGATTGAGATCGGTAGTTATCCCATTCTATTCAGAAGCTAATACTAGAGTAACAATTTTATCTTGCTTTTTTTATAATAGAGTACCAAGAACATATCTAAATATTTCTTGATCTCCTAAACAGGTTTTGTATATTCTATAGACGTTATGGATGCATAATACCTTTCCTAATCTTTTGAATATTACAAGGTAAGGATATTATCTCCATTAAGTTACAAATATAGAATTACAACAATGCTCCCACTAGCCCTGACATTCATTCATGTTTCATCTTTGCTCATTGAAAACTCAAACAATTGATTTTTATATCAAAGCAAAGATTGTAACCTTGAGATGCTTATCTAAGTCCATCATGGGACTCCTTTTGCTTGTAGACTTCACAAGGATACACTTAATGTAACAGACCATCGGATAGTGCTGTGAGCACTTCCTCAGAGAATTCCTATTAAGGAATGTTGTCTTTGCATTAAGTTGTCGTAGCCATGAAAAGACACTAAAAATCACAAGTATCCGAGTTTACTTCAATATAACCACCGGTAGAGAATTTCTAGATGATACCATCCTCATGGTCAATCATTGTAAAACTATCTCCTACTAGTCGGTATTCGAAGTTGTCTATCAACTCAGTATTCGACTTAACCACTGAGAGAAAGTTTTCATATGATACCTTCCACATGGTTAATCATAGATCTTTCCTCTCAGTCGGTATTGGAAGTCGTAAACTTATCTATGTAGGTCTCTTTCTATAAAGAACCATTTTCACCCTTCGAGTTCCTACCCGAGGGTTGGGTCTACCAAGTCCAATACTTGGATATCCCTCACGGATCGCATCTCATTTTCATCACCTCTTTCGGACTCTAGGCCCACTCTGGTTTTTGGTAGTTTTATTTAGACATCATTAGGTCGTCTCTCTCGGATATAAAACTACATCTTTGTGGCCTTATGACAACTATTACCAAGTTTAAACAGTTTATGATTTAATGTTAGGTCCTCCAGCATAGCCACGCTTGGTTGAAGCTGCCCGTACCATGCTGTCATACTCTGCGCTCCCACCTTCCTTTTCGGCTAAAGCCATCAACACCACCTACTACACACAGAACCGATCTTTCATTAATAAACGTTTTAACAAAACTCCCTATGAACTGGCAAATGGAATAGTGCCTAATATAAAATACTTTCATGTCTTTGGTAATAGGTGCTTTGTTCTAAATGACAAGGATAATCTAGCAAAGTTTGCTCCTAAAGCTGATGAAGCTATTTTCTTAGGTTATTCCATTGAATCCAAAGCCTACAGAGTTTTTAACAAACGTACAAAGAACATTGTTGAAAGTATCAACGTAACATTTGATGATGCATTGAATGTTACAGATTTTCCACCTAAATCAACAGTAAACACTTCGGAACATACCTGTTCAGGACCGGCACTTGAAAATCAAGAATCAAACAATCCATCTAGTTCAAATACTAATCTTGACTTTTTCTTTGATTTCTTAAGATCTGAATCCTCTCCTGTTTTAACTGATAACAGGAACACCACAGGCTTACAAACAAGTGTTACAATAACGGCTCCTACGGTCACTGAAACGAATCCTTTTGCTGATCTCTATGCTGAGGATTCTTCCTCTGTTTCTGTCACTTGTCCCCCTGTGACTTCTCAGATTCCTAACCCAGAGAGTTCTCCTGTTTTTTATTCAGACCCACATTTCTCTCCAGAAGATGAAGAAGAAGCACGACACTTACACGATCTCATTCCTTCATCCTCCACTTCACATGAAATTAAGTGGACCAGACATCACTCTGAAGAGAACATCATCGGAGATCCTTCAGTTGGCATTCAAACAAGATCTGCAACAATAAACGAATGCCTATTCTCTGGTTTCTTAAGCATCATTGAACCCACCAAGACTTGTGAAGCATTGGATGATCTAGATTGGGTAATTGCAATGCAGGAAGAATTACACCAATTTGATCGTCTCAAAGTCTGGCGATTAGTGTTGGGGTTCTATGAGCATAGCGGAAGCAACATGCAACAAACAAATCAAGAGAACAAGCAAAGAAAGCATAAAACCCCAAAATGGACCAATCTCTACCACTAGTATTTGCAACATGGAAAAGGAAGAGAAAGAAGGATATACCTTTCTCCTTAGCTCCAGCAACCTGTAGAAACCGGTGGTGATGATGAAGAAGCAACCGAGCTCCTCTCTATTGATGATCCACCCCGGGTTTGCTCAATCCACAAGTACTAGCTTGCTTGGATAAACTTCAACGACTTGAATCCACCACAAGGACAGCAAAACTCTCTCAAATCTAGAATAAAACCTCACATGCACTAACTAGAAGATGCAAGATCTCTCAAAGTGCCATGTAGCTTCAAGGGTTTTCTAGAGAGAGAGAGTGACAGAGAAATCCGAATTCCTTGCATGTCAAATGAGCCAAAAGACCCTTTATTCTCCCAGAAGGCCGGCCAACAGAAAGCAAGCTCTCTGATTGGCCCAAAAAGGAGGTGGAGCTAATAGTTGCATGCGGAACATCCGCGTCGCGTACCATAACAAGGGCTGCGTCGCGTAATCTTCCTGCACACCAACTTCTCCACTTTGACACTTTCAGTCCCTCATCTTTCATTGCTGTCAGGATTGATCCCCGGCGTGTGACCCAATAGGACCACACTTTATTGGCAGTGATCCTAATGCTGTGGTGGCGCCAATTTCCATGCTTTCCAAAAAAGTAGCAAACTTCCCCATAAGGAAGCTCATCTTGAGGCGCAATCTCATTGCCCTTCGACTCCATGAACATGGTGAGCTTAGTAGAACCAAGCTTCCCATTTGAGGTAGTTCGCATTTTGGTAGCCTTAGCGAGAGTAGACGAGGTGAGCTTACTTTTTGCCATGTTAGACTCAAGAGTCTTCAGCATGCCATGAAGCTCCATCAAGGATTTATCCATACCATGCATGTGATAATTCATAATGAATTGCTCATACGATGGTGGGAGTGATCGGAGAACAATAGCCACCACCATTTCCCCGTCAATGGTAAATCCTAGCCTCTCCAAGCGTTCCACAAGTGCTTTCATCTTAAGCACGTGAATGCTTACGCTCTCACCATCCTGCATCCGGCAACCAAGTAGTTCATTTAAACACCCATACCGTTCTTGCCTTGCTTGTTGTTGGAACATGTCCTTCAACTCAAGCATCATCTCGTATGCATTTAGATCCTCTAATTGCCTTTGCAAGTTTGGGATCATCATGCTTAACATGAGACAAGAGACCTCGTTGGTGTCCTTAACGCGTTTATTATACGCATCAAGAATAGTCCTACTTACGTTGGTAGCAGGGGCTTCCGGAAGGGGTACCTCAATGGTGTGTAACTTTTCTTCGTGTCGTAGGAAAATGCGCAATTGCCTAGACCAATCCATAAAGTTACTTCCATCGAGTTTCTCCTTCTCAAGAAACGTAGATAACGTGAAGTTGGTGTTGTTGATGCTAGTCGACGTCATCTATGAAACAGAGTAGTTTTAGTTAGTTTGATTGAAATCCTCGTTAAAATAATTACCCCATGTGTTTAAGAAAAACAACTATTTTAACAAGGGCTAAGAACCCTATTTCACCATGCATCGTGACGGGTTTTCCGCGGATCACGTGGCAAAGCTATTTAAGCCGGCAACCATTGACCGATTGCAATCCATTATTGCAACTCTTAGTTCCTTGCGGGATCCTACTTGTCAACCATTGTGCCAAGTTTGTCATGTTTGATCCCTCCACACCGATTCTCAATTAATATTTTGCATAACTCGGCTAGAGATCGACAATCATCCAAAATATTACATTGAAACCGTAAATCAACCATCAAGATACACGGTGGTACTCTCGCCCAAAATCGACTCGGCTAGAGCTCGACAATTGACCTTGCGAGTTTCCACACACACCTTCCACACAGCTCATGCAAAGGCTAACTCGGCTAAAGCTCGACAATCAACCCTTACACGACTAGATTAGGGTGGTGTCATCTTATGGCTGGTGTGCGATTTACATTTTAGAAAACCGGATTTAGTTTTCCGGTTAAAGAACCATTTTGAGTATGATTAACAAAGAGTGACAAAAACCAAACGTTCTCACTAATTGGATAATAAACCATCGTTAAATCCGTTTGTTAATCGAGTGTGCGCGTGAGAGTTTGTTAAACCATCTTTAAAAACTCTTGTGTTTTATTATTTACAAAAATTGTCTAGCATGCAATAACCCTACAACAAATACATAAACAATATAATAAAACCATCACATGCATACAACAAATTGGTAACCATGCCCCTAAAACCTATGCGTTTTCCCGTGCGCCACTACGGGAAAACAAAGTCATCTAAGGACCAAAAGCCTTGACTTCGGATGTGCTCCCACTAAACCCGCTACCTCCATCGGGCCTCTCGGATTCGTGTTCGCCAAGACGTCACTCCATTGACTCCCGATGGTTGCTCCATATTACAATTACATAGAAAAAGAAATAAATGGCATGCAAGCCACAATTCCTAACTTCTAGTACAAATACATAATATGGAATATTTAAATGGCATGCAGGCCACATATACAAAATTACATACCAAATAAATAAATTTAATTATTACAAACCATGTGAATTAAAGTCACCAAATGAATGAATAATTAAAATGCAACCAAACATCCACAAGGTCTAGGGCATATCTATGGTCACCAACATCACAAGAACAAACAACCAAGTTCATTAATGAACAACAACATGGTGTGCCACACAAAACCATGTAAACTTATGTATAATGGTTAAGATTTTTACAAAACACTAAAGGCACTAAAAATCTCATGTACTTATGCCTTAGTAACACCAAACCATTTTTGATGAAACATATTCATATATACATAATGTAAGTATATGCAATTACCATTTTCATGCCAAAATAATAATCCACATATAAATACACCAACCATTATACAAGGCAACTTACAAAAACACAATTTTAATTTCTGGACAAAAAATTCCAGAAACCAAAATTTAGTGCCAAAAACCCAAAAACAAATTTTCTTTAACAAAAAGAAAAACAGATTCTGCCCAGGTAAGTTCCGCACCGCGGACCCAACAACAGGACCGCGCCGCGTAAAAACACTGGCAGAAACCAAATTTCGTCCCGTCATTTTCCGTGCCGCGTGACCACAAGAGTTCCGCGCCGCGGAATTCCACTGGACAGAAAATTAAAAACTTATTTTCGGGTTTTTCAGGCCACCATGTGCAAATACAGTATAGAGGTGGCTCTGATACCACTGTTGGGGTTCTATGAGCACAGCGAAAGCAACATGCAACAAACATATCAAGAGAACAAGCAAACAAAGCATAAAACCCCAAAATGGACCAATCTCTACCACTAGTATTTGCAACATGGAAAAGGAAGAGAAAGAAGGATATACCTTTCTCCTTAGCTCCAGCAACTTGTAGAAACCGGTGGTGATGATGAAGAATGTTGGGAAATTAACTAAGGCATTAAGACTGTTTAACATGCAAAGTTGAAATTGTTAGAAGAGTTTATGGAAAACAGTTCAAAACTGTTAGAAGAAGTGTTGAAGAAACAGTTTAGAACTGTTAGTTGAAATTGTGAAGACAGTTGCTGTGAACTTTAAAGCTGTTATATAGAGTTCAGAACTGTTAGTACAAACTACTACAACTGTTTGAAGACCTTGAAGCTGAATACTGTTAGAATAACCAAGAACTGTTGTATTCATTAAACAGTTTATGTTAAGCTATATATGGAAAAACCCTATCTTTGAAGATATCTCGAAATATTTTGAAGATCATCAAGATTATCTCAGAAGATAGAAGATTACCTAACTGTCAGAAAATCAAGGAATATCAAGGAGTATATATATGCTAGATTAGACTTCATAATTTGTACTTACTCATTGATTATATTTTTGCATTCGTTATTCAAGTTGTAATTTGCTTTCTGAATAGTGCTAAGCCTCTAAGTTTCTCGTTGAAACCTAAGAACAATTTTTGTTCTTCGTCTAACATAATAAGTTAGATTGGGGGTGAAGTTTGCTATTGTAATCGTTCTCATTGATTAATAAAATTACTGTTTGATTGAATTTATTTGTGATCAAAATCTTCTTTAATCAATTGAGTGTGATTCCGCAACTTCTTAGTTGATTGTGATCATAGTTAAAGATTAACTTTTATTCAACTTTGATTGGTTATTCAAAAGTTAGTTCTTTTTATTTGATATAAACTATATCCGATCCTGACAAGTGGTATCAGAGCCTTATCATTAAGGTTCCTTTGATCACCAGTTGAAGGTTTTTCCATTACTTTGCTTTATTTTTCAAAACTGTTTTTCAATCAATTTGTTTCAATGGATTCGGGAGGTTCTTCTGATAACAATGGGTCAGGGTCCAACATTCGTGTTCCCATGCTCAAACCATCTGATTTTGAGATGTGGAAACTAAGAATTAAACAACACGTCCAACTAATGGACTATGCTATTTGGCAAATCATTGAAACTGTTCCCACTAATCCCATTGAACTGGATGAGAATGGAAAACCAAAGAAGAAACCACCACCAAAGACAGATGCTGAAAAGAAGGATAGAATGATTGAGATGAAAGCCCTCAGCATCCTCCAGATTGCAATTCCCAATGAGTATCAACATCAATTCAAGAAATGTGATGATGCTCATGAACTTTGGAATGCTCTTGAGAAGAGGTTTGCTGGGAATGCTAGTTCTAAGAGAAACCAAAGAGATCTCCTTAAACAAGCCTATGAGAACTTTACCAGTGGAAAGAATGAGAGTATAACCCAAATCTTTGATAGGTTTTACAAACTGGTAAGCCAACTAGAGAGTGCTAAGGTTAGGCTAGATCAAGATGAGATCAATAGAAAGTTTCTTAGATCTCTAGGTGATGAGTGGACTGTGTTTGCTGCACAATGGAGAACCAAGGATTCTCTTGAAGACATAGAGTTAGATGACCTCTATAATAGTTTGATAGTGTTTGAGGGAGAGATAGAGGGAAAAAGAAAAACTGTTATCCCTAGCCACAATACTGCTCTCCTATCATCCTCAGGTATGGAATCAAACCATTCATTAACTAACTCTATTGATAGTTGTGCAGGTACTAGTTCTGTTGTTGGACTAGATATGAACACTCCAGATGCTGTTCTTGAAGCTTTTCTTGCCAGCCATGCACATTCAACCCTCACCAATGAGGATCTTGAACAGGTGAACCCTAATGATCTTGAGGAGATGGATCTTAAATGGAAGATGGCCATGCTTACTTTTAGAGCCAAGAGGTTCATCAAAAGGACTGGAAGGCAAAACATGAATTTTAGAGCTGATGGCAAGGCTGGATTTGACAAGTCAAAGGTGAGATGCTTCAAATGTCAACAACTTGGCCACTTTGCAAGAGAATGCAGATCTGGTGGACAAGTTCAGAATCAAGGTCAGAGGCCAACTCAGAATCAAACCTCCTCAGCATTGGTCTCACAAGAAGGACATGGATTTGATTGGAGTGATCAAGCAGAGGAGGCTACAAACAACAAAGCTTTGATGGCATTGACTGACTCCTCCATCAAGATGGATTCCCCAGAATCTGAGGACATACAGGTATCTTCCAAACTATGTCCTGGTGAATGTAGAGCTATTGTTAAGAGGTTTAGAGAACACAATAAGAAAGTATGTGCTGCTCTAAGTAGAATGGAGGAGAGAAGGTATAAGTATACTGCTGTGATAGAAGATCTTGAAAAGAAAATTAAAGACTATCAGGCTAATGAACTGCAAATTGACTATGATAGAAAATATCATAAGTGGGAGAAAGAGCAGTTTCAAGATGAGATTGATAGTCTGAAAAAGAAATTGGTTGAAAAAGAAAGCAAGGTGGATGAACTCACAAAGAAACTGGAGAGTATGGATAATGTACTTCCAGTGCGAGCAAAATTGCCCTTTGTAGAAGGTGCCCTTTCCCCTAGGGCCCTCATACCCCAACTTTACGAGTTCAGCATAAATAAACTCAAGTGATATAGAATCAGAATACTCACCATCCTGATCATTCAGTTGTAGTTGTTGGCTTATTATGCTTTCAGAGATGGAGACAGTGATATCATCCACCATAGAGTTGATCCATTTCACTCCATTTTCTTCCCTTAGTGATGCATTTTTCCAGAACTGATCAATATGAGAGAGATAAATGGTGGGGTTGACCGTAAGAGCATGATGGAGAGTGGAGAGTGAGAGATAGTCAATCACATCATGGAAAGCACCGAGATAATCAGGTTTGGACAAAAATGCGAGCATGTTGTGTTCCTTTACGAATGGAAGGGGAGACATTTTGATTTCGATCGCTGAGAGTTGTTGAGAGATTAGGGTTTGTTTCTGATCGAAGTTCGTTTTGGACGTGTGAGTTGCTTGGTAAGGAGGGAATTGCCTTATATATGTTTCGAATGCAATTCAAAGTTTCCAAAATTCTGCAAAGACCAAAACACCCTTTAATAGCTTAACAGTTGACGGACAAAATAAACTAACAGTTTTAAAACTGTTTTCATAAAAAAGTGACAACTGTTATTTAAAAGTTAACTCCCTTTTGTTTGATCATTTATTTGGATTAACAGCTGTTTAGTGTTTACAACTGTTCTCATTTCTCCTCCTCAGTTGACAAATTTCTCCCCCTCAGTTGCACACGGATTTTGCCTAACAGTTGTGGAAGCCTTATACTAACAGTTGAGAACTGTTAGTATTTATTGAAACAAAATTGTGAAACTGTCAAACAAACTTTAGCTCATATATGTCAAATGCTGAAGCAACAATAACAAACCATTAGTGAACACAGTCATCAACATAAGATGTATTTTATTCATGATAATCATAATTGAGCTACAATAATTTTGAGAAAACAATACTGTCTTTTGCTATAGATCTAAACACAGCTTATATTAACTGTCTTAACTCCGAGATCTACATTTGACAAATTATCATTAACATTTTGTATCATCAAATCTGAACTTTAAAGGAAGACAATCGTCATCACATAACTCTTAAGCTTGAGACTCTGCCAAAGAAATTGGATCAGCTGACTGACTCTTTAAGGGAAGACAATCATCATCATCACTTCATCTTCATAACTCTCAAACTTTGGATCAGCTGACTTTAATTCATCTGCCAAAGAAATTGGAGGGTGTGGACATTGATCTTGGAATGTTCAAGGCTGCAAACCTTAAGCTTGAGACTCTGCTACAATCTCAAGTGAGAGACAAGGTGAAAACTGGACTTGGATATAAGGAAACCCCACCTCCATACAATCACACATACATAACACCCTTGTCTGAGGCAGCTGATAGATATGTCAATGAACCTTTGGCAGATGAATTAAAGTCAGCTGATCCAAAGTTTGAGAGTTATGAAGATGAAGTTCTGTCAGTAGTAAGTGTTAAAGATATTGAGATAGTTGTGAAGAAATATGAGGTGATTCCATATGAAAATCACATATGTTGTGAACCCATTCCCACAAAACCATCTTTCAAGCCTGTGGTATTTGTAAAAGCATCCACAGAATTCCTCATCACTGAGCCAACACCTTCAAAAGCTATCCAATCCATAGAAAGTTCCACAACTATTGCCAATAGTCCCCATTTTTACACTAGCAGTTCCAACAAGAACCAAAACAGTTCTAAGCTAAAAAGCCCAACTGTTAGTACAAAAGCCAAAGGAAAGGAGAAAGTTGGTGAGGTTGTGTATGCAAAGAAGAAGATGGAAGCTCCAAAATCTCAGGCTAAACCCAAGCCTAAGAAAAGGCATACTGAAATGCCTTCATGCACATGCCAAAAACATGGTGTCCAAAAGTTTCCTCAATCTGCAGCTGTTAGAGGAAATCAAAGAAATAGGAACCAATTCTGGTCACAAAGAACTGGTTTACCTATTGTGAAAACCAAAAAGTGCTACATTTGTGGGAGATCAAATCATTTAGTTCAAGATTGTTACTATAACCCACAGACCAATGGCACTCAAAACAAAAGTCCCAAAAGACAAAATAACAGTTTTAAAACTGTTAAGTCAAAGCAGATCAACAGTTCTAAGACTGCTAATCCAAAACAGGCAAACAGTTCTACAACTGTTACATCCAAACCAACTAACAGTTCCAAAACTGTTCTAACAAAACCAAAAACTGTTGGTTTGGCTTGGATGAAAATTCAAAAACAAACTGATTCTGGAGAGGGTAAAACTGTTCATCAAACTGAAAATCAAAAGGAATCACAAGTTGATTCATCTGTTTTACCAACTACACCAGCTGTTTGTTCAAAGGTATCCACTGTTAATCACAACAGTTGGAAACCACATGTTCTTACAAAGTATTCCTCACACAAATTAGAGAAATCTAATTTGGATGAAATAAAAAATAACCAAACTCTGTTTAAGTATTATGACTTGAATGGTGTACCCAAGACCTGCATGGCCTGGGTACTTCCTGCTACTAACTGATTTTATGTGTGCAGAGCATTCATAGGGCCAATCATGGATCTATCTAGCATGTGGATAGTGGATGCTCAAGGCACATAACTGGAAATCCACAATGTTTGAAGGATTTCAGAAGCATCAATGGTGGATTTGTAGCATTTGGAGGAAATGCTAAGGGAGGAAAAATCACAGGTAAAGGAGCTGTTGAGGCAGGTACACTTACATTTAATGATGTTTTCTTTGTTGAACAGCTTAAGTACAATCTGTTAAGTGTATCTCAAATCTGTGACAATGGAAACAAAGTTTTGTTTTCAGATTCAGAATGCATTATTCTTTCAAAAGATTTTAAACTTAATGAGAAGGATGTTCTTTTAAGAACACCTAGAAAAGATAATGTATACTGTCTAGATACACAAAAGATTGCTAAACAGAATGTGTTAAGCTGTTTACTCTCAAAGGCATCTCATGATGAGTCTGCCATTTGGCATAGACGGATGTGTCACATGAATTTTAAAACCATGAACTTGTTAGCTAAAAACAGTTTGGTAAGAGGTTTGCCCCAAAAAGAATTCTCATGTGATGATCACTGTGTAGCTTGTCTCAAAGGCAAGCAACACAAAACTTCTTATAAGACCAAAGAAGTTTCTTTTATTACTGCACCTTTATAATTGTTACATATGGATCTTTTTGGTCCTACATCTGTGGTGAGTATAGGGAAGAAAGCATATTGTTTAGTCATAGTTGATGATTTCACCAGGTTCACATGGGTTCAATTTCTTAGAACTAAGGATGAAACTGCTGAGTTAGTTAAGTCACTTATTCTTAAAATTGAAAATCAATCTGATTTGAAGGTGAAAGTCATTAGATCTGACAATGGTTCTGAATTTAAGAACTATGAGCTAAACAGTTTTTGTGAAAGTAAAGGTATTGAAAGACAGTTTAGTGCCCCTAGGACTCCCCAGCAGAATGGAGTTGCTGAGAGAAGGAATAGGACTTTGATAGAGGCTGCTAGATCCATGTTAGCTGATTCTAGGCTTCCAATGACATTCTGGGCAGAAGCAGTGAACACTGCCTGCTATGTTCAGAATAGAGTACAAGTAGTCAAGTCCAAAGGGAAAACTCCTTATGAGTTGTTCCTCAAGAGAAAACCTTTAATCAACTTCTTCAAACCATTTGGTTGTCCTTGCACTATCCTTAATACCAAATCACAACTAGGCAAGTTTGAGAGTAAGGCTGAAGAAGGTTTCTTTGTAGGATAGTCCACTCAAAGTAAAGCTTATAGAGTATTTAACAATGTCACTAGAATCATAGAAGAGAGTATGAATGTCTCTTTCAATGAGAATAGGATCAATATTGCAGGTAATGGACCTGATTGGTTATTTGATATTGATGCATTGTCTAAATCTCTTTCTTTTGAGTATTCTACTGAAACAGCTACAGGTACCCCAACAACTGTTGGTGAAAATCAACAAACAGTTTCCACCAGCCCGAACAGTTTTGAAACTGTTAGCTCAAAACCAATAACTGTTGGTTCAAACAAAGTTACTGAAGACTTTGTTGTGATTCCTATGCTTCAACAAGAGTTCTCCAATGCTGTTGATCAATTGATTAATGCTGAATCTTCAAAGGACATAGAATCTCATGATCCTCAACAACACACTGACTCTGCATCCCAAACAGTTGCTGATCAAGTGTGTGATAATGTTGAAAATTCAAGTGAACGTGAGTTTGATCTGTCTAATCTAGGGAATGAACTGACTGAAGAAAACATTCCTACATCAAGAGTTCACAAGATTCATCCAATATCACAAATAATTGGTGATCCAACCACTCCTATCAGAACAAGGAATATGCTGCAAAATGAAAACAGTGGTGTGGATCTTGCCCAATTTGATGTGAATGCTTGCTTTCTATCTCAAATAGAACCAAAGAAAGCAATTGAGGCATTGAAAGACCCTTCATGGGTGAAAGCAATGCAAGAGGAGCTCTTACAATTTCAAATTCAGCAAGTTTGGACGTTGGTTGAGCTTCCAAGAGGCAAAAGGGTAATTGGCACCAAGTGGGTGTTCAGAAACAGGAAAGATGAAAGAGGGATTGTAATCAAGAATAAGGCAAGACTGGTTGCATAAGGCTACACACAAGAGGAAGGAATAGACTATGATGATGTTTTTACACCTGTTGCAAGGATTGAAGCCATTAGACTATTTCTTGCTTTGCAAGCTTCAAAGGATTTAAGGTGTATCAAATGGATGTCAAGTCTGCTTTTCTCTATAGAACTATTGATGAGGAAGTATATGTGTGTCAACCCCCTGGCTTTGAAGACTCAAAGTACCCTGACAAGGTATATAGGTTGGATAAAGCTCTATATGGACTACATCAAGCTCCTAGAGCTTGGTATGAGACATTATCATCCTACCTTCTTGAGAATGGTTTTGAGAGAGGCACAATTGACAAAACATTGTTTACAAAGATTGTTAAAATAGAGATTTTGCTTGTTCAAATCTATGTTGATGATATAATCTTTGGATCCACTAATGACAGCTTGTGCAAAGAATTTGAAGTCATCATGCACAAAAGGTTTTAGATGAGTTCAATGGGTGAACTCACATTTTTCTTGGGATTACAAGTCAAACAGAAGCCCACTGGTATTTTTCTAAGCCAATCAAAGTATGTCAAGGACATATTGGACAAGTTTGGCTATCAAGATGTGAAGCTGGCAAGTACTCCAATGGAGACACACAAACAGTTGGGAGCAGATTCTGAGGGGGAGGATGTTGACATACATCTTTATAGGTCAATGATAGGTTCACTAATGTATTTAACTGCTTCTAGACCTGATATAATGTTTGCCGTGTGTGTTTGTGCCAGGTTCCAATGCAGTCCGAAGATGTCACACTTGTTTGCTGTAAAGAGGATCTTTAGATACCTCAAAGGCCAACCATAATTGGGACTTTGGTATCCTAAAGATTCACCTTTTGATTTGGTGGCATATTCTGATAGTGACTATGGTGGAGCCAATGTGGACAGAAAATCAACCTCTGGAGGATGTCAATTCTTTGGATCAAGGCTGGTTTCATGGCAATGCAAGAAACAAACAACAGTTTCAACTTCAACAGCTGAGGCTGAATATATTGCTGCATCAAGCTGCTGTTCACAAGTGTTATGGATCCAAAATCAGCTTCTGGATTATGGTTTGTCTTTCTTAGATACCCCTATTTATGTTGATAACACCAGTGAAGCATTTTAAAACCAAGCACATTGAAATCAGATTTCACTTCATAAGAGACTGCAATTAAAAGAGATTAATCCAAGTTATGAAAATTCATACTGATGATCAATTAGCTGATTTGTTCACTAAAGCTTTTGATGTGAGCAGATTCAACTTTTTGATTTCCAACATTGGAATGATTAACTTGGACTAACAGTTGTTCATTATTCCATGTTTTTCACACTAACAGTTTGCAACTGTTAGTTACATTTTCTAACAACTGTTGTCTTTTAAGTATTCAGAGAAGGAAATGCAATTTCACACATCAGTTTTGGCCATATCTGCTTACCTGTCTCACAAACAGTTTTCACACCCGTGACTGTCCTTGTTAAGAGGTAAATGTAAATTCACTTTCTTGAAACAACAGTTCCAGACTGATAAAGGTGAGTCATTTTGCTTGTAATATAGTGAATTTTATATGACAAGTCACTGCATGCTATTAATGGAAATTACTGGACATTAATGGTCATTAATGGCTATTAATGGACATTATTGCCTCCCAGTTTATCTATAAATAGCCTTGCACCCATACTTCACAAATCACACCTACATTTGCACACACTTTTCTCTGCAAATGGCTACTAACTTCTTTCTCATAAACTTCAAAGAAATTAATGTTAGACAAAGTTATGTAACCATTCCTGCCCCATTTGTAAGAATGCATGAGCTTTGGCAATACTCATCATGTGTTCTTGAGATGCATGATGATCAAGATAGGTTCACCTTGACATAGCTTCCTGATCCACGTAGGCCAAATAAACCAATTGATCATATTCGTATAAGAGGTGATTTTAAAATTTTCACTCTCTTCCATGAATTGCCTACACCATGTTGTCTAAGATTCGTCTTGAACCTGGCAGGCACTACAAACTCCGTAGTGTGGCTCAATGTTCGAAGAAATAATACTCATAACCACCAGAGGGCCTCGGATGATGATGTAGTGGAAGTCATTGTAATAGATGACTAGTTCCACTGATGTTGAATTGGTATCATTCACCATCTTCCCAAGAGGCAAATTATGACAATCGTCTCTGGTGGTGCATATGATGAGAAGGTCTACTGCATACCCATTGGTGGGTTGTATGTTTTGAAAATTGTTTATGGCATGTCAACTGTTAACGGAGAAAGTTGTCTACACTTACGGTGTAGATCATTGTTCTCCCACACCTACGAGACGGCCTTGCACAATTAGATAAGCAGTACCAACAATGGCTTGTGCATTACATGACCATTCTTTGAAAACAGGCTTCTCAGTAAGGCTATGGCGGCACTGTAGAGGCTATTCTGAACTCGATTCTTAAATAATGAAGACATTCACGAGCAGGAATGTGATGATGATTGTCTTCCCTTAAAGTTCAGATTTGATGATACAAAATGTTAACGATAATTTGTCAAATGTAGATCTCGGAGTTAAGACAGTTAATATAAGCTGTGTTTAGATCTATAGCAAAAGACAGTATTGTTTTCTCAAAATTATTGTAGCTCAATTATGATTATCATGAATAAAATACATCTTATGTTGATGACTGTGTTCACTAATGGTTTGTTATAGTTGCTTCAGCATTTGACATATATGAGCTAAAGTTTGTTTGGCAGTTGCATAATTTTGTTTCAATAAATATTAACAGTTCTCAACTGTTAGTATATTGCTTCCACAACTGCTAGGCAAAATCCGTGTGTAACTGAGGGGGAGAAATTTGTCAACTGAGGAGGAGAAATGAGAACAGTTGTACACACTAAACAGCTGTTAATCCAAATAAATGATCAAACAAAAGGGAGTTAACTTTTAAATAACAGTTGTCACTTTTTATGAAAACAGTTTTAAAACTGTTAGTTTATTTTGTCCGTCAACTGTTAAGCTATTAAAGGGTGTTTTGGTCTTTGCAGAATTTTGGAAACTTTGAATTGCATTCGAAACATATATAAGGCAATTCCCTCCTTACCAAGCAACTCACACGTCCAAAACGAACTTCGATCAGAAACAAACCCTAATCACTCAACAACTCTCAGCGATCGAAATCAAAATGTCTCCCCTTCCATTCGTAAAGGAACACAACATGCTCGCATTTTTGTCCAAACCTGATCATCTCGGTGCTTTCCATGATGTGATTGACTATCTCTCACTCTCCACTCTCCATCATGCTCTTACGGTCAACCCCACCATTTATCTCTCTCATATTGATCAGTTCTGGAAAAATGCATCACTAAGGGAAGAAAATGGAGTGAAATGGATCGACTCTATGGTGGATGATATCACTGTCTCCATCTCTGAAAGCATAATAAGCCAACAACTACAACTGAATGATTAGGATGGTGAGTATTCTGATTCTATATCACTTGAGTTTATTTATGCTGAACTCGTAAAGTTGGGGTATGAGGGCCCTAGGGGAAAGGGCACCTTCTACAAAGGGCAATTTTGCTCGCACTGGAAGTACATTATCCATACTCTCCAGCAGTGCATGAGCCCTAAGAGAACTGGCTGGAATGAATTTGGGAGCAACATTGCTCTCGCACTCATTTGTTTAGCCAACAACAAAGCTTTTAATTTCTCTAAAATGATCTTTAATGGAATGGTAAAGCATCTAGAAACCAAATATGGTCTCTTTTTGATGTATCCGCGATTTGTGCAAGTTTTGTTAAACTCTTTTATGTCAAATCTTAAAGCACACAAGAGGGTCCTAATTCCCTCTGCTCATGTGGCCTCCACATTGAGCAAGTTGATGGTTAATGGGAAGAATTTCTCAGGTGCAATAACTCCACCACTATCTACAATGATGGAGTTTCTTTCAAGAAACAGAGCTGCCAGGGGTGAGCATGAAGCCCAAATCATTGCTACACCAACACCTCTGGAACCCACAGCTCACGATACACAAATAATTCCTTCTGCTTCCTTTAAACGAGCTACAACACAAGCCCCTGCACTAAAAATATTTCAAAAGAAGAGGAAAAGAACTGTTGGTGCTCCTTCCACCAAAGTTCATGAAACTGAAACTGTTAACCCTGCACAGGTGCATTCACCTATGCAGAATATCGTAAGGGAACCCCTTGTGCTGTCTCCCAGGCACAATGATGAGGTGATCACTCCATTAGAGGGTGATCATGTGGTTGTTGAGGCTGACACTACTGTTTTATCCGCAAGGGATAAACAGGACAGTGTTAACATATCTAAGACTTCAGCAACGACAACAAAGGCTGGTCAAACAGTTTCTGGAAATCCCCAGTACAAAGAAAAGAGGGGTACTGGTGTGGAATCTCAATTGAGTGAACCACCAGTTTTATCTGTCAATGATATGTTAAAAGTGGCAACACTGGCTGACATTGAGGCTAGAATGCAACACCAAGCAATGACGGATTCGAACATTGCACCCTTCTTTGCTGCATATATACAACTCAAAAAGAAGATTGCCTTACAAAACAAAAGGATTCTTCAACAAGATCAGCAAATTAAGGTTTTGACCAACAGTTTGAAGCATGCTAATGAGGTGCTAAAACTGCATGATCAAGTACTACAACAGTTGACAGCTGTTGCAAGACCTCCTTCAACTGTTCCAATCAAAGAGGGAGAGAGTTCATTACCAACAGTTGCTGAAGTGCCAGAACAAACAGTTGCAGTGGATGAACTAACAGTTGCATCTTGTACACAAACAGTTGCAGCTGAAGGCAAAACAGTTGCACCAAGTGAACTAACAGTTGCAAGTGTCCAAGCTGTTAATAAAGAAGAAGAAGAATAGCTTTCAAGTGTAGATAGGGTGCTAATCAACAGGATGGTGTCAACTGCAGATGTTCCAAGCACTGAGATTTTCAAATCTTGGTCAAAAGTTAAGCAGAACTACTTGGTTGATATAAGTGCTCAATATCTGGGAATAAGTTCTTCTAGAATGGCACAGAAAATCGATGATGGATGGCTTGATGGAAAGGTTGCTACGTTAGAATCTTTACCACCAAAGAAAGGGTTTAAAGGCATAGTCATCCAGGAAGGAAAGAAAGAATCAAAGTTGCCTCCTGTTTCAGGAAAAGGTAAAGAAGTTTTTGTTGTTTGTCCTAAGCTCAAGCTTTCAAAACAACAACAAGAAGAGCGTGATCATGAATTTGCATTAAGGCTAGCAGCTGAGCAAAGGGAACAAGAATTGAAAGATTTTGAAGTAGAAAAGAAGCTAGCTGATGAGATCACAGCTCAGATTGAAGAGGAAGAGAAAGCAAAGAAAGCTGATAAGGGAGTGAAAAGAAAAAGAATTGTAAAGAAGAAAACTGTTTTACCTCCTTCCAAGCCACAAGTTGAAAAGGAAAATACTCAAATGGTTCAAACAATTCTCCAAGAACGATTGAGATCAGAGCTTGAAACAGGGATTGAAAAGTTGGTAAAAGAACAGTTGGGTCAAAAATCTCATATCACAGAATGGAGATTTGAGGTGTTAAGAGAGGACACTGGAAAGACAGGAGTAACTGTGGTTAGAGAAGGGTTGATTGAAAGTTACTCTAATTTCTTTCAATTAGTGAATAATTGTACAAGGAGAGATCTTGAAGAAATGTATATATATGGGGTTAATCATTTTACTAATACTGAGGAGATTGCTATAAAAGTTTTGATGAGGCATCTAACAATCATATGTCGTCCAAATGAGGTTATGCAAGTTTTGATTGCTGATGAAGATTTTCCTATCAAGTCAGTAAGAGTGTATGCTAAAGCTGGAGTGTACCATATGGTGATGGCTAACACTACACAACAATGGTTTGCTTTGGAGTTCATAGAGCATAATATAGTCAAGCTTCAGTATATTCTAAAAGCAAAATTCTATGGATCAGATAGAATAAAAGATGATTTGTTCAAGAGATTGAAAGAAAGACTGACATGAGTCAAGTCTTTGGTAAGTTTTCTCTCAATTTTGATTGTAACAGTTTACTTTGCATAAATATATGGAATTCATTCTTTGCTTATGCTTAATTTGTCTGTGATTGAACCCTATGATCGAAAGAACTTAAAGAGTTTGATAAATTCTTTAAGTTAGGGGGAGATTGTTGGGAAATTAACTAAGGTATTAAGACTGTTTAACATGCAAAGTTGAAATTGTTAGAAGAGTTTACGGAAAACAGTTCAAACTGTTAGAAGAAGTGTTGAAGAAACAGTTTAGAACTGTTAGTTGAAATTGTGAAGACAGTTGCTGTGAACTTTAAAGCTGTTATATAGAGTTCAGAACTGTTAGTACAAACTACTACAACTGTTTGAAGACCTTGAAGCTGAAGACTGTTAGAAGAACCAAGAACTGTTGTATTCATTAAACAGTTTCTGTTGAGCTATATATGGAAAAACCCTATCTTTGAAGATATCTCGAAATATTTTGAAGATCATCAAGATTATCTCAGAAGATAGAAGATTACCTAAATGTCAGAAAATCAAGGAAGATCAAGGAGTATATATATGCTAGATTAGACTTCATAATTTGTACTTACTCATTGATTATATTTTTGCATTCGTTATTCAAGTTGTAATTTGCTTTCTGAATAGTGCTAAGCCTCTAAGTTTCTCGTTGAAACCTAAGAACAATTTGTGTTCTTCGTCTAACATAATAAGTTAGATTGGGGGTGAAGTTTGCTATTGTAATTGTTCTCATTGATTAATAAAATTACTGTTTGATTGAACTTATTTGTGATCAAAATCTTCTTTAATCAATTGAATGTGATTCCGCAACTTCTTAGTTGATTGTGATCATAGTTAAAGATTAACTTTTATTCAACTTTGATTGGTTATTCAAAAGTTAGTTCTTGTTATTTGATATAAACTATATCCGATCCTGACAAAGAAGCAACCGAGCTCCTCTCTATTGATGATCCACCCCGGGTTTGCTCAATCCACAAGTACTAGCTTGCTTGGATGAACTTCAACGACTTGAATCCACCACAAGGACAGCAAAACTCTCTCAAATCTGGAATAAAACTTCACATGCACTAACTAGAAGATGCAAGATCTCTCAAAGTGCCATGTAGCTTTAAGGGTTTTCTAGAGAGAGAGAGTGAGAGAGAAATCCGAATTTCTTGCATGTCAAATGAGCCAAAAGAAAGCAAGCTCTCTTATTGACCCAAAAAGGAGGTGGAGCCAAAAGTTGCATGTTGTCAGACGAATTTACGCGCCACGGAACATCCGCGTCGCGTACGATAACAAGGGCCGCATCGCGTAATCTTCCTGCACACCAACTTCTTCACTTTGACACTTTCAGTCCCTCATCTTTCATTGCTGTCAGGATTGATCCCCGGCGTGTGACCCAATAGGCCCACACTTTATTGGCAGTGATCCTAATGGCGTACGTGCGTCAGTGGGCATACTCCAACAATTAGTTCCTCTCCCATATGGCAAATCTGTTGTAGGAACTAAATTGGTTTACAAGAACAAAAGGGATTCGGATGGAGTGGTTATTCGTAACAGAGCTAGGTTGGTTGCTAAAGGGTACAATCAACAGGAGGGTATTGACTATGATGAAACTTTTGCCCCTGTTGCTCGTATTGAAGCTATACGGCTATTCCTTGCATATGCAGCCTCCCGAAGCTTCCGTGTCTTTCAAATGGATGTGCAGACAACTTTTCTTAATGGTGTACTTAAAGAATAAGTCTATGTCTCACAGCCTGAAGGATTCATCCATTCAAAACATCCAAATCATGTCTATATCTTAGATAAGGCTTTGTACGGGTTAAAGCAAGCTCCTCGTGCATGGTACGACGTCTTATCTGAATATTTGATTGATGAAGGCTACTCCAAAGGAAAGACGGATACCACTCTGTTCACAAAAACCAAAGGTCGGGACAAGATTTTGGTTTAGATATATGTGGACGATATCATTTTTGGATCTATAAATCCAAAATACAGTGACGAGTTTGCCAAGATCATGGCCTACAGATTTCAAATGAGTATGATGGGAGAGATGTCTTTCTTTCTCGGTCTCCAGGTGAAGCAGTTAAGTCATGGCAGCTTTATTTGCCAATCCAAGTACATCAAAGATCTTCTCACGAAGTATGAAATGATTAACTGCACACCCATATCCTCACCCATGGCTGCTAAGGCACAACTATCCGCAGATCTTGATGGTTCTCCTGTAATTATGAAAACCTACCGTGGGATGATTAGATCGTTACTGTATCTTACTGCTAGTCATCCGGATATCATGTTCTCTACGTGTCTTTGTGCCAGATTCCAGGCGAATCCAAAAGAGTCACATCTTCTGGCAGTCAAGCGGATATTCATATATCTTAAAGGTTCTATGGATCTAGGTCTATGGTATCCCATAGATTCAAATCTGGATCTCCATGCTTACTCAGATGCTGATTATGCCGGTTGCAAGATTGATAGGAAAAGCACCTCTGGTAGTGCACACTTTCTGGGTGATCGTTTAGTTTGTTGGGCCTCAAAGAAGCAAAACTGCGTATCCACTTCTACAGCTGAAGCTGAGTTTGTTGATGCTGCAATGTGTTGTTCACAAAGTGTCTGGATACGAACATAGTTATCATACTTTGGCCTTAGGTATGAAAACTTTCTATTACTATGCGATTCCCAGTCTGCCATAGCAATCTCCTGGAATCCGGTACACCACTCTAAAACTAAACACATGGATATCCGTTATCACTTCATAAAAGATAACGTAGAGAAAGGTCTTATTGAGCATGCTTAACTTGAAAATATAACAGCTTGCTGACTTGTTTACCAAACCATTAGACGAATGTCGTTTCACTGAATTGGTATCAAAGTTACGCATGCTTAACTTGAAAATATAACATACTGTTACTCCAGCTTTTCCTTTCTTTATTTTTTTGTTTAGAGTAAGTGTTATACTGTTTGTTCTCTATACAGATATCTGGAGCAACAATCAAGGGGGAGTGTGTTTTCCTGGTTATACACATGTTACATATGTGTAGGGGGAGAAATTTAATACACATTATGCACATGTGTAGGGGAAGAAATTCACAACTGATACAATCTCCAAAACCCTAAACCAAATTTTCACAAATAAATGCAAGAGTCTAGGGGGAGAGTGTCAAAATAAACATTAAATTCAAACTATCTTGGAATATCAATTTTTCAACTCAAAATTCCAGATACTTTGAATTTTCAGAAAATCTCTAAGTGTTGAGTATTATTCAGAAACAATCGCATTCTATGACTCAATCGCATGGAATAACTTAAAAACTCAACAAAATGATATGTCTTAGTTAATCGCATGGTTTTCAATCGCATAGATAATCTATCGCATGGGATTACAACACTTGTTACTTATCCCTCAATCGCATAGGATAGACTAACTATGACCATCAATCGCATGTCCCAAACTGAACAATCAATCGCATGCGATTGAAGAAGAAAAGGTGTGAATCGCACGCATGTCCCAAACTGAACCATCAATCGCATGCGATTCGTATGGGGTGATACAATCTGACCAACACTTGTGTTAAATCACATGCGATTAACACACCAAAGTGTGAATCGCATGCGATTGAACACTTCTATCAGCCGTGTTTTTTTCACCTTTCACCTTTTGGTTACTTGAAATCACTAACCCTCTCGTTACTCTGCCAAAATTTAAATTTTTAGTCTCATAACACTCCTCATAACAAAGGTAACAACTTGTACGATTTACTTTTTGAAAATTTTGAGTTAAAAGAGTATTTTTCGGCCTTAGAACACCTGTATGCGAAAGTGGGTTTCGAGATTTTTAAGGGCTTTTTGGGACACTAAACAAACTCGTTTGATGAAACAAAGTATGCGATGGGTATATTGAACACATGGAGAACACTTTGATGTAAAAATATTTTACAAATCTCAATAAGTGTTCTTCTTGTTCTTGAGGTGTATGAGTTTTCACTAAAGACTATATTTGTCTCGAAAAGAGGTGTTAGGATGATTTTTTGACCATACTTCAGTACTACAAAGTTGTTTATTACTATCTAATTGCTATATTAATAGTGACAAAACAACTTTTTTATGCTTAAAATCATCCTGTACACAATGGGTTTTTTTTCAGAGTTAAGGTTTTTCACAAAATTTCAAACTCTAAAGTTTTGGTCAACTTGGTCAACTTTTACTCACTTATCACAGTTTTACCAAACATTCAAAGCTGAATGGTATTTTCTTGCATATCTCTTTATTCTAAATTCAACTGTTTTATCTCTTTGACAGATAAGATGGCATAAATTGTACGTGACTTCCCCGAGCCGAGTTTCTTAACACTAGCTCTCATGAAAACAATCATTATGTCGACCTAACCAAACTTAAAAACCCAGCCTACCCCATTGTCACTGAGATCCTTAAAATTCACCCCCTAAACCATCTCCTCACATATAACCCAGCTACAACAGGCACACATGTTCCTGAACTATACGTGCAACAATTTTGGAAAACATGTGATGTGCTGGAAAATAACAGGGGTTATGAGGTAATCCATACGGAGGTTGACGAATTTCAAGTCAATATATCTCTTAGTCGCCTCAGAACAATCTTTGCTCTACCCAGAGCAGACAACAGACCTCCTGCAACAGACTTTGACGAAATCCCAGACGAGGATGCATGTCTTGCAGCCATATTGGAGATGGGATATGATGGTGAGCTCACCAAGAAAGGTCAATTCAAACGTAACGGCTTGCATCCAAAGTATAATACATTCATGACGGTGCTTCAAAGATGTCTCACTCCAAAGCGTTCAGGCTACGAATTCCCAACGGAGAACCAACTCAAACTCTTTGTTGCTGCAGCCAACCACTTGCATGTGGATTATGCATTCCTGCTCATTCAAGATATCAAGGCAACTATGCTAAGGAAAAACTCACAGAAGAAAAAGGATGGTAACTTGCTGCCCTACCACCGCTTCCTGCCAATGATCATCCAGTATGTGATGGATAGGAATGCTGATATTCCTCGCCGGACAGGTTTACCTTATATTCTTCCTAAACTTTTCTTGCATGTAAAACCTGCTGTTCCAGCCAATCTGCCAATTCCAAGACCATTCTCTGTATCTCTACTGGACCTTTGTGAGCAGAATGATATTCTTGTGAGCTATAGGGAGAGTGTAGGAATACCTCCCATGGTCGGGCCAGAGCCGGCCAGACCTGCCCAGGGAGGAGTAGCACCTGGTGAGGAAATAGGGGATAGGCCTCAGCTATCTATGGGAGAAGCTGAGAGGGAAGATGAGAGGGAAAATTCAGAGAGGGGTGGTTAAGAAGGTGAAGGTGTTGAGAGTAGAGAGGGAGGGAATACTTATGATCCCGCCACCATTCAAGCCATTATCCAAACTCTTTCTCAACCAAACCGCAACCAAGCCGTTCTGGAAGAGCTTGGACTCATTTTCACCGAGTCTTCCAGTTCTGAATCTTCATCCGATGAGTCTGCATTGACCAACCAGCTGAAAGTACCTCCTCTTTCATGAAAATTACCGATCCTTACTATACCTCTCCTGACCAGACCCAGCCCATTCAAAAAATTCCCATTCCTCAATCTGGTGGTTTGGTCATCCCTTTGATCTCACCTACTCAAACAACTGTCCCTCCTATCATTCACAATTCCATCATTGCCCCTGACCATGACATTCCAGTTGTCTCTCCATCTCCTGATATATCTGTTGAAAGTGGCTCTGTCACTCCTGATTCTTTACTTGATCCTAATCAATATGCTGGATATGGTCCAGGTAGTGGTGAAGAAGAAGTAGATAGAAGTATGAGTGAACGAGAGGAGGTAAGAAAAGAAAATATGAGTGCTGAGGGTTCCCCAAACCAAGAAAGCCGGGAAGCCACATCCACTATGGGGCATGACATTGTTGGGCCTCATATTGAAAAAGTCGCGGTGATCCCACCCGTGCAAGTTTCTGCCCCACAAAGCTACTATGGTGTCTCTCAACAGACTCCGTCTTTATTGCACAGGGTAATAGCACATGCACTAGATCAACCCCAATTGGGTGTTGGATCTATTGAACATAGAGGACCGCCTCCCTTGTCCTCGACTCCTTTTCGTGCACAAATTGATATACCGCGGATCTCCGCTTATCTTGAACAACACAGAGTCACAATTGATGCACTTGAGCTTGTTAACTCAACAAGTCTCCTCAACTTCCAGAGGTGGTACCTTTTCAGGTGCCATTTGAGGATTGGAAGGAAATCCTGCTAGAGCCAACATACCTACTGCTCCAGTAGGTGGTACTCCCTATGTGGCTGGTACTTCAACCGGAAGTCTTCGTGATTCCAGGTTTATTTCACGTGCAGAACATCATGATCACATTCAACAAGCCGTGGCACCAATCCACCAACAACTGCTAACGACAAATCAAAGGTTGGATCGGATTGAACAAGCTTCCCAGGCCCAAGCTCAACAATTGAACAAAATTGAAGAACTCCTTAATGCTAGAACTGCAGTGCCAGAACCACAACTACAACCTGATCCATCATCTATGTCTGTAGATGCTTAAAAGAGCATGTTGTATGTTAGACTTCTGGAGAAAAGGCCAGAATTTGCACATGATCAAGACCTTCTGACTACTCTTTCCAACGAACAGCGTCCATCGGGAATCTCCATTGATGACTTTCAAGAGTTTCATGAAGATGTAAACAGAAAGATTGATGGGATCACCAAAGGTTTCTACACCTCTCTCTCAAATGTCACAGACCGGCTGACTAGCCTAGAAACAACTTGTCAGGCTCAGGCACAGGGGAGTAAGAGAAGGCAGGATGATCAGGATCCGGATGATCAACCCGAGGGGGGGAAAAGGAGAAAATACATGTCTGCTCCCTCCGTTGTTGCTACTGTACCTGTCCCACTTTTTACTTCATACTTATCTGCAGGTACAAGTTCAACTGGATTTGGAAGTCAACACCAACAACAACAACATTTGGCCGATGAAGTTTATGAACGACAACAAAAAGAAAATGCTGAAAAACAAATTGTACTTTATGTACCTCAGCAACAATCTAAACCGAGGGCAAGTAATCTTGAAGAAGGTGAAATACCTTACGAGCAGCCCCATGCCGAGATGTTTGACTGGTCTACTGACTCAGATGAACAAGTGGAAGATTTATATGAGTCTATTCACACATCACCTGCAAGGAATGTGGGGGAAGGTAGTTCTGCTCAACCGGAGGAGGAGACTGAGGATGCTGAGATGGAAAGACAATTCAAAGGCATTGATGAATATGTCGAGTTTGCTGCACGTCCATATTCTCCTAGAATTGTCCACAAATTTGATGACATTCCCAGTGAAAAAGAACTTGCACTTAAAAGAAAAGAAAGGGAAGCAATTTCTAGAAGGAAAGCTAGGTGAAAGCCTAGACAAAAGAAACCAATCTTTGACGTGTCCAGGGTTCTCTGTGGGATTAATGTTGAAGTTCATGAAACTTTCCCTCCTCCTCCTGGTCAGTTTCAAGAATCAGCTGCCGATGTACTTGAAAGAAACAAACAGAGAGAGGCAGCTGAGAAAACAAGACAAGAGTCTGAATGGCCCTTGCCAAGGAGCTTCATTGTGCCACCTGCTCCTCTAGTGTATCGTGGGGATCCAGGACTTGATGCAGACAACATGTTCACAAGAAGTGCTGCCCAACAACCTATATGGAAACCTTATTTTGTCAATGCTGCTAATCTTGAAGAAAGAATTCCAGACATATTAAGCAATGAGCTAATACAGGTTATTTCCCCTGAGTTGCGGAACATGGACGACAAACAGAGAAGAAGATATGAACACATCCTCTCTCAGTCCATGAGAAAACTCGAAGAGATCAAATCAGAGTATCCTATAGTTGAACTTATCAATATCTATACTTAGACAACCTTCAGAATAAAGTATGTCATCTTTCATGTCAGAAGAGCAAACAACCTGTCATACTTCCTGAATGAAGCAGACGTAAGGTTTGTAAGTATTGAAGACATCAGCTTTATCTTTGACACCCTCTCTCAGAAAAGAGGAAAGTGGCCTGAAGAAGAGTTTGGAAGAGGAGCTCTGATGAAATACATGAGAAATTTAATGGAATACTTTGAGGAACATGATCTGCAACTCGGAGCTGAAAACAACTATCTGAAAGTCAATCTCTTAAAGCCTAATCAAAGCCATCCAGATCTAGAAAAGCTTGAAGAATTGACGGTTATCTATGATGTGTTGGGGTTCTATGAGCACAGCGGAAGCAACAGGCAACAGGCAAAATCAAGAGTATAAGCAAACAAAGCATAAAACCCCAAAATGGACCAATCTCTACCACTAGTATTTGCAACATGGAAAGGAAGAGAAAGAAACTTATACCTTTCTCCTTAGCTCCCGTAACCTGTTGAAGAAGATGATGTTGACAAGAAAACAAAGGAGCTTCCCTCTACTGCAAGTCCACCCCGGGTTTCTTCAATCCTCAAGTACTAGCAAGCTTGTATGGACTTCAAAGCCTTGAATCCACACAAGAACAGCAACGCTTCGATTTACTGGACTAATCCCTCCTATACACTCTAATATGAAACTCTAAAAATGAGCTCTAAGTGTATTTTGTCAAGAACTCTCCAAGAGAGAAAAAGACTAGAGAGAGAGAGAAGTGGGAGAGTATCATATGGAAAATAGAGGCCAAAATCGACTATATCCTTTCCCCATGACCGGCCATGTGCCTTTCTAAAAGCCAAAACATGCATTGGTCCAAAGGGGAGGTGGGAGACAAAAGTTGCATGCTGTCAGACGAATTTCCGCGCCGCGTACCCGTAGGTTTCCGCGCCGCGGAAGCACCGCGTCGCGTTACCTAACTTATTCCGCGTCGCGGAATCTTCCTGCACACCAACTTCTCCACTTTGCCACTTTCAGTCCCTCATCCTTCATTGCTATCAGGATTGATCCCCGGCGTGTGACCCAATAGGCCCACACTATATTGGCAGTGATCCTAATGGCGTACGTGTGTCAGTGGGCATACTCCAACATGATGGGCATCCAAACTTCAAAGGTGATAGAGGGGTCGTCTAAAAGAATACAAAAGGCGAAAAGATCTTCATCAGACTTGATGAACTCATGGCGTATTCAGACGGCACTTTGAAAATTCTCCATCATAAGATACATCAGAAAGTGTGGGATAACCGGGCAGCCTATACTGATGAAGAACATGTAGAAGCCTATCGTGCTATAGAAAGAATGAGAACGACACTGGAAAGCAGAAGTCAAATACGCAAGTGGCAATTCGCATTCGGGATTCGCAACAAATCGGGATACAAATAGATTTATGTATTTATTTGTTGTGAATGATTACACACCTCACTTAGGGGGAGAATGTTAGAAATATTAAAGCGAGGGTGTAATATGTAATTATTCAAAGTTGGGGAAATGCTATATAAAGGCATTTCCCCCACATTCTAATGTAAGTTTTGCAATATTCTCATTACTTGTGTTTTGTGTTCACTCTACTCCTTCTCTCGGTTCTCTCTCTCAAACCGTATACACACACAAACACACACTTGAAGAACAATCTTCTATGCATTGCTTCATCCGTATAACATACGGGACCATCAATTGCAATTGGCAAAATGGTTGCCGACCTAAATATTTTTATCATGTGATCCGCGGTAACCCCGTCACATGGTAAGATGAAATATTGTTCTTAGCCTTGTTAAGATGATTCTTTATGGGTAAATTGTTTTAACAAAATAAAATATCAAACTAACTAAAATCTACTTTTAAAATTTTAGATGGCATCAACAAGCGCAAACAACACCACCACCAACGTTTCTCTCCGAGTTTTTTATGAGAAGGAGAAACTCGACGGTAGATATTTCATGGATTCGCATAGGCAGCTGAGGCTTGTCCTATACTATAAAGGAAAGTTGCATACCATTGAGGAACCCCTACCCGAGGCACCTGGAAGCAATGCCTCAAGGATGGTCAAAGAGGCGCATGATAAACATGTCAAAGAGACCGAAGAAGTTACGTGCCTAATGTTAAGCACCATGAGCTCTGATTTGCAAAAGCAAATGGAGCACTTGAGTGCTTACAACTTGATCGTGCAACTGAAGGACATGTTCCAACTGTTGGGATTTCGTGGGCTAGCAGCGGAAGAAAAGTACAAGATTTTAAGCCCAAAGTACAACACATCAAAGCACAAAAACAAGAAATCCCAAAATAGGACCAAACTCTATGTATAAGAAATGCAACATGTAAAAGGAAAGAGTGGTTATACCTTCCTCCAAGAAAAAAATGGATCTTCTATTGGGATGTACCCCGGGAACACATCAAACCACAAGTGCTAGCAAGCCATTGTGGTACTTCACTTGAAAACCACTCTGGAATAGCCACATATAGAGACCAACTATGGAATCCTCTCTTGAAAAACTCTCTCTTGATCTTCTTAGCCTCAAAGAGAGTATTGTGTTTGTGTAACCAAAGAGAGAAAAAGATCAAGTGAAAATGAAAAATAACTTCCTTTAATCTGTTTCCAGACCTTACATAACCTCTCATGACCGGCCAAATGCCTTTTGTGTTGTCACACATGCATTGGCTAGCTTGGGAGGTGATTTGACAAAAAGCATATGCAGCCATAGCGGCGCTAACCCTTAGGGTTTAGCGGTGCTAACCCTTTAAGGTTAGCGGCGCTAACGCGGCCTGCCAGTGATTTGACACAAAGTACACGCAGTCGTAGCGGCGCTAAACCTTAGAACTTACCGGCGCTAACCCTTAAAGTTAGCAGCGCTAACGTGGGCTGCGATGTCAACTTTTGTCTTTTGCCATTTTTGATCCCTTTACTTTAGTTGCTGTCAGTTTTGACCTCAGTGTATGACCCAATAGGCCCATACATCTTCAGCAGCGATCTATAAGGCGTACGTACATTAGTGGGCATATTTCTAACAAACTCCCACTTGCACATAATGCACCGTACCCATGTAACCACAGACAAAGAGCGGCCTCTAACAAAGCATCGATGCCCCCAAGTCAGTATGGGTTCCGCCTCCTTGCAGAAAACCATAACCTACAAGAACGTAGTGGTCCTATAGATAAGTGATCAAACATCCTTTTGTTCGCGATATCCTTGTGAACACGAGACATGGATTAATATGTCATCTCCAGATCGTTCACGATTATGTTTCTCGATCTTGATTGGTGGTGACCAAAATTTAAGGACATATCTGATTCTCAATCAATATTCCTTCTTGCATGGCCATGTTAGTTTTGGTGTCAGCGCCCAATCATCGAGGGGCCCAGGGATATCTCTCATATCAGAGGAACAAATTCCGTTGACTGTACAATTCCATAGCGTGAACCTGATCTTACTTAACTATTCCCTTTATAATTGCCAGTTACGAACTACGTTTTGAAATAGCCAAAGTAAGAAAGTTTCATGCTATAGTAATTCATACATCTCAGGTCGAAGGACGTAATGATATTACCATCCCGAGTTACATGCGACCATGATCCATGAAGTGAACTCAGGTGCGGGTCATCCAGTCACTTGAAACTCCTTTCAAGCACAGGTTACTGTTGCCTTTCATGCATTCAATCCTTTATCAATGCATAACCAACACCTAACCTCAGCCTTAATTCAAACTTCCTTCCCTTGAAGAAATGACTGACTGTGGAAATTTAGAATGTATAAACATTCTGGGAAGTGGTTAAACACGCTAAGATGGAAAACAGTAAAGACCAATGAAGGTAACCGCATCATACGTATATATAGTTTCCACTATATATCGATACAATCATCGGTTAGCAGTACTGCTTACAGTTCCCAAAGCATAAAAGTAAGTCAAACATTTACTAAAACGATGTTAAAGCCTAGTCATTAGCATGAACGATGCTATTATTGTTGGGGTTCGTGGTTGCGCACAACGGAAGCATGCAAGTACAAATAACAATTTTCAATGCAAAAATCAACCATAAAGTGAACCCCATCAATAGATCTAGCTCTACAACAAGGTAATGCAACAAAAACAGAAAAGGAAGAAGAGATTTACACCCTTGATGTCTCTGGTTGTTGTGTGTGTGTAGCTCCAAGTCTTGATCTCCTTCTTGAACTCTTTCCCAACTCGAAGTCCACACTGAGAAACAAGGCAACCTTGGTGTACTAGCACCCCTTTGCTCAATTCAACAAGCTGAAAAACCTACTGGAACAACAACCCACGAAAACCACCTGGAACTCTTCTCTCTTTTCTCTCTTACTTAGCAACTCACAAGTTCTAAGTGTTTATATTTTGTAAGAATGGTCAAGAGAGACAAATGAAGAGAATAGCATGCCTTTTATTAACCCAAAGGTGACTCCAGGTCTCCCCAAAGTCGGCCCAGAGCTAATGATCAAGTCTTCATGCATTGGTGGAATTTAGAGGTGAAAAGCATAAAGTTGTTTATGTCAGGCAGGGTTAGCGCTGCTACCTCGGCTGAGTTAGCGACGACAGGGTTAGCGCCGCTACCCCTGCCAGGAAACCAACTATCATTATTTATCCTTTCTCACCCTCATCTTTAAGGTTGTGTCAAGGTCAACCCCTGGCGTGTGACCCGATAGGCCCATACATCATCGGTAGTAATTATTTAGCGTACGCGTGTCAGTAGGCATACTACATTAGACTCCCACTTGGACATGACTCACCGTACCTAATACATCACAAACAGAGAGCGGCCTCTAGCAAGACATCTCTGCCCCCAAGTCAGTATGGGTTTTGTCTTCGGCACAAAAACCAATCTGCAACCCCTGTGAAAAGGTCCTATCGATAAGTGATCAATCATCCTTTTGCTCGCGATATCCAAGTGAACACGAGACATGGTACAATGTCATTATCCGTTCGTTCACGATTATGTTTCTCGGTCTAGATTGGTGTGACCAAAATATACAAGTTGCAATCAATCATAAATTATTGCAAGCTTTGAGCATGGCCATGCATTTTGGTGTCAGCGACCAATCATCGAGGGGCCCAAGGATATCTCTCTAAACAGAGGAACAAATTCCTTTGACTTACACTGCCCACCACAGTGATCATACTCTGCCCAACTACTCTTTGTATAACAGCCAGTTATGGACTGCGTTTGAAAGCAATTAGAACAAAGCAAAACAAAGTGATGCAGCCACGTGCATCTCCGGTTTGAGGATGAACTGACATTATCATCTCCGGTTGGACATAGGACCAATTACTTCCCTCAGTCTTAGTTCATACTTCCTTCCCGTGAAGAACGACCGACTGCGGACATTTAGAATGCTTACGCATTCAGGAAAGAGCAAAACATGCAAAGTTGGAACACAGTAAAGATTTAAAGAAATACCCGCAACTTGCGTATTACTAAATCTCATTTAATAATCGATAAATACAATAAATACAATACTGTTTCAAGTTCCCAAAAGGGTAAATACATCAAATATACTAACCAAATACATAATCAAAACCTAATCAATAGCAAATCTAATCCCAATAGCACGTGTATGAGCATCATGCTTTGCTTGTGATAAAAGTTTGGTGAACGGATCCGCCACATTGCTATCCGTGTGTACTCTACTGATGACTATGTCTCCACATTCGACCACGTCCCGGATGTAATGATACTTCCGCGGAATATGCCTCGTGTGTCGGTGAGACCTTGGTTCCTTTGCTAGAGCAACCGCACCCTCGTTGTCACAAAACACCTCAACAGGGTCGGCAATGCTAACAACCACTCCCAGATCTTGGATGAACTTCCTCATCCGTACAGCCTCCTTCGCAGCTTCACTGGCCGCAATATACTCCGACTCGGTAGTAGAATCGGCCACAATGTCTTGCTTGGACCTCCTCCAGGAAATAGCACCACCATTGAGCAGGAACACAAACCCCGATTGAGATCGGTAGTCATCCCGATCGGTTTGGAAGCTAACATCGAAGTAACCAGTCACCCAAAGCTCTTCCGCACCTCCATACACCAATAACATCTCCTTTGCCCTCCAAAGATACTTGAGAATGTTCTTCGCTACCCGTCCAATGAGCTTCACCAGGATTAGCTTGATATCTACTTGTCATACTCAATGCACAAGATATTTCAGGCCTAGTACATAACATGGCGTACATGATCGAGCCAATTGCCGAAGCATATGGAACTAGCCTCATTACTTCCCGTTCCTCAGGGGAACTCGGGCTTTGAGCCTTGCTCAACACTAAACCATGGGACATAGGTATGAACCCCTTCTTGGAATCCTCCATCCTAAATCTCTTTAGGACCTTGTCAATGTACGTACTCTGGCTCAATCCGATCAACCTGCGGGATCTATCTCTATAGATTTTGATCCCAATAATATAAGCCGCTTCCCCAAGATCTTTCATTGAGAAATAACTCCCTTGCCAGGGTTTTACCCCTTATAAAGTTGGGACGTCGTTCCCAATAAGTAGAATATTATCTACATAAAGAACTAGGAATACAACTACGCTCCCACTAGCTCTAATGTAAACGCATGGCTCATCCTTGCTCTTAGAGAATCCAAACTCTTTGACCTTCTCGTTGAAGCACAGGTTCCAGCTCCGAGAGGCTTGCTTAAGATCATAAATGGACTTCTTAAGCTTGCAGACTTAATCCGGAAATTCTGGATGTACAAAACCCTCAGGCTGTGTCATATACACATCCTCTGAAAGTGTTCCATTCAGGAACGCGGTTTTGACGTCCATTTGCCAAATCTTATAATCATGAAATACGGCAATGGCCAAAAGTATCCGGATATATTTCATCATAGCCACCGGGGAAAAGGTTTCCTCATAGTCTACACCATGAGTTTGAGTGAAAACCTTAGCCACCAGTAGGGCCTTGAAGGTGTCTACCTCGCCATCCATGCCGATCTTCTTCTTGAAGACCCATTTGCACCCTACGGGTCTACACCCTGGCACGGGATCAAGCAAGTCCCAGACTTGATTATCCGACATGGATTGAATCTCGGATTTCATTGCCTCTTTCCACTTGGCGGACTCAGGGCCCATCACAGCGTCCCGGTATTTGGTAGGCTCATCAGAGACCACTACCATGTCGGTGCCCTCAGATATGTTCAAACCATATCTCTCTGGCTTATGCCGACTTCTACCAAATCTTCTATTAGGCAATGGGTTTACATCATCTCCAGCATCATCTCGCTGAGAATCAACCCTCTCAGGTTGTGAGCTAGTCCCAACATTAGGTTCTATATTGGCAGGTTCTTGAATTTCTTCAAGATCAACCTTTCTCCCACTAGCGTTTTTGGATAGCAGTTACCTTTCAAGGAACATCGCTCTTCGAGCAACAAATACCTTGTTCTCCGAAGGTTTGTAAAACAAATATCCCATAGACCTAGCAGGATAACCAATGAAAAAGCACCTTTCGGCCTTGGGCTCCAATTTTTCCTCAACCTCACGTCTTACGTAGGCAGGACAACCCCAGACCTTTAAATATGAAATGGCTGGAACCTTTCCATGCCACATCTCATATGGTGTTTTCTTAACCTTCTTTGCTGGTACAAGGTTAAGGATTCTTCCGGCCGTCTCAATCGCATATCCCCAAAACGTAACGGGAACGTCCGCACGAACCATCATAGACCGAACCATATCTAACAATGTCCGGTTCCTCCTCTCGGCGACACCGTTTAATTGTGGCGTCCTAGGAGGGGTTAATTGCGAGATAATCCCACAATCCCTTAGATGTTCACGAAACTCGGAACTAAGATACTCACCACCTCTATCAGATCGTAGCATCTTAATCCTTTTCCCTAGTTGATTTTCCACCTCGTTTTGATAAGTCTTGAACACCTCAAAGGTATCCGACTTTTGTCTCACCAAGTAGACATACCCGTATCGACTATAATCATCAATAAATGTAACGAAGTAGCTGGAATGATCTCTTGTGGCATGCTTGAACGGACCATACACATCCGTGTGAATGATATCCAACAAGTCTTGCGCCCTCTCACAAACACCGGTGAAGGGTGCTTTGGTCATCTTGACCAATACACAAGAATCGCATACTTCATTAGACCCGTGGTAAAATGATTCCAAGATCCCATCCACTTGGAGCTTGGCGATGCGTTTCTTGTTTATGTGGCCTAACCGACCATGCCATAGAGATAATTTATCCAAAATACTTTTGGATCCCGAATCAACATTCATGATTGATCTATTGTTTTGCAAGCTTATGCCTTTCTCATATATGCCATGACATGGAAATACTTTAAAATAAAAGACATGATCTTTGTAACATTCAATGCTACCATTCTCAAATTTAAAGTTAAATCCATCGTCATACAAGGCATACAAAGAAATAATGTTTCTTGCCACGCAGGGCGCAAAAGATACATTTAATAAAACAATAGATAAGACGGAAGGAAAGCCGTGCTCCACACTCCCAATATTCTCAACCGGGACAACCGCTTTATTTCCCATGATGAGATCCAGCTCTCCATCAACCAAGTCCCTAATTCTTCTTAGTACCTGCACATTATTACAAACGTAAGTACCACACCTGTTGTCTAAAACCCAGGCGTTAGAAGTAGAAGTGTTATGGAGTTCAATCATGTACATACCGGAGGCAGCGGCACCTTTAGCTCGTAGCTTTTTGAGCTCCTCCGTATACGGGCAACTACGCCGGTAGTGACCCTTCTCCCCGTAGAAGTAGTAGGTTGCCTCTTCCGGAGTGGTGGCAGCGGGAGCCACTTGCTTCTCCTTCCGCTCCTGGGTTGGGTTCGGTTTAGGCTTCGGCCCTTGGGCCTTGGCCTTCTTCTTTCCCTTCCCCTTGGAGCCCGAAGCGGGTTGCTTCCGCTTGTGCCCACCTTCGTTGATGGTAAGGACTGCAGTGGAGGTGGATGGCTTTGCTTTGGCAAGCTCGGACTCAGTAGTCTTGAGCATGCCATGCAATTCCATAATGGTTTTATCCATACTATGCATATGGAAGTTCACTATGAACGCCCCATATGACGGAGGCAAAGTTCACTACGTACCCTTTCATCTTAAGGACGTGGGAGCTTATATTGCCACCCTCCTGCATCTTACAACCGACAAAGGCCTTGACACACTCATAAAGCTCTTGCCTTGTTTGCAATTGGAACATGTCCTTTAGCTGAGAAATCATCTCAAACGCACTCACTTTCTCGAATTGCCTTTGCAATTCGGGACTCATGGTCGTTACCATTAGGCAAGTGACATCATTTGTCAATCAATAAAGTTTGGCCCCGTTATCATGCACATCCTTTACGGCCCTTGGCGCGTTGATTTCTGGTGTCTCCGGAAGAGGTGACTCAAGGACCTCTAGCTACATTTCTTGACGTAGGAAAATTCTCAAAGTCCTATGCCAATAAATAAAGTTTGGCCCCGTGAGTTTCTCCTTTTCCAAAAAAGGACGGAGTGACATGTTGGTGGTGTTGGTGTTGCTAGTAGATGCCATCTACAAGCAAAGTACGAAATTGGTTAGTTATGACGTATTAAATCCTTGTTAAAATAATTACCCACTTGTTATAAAAACAAATTATAATAACAAGGGCTAAGAACCTCAAAATACCCTAATCCATGACGGGTTTTCCGCGGATCACTTCATAGAGCTATTTTAGGCTGGTAAACTTCGTACCAATTGTAATCCGTGATCACAACTCTTAGACACTTGCGGGATCCTAGGTACTCATAGGACCCATTGCGTTTAAGTCTTGGAATTTGTAAATCGTCCGTCAAGATACACGGTGGTTCTCTAGCCCAATGGCGGGCTTGGCTAAAGCTCGACAACCGACCTTGCGAGTTGCCACACGCGCCTTCCACACAGTTACGCAAAACCGATCTCGGCTAGAGCTCGACGACCAATATTCTTTCACTAGATTTGGTCGGTGTCATCTTACAGGTGGTGTGAGATATACTTTTGAATAAACAGGTTTTTGTTTCTCCGGTTAAAACTCTTTTAACCAATTCTTGTCTATGTGGCGCGCGGAGTTTGTAAACCAATTTAAAAACTCTTTGATTTTGTTATATTGAAAAATTTTCTAGAATGCGAAGATCCTAAACATCCATGCAAGAAAATACACAAAATAAAATCAACCACGCATGTAATATATATATCCGGTAACGAGCCAGTCGTATGCGTCTTGCCCTTGAGCCAACGGGCAAGACTAATTCATCTAAGGACTAGACCAAATGACCCGATGTGTGCATCTCCCACTTGATCCATTGCGTCTCCCACCGACCTCCGGATCCAAGTATGTCAAGACATCCTCCATGGTCCTTGTTGGTTGCTTCGGTTCTCCTTTTAAAATTTACAAATTTAAAAGGAAATGGCATGCAAGCCACAATTTACTATTCTAAGCTAATACTACAAATTACAAAGAATAGAAAATCAGTATGCAAGCCGTTAAATATACAAACCGAATAATTAAATTAATTATTACAAACCATTGTTGTACAAACCACCAAATGAATGAATACATTAATTTAAATCAACCAAACACATCACATAGGTCATATGGCTCAATATGTTACCGGATGCTAAATACTAGAACCACATACAAGAAACACAAATCTACACATGGTGTGCCACAAAAAAACCATGTAAATCTTATATGTATTGGTTAAGATTATCTAATCACTCAAGGCACAAATAATCCTATGTACATATGCATTAGGAACCTTAAACAAGTCAAAATTCCATAGTCATATGTACACAATGTAAGTATATGTAATTAACCATTTTCATGCCTAAATGTTAATCCACATATAAATACATCAACCAAAGCATAAGGCAACATAGAACTAATCACATCCCAAATTCTGGAATAATTCCAGAAAGTACATCAAGCCTAAAAATCCAACAAAATTGATTTTAATAACAAAACTTGCATTCTGCCAGAAGGGTTAGCGCCGTTAACTCCAGGTTAGCACCGTTAACGTCCGACGACTTAGCGATCACTACGGAAGGTTTAGCGCCGCTAACATGGAAACGTTAGCGCCGCTAAACCCTGGACAGAACCAAAAATCACATTTTTCGGATTTTCCAAGCCATCTAGTGCAAAACCAGTATAGAGCTGGCTCTGATACCACTGTTGGGGTTCGTGGTTGAGCACAACGGAAGCATGCAAGTACAAATAAAAATTTTCAAAGCAAAAATTAACCATAAAGTGAACCCCATCAATGGATCTAGCTCTACAACAAGGTAATGCAACAAAATCAGAAAAGGAAGAAGAGATTTATACCCTTGATGTCTCTGGTTGGTGTGTGTGTGTAGCTCCAAGTCTTGATCTCCTTCTTGAACTCTTTCCCAAATCGAAGTCCACACCAAGAAACAAGGCAACCTTGGTGTACTAGCACCCCTTTGCTTAATCCAACAAGATGAAAAAGCTACTGGAACAACAACCCACGAAAACCACCAGGAACTCTTCTCTCTTTTCTCTCTTACTTAGCAACTCACAATTTCTAAGTGTTTATATTTTGTAAGAATGATCAAGAGAGACAAATGAAGAGAATAACATGCCTTTTATTAACCCAAAGGTGACTCCGGGTCCCCCCAAAGTCGGCCCAGAGCTAATGATCAAGTCTCCATGCATTGGTGGAATTTAGAGGTGAAAAGAATAAAGTTGTTTCTGTGAGACAGGGTTAGCACCGCTAACCGCCCACGCTTAGCGCCGCTAACCACTTAAGGTTAGCGCCGCTAACGCGGCTGAGTTAGCGACGCCAGGGTTAGCGCCGCTAACCCCTGCCAGGAAACCAACTATCATTATTTATCCTTTCTCACCCTCATCTTTTAGGTTGTGTCAAGGTCAACCCCCGGCGTGTGACCCGATAGGCCCATACATCATCGGTAGTAATTATATAGCGTACGTGTCTCAGTGGGCATACTCCATCAATTATACCTAATATGAAATTCATCACTAGTATTTGACAATATCTAAACGATGGGATCATTTACGCAACATCCCTTTGTACTCTTTTGTATTCTCTTTATTAAACCACTTGCATAGTGTTTAAAAAAGAGATCATACACAAGGTTATCATAGTCGTCATATCCTCAATGTTACCGAAGTCTACAACAGGATTAATGACTTTTATGATTATTAGAGTCGACATACTCTCAATGTAACCGAAGTTCACTATAGACTCACTGACACTCACTTTTACTAGAGTCGACATACCCTTAATGTTACCGAAGTACACAATAGGGTCAATGACACTCATTGGAATTTAAATGTCGTATCTACACCACATATTTGTTTATCCAAAACTTCGATTAAAATCGACAGTCTTATTAGTATAGATAGGCTTGCAGTAAAACATACTCAAGACAACTCTATATTTCGTCGAACATCAAGAACATACTTCAATATTTCTTGAATTTAGAATCCACTTTACTTCATATTCGTATTTGAATTCGTGAAACAATAATTCCATCAATAGGTTGAAAATAACCCTAGATTAGGACATTATTTTCATTTGAGTATATTTTACCAGGAACTCTCATGAAGCTCCCACTAGCCCTGACAAGAGTATCTGGCTTAATCTATGCTTTCTAGAAAACTCATTTCTTTGACTTTTTCGTAAAGCAAGATTACAGCCACAAGATTCAAGTTTTGTCGACTTCAATCTTGGACACAACTTGGATGTAATGGATGTGTAAGACCTCGGAACATGCATATAAGCATTTCCTCAACTTAATCCTATGAAGGATCTAGGTCTTCTTATATCCATGTGATCTTACTTGTTTCCCCAAAGCGACAACAATGATTCACATAATTGTTGGAATATGCTTATTAATGCACGTACGCCATATAGACCGCTGCTGATGATGTATGGGCCTAGTGGGTCATACACTGGGGTCAAACCTGACAGCAACTTAAGTAAAGGGACCAAATATGGCAAAAGACAAAAGTTTACATCGCAGGCCGCGATAACGCCGCCAATATTAAGGGTTTAGCGCCGCTAAACCTTAACGGTTAGCACCGCTAAGGCTGCATGTACTTTGTGTCATGTCACTTGGCAGGCCGCGTTAGCGCCGCTAACTTCAAGAGGTTAGCGCCGCTAAACCCTAACGGTTAGCGCCGCTACGGCTGCATGTGCTTTTTTGTCAAATCACCTCCCAAGCTGGCCAATCGATGAGGGACACTCAAGACACCTCTTTGGCCGGTCTTGTGGGTGAAAAACAGATCTGGAGACACAAGAGAAGGGAGAGGATTTCATTTTTAAGAGACTTCTCTTCTTCTCTCTTTGTGAGATATACAAACACTCTCTTTAGTGCAAGTTTTGGCTAAGTGAGAGCTTTAGAGAGATTGTTCCAGATTGGTCTCGTGTAGTTGCTATTCCAGAAGTGATATTCAAGAGGAAGTATCACTATAGGTGAGCTAGCTCTCAAGGTTGGCGTGTTACCGGGGTATATCCCATTAGTTGATCCGCGGTTTTCATTCTTGGAGGATCACCATCAAAAGACCCACCATTTCTGGAGCTAAGGAGAAAGGTATAACCTTCTTTCCTTCTTTCAAGTTGCATTTCTTTACATAGAGTTTGGTCCTCTTTTGGGATTTCTTGTTTTTATGCTTTATTGGTTGTACATTGGGCTTTATATGTTATACCTTGCTTCCGCTGCTAGCCCACGAAATCCCAACAGTGGTATCAGAGCCACCTCTATGTTAGATTTGCACTTGGTGGCCTGAAAAATCCCGAAATCAAAATGTTTCTTTTATGTTCGAACCGGGTTAGCGGCGCTAACCTCGAGTTAGCGGCGCTAACACATAAATGTTAGCGGCGCTAACGCGCAGTGACAGTTTTCGGTTTTCAAGTTAAAAACAGTTTTTGATCTCGGGAAATTTTAGGCATTTTGTGATTCTGGAAATTTGTTCCAGATTTTGATATGGTAATTTTCTTACCATTTTATTATATTTGGTTGTATGTAATAGATTTGAAATTGGTAAACCTTGCCTTTAACCTTGTGGTTGATTTTATGTGTTTGGATGCATTTGGTGATTTTATATCACATGGGCTGTAATATTTATTAAAATTGTTATATTTGTAATAATATTGTGGCTTGCATGCCATTTCATTGATCCGTGTATTTGTACTAGATAAATAGGAAATTATTGTGGCTTGTACGCCATTTCAATTTCTATTGTATGTTTTGTACAATTTGGATGAAGACACACAAAAAGGAGTCAAAAGGAGATGGAGGATGACCATAGAATCCGGTGAAATCCAATGGAGATGGCGGTTCTAGTGGGAGATCGCATCGGAGTCCTTTTGTCCCTTAGATTGACCACGTTCTACCCGTTTTGGCTCACGGGAAGAACGCATAGGATTTATGGCAAGGGTTACCAATTTATTTCGTATATATGCGTGTGATTTATTTTATAATTCTTGCATGGTTTACTTAGGATTCGCATGCTAGATAATTTTTTGAAAATTATTAAAATCACAATAGATTTGGTAAAAATGGTTTAGAACTCTCGCGCACGCTCACATACAAGATTAACTCACCAAGTGGAAATAGGTTTGTCACTAAACAAGTTAATGTGTAACCAAGCCGGAAACAAAAGCCCGTTTTCATAAAACGTAAATCTTGCGCCATCCGTAAGTCGATACCACCCGAATCTATATTTATGGGTTTTGGCTGTCGAGCTTAGCACGAGCCAACTCTCATAGAACTGTGTGGAAGGTGCGTGTGGCAAATTCACAATTTTGGTTGTCGAGCTTAGCACGAGCCAATTTTGGTGGGTTTGACATCGTATGTCTTGACGGACGATTTACAATTGCAAATTAAAATCCTTGAGTTATTGTCGAGCTTAGCACGAGTCAACCAAGAATTTTAATTTGGAATTGGTGCAAGTAGGGATCAAACATGCAAACGACCGATGGTTGTCGTAGAGATTGTAATCGGTAAAATGGTTATCGGCCTAAATAGCTCCATGAATTGATCCGCGACAACCCCGTCATGAATTTGAGTGAAATATGGTTCTTAGCCCTTGTTAAAATATTTTTCGAGAAGATATGGGTAATTATTTTAACGAGGATTAAATCAAACTAACTAATTCGTATACTCTATTCAAATATAGGATGTCAAATCAAAACCACACCACTGTTGGGGTTCTATGAGCACAGCGGAAGAAACATGCAACAAGCAAAAGCAAAAGTACAAGCAAACAAATCATAAAACCCCATTAATGGACCAAACTCTATAACTTGATATTTGCAACATGGGAAAAGCAGTGAAAGAAGAGATATACCTTTCTCCTTAGCTCCAGCAAAGTGTAGAAGAAGATGATTTTGACTAGGAACCAAAGTAGCTTCCCTCTATTGCAAGTCCACACCGGGTTTACTCAATCCTCTTGTACTAGCAAGTTTGGATGAACTTCAAAGACTTGAATTCATCACAAGAACAGCAATCTATTTCGATTTTCTGGACAATTCTCTCAAATACACTCTAAAATGAAACCCGCATGGAGCTCTAAGTGTATTTCCTTTAAGAACCCTTTTTGAGAGAAAAAGGATCTAGAGAGAGAGAGGAGAAGGTGTCACTTGCTGGAAAAAGAAGCCAAAACGGACATATACAGCCCCCAAGACCGGCCACATGCCTTTTCATAAAAGCTTGGCCATGCAATGGTTAAAAGGGGAGGTGGAGCCAAAAGTTGCATGCTGTCAGACGATTTTCCGCACCGCGTACCCGTAGGTTTCCGCGCCACGGACACTCCGCATCGCGTTGACTAACAGGAGCCGCGTCGCGTAAATCTCCTGCATACCAACTTCTCCACTTTGACACATTCAGTCCCTCATCTTTCATTGCTGTCAGGATTGATCCCCGGCGTGTGACCCAATAGGCCCACACTATATTGGCAGTGATCCCATTGGCGTACGTGCGTCAGTGGGCATACTCCAACAAACTCCCACTTGCACATGATACACCGTACCTATAAACCACAGACAAAGAGCGGCCTCTAGCAAGGCATCTCTGCCCCCAACAAGCATGGGTTTTGTCATCAAGAACAAAAACCAAATCCAGAATCAGATATGGAATGGTCCTATAGATAAGTGATCATTCATCCCTTCATTCGCGATATCCGTGTGAACACGAGACATGGTTAAATGTCAATCTCCAGATCGTTCACGATTATGTTTCTCGATCTCGATTGATGGTGACCCAAAATCTAGTTGCAATCGATCAAATATCATCGCAACTTGAGCATGGCCATGCATTTTACGTCAGCTCTCAATCATCGAGGGACCCATAGATATCTCTCTAAGACTAGAGGAACGAATCTCTTTGACCACATTGCTCCGCCACATACACCATACTTTACCTAAAAGCTCCCTTTATAACAGCCAGTTACGAACTGCGTTTGAAAGCAATCAAAGCAAAGCAGATCCATGCTTTGGAACACATGTATCTCTAGTCTAAGGACAAAATGATATTATCATCCTGATTTACTCGCGACAGAAACCATGAAGTAAATTCAGGTGCGGGTCGTCCAGTCACTTGACCATTGCAAGCACAGGCGAAGTGTTGCGTCTCTTTTATCTAATCCATTATTAGATAGCGACCAACTACTTCCCTCAACCTTATCTCAAACTTTCTCCCCGTGAAGAATGACCGACTGTGGACATTTAGAATGAAAAGAGCATTCTGGGAAGTGTTAAACATGCTAAGATGGAACATAGTAAGGATTCATAAAATATCCGCCCTCGGCGCATTATTAAATCACATTTAATAATCAATATAGTATGAAGTACAATATTGCTTAATGTTCCCCCAAATAATATATACCAAACATATAACTAAAACAAACTCAAGCTTTGTTCACTTAGGCCTAGTATGGTAAACATCACTAGCTCGTGACAACAGCTTAGTCAACGGATCTGCCATAAAGCCATCCGTGTAAACTCTGCTAGCGATCATGTCTCTACCTCAACCAATCACTCATAAAGTATGTGTTGGTGGAGACCACGACGCTTCTTTCAATCCATCGTACCTTCATTGTTTCAGAAGAACACAATAAGGTAAATGATTACTCAGACTTTGGTTCTTATAGTAAAGCCATCATACCCTCATTGTCTCAGAAGAACCCAATAGGGTCATTGATGCTTCAAGAACCATTTTGATCAACAACACCATATTTTATAGGATCATGAACTCCGATTGAGATCGGCAGTTATCCCATTGTATTCAGAAGCTAACACTAGAGTAACAACTTACTCTTGCTTCTTTCACAATAGAGTACCAAGAATATATCTAAATATTTCTTGATCTCTTAAACCGGTTTTGTATATTCTATGATCGTCATGGATGCATAATTCCATACTTTATCTTTTGAACAACAATATATGGTAAGGACATTATTTCCATTTCATCGTAAATATAGAATTACAACAATGCTCCCACTAGCCCTGACATTTATATGTGTTTCATCCTTGCTTATTGAAAACTCAAACAATTGATTTTCATATCAAAGCAAAGGTTGTAACCTAGAGATGCTTATTTAAGTCGACCATGGGACTTCTTTTGCTTGTAAACTTCACAAGGATACACTTAATGAAACAGGCCATCGGATAGTGTTATGAGCACTTCCTCAGAGATTCCTATTAAGGAATGTGGTCTTTGCATTAAGTTGTCGCAGCCATGAAATGGCACTAAAAACACAAGTATCCGAGTTTACTTCAACATAACCACCGGTAGAGAATTTCTAGATGATACCCTCCTCATGGTCAATCATCGTAAAACTATCTCCTACTAGTCGGTATTTGAAGTTGTCTACGAACTCAATATTCGACATAACCACTGAGAGAAAGTCATCATATGATACCTTCCACATGGTCAATCATAGATCTTTCCTATCAGTCGGTATTCGAAATCATAAACATATCCATGTTGGTCTCTTTCAACAAAGAACCATTTTTACCTTTCGAGTTTCCACTCAACGGTTGGGTCTTCCAAGTCCAATACTTGGATATCCCACATGGATTGCATCTCATTTTCATCGCCTCTTTCCTTCTAGCAGACTCTAGGCCCACTCTTGTTTTGGTAGTTTGATGTAAACATCAATAAGTCGTCTCCCTCGGATATAAAACTATATCATCCCGGCCTTATGACAACTATTACCAAGTTTAAGAGGTAATGACTTAATGTCAGGTGCTCCAACATAGCCATGCTGAGCTTCAATCACAATTGATTGCTAGTGCCAACATCAGGTTTTTCCATTCAAGGTAAAATTTAATCCTACTGGCACCCGCAGATATTTGAAACCTTTTGAACAAGAATACTCTATATTCAAATATCCCATGGCCACAGCAGAATACCTAATGGAGTAGCACCTCTAGATTCCGGTTTCCTCCAAAACACCTTAAAAACTGGTTGAGGAATTTGGACTTTGTGATGGACTAGCAAAGACATACTTTCTAGTATCATCATCTAAGGTGCATACATAACCATCTTTGTTGGTTTGGCTTATGGAACATTTCCCGCCACTCTCAAAGTACTCCCAAACAATAGGGTACTTTGGTTAAACCCATCATAATCGGACCATAACTAGAATGTCCGGTTCCTCCACTTAGCGACCATATATAACAATATGTCCTAGGAGGATTGAATTATGAGACAAAGCCATAATTCTTATGATGGTCACAAAACTCATAACTTCATCCTCAACATCTCTATTAGATTTGAGTATTTTAGTCTTATGCACTCTTAATCATGTACTTTGTCACGGATGTGTCTTGAACACCTTTCAAGGCTTCAGACGAGTGTCTAACAGATTAAACATATTCATGCTTTTACCTTCACTGGTAAGGTAACAAAGTACCTAATGTTACTCTTTAGGTTTTGCTTGAACGGTTTACACACAAAAGTGTGAACGAAATCCAACAAGCCTTCATTCCTCTCACATACAAAAGTGAGGTATGTTTGAGTCATTTTATCCTAATAAATAAGATTTACAATCATCAATTGATCCTAGATCAAAATATCCAAGTTCCTAACCACATGGAGCTTGGTGATGCAAGTCTTATTTATATGGTTAAATTGACTTTAACAATACGAGTAACATGTACAAATCATTCACGATCAATCTATTACTTCATAAGCAAACGCTTATAATAAATGCCATCACATGGATAAACTTTCAAATAAGCCACCAAATACATAATTCATAAGAAGTTAATCCATCGTTATCAAAAGGCATAGAAGATACATTGTTTCTAGCCACGCAGGGCGTTAAACATAGATCTAGTAAAGTAATAGACTAGCTGGAAGGAGTGGCAAGATTCCGACTTCCAATCCTTTTCAAATAGGGACAACCATCTTGTTTCCCGTTATGAAGTCTAGCTCTCTATAGCTTCTACTTCTTTCTAACACCTGCACTTTGCACCCAAAAAAATTGTGACAAACGTGAGTGTATGGCTAGTATCCAAAACTTGCCCATAGAAGTAGATAAATAGTAGAGTTTGATCATGAATGTACCTTAAGCTTTGGAGCCAATATTTCTCATCTTGTGCATCCTCAGCTCATCAAGGCACTTAGGGCAGGCGTGGCGGCGCCAATTTCCATGCTTTCCACAAAAGTAGCAAACTTCCCCATTTGGAGTCTCATCTTGAGGCGCAATCTCATTGCCCTTCAACTCCTTGAACATGGTAAGCTTAGTAGAACCAAGCTTCCCATTTGAGGAAGCTCGCCATTTTGTAGCCATAGCGAGAGTGGACGAGGTGAGCTTACCTTTGGCCATGTTAGACTCAAGAGTCTTCAGCATGCCATGAATCTCCATTAAGGATTTATCCATACCATGCATGTGATATTCATAATGAATTGCTCATATGATGGTGGGAGTGATCGGAGAACAATATCCACCACCATTTCCCTTTCAATGGTAAATCCTAGCCTCTCCAAGCGTTCCACAAGTGCTTTCATCTTAAGCACGTGAATGGTTACGCTCTCATAATCCTGCATCCGGCAACCAAGTAGTTCATTTAAACACCCATACCGTTCTTGCCTTGCTTGTTGTTGGAACATGTCCTTCAACTCAAGCATTATCTCGTATGCATTTAGATCTACTAATTGCCTTTGCAAGTTAGGGATCATCATGCTTAACATGAGACAAGAGACCTCGTTGGTGTCCTTAACGCGTTTATTATACGCATCAAGAATAGTCCTACTTGCGTTGGTAGCAGGGGCTTCTGGAAGGGGTTCCTCAATGGTGTGTAACTTGTCTTCGTGTCGTAGGACAATGCGCAATTGCCTAGACCAATCCATAAAGTTACTCCCATCGAGTTTCTCCTTCTCAAGAAACATACGTAACGTGAAGTTGGTGTTGATGATGCTAGTCGACGTCATCTATGAAACATAGTAGTTTTAGTTAGTTTGATTGAAATCCTCGTTAAAATAATTACCCCATGTGTTAAATAAAAACAACTATTTTAACAAGGGCTAAGAACCTTATTTCACCTTGCACCGTGACGGGTTTTCCGCGGATCACGTGGCAAAGCTATTTAGGCCGGCAACCATTGACCGATTGCAATCCATTATTGCAACTCTTAGTTCCTTGCGGGATCCTACCTGACAACCATTGTGCCAAGTTTGGCATGTTTGATCCCTTCACACCGATTCTCAATTAATATTTTGCATAACTCGGCTAGAGCTCGACAATCATCCAAAATATTACATTGAAACCGTAAATCAACCATCAAGATACACGGTGGTACTCTCGCCCAAAATCGACTCGGCTAGAGCTCGACAATCGACTTTGTGAGTTGCCACACGCACCTTCCACACAGCTCATGCAAAGGCTAACTCGGCTAAAGCTCGACAATCAACCCTTACACGACTAGATTCGGGTGGTGTCATCTTATGGCTGGTGTGCGATTTACATTTTAGAAAACGGGATTTAGTTTCCGGTTAAAAAAACTATTTTGAGTATGATTAACAAAAAGTGACAATAACCAAAACGTTCTCACTAATCGGATACTAAACCGTCGTTAAATCCGTTTGTTAATCGAGTGTGCGCTCGAGAGTTGTTAAACCATCTTTAAAACTCTTGGGTTTTAATATTTACAAAAAATTGTCTAGCATGCAATAGTCCTACAACTCATGCATAAACAATATAATAAAACCATCACACGCATACAACAAATTGGTAACCATGCCCCTAAAACCTATGCGTTTTCCCGTGACCCACTACGGGAAAACAAAGTCATCTAAGGACCAAAAGCCTTGACTTCGGATGTGCTCCCACTAAACCCGCTACCTCCATTGGGCCTCCCGGATTCGTGTTCGCCAAGACGTCACTCCATTGACTCCCGATGGTTGCTCCATATTACATTTACATAGAAAAAGAAATAAATGGCATGCAAGCAACAATTCCTAACTTCTAGTACAAATACTTAATATGGAATATTTAAATGGCATGCAAGCCACATATACAAAATTACATACCAAATAAATAAATTTAATTATTACAAACCATGTGACTTAAAGTCACCAAATGAATAAATAATTAGAATACAACCAAGCATCCACAAGGTCTAGGGCATATTTATGGTTACTAACATAACAAGAACAAACAACCAAGTTCACTAATGAACAACAACAACATGGTGTGCCACACAAAACCATGTAAACTTATGTATAATGGTTAAGATTTTTACAAAACACTCAAGGCACTAAAAATCCCATGTACTTATGCCTTAGTAACACCAAACCATTTTTGATGAAACATATTCATAAATACATAATGTAAGTATATGCAATTACCATTTTCATGCCAAAATAATAATCCACATATAAATACACCAACCATTATACAAGGCAACTTACAAAAACCAAATTTTAATTTCTGGACCAAAAAATCCAGAAACCAAAATTTAGTGCCAAAAACCCAAAAACAATTTTTCTTTAACAAAAAGAAAAACAGATTCTGCCAAGGTAAGTTCCGCGCCGCGGACCCAACAACAGGACCGCGCCGCGTAATAACACTGGCAGAAACCAAATTTCGTCCCGTCATTTTCCGCGCCACGTGACCACAAGAGTTCCGCGCCGCGGAAATCCAGTGGACAGAAAACTAAAAACTTATTTTCGGGTTTTTCAGGCCACCATGTGCAAATACAGTATAGAGGTGGCTTTGATACCACTGTTGGTGTTCTATGAGCACAGCGGAAGCAACATGCAACAAGCAAAAGCAAGAGTACAAGCAAACAAAGCATAAAACCCCATTAATGGACCAAACTCTATAACTTGATATTTGCAACATGGAAAAAGCAGAGAAAGAAGAGATATACCTTTCTCCTTAGCTCCAGTAACCTGTAGAAGAAGATGATTTCGACTAGTAACCAAAGTAGCTTCCCTCTCTTGCAAGTCCACACCGGGTTTACTCAATCCTCTTGTACTAGCAAGTTTGGATGAACTTCAAAGACTTGAATTCATCACAAGAACAGCAATCTATTTCGATTTTCTGGACAATTCTCTCAAATACACTCTAAAATGAAACCCACATGGAGCTCTAAGTGTATTTCCTTTAAGAACCCTTTTTGAGAGAAAAAGGATCTAGAGAGAGAGAGGAGAAGGTGTCACTTGCTGGAAAAAGAAGCCAAAACGGACATATACAGCCCCCAAGACCGGCCACATGCCTTTTCATAAAAGCTTGGCAATGCATTGGTCAAAAGGGGAGGTGGAGCCAAAAGTTGCATGTTGTCAGACGATTTTCCGCGCCGCGTACCCGTAGGTTTCCGCGTCGCGTTGACTAACAGGAGTCGCGTCGCGTAATCTCCTGCATACCAACTTCTCCACTTTGACATATTCAGTCCCTCATCTTTCATTGCTGTCAGGATTGATCCCCGGCGTGTGACCCAATAGGCCCACACTATATTGGCAGTGATCCCAATGGCGTACGTGCGTCAGTGGGCATACTCCAACAACCACGTCGAACTTTTCATTACGAATGTTCCTTGAAAGGGAGACACTCACGGGAGTGAACTTTGTTGACTGGCTTAGGCAATTGAGAATTTTCCTACGTGCCGAGTCTAAGTTGCACATTCTTGAGGAACCCCTTCCTGAACCACCTGCTATCAATGCGGAAAGGACTATCCGATACGCGTATGAAAAGCGTGTTCGGGATACGCACGATGTTGCTTGTCTCATGTTATCAAGTATGAGCTTAGAACTACGAAAGCAATTTGAGCACATGACTGTGTATGATATGATTAACAAGCTGAAGGATATATTCCAACAACAAGTTAGGCAAGAACATTATGTGTGTGTTAAGAGTCTAACCGGTTGTAAGGTGCGGGAAGGCGGGAGTGTAAGTGCCCATGTTTTGAAGATGAAATCATATATGGACCAAATGGAGAGGCTAGGATTTCCTGTAGGGAGGGAGCTTGGTGTGAATTTCATACTTCAGTCTCTGCCCGCCACATATGAAAAGTTTGTAAAGGACTATCATATGCATGGAAAGGAAATATCTATAGATGAATTGCATGGAATTTTGAAGGATGTTTAATCAAACATGTCCAAGCATTCATCATCCTCATCCACTCTCGTTCTTGGTTCTGAGGAACGACATAGTATGAAGAAGAAGAAATCGATCCCGTCAAAAGAAGAAGTTGGAGTATCCAAGCTTGCTTCAAGTTTTGAGTCTATGGACATTGATGATGTACCTAAAGAGACTCAACAAGGGATGGTTTGCTACTTCTGTGGAAGATTTGGGGATTGGGGCCGTCATGCCTGCTCTTCGTGCCGAGAGGATATAAAACTTCTCAGAAAAGAGAGAGTTAATTTTCCTACTTGAGGTACCTTCATGATTTTACTTCATTGCTATTCCTTAAGAAGTTGGGTTGTTTACCCGAGCTATAAGACTCACGTTTGTCACAAATTTATTTTTGTTACATAGTGTAGGTCTATTCGATGCAAGAAGGAAAAGCTTGAAGAACCGGATCTCTGAAGAAGAAATTTTGTTGATTGTCTTCTACAAGAAAATTGGGAGTGTTGGTCTCGCCATTATTTCCGGATTAATTTATTACTTTTGTATGTTTGACCTGCATTGCAAGACTTGCTTTATTGTATGTTCTTTCGAAGACGATGGATATTTTGTATCTTGTATTTTTATGAAAAGATTTTTCATATTGATAGTTTCATTTCAAATTGATCCATGTCAATGCTTATGTGTTATTTTTGACCATTTATGGTGCTCAAATACACATTTGATGACGATGGAGATGGCATGAAACTGAAACTTTTGAAAAATTGTTTTTTGAGATGTTTTGTCAAAACTTATCCATATCATTGCATACATAAAGGCTCGTTATAAGTAATAAGGCAATCATGAATAATTGATTCTTAGATCCAAAAGTGGTTTGGATACATTAGCTCTATGGCATAATCAAACTTGACCAAGTAAACAACATTTACATCGCTTAGATCAATGTGGTTACGATCTTTGTAAAAGTTTAGCCCCAGGTTAAATGAAAGATATGAATCTTGTTTATTGGACTTGGGTGATTAAGAATTCCTTCACCGGTATTGGTAGGAAGGATTATGAATTGTTGGATATTGATCACACTAGTGTGGATAATCCGTTCAAGTATGCCACAAAGAGTGACACTAGTGAAATTCTCCATCACCATCTTTATGATAGTAGTTGAGAGAATGTTTACTAGAGAAAAGGCTTTTGTCTGAAACCTAGTGGTGTTCGGAACTAACCTAAAGTAAACTAAGAATCAATAAGGTCATATAGATATAAATTCTTAGATCTAGAATAGATGCTAAGTTTTATTATCTATATTGGTTTAAACATGAAATGAATCATGGGTTTAACCCATAATTCGTTTTCTCGAATAAACACATTTGTACATGGTGTTACTTTAAAGAAAACCCGATATCTTTGTTGATGATCTAGTGAATAGCAGGCCTAAAAACATGTATTCAATGTAATTGGTATACATTAATTTTATAAACCAAGTCCTCAATCTAAAAACACAACATTATGGTCACTTAAGCATCCAATGAGATTTTGACTAGAAAGAGTCATTTGCTTGTCAATCTCATAACTTAAAATTATCCAGTCTACATTCATTGGGAGATGGATGAATTATAAGTTGGTGCCTATATATTTAAGTAGTTCATCTGAGTTTTGGATAATTGTTTCTTAGACTTATGGAAACCATATTTGGTTGCTCAAAAGGAAGAAGACAATTTACAAAAGCATTCAAGTGGAAGAACGTAAAACTTAAATAAGAGACATAATGTTGAGACTAGCATTGAATCAGCATAGAGATACTGGTAAAACCTGACAATATCCTGTTAGGAATAAACAAGCGGTAGAATGAAGGATTGCTAAGATAACTATGAAGAGATAGAGAGAGAATCTCGTTTCACCTTCAAAACACACATAGTTTATTTCATGTAAGTGTGGCAATCCTTACATTTCCTTGTCTAGCACAAGGCTTATATACCTATAAGGTATATTTACAATAAGCACCATCAACTATTGTTGAACTCCTATTCTATTACAATAATACAGTTCTAACATATCCATTGTTTCTTTAAAATCTGATGGAAGTCAAGAAGGCTGTTTAGATATGATGTTGTCATATTTTAGTAACAACAGCTTGATGGTAAATCATTGTGATGTTACCATTCATCGGAAACATAGTGGGACCCTGAGTTCACTAGTGAATGTAAGAAGGGAATGGTATACATAGATGTAATCTTTTGTTGCATCCAAGTACTTGACTTGGGTCCATCCCATACCTGAGGTGTAATCTACAAAGGGTGAAGGGACTAACAAATATGCAATCATAGACAACTTCAAATACCGACTAGAGACAAAGTGTTTCATATCCATTATATGGAAACATGTTCTAGTGGCTATGTTGAAGATGACTTGGATAAAGTGAAATATTATTGTCACCTTGCGGAAACAAGTTAGTTCACTTGGACGTAAGAGACCTGCATCCTTCATAGTATTAAGTTGAGGAAATGCTTTAGGTATTTTCCGAGGTTCTTAAACATCCATAATATCTAGATTAGGTCTAGATTATGTGAAGCATTGTTGTCGCTTTGGGGAAACAAGTAAGATCACATGGAAATAAAAGGCCAAGATCCTTCGCAGGGTTAAGTTGAGGATATGTTTGAAGCATGTTCCGAGGTCTTATACATATCAATTATATCCAAGTTGTGTCCATGTATGAAGTCGACAAAACATGCATCTTCTGACTGTAATCTCGCTTTACGAGAAAGTCAAAGGAATGAGTTTTCTAGAAAGCATAGATTAAGTCAGATACTCTTGTTGGGGCTAGTGGGAGATATATGTGTTCCTAGTAAAATATACTCAAATAAAATAAATAATGTCCTAATTTAGGGTTGTTTTCAACCTATTGATGGAATTTTTGTTCTATAAGTACAAGTATGAACGTGAAGTAAGGTGGATACTAAATTCAAGAAATACTGAAGTATGTTCTTAATGTTCGACGAAAATAGAGTTGTCTTGAGTAAGTTATTACTACAAGCAAATCTATACTTATAAGACTGTCGATTTTAATCGAAGTTTTGAATATACAAATATGTGGTGTAGATACGACATTTAAATTTCAATGAGTGTCATTGACCCTATTGTGTACTTCGGTTACATTGAGGGTATGTCGACTCTAATAAAAGTAAGTGTCAGTGACTCTATTATGAACTTCGGTTACATTGAGGGTATGTCGACTCTAGTAATCATAAGTGTCATGAATCCTATTGTAGACTTCGGTAACATTGAGGATATGATGACTATGATAACCTTGTGTATGACCTCTTTGATAAACACTATGCAAGTGGTTTAATAAGAGAATAGAAAAGAGTACAAGGGATATTATGTAGATGATCCCATAGTTAAGCCGTTGTCAAATACTAGTGATCGATCTTATACTAGGTATAATAGCATTGTTCATGCTTATGAATAGGCTTGAATATCGTTTTAATAAATGTTTGATTTACGAATAAGCTTTGGGAATGGTAAGCAGTACTGCTCACCGATGATTGTATCGATATATAGTGGAGACTATATATATGCATGACGCGGTTACCTTCATTGGTCTTTACTGTGTTCCATCTTAGCATGTTCAACCACTTCCCAGAATGTTTATACATTCTAAACTTCCACAGTCAGTCATTCTTCAAGGGAAGGAAGTATGAAATAAGGCAGAGGTTAGGTGTTGTTTATGCATTGATCAAGGATTGAATGCATGAAACGCAACAGTAACATATACTTGAAAGGAGTTTCAAGTGACTGGAAGACCCGCACCCGAGTTCACTTCATGGATCATGGTCAAAGAGTGACTCGGAAGGATAATATCACTACGTCCTTCAACCCGAGATGTATGAATTACTATAGCATTAAACTTTCTTACTTCGGCTATTTCAAAACGTAGTTCATAACTGGCTATTGTAAAAGGAATGGTTAAGTAAGATAAGGTTCACGCTATGGGATTGTACAGTCAACGGAATTTGTTCCTCTGATATGAGAGATATCCCTGGACCCTCGATGATTGGGCGCTGACACCAAAATAAGCATGGCCATGCGCAATGGAATATTGATTGAGAATCAGATATGTCCTTAAATTTTGGTCACCACCAATCAAGATCGAGAAACATAATCGTGAACGATCAGGAGATTGACATATTAATCCATGTCTCGTGTTCACAAAGATATCGCAAACAAAAGGATGTTTGATCACTTATCAAATAGGACCTCTACGTTCTTTTTGTAGGTAATGGTTTTATGCAAAGAAGCGGAACCCATACTGACTTGGGGGCAATGATGCTTTTGCTAGAGGCCGCTCTTTGTCTGTGGTCACATGGGTACGGTGCATTATGTGCAAGTGGGAGTTTGTTGGAATATGCCCATTAATGCACGTACGCCATATAGACCGTTGCTGATGATGTATGGGCCTATTGGGTCATACACCGGGTCAAACCTGACAGCAACTTAAGTAAAGGGAACAAATATGGCAAAAGTTAAAAGTTGACATCGCAGGCCGCGATAGCGCCGCTAACCTTAAGGGTTTAGCGCCGCTAAGGCTGCATGTACTTTGTGTCATGTCACTTGGCAGGCCGCATTAGCGCCGCTAACTTCAAGGGGTTAGCGGCGCTAAACCCTAAGAGTTAGCGCCGCTATGGCTGCATGTGCTTTTTTGTCAAATCACCTCCCAAGCTGGCCAATCGATGATGGACACTCAAGACACCTCTTTAGCCGGTCTTGTGGGTTAAAAACAGATCTGGAGACACAAAAGAAGGGAGAGGATTTCATTTTTAAGAGACTTCTCTTCTTCTCTCTTTGTGAGATATACAAACATTCTCTTTAGTGCAAGTTTTGGCTAAGTCAGAGCTTTAGAGAGATTGTTCCAGATTGGTCTCGTGTAGTTGCCGTTCCAGATGTGATATTCAAGAGGAAGTATCACTAGAGGCGTGCTAGCTCTCGAGGTTGGCGTGTTACCGGGGTATATCCCATTAGTTGATCCGCGGTTTTCGTTCTTCGAGGATCACCATCAAAACACCCACCATTTCTGGAGCTAAGGAGAAAGGTATAACCTTCTTTCCTTCTTTCAAGTTGCATTTCTTTACATAGAGTTTGGTCCTCTTTTGGGATTTCTTGTTTTTATGCTTTATTGGCTTGTACATTGGGCTTTATATTTTGTACCTTGCTTCCCATTCTAGCCCACGAAATCCCAACAATAATACAGACCTAATCTGGATATTATGGTTGTGTAAGAGCCTCGGAAAACTGCCTTAAGCATTTCCTCAACTTAATCCTATGAAGGATACAGGTCTCTTACATCCAAGTGAGCTAACTTGTTTCCGCAAGGTGACAACAATATTTCACTTTATCCAAGTCATCTTCAACATAGCCACTAGAACATGTTTCCATATAATCAACATGAAACACTTTGTCTCTAGTCGGTATTTGAAGTTGTCTATGATTGCATATATGTTATTCCCTACACCCTTCTTGGATAACACCTTTGATGTGGGATTACCCAAGTCAATTACATGGTTGCAGCAAATAGGTTATGTATGCCATTCCTTCCTTATATTCACTAGTGAACTCTGGGTCCAACTATGTTTTCGATGAATGGTGACCTCACAATGATTCACCATCAAGCTGCTGTTACTAAAATATGACAACATCATCTCTAAACAGCCTTCTTGACTTCCATCAGATTTTATAGAAGCAATGGATATTGTCAGGTTTTACCAGCATCTCTATGCTGATTAAGTGCTAGTGTCAACATTAGGTCTTTTATTTAAGTTTTACGTTCTTCCACAGGAATGTTTTTGGATATTGTCTTCTCCCTTTTGAGCAACCAAACATGGTTCCCATAAGTTCAAGAAACAACTACCCAAAACTCAGATGAACTACTTAAATATATAAGCATCAACTTAGTATATAAGTCATCCATCTCCCACTAAATGTAGACTAGATAATTTTAAGTTATGAGATTGACAAGCAAAGGACTCTTTCTAGTCAAAATCTCATTGGATGCTTAGGTGACCATCATGTTGGGTTTTAGATTGAGGACTTGGTTCATAAAATTAATGTATACCAATAACATTGAATACATATTTTAGGCCTGCCTTTTACCAGATCATCAACAAAGATATCCGCTTTTCTTGAATGTGACACCATGTACAAATGTGTCTTTTAGGAAAAACGAATTATGGGTTAAACCCATGATCCATTTCATGTTTAAACCAATATAGATAAGAAAACTTAGCATCTTTTCTAGATCTAAGAATTTATATCTATATGCCCTTGCTGATTCTTAGTTTTCCTCAGGTTAGTTCCGAACACCTCCATGTTCCAGACACAAACCTTTTGATGTAGTTAAACATTCTCCCAACACATATCGTAAAGATGGTGATGGAGAATTTTACTAGTGTCACTCTATATGGCATACTTGAACGGATTATTCACACAAGTATGATCAAAATCCAACAAGTCATAATCCTTCCTACCAACACTGGTGAAGGATTTCATAATCATCCTAGTCCAATAAACAAGATTTATATCTTTCATTTAGCCCCAGGCTAAACTTTTACAAAGATCCTAACCACATGGATTTAAGTGATGTAAATGTTGTTTACTTGGTCAAGTTTGATTATGCCATAGAGCTCATATATCCAAACCACTTTTGGATCCAAGAATCAATTATTCATGATTGAATTATTACTTATAACAAGTCTTTATGTATGCAATGATATGAATAAGTTTTGATAAAATATCTCAAAACAATTTTCAAAATGTTTCAGTTCCAAGACATCTCCATCGTCATCAAATGTGTATTTATGCACCATAAATGGTAAAAAATAACACATAAGCATTGACATGGATCAATTTGAAATGAAACTATCAACATGTAAAATCTTTTTATCAAAAAACAAGATACAAAAACATCCATCATCTTCGAAAGAACATACAATAAACCAAGTCTTGCCACGCAGGGCATAAATACAAAAGTAATAATTAATCGGGAAATAATGGCGAGACCAACACTCCCAATTCTCTTGTAGAAGAAAATTAACAAAATTTCTTCTTCAGAGATCCGGTTCTTGAAGCTTCTTCCTTCTTGCAACGAACAGACCTACACTTTGTAACAAAAATAAATTTGGGACAAACGTGAGTCTTATAGCTCAGGTAAACAAACCAACTTATTAAGGAATAGCAGTGAAGTATAATCATGAATGTACCTCAAGTAGGAAAATTAACTCTCTCTTTTCTGAGAAGTTTTATATCCTCTCGGCACGAAGGGCAGGCATGACGGCCCCAATCCCCAAATCTACCGTAGAAGTAGCAAACCACCCCTTGTTGAGTCTCCTTATGTACATCATCAATGTCCATAGACTCAAAACTTGAAGCAAGCTTGGATGTTCCAACTTCTTCTGATGGGATAAATTTTTTCTTCCTCATATTATGTTGTTCCTTAGAACCAAGAACGGGAGTGGAGGAGGATGATGCATACTTGGACATGTTAGATTCAACATCCTTCAACATTCCATGCAATTCATCTATAGATATTTACTTTCCATGCATATGATAGTCCATTACAAACTTGTCATATGTGGCAGGCAGAGACTGAAGTATGTAATTTACAACAAGCTCTCTCCCTACAGGAAATCCCAGCCTCTCCATTTGGTCCATGTATGATTTCATCTTCAAAACATGGCCACTAACACTCCCGCCTTCCCGCATCTTACAACTGGTTAGACATTTAACACACTAATAATGTTCTTGCCTAACTTGTTGTTGGAATACATCCTTCAGCTTGTTAATCATATCATACACAGTCATGTGCTCAAATTGCTTTCGCAGTTCTAACCTCATACTTGATAACATGAGACAAGCAACATCGTGCGTATCCCAAACACGCTTTTCATACGCGTATGGGATAGTCCATTCCGCATTGATAGCAGGTGGTTTAGGAAGGGGTTCCTCAAGGATGTGCAACTTAGACTCGGCACATAGGACAATCCTGAATTGCCTAAGCCAGTCAACGAAGTTTACTCCTGTGAATTTCTCCCTTTGTAGGAACATACGAAGTGAAAAGTTCGACGTGGTGTTATTATTATTCGACATCCTATATTTGAAGATAGTACGCGAATTAATTTGTTTGATTTAATCCTCGTTAAAATAATTACCCATATCGTCTCGAATTTTTTTTTAACAAGGGCTAAGAACCATATTTCACTCCAATGCATGACGGGGTTGCCGCGGATCACTTCATGGAGCTATTTAGGCCGATAACTATTTTACCGATTGGAATCTCTATTGCAACTCTTAGACACTTGCGGGATCTTATGACAACCATCGGTCGTTTGGCATGTTTGATCCCTACCTGCACCAATTCCAAATTAAAATTCTTGGTTGACTCGTGCTAAGCTCCACAATCACTCAAGGATTTTAATTTGCAATTGTAAATCGTCCGTCAAGACATACGATGTCAAACCCACCAAAATTGTCTCGTGCTAAGCTCGACAACCAAAATTGTGAATTTGCCACACTCACCTTCCACACAGTTTATGAGAGTTGGCTCGTGCTAATCTCGACAACCAAAAGCCATAAAGCTAGATTCGGGTGGTATCGACTTACGGATGGTGCAAGATTTATGTTTTATGAAAACGGGCTTTTGTTTCCGGTTTGGTTACAGATTAACTTGTTTAGTGACAAAACCTATTTTCACTTGGTGGGTTAATCTTGTATGTGAGCGCGCGCGAGAATTGCAAACCATTTTTACCAAATCTCTTGTGATTTTATTAATTTCGAAAAATTATCTAGCATGCTAATCCTAAGCAAACCATGCAAGAATAATAAAATCACATCACACGCATATAAACGAAATAAATTGGTAATCCTTGCCAAAATCCTATGCGTTCTTCTCGTGAGCCAAAACGGGTAGAACATGGTCAATCTAAGGGACAAAAGGACTCCGATGCGAGCTCCCACTAGAAACGCTATCTCCATTGGATTTCACGGGCTTCTATGGTCATCCTCCATCTCCTTTTGACTCCTTTTTGTGTGTCTTTATCCAAATTGAACAATAGATACAATAGAAATTGAAATGACATACAAGCCACAATAATTTCCTATTTATCTATTACAATTACACGGATGAATGAAATGGCATGCAAGCCACAATATTATTATAAACAAATTTGAATTAATAAATATTACAGCCCGTATGTGATTAAAAATCACCAAATGCATCCAAACACACAGAGTCAACCACAAGGTCAAAGGCAAGGTTTACCAATTTCAAATCAACCACATACAACCAAACATAACAAAATGGTAACAAAAATTAACAAGTTAAAATCTGGAACAAATTTCCAGAATCTCAAAAAGACCAAAAGTTCCCGAGACCAAAACTGTTTTTATATTGAAAACCAAAATCTGTAGCTGTGCTTTAGCGCCGCTAAGTTTCGGAGTTAGCGCCGCTAACCCGGTTCGAACAAAAAACAAACATTTCGATTTCGGGATTTTCAGGCCCCCATGTGCAAATCTAACATAGAGGTGGCTCTGATACCACTGTTGGGATTTCGTGGGTTAGCAGCGGAAGCAAAGTACAAGATTTTAAGCCCAAAGTTCAACACATCAAAGCAAAAACACAAAAAATCCCAAAAGAGGACCAAACTCTATGTATAAGAAATGCAACATGTAAAAGGAAAGAAGTGGTTATACCTTTCTCCTTAGCTCCAGAAAAGATCTTGTGGTTGTATTGATGCTCCTCCAAGAACAAAAACGGATCTTCTATTGGGATGAACCCCGGGAACATATCAAACCACAAGTGCTAGCAAGCCATTGTGGTACTTCACTTGAAAACCACTCTAGAACAACCACATATAGAGACCAAATCTGGAATCCTCTCTTGAAAAACTCTCTCTTGATCTTCTTAGCCTCAAAGAGAGTATTGTGTGTGTGTAACTAAAGAGAGAAAAAGATCAAGTGAAAATGAAAAATCACCCCCTTTTATCTGTTTCCAGACCTCACATAACTCCTCATGACCTGCCAAATGCCTTTTGTGTTGTCACACACGCATTGGCTAGCTTGGGAGGTGATTTGATAAAAAACACATGCAGCCGTAGCGGCGCTAACCGTTAAGGTTTAGCGCCGCTAACTCTTTAAGGTTAGCGGCGCTAACGCGGCCTGCCAGTGATTTGACACAAAGTACATGCAGCCATAGCGGCGCTAAACCTTAGGACTTAGCGGCGCTAATCCTTAAAGTTAGCGGCGCTAACGCGTCCAGCGATGTAAACTTTTGCCTTTTGCCATTTTTGGTCCCTTTACTTTAGTTGCTGTCAGGTTTGACTCTGGTGTATGACCCAATAGGCCCATACATCATCAGCAGCGGTCTATATGGCGTACGTACATTAGTGGGCATATTTCTAACACCAACAGTAGGCGAGGCAAGAAAGGTATGAGTGCTTCAAGTCCGTCCTTGCGTGCAAGCTCCAGGAGGGCAGGCATGTGAGCGATCATGTTTTGCGGATGAAAGCAAACATTGAGCGCATGGAGAAGTTGGGTTTTACCATGGGGAGGGATATTGCCGTCGATTTGATCCACCAAGCCCTGCCCAATGCATATGATCAATTCGTCATGACTTATCATATGCATAGCATGGATAAAACCGTGATGGAGTTGCATGGTACGCTCAAAACTGCCGAGGCGTGCATGACCAAGAACAAGCCATCCTATTCTTCCACTCCCGTCTTGGCCATTACCGCCGAAGCTGCCCAAAGTACCTTTAGGGGCTCAATAAGCTCAAGGGGATGAGCATATCGGGACCCGACTCTTCGCGTACGTTCATGATAGAATTGCATCAAACCTCTACTTCTAAAGGCTGGGTTTTAGATACCGGATGTAGCACTCACATATGTAATATGGTGCAGGTGCTAAGGACAAGGAGAAGCTTGGAGCAGGGAGAGCTGGATCTTGTAATGGGAAATTCGGAAATTGTCCCAGTAGAAGCAAGAGGAGACTTAGAGCTTCATTTCGAGACCGGCAATTCCATTTTATTGAAAAATGTGTTCTATTCGCCCAAAGTGGCTAGAAACATTATTTCTTTTCACGCTTTGAATGACGATGGTTTTAACTTCAAATTTATTGATGGTGTTATTATTTTCTTTTCAACTGATGTTGTTTATTTTAAAGCATTACCGTGTCATGGCATATATGAGGCAAATGCATACATTGAATCTATAGAATCTATCATGAACATTGATTCTAATTTCAAAAATGGTTTGGACAAGTTCTCTTTGTGGCATAGTCGTCTTGGTCACATAAACAAGACTTGCATCACCAAGCTCCAAGAAAATGGGATCTTGGAATCATTTGACCATGGGTCAAATGATGTATGAGAATCTTGCTTATTAGGCAAGATGACAAAAGCACCCTTCACGGGAACTAGTGAGAGGGGAAAGGACCTTTTAGATATCATTCATACGGATGTATGTGGACCTTTCAAGCATGTCACAAGGAATAACTCAAGATACTTCGTAACCCTTATAGATGATTATAGTAGGTATGGATATGTCTACCTTGTTAAACATAAGCATGAAACCTTTGAGGTGTTCAAGACATTCCAAAACGAAGTTCAGAATCAATTGGGCAAAACAATAAAGATACTCCGGTCTGATAGATGTGGAGAGTATCTTAGTATCGAGTTTACCGATCATCTTAGGAATTGTGGAATCACTTCACAAATAACACCTCCAAGGACTTCACAATTAAATAGGTTCGCTGAAAGGAGGAACCGGACTTTACTAGACATGGTAAGATCTATGATGAGTCGAATGGTTTGTGGGGATATGCTCTAGAAACAGCGGTAAGAATCCTTAATCTCGTACCAACCAAAAAAGTTGTAAAAACACCTTATGAAATGTGGCATAATAAGTAGCCGACACTTTCATACCTACGAGTTTGGGGTTGTCAATCCTACGTGAGACGTGAGGCCGATGACAAACTTGAACCTCGCTGGGAAAGGTGCTAGTTTATCGGATATCCTCCTGCCGGTGTTGGACATTTATTCTATAAACCTTCTGAAAACAATGTATTTGTTTCTCGAAGGGAATTTTTCCTAGAAAGAAAAATGTTATCCAAACAAAGAGGCAATAAGGAAATTGAACTTGAGAAAGATCAAGGGTCAACTGATAAAGGACTTGAGGTTGGCACTAGCACTCAACCTAACACGGTTGAGACTGAGCAAGAAAATGCTGCAGTACCTGATACGCATTCATTGCCTACTTTGAGGCGTTCCAGTAGAACTCTTCATGAGCCAGAGAGATATGGATTTCACATATCTGAGGGTGGCGAGTTAGTGGTGGACTATGATGAGCCCCCCAACAACAAGGAAGCCATGGCAGGCCCTGATTCGGAAAAGTGAAGATGCATTCCATGTCGGATGACCAGGTTTTTGAACTGGTTGATCCTACGCCCGGGGTTAAACCCGTAGGGTGTAAATGGGTCATTAAGAAGAAGACCGGCATGGACAGAACCTTGGATAGCTTCAGGTTAGATTATGTGCAGAGATAATTAACTGACACATTGTATCTAATGTTATAAGAGACTAAAGGGTCACACTGCTACACACCCAATACGGAACAGTTGGTTTTCACCATTTATCTGTGTGGAAATAATTAATATGTTAGATTAATTATTAAAGAGAAAGAAGAAATAATTAATCAGTTAGATTAATTATTAAAGAGATAAACGAATAATTAATCAGTAATATTAATTATTGAAAAGAGAGATATAAATAATTAATCAGTTTGTATTAATTATTAAAAGATATAAATAATAAATAGTTATTTATTATATAAAGGGAATTAAATATTAAGTTTTAATATTTAACAGACCAGTTAATTAATAGTTAATTAATTAAGTAGTAAAGTCCAGGGGGTCAAAGTGAAGAAGTTGAAAGTTTAATTAAAACCAGTGGGCTTTTAATTAAACGGGCTTAGGTCCATTCTAATCCTTATATAATCCTTAAGCCTTAAATTAAATCTAGCCACCACAACTCTCTTCACCTCTCGTCGATCTCTCTCCTCGTCGCACACTCTCTCTAGGCCGAACTCTCTCTTTCCCAGTCTCTCTCTCTTCGGCGATCACGAAGAACACCAACAAGGGTGTTTGCATTTTTGGTTGATCGACGAAAAGGGTATACACACAAGAGGTCTTCGAAAGTTTGTTTGAAGCTTTGGTGGTCCAGGAGCGGTCTAGCAGGCAGTTCCAAGGAGGTGCAATAGTGGTGGACTACTTTAGTAATCCCAGGTTATTGATCAGGTATATTTTTCTAACCTTATCTATGGATTGTTTGATAAAAACTATGTTTTGATCATTAAGTTTAAAGATCCTAACCCTTTTGGGGTTTAGAGGGTTGTGTTCAATCCAGTTCCGCTTTTAGCATTGAACTAGTAGAATCAAACCCAGGATTGACCAGTTTGAGTCATGTGGTGGTTTGGTCAGGTATCAAAACCCTTCAGTGGTATCAGAGCATCGGCTCTATGATCCATAGTTTCTAGTTTTTTATCTATTTTAGATTAAGGTTTTATTCTTGGTTCTCTATTTGTTCTCGATATTTTCAAAAATCAAGAGGGTAGCAAAACAGTTTGTTTTGTTATCAGTTTTATCCTATTAATCAGAAAAATCAAACAGTTAGTTTGAATGGTTAAAAGGATTATGATTTTTGAATAAGAATAAGTTTGAATTAAGATTAAATTAAAAAGTTTGTTTAATTAGTTAAACCTAGTTAATCTAATTAGTTCGTTTGTTTGATAGTTATATAATCTTCTCCATCTTATTTCTTTTCCTCATGAATTTCGAAAACCATAAAAGGATAAAACAAGTTTTCTGTTTTTATCCAGTTGATAAAAGGTTTGTTTTTAACCCGTTAGGTTTAAACCAGGTATGTGTTTAAACGGTTAAAAAGGGTAAACTTTTTATCTAAAACTAGATTTTAACAAGTTTTAAACTTTTGTTTATAAAGTTTGAAATCAAGTTTTAGGATAATTAGTTATTAATAAAACAAGTTTTGTTGATATTAATAATTAATAATTTTTGGTTTTTGAATTAAATCCAGTTTTTAATCAGTATATTAAAACAGTTAGTTTTAATAGGTTAAAAGGGATTTAGAATGTTGTATCAATTGGAAAACGGGAACCGAGAACATCACCGTGTCGGGTGATGGCTGTTAGCGGCTAAAGGCCAGTTGGGCCTCGCGGCGGCCGTTAGCGGAGCTAAGGGTCAAGGTGGGCTTCGGGGCAAGTGATTTCTACCCAATACGCCACGGTCCAAGTGACTTAGGCCCAATGTGTTCCGCGGCCCAAAGGGCTTCGGCCCAAGGTGGGTCTCGGCCCAATGAGGATCACGATCCAGTGGGCTCACGGCTCAAGAAGTTTTTTCGGTTCAATGGGTTCTCGGTCGAAGTTAGTCTTGGCCCAGTGGGTTTCTCGGGTTGACGGGAGATGTTGGACCAAGATGGTTTTTCCGGATTAATACAAAAGGATTATTAATTTTAAGTTATAAAATTAATAAGATGTTGTATATAAACTAGTGTTATATGTATTTTAATTATTTAGTTAAAATATATATATTTTTAGACCTTTTATTCATTATGACTAGTTTAGTAATTTTTGAATAAATTCTAAAAGGAATAAAGTTTATATATAATATTATGGAGAAACAAATAAGAAAGTATTTTAAATGACCAAAGGTTGTCGGTTTTATGTTTTTGGAAAACTAGTAATAAAACTCGACATGAGGATTTCATTCAAGTTTTGAATGAGATCAAGTTTTTCATGTTTTTGTTGAAAAACTAATTTGGTCAAATTAAAATAGAAGATCATAATTCTCATTTTTGGTTATTAGCTATTGATTAAAAGGGTAAATGAGAATGTTTGAACAAATCAGGTTATGTGCTTAACAGCACAGTTTTTCTATATATATTTTTATAACTGCATGGTTGACTGTGTGGTTGTGATAAATATAGCTATAGTTTTGCCGACTTAGGGCTCGTTTTTCTTTTCTTCTTTCTCTTTTGGTTTTGGGAAGGCCTGCGTGCCAATTACAATCCCTTTCTTATTTGTAATATTGTACTGGTTCGGGGAGGCCTGCGTGCCACTTACAACCCCATTCAATATTGTATTTGTAATAGATTAGTAGTAGTTTAAACCCTCAACCAAGATGGACTCAAAGAAGGTGATGAAGTAAATGGTGTTCTTTACGCGAAGCACAGACACTTCGGGGAGGTGTCAAGGCTAGTGGGAGCAGCATGTCAAGAAAGGTGATTCCAAGTCATTTTATCCTTAGGTTTGACCTTAGGATTAGTTGGCAAAACTATAGGGCTTTATATGCTTACTCTTATTATCTGTGTGGTTGTGTTTGTTTTATTTACTGCTTTTCATATAGATTTGCGACATTTATATGATGCTAAATAAAAAGGGATTTAATAACAGACTGTTATTAAACAGTGAAAAACCACGCCCTTTATGACAAAGTAGAATACGACTACAGGTTGCTAGTAGTGTTAGTTAAATTTTTATAAATTTAAAGTTTTGTCAAGCTTATAAGTTTGGAACTTATAAAGGCCGTTTTCTGCACCTAATTTAGGTACACATATAAATCGTATTTTTAAAACAGTTAGTTTTAAAATGGTTTTTCAAAAACTGGAAAATTAAGTTTTAACTTAATTATAAAACCCAAGAAAATCTTAGATCAGTGTGCTACCCACCTAATTGTACACCCTTGCTGTTAAACGGTACACGGGTGTCGGAAGTGCCCAAACCTTGGCCATCCGGGTTCAAACCATTGCGGGAAGGGGCGTGAAAGATTCTGCGATAATCTGGAGTCCCGGCCAGAATTCATGATGTCTTAGGTGGTGCGATCTATTTTGGTGATAATCGGGAGTCCCGGCCCAAAAAGCACTAGAGTAGAGTTAAACATACTAGACTGGGTCTAAGTGCTCTACGAGGTTCTAGGGGTTGTATCAGTTAGGTACGATTGGTACAGGGTGTTACCTACCAGAAATAGCATGACTTGGCGGGAAGTACCCAAACCTTGCGTCAAGTATGTGAAATATGGGTCCTAGGTCTAATATATATTATTTATGGGTTTGATGATATATGATTAGAAATTTTATTTGCAATTACTAATTAAACCGGGTTTTAATTTGTAGATGGCAACCAACGTTACTAGTACTAACAACCTCTCTCTCCCCTCCATTCTTGAGAAGGACAAGCTTGTCCGTCCTAACTTTCTCACATGGGAGAGAAATCTCCGGATCGTGCTTAGGCACGAGAGAAAGTGGTACATCCTAGAACAACCTATAGGAAACCCTCCTGCCAACAACGCTAGGGTAGACGTCAGGGAGGCTTTTCAGAAGCGCTCCAATGACGCCCTGGACATTAGCTGCCTCATCGTCGCAACTATGAGTCCAGAGTTGCAGTCGAGCATGATGGAGACTCCTGCCTATGACATGATCCACCAGCTGAGGGACATGTTCCAGGAGCAAACTCGCACTGAGCATTATGATGCCACTAGGGCATTTAACTCGTGCAAGATGGCTAAGGGGACCTTAGTCAGTAACCACGTCATGAAAATGAAAGGTTACATGGATCACCTACAGATACTTGGGCACCCAGTTCCGTTGCAGCTAGCAACGGATACGATACTCAACTCGTTGTCGGATGACTATAAGACTTTTATAGTCAACTACAGCATGAACAACATGGAGAAATCCGTGGCTGAGTTGCACTCCATGCTCAAGACTGCTGAGCAGAGTATCGGGACCAAGTCTAAGGACGTTCTCATGGTGGGTCATGGCGGGCATAAGAAGAGGAAGGGGCGCCACGGAAAGGGAAAAGGCAAGGCCCATGTTGGAACACGGTATGGAGCAAGGCACAGTGGAAGCACAATCAAAAGGTTTAAAAACCGAACAAAGCCGGGTCCATACATGTTCCAAAGTGATAATGTTCTACAAAACCAAATTGCAACTTAAGAAACAACAAGAGGGCAGAAACTACCTCTTTACCTTGTCTCAAAACCGGCTGTAGCATGCAATGAATCGGGATGAATGAGAACTCAAAGGAATCCTCCTTTATCGTTGATCCACACCAAGTACCACAATCCCAAAGTGCTAGCAATCCATCGGGTAAACATCCATCACGATTTCACCTTCTGGAACAGCCCACGAAATGATCTCCTCTTGCATCAAGAACACTCACCACACTCAAGAATCTACTCACTTAGTGTATATGGTAGTGTATGTAATCTTGAAGCCAAGAGAGATTAGAGAGAGTGAGAGTTTTGACTTGCATGTATCCTCTACTGATCCAGTCCTCAAAAACGCTATTTGGCCGGATTAGAAGCTCCATTTCTATTGGACCACAAGATGGTCCAATCAGAAATAATAATTTCATGCAGACAGTCCTGCACGGCCTCTCACGGCCCGTGAAGAGCCCGTGAAGACTAAATGCGCCACGACTGGCCATCGTCCTTCACGGCCCGTGCCGTGTCCGAGTGACTCGTGAGGGCGTCTCCTCCACGACCCCTCCACGACCCCTCCACGACCTCTTTACGACCCGTGAAGACTCCACGAGCCGTGTAAAAGTCATTGAGCCATTCGTGAGGGCAGTGGGCTTCACGACCCGTGGAGCATCCCTCACGGCCGTGAATCCCCAAAATCAAACAATTTGATTTTTGGACCTTCTCTCTTTATCAATAAGCTGTCGGTATCAATCCTTGGTGTGTGACCCAATAGGCTCGCACTTCATCAGCAGCAACACCAATGTACTTGTGTCAGTGGGCATTCTCCAACAGACTCCCACTTGCACATGACACAACATACCTAGAGGTATCACAGACAAGGAGCGGCCTCTAGCAAGGCATCCCTGCCCCCAAGTCAGTACGAGGTATGTCATCCCATAGACAAGTACCAATTCACAACCCAAAGGTTTGAAATGGCCCTATAGATAAGTGATCAACCATCCTTTTGTTCGCGATATCTATGTGAAGACGAGACATGGTACTAAGTCATTCTCAGTCCTTCACGATTATGTTTCTCGATCGAGATTGGTGGTGACCAAAATATACAAGTTGCAATCGATTACCCAAATCATTGCACACTCGAGCATGGCCATGCATTTTGGTGTCAGCGCCCAATCATCGAGGGCCCAGGGATATCTCTCTAAACAGAGGAACAAATTCCTTTGACTACATTGCCCACCACAGTGATCATACTCTGATTAGCTACTCCCTTTATAACAGCCAGTTACGGACTGCGTTTGAAAGCAACTAGAGCAAAGAAACCAAAGTGATGCAGACACATGCATCTCTAGTATGAGGATGAACTGATATTATCATCCTGAATCACTCATGACAAGTACCACGAAGTGAATTCAGGTGTGGGTCGTCCAGTCACTTGAAACCCCTTTCAAGTACAAGAGAAGTATTGCATCCCTGTGTCCCAATCACCTTGGACACTTGATGAATCACTTCCCTCAGCCTTCATTCAGACTTCCTTCCCATGAAGAATGACTGGCTGTGGACATTTAGAATGTAAACACATTCAGGGAAGAGGTAAAACATGCAAAGTTGGAACACAATAAGGCTTGCTGAGAATACCCGCTACACGCGCATTACCAAACCCCTTTGATAATCGATACAAGCAGAATCACAATATTGCTTAACGTTCCCAAGACTAAAACATATCGAATCATGACTAAAACACACTCAAGCCAAGTTCATGCATACCTTAGTATGACATTCATCACTAAACTACCACTATAGCTCAGTAAACAGATCACCATCCACAATGTTATCCGTGTGTACTCTGACATTGATCATATCCCCACTGCAACCAACCACTTCCAAAGTGTGCGTTGATGGGATTTTGATCATTTTGTCCAAGCAGTTAGGCCTTCATTGTTTCATAAAGAACCCAATAAGGCAAACAATGCTTCGTCCACAGAAATTAACGTGTATAAGCCATCGTACCCTCATTGCCTCAAAAGAACTCAATAGAGTCAACGATGCTTTAAGTAACACGTAAATTAACAACACCATATTTTAAAAGGATTACAAACCCCAATAAGGATTGACGGTTATCCTTTCTAGTAGAAGCTATCACAAGAGTAACAACTCACTTTGAGCTTCTTCGAATTATATCACCACAAGAACATATACTAATATTTCTTGTATTCCATAAACTTCTTTGAATATCCCATATTTATTATGGACGCATAATTCTTAATTTACGCTTCTTGCCAAGCTAAATCAAGACATTATCTCCAAAATATATAGTATGTTCTAGACATAACTAATAGGATAATAATAGCGCTCCCACTAGCTCTGGCATGTATCCAAGTTTCATCATTGCTTACTGAAAACTCAAACACTTGATTTTCTTAGCAAAGATTCCAAAACTTAGATTTACTCTGAGTCCAAAAGGACTATATATTTGTAGACTTCATAAGGGTACTTAGGATGTAAGAGACCCTCGGACAGTGTTGTGAACACTTCCTCATAAAATTCCTATAACGGAATGCGGTCTTTGCATCATATTGCCATAACACGGCATAAGCATCCCCTTAAACTTCAACATAACTACTGAAAGAATGTCTTCATGTGATTCCTACCCAATGGTCAATCACCATGAAACCAATTCCTTCCAGTCAGTATTTGAAGTTATCTACAAATTAATCCATGCAGATCTTGTATCTAAAAGATCTATATACACCATCAGGTCAAAACCTAGGTGTTGGATTAACCAAGTTCAAAACTTGAAAATCCAGCATGGAATGTATTTTATGTTATTACACTCCTCTTCTTAGCAGACTCAAGGGCCCACTACAGCTTCCGGTAGTTGATGCATACATCAATTATCATCAATAAGTCATCGTCCTCAGATATAAAAAATTATATCCCTCTGGTCTTATGACGACTCTTACCAGACATATGAAGAAGTAATAACTTTATGCCAGATACTCCAACATAGCCATGTTGAGTTTCAATCATTTCTGATTGAGTGCTAGTGTCAACATCAGGTCTTTTATTTAAATCTCACGTTCTTCCACTGGAATGCTTCAGTTGTTCATTTCCCTTTTCGAGCAACAAAAACCAGTTCTCAAAAGGTAATGAAATGAATATCTGAAACTCAGAATAACCATTAAATACATTAGCATCCTTTAAGTTCATCCATCTCCCACCAAATGTAGACTGGATAACTTTGATCTATGAGATCGACAAGCAAAGAAAACTTTCTAATCGAATCTCCTTAGATGCTAATTTGACCATCTTTGTTGATTTAAAACAAGAACATTGCCCGTCACTACTCAAGTACACCCATCAAGCAGGTTACTTAAGTTTAATCCATCAAGACGGAACCATAACCAATATGTTCCATTCCTCCACTATGCGATCCATGTAAAACATGTATCCTAGGAGAAGTGAATTATGAGGCAACCTTACAATTCTTATGATGGTTTAGAATGTAGATGCTTAACATCTCACAAGATTTGAGTATCTTTATTCCCTTTTGCCCTCTTCATCTTTAATTTGTTAAGGGTGAGTCTTGAACACCTCCCAGGTTTCAGACATTTGTCTAATAAATTAGACTTACCCATTCCTTCTACTATCATCGGTAAAGGTAACAAACCATATATAGTTAATCCTTATGATTTTTCTTGAACGGTCTTTACACCAACGTGAAAACGAAATCCAACAAGCCTTTATTCCTCTCACATACACAAGTGAAGGATATGTTAGTTATTTAGCCTTATAAGCAAGATTTGTAATCAACAATTGACCCATGGTCAAAAGGTTCCAAGTCCCTAACCACATGGAGCTTGGTGCTGCAAGTCTTGTTTATATGGTTAAATCAACTATTTCATAAGGATAACAATTCAATAATCATTCATAATCAATCTATTACTTCTTAAGCAAAACTTATTGCAAATGCCATGACATGAATAGACTTTGAAATAAAACTCGAAAACCCACAATAACTTAATTCAAAGTAATATTCATCGTCATCAAAGGCAAATAAGATACAATGCTTCTTGCCACGCAGGGCGTAAGACAAAGATCTAAATGAACTAATAGTTTAGCTGGATGGAATGGAAAAACTCTTCTTCTAGTCCTTTTAGTTAGGGACAAGCATCATGCTTCCCTTCTCTAAGATCCAGCTCTCCATGCATCCATTACCTACTTCTGATTAACACCTGCACTTTGCAACAAACAAGTTTGTGACAAACGTGAGCGTTTTGACTAGAGTTCAAAACCCAGTCGTTAGAAGTAGAAGATCAATGGAGTTTGATCATGAATGTACCTGAAGATGAGCTAACGTTCTTCCGCTTTAGGATACTTAGCTCTTCCAGGCACTTGGGGCAGGCGTGACGGCGCCAATTTCCAATTTCTCCGCAAAAGTAGCAAACTACCCCATGTGGAACATCATCTTGAGGCACAATCTCATTGTCCTCCGACTCCACAATTACGGATAGCCTAGTCACACTAGACCTTCCTTTAGAGGTCAGTTTCTCCTTCTTGCTTACTTGTTTCCTAGTAGCCATAGTGGATGTGGACGAGACACGATCCTTCTCAACCATGTAAGACTGAACAACCTTCAGCATGTCTTGAAGTTCAATCAAGGATTTATCCAAATTGTCTTTGTGAAAGTTCTTGACAAACTTCTCATAAGACGCGGGCAGGGACTGGAGGATCATATCCACCGCAATCTCCCTCCCTATTGGAAGTCCAAGTCTCTCCAACTGGTCCATGTATCCCTTCATCATAAGGAAATGGACATTTACATCCTCACCTTCCTGCATCCTACAACTGACCAAAGCCTTTATACACTCAAACCGTTCTTGTCTAACCTGCTGCCGGAACATGTCCTTTAGACGGTTTATCATGTCATACGCACTCAATTGCTCAAGCTGCTGACGCAACTCAAAGCTCATAGTCGATAACATGAGACAAGAAATATCTTGTGTATCTCTAACACGCTTCTGAAAAGCGTATCGAGTGGCCCAGTTCGCGTTGGTAGCAGGTGGCTCCGGAAAGGGTTCCTCAAGGATGTGCAACTTTGACTCGTGACGGAGGACAATCCTCAATACACGATACTAGTCAGCGAAGTTCACTCCTATGAGTCTCTCCCTTTATAGGAATAATCGAAGTTTAAAGTTTGGTGTGGTGTCGTTAATATTTGCCATCTATAAAAGAGTACACGTTTTAGTTAGTTTCAATATTATCCTCGTTAAAATAATTACCCAGCTGATTAAGAAAACCAAATTATCTTAACAAGGGCTAAGAACCTCAAAGTACCCCAATCCATGACGGGTTTGCCGCGGATCACTTCATGGAGCTACATAGGCCGGTAAACGCTTTACCAATTGCAATCCGAGATTACAACTCTTAGACACTTGCGGGATCCTAGGAACTCATAGCACCCATTTGGCATGTTTGATCCCTTCTCTCACCGATTCCTCATTAATCCGTTTTGATAGCTCGGTACCAAGGCGTCTTAAGTCTTGGAATTGTAAATCGACCGTCAAGATACCCGGTGGTACTCTAGCCCAATGGCCGGCTCGGCTAAGCTCGACAACCGACCCTTGCGAGTTGCCACACGCACCTTCTACACAGTTACAGAAACCCGATCTCGGCTAAGCTCGATGACCGATCTTATTTCACTAGATTTGGTGGTGTTATCTTACGGGAGGCGAGTGATTTACATTTGATAAAAACAGGATTTTGTTTTTAAAGTGGTCTTGTGGCGCGCGAAGTTTGTAAACCAATTAAAACTCTTGGTTTTATTATTTTGAAAAGTTTTCAAGCGAGCGAAGAAACTAAACAACCACGCAAGAAACTAAACAAAACAACAACCACGCACAAGTAAAATCCGGTAACATGCCCCTAAACCCTATGCGCCTTCCTCGTGAGCCAAACGAGGAAAGCAAGGCCAAACTAAGGACACAGCCACTTGGCCCAGCTGGAAGTGCTCCCACGGAATCCATCATCTTTAATGAACCTCCGGATCCACCATAGCGGAGACGTCTCCTCCACGACTCTCGATGGTTGTCTTCGGTCTTCTTTTACAAATACATACAAATATTTGAAAAGAAACGGCATGCAAGCCGCCAAATGCTAATCTAAGCTAATCTACCAATTACAGAGAAAAGCAATCGGCATGCAAGCCAAAATAAAGTACAAAATACAAGACCGAATAAATTTAATTATTACAAACCAATTGTGGTACAAACAACCAAATGAATGAATAATTAAACACAACCAAACAACCAACACATAGGTCTAATGGGCAAGGCGTTACCGGGTCAAACAACAAACCACAAACAACAACACGGTGTGTCACAACAAAACCGTGTAAAATGTATCTCGATTAAGATTGTTCAAACCTAGCTAAACACTTAAGGCACAAATTGAACAATCCTTGTACATATGCATTAGTACCCCAAACACTTTGAGCATACATATTCATATATACACAATACAAGTATATGCATGTGTGCATTTCATGCCAAAAATCACCCAATACATATAAATGTACGAATCAAGACACATATGGGGCTTTTCCAACATCCAAACACTTTGGACAGATTCTGGAAAAACAGAATCGAAAGGAGCTAAAACCAAAAATATTTTTCTTTTACCAAAAGGACAAAAACACTGTTCACAACGTCCTTCACGGCCCAGGAGCCTTCACGGCCTTTCACGGGCCGTGAAGCCCTTGAACTCCACGACTCTGACACAGTGAAAAACCTTCTCGACCAACACCCCACGTAACTGGTCGTGAGCCTTCACGACCGTGAAGAAAAATCTTCACGAGACAGGTCGTAAGCCATCATGACCGTGAAGAATTATCCTTCACGACCCGTGAAGACATTCTGGACAGAATGTCCATTTTCGGTTTTCAAGCCAAGAAAGTGCAATTTGTTTGTAGATTTGGCTCTGATACCCCTGTTGGAACATGGTATGGAGCAAGGCACAGTGGAAGCACAAATAAAAGGTTTTAAAAACCGTACAAAACCGGGTCCATACATGTTCCAAAGTGATAATGTTCTACAAAACCAAATTGCAACTTAAGAAACAACAAGAGGGCAGAAACTACCTCTTTACCTTGGCTCAAAACCGGCTGTAGCATGCAACGAATCAGGATGAATGAGAACTCAATGGAATCCTCCTCTATCGTTGATCCACACCAAGTGGCCACGATCCCAAAGTGCTAGCAATCCATTGGGTAAACATCCATCACGATTTCACCTTCTGGAACAGCCCACGAAATGATCTCCACTTGCATAAAAAACACTCACCACACTCAAGAATCTACTCACTTAGTGTATATGGTAGTGTATGTAATCTTGAAGCCAAGAGAGATTAGAGAAAGTGAGAGTTTTGACTTGCATGTATCCTCTACTGATCCAGCCCTCAAAAATGCTATTTGGCCGGATTAGAAGCTCCATTTCTTTTGAACCACAAGATGGTCCAATCAGAAATAAGAATTTCATGCAGACAGTCCTTCACGGCCTCTCACGGCCGGTGAAGAGCCCGTGAAGCCCCAAAATCAAACAATTTGATTTTTGGACCTTCTCTCTTTATCAATAAGCTATCGGGATCAATCCTTGGTGTGTGACCCAATAGGCTCGCACTTCATCAACAGCAACACCAATGTACTTGTGTCAGTGGGCATTCTCCAACAGCCCAGCCCAGCCAAAGTGCACCCATTATAGTCGATATGGGTATGTCTACTTGGTAAGACAAAAGTCGGATACCTTTGAGGTGTTCAAGACTTATCAAAACAAGGTGGAAAATCAACTAGAGAAAAGGATTAAGATGTTATGATCTGATAGAGGCGGTAAGTATCTTAGTTCTGAGTTCCGTGAACATCTAAGGGATTGTGGGATTATCTCACAATTAACCCCTCCTAGGACGACACAATTAAACTGTGTCGCCGAGAGGAGGAACCGGACATTGTTAGATATGGTTCGGTCTATGATGGTTCGTACGGACGTTCCCGTTACTTTTTGGGGATATTCGCTTGAGACAACCGGTAGAATCCTTAACATTGTACCAACAAAGAAAGTTAAGAAAACACCATATGAGATGTGGCATGGAAAGGTTCCATCCATTTCATATTTAAAGGTCTGGGGTTGTCCTGCCTACGTGAGACATGAGGTTGAGGACAAGTTCGAGCCCAGGGCCGAAAGGTGCTTTTTCATTGGTTATCCTGGTGGGTCTATGGGATATTCATTTTACAAACCTTCGGAGAACAAGGTATTTGTTGATTGAAGGGCAATGTTCCTTGAGAGGGAATTGCTATCCAAAGAATCTAGTGGGAGGAAGGTTGATCTTGAAGAAATTCAAGAACCTGCCAATGTATAACCTGATGTTGGAACTAGCTCACAACCTGTAAGGGTTGATTCTCAATATGACGACACTGGAGATAATGTAAACCCATTGCCTATTAGAAGATCTGGCAGAAGTTGGCTTGAACCAAAGAGATATGGTTTTAACATATCTGAGGGCACCGACATGGTAGTGGTCTCTGATGAGCCTACCAAATACCGGGACGCTGTGGTGGGCCCTGAGTCCGCCAAGTGGAAAGAAGCAATCGAATCCGAGATTCAATCAATGTCGGATAATCAAGTCTGGGACTTGGCTGATCCCGTGGTGGGGTGTAAGCCCGTAGGATGCAAGTGGGTCTTCAAGAAGAAGATCGGCATGGATGACGAGGTAGACACCTTCAAAGCCCGAATGGTGGCTAAGGGTATCACTCAAACTCATGGTGTAGACTATGAGGAAACCTTTTCCCCGGTGGTTATTATGAAGTCTATCCGGATACTTTTGGCCATTGCCGCATTTCATGATTATGAGATTTGGCAAATGGACGTCAAAACCGAGTTCCTCAATGGAACACATTCAGAGATTGTGTATATGACACAGCCTGAGGGTTTTGTACATCCAGAGTTTCCGGATAAAGTCTGTTAGCTTAAGAAGTCCATTTATGGGCTTAAGCAAGCCTCTCGGAGCTGGAACCTGTGTTTCGACGAGAAGGTCAAAGAGTTTGGCTTCTCTAAGAGCAACGATGAGCCACACGTTTACATTAGAGCTAGTGGGAGCGTAGTTGTATTCCTAGTTCTTTATGTATATGATATTCTACTTATTGGGAACGACGTCCCAACTTTGCAAGGGGTTAAAGCCTTGCTAGGGAGTTGTTTCTCAATGAAGGATCTTGGCTATGCGGCTTACATTCTTGGTATTAAACTATATAGAGATAGATCCCTCAGGTTGATCGGATTGAGCTAGAGTACGTACATTGACAAAGTCCTAAAGTGATTTAGGATGGAGGACTCCAAGAAGGGGTTCATACCTATGTCACATGGTTTAGTGTTGAGCAAAGCTCAAAGCACTAGGCCTGATATATCTTGTGCATTGAGTATGACAATTATATATCAAGATAACCCTGGTGAAGTACATTGGACGGCAGTGAAGAACATCCTCAAGTATCTTCGGAGGACAAAGGAGATGTTCTTGGTATATGGAGGTGCGGAAGAGCTTTGGGTAACTGGTTACTCCGATGCTAGCTTTCAAACCGATCGGGACGACTGCCGATCTCAATCGAGGTTTGTGTTCCTGCTCAATGGTGGTGCTATATCCTGGAGAAGTTCCAAGCAAGACATTGTGGCCGATTCTACTACCGAGTCGGAGTATATTGCGGCCAGTGAAGCTGCGAAGGAGGCTGTGTGGATGAGGAAGTTCATCCAAGATCTGGGAGTGGTTCTTAGTATTACCGACCCTGTTGAGGTATTTTGTGACAACGAGGGTGCGGTTGCTCTAGCGAAGGAACCAAGGTCTCACCGACGCACGAGGCATATTCCGCGGAAGTATCATTACATCCAGGACGTGGTCGATTGTGGAGACATAGTCATCAGCAGAGTACACACAGATAGCAATGTGGCGGATCCGTTGACCAAAAAATTATCGCAAGCAAAGCACGATGCTCATACACGTGCTATTGGGATTAGATTTTCTAGTGATTTGGTTTGATTATGTATTTCGTTAGTATATTTGATATATTTATCCTTTTGGGAACATGAAGCAGTATTGTATTTATTGTATTTATCGATTATTAAATGAGATTTAGTAATACGCAAGTTGCAGGTATTTCTTTAAATCTTTACTGTGTTCCAACATAGCATGTTTTGCTCTTCCTTGAATGTGTTTGCATTCTAAATGTCCACAGTCGGTCATTCTTCACGGAAAGGAAGTATGAACTAAGACTGAGGGAAGTAATTGGTCATGTGTCTAATGGGGATTGGGACACGAGGACGCAATTCTTCGCCTGTACTTGAAAGTGTTTCAAGTGACTGGACGACCCACACCTGATTTTACTTTATGGTACATGTCATGAGTGAATCAGGATGATAATATCAGTTCGTCCTAAAACTGGAGATGCACGTGGCTGCGTCACTTTGGTTTGCTTTGTTCTAGTTCCTTTCAAACACAGTCCGTAACTAGTTGTTATAAAGGGAGTAATTAGGCAGAGTGTGATCACTATGGTGGGCAGTGTAAGTCAAAGGAATTTGTTCCTCTGTTTAGAGAGATATCCTTGGGCCCCTCGATGATTGGTCGCTGACACCAAAATGCATGGCCATGCTCAAAACTTGCAATAATTTAGGATTGATTGCAACTTGTATATTTTGGTCACCACCAATCTAGATCGAGAAACATAATTGTAAACGAACGGAGAATGACTTAGTACCATGTCTCGTGTACACTTGGATATCGCAAAAAAAAGGATGTTTGATCACTTATCAATAGGCCCATTTCACATGGGCTGCAGATTGGTTTTTGTGCTGAAGACAAAACCCATACTGACTTGGGGGCAGAGATGTATTACTAGAGGTCGCTCTCTGTCTGTGATGTATTGGGTACGGTGAGTCATGTGCAAGTGGGAGTTTGTTGGAGTATACCCACTGACACACGTACGCCAAATGATCGCTGCCGATGATGTATGGGCCTATCGGGTCACACGCCAGGGGTTGATCCTGACAACAAACTAAAAGATGAGGGTGAGAAAGGATAAATAATGATAGTTGGTTTCCTGGAGGGGGTTAGCAATGCTAACCCAGACGTCACTAACTGAGCCGCGTTAGCGGCGCTAACCTTGACTGGTTAGCGGCGCTATGCATGGGCGGTTAGCGGAACTAACCCTGCCTGACAGAAACAACTTTATTCTTTTCACCTCCTCTCTCCACCAATGCATGTATATTGTCGTGATTGCTTCTGGGCCGACTTTGGGGAGATCAGGAGGCAACTTGGAGTTTATAAAACCGTGCATCTCTTCTCTCATTTCTTCTCTTGGCATTATTAAGTTTTAAGCTTATAAACCAAAATGAGTGTTGTCTAAGTTAAAAGAGAGAAAGAGAGCTAAGAGTTCCTGGAGTTTTAGTGTTGTTGTTCCAGAAGCTTGTTCAAAATCGAGTTGAGCTTTTAGAGTGCTAGTACACTTGGGTCACATTCTCTCTTGGGGTGAACTTGTATAGCGCAAGAGGAACAAGGATCAAGCTTGGAGCCTAGCATTTAACAACAATCCAGAGACATCAAGGGTATAAATCTCTCTTTCTCTTCTCGTTTTGTTGCATTACTTGTTGTAGAATTTGGTACACTTATGGGATTCCTTTTGTGGTTTTGTTTTTATTCTTTGAAAATTCGATTTTGTACTTGTATGCTTCCGTTGTGCTCGACCACGAACCCCAACAATTCTGACTCTAACATCATGTAATCATTCAAAATTCAAATTTATAGTTCAAACTCATACCCACGAAGAACACATATCAGAATTAATGAATTTTTTTTGTAGATCTATGTTCCTTATGCTATCCTAAGGCCAAACGTACCAAAATCGAAGTCAACAAAAGTCAAATCAAGGGTTAATTTTCAAATTTTTAGTCCGATAAACCCTTTAAACTTCAAGACTATTTTGGTTTAAAACACTAATCCAAACTCAATAATAACAAAATTCCACTGTGGGGATTTATTACCTTGATGTTACGGTTCGACTAATCCAAAAATTAGAAAACTAGAATATTGACATTCATTTGCAGTTGCAGATCTAGTACGAACACCAACACTTGGATTTCCAATTATTTGACATTCATGGGGGGCTGAAGCTGATGTAAAGAAAATTTCCCAAGACGGTATTGGTTCCTCAACTTTTGTTGTTTGATTTGGATCTGAATCAAAGATAGGCGGACTCTCAAACTCTTCTTCAGGAGTAGCCTCTGCAGGATGATTGATAGAATCAGATGCAGATTCTTCAAGAGAAATATCAGCAAAAGGGTTTGATTATGTTACTGTTGGAGGAGTAATCGTAACACTCTTTATAAGAACTTGTTCAGTCCTGGAAACATTATGAATAGGATTAGATTCAGATCTTAAGATATCAAACATAAAATCTAAATCATTTGCATTTGAACTGGACTCAATGTTTGTATCCTTGAATTGAAGAACCGGTTCTGAACGGACATGTTGAGAAGCGTTTTGAGAATGTACTGGTGGAAATGATGTAACATTTAATATATCATCAAATGTGACGTTTATGCTTTCTTGTACATTTTGCGTTCTTTTATTGAAAACTCTATAGGCTTTTGATTCTTGAGAATAACCAAGAAAAATTGCTTCATCTCCTTTTGTTGCAAATTTTCCTAAGTTATCCTTATCATTCAAAACATAGCACCTATTAGCAAATATATGAAAATATTTGATATTAGGTACAATTCAATTTTCTAGTTCATATGGAGTTCTGTTTAAACGTTTATGTATGAAAGAAGGAAGGTGGGAGGATAGAATAGGACAGCATTGTACGAGCAGCCTCAACGAGAGTTCGGTTGCGTCGTTCGAACACACCATTTTGTTGAGGTGTGTATGCTGCATAAAACTGATGTGTAATTCCGACAAAGTCAAAGTAGCTTTTCAGAGTATTGTTCTTGAATTCTGGTCCATTATCGGTTCGAATGGAACAACACTCTGATTATATTTGTTCTACTGCTGCTTGATAAAAGAAATCATGGTTGGAGCAGCCTCATCCTTTTAGCGCAGAAACTTGACCCAAGTATATTTGGAGTAATCATCCACCATGACCAAGATATACTTCTTCCCACTGCGAGATTGAACTCTCATTGGACCGCACAGATCCATGTGCAGAAGTTGAAGCGGCTTAGTTGTACTCATCTCTTGTTTGTTCAAATGAGAAGTCTTCCGCAATTTTCATTTCGCACAGTCTGCACACAGAGTGTTCTTTTTGAATCTTAACTTTGGCAGGCCTCTAACCAAGTCAGCTGATATCATTTTATAAATGTTCTTAAAGTTCAGGTGAGACGGCTTTCTGTGCCATTGCCAAGTTAAGTTTGAAAATGCTTCAGACAGAAAACAAATTGAAGTAGACGTGGCATAATTGTTCAGGTTAAAGGAATACAGATTGGACTTTCTTGAGCCTGAAAGAAGAGTATCTCCAGCTTCAGTAGACACTGAACAAGAATTTCGTTTGAACACTACTTCCATATCATTGTCGCATAATTGTCAGATGCTGAAAAGATTATGACCCAACCCTTCCACGTATGAAACCTTCTTTATTTTTATATTCTTATTTTCTATATATCCGTACCCCAAAATTGGTGCGACATTGTCATTCCCTAATCTTACGTTTCCGGAGTACTTGGAAACATAATTTTTTAGAAGACTTTTGTCCCCCGTCAAGTGCTTTGCGCAGCTGGAGTCCAGGTACCATAAATTAGGCACCTGCAAAAAGAAAACAAAGACGATTTAGGTCCCCATGTATGAATGAGTCATGTACTGTTAGTTTGTGGAAGGTGAGTCATTGTATCATGCTGTGAATGTGTATTAACATGATTAACTCATGATGGTGAAATCTTTGGAATCCATTTGGGGGTTATCTTCTTGTTTGGAGTTAATTGTTTATTCTTTTGAATGTGTTTCACAGTTGATTTATAGAGTGACGATGATTGAGGTTTAAAAGTTGAAAGAGTGGCGGAAGCGATTGATTTTGATATCCACTTAGAAGCCAACTGCTTAGAAGTGGATATTGACTTCTTTACCTCAACATAATGATGTTTTTCTTATACAACAGGAACAGATTGTGAGTGACAGACGAAGCGAGATTGAATTTGATTGGTTGAGAACATTTCAAACGTGATTAGTTCTTGAGTTCCTGTTCGCACGCAAGCCATGCATCGTAAAGTGCTTGATAACAGTAGCATCGATATGTCTCTAACTCACGCACTGTGATTATTCTTCTTGACTTTTTTAATTGCTTAAACACATATGCTTGACGTTTAGTGATCCAAATGTGTAAAACAAATCCTTTTGAATTTAGTATTGGAAACACAATTTGATTTTCATAAAAATCTGTCCAATATGCACATGGTTTAATCCCATTCGAAGTTGATTATACTCACATTGAAACTCACAGTGACCATGCAAGCAACCATCACTCATACAAAACATATTCATGGCAACATTTTCTTTTTCATTAAAACCCCCAAGTTTTTTCAAACATGAGTATGTTTTGACAAACTTATGAATATCCAGTACATATTCTATTAGATTTAGGTATGACTCTTTTACATTGTGCTTTTATTTTCTTCTCCTACTTTGGTTTCTTTACATCTGCAGCACAATCAAACAAATTAGTTTTCAAATGTGGTCGATTTGCAGCTGCTGCTGAGGTTTCTGGCTTATCATAAGAAACAGGAGAAGATTGATTACTTGCATGAACAATCTGTTTTAATTTATTATTTTGAAAAGATGTTTTTGGAAGAATGATTTCTGAAAAACTTGGTGATGGAGCACTTGATATGTTTGTTATTTCTATTGAAAAATTCCTGAAATACGAATGATTTTGCCACATATTCATTGTTCGATTGTAGAATTGTTATCAGCTTTTCTTGTTGTGCTTCTAACTAAGATTTCTTAATACACAATCGATCAATGATTCGTTCATCATTGATTAACTTCAGTTCATCAACTTGTCGTGCAAGAATGAAAATCTCAATGTGTAGAGACGAATATGAAGAAGATAAAATTTCAGAGTTGGAGAAAACTGATGTAGACATTGAAGCAAGAGGAGGAATCAAAGAATTTAAATCATGGATGATTTGATTTGTGAAGCAATATTCCTGAAGAGTATAGAATCTTTTCAAAAACTCAACAGAAGGAATATCTCCAACAGAGGTTTAGACGCAGGAGGAGCATATAGCTCTTCATCGGAATAGACATGTGACGTGTGTTTAGAAGAATTTATCTTGGAAGAATTAGCATCATAGGATGCGTTTAAATCAGTATAATCGAAAGAAATCTCTACACGTTTCTGAAGACTTCTTTTAAGCTCCTCCTCAATTCTTTCTTCCTCTTGTCCTACAAATTTCATACGTGTTGTGTAACCCTCACCAAAGAGTTCTGCATCATAGAACTGGGTGGATGTTACTTTGCTCAACACGTGAAGATTCTCAAAACCTAACCCTTCAAATATCCATCTTCTATAAGGCTTCGTCGTTTGCTTATTCAAGAAAATTGTTTGTTCACTTTGATTTCTTTTGATAATGAAGTATTCAAGTTCTTTAATCGTAGTGTACTGTTAGAAATATTAAAGTGAGGGGTGTAATATGTAAATACACCAAAGTTGGGAAATGCTATAAAAGGCATTTCCCAACTCATTATCAATTAAGCTTTGCATATTTCTCAACTCTTGTGTGTGTTTTTCTCTCTTAGCTCTCGGCTCTCTTTCTCTCTACCGTTTACACATACAAACACACATTAACTCTCAAGCATTGCTTCATCCGTATAATACGGGACCATCAATTGGTATCAGAGCCAAACTTGTTTTTGGCTCTTGATTGTTCGAAAAACATCAAAGAAGATTTAGAAAAATCCAAGCTCAAAGTGAAGAACAAGCACTCGGGTCTAACAAAGCTTCCAACAACAAGGCTAGTCAAGAAAGCTACAAGCTCAAATACTTCTGAAAGCTCAAATATATTCAAGTGTTTGAAGCTACAGGTTTGAATCGCATTCTATTGATTACCTATTCAATCAATAATAAGCTAATTGCTCATTTGCTTTAAAGGATCACTCATTCGCACACGATTGGACCAATCGCATTCGATTAGAAAACAGAGATTCCTAAGACTTGGAAAAGTGATTAACTCTTTGGACTTGACCAAATGAACTTGAACATTTGAACTTAATCAAACAATATAATTCACAATTGAATTTAATTTAAATCAGATCTAATTCAAAGGTGAATTACATTACTTAAAGTCTATTTAGTTCAAAATTGAATTTAACCTTTACAAGATCTAATTCAAAGTTGAATTTCAAAAGACTTTGTTCTTTCATCACTTTTGGGAAAGCTTTCGAACAATCAAACCATCTAACAAGCAAACGATCTTTTTCAACTAAAAGTCATTAAACATGTCAAGTACAAACGAGATGATGTCTATAGGTACTGATACAAAACCTCCTGTTTTGTTTCAAGGGGAGTACAATGTTTGGAAAGGAAGGTTCATGAACTTCCTAGAGCACAACGAAAACAACCGAGTTCTTCATTCACGAGGTGTGTTCTAAGTTGTTTTTGTGGTGTAGATTATCGATTATCTGATGTACAAGACAAACAAGGTATATTCTCAAAACCATTTCACGGTTTTATCGAGTTCTTCAAGACATTCGAATTTTCTTGAAGATATATCTACTATTGAAGTGAGCAAAAACAACCTGCCACCTTTCGATTTCGGGTTTATACGGTTTTCGGGTTAGTGTGTTCGGTTTAATCACTTTAATGGAGAGTTGAAGCTTTCAAAATTTTTCTCAAGAAGAAGCAAGAACGTCATTTTTGCAGGTTTCAATCTCTTAAAATTAAAAACACCAAAAATTCGGTGTTTGTGTGTGTGAAATCAAGTGCTGGTATGGGTGTTTGAGTGTGGAACCTGCACAAGTCAAGATCACATCAGGTACAAGTAGGTAGACACTATTCAGAGTAAGGTCAACAGATCTGAAAGTGACATCTCAGATCCTATCAGCCGCATCCATGAGCTATCAGCCGCACCTTAGGGCTATCACATGCGATCGAGTTGAATTTGGCTAAGTACAAGCTCTATCAGCCGCAATGGATCCAATCGCATGGACCCAATCGCATGCGATTCAAATCAAGCTATCAGCCGCACTAAAGGGCTATCGCATGCGATCGAGTTGAATTTGGCCAAGTATAGGTTCTATCAGCCGCACTGAATTCCAATCGCATGCTATTTACCAATCGCATGTGATTCAACCTGATAACCATTCGCACGCGATTCAACCTGAACCATTCGCACGCGATTCAACCTATAAACCATTCGCATGCGATTCAACCCGATAACCATTCGCATGCGATTCAGCCGCATTGATCCAATCGCATGCGATTCTAACAGGTATCTCGACCCCAACCAGGGGCTCTGCCCCTTGGACCCCGCCAGGGGTTGCCAACCCTTGGACCACGCTATCAGGGGCGCTGCCCCCGAACCCCCGTCGTCGTTCTGACTGATTTAAGTTGCCACCTTGATTTCTAAGTCAAGTGTTTGGATTTTTTGACTAAGTCAGGAGTTCTCAAAGTTTCAGTTATCATTCTGATGTTTCTAGATTTAGGTTAGCTTTGGGTCATTACTACCATGAACTTAATTCCTAATACCCTATGTCTAGTCATCCTGCTCTTTCCTAACTGATTTTTGGTTCTTCTTTCTTAGTGTCACCAATATCTGGTCTCAAAACCAGATTTTGGTCATCCATTCCTTGTTTCTTTAGAATCTTGGTAGTCTTTTATCAGTCAGTTCTGAATTCTGATTTTTCATTCTTATCTTTCAGAATTCATCTATCGTTGCTTGATTGTCTTAACCAACATCCGTTTACTTCATGTTTGCGAAGAGTTTGATAGATTTTTGTGTGCTTTCGAATAAGGATGTATCCGACTCCCAGTTCACGTTATGCGTTCAAAGTCACCTTTTCTATAGTCGTACAGGTTGAAAAGGCTTGAATATGATTTCAGCTCCCTATGTTCCTTAACGCTTATTTCTTACTATAGAATCCTTATCCGTCCCAAGTTCGTTTGCATCCACTTGTCTTTCATTCTTTTTGTCACTTGTTGTGATCCGGACAAGGTTGATACTCTTGTACGAGACTTCTCAGATTTTCGATTTGGTTTATGTACTCACTTTGGATCTACAATCACTCCTCAACGATCCATTTTGGCTCACAAGTGGTAGATGTTATTAGACTGATACTTCACAACTGAACATTTTTCATGATGACCAGTAGACTTTGGACATCATGAGGGGGAGATATAAAGATTTATTCAGTTGGTTACTGCTTGAGACATACTTTAGCAGTTATTCAGTCTAGGGGGAGAACTACTCAGAAGAAAGAGCAAGTATTCTCGCCCCAAATTTTGTCAAGGATCAAGAGCAACATTGTAGGGGGAGGGTTTCCCCGTTTGTGATTCTAGGAGGAGTAAGCAAAATATTCTCCTCTGATGATGAATCCTTATACGCTTTTGCTAATTGCCTAAATGCTCGAGAGCTACATTGTAGGGGGAGGGTTTCCCCGGTTGTGATTCTAGGGGGAGTAAGAAACATATTCTCTCCTGTTGATGAATCCTTATATGCTTCCGCTGATGCTACCAATGCTCAAGGATCCAAATGCTGAAAATCTCTATATGCTAAATTGATTATATAACCGAAGGCGATCAATGCCTTAGGTTACCTGAGCGATACAAGACAATAAGCACAAGACCCTCAAGATGCTGAAAAGATCAAGTCTGCTATTCATTTTATTCTACAACTCCTATTCCAATCCAAAGGGGGAGATTGTTAGAACTGTATTATTGTAATAGAATAGGAGTTCAACAATGGTTGAGGGTGCTTATTGTAAATACACCTTATAGGTATATAAGCCTTGTGCTAGACTAGGAAATGTAAGGTTTGCCACACTTACAAGAATAAACTAGGTGTTTCTTTGGTGTAATTACACATTCTCTCTAGTTATCTTATGCAAACCTTCATCTATCCTACATCTACACTTCAATCACTTGTTATAAAGGACCAACATGGACAATTCACAATTTTTATGTTGAAGAACTTCATAATCTTTTTCAGCACTTAGGCGTTAAGCCTTTAGATCATGCATTGTTGTGCTTGTTTCATTTGTCAACTCTAAGAGTCTTGAGATTGTTTCCTTTAATTGATCTTTTGATGTGTTCAAATCCTTTTCAAGTTGATCAATTATTAATTGTGCCTCTTGATCTTGACTTTGAATTATTTCTTTTAATGCCTTGTTTTGGTTTTTCAGATTACTAACATTTGATTCTAGGTTTTTTATTCTTTTTAAGATGGTGTGAATATGTGTGTTGTTAAAACCTGCAAGAAAATCAATGTTAGTATTACCCTGTTCAGTCTCTACCTCATCAGCTTCTAAATCTGACTTGTCAAAGGCAGGACTATTCTCCTCATCATAATCATCCTCAACATTTTTCCCATAAGACATAACTGTGCTTGATCATCAGCATCAAGATTAGAGTCAGAATGTGTGTCAGAGAGAAATTGATCCTCTTCAACCATCAATGCTTTCCCAGCCTTCTTTTGTTTTGAAAGGCGGTTCTTTTGTTTGTAATATTCAGTGTCCTTGGTTTTCTTCTGAGGACAATACCTTATAAGATGGCCTGATCCCCCACAGTTGTAACACTTCATTTCAACTCTCTTATCATCCTTCTTCTCCTCTCCCTGGAATCTTGGTTTCTTAGCAGACCTGTAGTTCTCAAGACGTCTGGAGCCTGATGTGAACCTTTGCTTGTTATTGGTCTTGTAAAACAGATTCCTGAAGGTTTGTGTAACAAAAGAAAGAGCCTGAACAGCTGCTTCCACAGAATCTGCATCTGAATCTTCAGGATCTGAGTCACTGAAAACAACATGTTTGTACTTTTTAGATTTTGAGCAGTCTCGGGAATTTTTTTAGCAGCTACTAGAGCTAGAGGATCAGTAGTGGAAACTGTGGGCTTGGATTTTGAGAGTTCAGCTTGATACTGGTTCAAATCTTCAAAGATATTATGATATGTAACTAGTGTCAAGTCTTTGTTAACATGCTTATACAGCTTCACATGTTCAATTCATTCTTGTTCCAAAAAATTTAGGAAGACACAATTCTGATCAAGATCTGATCGGGATATCTTGTTTGACCGAAGCTCATTCAACAGTCTGCAGAATCGGCTATAAGTTGCATGAAGCAATTCATTGTCTCTTGCAAAGAAATCATGAAAATTGTTCACCAATTGAGTCTTTTTTATATACTCACCCTGTTGAGTACCCTGCAGCTGTTTCTTGAGTTCATCCTAAATTTCCTTTGTAGTCTCAGGGCTATCTACCTTAGTATATATTTCTGACGATAAACCCTGTTCCAACTATTACTTTGCCATCCTCTCTGCCTTTTTCCTTTCTTTCTCCTGTGCTGTCAGTTCATCTAAGTCTTTTCTCTAGTCTCACGTTCAATTGGAGGATTGTTGGTTGGATTTCCTGGAATGACTTTTAGATACTTCTTATTACCATTTTCAATGTAATATCTCATTGCAAGACCATATGTATCATTGTGCTCTAGGAAGTCCATAAACCTTCCCTTCCATACATGGTAGTCATTCCTAAACAAAACTGGAGGTTTTGTATCTGTGACAATTGCTAACATTTATTTAGAGTTTGACATTATGTTGATCGTTTTCTCTTTTGAATTTAAATTTGTCTTGTTCAAATTCACTTGTTTAATTCTATTCCATTAATCACTTCAATGATTAGGATTAGTTCAACTTTTTCCCTACGATCAATTGTACCATCTGAATCAAATGTAATTGATTTGAATCGAATATGATATAATTATGTCCACTGAAATACTACTCAATTGATCGAATACGATCTAGCTAATCAAATGCAATCTGGTCAATACGATCCCTATGCAATGAACTTGTTCAATCAGATCAGTACTGGGTAATCACGTAATTCTTAATAGAACTGATAGTTGTCACTTGAATCGAATTCAATCAATATCAACTTCAATCAAACTGTAACTGGTTCACTTTGATCGAATGCAATCCATATCTCCTTAATTGAACAGTTGTTAACTTCAATCAAACGCGATTTGTATTACTTAACAAAAAGTTGTATCTTGAATCGAACAGAACTTGGTCAATTGAATCGAATGCAATCAGAATGTCTTCAATAGAAAAGTAATTGTTAACTTGAATCGCATGCAATTATAAATTGTCACTTGAATCGAATGCAATTCCAATCGAACTACGTAGTGTTTCAATTCAATCGAATTGAGTAGTTTCTTTTGCGATCGAACTCACCAATTTCACCTACCCACTGCAATCTGTAACAAATTTTCACCTAAAAATACCTACTTGAAGGTGTTTTTCACTTTTAAGGATCAAAAAGTGAGATCTAAAGTGTTCTTGCTGTTCTTGAGCAAAAACTTCCAGAATTCCAGAAATCAATGAAGATCAACTTGAATTTTTTCAAATTTTTTCCCAAACACAATTCAAGCAAATGCGATTGCCATAGAATTGTTTTTAATCAGAAACCGTAGAATCAGAAACCGTAGAACTAAAAACGTATAACATTGATCTTTGACTATGACTTTTCTCGTTGTATAAAAACCATAGAATTGAGATCGACCAGCAGTTAATTGCACTTTCTTGCAAGGAATCATGATATCCAGCAACAAAATATGATTTCCAGAAAATCAGCAAACCCGATCCCGAAGAACAGCAATTAATATACGAAGAACAGTTGAAGAACAGTAGTGTACGATTCGGACAGCAGTGAAACTTTGATCGAACAGAACAAATTTCAACGAACATCAATTAATCACGAACATATTTCAACGAACAGATTTCCAGTAGTGAATTCATGATTTCCAGCAATGAAAACTTGTATTTCCAGCAACTAAAACTCGAAGAACAACGTTGAAATCATCATATTGTGCCCGATCGATTGAATAGAAGCCTTGATGTTATAAAACCGTGAATTGAACAAGACCTAGAACTAATTTCAAGAGTGAAATTGGCTCTCATACCACTAGTTAGGTCCCGAACGGTGAGATGAAACTTTGCTTGGCTTAGAGAAACACACACAAACACCCAGATACAATGTGTAAAATGAAGGCAAAACTTATATTCAACAATGAGCCAAAGGCTTATATAGCCATCGGCTATTTTACAATAAACACCCTCACTTTTAGGTGTTCTAACAGTGGCCCGATAGCGGCGCTAACTTAGAGTTAGCGGCGCTAACCCCTGTCAGAATCATGCAACTTTTGCATGTTGCCTCTCATCTCCACCAATCATGTTGGGTTCTTTTTGTCCGGCTTCGGGGCTTGTAAAAGACTCAAGAGAGTTCATTTTGGTGGGGTAGAGCATGCATTTTTCTCTCAATAGAATTCTCACTTGCAAAACACACACAAAAATACTCTCTCTTTTTTGAGGTAGTTTGAGGGTTCTTGATGTGTTCTTGAAGAGGAGAGTGAGGAGAGTTCTGGTTGTTGTACCAGAGGTGGTTTCACGAGTTGAAGACCACCGAAGGCTTGCTAGTACAAGAATATTGGCGTATACCAGGGGTGGACTTCAACGGCCTGTTCTTGAGTTTTTTTATAAAAGGGAAGGGAAGGAGTGGGAAGGAAAGAAAGGAAAGGAAAGGGTCAAAAACTCCCCCTCCCAATCATCCCAAAAGTGGGAGGGAAGTTTTTTCACATAAAAATGGAGAGATTGCCCCTCCTATCCCTCCCAACCCTTTCCTTCCCCTCTTAAAAAAAATCAAGAACATGATTTCTCCTCCCAGTCTCTCCTAGCCCTTTCCTTCCCCTCCTTAAAATAACTCGAGAACAGGCCGCAATAGAGGGAGTCATTTTCGGCTTATAGGTTCTTCACCACCATCTTCAATTCTCCACAAGGTCGATAAGGGTATAATCTCCTTTTGCTTATTGTTTTTCATGTTGCATTTGGTTGTTATGGAGTTTGGACCATCTCTTGGGGTTTCTTGTTTTTTATGTATTTGATGTTGTACCATGCTTCCGTTGTTTGTTCTTGAAACACAAACAACTTCCAAGCGTGGAAATTTTCCAATGTAACCAAAAGTAAACTTCAGTAAGACTCAAGGACCATACACGCCTGATTAGGTAAAGTGAATGAAGGGAATCCCTTATGCTTAGGTTGTGGGATCTATCATGTATGTTGTGAAGTGCACTAGACCTGATGTCGTGTTCTGTCAAAACCTTACAAGTAGATACGAGCAGAATCCTGGTGAGAGTCACTGGACTACCGTTAACAACATATTAAAGTATCTGGAAAATAATAAAAATATGGTTCTAATTTATAGGGGGATATCAAAATAGAGCTCACTGTTACTTGCTACACTGATGCTAGTTTCGAAATAGATCTAGATGATACTCGATCCCCGACTAGATGTGTCTTCGTTATGAACGGAGGGGCAGTTAAAATGAAAAGTACACACATATGACAACTAAGCAGACCATTTTGCGAAGCCAATGACATGCAACTAGCATCTCGGGTATGCTAGAAAATTGGGCTTTTGACCTGCTAGTAGTCTTATGTAAATATGATTTAGTATTTGAATACTTGGTATGATTGTTTTCATTTATATTAATTGTGCTCTATATTTGCATGTTTATATCCGTGAATATTTGATATTCTAAAATCGCCCATTGCTAGTTGATGTACATGAAACCCCAACAGTGGTATCAGAGCTACCTCCATACTTGAAATGCACATGGTGGCCTGAAAAACCCGAGACAAAATTTTTTGTTTTTTGTACAACGGAAGTAAACAAGTACAAAATCGAATTTTAAAAGCATGAACAAGACCACAAGAGAACCCCAAATGAAGTACCATGCTATACAACATAGATTTGCAACAAAGAAAGCAGAGAGAGGAAGGTATATAGCCTTGATGTCTCTGGATTTCTTGTATGCTAAGCTCCAAGCCTTGAATCCTTCTCCTTGAGCTATCAAAGTCCACCCCGAGATACTTGGTGACCTTGGTTTACTAGCACCCCTTGAACCAAATCAACACTTGAACCTGGTTTCTGGAACAACAACAAAATCAACCAGGAACTCTCTTGGTCTCTCTCTCTTTCTTCACACAAGAACAACCCTCAAGTGTTTGTTTATGTGTGTGGTTTTTTTCTTAGCCAAGAAGAAGAATGAGAGACAAAACAAGGAGTTTTATAAGCTCAAAGTCGACCCTAGGTGTCCCCAAGATCAGCCAGAGTTTAATCTGTTGGAGTATGCCCGCTGACACACGTACACCATATGGATCACTACCAATGATGTATGGGCCAATTGGGTCACACACCGAGGACCTATCTCGACAACCTACAAGATGGAGGGACTAATGGTGTCAAAATGGGAAAGTTGTGTGATGCATGCAGCGTTAGCGGCGCTAATCTTTTAGGGTTAGCGGTGCTACACCATAAAAGTTAGCGACGCTAACTCCCGACAAACTGCATGTAACATTAAATTCGACCTCCTCTTTTGCCAAATGAATGTAGCCTTCTAGAATCTTTCTTGGCCGGTCTTTGGGGTATCTAAGTGTCACTTGGGAGTTTATTTAAGTCTTTTCTCTTTATCACTTGATAACCTTTTGACAAGATACACACTAAAAACACTTAGTTAGTAAGTTTGAGAGTGTTTTTGAGTGTGTTACAAGGAGGTCCGAATTTCTGGTGCTTTTGGGGCTGTTCTTGTGAGGAGTTTTAGGCTTTGAAGCTCTTACAAGCTTGCTAGTACAAGGAGAAGGCTTATACTCGGAGTGGACTTCATTAGAGGAAGGCTTCTTTGGTCTTCTAGTCATCACTACAACATCCACGAGTTTTTCTGGAACTAAGTAGCAGGGTATAATCTTCTTTCTTTCTCTTTTACATGTTGCAAATGTTAGCTACAGAGTTTGGTCCATGACTTGGGGTTTTATGCTTTTAAGTACTATATGCTTGGTTGCTTCCGCTGTGTATATAGAACCCCAACAGTGGTATCAGAGCCACCTTTATACTATTTTTGTACATAGTGGCCTTAGAAACTAAAAAACATTTTTTTTTGTTTTCTGACTAGAAGGGTTAGCGGCGCTAACTGGTAACAGTTAGCGGCGCTAACTCCTTAAAGTTAGCGGCGCTACAGTGTCTGGCAGTGCTGTTTTTTGGTTTTTAAACTTTAAAAGCTTTTTTTTGGGTTTTTGGCATTTTGTTTTAGTGTCTGGATTTTTGGGTCCTGAAATTAAAATTATTTCTTTAAAGTTGCCTTGTATAATGGTTGGTGTATTTATATGTATATTATTATTTTGGCATGAAAATAATAATTGCATATACTTACATTATGTATTTATGAATAAGTTTCATCAAAAATGGTTTGGTATTACTAATGCATAAATACATGGGATTTTGGTGCCTTGAGTGTTTTTGAAAAATCTTAACCATTATACATAAGTTTACATGGTTTTGTGTGGCACACCATGTTATTGTTGTTGATGACTTGTTGTTCTTGTGATGTTGTTAACTACTAGAAATGCCCTAGACCTTGTGGTTGTTTAGTTTTGTGTTTTTATTATTATTCATTCATTTGGTGACTTTATGTCACATGGTTTGTAATAATAATTATTTAGTTTATTTGGTATGTAATTTATATTCGTGGCTTGCATGCCATTTAAATATTCCATATTATGTATTTGTACTAGAAAATATTAATTTGTGGCTTGCATGCCATTTATTTAATTTTCTATGTAATTGTAATATGGAGCAACCATCGGGAGTCCATGGACTGACGTCTTGGCGAACACGGATCCGAAAGGCCCAATGGAGGTGGCGGGTTTAGTGGGAGCACATCCAAAGTCAAGAAAGTTTTATCCTTAGATGACTTTGTTTTCCCGGAGTGGCTCACGGGAAAACGCATAGGTTTTAGGGGCATGGTTACCAACTAAGATACGTGTATGCGTGTGATGGTTTTATTATGTTGTTTATGCATGAGTTGTAGGACTATTGCATGCTAGACAAATTTGATAAATAATAAAACAAAGAATTTTAAAAATGGTTTTTAACCGGAAAACTAAAATCCCGTTTTCTAAATGTAAATCTCACGCCGTCCATAAGATGACACCACCCGAATCTAACAACACAAGGGTTGATTGTCGAGCTTTAGCCAAGTTAATTTTTGTTTGAGTTGTGTGGAAGGTGCGTGGGACAACTCGCAAAGTCGATTGTCGAGCTTCAGCCGAGTCGACCATTGGGCAAGAGTACCACCGTGTATCTTGATGTTTGATTTAGAGTTTCAAATTAGTATTTCATATAATCGTCGAGCTCTAACCGAGGTTATGTAAAATATTACTTTAAGATTGGTACGGAGGGATCAAACATGCCGAATTTGACACAATGGTTGTCAAGAAGGACCCTACAAGGAACTAAGAGTTGCAATAATGGATTGCAATCGGTCAATGGTTGCCGGCCTAAATAACCTTGCCACGTGATCCACGGAAAACCCGTCACGGTGCAAGGTGAAATAGGGTTCTTAGCCCTTGTTAAAATAGTTGTCTTCATTAAACACATGGGTAATTATTTTAACAATGATTTCAATCAAACTAACCAAATGTACTTTGCGTTTTATAAATGGCACCAACTAGCACCAACAACAACACCACTTTTTCTCTAAGGATTTTCCTTGAGAAAGACAAACTTGATGGGACCAATTTCTTGGATTGGTCATGGCAACTTAGAATAGTCCTCTGTCATGAGGACAAGTTGGCCACCATCGAGGACCCCATCCCCGAGGCCCCTGCATCCAACGCGAGTAGGCCATCAAGCAGGCGTATGAAAAACGCCTCAAAGACATCACCGATGTTACTTGCCTCATGCTAAGCACGATGAGCTCCGACTTGCAAAAGTCGATGGAGCATCTTATTGCCTATGAAATGATGCGCGAGTTGTCGGACATGTTACAACAACAAGCGAAGCAAGAACGGTATGGTTGTCTTAAGTACCTATGGGGCCTGAAGAAGCAACGAGCTTCAGAAACTGTATGGTTGTCAGACATGCACCCAAGCCGAACCCTGCCCCGGAGCCAAAGCCGAAGGATCCAATCCCTCAAGCCTAGAATCTGGCATATGCGCCGGAGCTGGCCTAAGTACCTAGAGGGCCTGAAGAAGCTACGAGCTTCAGGAGCGGGAGCTTCTACTTCAGCTACGTTTGTGATTGAACTCCATTATACTTCTACATCTAATGGCTGGGTTTTAGATACTGGTTGTGGCACTCACGTATTTAATCTGGTGCATGTGCTAAAGGGAAGTAGAAGGCTGAGAGATGGGGAGCTGGAGCTAACTATGGGAAACAAGGATGTTGTCCCGGTGTTAGAGAAAGGAAGCGTGTAGCTTACTTTCAAGACCGGCTTTTCTCTTATTTTAAAGGATGTATGCTATTCGCCACTTGTGGCAAGAAATGTTTTATCTTTCTATGTTTTGTATGACGATGGATATTATTTTAAATTTGAAAATGGTTTTATCTCTTGTTTCAAAAATGATGCTTGTTATTTTAAATCTTATCCATGTCAAGGAATTTACGAATCCGATGCATACATAGAAAATAATAGAGCAATCATGAACATTGATTCTGGATCCAAAATTGATTTGGATAAATATTCCTTATGGCATAGCCGTCTTGTCCATATAAACAAGAAACGCATCACCAAGCTCCAAGTGGATGGGATCTTGGAATAATATGATCATGGGTCAAATGTGTTGGGGTTCGTGGTCCAGAGCAACGGAAGCATGCAAGTACATAAATCGCAAAAAACAAAAATTCTAAGCACAAAAGCAAACCACATGATGAACCCCATAAGTGTACCAATATCTACAACAAGTTAAGCAAGTAAAACAAAAGAGAAAGTGAGAGATTTATACCCATGATGTCTCTGGTCGGTTGTGAGTAGCTAGCTCCAAGCTCGAAATCCTCCTTGAACTCCTTCTTGCACAATCGAAGTCCACACCGAGAAACAAGGTAACCCAAGTGTACTAGCACTCCAAATAATCCTTCCTTTGATGAAGATTCTTTTCTGGAACACAACTAAAACCACCAGGAAACTCTCCTCTCTTTTCTCTCTTGCTTAGCTTAGACAACCTCACTTTGTTTCTAAGAGTTTTCTTTCAAGAAAATGGCCAAGAGTACGAAGAGAGTGATATGCATGTCCTTTTAAATACTAATCCACGACCCCAGAGCTTCCAAAGTCGGCCCAAGGCTTCATGATTAGAAAGACCCCCATTGGTGGAGAGAGGAGGTGAACAGAGTAAAGTTGTTTCTGTCAGGCAAGGTTAGCGCCGCTAACCGCCCACGTCTAGCGCCGCTAACCACTTAAGGTTAGCGCCGCTAACGCGGCTGATTTAGCGACGCCTAGGTTAGCGTCGCCAATCCCTGCCAGGAAACCAACTATCATTATTTATCCTTTCTTACCCTCATCTTTTAGGTTGTGTCAAGGTCAACCCCCGGCGTGTGACCCGATAGGCCCATACATCATCGGTAGCGATAATTTGGCGTACGTGCGTCAGTGGGCATACTCCAACAGACTCCCACTTGCATATGACACACCGTACCCAATACCCTAAAGATTAACCAATCTTTAACCCATGTGAAATGGTCCTATCGATAAGTGATCAATCATCCTTTTGTTCGCGATATACAAGTGTACACGAGACATGGTACTAAGTCATTCTCCGTTCGTTCACGATTATGTTTCTCGATCTAGATTGAAGGTGACCAAAATATACAAGTTGCAATCAATCATAAATTATTGCAAGCTTTGAGCATGGCCATGCATTTTGGTGTCAGCGACCAATCATCGAGGGGCCCAAGAATATCTCTCTAAACAGAGAAACAAATTCCTTTGACTTACACTGCCCACCACAGTGATTATACTCTGCCTAACTACTCCCTTTATAACAGCCAGTTACGGATTGCGTTTGAAAGCAATTAGAACAAAGAAAACCAAAGTGATGCAGCCACGTGCATCTCCAGTTTGAGGATGAACTAATATTATCATCCTGATTTACTCATGACATGTACCATAAAGTAAAATAAGGTGTGGGTCGTTCAGTCACTTGAAACACTTTCAAGTACAGGCAAAGAATTGCGTCCCCGTGCCCGAATCCCCATTGGACACATGACCAATTACTTCCCTCAGTCTTAGTTCATACTTCCTTCCTGAGAAGAATGACCGACTGCGGACATTTAAAAATGCTTACACATTTAGGGAAGAGCAAAACATGCTAAGTTGGAACACAGTAAAGATTTAAAGAAATACCCGCAACTTGCGTATTACTAAATCTCATTTAATAATCGATAAATACAATAATTACAATACTGCTTTATGTTCCCAAAAGGGTAAATACATAAAATATACTAACCAAATACATAATCAAACCAAATCACTAGCAAATCTAATTCCAATAGCCAGCGTATGAGCATCATGTTTTGCTTGCGATAAAGGTTTGGTGAACGGATCCGCCACATTGTAATCCGTATGTCCTCTGCTGATGACAATGTCTCCACAATAGAGCACGTCCCGGATGTAATGTTACTTCGGCGGAATATGCCTCGTGCGTTGGTGATACCTTGGTTCTTTCACTAGAGCAACCGAATCCTCGTTGTCACAAAATACCTCAACAGGGTCGGCGATTCTAGGAACCACTCCCAGATCTTGGATGAACTCCTCATCCATACAGCCTCTTTCGCAGCTTCACTGGCCGCAATATACTCCGACTCGGTAGTAGAATCGGCCACAGTGGCCTGCTTGGAGCTTCTCCAGGAAATAGCACCACCATTGAGCAGGAACACAAACCCCGATTGAGATTGGCAGTTGTCCCGATCGGTTTGGAAGCTAGCATCGGAGTAACCAGTCACCCGTAGCTCTTCCGCATCTCCATATACCAAGAAAATCTCCTTTGTCCTCCGAAGATAGTTGAGAATGTTCTTCACTGCCGTCCAATGTGCCTCACCAGGGTTGGCTTGATTTCTACTTGTCATACTCAATGCACAAGATATATCAGGCCTAGTACATAACATGGCGTACATGATCGAGCCAATTGCCGAAGCATATGGAACTCGCCTCATTACTTCCTGTTCCTCAGGGGAACTCAGGCTTTGAGCTTTGCTCAACACTAAACCATGTGACATAGGTATGAACCCCTTCTTGGAGTCCTCCATCCTAAATCTCTTTATGACCATGTCAATATACGTACTATGGCTCAATCCGATGAACCTGCGGGATTTATCTCTATAGATTTTAATCCCAAGAATGTAAGCCGCATTCCCAAGACCTTTCATTGAGAAAAAACTCCCTAGCCAGGCTTTTACCCCTTGCAAAGTTGGAACGTCATTCCCAATTAGTAGAATATCATCTATATAAAGAACTAGGAATACAAATACGCTCCCACTAGCTCTAATGTAAACGCTGTTGGGGGAACACCACAGCGGAAACAATAGACATGAATAAAAAGCATAAAAGCTAGAAACCCCATAAATGGACCAAAAACTCTATAACTACAAAATGCAACATGTAAAAGAGAAGGATAAGAAATATACCCTTCTTGAAACTCCTGGAACTTTTGACAAGAAAGCAAGAAATCTTCCTCTCTACCAAAGTCCACCCCAAGTTTGTATGACCCGCAAATGCTAGTCTGCCAAATTGTGATCTTCAAGACTTGAAATCACTCTTTGGAACAACCCACAAATACCAAGAAATCACTTAAGACGCTAATGATTTTCTGGAGAAGATCAAGAACATTGATGAACCCGAAGGAAAGTGTTCTTGAGAGAGAGAGAGAAAAACCAAATGACTACTTGATTATCTATTTCACTTAAGTGACAAGTGAAAGACCTCCAAGACTTTTATCACTAATTCAGCAGATATGACTGGCCACAAAGTCATGCATGCCATTCCTAGATGTCACATAAGTCAATAACTTGTGCCAAGCAATAACCAACAAGTCAAGTTTATGTCAGACGGTTTACGCGTCGCGGAAACCAAAAGGTTACGCGACGCGGAAACAGTGTTTCCAGAATATTTTTTTCTCTCTTCCTGTTGCAGGTTGACGGGATCAATCCTTGGCGTGTGACCCAATAGGCTCGTGTATCATCAGTAGCATTACTAATATACGTGTGTCAGTGTGCATACTCCAACAAACTCTAACTTGCACATGACACAGCATATCGATAAGTAACACAGACAGAAAGCGGCCTCTAGCAAAGTATCTCTGCCACCCAAGTCAACGCGAGTTATGTCATCCCAAGACAATTACCAAATCACAACCCTATAGGTTTGTTATGGCCCTATTGATAAGTGATCAATCATCCTTTCATTCACGATATCCGAGTGAACACGAGACATGGTTAAATGTCAATCTCCAGTTCATTCACTATTATGTTTCTCGATCTTGACTGATGGTGACCCAAAAAATAGTTGCAATCAATCAAATATTATTGCAACTTGAGCATGGCCATGCATTTTACGTCAGCTCTCAATCATTGAGGGGCCCATGGATATCTCTCTAAAATTAGAGGAACGAATCTCTTTGACTACATTTCTCCACTACATACACCATACTTTACCTAAAGGCTCCCTTTATAACAGCCAGTTACGAACTAAGTTTGAAAGCAATCAAAGCAAAGCATGTCCATGCTTTGGAACATATGTATCTTTAGTCTAAGGATGAAATGATATTATCATCGTGAGTTACTCGTGACAGAAACCATGAAGTAACCTTAGGTTTGTGTCATCCAGTCACTTGACCAAGTCAAGAACAGGCGAAGTGTTTCGTCTCTTTTATCTAATCCATTATTAGATAGCGACCAACCACTTCCCTCATTCTTATCTCAAACTTCCTCCCCATGAAGAATGACTGACTGTGGATATTTAGAATGTAAAAACATTCTGGGAAGTGTTAAACAAGCTATGATGGAACACAGTAAGGATTCATAAAATATTCGCCCTAAGCGCATCATTAAATCACATTTAATAATCAATATAATATGAAATACAATACTGCTTAATGTTCCCAAAAGTCTATTACAAATCAAACATTAAACCAAATCACACACTCAAGCCAAGTCACTAGCTAGTCTAACACCTATTGACCTGGTGTGAGAATCATGTACAGCTTGTGACAATGGCTTAGTAAACGGATCAGCTAAATTGCCTTCCGATGTTACTCTACTAATGGCAATTTCACCACTCTCTATCACATCTCTGATGAAATGGTATTTCCGAGGAATGTGCCTCGTACTTTGTGAGCTCTTGGTTCCTTAGCCAATACAACCGCACCCTTATTGTCACAAAAAATATCAATAGGGTCGGTAATCGTAGGAACCATTCCAAGATCTTGAATGAATTTCCTCATCCATACCGCTTCCTTTGCAGCTTCACTAGCCGCAATGTACTCAGACTCGGTAGTTGAATCAGCAATGGTGTCTTGCTTGGAGCTCCTCCAACTAATAACCCCACCATTGAGAAGGAACACGAACCCCGATTGAGATCGGCAGTCGTCCTTATCAGTTTGGAAGCTTGCGTCAGAGTAACCATGCACTCTAAGCTCTTCCTTACCACCATAGACCAAGAACATCTCCTTTGTCCTCCAAAGATACTTGAGAATGTTCTTTACGGCCGTCCAATGAGCTTGCCCTGGATTAGCCTGATATCTGCTCGTCATGCTCAAGGCACACGATACATCTAGACGAGGGCATAGCATGGCGTACATGATCGATCCTACTGCCGAGGCATAAGGAACCCTCTTCATTACGTCAAGTTCCTCTTTGGAACTAGGACTTTGACCCTTGCTCAATGTCACTCCATGCATCATAGGGGTGTTACCCCTTTTTGAGTCCTCCATCTTGAATCGATTCAAGACTTCGTCCACATATGCACTTTGGCTAAGCCCTATAAGCCTTTTTGATCTATTTCTATAGATCTTGATGCCCATGATATACACCGCCTCTCCCAAGTCTTTCATTGAGAAACAACTCCCAAGAAAAGATTTTACCTCTTTCAAAGTTGGGATGTTGTTACCGATGAGTAGAATATCATCAACATATAAGACAAGAATTACTACAGCGCTCCCACTAGCCCTGACATATACGCATGGCTCATCCTTGCTTTTCGAAAATCCAAAGGTTTTGGTTTTCTCATCAAAGCACAGGTTCCAGCTTCGAGATGCTTGCTTAAGCCCATAAATGGACTTCATCAGTTTACAGACTCTATTAGGATACTCAGGATGTACAAAACCCTCGGGTTGTGTCATAAACACCTCTTCATTTAGCTTTCCGTTAAGGAAGGTGGTTTTTACATCCATTTGCCATATATCATAGTCATAAAACGTAGCTATGGCCATGAGTATTCTAATAGACTTCAACATTGCTGCTGGTGAGAAGGTTTCATCATAGTCAATACCATGAGTTTGAGTGAAACCCTTTGCCACCAGTCGAGCTTTGAAGGTATCTATAGATCCATCCACGCCGGTCTTCTTTTTGAAGACCCATTTACACCCTACTGTCTTAATCCCGGGTGTAGGATCAACCAATTTCCAAACTTGGTTATCCGACATGGATTGCATCTAACTCTCCATTGCTTCCTTCCACCTAGCAGACTCAACGCCCGCTATGGCTTCCCAGTAGTTGGTGGGTTTATCATGATCCACCAATAAGTCACTGCCCTCAGATATGAGAAACCCATATCTTTCTGGCTCATGACGTGGTCTACCAGACCTACGAGGAATTAATGAAGTGTTTTCAGGTACCGACGCTACATCTTGCTCGGTTTCAACCACATCCGGTTGAGAGCTACTGCCGACATTAGTCCTTTCTTCAATGGGTTCTTGAAATTCTTCAAGATCAATCATCTTTCCTCCGGACGACATGGATATCAGTTCCCTTTCAAGGAAAACTGTCCTTCTTGCAACAAAGACATTGTTTTCAAAAGGTTTATAAAATAAATATCCCATAGCTCCGGATGGATACCCAATGAAATAACACCTTTCTGACCTTGGTTCAATTGTGTCCTCTACCTCTCGTCTCACAAAGGCAGGACATCCCCAAACCTTAAGATATGCAACCTTTGGAGCTACTCCATGCCATATCTCAAAAGGTGTCTTTTAGACTTTTATAGTCGGTACGAGGTTAAGGATCCTGACCGCCGTCTCAATAGCGTATCCCCAAAAACTAATGGGTACTTCCGTGTGACTCATCATCGGTCGGACCATGTCTAATAGTATCTGATTCCTCCACTCGGCGACACCATTCAATTGTGGCGTCCTAGGAGGAGCTAGTTGTGAAATGATCCCACAACTAGCTAGATGATCACGGAACTCCGAGATCAAGTACTCACCTACCCTATCGGAGCGAAGTATCTTGATAGTTTTGTCCAATTGATTATGGACTTTGTTTTGGAATGTCTTAAAAACCTCAAAGGTCTCAGACTTATCAAGTAGACATATCCATATCTACTGAAGTCATCAGTAAATGTAACGATGTATCTTGAGTTATTCCTTGTAACATACTTGAATGGACCACATACATCCGTATGGATTATATCCAACAAGTCTTTACCCCTTTCACCCATACAGGTAAAGGGTGACTTAGTCATCTTGCCTAATAAACAAGACTCACATACTTCATTTGACCTGAGGTCAAATGATTCCAAGATCATATTCAATTGGAGCTTGGTGATGCGTTTCTTGTTAATATGGCCAAGACGACTATGCCATAAGGAAAACTTATCCAAACCATTTTTTGATCCAGAATCAATGTTCATGATTGTTCTATTATTTTCTATGTATGCATCAGCTTCATATATACCACGACATGGATAAGCTTTAAAATAACAAACACCATTTTTAAATATGAAATATTACCATTTTCAAAAGAAAATACATATCCATCGTCATACAAAGCATAAAAAGATATAATATTCCTCGCCACAACTGGCGAATAGCATACATTCCTCAAAATAATAGAGTAGCCGGATTTGAAATTAAGTTCCAGACTTCCTTATTCTAATACTGGGACAACCTGCTTGTTTCCCATAATTAGTTCCAGCTCTCCATCTTTCAACCTTCTACTACTTTTTAGCACCGGCACAATGTTACAAACGTGAGTGCCACAGCCGTTATCTAAAACCCAGCCGTTTGATGTAGAAGTATGATGGAGTTCAATCATCAATGTACCTGCAGTAGAAGCGCATGATCCCGAAGCTCGCAGCTTCTTTAGGCCTTCTAGGTACTTTGGGCAGCTACGGCGCATGTGCCCCTTGACCCCACAATAAAAGCAAACCGCCTCCTTTGGAGTCTTAGCTTAAGGGATTAAACCCTTTTGCTTTGGCTCCAGGGCAGGGTTCGGCTTGAGAGCCCCAACCTTACCCTTATCTTTACCTTCGGGGTAGAGGCCGGTTTCTTCCTCTTCTTGGACACACCATCCTTGATGGCCAAGACAGGAACAGGAGCGGAGGATTTTTGCTTGGTCATGTTGGACTCAGCTGTCCTCAACATACCATGCAATTCCATTATGGTTTTCTCCATACCATGCATATGATAACTCACTACGAATTGATCATATGATGTTGGAAGAGACCGGAGGATTAAATCCACCGCCATCTCCTTCCCAATGGAAAATCCAAGCCGCTACAAGCGCTCGACAAGTGCCTTCATCTTGAGCACGTGGAGGCTTATGTTCCCGCCCTTCTGCATCCTACAACCAAGTAGATCATTCAGACAACCATACCGTTCTTGCTTTGCTTGTTGTTGGAACATGTCCTTCAACTCAAGCATCATGTCATAGGCACTCAGACGTTCCATTTGCCTTTGAAGCTCCGGACTCATTGTGCTTAACATTAGGCAAGTTATCTTGGTGATGTCTTTTAGACGCTTTTCATAAGCGTCCTTAACGGACCTACTTGCGTTGGCAACAGGGACCTCAGGGATGGTTTCCTCAATGGTGGCCAACTTATCTTCATGTCGAAGGACAATGCGTAATTGCCTTTACCAATCCATAAAGTTGGTCCCATTGAGTTTTTCTTTTTCAAGAAAAACCCTTAGCGAAATGTTAGTGGTGTTGGTGTTGCTAATTGATGCCATCAATTAAATCAAAGTAGATTTTGGTTAGTTAGATTGAAATCCTCGTTAAAATAATTACCCTAAGTTTTTTAATAAACCAATAATTTTAACAAGGGCTAAGAACCTTATTTCACCTTGCGCCGTGACGGGTTTTCTATGGATCACGTGGCAAAGCTATTTAGGCCGGCATCAATAGACCGATTGCAATCCATTATTGCAACTCTTAGTTTCTTGCGTGATCCTACTAGATAACCATTGTTTCTAGTTTGGTATGTTTGATCCCTCCATACCAATCTCAAATTAATTCTTTGAACAATCTCGGCTAGAGGTCGACCATCACTCAAAATATTATTTTGAAATCGTAAATCAACCATCAAGATACACAATGGTACTCTAGCTTAATGGTCAACTCGGCTAGAGCTCGACAATTGACCTTGCGAGTTACCGTACGCACCTTCCGCACAGCACATACAAAGCTCAACTCGGCTAGAGCTCGACATTCAACCTTGCACGGCTAGATGCGGGTGGTGTCATCTTATGGGTGGTATGCGATTTACATTTAGAAAACGGGATTTAGTTTTCCGGTTAAAAAACCATTTTAAGTTTGATTAACAAAAGTGACAATAAAATTTTTCACTAATCGGATACTAAACCAATTTTATATCCTATTTGTTAATCAAGTGTGCGCGTGAGATTTTGTTAAACCATTGTTAAAAAACTCTTGAGTTTTATTATTGTCAAAAAAAATTTCTAGCATGCAATCATATAATCAATGCATTAACAATAAATAATAAAACAACCACACGCATAAAATAAGATTGGTAACCATGCCCCTAAAACCTATGCGTTTTCCCGTGAGCCACTACGGAAAAACGAAGTTATCTAAGGACATTTCCTTGACTTGGATATGCTCCCACTAAACCCGCTACCTCCATTGGGCCTCTCGGTTTCGTGTTTTCCAAGACGTCACTCCTTGACTCCCGATTGTTGCCTCCATATTAGTTTTACATAGAAAATGAAATAAATGGCATACAAGCCACAAATCCTATTTTCTAGTATAAAATCCATAACATGGAATTTAAATGGCATGCAAGCCACAAAATAATTTACATACCAAATAAATTAAGTAAATTAATTATTACATACCATATGACATATACTCACAAAATGAATGAATAACTAATTTAAAACAACCAAACATCCACAAGGTCTAGGGCATCTTTTGGTTACCAACATCTCATGAACAACATGAACAATATGAACAACATGAACAACATGGTGTGCCACACAAAACCATGTAAACTTATTTATCTTGATTAAGATTATTTCTCAAAACTCAAGGCACTAAATGATCCCATGTATATATGCATTAATAACAACAAATCATATTTGATGAAACATATTCATATATATACATAATGTAAGTATATGCAATTATTATTTTTTATGCCAAAAATAATAATATACATATAAATACACCAACCAAGATACAAGGCATCTTAATATACCAAAAAATAATTTCTGGAACAAAAATTCCAAAAACCATTTTTGGATGCCAAAAACCCGACTGCAAAATTGTTTTTAAAAATTTTTAAAACAATCTGTCAGACCAATTTACGCGCCGCGTAACCCAACTGGTTATGCGTCGCGTATCTTACCTGACAGTAATGCCAGTTTTTCGATTTCGGGTTTTTCAGGCCACCATGAGCATTTTTAGTATAGAGGTGGCTCTGATACCACTGTTGGGGTTTCATGAACACCACAGCGGAAGCAATAGACATGAATAAAAAGTATAAAAGCTAGAAACCCCATGAATGGACCAAGAACTCTGTAACTACAAAATGCAACATGTAAAAGAGAAGGATAAGAAATGTACCCTTTTTGAAACTCCTGGAACTTTTGACAAGAAAGCAAGAAAGCTTCCTCTCTACCAAAGTCCACCCCAAGTTTGTATGACCCGCAAATGTTAGTATGTCAAATTGTGATCTTCAAGACTTGAAATCACTCTTGGGAACAATCCAGAAATACCAAGAAATCACTTAAGACACTAATGATTTTCTGGAGAAGATCAAGAACATTCAAGAACCCCAAGGAAAGTGTTCTTGAGAGAGAGAGAGAAAAACCAAATGACTACTTGATTATCTATTTCACTTAAGTGAGAAGTGAAAGACCTCCAAGACTTTTATCACCAATTCAGCAGATAAGCCTGGTCACAAAGTCGTGCATGCCATTCCTAGATGTCACATAAGTCAATAAATTGTGCCAAGCAATAACCAAGAAGTCAAGTTTCTGTCAGACTATTTACGCGTCGCGGAAACCAAAAGGTTACGCGACGCGGAAACAGTGTTTCCAGAATATTTATTTCTCTCTTCCTGTTGCAGGTTGTCAGGATCAATCCTTGGCGTGTGACCCAATAGAGAAGCCAAACTAATATACGTGTGTCAGTGTGCATACTCCCACAAACACATGGCTCATCCTTGCTCTTAGAGAAGCCAAACTCTTTGACCTTCTCGTTGAAGCACAGGTTCCAGCTCCGAGAGGCTTGCTTAAGCCCTTAAATAGACTTCTTAAGCTTGCAAACTTTATCCGGAAACTCTGGATGTACAAAACCCTCAGGCTATGTCATATACACATCCTCTGAAAGTGTTCCATTAAGGAACGCGGTTTTGACATCCATTTGCCAAATCCCATAATCATGAAATGCGGCAATGGCCAAAAGTATCCGGATAGACTTCATCATAGCCACTGGTGAAAATGTTTCCTCATAGTCTACACCATGAGTTTGAGTGAAACCCTTAGCCACCAGTCGGGCCTTGAAGGTGTCTACCTCGCCATCCATGCCGATCTTCTTCTTGAAGACCCACTTGCACCCTACGGGTTTACACCCCAGCACAAGATCAACCAAGTCCCAGACTTGATTATCCGACATGGACTGAATCTCGGATTCCATTGCTTCTTGCCACTTGGCGGACTCAGGGCCCACGACAGCGTCCTGGTATTTGGTAGGCTCATCAGAGATCACTACCATGTCGGTGCCTTCAGATATGTTGAAACCATATCTCTCTGGCTCATGCCGACTTCTACCAGATCTTCTAATAGGCAATGGGTTTACATTATCTCCAGCATCATTACGCTGAGAATCAACCCTCTCAGGTTGTGAGCTAGTTCTAATATCAGGATCTACATTGGCAGTCTCTTGAATTTCTTCATAAACCTTTCTCCCACTAGCGTCTTTGGATATCAGTTCCCTTTCAAGGAACATTGCCCTTCGAGCAACAAACACCTTGTTCTCCGAAGGTTGGTAAAACAAATATCCCATAGACCCAGTATGATAACCAATGATAAAGCACCTTTCGGCCCTGGGTTCCAACTTTTCCTCAACCTCACGCCTAACGTAGGCAGGAGAACCACAGACCCTTAAAATATGAAATGGATGGAACTTTTCCATGCCACATCTCATACGGTGTTTTCTTAAACTTCTTTGTTGGTACAAAGTTAAGGATTCTACCGGCCGTTTCGATCGCATATCCCCAAAATGTAACGGGAACGTCCGCACGAACTATCATAGACCGAACCATATCTAACAATGTCCGGTTCCTCCTCTCGGCGACACCATTTAATTGTGGCGTTTTAGAAGGGGTTAATTGCGAGATAATCCCACAGTCCTTTAGATGTTCACGGAACTCAGAACTAAGATACTCACCGTCTCTATCAGATCGTAGCATCTTAATTCTTTTCCCTAGTTGATTCTCTACCTCATTTTGGAAAGTCTTAAACACCTCAAAGGTATCCGACTCTTGTCTCACCAAGTAGACATACCCATATCGACTATAATCATCAATAAAGGTAATGAAGTAGCGGGAATGATCTCTTGTGACATGCTTGAACGGACCACACACATCAGTGTGAACAATATCCAACAAGTCTTGCGCCCTCTCACAAACACCGGTGAAGGGTACTTTGGTCATCTTGCCCAATACACAAGATTCGCATACTTCATTAGACCCGTGGTCAAATGATTCCAATATCCCATCTGCTTGGAGTTTGGCGATGCGTTTCTTGTTTATGTGGCCTAACCGACCATGCCAAAGAGACAATTTATCCAAAACACATTTGGATACAGAATCAACATTCATGATTGATCTACTGCTTTGCAAGATTACGCTTTTTTCATATATGCCATGACATGGAAATGCTTTAAAATAGAAGACATGATCTTTGTAACATAAAATGCTACCATTCTCAAATTTAAAGTTAAAACCATCGTCATACAAGGCATATAAAGAAATAATTTTTCTTGCCACGCAGGGCGCAAAAGATACATTTAACAAAACAATAGATAAGTCGGAAAGAAAGGCGAGCTCCATACTCCCAATCTTCTCAACCGGGATAACCGCTTTGTTTCCCATGATGAGATCCAGCTCTCCATCAACTAGGTCCCTACTTCTTCTTAGTACCTGCACATTATTACAAACGTGAGTACCACAGCCGCTGTCTAAAACCCAGGCGTTAGAAGTAGAAGTGTTATGGAGTTCAATTATGTACGTACCGGAGGCAGCGGCACCTTTAGCTCGAAGCTTCTTAAGCTCCTCCGTGTACTTGGGGCAACTACGCCGGTAGTGACCCTTCTCCTTGCAGAAGTAGCAGGTTACCTCTTCCGGTGAGGTGGCAGCGGAAGCCACTGGCTTCCCCTTCGGCTCCGGGGTTGGGTTAGGTTTGGGCTTCGGCCCTTGGGCCTTGGCCTTCTTCTTTCCCTTCCCTTTGGAGCCCGAAGCTGGCTGCTTCCGCTTGTGCCCACCTTCGTTGATGGTAAGGACGGCATTGGAGGTGGAGGGCTTTGACTTGGCAAGCTCGCCCTCGGCAATCTTGAGCATGCCATGTAGCTCTATAATGGACTTATCCATACTATGCATATAGAATTTCACAATGAACGGACCATATGCGGGAGGCAAGGATTGCCGCCAACTCTTTCCCCATGGGAAAGCCCAACTCCTCAAGCTGATCCACGTACCATTTCATCTTAACTACGTGGGAGCTAACATTGCCGCCATCCTGCATCCGGCAACCGATGAAGGCCTTGACGCACTCATAGAGTTCTTGCCTACCCCGCTGTTGGAACATGTCCTTCAGCTGAGAGATCATCTCAAAGACACTAACTTTCTCGAATTGCCATTGCAATTCGGGACTCATGGTCGTTAGCATTAGGCAAGTTACGTCATTTGTATCCTTGAGGCGTTTTTCATACGCCTCTCGGACGGCCCTCGCCGCGTTGGTAGCAGGAGGTTCTAGAAGAGATGACTCAAGGAAGTCTAGCTTTACTTCATGGTGAAGGACAATTCGCAAAGTCCTATGCAAATCCATGAAGTTTGGCCCCGTGAATTTCTCCTTCTCCAAAATTGGACGAAGTGACATGTTGGTGGTGTTGGTGTTGCTAGTAGATGCCATCTACAAGCAAAGTACGAAATTTGGTTAGTTAGGATGTATTAGATCCTTGTTAAGATAATTACCCACTTGTTATAAAAACAAATTATATTAACAAGGGCTAAGAACCTCAAAATACCCTAATCCATGACGGGTTTTCCGCGGATCACTTCATAGAGGTATTTTAGGCCGGTAAACACTTTACCAATTACAATCCGTGATCACAACTCTTAGGCACCTGCGGGATCCTAGGTACTCATGGCACCCATTTGGCATGTTTGATCTCTCCACACCAATTCCTCATTAACCCACTTTGATAGCTCGCCTAGAGCTCGACAACTACAAATGTGTTTTAAGTCTTGGAATTGTAAATCGTCCGTCAAGATACACGGTGGTACTCTAGCCCAAAAGCCTGCTCGGCTAGAGCTCGACAACCGACCTTGCGAGTTACCACACGCTCCTTCCACATAGTTATGCAAAACCGATCTCGGCTAGAGCAATATGACCGATCTTGTTTCACTAGAATCGGGTGGTGTGAGATTTACTTTTGAAAAACGGGTTTTTGTTTCTCCGGTTAAAACACTTTTAACCAATTCTTGTATATGTGGTGCGCTGAGTTTGTAAACCAATTTAAAAACTCATTGATTTTATTATTTTGAAGAATTTGCTAGCATGCAAAGAACCTAAACATCCATGCAAGAAAATATACAAAATAAAATCAACCATGCATGTAATATAAATCCGGTAACGAGCCAATCCTATGTGCATTGCCCATGAGCCAACGGGCAAGACTAAGTCATCTAAGGACTAGACCGAATGATTTGATGTGTGCTCCTCCCACTTGATCCATGGCGTCTCCTACCGACCTCCGGATCCAAGTACGCCAAGACACCTTCCAATGGTCCTTCTTGGTTGCTTCAGTTCTCCTTTTACAATTTACAAATTTTAAAAGGAAATGGCATGCAAGCCACAATTTACTATTCTAAGCTAATACTACAAATTACAAAGAATAGAAATTTGGCATACAAGGCATCAAATATACAAACCGAATAAATAAATTAATTATTATAAACCATTGTGGTACAAACCACCAAATGAATGATTACATAAATTTAAATCAACCAAACACATCACATAGGTCATATGGCTCAAAATTGTTACCGGATGCAAATACTACAACCAGATACAAGAAACACAAATCTACACATGGTGTGCCACACAAAACCATGTAAATCTTATATGTCTTGGTTAAGATTATCTAATCACTCAAGGCACTAATAATCCTATGTACATATGCATTAGGAACCTTAAACAAGTTAAAATTCCATAGTCATATATACACAATGTAAGTATATGAAATTAACCATTTTCATGCCAAAATGTTAATCCACAAATAAATACACCAACCAAGACATAAGGCAACTTAAACAAAGCACAACACAATTCTGGAACCAAAAATCCAGAAAGTACAAGTAGCTTAAATAATCCAACAAAATTGATTTTAGGCAAAAATGTATTCTGCCAGACGGGTTAGCGCCACTAACTATAGAGAGTTAGCGCCGTTAACACAGACTTAGCGCCGCTATCGCAAGACGGGATATCGACCGCTACATACGGGCTAGCGCCACTAACATGGAAAAGTTAGCGCCGCTAAACCCTGGACAAAACCAAAAATCACATTTTTTAGATAATCAAAGCCACCAAGTGCAAAACAAGTGTAGAGGTGCCTCTGATACCACTGTTGGGGTTCGTGGTCCAGAGCAACGGAAGCATGCAAGTACATAAATCGCAAAAAACAAAAATTCTAAGAACAAAAGCAAACCACATGATGAACCCCATAAGTATACCAATCCCTACAACAAGTTAAGCAACTAAAACAGAAGAGAAACTGAGAGATTTATACCCCAGATGTCTCTGGTCGGTTGTGTGTAGCTAGCTCCAAGCTTGAATCCTCCTTGAACTCCTTCTTGCACAATCGAAGTCTACACCGAGAAACAAGGTAACCCAAGTGTACTAGCACTCCAAATAATCCTTCCCTTGATGAAGATTCTTTTCTGGAACACAACCAAAACCACCAGAAAACTCTCCTCTATTTTCTCTCTTTCTTAGCTTAGACAACCTCACTTTGTTTATAAGAGTTTTCTTTCAAGAAAATGGCCAAGAGTATGAAGAGATTTATATGCATGTCCTTTTAAAGACTAATCCACGACCCCAGAGCTTCCAATGTCGGCCCAAGGTTTCATGATTAGAAAGATCCCCATTGGTGGAGAGATGAGGTGAAAAGAATAAAGTTATTTATGTTAGGCAAGGTTAGCGCCGCTAAACGCCCACGTCTAGCACCGCTAACCACTTAAGGTTAGCGCCGCTAACGCGGCTGATTTAGCGAAGCCTGGGTTAGCGTCGCTAACCCCTGCCAGGAAACCAACTATCATTATTTATCCTTTCTTACCCTCATCTTTTAGGTTGTGTCAAGGTCAACCCCCGGCGTGTGACCCGATAGGCCCATACATCATCGGTAGCGTTCATTTGGCGTACGTGCGTCAGTGGGCATACTCCAACAAAATGAAGCATGCAAGTCTTTCTTATTAGGCAAGATGACTAAGTCACCCTTTACCGGTATGGGTGAAAGGGCTAAAAGCTTGTTGGAAATAGTGCATACCGATGTATGCGGTCCGTTCAAGCATGTTACAAGGAATAACTCTAGATACTTAGTTACATTCACTGATGATTTCAGTCGATATGGATATGTCTACTTGATTAGGCATAAGTCTGAGACCTTTGAGGTCTTTAAGACATTCCAAAACGAAATCCATAATTAATTGGGCAAGACTATCAAGATACTTCGCTCCGATAGGGGAGGCGAGTACTTGAGCTCAGAGTTCCGTGATCATCTAGCTAGTTGTGGAATTATTTCAAAACTAACTCCTCCTAGGACGCCACAATTGAATGGTGTCGCCAAGCGGAGGAATCGGACATTATTAGATATGTTCTGATCAATGATGAGTCGCACGGAAGTACCCATTAGTTTTTGGGGGTACGCTCTTGAGTCGGCAGCTAGGATCCTAAACCTCGTACCGACTAAGAAAGTTCAAAAGACACCTTATGAGATGTGGCATGGAGTTGCTCCAAAGATTGCATATCTCAAGGTTTGGGGATGTCCCGCCTTTGTTAGACGAGAGGTAGAGGATAAACTTGAACCTAGATCTGAAAGGTGTTACTTCATTGGGTATCCAACCGGAGCCATGTGTTACTTGTTTTACAACCATTCCGAAAACAAGGTATTCATTGCGCGAAGGGCTGTCTTCCTTGAAAGGGAGATGATATCCATGCATTCCATGGTAAAAGGATTGATATTGAAGAAGTTTAAGAACCTGATTGAAAAGGGACTAATGTCGGCACTAGCACTCAACCCGAAGTGGTTGAAACCGAGCGAGAGGATGTGTCGGTACCTGACAACGCTCCATTGATTCCTCGTAGGTCCGGTACACCAAGTCATGAGCCAGAGAGATATAGGTTTCTCGTATCTGAGGGCGATGGCTTATTGGTAGATCATGATGATCCCACCAACTACCGGGAAGCCGTAGCGGGCATTGAGTCCGCTAGGTGGAAGGAAGCAATAGAGAGTGAGATGCAATCCATGTCGGATAACCATGTCTTAGAATTGGTTGATCCTACACCCTGGTGTAAGACAGTGGGGTGTAAATGGGTCTTAAAGAAGAAGACCGTCATGGATAGATCTGTATATACCTTCAAAGCCCGACTGGTGGCTAAAGGTTTCACGCAAACTCATGGGATTGACTATGAGGAAACATTTTCACAGTGGCCATGTTGAAGTCTATCCGAATACTCTTGGCCATAGCTACGTTTTATGATTACGAGACATGGCAAATGGATGTAAAAACCGTCTTCCTTAACGGGAAGCTTAATGAAGAAGCGTTTATGTCACAACCCAAAGGTTTTGTACATCCTGAGTATCCTGATAGAGTCTGCAGACTAAAGAAATCCATTTATGGACTACAACAAGCATCTCGCAGCTAGAACCTGTGCTTTGATGAGAAAATCAAAGAGTTTGGATTTTCGAAAAGCAAGGATGAACCATGCGTGTATGTCAGGGCTAGTGGGAGCGCTGTAGTATTCCTTGTTCTATACGTAGATGATATTCTACTAATTGGAAACGACCTCCCAACCTTGAATGAGGTTAGGAGGTTTCTTAGGAGTTGTTTTTCAATGAAGGACTTACGAGAAGCAGCGTATATCTTGGGCATAAAGATCTATAGAGATAGATCTAAGAGGCTAATTGGGCTTAGCCAAAGTGCATATGTCGGCAAGTTCTTGAAGCGATTCAAGATGAAGGACTCTAAAAGAGGAACTAGACATAATGAAGAAGGTCCCTTATGCTTCAGCAATAGGATCAATCATGTATGCCATGCACTCATCCTGATGTATCGTGTGGTTTGAGCATGACGAGTAGATATCAGGCTAATCTCGGGAATGCCCATTGGAGTGCGGTTAAGAACATTCTCAAGTATCTTCGGAGGACGAAGGAGATGTTCTTGGTTTATGGTGGGGAGGAAGAGCTTAGAGTACACGTTTACTCTAACGCTATCTTCCAAATAGATAAGGAGGACTGCCGATCAAAATCAGGGTTCGTGTTCCTTTTAAATGGTGGTGCTATAAGTTGGAGGAGCTCCAAGAAAGATACCGTGGCTGATTCAACTACCGAGTCGGAGTACATAGTGGCTAGTGAAGCAGCTAAAGAGGCGGTATGGATAAGAAAGTTCATCCAAGACCTTGGAGTGGTTCCTAGAATATCCGACCCTATTAAGATCCTCTGTGACAATGAAGGTGCAGTTGCTCTAGCTAAGGAACCAAGGGCTTATAAGAGGACGAGGCACAATCCTCGAAAACAACACTTCATTAGACATGTTATAGAGAGTGGTGAAATTGCCATCAGCAGAGTAGCATCGGAAGGCAATTTGGCCGATCCTTTCACTAAACTGTTGTCACAAGCTATACATGATTCTCACACTAGGTCGATAGGTGTTAGATTCGCTAGTGACTTGGTTTGTGTGTAATATTTGGTTTGTGTTTTATTTGTACTTGTACTTTGGGAACATTAAGCAGTATTGTATTTCATGCTATATTGATTATTAAATGTGATTTAATGACACGCCGAGGGCAAATATTTTATGAATCCTTACTGTGTTCCATCTTAGCATGTATAATACTTCCCTGAATGCCTTTTTCATTCTAAATGTCCACAGTCGGTCATTCTTCATGGGGAGGAAGTTTGAGATAAGACTGAGGGAAGTTGTTGGTCGCTATCTAATAATGGATTAGACAAAAAGAGACGCAACACTTTGCCTGTGCTTGCAATGGTCAAGTGACTGGACGAGCCACACCTGAACTTACTTCATGGTTTATGTCACGAGTATGTCAGGATGATAATATCATTTTATCCTTAGACTGGAGATACATGTGTTCCAATACATGGATCTGCTTTGCCATGATTGCTTTTAAACGTAGTTCATAACTGGCTGTTATAAAGGGAGCTTTTAGGTAAAGTATGGTATAGATGGCTATTAGGGTTAGTGGTTTGGGACAGCGGAAGCAAGCAAGGGAAAAAAAACGGAAATTAAAAAAAAAACAAACAAACCACAAAGTGAATCCCAAGAAGTGTACCAAACTCTACAACAAAGAAATGCAACTTAAAAGAAAGAAGGAAGAGAGAGTATACCCCTGATGTCTCTGGTTGTTGGTGTTGATCACGAATCCAAGCAAGTGACAACCTTCTTCTTGACTATCGAAGTCCACCCCGGGAAAAACCGTGATTTTCTCGTACTAGCTAGCCATCAATTGTCCTACAACATTTGGAGACACCTTCTGGAACAACAACTTGAAATAACTCCAGGAACTCTCTTCTACTTCTCTCACTTTGAATACCCAAGAACAACACACTTGTTTCCTTAGTGTATTCCTTTTTGTTTTCACCAAGAGTGAGTTTTTTTAGAGAATGCATGTGTTAAAAATGACCTTCTCTAGCCTCTTATATCCCAAGGGCCAGCCATAGAAGATTCCCAACTAATGACATGCGTTGGTGGAGCATGGAGGTGAAAGGAATAAAGTTGTAATCTGTCAGATGGGTTAGCGCCGGTAACCGCCCAAGCTTAGCGTTGCTAACCACTTAAGGTTAGCGCCGCTAACGCGGCACAGTTAGCGATAGCAAGGTTAGCATCGCTAAACCTGACCAGATTACCAACCATCTTTAACTATTCATATCTAACCCTCCTCTTAGGTTGTTGTCAAGATCAACCCCTAGCGTGTGACCCGATAGGCCAATACATCATCGGTAGTGATCAATTGGCGTACGTGTGTCAGTGGGCATACTCCAACAAACTCCCACTTGCACATGACACACCGTACCAAAGCATCACAGACAATGAGCGGCCTCTAGTAATACATCCTGCCCCCGAGTCAGTATGGGTTTTGTCTTCACAATAACCAAATTGCAGCCTGTGTGAAATGGTCCTATTGATAAGGGATCAAACATCCTTTTGTTCGTGATATCCATGTGAACACGAGATATGGTACTTAGTCATTCTCCGTTCGTTCACGGTTATGTTTCTCGATTGAGATTGGTGGTGACCAAAACATACAAGTTGCAATCAGATACTATAATCATTGAACACTTGAGCACGACCGTGCATTTTGGTGTTAGCGACCAATCATTGAGGGGCCCAAGGATATCTCTCTAAACAGAGGAACAAATTCCTTTGACTACATTTCCCACCACAGTGATCATGCTCTGCCCAGCTGCTCCCTTTATAACAACCAGTTACGGACTGCGTTTGAAAACAACTAGAGCAAAGCAAACCAAAGTGATGCAGACACATGTATCTCCAGTATGAGGATGAACTGATATTATCATCCTGATTTCCTCATGACGAGTACCATAAAGTAAAATCAGGTGTGTGTCGTCTAGTCACTTGAACACTTCAAGTACAGGTGAAGTATTGGAACACAATAAGGCTTACTGAGAGTACCTACACGCGCTTTACCAAATCCTCATTTGATAATCGATACAAGCAGAAGCACAATATTGCTTAACGTTCCTAAAAGAAATGTATATCAAAACATTACTAAACAGGCCCTAGTCTGATGATAATTACTAACCAACTGCTATAGCTTAGTAAACGGATCCGCCACCATGCTCTCCGTGTGTACTCTGATAATGATCGTATCCCCACTCCAACCAACCACTTACAACGTGTGAGTTGATGTGATTATGATCATTCATCCAAGTCGTTATACTTTCATTGTCTCAAGGAATCCAATAAGACAAACAACGCTTAGATCTAAAATTTAATGTGCATGAGCCATCATACTCTCATAGTTTACATAAAGATCTCTATAGAGTCGCTGATGCTCTAAGAATAAATCTTATTCACTCAAGCCTTCGTACTCTCATAGTTTTCATAAAGATCACTATAGAGTCACTGATGCTTTAAGAATAAAATCTTATGTGATCAAGTCATCGTACTCTCATAGTTTTCATAAAGATCTCTATAGAGTCACCGATGCTTTAAGAATAAAATCTTATGTGATCAGGTCATCGTACTCTCATAGTTTTCATAAAGATCTCTATAGAGTCACCGATGCTTTAAATATCACACTTATTAACGATACAATGTTTGTAGGATCACGAACCCCAATCAAATTGGTGGTTATCCTTAAAACATAAATTATCACTCAGAGTAATAATTTACACTCATTTCTTTTGATCAACAAGAACATATCTTGATATTTCTTGTACTTTACAAATTGCTTTGTTTATCCTCAACGGACGTATAAATCTTGATTCAAACTTACAACAAACATGATCAAGACATTATTTCCATTATAACATATGTCCTAGACATATTACATAGGATAACAACAATGCTCCCACTAGCTCTGGCATCTATCCAAGTTTCATTATTGCTTGTTAAAAACTCAACCACATGATTTTCATAGCAAAACACGAAACTTAGATGTTCGTTGAAGTCCAAGACAGCCTTTTCTATATTTTGTAGATTTTACAAGGATACTTTAGATGTAAAGCACCTTCGGACAGTTTTATAAGCACTTCCTCATTGAATTCCTTTGACGGAATATGGTCTTTGCATCATACTGCCATCAAATGGCGTAAGTGTCGGTGTAAACTTCAACATAACTACTGGAAGAATGTATTCATATGATACCTTCCACATTGTCAATCATCATGAAACCAATTCCTACCAGTCAGTATTTGAAGTTATCTACAAACTAATACATGCAGATCTTATATCCAAAAGATCTATATACACCTTACAATTTCAAAAACTTAGGTGTTGGATTAACCAAGCTCATCCTTGATATCCATCATGGATTATATCTTATTTCATTACCTTTCCTTATCTTAGTAGACCTAGGGCTCACTACAGATTCCGGTAAACAAGTCATCGTCCTCAGGTATATCATACACTTCCGGCCTTATGATGACTTTTGCCAGACTTATGAAGAGGTAATATCATTATGCCAAGTACTTGAACATTGCCATGTTTAGTTCCAATCATTACTTATTGAGTGCTAGTGACAACATCAGGTCTTTATTTAAGTCACACGTTCTTCCACTAAAATGCTTCCGTTGTTCATTTCCCTTTTCGAGCAACTCACCTCAGTTCTGAAAAAGGTTATTAAAAAAAACATCTAAAACCAAGAAGAACCTATTAAATGTATTAGCATCTTTTAAAGTTCATCCATCTCCCACTAAATGTAGACTAGATGACTTTAATCCATGAGGTAGATAAGCAAAGCTGTCTTTCTAGTCTCACCTCCATGGTTCCTAATTTGACCATCATTGTTATTGCTAAACAAGAATATTACCCGCCACAACTCAAGTACACCCATCCGTCAGGTTACTTATGTTTAAGCCATCAAATAGAATTATAACTAGTATGTTCCGTCTTTCCACTAAGCGATACACATAAAACAAGTATCCTAGGAGAAGTGAATTATGAGACATTCCCATAATTCTTATGATGAACTAGGAATCTATTATATCTCAACACCTCAAAAGATTTGAGTATCCTAGTTCCCTTTTGCCCTTTTTGTTATGAATTCGTTACGGGTGAGTTTTGAATACCTCTCAGGTTTCAAACACTTTTCTAATACCCTTTTTCTTCTACCATCATAGGGAAAGGTAACAAATTTATACTTAGTTAATCCTTATGACTTTGCTTGATCGGCGCTTACACAAAAGTGCAAGCGTAGTCCAACAACCTTTTATTCCTCCCACATCAACTAGTTAAGGACGTCATAGTTATATAACTTTACAAGCAAGATTCAACATCAACTAATAACTCGAAGCCAAAAGATTCCAAGTTACTTTCCACAAGGACCTTGGTGATGTTAGTCTTGTTTATATGGTTACACCACCAATGTTATAAGGATAACTAATCAATAAACACTCATGATCATATTATTACTTCTTATGCAAAAAGCTTATTACATATGCCACGACATGAATAAACTTTAAAATAAAATTCTAAAACCCACAATAACATAATTCAAAGTAATATTCATCGTGATCAATAGCATAAAAGATACAATGCTTCTTGCCACGCAAGGTGTAAAACATATATCTAATGAAGTAATAATTTAGCTGGTAGGAATGACAAGATCAACTCTTCCAATCTTTTTAGCAAGAGACAAGCACTTATGCTTCCCTTCACTTCTTCCAGCTCTCCATGCATCATCAGCCTACTTCGGATAAACACCTACACTTTGCAACAAACAAGTTTATAACAAACGTGAGTGCTTTAACTAGCGTTCAAAAACCTAGTCATTTGAAGTAGAAGATCAATGGAGTATAATCATGAATGTACCTGAAGTTGAGGAGCTCACTTTCTTCCGCTTTAGGATACTTAGCTCATTCAGGCACTTAGGGCAGGCGTGACGGCGCCAATTTCCAATTTCCCCATTAAAGTAGCAAACTACCCCCAGTGGAACGTTATCTTGAGGCACAATCTCTTTCTCCTCAACTTCCACGGTTATGGTACACTTAGTCAAACCAAGCTTTCCATTTGAGGTCAGTTTCTTCTTCTTATACTTTCGTTTCCCAGTAGCCTTAGCGGGTGTGGACGAGATTAGCTTACCTTTGGCCATGTTTTGTTCAGTAGCCTTTAACATGCCATGTATCTCACTTAAGGACCAGTCCATATTGTCTTTGAGATATTCCATGACAAACTTCTCATAAGACGTGGGCAGGGATTGGAGAATCATATTCACCATCAGTTCCCTCCCTATGGGAAATCCAAGTCTATCCATTTGGTCCATGTATGCCTTCATCCCAAGGACACTAACACTTACATACCCGCCTTCCTGCATCCTACAACCGACTAAAGCCTTGACATACTCAAAAAGTTCTTGTCTAACCTGCTGTGGGAACATGTCCTTTAGCTGGTTAATCATGTCGTACGCACTCAATTGCTTGAGTTGCTTTCGCAGCTCATAGCTCATAGTCGACAACATGAGATAAGAAACATCTTGTGTATCCTGCGTTGGTAGCAGGTGGCTCCGGAAGAGGCTCCTCAAGGACGTGCAACTTTGACTCGTGTTGAAGGACAATCCTTAACACACGATACCAGTCAACAAAGTTCACTCCTATGAGTCTCTCCTTTTCCAGGAACAAACGAATGATAGTTTTGATGTAGTGTCGTTATGATTTTCCATCTAAAATAAGAGTACAAGTTTTAGTAAGTTTTGATATAATCCTCGTAAAAATAATTACCCATTTGATTTAAGAAAACCAATTATCTTAACAAGGGCTAAGAACCTCAAAATACCCCAATTCATGACGGGTTTTCCGCGGATCACTTCATGGAGCTATTTTAGGCAGGTAAACTATTTACCAATTGCAATCCGGGATCGCAACTCTTAGGCACTTGCGGGATCATAGGTACTCACAACACCCATTTGGCATGTTTAATCCCTTTCACACCATTCCTCATTAATCCACTTTAGTAGCCCGGCTAGAGCTCGACAACTACCAAGGTGTTTTAAGTCTTGGAATTGTAAATCAACCGTCAAGATACACTGTGGTACTCTAGCCCAATGGCCGGCTTGGCTAGAGCTCGACAACCGACCCTTGCGAGTTGCCACACGCACCTTCCACACAGTTATACAAAACCGACCTCGGCTAGAGCTCGACGACCGATCTTGCTTCACTAGATTCGGGTGGTGTCATCTTACGGATGGCGTGAGATTTACAATTTTGAAAAACGGGATTTTGTTTTGCCGGTTAAAACAATTTTAACCAATTCTTGTCTATGTGGCGCGCGGAGTTTCTAAACCAATTTAAAAACTCTTTGGTTTTATTATTTTGAAAAAATTTCTAGCATGCGAAGATCCTAAACATACATGCAAGAAATAATACAAAATAAAACCAGCAACGCATGTAATACAAGTCCGGTAACGAGCCATAAACCCTATGTGTCTTGCCCGCGAGCCAACGGACAAGACTAACTCTACTAAGGATAAACATCCAAGACATTGATGTGTGCTCTCCCACTTGATCCATTGCGTCTCCCACCGACCTCCGGATCCAAGCTTGCGAAGACACCCTCCATGGTTCTTGTGGTTGCTTCAGTTTCTCCTTTTACAATATACAAAAATTAAAAGGAAATGGCATGCAAGCCACGATTCTCTATTCTAAGCTAATACTACAAATTACAAAGAATAGAAATCGGCATGCAAGCCGTTAAATATAAAAACCGAATAAATTAAATTATTACAAACCATTGTGGTACAAACCACCAAATGAATGAATAAATTCATTCAAACAACCAAACACATCACATAGGTCTAAAAGGCTCAAATGTCACCGGACACTAATATTACAACCATATACAACAAATCTAAAACATGGTGTGCCACACTAAACCATGTAAATATTAAATATATTGGTTAAGATTATCTAAATACTCAAGGCACAAATAATCCTATGTACATATGCATTAGGAACCTTAAACAAGTCAAAATTTCATATTCATATATACACAATGTAAGTATATGCAATTAACCATTTTCATGCCAAAATGTTAATCCACATATAAATACACCAACCAAGACATAAGGCAACTTAAATACATCACATCCAAAATTCTGGAAAAATCTAGAAAGTACAATAGAGCTAAAAATCCAACAAAATTGATTCAAGGCATTCTGCCAGAGGGGAGTTAGCGCCGCTAACCATAAAGGGATAGCGCCGCTACACGAAGGTTAGCGGCGCTAAAGCCAGAAGGCTTAGCTACCGCTACGGCTGGTTTAGCGCCGCCAACATGGAAAAGTTAGTGCCGCTAAACCCTGGACAGAACCAAAAATCACAATTTTCAGATTTTTCAAGCTACCAAGTGCAAATCTAGTATGGAGGTGGCTCAGATACCACTGTTGGGGTTCGTGGTTTGGCACAGCGGAAGCAAGCAAGGAACAAAAACGGAATTTAAAAAAAAACAAACCACAAAGTGAACCCCAAGAAGTGTACCAAACTCTACAACAAAGAAATGCAACTTAAAAGAAAGAAAGAAGAGAGAGTATACCCCTGATGTCTCTGGTTGTTGGTGTTGATCACGAATCCAAGCAAGTGACAACCTTCTTCTTGACTATCAAGGTCCACCCCGGGAAAAACCGTGATCTTCTCCTACTAGCGAGCCATCAAGTATCCTACAACATTTGGAGACACCTTCTGGAAAAACAACTTGAAATAACTCCAGGAACTCTCTTCCACTTCTCTCACTTTGAATAGCCAAGAACAACCCACTTGTTTCCTTAGTGTATTCCTTTTTGTTTTCACCAAGAGTGAGTTTTTTGACAGAATGCATGTGTTAAAAATGACCTTCTCTAGCCTCTGATATCCCCAAGGGCCGGCCATAGAAGATTCCCAACTAATGACATGCATTGGTGGAACATGGAGGTGAAAGGAATAAAGTTGTAATCTGTCAGATGGATTAGCGCCGCTAACCGCCCAAGCTTAGCGTCGCTAACCACTTAAGGTTAGCGCCGCTAACGCGGCATAGTTAGCGACAGCATAGTTAACGTCGCTAACCCTGACCAGATTACCAACCATCTTTAATTATTCATTTCTAACCCTCCTTTTAGGTTGTTGTCAAGATCAACCCCCGGCGTGTGACCCGATAGGCCCATACATCATCGGTAGTAATCAGTGGGCATACTCCAACAGTGGCGGAGCATTGTAGTCAAAGGGATTCGTTACTCTAGTTTTAGGGAGATATCCATGGGCCCCTCGATGATTGAGCGCTAACGTAAAATGCATGGCCATGCTCGAGTTACAATGATATTTGATCGAAATCAACTGGATTTTGGGTCACCATCAATGGAGATCGAGAAACATAATCGTGGAAGATCCAGAGATTGACTTTTAACCATGTCTCGTGTACCCAAGGATATCGCGAACGAAGGGATAGATGATCACTTATCTATAGGACCATTTCGTAACTGATTCTGGATTTGGTTTTTGTTCTAGATGACAAAACCCATGCTGACTTAGGGGCAGAGATGTCTTACTAGAGGCCGCTCTTTGTCTGTGGTTTATGGGTACGGTGTATCATGTGCAAGTGGGAGTATGCCCGCTGACACACGTACACCATATGGATCAATACCAATGATGTATGGGCCTATTGGGTCACACACCGGGGACCTATCTCGACAGCCTAAAAGATGGAGGGACAAATGGTGTCAAAATGGGAAAGTTGTGTGATGCAGGCAGCGTTAGCAGCGCTAATCTTTTAGGGTTAGCGGCACTACACCATAAAAGTTAGCGGCGCTAACTCCCGACAAACTGCATGCACTATTAAATTCTACCTCCTCTTTTGCCCAATGAATGTAGCCTTCTAGAATCTTTTTTGGCCGGTCTTTGGAGTATCTAAGTGTCACTAGGGAATCTATTTATGTCTCCTCTCTTTATCACTTGATAACCTTTTGCCAAGATACATACTAAAAACACTTAGTTAGTAACTTTGAGAGTGTTTTTGAGTGTGTTACAAGGAGGTCCGAATTTCTGGTGCTTTTGGGGCTGTTCTTGTGAGGAGTTTTAGGCTTTGAAGCTCTTACAAGCTTGCTAGTACAAGGAGAAGGCTTATACCCGGGGTGGACTTCATTAGAGGAAGGCTTCTTTGGTCTTCTAGTCATCACCACAACATCCACGAGTTTTTCTGGAGCTAAGGGGCAGGGTATAATCTTCTTTCTTTCTCTTTTATATGTTGCAAATGTTAGCTATAGAGTTTAGTCCATGAATGCCAACTATAATTATTTATTCTTTCTCACCCTCATCTTTTAGGTTATTATCAAGATCAACACCCAACGTGTGACCCGATAGGCCTATACGTCATCGGTAGTGATCATTTGGCGTACGTGCGTCAGTGGGCATACTCCAACAAACTCCCACTTGCACATGACTCACCATACCCAATGCATCATAGACAGAGATCAGCCTCTAGTAAGACATCTCTGCCCCTAAGTCAGTATGTGTTTTTTCTTCAGCACAAAAACCAGATTGCAGCAAGAAGGCTGTTTAGATATGATGTTGTCATATTTTAGTAACAGCAGCTTGATGGTAAATCATTGTGATGTTACCATTCATCGGAAACATAGTGTGACCCTGAGTTCACTAGTGTATGTAAGAAGGGAATGGTATACATAGATGTAATATTTTGTTACATCCAAGTACTTGACTTGGGTTAATCCCATACCTGAGGTGTAATCTAAGAAGGGTGAAGGGACTAACAAATATGCAATCATAGACAACTTCAAATTCCGACTAGAGACAAAGTGTTTCATATCCATTATATGGAAACATGTTCTAGTGGCTATGTTAAAGATGACTTGGATAAAGTGAAATATTGTTGTCACCTTGCAGAAACAAGTTAGTTCACTTGGACGTAAGAGACCTGCATCCTTCATAGGATTAAGATGAGGAAATGCTTAAAGTATTTTCCGAGGTTCTTACACATCCATAATATCTAGATTAGGTCTGGATTATGTGAAGCATTGTTGTCGCTTTAGGGAAACAAGTAAGATCACATGGAAAAAAAGGCCAAGATCCTTCGCAGGGTTAAGTTGAGGATATGTTTGAAGCATGTTCCGAGGTCTTATACATATCCATTATATCCAAGTTGCGTCCATGTATGAAGTCGACAAAACTTGCATCTTGTGACTGTAATCTTCCTTTACGGGAAAGTCAAAGGAATGAGTTTTTTAGAAAGCATAGATTAAGTCAGATACTCTTGTCGGGGCTAGTGGGAGATATATGTGTTCCTAGTAAATTATAGTCAAAAATATATAATAATAATAATAATAATGTCCTCATTTAGGGTTGTTTTCAACCTATTGATGGAATTTTTGTTCTATGAGTACAGGAATGAACGTGAAGTAAAGTGGATACTAAATTCAAGAAATACTGAAGTATGTTCTTAATGTTCGACGAAAATAGAGTTGTCTTGAGTAAGTTTTTACTGCAAGCAAATCTATACTTATAAGACTGTCGATTTTAATCGAAGTTTTGAATATACAAATATGTGGTGTAGATACGACATTTAAATTTCAATGAGTGTCATTGACCCTATTGTGTACTTCGGATACATTGAGGGTATGTCGACTCTAATAAAAGTAAGTGTCAGTGACTCTATTGTGAACTTCGGTAACATTGAGTGTATGTCGACTCTAGTAATAATAAGTGTCATTAATCCTATTGTAGACTTCGGTAACATTGAGGATATGACGACTATGATAACCTTGTGCATGATCTCTTTGATAAACACTATGCAAGTGGTTTAATAAGAGAATACAAAAGAGTACAAAGGGATATTATGTAGATGATCCAATAGTTAAGCCGTTGTCAACTAGTGATGGATCTCATACTAGGTATAATAGCATTGTTCATGCTTATGACTTGGCTTGAATATCGTTTTAGTAAATATTTGATTTACGAATAAGCTTTGGGAACGGTAAGCAGTACTGCTCACCGATGATTGTATCGATATATAGTGGAGACTATATATACGCATGACGCGGTTACGTTCATTGGTCTTTACTGTGTTCCATCTTAGCATGTTTAACCACTTCCCATAATGTTTATACATTCTAAACTTCCATAGTCAGTCATTCTTCAAGGGAAGGAAGTTTGAAATAAGGCTGAGGTTAGGTGTTGGTTATGCATTGATCAAGGATTTAATGCATGAAACGCAACAGTAACCTGTACTTGAAAGGAGTTTCAAGTGACTGGAAAACCCGCACCCGAGTTCACTTCATGGATCATGGTCAAAGAGTGATTCCGAAGGATAATATCACTACGTCCTTCGACCCGAGATGTATGAATTACTATAGCATGAAACTTTCTTACTTCGGCTATTTCAAAACGTAGTTTGTAACTGTCTTTTATAAAAGGAATAGTTAAGTAAGATAAGGTTCACGTTATGGGATTGTACAGTCAACGGAATTTGTTCCTCTGATATGAGAGATATCTCTAGGCCCCTCGATGATTGGACGCTGACACCAAAATAAGCATGGCCATGCGCAAAGGAATATTGATTGAGAATCAGATATGTCCTTAAATTTTGGTCATCACCAATCAAGATCGAAAACATAATCGTGAACGATCTGGAGATTGACATATTAATCCATGTCTCGTGTTCACAAGGATATCGCAAACAAAAGGATGTTTGATCACTTATCAAATAGGACCTCTACGGTCTTTTTGTAGGTAATGGTTTTCTGCAAAGAAGCGGCCCCCATACTGACTTGGGGGCAATGATGCTTTTGCTAGAGGCCGCTCTTTGTCTGTGCTCACATGGGTACGGTGCATTATGTGCAAGTGGGAGTTTGTTGGAATATGCCCATTAATGCACGTAAGCCATATAGACCGCTGCTGATGATGTATGGGCCTATTGGGTCATACACCGGGGTCAAACCTGACAGCAACTTAAGTAAAGGGACCAAATATGGCAAAAGACAAAAGTTGACATCGCAGGCCGCGATAGCGCCGCTAACGTTAAGGGTTTAGTGCCGCTAAACCTTAACGGTTAGCGCCGCTAAGGCTGCATGTACTTTGCGTCATGTCACTTGGCAGGCCGCGTTAGCGCCGCTAACTTCAAGGTTTTAGCGCCGCTAAACCATAAGGGTTAGCGCCGCTACGGCTGCATGTACCTTTTGTCAAATCACCTCCCAAGCTGCCCAATCGATGACGGATACTCAAGACACCTCTTTGGCCGGTCTTGTGGGTTAAAAACTGATCTGGAGACACAAGAGAAGTGAGAGGATTTCATTTTTAGTAGACTTCTCTTCTTCTCTCTTTGTGAGATATACAAACACTCTCTTTAGTGCAAGGTTTGGCTAAGTAAGAGTTTTAGAGAGATTGTTCCAGATTGGTCTCGTGTAGTTGCTGTTCCAGAAGTGATAATCAAGAGGAAGTATCACTAGAGGCGAGCTAGCTCTCGAGGTTGGCGTGTTAACGGGGTATATCCCATTAGTTGATCCGCGGTTTTCGTTCTTGGAGGATCACCATCAAAACACCCACCATTTCTGGAGCTAAGGAGAAAGGTATAACCTTATTTCCTTCTTTCAAGTTGCATTTCTTTACATAGAGTTTGGTCCTCTTTTGGGATTTCTTGTTTTTATGCTTTATTGGCTTGTACATTGGGCTTTATATGTTGTACCTTGTTGTCACAAAACACCTCAACAGGGTTTTTATCCCAACAAGAGTAACCGCACCCTCGTTGTCACAAAACACCTCAACAGGGTCGGCAAGGCTAGGAACCACTCCCAGATCTTGGATGAACTTCCTCATCCATACAGCCTCCTTTGCAGCTTCACTGGCCGCAATATACCCCGACTCGGTAGTAGAATCGGCCACAGTGTCTTGCTTGGAGCTTCTCCAGGAAATAGATCCACCATTGAGCAGGAACACAAACCCCGATTGAGATCGGCAGTCGTCCCGATCGGTTTGGAAGCTAGCATCGGAGTAACCAGTCACCTGAAGCTCTTCCGCACTTCCATACACCAAGAACATCTCCTTTGTCCTCCGAAGATACTTGAGAATGTTCTTCACTGCCGTCCAATGAGCTTCACCAGGATTAGCTTGATATCTACTTGTCATACTCAATGCACAAGATATATCAGGCCTAGTACATAAGATGGCGTACATGATCGAGCCAATTGCCGAAGCATATGGAACTCGCCTCATTACTTCCCGTTCCTTAGGGGAACTCGGGCTTTGAGCCTTGCTCAACACTAAACCATGTGACATAGGTATGAACCCCTTCTTGGAGTCCTCCATCCTAAATCTCTTTAGGACCTTGTCAATGTACGAACTCTGGCTCAATCCGATCAACCTGCGGGATCTATCTCTATAGATTTTGATCCAATGAATATAAGCCGCATAAATGGACTTCTTAAGCTTGCAGACTTTATCCGGAAATTCTGGTTGTACAAAACCCTCAGGCTGTGTCATATACACATCCTCTGAAAGTGTTACATTCAGGAACGCAGTTTTGACGTCCATTTGCCAAATCTCATAATCATGAAATGCGGCAATGGCCAAAAGTGTCCGGATAGACTTCATCATAGCCACCGGGGAAAAGGTTTCCTCATAGTCTACACCATCAGTTTGAGTGAAACCCTTAGCCACCAGTCGGGCCTTGAAGGTGTCTACCTCGCCATCCATGCCGATCTTCTACTTGAAGACCCATTTGTACCCTACGGGTCTACACCTTGGCACGGGATCAACCAAGTCCCAGAATTGATGATCCGACATGGATTGAATCTCGGATTCCATTGCCTCTTTCCACTTGGCGGACTCCGGGCCCACCACGGCGTCCCGGTATTTGGTAGGCTCATCAGAGACCACTACCATGTCGGTGCCCTCAGATATGTTAAAACCATATCTCCTTGGCTCATGCCGACTTCTACCAGATCTTCTAATAGGCAATGGGTTTACATTATCTCCAGCTTCATCATGCTGAGAATCAACCCTTTCAGGTTGTGAGCTAGTCCCAACATCAGGTTCTACATTGACAGTCTCTTGAATTTCTTCCAGATCAACCTTTCTTGCACTAGCGTCTTTGGATAGCAGTTCCCTCTCAAGGAACATTGCCCTTTCGAGCAACCAATACCTTGTTCTCCGAAGGTTTGTAAAACAAATATCCCATAGCCCAAGCAGGATAACCAATGAAAAAGCACCTATTGGCCCTGGGCTCCAATTTATCCTCAACCTCACGTCTTACGTAGGCAGGACAACCCCTGACCTTTAAATATGAAATGGATGGAACATTTCCATGCCACATCTCATATGGTGTTTTCTTAACCGTCATTGTTCGTACAAGGTTAAGGATTCTTCCGGCCGTCTCAATCGCATATCCCCAAAACGTAAAGGGAACGTCCGCACGAACCATCATAGACCGAACCACATCTAACAATGTCTGGTTCCTCCTCTCGGCGACACCGTTTAATTGTGGCGTCCTAGGAGGGGTTAATTTCGAGATAATCCCACAATCCCTTAGATGTTCACGGAACTCGGAACTAAGATACTCACCACCTCTATCAGATCGTAGCATCTTAATCCTTTTCCCTAGTTGATTTTCCACCTCGTTTTGACAAGTCTTGAACACCTCAAATGTATCCGACTTTTGTCTCACCAAGTAGACATACCCGTATCGACTATAATCATCAATAAAGGTAACGAAGTAGCGGGAATGATCTTTTGTGGCATGCTTGAACAGACCACACACATCCGTGTGAACGATATCCAACAACTCTTGCGCCCTCTCACAAACACCGGTGAAGGGTGCTTTGGTCATCTTGCCCAATACACAAGATTCGCATACTTCATTAGACCCGTGGTCAAATGATTCCAAGATCCCATCCGCTTAGAGCTTGGCGATGCATTTCTTGTTTATGTGGCCTAACCGAGCATGCCATAGAGATAATTTATCCAAAATACTTTTGGATCCCGAATCAACATTCATGATTGATCTATTGTTTTGCAAGCTTATGCTTGTCTCATATATGCCATGACATGGAAATGCTTTAAAATAAAAGACATGATCTTTGTAACATTCAATGCTACCATTCTCAAATTTAAAGTTAAATCCATCGTCATACAAGGCATACAAAGAAATAATTTTTCTTGCCACGCAGGGTGCAAAAGATACATTTAATAAAACAATAGATAAGCCGGAAGAAAAGGCGAGCTCCACACTCCCAATCTTCTCAACCGGGACAACCGCTTTGTTTCCCGTGATTAGATCCAGCTCTCCATCAACCAAGTCCCTACTTCTTCTTAGTACCTGCACATTATAACAAATGTGAGTACCACACCCGCTGTCTAAAACCCAGGCGTTAGAAGTAGAAGTGTTACGGAGTTCAATCATGTACGTACCGGTGGCAGCGGTACCTTTAGCTCGTGGCTTTTGTAGCTCCTCCGTATACTTGGGGCAATTCTCAAGGACCTCTAGCTTCATTTTCTTGACGTAGGACAATTCTCAAAGTCCTATGCCAATCAATAAAGTTTGGCCCCGTGAGTTTCTCTTTTTCCAAAAATGGACGGAGTGACATGTTGGTGGTGTTGGTGTTGCTAGTAGATGCCATCTACAAGCAAAGTACGAAATGGTTAGTTATGATGTATTAAATCCTTGTTAAAATAATTACCCACTTGTTATAAAACAAATTATATTAACAAGGGCTAAGAACCTCAAAATACCCTAATCCATGACGGGTTTTCCGCGGATCACTTCATATAGCTATTTTAGGCCGGTAAACACTTTACCAATTGCAATCCGTGATCACAACTCTTAGGCACTTGTGGGATCCTAGATACTCATAGCACCCATTTGGCATGTTTGATCCCTCTACACCAATTCCTCATTAACCCACTTTGATAGCTCGGCTAGAGCTTGACAACTACCAATGCGTTTTAAGTCTTGGAATTGTAAATCATCCGTCAAGATACACGGTGGTACTCTAACCCAATGGCCGGCTCGGCTAAAGCTCGACAACCGACCTTGCGAGTTGCCACACGCGCCTTCCACACAGTTATGCAAAACCAATCTCGGCTAGAGCTCGACGACCAATCTTGTTTCACTAGATTTGGGCGGTGTCATCTTACGGGTGGTGTGAGATTTACTTTTGAAAAAAACGGGTTTTTGTTTCTACGGTTAAAACACTTTTAACAAATTCTTGTCTATGTGGCGCGCGGAGTTTGTAAACCAATTTAAAAACTCTTTGATTTTGTTATTTTTAAAAATTTTCTAGCATGCGAAGATCCTAAACATCCATGCAAGAAAATACACAAAATAAAATCAACCACGCATGTCGGTGGCAGCGGCACCTTTAGCTCGTGGCTTTTGTAGCTCCTCCGTATACTTGGGGCAATTCTCAAGGTCCTCTAGCTTCATTTTCTTGACGTAGGACAATTCTCAAAGTCCTATGTCAATCAATAAAGTTTGGCCCCGTGAGGTTCTCTTTTTCCAAAAATGGACGGAGTGACATGTTGGTGGTGTTGGTGTTGCTAGTAGATGCCATCTACAAGCAAAGTACGAAATGGTTAGTTATGATGTATTAAATCCTTGTTAAAATAATTACCCACTTGTTATAAAACAAATTATATTAACAAGGGCTAAGAACCTCAAAATACCCTAATCCATGACGGGTTTTCCGCGGATCACTTCATATAGCTATTTTAGGCCGGTAAACACTTTACCAATTGCAATCCGTGATCACAACTCTTAGGCACTTGCGGGATCCTAGGTACTCATAGCACCCATTTGGCATGTTTGATCCCTCTACACCAATTCCTCATTAACCCACTTTGATAGCTCGGCTAGAGCTCAACAACTACCAATGCGTTTTAAGTCTTGGAATTGTAAATCGTCCGTCAAGATACACGGTGGTACTCTAACCCAATGGCCGGCTCGGCTAAAGCTCGACAACCGAGCTTGTTTCACTAGATTTGAGCGGTGTCATCTTACGGGTGGTGTGAGATTTACTTTTGAAAAAAACGGGTTTTTGTTTCTACGGTTAAAACAGTTTTAACAAATTCTTGTCTATGTGGCGCGCGAGTTTGTAAACCAGTTTAAAAACTCTTTGATTTTGTAATTTTTAAAAATTTTCTAGCATGCGAAGATCCTAAACATCTATGCAAGAAAATACACACAATAAAATCAACCACGCATCTAATATATATATATATATATATATATATATATATATATATATATATATATATATATATATATATATATATATATATCCGGTAACGAGCCAATCCTATGCGTCTTGCCCGTGAGCCAACGGGCAAGACTAAGTCATCTAAGGACTAGACCGAATGACCCGATGTGTGCATCTCCCACTTGATCCATTGCGTCTCCCACCGACCTCCGGATCCAAGTATGCCAAGACATCCTCCATGGTCCTTGTTGGTTGCTTCGGTTCTCCTTTTACAATTTACAAATTTAAAAGGAAATGGCATGCAAGCCACAATTTACTATTCTAAGCTAATACTACAAATTACAAAGAATAGAAAATCGTCATGCAAGCCGTTAAATATACAAACCGAATAATTATATTAATTATTACAAACCATTGTGGTACAAACCACCAAATGAATGAATACATTAATTTAAATCAACCAAACACATCACATAGGTCATATGGCTCAATATGTTACCGGATGATAAATACTATAACCACATACAAGAAACACAAATCTACACATGGTGTGCCACACGAAAACCTTGTAAATCTTATATGTCTTGGTTAAGATTATCTAATCACTCAATGCACAAATAATCCTATGTACATATGCATTAGGAACCTTAAACAAGTCAAAATTCCATAGTCATATGTACACAATGTAAGTATATGTAATTAATCATTTTCATGCCTAAATGTTAATCCACAAATAAATACAACAACCAAGACATAAAGCAAATGTAAGTATATGTAACTAATCACATCGCAAATTCTGGAATAATTCCAGAAAGTACACCAAGCCTAAAAATCCAACAAAATTGATTTTAAAATCAAAACTTGCATTCTGCCAGAAGGGTTAGCGCCGCTAACTATAAAAGTTGGCCGTTAACTCCAGGTTAGCTCCAGGTTAGCGCCGTTAACGTCCGACGACTTAGCGATCGTTACGGAAGGTTTAGCGCCGCTAACATGGAAACGTTAGCGCCGCTAAACCCTGGACATAACCAAAAATCACATTTTTCGGATTTTCCAGGCCATCTAGTGCAAAACCAGTGTAGAGCTGGCTCTTATACCACTGTTAAGGTTCGTGGTTGAGCACAATGGAAGCATGCAAGTACAAATAACAATTTTCAAAGACAAAAATCAACCATAAAGTGAACCCCATCAATGGATCTAGCTCTACAACAAGGTAATGCAACAAAAACATAAAAGGAAACAGAAGATTTATACCCTTGATGTCTCTGTTCGGTTGTGTGTGGCTAGCTCCAAGCTCAAACTCCTCCTTGAACTCCTTCATGGAGATATTTAGGCCAATAACCATTTTACCGATTGCAATCTCTATTGCAACTCTTAGACACTTGCGGGATCCTACGACAACCATCGGTCGTTTGCATGTTTGATCCCTACTTGCACCAATTCCAAATTAAAATTCTTGGTTCACTTGTGCTAAGTTCGACAATCACTCAAGGATTTTAATTTGCAATTGTAAATCATCCAGGAACTTCTTTTCTTCTCTTTCTCTCTTGCTTAGCAACTCTCAAGTTCTAAGTGTATTATCTCAATATTGCCAAGAGACCCAAAAGAGAGAAGAGATGCATGTATATATAGACTCTAAGTTGCCTCCTGATCTCCCCAAAGTCGGCCCAGAAGCAATCATTAGAATAAACATGCATTGGTGGAGAGAAGAGGTGAAAAGAATAAAGTTGTTTCTGTCAGGCAGGGTTAGCGCTGCTAACCACTTAAGGTTAGCGCCGCTAACGCGGCTGAGTTAGCGACATATGGGTTAGCGCCGCTAACCCCTGCTACGAAACCAACTATCTCTATTTATCCTTTCTCACCATCATCTTTTAGGTTGTGTCAAGGTCAACCCCCGGCGTGTGACCCGATAGGCCCATACATCATCGGTAGTAATTATTTAGCGTATGTGTGTCAGTAGGCATATTCTAACAACCTAGTCATTCTCCATTCGTTCACAATTATATTTCCCGATCTAGACTGGTGGTGACAAAAATATACAAGTTACAATCGATCATGGCCAGGGATATCTCTCTAAACAGAGGAACAAATTCCTTTTTACTACACTGCCCATTAAAGTGATCATACTTTGTCCAATTACTCCGTTTATAACAGCCAGATACGGATTGCGTTTGAAAGAAAGTAGAACAAAGCAAACCAAAGTGATGCAGACACATGCATCTCCGGTATAAGGATGAACTAATATTATCATCCTGATTTACTCATGACGTGTACCATGAAGTGAAATCAGGTGTGGGTCGTCCAGTCACTTGAACAATTCAAGTACAAGCGAAGTATTACGTCCCGGTGTTTCAATCTCTAATTAACACATGACCAATCATATTCAGGTAATAATAAAACATGCTAAGTTGGAACATAGTAAAGATTTAAAGGAATATCCGCAACTTGTGTATTACTAAATTTCGATTTAATAATCGATAAATACGATAAATACAATACTGCTGAATCTAATCCAAATACAAATACAAATACAAGATCAAACCAAACGCTAGCAAATCTAATCCCAATAGCACATGTGTAAGCATCGTGCATTTCTTGCGATAATGGTTTGTTGAACGGATCTGCCACGTTGCTATCCGTGTGTACTCTACTGATGACAATGTCTCCACAATCGACCACGTCCTAGATGTAATGATACTTTCGCGGAATATGTCTCGTGCATCGGTGAGACCTTGGTTCCTTAGCTACAGCGACCGCACCCTCGTTGTCACAAAATACTTCAACAGGGTCGGCAATACTAGGAACCACTCCCAGATCTTGGATGAACTTTCTCATCCACACAGCCTCTTTCGCAGCTTCACTGGCCGCAATATACTCCGACTCGGTAGTAGAATCGGCCATAGTGTCTTGTTTGGAGCTTCTCCAGGATATAGCACCACCATTTAATAGGAACACGAACCCCGATTGAGATCGGCAGTCGTCCCTATCGGTTTGGAAGCTGGCATCGGAGTAACCAGTTACCGGAAGCTCTTCCGCACCTCCATACACTAAGAACATCTCCTTTCTCCTTCGAAGATACTTGAGAATGTGTTACTCTTTATTTGTTTACATTCCATCATTACTGAAGTCTTCGAAGAAGATTTCAGTAGAAGAAGCTATCTGAAGAAACGTCTCAACGCGCAAATGATGTTCGTATCTGAAGAGCAGAATGTTTCATCACTGAAACTTTCAGTTAAGGTTTACTGAAGTCTCTCTTCAGCAAATGGTCCCCTCAGTGACATCATCAACTGTCACTTTCAAGATAGAATTGTGTGATGCGAATCTGTTACTTATCAGTCTACAAGATTGTGACAAGTGTCACTATATCAACGGCTAGGATTGATAAGGGAAATGTATAAATACTCTTCTCTTTGTTGAGAAGAGTGGCTTGCTAATTCTGTATGTTCAGATAGCTATAGCTTTGTGCTTGTATTTTCTTTCAAGTTTGTTCTTGAGTGTTAAATTGAATTTATGAAGTTTGTTCTTCTTAAATTCCAGTCTGTAAGTTTGTTATATCAATATTAACAACCTTAGACATTTCTCACTGTTCTTATATATACTATTTCCGCACTTAATATTCCTTTAAGTTAGTATTATTCACAATTTGGGAACAACAATTGGTATCAGAGCAGGTTCAAATTCTTCAATAATTTGAGATCTGTCGAGATGTCTAAAGTTGACTATAATGACAATGGGTCTTCTGGTAAGCCACCAAAGTTCTCTTCTGAAAATTTTTCTAGCTGGAAGGGAAGAATGCTTCTCTATCTTGAGAACTTGGATACTATGTCTCTATCTGTTCTAGAAAATAGTCCTATCATTCCAAAAACTATTTCGCTTATGAGTGAAGAAGGTGATCTACTAGAACCTCGTCCTAAACCGAGGAATCTGTGGACTGATGAAGACAGAAGACTGGTAAACTTGGATGCAAAGATTCGAAACAACATTGCTATCTCACTTCCCAATGATATCTATCATACCATCTCTAATCTGAAAACTGCAAAGGATATGTGGGAAACCTTGTGTATAGCATACGAAGGAACAGAAGAGGTGAAGAAAAACAAAAGGACAAATGTCATCAGGAAGTACGAAAGTTTTTGCTCTAAAGAATCTGAGACTCTTACTGAAGTTTATACAAGGTTTACTTGTTTGTTAAATGATATGTTAGAGGTTGGTGTTCGGAGAGAGAAGATCCAGATTCTTAACAGATTCTCGGATGCTCTCCCCAGTGAGTGGGATACCATGTGCCTCATTCTCTGGACCAATAATAAGTTAAAAAAATTGGACATGAGAAAGCTGTATGGCATATTACTGAATGATGAGCAAACAAGAGCTCAGAAACAGGAACTGAAGAGATCAGCTAAGAAGAGTTTAGCTCTTGTTGCAGAAACTGACGTATCAGCTCAACAATTCACTGAAGATTCCGACATAGAAACAGAGAGTGACTGGATAGCTTAAGATGAAGAGGGTCATCCAGAGTTCAAGGTTGAACGAGCTTTCATAATGAAGAACTTCAGCAAGTTCTTAAAATTCAAGGCTAAAACCAATTGGACTGACTGTATTGTCAAATCCTCATCTAAGAGTTATCCATCGAAAGCTGACAAGTACAAGTCTAAGTACAAGGCACTGAAGCTGAAAAATTTAAAGTTCAACTGAGAAGAAGAAAGAGAAGGCAATGATAGCTGGAGAACTAAATTGGACTGACTCTGAAACATCTGATGATGATCAAGAGTCTAAAAAAGCTATGTTTGCTGAAGAATTTTCAGGGTGTGCTCAGCCTTACATGTGTCTGATGGCTACTGAGAGCCAGTTCAAGAAAGACCTAGCTACTGCTGAATGGTTGAGTTCAGCTGAGGGTTGGAATTCCTCTATGATGTAAAAGGTATCAAACTTTCAGAACTATGAGTCTAATGAGAAAAATGATATGTTTGCTTATTTGGTGTCTGATTTAATTTCTGCACATGATGAACAAAACAAAATCAAGAAAATCTTTTCTGATCAACAAAACCTAATTCAGGAAACTGAAACTGAGAATGACACTCTTATTCCAGAGTCCTTTGCCTTGAAAAGTCATCTAGAGGTGTTAACTAATGAACTAAAAATGTCCAAAGCTGAGCTATCTTTGACAAATGATAAACTCAAAGATCGTCAGTCCATCATTGATCTCTGGCTCAGTCCTAATAAACTCGCCTTTGAGAGTATCAATCATCAAATGATCATTCAGAGAGAAAGAGTTGGGTTAGGAAAAATCAAAGAAGCTGCCTCATTCAACAAAAAGTGCAAAAAGGTTGATGAAATGTTTTTCAGTGATTTAACATGTGAAAACATAGGAAACTCAGATATTCTATATAAAAGATTTACTAAGGCAGCCAGTGAAGTTCCTGAATTCAATGAGGAAACAAATTCTGAAATCAGAAACATACAGTTGTCTTCCGATAACTTGTTTGAAAATCAGAATGATTTTCAGCAAAAAAATTTCAATCTCACTGAATTTGAACTTTCAGTTGTCACTGAATCTGAATATATTACTTCAACTGAATCTGAACCCATGGCTTCCACCAAAACTGAATCCACTTTAGTTCACACCTCCACTAAACCTCTGATAGCTGAAGCTCCACTTGAACCTAATCCTTCAATACAAAATCAATACTACAAAAGATCGAAAACTCAAAGTCATCAGTCTGAAAAGCCAAAATCAAAAAGGTTGAGCAAATTGCAAAAATTTGAATCAACACTGAAGATAATGATGAATCAGTTAAAAGAGTTAACCAGATCCAATACTCAGAAAAGCAATATCAAACGTCAAAAGGATAAGAAATCCACACGTAAATGTTATAAATGTGGTATTAGAGGTCATGAAGCCAAAATATGTGATTCACCTGTTGCTACTTGTTGTACTTCTTCTGAGCCCATCAGTAGGTGGGTTCACAAATTGGTTTAATTCTTTGTTAACTTGTGCAGGGTGGTCAAGGAAATAACATCTGGTACCTTGATAGTGGTTTCTCCCGTCACATGACTGGATGCAAATCTTTACTAACAAAAATTATTCCAGTCGATGGTCCACAAGTTATATTTGGTGGAAGAAAATGTGGAAAAACAAATGCCTATGGTCAATTAAAGAAAGGTATTATTCATATCAAGAATATCGCTCATGTCACCGGACTTGAGCATAATCTTATAAGCATAAGTTAGATGTGTGATGGAGATTATTCTGTTCTGTTCAAAAAATACAAGTGTTCCATCAGAAACAAAGAAGGCACTGAAGTCCTTCAGGCCAAGAAAATAGATAACATGTACGTTCTTGACTTCAATTCAGTTACTTCTCCGTCTGATAAACCGCCTTTTAGTTGTTTGCATTTTTTTTAAAATAATATTCCTTATGTTTGTTGTCTTTATTTTCGTTTCTTTTTAACTGTGGTTAATTTTTGAGGTTTCATCCAACGGTTGAATATCAATCAAATAGGTCCACCTTTTGAAATCACCGTCCCGTTTTCTATTCTCCGCTAACCGCTCTCTCTTTCTAAACCTATAAAAAGCTCTATCGTCTTCTTCATCTTTCTTTCTACTGTTTCTCCTCTCCTTCGACAAAATTTTTCTTCTCTCAAACATCATGTCACGCCCAGCAACCTTGTGTGTTCATCTTCCTGAATCAGTTGTACCAATCATCTCCAATGTTGAGATTGTTCACAAATCAAGCAATACCTTTGTTTCACTATCCCTTGTCCCTGCAACATCCGAATTCTTCAATTCCACCCAAATCCCCATGTTTGAAGAACACCTCTGTGAATTTTGGATGACAGCCACTGTGCTTGATGAGACATCTGACACCCTAAATTCTCTTTCACTCTGCTGAACGGTAAGCAAAACTGCCGTGTTGATAAATACCTTCTTGCTATAGCACTTCATCTTCCGACTGATGATGAGTCTCCTTGTGTTTCTTACACAAAATCGGCCAAGGATCTCATTGCCGCATACCTGAAACATCCTGCAACTTCTTACATAAAGGGGAAAACCTTAGTCAGGAACAAGTTACCAACTGTATGGTGTAGTTTCTTCAGTATACTTACATTCTATATGACTGCTAAAACCGGAGGAATGGATCAAGTGGCTGAAAATGTGCTTAGTCTAGGTCATGCGCTGATGTACAACACAAAGGTAGACTATGCTTCTTTTGTCTTTAATCTTCTTCTATCACTTGTAAAGATTAAAAAGCGCAATTCCACATTCCTTTTCCCCGATTTCTATCCTTGTTGTTTCGTTAACTGCTGTGACGATCACACTACTATTCAGCCAAACATCCGGTTGAGTTATCTTCTCTCCCAAATTCTGTCTGGACAAGTACTGGCTCTGCTGATCCCATACCGCTCACTGAAGCTATGATGGAATATGCTCGTATGGATATCTCTCCTGCTATTTCAGTCCGACCATCAACTTCTGCTGAACATGTTGCTCCACTTTCAGATTCAGAGGCAATTGAACAAACTGTTGCTCCTTCAGCTGAACCAATACCTGCCCCAAAAAAGAGGAAGCGCCGGCCACTCAAGGTACCCGCTTCAGTCACTATTACTGAACTTGTGCCCACATCACATGGAGTTCTTCTTCAAAAGAATTCATCCGCAAAAGGAGCATCCAATTCAAGTCCTTCTATTCAACCTAAACGACTAAAGCGTAACACCCCAACTTCTTCTCTTGTTACATCTGACACACCACCAGCTGACACTAATGTTCAGACTACATCTGCTGCTGACTCTCAAAGGAAAACACCACGAATCCTTCGTCACAAAATTTCCTCGACTGGACTTTCAGCATCTACTACAACAACTACGACGGTCATTTTTTATCCAATTTCCACTGTAAGTCCTCTCTCCCCTGCTAAAATTACTTCACTTGCTTCACAGACTCTTAGTACTCTAGTCGACCCAACTAGTTTACTGGTCCACACTATTGCTCGTGATGTATCGGCTCAACACCAAACCGAATCTGAAGCACACCCTTCTCAGCCCTCACAAAGTTCAGTGGCACCAACTGAACTTCTTGGGTTTGCCTTTGCAACTACTGATACATTCGTCAACCCGTTTGTTAAAGTTGCTCAATCACCTTCTACCTATGATGAGTGTAAAGTTCCCTCACACTCAGAGGCTCCACCAACCAATGATGTTAAGAAAATCACAACCTTAACTACGGTTCTCACCACTTCAGTTGCAGTAAATCCCCCTGCTTCAGATGTTACTACAATCCCTTGATAGATCCGTCATCCCAACTGATCTTATGGATTTTACCAATACAAATGATATCTCAGAACCCAAACCCTCTGAGTCTGATGTATTTCACCTCAATGATGAATCAGATAAACCATCTGGTTCTGAGAAACCCCTAACTCATGATGTTTCAGATATCTCTGACACTGAAGTTTTTCCCTTCTCTCCCATCTTGGCCACTGATGGTTCAGCTAACCCAACTGAACCTACGGCTACTTCTTATGCTCATGAAGATGTAGTTATACACAAAACTACTACTGAAGCATAGCCCAAGATAGCCCTTGATGATTCATTAAACCCAAATGTTTCTATGGCTATACTTACCCCACTTACACCAATTTCTTTTAAAAATTTAAACAAAGAACAAGGTCTCATTTGGGATCCTGTCTCTGGTTTTGAGTATCCTGTCAATCTTCTACCTCCCACTGACAATCAAGCTCATCTTGATCGACTGATGGTTTTTGGGAAAGAAATCTCTGCTGACTACAATGCTCAGTTTCCCTCTCTAAAACACGTACTCTCTGAAAAATCAGTAACCGATCCTCACGACGGTTCTGAAAAATCTGAAACCTCCTCTTCATCCACTGATCACGACTTGCTTGCTGAAAAAACAACCCCGTTGTCACCTCCCATACTACGTTCACCCACTGAAGTTGACGACGACTCAATGTCTGTTTTTGATGCTTACTTAAAGCTTGATGATACCATTCATCTTCTTCAAAGTCAAATCACCAGAGAATTTCATCGGTTTAATATTCAGCATATGTCAAATGTCAACTTCGCTGACGAAATTAAACTCCTTACTGCACTTTTGGTAGACTACATCAGTACCTTGAATAAGGAGTTTCAGTTTCACAACCAACTTCGGGTCACTCTTTTTAAACAACTTCGTGACTATATTGCCAATGGTAATAAACGTTACGAGGATGTGTTATCTCAGCTTTCCTCCTCTCATTCATCTCTATCTGAATCTATTTCCTCCTCTCAAGCCACATTTTGAAATCCTTCACTGATACTATCTCACAACTTCGAGACTCACTGAAAGCATATCCTTCCAAACGCTATCTTCCGTCCTATCACAAAAACGTAGTCCTGAAAGACATGCAACGCATGCCGTTAGCCACACTAAACAAAAACATTGTTCAAAGATTACAAAGGATAGAAGCTGCTACAGTCTTCTCCTCAGCTTCTAAGGGGGGGAAATTTCTGAGATCTTCAGTTGTGGCTAAAGAAATAAGAGCAAATATCAAGAAAAGGAAAACAGAGTCTTTAAGAGATAAGGAAGAAATCAGTCGGCTGAAACAAATGATTGAGGAATACTCAGTGATAAGAGACGGAAACGAAAAAGAAAGGGAAGAGCTACATAGACTTTTTGAGGAATCCCTAAGTGAACCAGCAGATGAAAGCAACACAAAATTCTCTGAAAGATCTTCTCCTGAGCTTGATTTTAACTTGATGATTCAATCCTGCCCACAGAACATCACTCAACCTGAGACAGCCTTGATTATACATCCCAACGCACCTATCACTGTTGGAAGTTCACTCTCAGCTTCTGACACAAAAATGAATATTGATGTTCCTAGTCCTAAGGAACTAACCTCCAATATTCTGAAACCAACATATCTGGAGCAGTTCCCACTGATAATTCCTAAAACTGAGTTCTCTTTAGTTATAAGTGAAAAAGCTACCTCGCCTATCAGAAATCCTGATAAAGGTAAAGGTGTTTCAGATAGCACTGAAACTGAGAAACCCAAGGTTGTCAACACTGAGAAACTAATGTTTGACAGCATGAAGGCAATTAGAAATCCGGTGTCCAAAACAGGGGGAGAAAAATCTGAAAATATGTTTACTGAAGAAGAACAAGCTGCTGCTTTTGGTATGACCTTGGTAGAATATAAAAGAGAAAAAGAAGTAGATGAAGAAAGAGCTAGATTGCAAAGGCTATCTGAAGCAGAAGCCTTATGGACTGCTGAACTTGAGGCTGAACAGCAAAAACCTTCAAGGAAAATGTCTCCTCAATCTCTCCAACATGCAGTAGAACGAAAAGTTGAAGAGGAAAGAATTAAAAAGGAAAAAGCAAAGGCAATCAGAGAACAGAAGGAGGAGGAATGGTTTGAGTCTAAAACTAACAGAGTTGATCCTGATCCAATCACAGCAGTCAGAGTCACAAAAGAGAAACGTGGAATCATAGTGGAGATTTCAAGGAACAAAAATCGCCTCAAAGTTCAGTACGTCACCCATACCAATCTTACAAAATTCAGTCTCTCTGAATAGATTGAAATTGGAAAATGTTTGAACAAACTAAAACTAACGGAACTTATTAGGACAGTTAAAAGAAGGCTTTCTTATCTGCAAGAATCCTATGATAAACCGAAAGAACGTTTTCAACCTACTGAAGGTGACTCTGAAAATGTAGAAAAAGATCAACTAACAAAGAAAAGAAGAAGAAAATCTTTAGAAGATCTCAAGAAGAGACTATAAAGCTTATGGCTGGTGGTATTCTTCCAAATTGCAGAAACATGGATTGTTCAATCCCTCCAGGTTTCGTGTTTATTGACAAACAGGTTCTTAAAAATCCTAGAGGATTTTTCTTCAAAGATGCTTATGACAGACCAAGGTTTCCAAAGAGTGTCAGAACTGAACAATACTGATTGGATGCATTTACAGGCAATTTCATCCTACTTTGATAGAAGGGATCCTGATACAGCTGACATTTACATGAAGATTGTAAAATTGTTCGACGCCAAGAAGCCCAGAGATCCAGACACTGAAATGTAGGAAGAAAAAGCCAAAGTTATAGAGAATATTCAAGCACACAAACCTTCAAAGAGTTCTTGATTTTACATGTATTTATCTTCATGTTTTTTTTATTATCAGTATGTACTGTTTTTCTTTACGCTTGGATATTTGAAAATTACAAAAACATTGAAAAATGAAAAGAATCTAAAAACAAGACAGTCTGGATCATGTACATATGAGTTCTATTGTGTAAATAGTTCTATTTGTTTATTCTTTTTAAATAAAGATGAATTATAAACAAATAGGGAGAGATTTTTAGTCTTGATTTGTTTACATTCCATCAGCACTGAAGTCTTCGAAAAAGATTTCAGTAGAAGAAGCTATCTGAAGAAACGTCTCAACGCGCAAATGATGTTCGTATCTAAAGAGCAGAAAGTTTCATCACTGAAACTTTCAGTTAAGGTTTACTAAAGTCTGTCTTCAGCAAATGGTCCCCTCAGTGACGTCATCAACTGTCACTTTCAAGATAAAATTGCATGATGAGAATCTGTTACTTATCAGTCTACAAGATTGTGACAAGTGTCACTATATCAACGGCTAGGATTGATAAGGGAAATGCATAAATACTCTTCTGTTTGTTGAGAAGAGTGGCTTGCTAATTCTGTATGTTCAGATAGCTATAGCTTTGTGCTTGTATTTTCTTTCAAGTTTGTTCTTGAGTTTTAAATTGAATTTAAGAAGTCTGTTCTTCTTAAATTCCAGTCTATAAGTTTGTTATATCAATATTAACAACCTTAGACATTTCTCACTGTTCTTATATATACTATTTCCGCACTTAATATTCCTTTAAGTTAGTATTATTCACAATTTGGGAACAACAGAATGTTCTTCACTGCCTTCGTATGTGCCTCACCAGGATTGCCTTGATATCTACTTTTCATACTTAATGCACAAGATATATCAGGTCTAGTACATAACATGGTGTACATGATCGAGCCTATTGCCGAAGCATAAGGCACTCGCCTCATTACTTCCCGTTCCTCAGGGGAACTCGGGCCTTGAGCCTTGCTCAACACTAAACCATGTGACATAGGTATGAACCCCTTCTTGGATTCCTCAATCCTAAATCTCTTTAGGACCTTGTCAATGTATGTACTCTGGCTCAAGCCGATCAACCTGTAGGATCTATCTCTATAGATTTTAATCCCAAGAATGTAAGCTGCATCCCCAAGATCCAATTAGTAGAATATCATCTACATAGAAAACTAGGAATATAACTACGCTCCCACTAGCTCTAATGTAAACGCATGGCTCATTCATGCTCTTAGAGAAGCCAAACTCTTTGACCTTCTCATAGAAGCACAGGTTCCAACTCCGAGAAGCTTGCTTAAGTCCATAAATGGACTTCTTAAACTTGCAGACTCTATCCGGAAACTCTGGATGCACAAAACCCTCAGGTTGTGTCATATACACCTCATCAGAAAGTGTTTCATTAAGGAACGCGGTATTGATGTCCATCTGCCAGATTTCATAATCATAAAATGCGGCAATGGCCATGAGTATCCGGATAGACTTCAACATAGCCACCGGGGAAAAGGTTTCCTCATAGTCTACACCATGAGTTTGAGTGAAACCCTTAGCCACCAGTCGGGCTTTGAAGGTGTCAGCCTCGCCATCCACACCGACCTTTTTCTTGAAGATCCATTTGCACCCGACAGGTTTGCACCCAGGAATAGGATCTACCAAGTCCCAAACTTGATTATCGGACATAGATTTTATCTCGGATTCCATTGCTTCTTTCTACTTGGCGCACTCAGGGCCAACCACAGCGTCCCGGTATTTGGTAGGCTCATCAGAGACCTCTACCATGTCTGTGCCCTCAGATATGTTGAAACCATATCTCGCTGGCTCATGCCGACTTCTACCAGATCTTCTAAGAGGCAACGGGTTTACAGCATTTCCAGCATCATGCTGAGAATCAACCCTTGTAGGTTGTGAGCTAGTGCCAACATCAGGTTCTACATTGGCAGGTTCTTGAATCTCTTCAAGATTAACCCTCCTCCCCCTAGCATCTTTGTATAGCAGTTCCCTCTCAAAGAACACTGCCCTTCGAGCAACAAATACCTTGTTCCCCTAAGGTTTGTAAAACAAATATCCCATAGACCCAGCAGGATAAACAATGAAAAGGCACCTTTCAGCCCTGGGCTCTAATTTGTCCTCGACCTCACGCCTCACGTAGGCAGACAACCCCAAACCTTTAAATACAAGATGGATGGATCCTTTCCATGCCACATGTCATACGATATTTTCTTAACCTTCTTTGCTGGTACGAGGTTAAGGATTCTACCGGCCGTTTCAATTGCGTATGCCGAAAACGTAACGGGAACGTCCGAGCAAACCATCATTGACCGAACCATATCTAATAATGTTTGGTTCCTCCTCTCGGCGACACCATTTAATTGCAGTGTCCTAGGAGGGGTTAATTGCGAGACAATCCCACAATTCCTCAGATAATCACGGAACTCAGAACTAAGATACTCACCGCCTCTATCAGATCGTAGTGTCTTAATTCTTTTCCCTAGTTGATTCTCCACTTCATTTTGATAAGTGTTTAATACCTCAAAGGTATCTGACTTTTGTCTTACTAAGTAGACATACCCGTATCGACTATAATCATCAATAAACATAACGAAGTAGCGGAATGATCTCTTATGGCATGCTTGAATGGGCTACACACATCCGTGTGTACGATACCCAACAAGTCTTGCGCCCTTTCACACACAACGGTAAAGGGTTCTTTGGTCATCTTGCCCAATACATAAGATTCGCATACTTCATTAGACCTATGGTCAAATGATTCCAAGATCCCATCCGCTTGGAGCTTGGTGATGTGTTTCTTGTTTATGTGGCCTAACCGACCATGCCATAGAGATAATTTATCCAAAACATTTTTGGATCCCGAATCAACATTCATGATTTCTCTAGTGTTTTGCAAGCTTACGCTTGTCTCATATATGCCATGACATGGAAATGTTTTAAAATAAAAGATATGATTCTTGTAACATAAGATGCTACCATTCTAAAATTTAAAATCAAAACCATTGACATACAAATCATATAAAGAAATAATGTTTCAAGCCACATGCGGCGAATAAGATATATTATATAAAACAATAGATAAGTCGGATGAAAAGGTGAGCTCCACACTCCTAATCTTCTCAACCGGGACAACCGCCTTGTTTCTCATGATGAGATCCAGCTCTCCATCAACCAAGTCCCTACTTCTTCTTAGTACCTGCACATTATTACAAACGTGAGTACCATAACCGCTGTCTAAAACCCAAGTGTTAGAAGTAGAAGTGTTATGGAGTTCAATCATGTACGTACGGAGGTAGCGGTACCTTTTGCTCGTAGCTTCTTGAGCTGCTCCAAGTATTTGGGGCAACTACGCCGGTAGTGTCCCTTCTTCTCGTAGAAGAAGCAGGTTGCCTCTAACGGTGTGGTGGTGGAAGCCACTTGTTTCTCCTTCGGCTCCGGGTAGGGTTTGGTTTAGGCTTTGACGACTTCGCCTTAGCCTTTCCCTTGCCCTTTCCCTTCGAGCCGGAAGCAGACTGCTTCCTTTTCCTACCACCTTTGTTGATGGTTAGGACGGTAGTGGAGGTGGAGGGCTTTGCTTTGGCAAGCTTGGACTCGATAGTCTTGAGCATGCCATGCAGTTCCATAATGGTTTTATCCATACTATGCATATAGAAGTTCACAATCAACGGTCCATATGACAGAGGCAACGATTGGAGGATTATTTCAACCGCCAACTCTTTCCTCATGGCAAAGCCCAACTCCTCGAGCTGATCCACGTACCCTTTCATCTTAAGAACGTGGGAGCTGACATTGCCGCCCTCCGGCATCTTACAACCAAAAAAAGCCTTGACACATTCATAAAGCTCTTTCCTTGATTGTTGTTGGAACATGTCTTTCAGCTGTGAGATCATCTCGTACGAACTCACTTTCTCGCATTATCTTTGCAATTCGGGACTCATGGTCGTAAGCATAAGGCAAGTGACATCATTTGTGTCTTTGACACGCTTTTCATACGCATCTTTTAATGCCCTTGGCACGTTGATTGCCGGAGCCTCCGGAAGAGGTGACTCAAGGACCTCTAATTTCATTTCGTGGCGTAGGACGATTCTCAAGGTCCTATGCCAATCCATGAAATTGGGTCAGGTGACTTTTTCCTTCTCCAAAAACGGACGTAATGACAGTTGCTTGTGTTGGTGTTGCTAGTAGATACCATCTACAATCAAAGTACGAGTTTGGTTAGTTAAGACGTATTTAAATCCTTGCTAAATAATTACCCACTTGTTTTAAAAACAAAATTAACAAGGGCTAAGACCCTCAAGAATACCCCAAGGATCACTTCATGAAGCTATTTTAGGCTGGTAAACATTTTACCAATTGTAGTCCATGACTACAACTCTTAGACACTTGCAGGATCCTAGGTATTCATAGTACCCATTTGGCATGTTTGATCCCTCCACACCAATTTCTCATTAATCCACTTTGATAGCTCGGCTAGAGCTCGACAACTACCAAGGCGTTTTAAGTCTTGGAATTGTAAATCGTCCGTCAATATACACGGTGGTACTCTAGCCCAATGGCCGGCTCGGCTAAAGCTCGACAACCAACCTTTCGAGTTGCCACACGCGCCTTCCACACAGTTACTCAAAACCGATCTCAGCTAGAGCTCGACGACCAATCTTGTTTCACTAGATTTGGGCGGTGTCATCTTACGGGTGGTGTGAGATTTACTTTTGAAAAAATGGGATTTTGTTTTTCCAGTTAAAATATTTTTAACCAATTCTTATGTATGTGGCGCGAGGAGTTTGTAAACCCATTTATAACTCTTTGGTTTTATTATTTTGAAAAATTTTCTAGCATGCGAAGATCCTAAACAACCATGCAAGAAATAAACGAAATAATACCAACCACGCATGCAATATGAGTCCGGTAACGAGCCATAAAACCCTATGCATCTTGCCCATGAGCCAATGGGCAAGACAAAGTCTAGTAAGGACAAAAATCCAAGACTTTGATGTTTGCTCTCCCACTTTATCCATTGCGTCTCTCACTAACCTCCGGATCCAACTCCGCCAAGACACCCTCCATGGTCGTTATTGGTTGCTTCGGTCATCCTTTTATAATTTAAAAATTAAAAAGGAAATGGCATGCATGCCACAGTTCACTATTCTAAGCTAATACTACAAATTACAAAGAATAGAAATTGGCATGCAAGCCTTTAAATATACAAACCGAATAAATTAATTAATTATTACAAACCAATGTGGTATAAACCACCAAATGAATGAATATATTAATTTTATCAACCAAACACAACACATAGGCCTAAAAGGCTCAAATATGTTACCGGACACAAATATTACAACCACATACATCATATACAAATTCTAAGGCATGATGTGCCACACAAGACCATGCAAATCTTATATGTCTTGGTTAACATTATCTAAACACTCAAGGCACTAATAATCCTATGTACATATGCATTAGGAACCTTAAACAAGTCAAAATTCTATATTCATATATACAAAATGTAAGTATATGCAATTAACCATTTTCATGCCAAAATGTTAATCCACATATAAATACACAAACCAAGACATAAGGCAACTTAAACATATAATTCCCAAAATTCTTGAACAATTCCAGAAAGTACAAGAAGGGTAAAAAACCAAAGAAAATTGATTTAAGGCAACAACTACATTCTGCCAGTTGAGAGTTAGTGCAACTAACCAAAAAGGGTTAGCGCCGTTAACTTAAGGTTAGCACCATTAAAGACATAAGGCTTAGCGACCGCTACGGCCGGTTTAACGCCGCTAACATCGTAAAGTTAGCGCCACTAAACCCTGGACAGAACCAAAAATCACATTTTTCGGATTTTTCAGGCCACCAAGTGCAAAACTAGTGTAGAGGTAGCTCTGATACCACTGTTGGGGTTCGTGGTGGAGCACAACGGAAGCAAACAAGTACAAAATTGAATTTTAATAGCATGAACAAGACCACAAGAGAACCCAAAATGAAGTACCATGCTCTACAACATATATTTGCAACAAAGACAAAAGAGAGAGGAAGGTATATACCCTTGATATCTCTGGATTTGTTGTGTGCTAAGCTCCAAGCCTTCAAACATTCTCCTTGAGATATCAAAGTCCACGCCGAGATACTTGGTGACCTTGGTGTACTAGCACCCCTTGAACCAAATCAACACTTGAACTTGGTTTCTGGAACAACAACAAAATCCACCAGGAACTCTCTTGGTCTCACTCTCTTTCTTCACACAAGAACAACCCTCAAGTGTTTGTTTATGTGTGTGGTTTTTATCCTAGACAAGAAGAAGAATGAGAGACAAAACAAGGAGTTTATAAGCTCAAAGTTGACCCCAGATCTCCCCAAGATCGGCCAGAGTTCAATCATGGCCTAGCCATGCATTGGTGGAGAGAGGAGGTGAAAAGAATAAAGTTGCTTTTGTCAGACAGGGTTAGTGCCGCTAACCACCCAAGTGTAGCGCCGCTATCCACTAAAGCTTAGCGCCGCTATCGGGGCCGAGATAGCGACGACATGGTTAGCGCCGCTAACTCAGTCCAGAATCCCAACTATCATTATTTTTTAATTTCTCACCCTTATCTTTTAGGTTATTGTCAAGATCAATCCCCGGCGTGTGACCCGATAGGCCCATAAGTCATCAACAGTGATCATTTGGCGTACGTGCTTCAGTGGGCATACTCCAACAAGTTAGCATCGCTAAGCGCGCTGAAACCATTTTCGGTTTTAAAATAAAATTTGTTTTTGTATCGAGTTTTTGGCATTTTTCATTTTTTCTAGAAATTTGTTTGAGAAAAATTTTGGTAATTTTGCTACCATATTATTTCGTATGTGGTTGATATTAGATTGGTGACCTTGCCTTTGGACTTGTGGTTTATTTTGTGTTTATGGATGCATTTGGTGATTTTTTATAATTACCAAGAGTTTACTGCATGGTTTTATTTCAACTGTGAATCTTGATAAATGGTTATGTCACTCGTCCGCAGACTTTAGATGCAAGTAGGTTTCGAGTGAGTGTAATGTCCATCTTTGATGTGATTAAACGCAGTCCTGAATAAGGTTGTTATAAAACTCATTTTTAGGATAGATATGAAACTTACGACGAACACGTGCAGTCAAGATAGGATTTGTTCCTTTACGAGTAATAGAGTAATATACTTCTTGGGCCCCTCGATGAATTGAATAGATACTGTATGGACATACCCAAAGGTCATTAGGATGATGCCTAATGAGTTTAGTAATCTGTTTAATGTCTAGATCGAAAAAAGAAATCGTATAGATAATTAGAATGACACGTGAGCTCTGTCTAATACTATACACATTATTTGAAACAAAATGACGATTGATTTATACACCATTTAAAATGAGACGTTAAAGAAACCATTCTCATGTGTCTCTAGGGCATTGATGTCTTGCTAGACGCTAACCTTTGCTTGTATAGTTACTTGTTCTTATGACCTGTGCAAGTGGGAGCTGATGGATTATGCTCATGTCATAATATGATTATATAGCTAGATACACGTGAGCCTAAAGGGTCACACACAAACACTGAGATACCAATTAATAATATTAATATAATTAATGTATTTATATTATTTATATAATGCAAAATATTAATTGGGCCTAATTAAGTATGGACTTAATAAATAATTGTTATTGGGCTTGATTAATGTATGGGCTTTAATTAAAAGGAGATAGGCCTTAATGTAGATTAAGGATAAACTTTAATTTGAATTAAAGGATAAAGTGTAATATGGATTAAAGGATAAACTTTAATTTGAATTAAGGATAAACATAATCCTTAATATAGATTATGGATAAATATGAGACTTAATTAGGATTAAGGATAAACATTAGGAAGAGATAAACATGGAAGAGTTTATATTTATCTCAAACTAATTTTCTCCTATATATAAACTTAATTTCGTGACCCCCTTAATATATATGAAGAGTTTTCAATTTTGATCTTCAAATAGGAAGGTTTTGTGTTCTTAATTATTCAAGCAACAAAGGGTTGTTCTTGGTGATTAATTAAAGCATTGCAAAAGGACTAGCATTCATTGGTGATCAAGGAAGTGTAGTGTGGACTACATTAGAGGTGTTCTACATTGAACACAAAGGTTTCAAGGCGACACAACAAGATCCCGAATCGACACAACAAGATCCCGAATCGTATTTCGTAACAGTGATTAAAGGTAATCAATTCTTATATTTTTCGTTTGATTATTTTGGCAATACATAGATCCGTCTATTGGTGATGTTTTCCGCTACGTTTATGTATTTATTATTATGTATTATTTTCACCAACATATTATGTGTAACATCCAGTGCGAACAGAGCACTTTAGTTTGTGAAACCGTCTATGGTTGCGGGCACAAGCAAGAATAGAGTGTCTATTTAACTTGGTCCTTGCGGCCGTAAGCAAGTGCTTACGGGCGCAAGTGTGAGTCTTTGGTTTACCATCTACGGATGAAGGAAAAGTACTTGCGGGTGCAAGCACATAGCTTGCATCCGTAAGCAAATTAAGAACCACGCTTGCGGGTGCAAGTGACTACACTTGCGGCCATAAGCTATGTGTTATGAGAAAGAACCCTTGCGGGCGCAAACCATCTCCTTGTGGCCGTAAGCATGGTAGAGTATTAGGCATGCGGGTGCAAGCATGTGGTCAGGATTCACATGAACTAACTAATAGTGTAAGCTTAGTTTAGAACATAACAAAGTGGTCATTAAGTGTTAACTGAACTTAAACGTGATATGTTAGGTACTCATGTGGAGCTAGAAGACACTCAATGTTGTGTTTTCTTTTTGTGAGTTTGAGGTGAGTACCGGTTTCCCATGAGGCTTTGTAAGTAGAGCTAGTTATTATTGGTTTTAATGTGTTGTCTGTGCTTTTCCATGTGCGCACGCGAAGTATGCTATGCTATGATATGAAATGCTATGAGATCATGTTTATGATGACTAGAGTTGTAATGATAGTGAACGAATTCTTGTAATACGAATCATGCAAAAATTGTTTGCCATGATTAAGTTGTACTAGCATGTCCTGCTCATCAAGTATGAGTAGAAGTTGTTGATATGTTATATATGCATGCTATTGGATCCTAATTGGATCAGCTATGTGTTGATGTTCTGAACGTTCGGATACTCGTAAGACTGTTTAACAGTTGAATTGTCGGTTGGTCAGCGGGGGGCTGGATCCTAATGAAAGTTTGGGTCGATAGTGGTGGATCAACGGGGAGGGGGCTTAGGGTGCCCATACCGAGTTCCGGGGTTCTGTACTGTTGGGTTTAATAGCACACCTCCGGTTGTGATCTTGATCTAAACTCAAAACTGGTTTAGACCGACACAAGGATGAGATCTGGTTTCTCAATCATATAAGCGGAACTTGAAAAATAAACCTTCCAATTAGGATCTTTGCTCATCACAATATATAATAATACGTTTTCCATATATGTATGTACAATAATTTATATTGAAATACAACCACAATAATATATATGTATGCCGTATGCATATATGTATATGAGCAAGAACATACAACCTTGAATAATATCGATTTTGATCATCAAGAAGAAGAATAGATGAAGATGAAGCTTATACCTTTTTACCTTTTTCTTAGGGTTTCTCAAGTTGTAGTCCACCCGTAATGAGGCAAGACGAGTACCGCTAGAAAAGTATGCAAACCACGATCCACGATCATGCTTTCTTGATGATCGACAAAAACCGGGACTCGGTTTCTTCCTTGGCCTATTCCGCCGAAGATGAGAGAGGGAGAGAGAGGAGTGAAATTTTTCTTCTTAATTCATAAACTTGAATTAAGGGTTAACCTAAAATGATAAGAATTTAATCCCAATTTATAAGAAAATAGAATTAGGATTAATTTAGGAAACATTCAAACTTTTCCTAATTTTGATTTGAATAACTTAAATAATTATTTATATATATAACACTTTTCGGCCGTAGGCCAAAAGTGAGTATATAAATTATATATATTATTTTAATTTCCTTATTAATATATTATTAATCAACTTTATGTTGGAATATGCCCATTGACGCACGTACGCCATATAGATCATTGCCGATAATCTATCGGCCCATTAGGCCACACACTGGAGATCAATCTCGATAGTCTACTAGTTGGATGGACTAAGAGTGTCAAAATGGAAAATGGTTTGTGTGCAGTCAAAGATCGCGGCTCGATCTCTTACGGAGATTACGGCACGAAAAACTTATGAGTTCACGCCGCGAACGCGTATCAAACCACATGCAATCATTATGTTTTCCACCTCCAATTTTAGACAATGCATGTCCACGAACTGTTTGTTTTTCTGTCGCACGGGTTCGCTGCGCTAACTTTTAGTCAGCGGCGTGAATTCCTTTAATGTACACAGCGCGAACCACGCTGTGACAGTTTTGGTTTTTATAATTAAAATCAGTTTGTAAATCGGGTTTTTGGCATTTAAAATTGGTTTCTGGATTTTTCATTAGAGAAGACTTTTTTAGTTTAATAAGTTGCCTTATATAATGGTTGGTGTATTTATATGTACATTATCATCAAATGGTTTGGTGTTACTAATGCATATGTACATGAGATTATCTTATGCCTTGAGTGTTTTTTAAATAATCTTAACCATTATACATAAGTTTACATGGTTTTGTGTGTCACACTATGTTGTTCATGTTGTTCATGTGTTGTTCATATTGTTGGTAACTACCATATGCCCTAGACCTTGTGGATGTATGGTTGTTTAAATTATTTATTTATTCATTTGGTGACTTTATGTCACATGGTATGTAATAATTAATTTATATAATTTATTGGTATGTAATTGCCTTTTTTTGTGGCTTGCATGCCATTTCAATTCCATATTATGTAATTTATACTAGAAAATAGATTTTGTGGCTTGCATGACATTTATTTTAATTTTCTATGTAATTGTAGTATGAAGCAACTATTGGGTGGTCATGGAGAGACGCCTTGGCGAACACAAATCCGGGAGGCCCAATTGAGGTGGCGGGTTTGGTGGGAGCACATCTAAGTCAAGGAAGATGTCCTTAGATGACTTAGTTTTTTCCCGTAGTGGCTCACGGGAAAAACGCATAGGTTTTAGGGGCATGGTTACCAACTTGTTTGTATGCGTGTGGTTGTTCTATTATTTATTGTATATGCATGGATTATAGGATTGGATGCCAGACAATTTTTTGACAAATAATAAAACTCAATAGTTTTTAACAATGGTTTAACCAACTCTCGCGCACACACTTGATTAACAAATTAGGATATAACTTTGGTTTATATTCCGTAGTGAAAACCTGTGGTTTTTGTCACTTTTTGTTAATCAAACTCAAAATGGTTTTTTAACCGGAAAACTAAATCCCGTTTTCTAAATGTAAATCGCACACCACACATAAGATGACACCACCCGAATCTAACCACACAAGGGTTTATTGTTGAGCTCTAGCCGGATCAATTTTTGTTTGAGTTGTGTGGAAGTTGCGTGTGGCAACTCGCAAGGTCGAATGTCGATCTCTAGCCGATTCGACCATTGGGCAAGAGTACTACCGTGTATCTTGATGGTTGATTTACGATTTCAAAAAAATATTTTGAATGATAGTCGAGCTCTAGTAGAGAATATTCAAAATCTTACTTTGAGATTGGTGTGGAGGGATCAAACATGCCAAACTTGACACAATGGTTGTCAAGTAGGATCCCCCAAGGAAATAAGAGTTGCAATAATGGATTGCAATCGGTCAATCGTTACTGGCCTAAACAGCCTTGCCACGTGATCTACGGAAAACCAGTCACGATGCAAGGTGAAATAGTGTTCTTTGCCCTTTTTAAACTATTTGTTTTATTAAATAATTGGGTAATTGTTTTAACAAGGATTTCTATAACACTAACGAAAATCTACTTTGCTTTTATAGATGGCATCAACTAGCAACACCAATACCACTACCATTTCGCTTAGGGTTTTCCTTGAAAAGGAAAAACTCGATGGGACCAACTTCGCGAATTGGTCAAGGCAATTACACATTTGCCTTCTACATGAGAGAAATTTGGCCACTATTGAGGAACCCATCCCTGAGGCCCCTGTTACCAACAAAATTAGGGCCGTTAATGACGCATATGAAAATTGTCTAAAAGACATCACCGAGATTACTTGCCTAATGTTAAGCACAATAAGTCCTGACCTGAAAAGGCAGCGGAGCATTTGAGTGCCTATGACATGATGCTTGAGTTAAGAGATATGTTTCAATAACAAGCTAGGCATGGGCGGTATGGTTGTATTAACGACCAACGTGGTTGCCAGCTACCGGAGGGCGAGAACGTAAGCCTCCACGCGCTCAAAATGAAGGCACTAGTAGAGTGCTTAGAGCGTCTTGGATATACAATCGGGAAGAAGATGGCAGTGGTGTTAATCCTCCGATCTCTTCCACCAGCTTATGATTCATTCGTTGTGAGTTATCATATGCATAGGATGGATAAATCCATCTTGGATTTGCATGGTATGCTGAGGACCTCCGAGTCCAACATCACCAAGCAAAAGTCTACCGCTTCCGTTCCCATCTTGGTCATCAAGGAGGGACACTCCAATAAGAGGTAGAAACCGGCCTCTACCCCAAAGGGTAAAGGTAAGGCAAAGGTTGGGGCATCCAAGCCTGCGCCTGCCCCGGAGCCAAAGCCGAAGGGACCAATCCCTCAAGCTAAGACTCCGGAATAGGCGGTTTGCTTCTTTTGCGGTGATAAGGGGCACATGCGCCGGAGTTGCCCAAAGTACCTCGAAGGCCTAAGAAGCTTAGAGCTTCCGGAGGAGGCGCTCTTACTTCAGGTACGTTCATGACTGTACTCCATCATACTTCTACATCTAACGGCTGGGTTTTGGATACCGGCTGTGGCACTCACGTTTATAACATTGTGAAGGTGCTAAGGGAAAGTAGTAGGTTGAAAGATAGAGAGTTGAAAGTAATCATGGGGAACAAGGAGGTCATCCCCGTATTAGCAAAAGAAGACGTAGAGCTTACTTTTAATTCCGGCAACTTTTTTATTTTGAGAAATGTATGTTATTCGTCACATGTGGCATGAAACATTATATCATTTTATGCTTTGTATGACAATGGTTATGACTTTTAAATCTATAATGGAATTATATCTTGTTTTAAAGATAATGTTTGTTACTTTAAAGCACACCCTTGTCGTGGAATATACGAAGATGATGCATACATACAAAATAATAGAACAATCACGAATACTGATTCTGCATCAAAAAGTGGTTTGAATAATTTTTCCTTATGGCATAGTCGTCTTGGCCATATAAACAAAAAACGCCTCAGCAAACTCCAAGCGGATGAGATCTTGGAATCATTTGAGATCGGGACAAATGAAGTATGCGAGTCTTGCTTATTGGGCAGAATGATTAAGTCACCCTTTACCGGTGTGGCTGAAAGGGGTAAAGGCTTGTTGGATATAGTGCATACTGATGTATCTGGTCCATTCAAGCATGTTAGAAGGAATAACTCAAGATAGTTTGTTACATTTACTGATGACTTTAGTAGATATGGATATGTCTATTTGATTAGCCATAAGACTGAGACATTTGAGGTTTTCAAGACGTTCCAAAATGAAGTCCAGTGGTCTGGTAGACAACGTCATATGTCGGTACTAGTACTCAACCCGAAGTGGTTGAAACCGAGCAGGATGATGCGTTAGTACCTGACAACACTCCATGGATTCCTCGTAGGTCTTGTAGACCACGTCATGAGCTAGAGAGATAAGGTTTTTCATATCTGAGGGCAATGAATTATTGGTGGATCACGATGATCCCACCAACTACCAGGAAGCCGTAGCGGTTGCTAAGTCTGCTAGGTGAAAGGAAGCAATTGAGATTGAGATGCAGTCCATGTCTGACAATCGATCCTGGGAATTGGTTGATCCTACACCCGGGTGTAAGAAAGTAGGGTATAAATGGGTCTTCAAGAAGAAGACCCACATGGATGGATTTATATATACCTTCAAAGCCTAATTGGTGGCTAAAGGTTTCACACAAACTCATGGTGTTTACTATGAGGAATACGTCTGACTAGTGGCCATGTTGAAGTCTATCAGAATACTTATGGCCATAGTTGCATTTTATAATTATGAAAAACGGAAATGGATGTAAAACCCGCCTTCCTTAATGGGAAGCTTAATGAAGAGGTGTTTATGTCACAACCCGAGGGTTTTGTACATCTACAATATCCTGACAGAGTCTGCAGACTAAAGAAGTCGATCTATGGGCTTAAGCAAGCATCTCACAGCTGGAACCTATGCTTTGATGAGAATATCAAAGAGTTTGGATTTTCGAAAACCAAGGATGAACCATGCGTCTATGTCAGGGCTAGTGGGAGCGCTTTATTATTCCTTGTCCTATATGTAGATGATGTCCTACTTATTGGAAACGACGTCCCAACCTTGAAAGAGGTTAAATATTTTCTTGGGAGTTTTTTCTCTATGAAGGACATGGGAGAAGCGGCGTATATCTTGGGGATAAAGATCTATAGAGATAGATCTAGGAGGCTCATTGGGCTTTGCCATAGTGCATATATTGACAAGATCATGAAGCGATTCAAGATGGAGGACTCTAAAAGGGGTAACACCGCTATGTTGCATGGACTGACGTTGAGCAAGTTTCAATGTCCTAGTTCCAAAGAGGAACTAATGTAATGAAGAAGGTCCCTTATGCTTCGGCAATAGGATCAATCATGTACGCCATGCTATGCATTCGTCCTGATGTATCGTGTGCTTTGAGCATGACGAGTAGATATCAGGCTAATCCGGAGCAAGCTTATTGGAAAGCCGTAAAGAACATTCTCAAGTATCTTCGGATGACAAAGGAGATGTTCTTAGTATATGTGGTAAGGAAGAGCTTAGAGTACATGGTTGTTGTGACGCTAGCTTCCAAACTCATAAGGACGACTGCGGATCGTAATCGGGGTTCGTGTTCCATCTCAATGGTGGTGCAATCCATTGGAGGAGCTCCAAGCAAGACACGGTTGCTGATTCAACTACCGAGTTGGAGTACATTACGGCTAGTGAATCAGCAAAGGAGGCTGTGTGGATGAGGAATTTCATCCCAGATCTTGGAGTGGTTCCTAGCATCACCGACCCCATTGAGGTCTTTTGTGATAATGAGGGTACGGTTGCATTGGCTAAGGAACCAAGGGCTCATAAGCGAACAAGGCACATTCCTCCAAAATACCAAGTCAGTATGGTGTATGTGGCGGAGCAATGTAGTCAAAGGGATTCGTTCCTCTAGTCTTAGAGAGATATCCATGGGCCCCTCGATGATTGAGCGGTGACATATAATGCATGGCCGTGCTCAAGTTGCAATGATATTTGATCGATTGCAACTAGATTTTAATCAATCGAGATCGAGAAACATAATCATGAACGATCTGGAGATTGACATTTAACCATGTTTCGTGTTCAAATGGATACCGCGAATGAAGGGATGTATGATCACTTATCTATAGGACCATTTCGTACTTATTCTGGATTTTGTTCTTGTTCAAGATGACAAAACCCATATTGACTTGTGGCCACGGATGACTTACTAGAGGCCACTCTTTGTCTATGGTTTATGGGTACGGTGTGTGATAGATTGTGTGCATGGATAGTGTACACGTGTCATCATATCCATGAATACTATGAGTCACTAAACGGTCACACAGCTGCACACCCAACTATTGAACCAGAAAATAATATAATGTGTGAAACTTATACTATGGTTAAGATCAAGTTTCTGATCTGTTACCTGATAAAGTTTCCAGCTTTACTGTTTTAATATATTTTATATATGTGAAACTTTTACTTTTGACTTAGGAACAAGTATTGCTCTGTTTACCATTAAAAGTTTCCAGTTTATTGTTTATATGTATTTACTAACTACGTGAAACTTGTTTTTGGCAAAAAGTCAAAGTTTTGATTTTTAGCCAATTAAAGTTTCTAGTTTATAGTTTTTTAATATTTATATATATTGTGTGTGAAACTTAGTTTTTGGCCAAAATTCAAAGCTTTGACTTTTAACCAAACAGAATATATATATTTGTATAAATTGTGTGAAACTTGTAGTAATTAAAAGTTCAAAGTTCTTGAATTTTTTTATTAAGTTTCCAGCTTTATTATTATATAACAAAAGGCTAAGTTTAGGCCTAGGTTTGAGGCCCAGGTTGGATGTTTGGGATTAACACAACACCAGTTGTGTTTTGTTGTTTGGATTCAAGTTTCGAATCATCCCGGAATTATATATATATATATTATGGTTGTAATGCGTGTATTATTATTATTATTTATTTTTAGTATGCTAAGAACCTAGTGGATTACCTTGTGGCAGTTTTTAATTACTTGCTATAGTCGGTTTACATTTATTATTTATCCGGTGTGGGGAGGCCAGCGTGCCACTTACAACCCCTATTCAATTTTGTAAAAGTATAAGTTTTAGCGGGCCTATGTGCCTTTGAATTATTTCGTAATAAGGCACTAGTTTTATCAAAAATTGTAAAAAGTAGTTTGATATTTGTAAATGTAATATTTTTTGAGACAATCAAGCAAGACAAGGAGCAAGACAAGGAGAGAGGATGTTATAGATGATGGAGCCAGTGGGAGTATCAAGACCTTCCATGCCATGTGTGTTGTTTGTGATCCACTTAGGGTTTGACCACAGGGGACTTAATTTGTAATTAAGTACCAGTGATGGTCAAAACAGGGCATTAAGTGTTTTGGCTTATTATTATTAATTGCGTGGTTGTGTTTTAATAAATTATATATAGTGCACGCTCGTCATTAAAACCAAAAACACACACATATATAAAGTATATTTTTAAGTTGAAAAGTTTTTTCACATAAAAGGATAATGTTTTTACAAGTTTTGTAAAACGGTTAAAAGTAGCTAAATAATTTTTAAACAAATTAACCCTTTTTTCAAAATCTTAGACCAATAGTGCTACCCATCTAATGGTACATCTTACCTGCTACCGGTACCTTGGTATGTTGTTGTGCCCAAACCGTGCACACTGGGGTTCAAACCAATGTGGGGAGGGGGTGAAAGACTTTGCGATTCCCTAATGTGACAGGCCACAGTTCACCCCGTCTTAGATGGTGAGGTCTATTTTGGTGATTCCATGATGTGACAGGCCTAAAATGCACTTAGGAGGACTAAATATGTACGAATTATGTTTCATTTGATCTCCCAAAGATATAGAAGTCGTGTTTTGGATTAAATACGATTGGTATGGTTTATACTCACTAGAATTAAATGGGGTCGGTGTTGCCATGCCCAACCCCTGCACCGGCACGTGTGAAATATGGATCCTATTCTAAAATATATTTATTTAAAGGATTATAAATTATTTTAGAGGTATTAATTACTGAAACTTTTATTTCATGATTTTTCCTATAGATCCCATTTTTATATGTTATACCGTTTTATTCACATGAGGAGTCTCTTAGCCTGATCATGCAAAAGTGGAAGCTTTCAGGTCCAAAATTTCCGGTTTCGAAGTTGCACTTGACCTATGTGAGCAGAATGATCTCGTTTTGAGTTATAGGTTGAGTGTAGGTGTTCCCCCTATGGTTAGACTAGATCCAGCTCTACTTGCCCAAGGGAGAGTAAAACCTAGTGAGGATATAAATGCTAGGCCTCAGCCATCTGTGGGAGATGCTGAGAGGGTTGTGCCGAGTGAAAATTTTGAGAGGGCTAGTGAAGCTGGTGAGGATTAAACACATAGAGAGGGGACACGTATGATCCTGAATCTGTCCGAAACCTGGTTGAATCTGTCTTGAATCGAACGTGAATGAGTCTGTGTTCATGGAAGGGAGTACCCCTTTATTTCAACCTGATCCATCTCCTGTGGGTACTCCTGAGGCTCCAATTGATCCAAACACTAAGAAGATACCCGATTACATGAAACTTATTGAGCCTGTTACCACTTCTCTAATACCTGTTGCTACTACCCATGACTTGGCTTCCACTATTCCAATTACTGCCCCTACATGTCAAGGTGGTATGGTAATTATGCTTTATCCTTCTCAAAGACAAGTTGTTACTCCAGGGTTGATACACCCCCTGCTTGATAATGAACCATCAGTTGATTTGGACGCCTGTGTAACCCCCAGTGATTCTCCAATGTCTATTGATCATTATGTTGGATATGGTTTAGGTAGCGGAGAAGTAGATAGCAGTGCGTTTATGATTAAAGGTGAGGAAGATGTGAGAAAAGAAAAAGAGAGCGTTAAGGGACCCCTATCCTTAAAAATCCAGGACGCCACATCTTCTATTGGACGTAACAGTGTTGGGTCTGATATTGAAATAGACACGGTCATCCCAACCGTGCATCTTCAAACCCCTCCTAGCCACTATGGTGCTTCTCAACAAGCTCCATCTTTATTGCACAGGGCTATAACACATACACTACATTCCACTCACTCGGAGATGGTTCGTAGTGAACAAAGAGGACCGTCTCCCTCGTCCTCGACCATTTCTTCTACGCACATCGATATACCATGGATTTTCGCATATCTTTCTGAGAAATCTGACACGATTGCATAATTGACCCAGTTATGTCAACTGGAGCCCAGAACTTCTATAGGTGGTACCACTTCTGGTACCATGCAAGGATCAGAAGGAAATCCATCTGGGGTCAACATTCCTACAGCTCCAGTAGGTGGTTCTGCCTCTGTGGCTAGAACCTCAACCAGCAATCTTAGTGATTCCGGGTTTGTTATGATAGGATTTGTATGCATAACCGTAGAACCCTTATTCCACGTCTCAAGTCATAAGGCACTGAAGGGTCACGCCTGTGAGGGCATGTAATGTGAGAAGTAATGAAACCACAAGTGGGAGAACAGTTTTATAACCGGTCAGTTATAAACCAGTAAAAGTAGGTTGTGGTTTTAACTTATAGAGAGTATTGATTACAAAGTTATTAGTTGACAAGAATATATATATATTTATTAGTTAAATAAATATATACTAGCTAAGCGACCCGTGTATCAACACGGGATTATATAAGTCAATTTAAAATTTATATAGTTTTAAAGAGTCATAACACGTATAGTAAAAATAATTACAAAACATAGATAGAAAAATAAAATCTCGTAAGAAAATAAGAAATGAATAACCAATACAGAATTTTGATATCTATACATAAGATTGTCATTAAATTTTCTGTAAAACCTCTTTATAAACAACATTCATGGTTTTATTAGTATGGTTTCCTTCATCATCGCAAATTAAAACTTTTAACCAATCCTTACTCTTCACTCGAGAAACCGTCACATATAACTATCCATGAGTAAAAACGTGTATTTTTAATACTTTTTATAAATACTCTTTATAAGAAATATAAAGTTACATTACACGTCTAAAAGTTTTTAGTATAATATTAATGTGTTTCTCGTGATGGAGCTTTATTCCGATATTGTAAAGACATAACTATAATATTATTGTCGATGTTATAATATCAAGTGCTTTAAATTCAATTTTATTAGCCAATTATATATTTAAATATTTGAAATTGTAAATTAACTTTATTAAAAGTTAAATAATGATGACATTCATTTAAGTATACGCAAATTAGATCGCATAAAAATAAGATTCTAACATAGAATATAATATGTCTATGCATACGTAAATTACTTAAGTGTACTTTATTGTTCAATTAAATGTAAATTGAAAACACGAGATCTCACTGAATTCAAATATCCATGTAATAATAACTTTTATTTTATGTATCAAGGTATTAGTTAAAAAATAAGAAAACTTAGACAATAACTATTTTTATATAAAATTTTAAATTGTTTGTGTAGTTACAAAACTCACTATTATGACAGTTGTTTCACTACCCAGTAATTATGTAGAGTTCTAGTTTCTGAAGGATTATTTACTCACAACTAACAATTAATTTTAAAAAGCTCTAACGGTAGTGGTAGTTTTGTAAACAACTTTATGCCGCTAACCATTAGTTAGTATACTTTTATTTTTTTTTATCGAAATACCAAGAAATCAGTGATTATATCGACTACATTATGTAGAGGGAATAACTATAAAAGACGAATAAAATGTCCAATAACTACTTAGATGTTGATAAAACAATTAAATTATACTAATTTTTAAAAAACCTCATATTCCGATAAAAATTATATCAAAACGTAGATAAAAATGAGATGATTACAAATATATAATTATTTTTTCTCAAAACAAAATATATTTGAAGTTATTAAACATAATTTTCAAACAACATATAATTAATTACATTAATATACAATTTTCTTAAAACCCCCTCACATATTTCATACTACCCCCTTAACAATTTACATTCTACCCCTTCTAATTAATGTAATTATGCAAAAGTAATGGATGAAGACTTAGCATTTGAAGCCCCATGTGATGTCATCATGCTTTTATTATCCATTTTTTTAATTTCTTTTTTTAAAATGAAGGGTTGTGATTGGTGGAGAATTTTTAAGGAAGTGGAATGATGATGTAAGCATCCTTTTCTTTTAATAAGGATATAAGATTGTTGATTAATAAGATTAATAAATTAAGTTTAAATTATTAATAATATTAATTAATAAGATAATAAAAAGAATTAAAATATAATATATATATATATATATATATATATATATATATATTAGTTATTATTTTTATTAATTAAATATAAACTTGGTGATTAAGATTCTTTAATTCAATAATAAGAAACATTCAAAGGTTTCCTAAACTAATCATGGTACCTATTATTATAAATAGGGTATTAGTTTTTAAATTAGAGGTTAATAACTTTTAAGACATAAGAATTAAGACTCTCTCCTCTCTCTTTCTCCCACAATCGGCCGAACCCCAACGAAGAAAAACCGAGATCGGTTTTTCGTCGACGCCGAGTCACGGTTGTCGCGTGGTTAGTTGGTTACAAGATCCCTTCTAGCGGGAACTCCTATTGCCTCATTACGGGTGGAGTATTCTTGAGCAACCTTAGGTAAAAAAAGGTATAAACACAATCACCTATCTCTCTTGTTCTTACCCTCATGATCAATCGTGTATATATATAGTGGGAGGTTCAAATGAGAACTTAATTATTTTTGAGAATGGGAGACTCAATCTCAGCCGTCCAATTCCCCATCCTTCAATGTCATTGCTAATCCATGAATTCCTCACATACACCCTGCCACACTCGATTACCCCACGTTTTCCATCCATGAATTCCACTTACAAAATGAACGGCTGAGATTTAGTCTCCCATTCTCAAATAATTTATCATTCTCATTTGAACCTTCCCCTATATATATATATATATATATATATATATGATCGAATATATGCATGTATGCATATATGGTTACTATGATGATCTTCATTGATGTATTGTTACATGTTTGTATACATATACACATATCGTTTTTTATATATCCATACACATTAGTGATAAACAAAAGATCATAACCCTTTAGGGTTTTAAGGGTTGTTACTTATTTTATTTCCGCTTTTATGAATAATTACTTTTTTTATTGGCATTCTCGAGTTGGTCTAAACCTGGTTGGTTTTAGATCAGGATAACTTGAGTTTGTACATATTATGCTTATAAAACCAAACAGTGGTATCAGAGCCTCAGCTCAGTTTATCACAGTGTGCTGGTCATGTGATCTATTGTTATTGTTCTTATTAATATATATATATATATATATATGTGTGTCTGTGTTTCGAAAATTGTATAGGATTAACAAGCTCATGTTAATCTTAGTTTATTAAAAACAGTTAGTTTTTGGATATTTTTATGGTTTTATATATTTGATCAAAAAGGTTAAATCAGTTTGGTTTGGCCGATTAAAGAATTAAACCTACAAATAGTTTTTTATTCATGTATATATATATTTAGTAGTATATATGTTCGATATATAGGAATTAACAAAATTAATGTTAATCTCAGTTTTACTATTCAAACCGTTTAGATTTGAATATTATATATTTTATGGTTATTTTAATTTTTTTAATGGGAAAAGTTAAACTAGTTAGGTTTAACCGGTTAAAAAATGTTAAAACTAAAAAAGGTTTACATTTGCTCATGTAGATATGGTCTTGTATGTATATATCGATTATAATTAAAAATATTAACCAGTTTGAGTTAATATAGTTATTTTAAGTTTTTTAATTGAAACTAGTTTAAGTTTTGATTAAAGGACAAGCTTTAAACTTTTTGAGATTCTAAACCTTATCAACAAATTATGTTGATAAAGGTATTTAAGGTTTAAAAATTTTGAAACAAATTTTCTTTAAAAGCTTTAACATTATAAAGATTAGAATTTTTACTATTTAAATTTTGATATATAAGTTGTTCACCTTTTTTTGTTTGTTTGTTCCGAATTTAAAGTAACCGAAAACAACCACCGGCAACCACCACAGACTGCCGATGGCAGCCCTGCCGTCGCAGCGAAGTGGCGGTGGTGAGCTGAATATGGTAGCCCATGACCGGTGGTAGTCCGAAAAAAGCAGCCCACGGCCGAGCAAGCCTTGCTGCGGCCCAAGCTTCAGCGCCCCATGGAAGTCGCGACGCGACCATCAGGTCGCGACGCGAACATCAGGTCGCGACGCGAACATCAGGTCGCGATCCAGCCGTGGTTACGGCCCAGCAGCAGGCCCAGGCACAAAACCGAGGCCCCAGTATGGCGGCCCGACAGGCTACGTGGGTTCGGCCCAGGTTGGGTCTGCCCATTTAATTTCTTGATCTTCTTTACAAGGCCCAATAGAAAAGGTTTTATTAATATATGGTTCTTTAATTAATTTAAGAATTCCATTTTTGTTTATATTTGGGCTTGTAAGATTGAGTATGAACATGCTCGGCTTCTCAGACCATTTAGGGGTATCCAATAATGGGTCTTGGCCCATAGGCCTTGCGTTATAAAATACCGTTTGTATTTTGAAACGCATAATTCGGAATAATTAAATAATACAAGATTATATATATGTATTAATTTTATGAACATAAAATTAATATATGTATAAATTATGGTTAAAAAATTATTTTAACTAGTTAAGTTAAAATATAGGATTTATTATATTTTTTGGATTAAAATATAATAATTAACCATAATGGTGTTTTATTGCTAAACAAAGTTAACAAGGACATTTTTTAATCAATTAGGTGTTTTTGGATTAAAACACATTTGGTGTGATAGTTATTATACCAATAGCTTAATAATTGATCAAAAGGATTGACAAGTTTTGGTCAAGTTTTCTCATCTCTATTAATAGTTTAATTAATTAACAGACAACGAGAAAAGATTTATAGATCAAGGATATGTATATGTGTGTTGTTTTCATTATGTATTGTTAATGCGTGGTTGAATATTTATATATTATAAATGGGGTTGACTTTTATTCTAAAGTCGCATTAGTATTATTAAGCCGCGTTTGTAGTTTCTACATGTCAACTACAAATTCTTGACTTAAACAAGTCAACAATGTTTTCTTCTTATGGTTGGACATGTAGGTTATAGATTTTGACAACTTAGACATGTGGTTGTGTTTTGCTTTATTTATTTATTTATTTTGGTTTTTGGGAGGCCTGCGTGCCACTTACAACCCTTTTTACATTGTAAAAGTAATAGAATACGTTTTTATGTATTCTAGTTTTGATTGTTCTTTACAAAAACCAAAGACGAAGAATTTTTCAAGACGGATGAACAGGACAGAATTGCTCGAGTCTGGACCTGAGGTGTCAAGGCTAGTGGAAGCAAGGATACAATATGCAAGATCCAGCAACGGCATCTGTTTTGTATAGTTTATCCTTAGTTGACCCCTTAGAACGTAGTTGGCAAAACTATAACGGTTTATTATCTGCGTGATAATGCTTTACTTTTATGAATATTATGCGACGATAAAATTAATGTAGGAGATTAATAATTGCTTTTATTAATTAGAGGTAAAACCACGCTATATGATAAAATTGATATACCACAACAGTAATATAAAATTAAATATTTTATGATTGTCATAATAGCATTTTAAAACAGTTTGTTTTTAAAATGGTTTTAACATAAACGTATTGTGTACCCGGTTCAAGGTATACTAAGATATACGGATTTTAAAATAGTTAGTTTTAAAATTGTTTTACAAAACTAGAATCAAGTTTTTCAAACTTTGATAAAACCCACTAAAATCTTAGACCAGTAGTGTTACCCAACTAGTGTTACACTTGTCTGCTACCTGTACCTTGGTGTGTTGTTGTGCCCAAACCGTGCACACCAGGGCTCAAATCGATGTGGGGAGGGGGTGAAAGACTTTGAAATTCCTAGATGTGATGGCCTAGAGTTTACCCCGTCTTAGGTGGTGTGGTCTACTTTAGTGATTCCCTGATGTGACGGGCCCAAAATGCATTTAGTGTAGAGATAAACATACTCAGCTATTTTGTCAAAAATCTCTACAAGGTCTAGGAGCCGTATCAAGTAAAGATAGGATTTGTAAAGGAACCTACCTACCAGAAATAGCACGCTGTCGGAGTTGTCGTGCCCAAACCGTGCACCGACACGTGTGAAATATGGATCCTAGTGCAACTACTTATCATTTAATGGTTTAAATCGATTTATCATCTATATGAGTTAAGAAAAAATACAATGAGCTTTAGAGTGTGCCAACTTCACCAAGACATTGTTCACTTCGATTTGCGTATAACATTACCGCCACAGTCAGTTCGATAGTAATCGTCACGTGAACTCAAAACTGGTTTAGACCGACCCAAGAATGAGATCTGGTTTATCAATCATATAAGAGGAACTTGAAAAATAAACCTTCCAATTAGGATAATTGTTCATCACAATATATAATAATACGTTTTCCATAAATGTATGTACAATAATTTATATTGAAATACAACCACAATAATATATATGTATGTCGTATGCATATATGTATATGAGCAAGAACATACAAACTTGAATAATATCGATTTTGATCATCAAGAAGAAGATTAGATGAAGATGAAGCTTATACCTTTTTACCTTTTCTTAGGGTTGCTCAAGTTGTAGTCCACCCGTAATGAGGCAAGACGAGTACCGCTAGAAAGGTATGCAAACCAAGATCCACGATCATGCTTTCTTGATGATCGACAAAAACCGGGACTCGGTTTCTCCCTTGGCCTATTCCGCCGAAGTTGAGGGAGGGAGAGAGAGGGGTGAATTTTTTCTTCTTAATTCATAAACTTGCTATTTTGCATTTTTCGATTTTTTGCATTTTTCGATTTTTTGCATTTTGCATTTAGTATGAACAGAACTCAAAATGCAAAATTTGCATATCAAAAAAAAATTGTGAAATATATCAAGTCCGGTCTTGTTTTTGGTTAAAAATGTTAAAAACGAACGAATTATGATCATTTAAAGTAAGTGGGGGTTTTTTTAAAGTTTGTTGGGGGTGCTGCTTTTTAGACGCAGATTTCTTTTTTTTTATTTCCTTTTTTGCCCCTAAACTATATGTCACATGTCATTACCAGAGAAGGTTCTTTAGGTTCTATGTTTAAGTGAGGTTCTTTATATAACCTTACCCTATATATATATATATATATATATATATATATATATATATATATATTATATATTATTTTAATTTCCTTAATAATATACTATTAATCAACTTTATGTTGGAATATGCCCATTGACGCACGTACGCCATATAGATCATTGCCGATAATCTATCGGCCTATTAGGTCACACACTGGAGATCAATCTCAATAGTCTACTAGTTGGATGGACTAAGAGTGTCAAAATGGAAAATGGTTTGTGTGCAGTCGAAGATCGCGGCTCGATCTCTTACGGAGATCACGGCGCGAAAAACTTATGAGTTCACGCCGCGAATGCGTGTCAGACTGCATGCAATCATTATGTTTTTCACCTCAAATTTTAGCCAATGCATGTCCAAGGAGGTTGAGCATACCCAGGGTGGACTTCGATAGAGGGAGGCTTGTTTGCTTTCTAAGTCATCACCTTCACTTCTTCTTTGTTTTAGGGGTTCAACAAGGGTACAATCTCTCTTCTTTGTTCATTTACATGTTGCATTTCATTAGCTATAGAGTTTCGTCCATTTTGCGGTTTCCATGCTTTGTTTACTTGTACATTATGCTTTTGTTGTTGTACCTTTTGCTTCCGCTGTTCTCGTGAAACCCCAACAGTGGTATTAGAGCCACCTCTATACTAGAAATGCACATGGTGGCCACAAAAACCCGAAAAAAAATGAACTGTTTGTTTTTCTGTCGCACGGGTTCGCGGCGCTAACTTTTAGGCAGCGGCGCGAAATCCTTTAATGTTCACAGCGCGAACCACGCTGTGACAGTTTTGGTTTTATAATTAAAATCAGTTTGTAAATCGGGTTTTTGGCATTAAAAAATGGTTTCTGGATTTTTCATTGGAGAAGACTTTTTTGGTTTAATAAGTTGCCTTATATAATGGTAGGTGTATTTATATGTATATTATCATCAAATGGTTTGGTGTTACTAATGCATATGTAGATGAGATTATCTTGTGCCTTGAGTGTTTTTTAAATAATCTTAACCATTATACATAAGTTTACATGGTTTTCTGTGGCACACTATGTTGTTCATGATGTTCATGTTGTTCATATTGTTGGTAACCACCATATGCCCTAGACCTTGTGAATGTATGGTTGTTTAAATTATTTATTTATTCATTTGATGACTTTATGTCACATGGTATATAATAATTAATTTATATAATTTATTCGTATGTAATTGCATTTTTTTGTGGCTTGCATGCCATTTCAATTCCATATTATGTAATTTATACTAGAAAATAGGATTTATGGCTTGCATGACATTTATTTCAATTTTCTATGTAATTGTAATATGGAGTAACCATTGGGAGTCCATGGAGATACGCCTTGGCGAACACAAATCCGGGAGGCCCAATGGAGGTGGCGGGTTTAGTGGGAGCACATTCAAGTCAACGAAGATGTCCTTAGATGACTTAGTTTTTTCCCGTAGTGGCTCACGGGAAAAACGCATACGTTTTAGGGTCATGGTTACCAACTTGTTTGTATGCGTGTGGTTGTTCTATTATTTATTGTTTATGCATGGATTATAGGATTGGATGCCAGACAATTTTGTGACAAATAATAAAACTCAAGAGTTTTTAACAATGGTTTAACAAACTCTCGCACGCACATTTGATTAACAAATTAGGATATAACTTTGGTTTATATTCCGTAGTGAAAACCTGCTATTTTTGTCACTTTTTGTTAATCAAATTCAAAATGGTTTTTTAACCAGAAAAGTAAATCCCGTTTTCTAAATGTAAATCGCACACCACCGATAAAATGACACCACCCGAATCTAACCACACAAGGGTTGATTGTCGAGCTCTAGCCATATAAATTTTTGTGTGAGTTGTGTAGAAGGTGCGTGTGGCAACTAGCAAGGTCGAATGTCGAGCTCTAGCCGAGCGACCATTGGGCAAGAGTACTACCGTGTATCTTGATGGTTGATTTACGATTTCAAAAAAATATATTGAATGATAGTCGAGCTCTAGCAGAGAATATTCAAAATCTTACTTTGAGATTGGTGTGTAGGGATCATACAAGCCAAACTTTACACAATGGTTGTCAAGTAGGATCCCGCAAAGAACTAAGAGTTGCAATAATAGATTGCAATCTGTCAATAGTTGCCGGCCTAAACAGCCTTGCCACGTGATCTACGGAAAACCAGTCACGATGCAAGGTGAAATAGGGTTCTTAGCCCTTTTTAAACTAGTTGTTTTATTAAACACTTTGGTAATTGTTTTAACAAGGATTTCTATCACACTAACCAAAATCTACTTTACTTTTATACATGGCATCAACTAGCAACACCAACACCACCACCATTTTGCTTAGGGTTTTCCTTGAAAAGGAAAAACTCGATGGGACCAACTTCATGGATTGGTCAAGGAAATTACACATTTTCCTTCTACATGAGGACATGTTGGCCACTATTGAGGAACTCATCCCCGAGGCCCCTGTTACCAACGCAAGTAGGGCCGTTAAGGACGCATATGAAAACCGTCTATAAGATATCAGCAAGATTACATGCCTAATGTTAAGCACAATGAGTCCTGACCTGCAAAGGCAAGTGGAGCATTTGAGTGCGTGTGACATGATGCTTGAGTTGAGAGATATGTTTCAAAAACAAGCTAGGCATGAGCGGTATGGTTCTATTAACGACCTACGTGGTTGCCAGCTACCGGAGGGCGGGAACGTAAGCCTCCACGCGCTCAAAATGAAGGCACTAGTGGAGCGCTTAGAGCGTCTTGGATATACAATCGGGAAGGAGATGGCAGTGGAGTTAATCCTCCGATCTCTTCCACCAGCTTATGATTAATTCATTGTGAGTTATCATATGCATAGGATGGATAAATCCATCTTGTATTTGCATGGTATGCTGAGGACCTCCGAGTCCAACATGACCAAGCAAAAGTCCACCGCTTTCGTTCCCGTCTTGGCCATCAACGTGGGAGACTCCAATAAGAGGTAGAAACCGGCCTCTACCCCAAAGGGTAAAGGTAAGGCAAAGGTTGGGGCACCAAAGCCTGCGCTTGCCCCGGAGCCAAAGCCGAAGGGACCAATCCCTCAAGCTAAGACTCCGGAAGAGGCGGTTTGCTTCTTTTGCGGGGATAAGGGGTACATGCGCCGGAGCTGCCCAAAGTACCTCGAAGGCCTAAAGAAGCTTAGAGCCTCCGGATGAGGCGCTCTTACTTCAGATACGTTCATGATTGAACTCCATCATACATCTACATCGAACGGCTGGGTTTTGGATACCGGTTGTGGCACTCACGTTTGTAACATTGTGAAGGTGCTAAGGGAAAGTAGAGCTTCCTTTTTATTCCGCTACTTTATTATTTTGAGAAATTTATGTTATTCCCCAAATGTGGCATGAAACATTATATCATTTTATGCTTTGTATGACAATGGTTATGACTTTTAATTCGATAACGGAACTATATCTTGTTTTAAAGATAATGTTTGTTACTTTAAAGCACACCCTTGTCGTGGAATATACGAAGATGATGCATACATACAAAATAATAGAACAATCATGAATATTGATTCTGCATCCAAAAATGGTTTTAATAATTTTTCCTTATGGCATAGTCGTCTTGACTATATAAACAAAAAACGCCTCAGCAAGCTCCAAGCGGATGGGATCTTGCAATCATTTGAGCCCGGGACAAATGAAGTATGCGAGTCTTGCTTATTGGGCAAAATGACTAAGTCACTCTTTACCGGTGTGGCTGAAAGGGGTTAAGGCTTGTTGGATATTGTGCATACTGATGTATCTGGTCCATTCAAGCATGTTAGAAGGAATAACTCAAGATACTTCGTTAGATTTTCTGATGACTTTAGTAGATATGGATATGTCTATTTGATTAGGCATAAGTCTAAGACCTTTGAGGTTTTCAAGACGTTCCAAAACGAAGTCCAGAATCAATTGGGCAAGACTATCAAAGTACTCCGGTCTGATAGGGGAGGCGAGTACTTGAGCTCGGAGTTCCGTGATCATCTAGTAAGTTATGGAATTGTCTTACAACTAACTCCTCCTAGGACACCACAATTGAATGGTGTCACCGAGCGGAGGAATCAGACATTATTGGATATGGTCCGGTTGATGATGAGTCACAAGGAAGTACAATTAGTTTTTGGGGGTACTCTCTCGAGTCGGCGGATAGGATCCTTAACATCGTACAGACTAAGAAAGTCCAAAAGACACCTTATGAGATGTGGCATGGAGTGGCTCTTAAGATCGTAAATCTCAAGGTTTGGGGATGTCCTGCCTTCGTTAGACGAGAGGTAGAGGACAAACTTAAACCAAGATCTGAAAGGTGTTATTTCATTGGGTATCTAACCGGAGACATAGGATATTTATTTTATAAACATTCCGAAAACAAATTGTTTATTGCGAGAAGGGCAGTTTTCCTGGAAAGGGAACTGATATCCATGCAGTCCAGTGGTAAGAGGATTGTTCTGGAAGAGATTCAAGAACCCACGGAAGAAAGGACTAATGTCGGTACTAGCACTCAACCCGAAGTGGTTGAAACCGAGCAGGATGATGCGTTAGTACCTGAAAACACTCCATTGATTCCTTGTATATCTGGTAGACCACGTCATGAGCTAGAGAGATAAGGTTTATCATATCTGAGGGCAATGAATTATTGGTGGATCACGATGAGGCCACCAACTACCGGGAAGCCGTAGCGGGTGCTAAGTCTTCTAGGTGGAAGGAAGCAATAGAAATTGAGATACAATCCATGTCTGACGACCAATCCTAGGAATTGGTTAATCCTACACCCGGGTGTAAGACAGTAGGGTGTAAATGGGTCTTAAAGAATAAGACCGACATGGATAGATTTGTATATACCTTCAAAGCCCGATTGGTGGCTAAAGGTTTCACACAAACTCATGGTATTTACTATGAGTAATCCTTCTCACTAGTAGCCATGTTGAAGTCTATCAGAATACTTATGGCCATAACTGCATTTTAAAATTACGTAATACAGAAATGGATGTAAAAACCGCCTTCCTTAATGGGAAACTTAATGAAGAGGTGTTTATGTCACAACCCGATGGTTTTGTACATATACAATATCGTGACAGAGTCTGCTTCGACAATGAAGCGATTCAAGATGGAGGACTCTAAAATTGGTAACACCCCTATGTTGCATGGAGTGACGTTTATGCTTCGACAATAAGATCAATCATGTACGCCATGCTATGCATTCGTCCTGATGTATCGTGTGCTTTGGGCATGACGAGTAGATATGATGCTAATCCGGGGCAATCTTATTGGACATCCGTAAAGAACATTCTCATGTATCTTCGGATGACAAAGGAGATGTTCTTACTATATGGTGGTAAGGAAGAGCTTAGAGTACATGGTTGCTCTGACGCTAGCTTCCAAACTGATAAGGACGATTGCCGATCGTAATCGGGGTTTGTGTTCCTTCTCAATGGTGGTGAAATCAGTTGGAGGAGCTCCAAGAAAGACACGGTTGCTAATTTAACTACCGAGTCGGAGTACATTACGGCTAGTGAAGCAGCAAAGGAGGCTGTGTAGATGACGAAGTTCATCCAAGATCTTGGAGTGGTTTCTAGCATCACCGACCCCATTGAGATCTTTTTTGATAATGAGGGTGCGGTTGCATTGGCTAAGGAAGCAAGGGCTCATAAGCGAACAAGGCACATTCCTCCGAAATACCAAGTCAATATGGTGTATGTGGCGGAGCAATGTAGTCAAAGGGATTCGTTCCTCTAGTCTTAGAGAGATATCCATGGGCCCCTCGATGATTGAGCGGTGACATAAAATGCATGGCCGTGCTCAAGTTGCAATGATATTTGATCGATTGCAACTAGATTTTGGGTCATAATCAATCGAGATCGAGAAACATAATCGTGACCGATTTGGAGATTGACATTTAACCATGTCTTGTGTTCAAATGGATACCGCGAATGAAGGGATGTATGATCACTTATCTATAGGACCATTTCATACTGATTCTGGATTTTGTTCATGTTCAAGATGACAAAACCCATGTTGACTTGCGGCCACAGATGCCTTACTAGAGGCCGCTCTTTGTCTGTGGTTTATGGGTACGGTGTGTGATAGATTGTGTGCCGGGATAGTGTACACGTGTCATCATATCCATGAATACTAGGAGTCACTAAAGGGTCACACAGCTGCACACCCAACTATTGAACCACAAAATAATATAATGTGTGAAACTTATACAGTGGTTAAGATCAAGTTTCTGATCTGTTACCTGATAAAGTTTCAAGCTTTACTGCTTTAATATATTTTATATATGTGAAACTTTTCCAGTTTATTGTTTATATGTATTTACTAACTACGTGAAACTTGTTTTTGGCAAAAAGTTGATTTTTAGCCAATTAAAGTTTCTAGTTTATCTATTTTTTTAATATTTATATATATTGTGTGTGAAACTTAGTTTTTGGCCAAAAGCCAAAGCTTTGACTTTTAACCAAACAGAATATATATACTTGTATAAATTGTCTGAAACTTGTAGTAATTAAAAGTTCAAAGTTCTTGAATTTTTTTATCAACTTTCCAACCTTATTATTATATAACAAAAGGCCCAGTTTAGGCCTAGGTTTGAGGCCCAGGTTGGATGTTTGGGATTAACACAAGACAAGTTATGTTTTGTTGTTTGGATTCAAGTTTTGAATCATCCCGGAATTAAATATATATATATATATATATATATATATATATATATATATATATTGTATTATGGTTGTAATGCGTGTATTTGTTAGGAAAATGATCTCATCAGTTAAGATTTGATAAGACAAAGTTAAGTTTGTAAGATGTGTTCTATATATAACTTAAACAGAATTATGAAGCATAGTCAGACTGAACACTTATAGTGATTCAGACTGAGTATAGGCTGAATATAAGCTGAGCATATGTTCGATCAGCTTAGACTATATCTTAGTAAGATTATCAATATGTTTGATAAGCTGTGTGCGTAAACTAAGATATACATATTGAGTTTCAGCTTGTTGAGTTTCAAGCTGAGCGACTCAGCGTGAAGACTGAGTCAGATCAAAAGAGTTGCTAAATATGTTTTAGTTAATTCTTTAGACTTCTAAGGATGAGTTAACAATCATACATGTTAGTTCATGTTTGTTTTCGAGTGTGTTCTCGAAGAACTCAGGTTGATGAGTTTCAAGCTGAGTAACTAAACCTGACCAAAGAAGTCAGTTTAAAAGAATTTAAATGTGTTTTAAATTCATTTTTAACTCTCTATATCTACGGGAAGGATAAAAAGACGTCAAAATCAAGATTGAAGAATGAAGACTCAAGATAAGAAGATTCAAGATTCAAGATTCCGAGTTATCCGATAGTTAGTTAGCAAATTAGGATTAGTCTAGTTTGTTAGGAACCGTAGCAACAAGATTATAAATACTTATCTCCTGATAAGTTTTGAGGTACGACTACGACTACGACTACGACTCAAGAAAACAACTAAGTGTTGTAGAGCCAAACCTCACCTCACCATATGTGTTACGAATCTTGATTACTGTTTGTCAGTTCAACGTGGTCAAGAAACTCACAGATTGCCAAGTTGTTCGTGTGTTCGAATAATCACATTAGTTGTGATAATGGTAAGTTATCAATCTGTGTAAATCCTGTTTAGAGAGTCGTCAGTATCTATAATCATAAGTTGATTATAAATAGCTAAGTTTGAGAGATTGAGAGAATTATATTAGGTGGTTATATATCAAGAGTTGCTTACTTGATAGTTATTGTAATCATCTTCTTATTCAAAGCATTGTAATCATCTTCCTATTAAAAGCATTTGATTGATTGTGGTTTGATTTACTTTGTGTAACACTTTTATTTGATTTGTTCAATTTCCGCAGAAAGTGTATTCAACCCCCCTTCTACACACCTGTTGCTTGTTGTTATTCTCATACAAGGGACCAACAACTGGTATCAGAGCAGGCTGAACGATTTCATAAGTTGAAAGTTCAAGATTCTGAGAAAGTTTACAATGTCTACAAGCAACAATTCTTCAAACTTTTCACAGATGTCTGCCAAAGGTTGTCCCATATTTGATGGTTCTGACTATCCTATGTGGAAGTTCAAAGCCATGCTATTCCTCAAGTCCATTGACATTCGTATGTTCGATGTCATTACAAAAGGACCAATCATCCCCAAGATTCCTGCTACTGTCAGTGATACATCTCCTAGCAAAACTGAAAAGGAAACAAGAAAGCATATTGCATCCTGGACTAATGAAGATTGGAAACTCTTCAATCTGGATGATAAGGCTAAAAGTGTTCTAGCAAATGCCCTGACTAATGAAATCTTGCGTACTGTGACTGGGTGTCAATCTGCAAAAGATATATGGGATACACTGATCTGATTCTTGAGAACGCAGCGCGACGCGCTTCATATGTGTACCGACTACCTCAAATTGAACACAGTGATGATGACAAACCTGTGTCCGCTATCAATAATTAATAACTTGTTTCATCAACTACAAGGGAAAAACATGGTTTAAGTGATTGATTTGCAACTGGGCTACTATCAATTGTAAGTAAAGAAAGAATATATCGAGAAAACGGCTTTTAGAATGCGATATAGTTACTTTAATATTGTAAGTCACATTATTTAGACTGACAAACACACGAGTTGCAGTTATAGAATAGACGAATTGAGTTGGTCGACCAATGTTAGTCAAGTTAACGACGGTGTTAATCTATTCGAGGACTAAGGAGGAAGACGAAGGGCACTTGTAGAAAATTTAGGTGAAACAACGACTTTTAACCCTATCGGAGAGAATTGATGAGATGATCATTTTTTGCGATACCTCACACGTGGGGCTTAGATGTGTATTAATGAAACGGGGCAAAGTAATTTATTTTGCTTCTTGAAGGTTGAAACCGCATGAAAATAAATATCTGACTCATGTTTTGGAGTTAGCAACAGTGGTACTCATGTTTAAATTCGGATACACTACCCGCACAACGTTAAGGGTATTAGAGACACCGATTATAAGAGTCTGAAATACGTTGCCGATCCGTAGATTTTGGACATGAGACAGAGAAAGTGGATTGAAGTGATAAGAGATTATGACTGCAAGATTCTATATCATCCAGGAAAGACCGAGGTTGCAACAAATGCTTTGAGTAGAAAGACTAGTTTTCTGTTACTGAGAGTGTTAGATTATAAAAGTGAGGGTGCAATATGTCAATATTGTAAACTTGGGAAAATGCTATAAAAGGCATTTGCCCCCACTATTCTAATCAAGCTTTGCATATTATTCTCTCTCTTCTATTGTGTTTTCTCTCTAAACTCTCAGCTCTCTCTCTCTTGAAACCGATCACACACAAACACTAACAAGATTATCATCTAGCATTGCTTCATACTTTACATTAAAGGGACCATCAATTGGTATCAGAGTCAAACTTTTTTTTGGCTCATGATTGTTCATAGACTACAAGCTACATCTCGAAGATTTCAAGCTCAAGGTGAAGAACAAGCATTCGGTTTCTTCAAAGCATTCAAACCCACGGTTTCTTCAAGAAAGGTTCGAGTTCTAGTGATTTCCAAAGGGTAGAACACATTTAAGGTATAAACAATACTTTTTCTACCACTTCCTTGGGTTATTTCAAGGGTTATTACTGTTTTATAGAGTTTTCTTGAAGAAAAAGGTTAAACCGAGAAGTGTTTTACAAGCAAAAAGTCCATGGTTCTTTAAATACCCAATCTTCGACATTTAATTCTCTGGGTATTTAAGCACTTATGGTGTTCTTGTTCCTGGAATTACACACTTGAAGAAGAAGAAAGCTGATTTTTAATTTTAATAATTATAAAATCTTCTAAGGTTAAATGTTGTATAAGGAAAATCAAGTACAACCCATACCAATCAAGGTACAAGTGGGTAGACACCATAAGGAGTAAGGTTGACTGGTCTGAAAGGGACATCTTGTTAGAACACGGTATGGAGCAAAGCACAGCGGAAGCAAGAACAAATATTTAAAAACCGAACACAATCGGGTCCATAACATGTTCCAAAGTGATAATTTCTACAAAACACAAATTGTAACTTAAGAGAAACAAAGGGGAGAAGAAAATACCTCCTTACCATTTCCGAAAATCGGCTGTAGCAATAACGAGTCGGGATGAATGAGAACTTAAGTGAATCCTCCTCTATCGTTGATCCACACCAAGTTTGTTCAATCCCCGTATGCTAGTAGTACACTCAACACTCAAGAACTAATAAACTTAGTGTATGGGTGTATCCTTCATGTAGCACCAAGAGAGAATTGAGAGAGAGAGTATGATATGTCTCTTGCATGTTCTAGCAATGTTCCAGACCATAAATATCACTTTTGGCCGGATACAAAGCCCCTCTCCCATTGGACCATGAAATGGCCCAATGAAATAAGAGAATTTCATGCAGACATGCCTTCACGGCCTTTTAGACCCCTGAAGAGCCCGTGAAGACAAAAATGCGCCATGACCGGCCGTAGTCCTTCACGGCCCGTGCCGCGTTCGAGTGACTCGTGAGGGCGCCAACCTCTACGACCCCTCCACAACCTCTCACGACCCGTGAAGACTCCATGAGCCGTATGAGAGTCGTTGAGTCAAATGTGAGGGCAGTAGGCTTCACGACCCGTGGAGCATCCCTCACGGCCGTGAAGCCCCAAAATCAAACAATTTGATTTTTGGACCTTCTCTCTTTATCAGTAAGCTGTCGGGATCAATCCTTGGTGTATGACCCAATAGGCTCGCACTTCATCAGCAGTAACACCAATGTACCACCAACAGACTCCCACTTGCACATGACACAACGTACCCAGAGGTATCACAGACAGGGAGCGGCCTCTAGCAAGGCATCCCTGCCTCCAAGTCAGTACGAGGTATGTCATCCCATAGACAAGTACCAATTCACAACCCAAAGGTTTGAAATGGCCCTATAGATAAGTGATCAATTAACCTTTTGTTCGCGATATCCATGCGAAGGCGAGACATGGTACTAAGTCATTCTCAGTCCTTCATGATTATGTTTCTCGATCGAGATTGGTGGTGACCAAAATAAACAAGTTGCAATCGATTACCCAAATCATTGCACACTCGAGCACGGCCATGCATTTTGGTGTCAGCGCCCAATCATCGAGGGGCACAGGGATATCTCTCTAAACAGAGGAACAAATTCCTTTGACTACATTGCCCACCACAGTGATCATACTCTGCCCAGCTACTCCCTTTATAACAGCCAGTTACGGACTGCGTTTGAAAGCAACTAGAGCAAAGCAAACCAAAGTGATGCAGACACATGCATCTTCAGTATGAGGATGAACTGATATTATCATCCTGAATCACTCATGACAAGTACCACAAAGTGAATTCAGGTGTGGGTCATCCAGTTACTTGAAACCCCTTTCAAGTACAGGCGAAGTATTGCGTCCCTGTGTCTCAATCACCATTGGAAACTTGACCAATCACTTCCCACAGCCTTCATTCAGACTTCCTTCCCGTGAAGAATGAATGGATGTGGACATTTAGAATGTATACACATTCAGGGAAGAGGTAAAACATGCAAAGTTGGAACACAATAAGGCTTACTGAGAGTACCCGCTACACGCGCATTACCAAACTCCTTTGATAATCGATACAAGCAGAAGCACAATATTGCTTAATGTTCCCAAGCGTAAAGCATATCAAAACATAACTAAAACATACTTAAGCCAAGTTCATGCAGACCTTAGTATGACATTCATCACTAGACTGCCACTATAGCTCAGTAAACGGACCATCCAAGATGTCATCCGTGTGTACTCTGACATTGATCATATCCCTACTGCAACCAACCACTTCCAAAGTGTGCGTTTAAGGGATTACGATCATTTGTCCAAGCCGTTATACCTTCATTGTTTCAAAAAGAACCCAATAAGGCAAACAATGCTTGGGTCTCAAATATAATGTGCATAAGCCATCGTACTCTTATTGTCTCAAAAGATCCCAATAGAGTCAGCAATGCTTGGTTCTCAGTGATCATATCCCTACTACAACCAACAACTTCCAAAGTGTGCGTTGATGGGATTTTGATCAGATGTCCAAGCAGTTATACCTTCATTGTTTCAAAAGAACCCAATAGAGTCAATAGATGCTTTAAGAAACACGTAAATTAACAACACCATATTTAAAATATTACAAACCCCAATCAAGGTCGGCGGTTATCCTTTAAAGTAGAAGTTATCACAAAAGTTTAAGCTTCTTCTAATTACACACCACAAGAACATATACTCATATTTATTGTATTCCACAAACTTCTTTGAATATGCCATATTTATTATGGACATATAATTCTCAATTTATGCTTCTATCCAAGCTAAATCGAGACATTATCTCCAAAACATATAGCATGTACTAGACATACCAAATACAATTATAACATCGCTCCCACTAGCTCTGGCATCTATCCAAGTTTCATCATTGCTTACTGAAAACTAAAACACTTGATTTTCTTATCAAAGATTCCAAAACTTTACATTTATTCTAAGCCCAAAAGGACTCCATATTTGTAAATTTCATAAGGATACTCAGGATGTAAAGGACCCTCGGATAGTGTTGTGAGCACTTCCTCATAAAATTCCTATAACGGAATGCGGTCTTTGCATCATACTGCCATAAAACGGCATAAGCATCCGCTTAAACTTCAACATAACTACTAGGAGAATGTCTTCATATGATTCCTACCTAATGGTTAATCATCATGAAACCATTTCCTACCAGTCAGTATTTGAAGTTATATACAAACTTATCCATGCAGATCTCATTCCCAAAATATCTATTTACACCATCAGGTCAAAACCTAGGTGTTGGATTAACCAAGTTCAAAACTTGAAAATCCAGCATGGAATGTATCTTGTGTTATTACACTCCTCTTCTTAGCAGACTCAAGGGCCCACTACAGATTCCGGTAGTTGATGCATACATCACGTATCATCAATAAGTCATCGTCCTCAGATATAATAAATTATACCCTTCTGGTCTTATGATGACTCTTACCAGACATATGAAGAAGTAATAACTTTATGCCAGATACTTCAACATAGCCATATTGAGTTTCAATCATTTCTGATAGAATGCTAGTGTCAACATCAAGTCTTTTATTTAAATCTCACGTTCTTCCACTGGAATGCTTCAGTTATTCCTTTCCCTTTTCGAGAAACCAAACCCAGTTCTCAAAAGGATATGAAATGAATATCTTAAACTCAGAAGAACTATTAAATACATTAGCATCCTCTAAGTTCATCCATCTCCCACTAAATGTAGATTGGATAACTCTGATTTATGAGATAGACAAGCAAATAACTCTTTCTTGTCAAACCTCCATAGATGCTAATTCGACCATCTTTGTTGATTTAAAACAAGAACATTGCCCGTCACTTCTCAAGTACACCTATCCAGCAGGTTACTTAAGTTTAATCCATCAAGACGGAACTATAACCAATATGTTCCATTCCTTCACTTAGCGATCCATGTAAAAACATGTATCCTATGAGAAGTGAATTATGAGGCAACATCACAATTCTTATGATGGTTTAGAAATTTAGAATGTAGATGCTCAACATCTCACAAGATTTGAGTATCTTTATTCCTTTTTGCCCTCTTTATTATTTAAATGTTAAGGGTGTGTCTTGAACACCTCACAGGTTTCAGACACTCGTCTAATAAATCAGACTTACCCATTCCTTCTACCATCATCGGTAAAGGTAACAAATCATATATAGTTAATCCTTATTATTTTGCTTGAACGGTCTTTACACCAACGTGCAAACTAAATCCAACAAGCTTTTATTCCTCTTACATTCACAAGTGAAGGATATGTTAGTTATTTAGCCTTATAAGCAAGATTATAATCAACAATTGACCCATGGTCAAAAGATTCCAAGTTCCTAACCACATGGAGCTTGGTGATGCAAGTCTTGTTTATATGGTTAAATCAACTATTTCATAAGGATAACAATTCCATAATCATTCATAATCATTCCATTACTTACTTAAGCAAAAGCTTATTATAAATTCCAAGACATGAATAAACTTTGAAATAAATCTCGAAAACCCACAATAACATAATTCAAAGTAATATTCATCGTCATCAAAGGCATAAAAGAAACAATGCTTCTTGCCACGCAGGGCGTAAGACAAAGATCTAAATGAAGTAATAGTATAGCTGGATGGAATGGCAAGACTCTTATTCCAATCCTTTTAGTTAGGGACAACCACCATGTTTCCCTCTCTAAGGTCCAGCTCTCCATGCATCCATTACCTACTCCTGATAAACACCTGCACTTTGCAACAAACAAGTTTGTGACAAATGTGAGTGTTTTGACTAGCGTTCAAAACCCAGTCTTAAGAAGTAGAAGATCAATGGAGTTTGTGTTGGAACACGGTATGGAGATCAGGGCAGCGGAAGCACAAAACAACAAGTTTAAAAAACCGTACAAAAACCGTATCGTGTTCCAAAGTGATGATCTTCTAGAAAACAAAATTGCAACTAAAAGGAACAAAAGGACAGAAATATACCTTCCTTTTTAAGCTCTGAAATCTGCTGTAGCATGCAATGTGGGATGAAACCGAGAACCCAAATGTGTCCTCCTCTATCGTTGATCCACACCAAGTTAGCTCGATCCCTTTATGCTAGTAAACCATCGGGTGAACGTCCTACACGACTCCACCTTCTGGAATAGCTCTTGAAATAGTCTCCTCTTGCACCAAGAATGCTCACATAACACTCAAGAATCACCAATCTTAGTGTAGAATATGTATCTTGCATGAAGGCACCAAGAGAGATTAGAGAGAGAGAGTTAGAGAGTCTCTTGCATGATCTTCATCCTGTTCCATACCACTATTGTCTCAATATGGCCGGCTTAGAAGTTAATTTCTATTGGACCAAAAGATGGCCCAATCAGAAATAAGAATTTCATGCAGACAGACCTTCACGGCCTCTCACGGCCCTTGAAGATAAATGCGCCACGACCGGCCATAGTCCTTCACGGCCCGTGCCGCGTTCGAGTGACTCGTAAGGGAGCCAACCTCTACGACCCCTCCACGACCTCTCACGACCCGTGAAGACTCCACGAGCCGTATGAGAGTCGTTGAGTCAAACGTGAGGGCAGTAGGCTTCACGACCCGTGGAGCATCTCTCACCGCCGTGAAGCCCCAAAATCAAACAATTTGATTTTTGGACCTTCTCTCTTTATCAGTAAGCTGTCGGGATCAATCCTTGGTGTGTGACCCAATAGGCTCGCACTTCATCAGCAGGAACACCAATGTACTTGTGTCAGTGGGTAGACACCAACAGTTTGATCATGAATGTACCTGATGATGATGAGCTAACGTTCTTCCGCTTTAGGATAATTAGCTCTTCCAGGCACTTAGGGCAGGCGTGACGGCGCCAATTTCCAATTTCTTCACAAAAGTAGCAAACTACCCCATGTGGAACATCATCTTGAGGCACAATCTCATTGTCCTCCGACTCCACAGTTACGGATGGCCCAGTCATACAAGGCTTTCCTTTTGAAGTCAGTTTCTCCTTCTTGCTTACTTGTTTCCTAGTAGCCAAAGTGGATGTGGACGAGACACGATCCTTCTCAACCATGTAAGACTGAACAGCCTTCAAGGTGTCTTGAAGTTCGATCAAGGATTTATCCAAATTGTCTTTGTGATAGTTCTTGACAAACTTCTCATAAGACGTGGGCAGGGACTGGAGGATCATATCTACCGCAATCTCCCTCCCTATTGGAAGTCCAAGTCTCTCCAATTAGTCCATGTATCCTTTCATCATAAGGAAATGAACACTTACATCCTCACCTTCCTGCATCCTACAACCGACCAAAGCCTTTATACACTCAAACCATTCTTGTCTAACCTGCTGTGGGAACATATCCTTTAGCCGGTTGATCATGTCATACGCACTCAATTGCTTAAGCTGCTGACGCAACTCAAAGCTCATAGTCGATAACATGAGACAAGAAATATCTTGTGTATCTCTAACACGCTTCTCAAAAGAGTATCGAGTGGCCCAGATCGCGTTTGTAGCAGGTGGGTCCGGAAAGGGTTCCTCAAGGATGTGCAACTTTGACTCGTGACGGATGACAATCCTCAATACACGATACAAGTCACCGAAGTTCACTCCTATGAGTCTCTCTCTTTCTAGGAATAATCAAAGTTTAAATTTTGGTGTGGTGTCGTTAATATTGGCCATCTATAAAAGAGTACACGTTTTAGTTAGTTCCGATATAATCCTCGTTAAAATAATTACCCTGTCAGGATCGGATATAAATTATATCAAATAACAAGAACTAACTTTTAAATAATAAATCAGAGTAATATAAAAGTTAATCTTTAACTATGATCACAATCAATTAAGAAGTTGCGGAATCACACTTAATTGATTAAAGAAGGTTTTAAACAAAGATTAATTCAATCAAACAGTAGTTTTATTAATCAACCAGAATGATTACAAAAACAAACTTCACCCCCAATCTAACTTATTCTGTTAGACGAAGAACACAGACTGTTCTTAGGTTTCAACAAGAAACTTAGAGGCTAAAACACTTTCAGAAAAATAAATAACGATAAGAACAAATGCTTTGAATAATGAGATCAAATCGTCGTCGTCGTACTTAATTGATCATCTAATGAAGTATATATAGACTCTTGATCCTCCTTGAATTGTTGACAGTTAGGTAATCTTCTATCTTCTGAGATAATCTTGTTAATCTTCAAAGTATTTCGAGATATCTTCTAAGATAGGATTTTCCAAATATAGCTCAACGGAAACTGTTTAATGAACACAACAGTTCTTTATCCTTCTAACAGTCATCAACTTCAAGGTCTTCAAACAGTTGTAGTAGTTTGTACTAACAGTTCTGAACTCTATATAACAGCTTTAAAGTTCACAGCAACTGTTGGTTACAACTGTCTTCACAATTTCAACTAACAGTTCCAAACTGTTTGTCAATATACTTCTAACAGTTTTGAACTGTTTTTCACAAAGTCCATTAACAGTTTTAACTTTGCATCTTTAACAGTCTTAATGCCTTAGCTAATTTCCCAACATAATTGTGCAAGCTCAGGTGATTGGTCAGAAACAGAGATGGTTTGAGGTGTGGTTTTCTGAGTGGAAAGCTTTGGCAATGTCTCCGAATATCAGATGTGTGTAGCAAAACTCCTGCAAGGTTTGAAACCTTCTCTGCAATTCCTTGTGGGGAATGTATTGAAGTTTGGGTTTTGGTACTTTAGGAGCATAAAGTTCCTCATCTTGTATATTGGAGAGGTGACAGTAGAATTCAGTGTTGGAGGAGGGTAAGTGAAGTATGAGTCATTGAGGTTAGTGTAGTTGAAGGGAATTTTAGTTTTGAAATGAAGGGTTCACTTGACATCCTCTTCAAGTATTTCTTCCTCTTGACCAACAAATACCATTCAGTGAGTTAGTCCTTCGCCAAATAAATTTGCATTATATAACTGTTTGGCAGTAACCTTACTCAGAACACTTGGGTTTTCAAAACCAAGTCCTTCGAATGTCCATCTTGAAAAAGGTCGTTCCTTTTCTTTATACAGAAAGATGGTTTGTTCACTTTGCCCTCTTTTGATTAGAAGGTCTTCGAGTTCTTTGATTTTTAAGCAAAGAGCACGTTGTTCATTTTTAAGAATTTCTGAATCCTTTTCTGCACTAATACGCTCTGCTTTGAGATCGTGCATGATGATATTTGTCTTGTCAGTTAATTCTAAAAATTAAGATTCTTTCACAGCTAATTGATCCTTTGATTCATTTATATTCTTTTTTAATTGTTCAATTAAAGTTTGTGCTTCTTTATCTTGCGTATGAATGACCTCTTTTAACACTTGATTTTTACTTGTTAGTTTGGTCACCTTATGTTCTAACTTTTTTATGCGGTTTAATATGGTTTGGATATGTTCAAAATTAAATCCCACATTAGAGTTAGAGATAGAAGGTACCTTTCCGCTTTCCATAATCTCCTCCTCAGCATCGGAGAGATCATCACCACCATATTCATCCCTATTACCTGCTTCACCAGTAGCCATCAGACAGAACTGTGCATGATCCTCACCATCTAGATCACTATCGGAGTCTGTGTCCTCCAGAAACTGATCTTCTTCCACCATAAGTGCATTCCTAGCCTGCTTTTGTTTTGACAGGCGGTACTTTTGTCTGTAGTATTCAGCATCCTTGATCTTATTTTGTGGACAGTTCCTGATCATGTGTCCAGAGCTCCCACAGTTGTAACATTTAGAGTATGTCTTCTTTTCCTCCTTCCTCTCTTCCATTTGAAATCTAGGCTTGTCAACAGGGGCAAAACTTTCTGGTCTCCTGGAGCCTGATGTAAATCGTTGTTTGTTGTTGGTTTTGTTGAAGCAATTTCTAAAAGTCTTGCCAACAACTGAGAGAGCATGGATGGCAGCTTCAACTGAGTCTTCATCATCATCATCTAGTTCTGATTCACTGAGAATCACTTGCTTGTACTTCATTGATCTTGATGATGATTCTCTTGGAATCCTTTCTTATGCTACTAGGGCTAAAGGGTCTGTAGCTGGCTGTTTTGGGAGAGATTTCAGAACTTCATCCTGATATTGATTGAGATCTTCAAAAATGTTATGGAAGGTAACTGTGGTAAGATCCTTGTTGATTTTCTTGTACAGTCTGGCATACTTCTTCCATTCAGGACCCAGTGACTTTAGAAAAATGCATTTTAGATCTAAGTCAGTCCTGATGATTTGATTAGACCTCATCTCATTGTGCAGTTTGCAAAATCTACCATATGTTTCAGAGAGAAGTTCATTCTCTCTAACATTGAAGTCATGATAACTGTTGACTAGTTAAGTACGCTTGATGTACTCCGCCTGTTCAGTACCCTGCAGCTGCTTCTTGATCTCATCCCATATCTCCTTGACAGTGGCTAAGCTATCTATTCTAGTATAGATTTCTGAGGAGAGTCCCTGCTTTAGATAGTACTTAGCAAGCCGTTCAGCCTTTCTAGTTTCCTTTTCTTGTGCCGTGAGCTCTTCTGTAGTCTTTTCCCTCTCATGACGGAGAATGGCGGGATTGTTGTTCGGGTCAGCTTCAACAATTTTTATAAACTTTTTGTTCCCGTTTATGATGCAGTCGATCATCATCTCTCCGTATATCTCATTGTGCACCAGGAAGTCCATAAACCTTCCTTTCCAGACATTATATTCTCCTCGTCACAGAACAAGAGGTTTTGTGTCGGTACCAATGGACATCATTTCATTTGAACTTGACATATTGAATGTTTAGTAAGAAATGATCGTTTAGTTGTTTGATGATTTGATTGTTCGAAAACCTTTGTTGACTTTTAAGAATAAGATTCTTTTCAAGCTTGTTTGAAAACTTTAAGGTGATTATTGAGGAATTAAGTCAATTTAATTCAACTTTGAATTAGATCTTGTAAAGATTAAATTCACCTTTGAATTAGATAGATTTAATGTTAATTTAATTCAACCTTGAATTAGATCCAGTTTAGATTAAATTTAATTTTGAATTAGATTGTTAAAGTTTAACGTTCGATTGTCCTCTTGTTCAATAAGTCAAGTCCCAATAGGTTCAACACTTGTCCAATAGATTCAAGGTGTGCGAATAGTTCTATGCGATTGGTAATATCCCTTAAAGACAAATGGGCAGAGTAACAGTGTGATTATGAGTTATTGAGTAACTAATAGAATGCGATTGATGATTCCTGTAGCACCAAATACTTAGAAATAACACTGCTAGTAATGCCAATCGAATACTGATCAAGTCAGGGATTCGAATGTGATTGCCTTTGGTATGTAAGAGAATCAAGTAACCAATAACCCTTGAATTGCACGGATTAGGACTGCGATTGATAGAATCACTTAGAACTCACACAATCGCATGCGATTGAGTTTTAGTGCGGTTTATAGCACACAAAGTAACACTTGGAGTTTCAGATTGGAATCTCTATAAGCCGCAAACCCCCCCTATCACATACCTCTTGGATCCGGCTTATAGGATCTGAGATATGTTGGTGTCTGCCTACTGACACAAGTACATTGGTGTTACTGCTGATGAAGTGCGAGCCTATTGGGTCACACACCAAGGATTGATCTCGACAACTTACTGATAAAGAGAGAAGGTCCAAAAATCAAATTGTTTGATTTTGGGGCTTCACGGCTGTGAGGGATGCTCCACGGGTCGTGAAGCCCACTGCCCTCACGTTTGACTCAATGACTCTCATACGGCTCGTGGAGTCTTCACGGGCGTGAGAGGTCGTGAAGGGGTCGTAGAGGATGATGCCCTCACGAGTCACTCGATGCGGCACGGGCCGTGAAGGACTATGGCCGGTTGTGGCTCATTTTTGTCTTCACGGGCTCTTCACGGCCGTAAGAGGCCGTGAAGGCATGTCTGCATGAAATTCTCTTACTTCATTGGGCCATTTCTTGGTCCAATGGGAGAGGGGCTTTGTATCTGGCCAAAAGTGATATTTGTGGTCTGGAACATTGCTAGAACATGCAAGAGACATATCATACTCTCTCTCTCTCAATTCTCTCTTGGTGCTACATGAAGGATACACACATACACTAAGTTTATTAGTTCGTGAGTATTGAGTGTACTACTTGGTGGTGCAAGAGGAGAAGATTCAAGGGTTGTTCCGGAAAGGTGGAGTCTAGGTGGACGTCTGCTTGACGGGGTACTAGCATACGGGGATTGAATAAACTTGGTGTGGATCAACTATAGAGGAGGATTCACTTGAGTTCTCATTCATCCCGTCTCGTTATTGCTACAACCGATTTTCGGAAATGGTAAGGAGGTATTTTCCGCTCTCCTTTGTTTCTTTTAAGTTGCAATTTGTATTTTGTAGAAATTATCACTTTGGAACATGTTATGGACCTGATTGTGTTCGGTTTTTAAATATTTGTTCTTGCTTCCTCTGTGCTTTGCTCCATACCGTGTTCCAACATTGGTATCAGAGCCAAATCTACAAATAAATTGCACTTTTTTGGCTTGAAAACCGAAAATGGACATTCTGTCCACAAGGTCTTCACGGGTCGTGAACACTTGTTCTTCACGGTCGTGAAGGCTCATGACAGTCCATGTCGTGAAGACTTGTTCTTCATGGTAGTGAAGGCTCACGACAGTCCATGTCGTGAAGACTTGTTCTTCATGGTCGTGAAGGCTCACGACCAGTCTCATGGGGTGTTGGTCGTGAAGGTTTTTCAATGTGTCAGAGTCGTGGAGCTCATGGGCTTCACGGTCCGTGAGAGGCCGTGAAGGCTCCTGGGCCGTGAAGGATGTCGTGAACAGTGTTTTTGTCCTTTTTGAAAAAGAAAAATAATTTTTCGGTTTTAGCCTCCTCTCGATTATGTTTTTCCAGAATCCGTCCATAGTTGTTTGGACTTGAAAATCCCCATAATATCTTAACTCGCATATTTATATGTTTCGGGCGGTTTTGGCATGATAACGCGCACGTGCATATACTTGTGTTGTGTATGTATGAATATGGTTTTTCAAAGTGTTTGGAATTCCTAATGCATACGTACAAAATTTGTTCACTTGTGCCTTGAGTGTTTTAGGTTGTTTAGGAACAAATCTGGTTGGGATATTTCTACACGGTTTTGTTGTGGCATACCGTGTTTTTGTTTGTGGTTGTTGTTTGATCCGGTAACGCATTGCCCGTTAGACCTATGTGTTGGTTGTTTGATTGTATTTGATTATTCATTCATTTGGTGGTTTGTACCACATTTGGTTTGTAATAATTAAATTTATTTGGTCTTGTTTTTGTACTTGATTTTGGCTTGCATGCCGATTGCTATTCTCTGAAATTGTTAGATTAGCTTAGATTAGCATTTTGGCTTGTATTTGTAAAATAAGACCGAAGACAACCATCGAGAGTCATGGAGGAGACGTCTCAGCTATGGTGGATCCGGATATTCATTGGAGATGACGGATTCAGTAGGAGCACTTCCGACTGGGCCAAGTGGTTGTGTCCTTAGTTTAGCCTTGCTTTTCTTGTTTGGCTCACGGGGAAAGCGCATAGGGTTTAGGGGCATGTTACCGGATATAGCTTGTGCGTGGTTGTTGTTTTGTTTATTTTCTTGCGTCGTTGTTTAGTTCTTCGCTCGCTTGAAAATTTTTCAAAATAATAAAACCAAGAGTTTTGAATTGGTTTACAAACCTCGCGCGCCACAAGACCACTTGAAAAACTAAAACCCGTTTTTCTCAAATGTAAATCACTCGCCTCCCGTAAGATGACACCACCCGAATCTAGTGAAACAAGATCGGTCATCGAGCTCTAGCCGAGGTCGGTTTTGCGTAACTGTGTGGAAGGTGCGTGTGGCAACTCACGGGTCGGTTGTCGAGCTTTAGCCGAGCCGGTCATTGGGCTAGAGTACCACCGTGTATCTGGATGGTCGATTTACAATTCGAAGACTTAATATGCCTTGGTGGTTGTCGAGCTCTAGCCAAGCTATCAAAGCGGATTAATGAGGAATCGGTGAGGGAAGGGATCAAACATGCCAAATAGATGCTATGAGTATCGGTGGATCCCGTAAGTGTCTAAGAGTTGTAATCTCGGATTGCAATTGGTAAAGCGTTTACCGGCCTAAATAGCTCCATGAAGTGATCCACGGCAAACCCGTCATGGATTTGGGTGAAATAAGGTTTTTAGCCCTTGTTAAGATAATTTGGTTTTCTTAATCAGCTGGTGTTGGGAAATTAGCTAAGGCATTAAGACTGTTGAAGATGCAAAGTTAAAACTGTTAATGGACTTTGTGAAAAACAGTTCAAAACTGTTAGAAGTATATTGACAAACAGTTTGGAACTGTTAGTTGAAATTGTGAAGACAGTTGTAACCAACAGTTGCTGTGAACTTTAAAGCTGTTATATAGAGTTCAGAACTGTTAGTACAAACTACTACAACTGTTTGAAGACCTTGAAGTTGATGACTGTTAGAAGGATAAAGAACTGTTGTGTTCATTAAACAGTTTCCGTTGAGCTATATTTGGAAAATCCTATCTTAGAAGATATCTCGAAATACTTTGAAGATTAACAAGATTGTCTCAGAAGATAGAAGATTACCTAACTGTCAACAATTCAAGGAGGATCAAGAGTCTATATATACTTCATTAGATGATCAATTAAGTACGACGACGACGATTTGATCTCATTATTCAAAGCATTTGTTCTTATCGTTATTTATTTTTCTGAAAGTGTTTAAGCCTCTAAGTTTCTTGTTGAAACCTAAGAACAGTCTGTGTTCTTCATCTAACAGAATAAGTTAGATTGGGGGTGAAGTTTGTTTTTGTAATCATTCTGGTTGATTAATAAAACTACTGTTTGATTGAATTAATCTTTGTTTAAAACCTTCTTTAATCAATTAAGTGTGATTCCGCAACTTCTTAATTGATTGTGATCATAGTTAAAGATTAACTTTTATATTACTCTGATTTATTATTTAAAAGTTAGTTCTTGTTATTTGATATAATTTATATCCGATCCTGACAAATTAGCTCAAGAAAATGCCGTCCTTCACATGCGTATCAAAACCATTTTTAATCATGATGAAAAGATCATAGACAACTTGTGCAAGGAAAATACAGCATTGAAAGAACGCATCATCCAAGTCAAGTAAGAGATACAAGCTCCTACTCCATTCACCTTTTCTCCATACACAGAACGAATTGAAGATTCTAAGAATGCGTCCACATCTTCCCAAGATGTCCAACCCACAATAAAATCTATTAACAATGCTACTTTGGTAACTTTAAAATAAAGATAGATTTTCAAACAGACACATACTTCCACTTCTAATCACATTTCTCGTATGCCCACTGACATACCTGAATCTTCAAAAGCAGCTGCAAGTCGATCACGACTCACTTCTAACACTTTAACTTATGCTGCAGATGTAAAGGAGCTCGGGAGTGAAGAGCGTAAAATAAATACAACTTGGAAGAGGGTAATTCCTAGGTCATCTAGGAAATGTTCTAATATTAGACAAAATGTGAACAACTTTTGATGTTTGATAGAGTATGTAATCATTCAAGTTTACATGATACAATTGCCTCTTCATTGTTTTGTATTAGTAATGGTTGTCTCCATGGTCACTGTGAATTTAATTATGATTATGATCAATTAAGAAAACAAATTGGAATTAAACCATGTGAGGACTGGACAGATTTTTACTCTAATCAAATCAAAGTTCCATTTATAAACTCTAAAGGGTTTATCATTCATCAATGGATCATTACTCGTCAGTCACATGCACTCAAACGTTTAAACAAATCAAGATGATTACTGACGATTAAAGAACTGGAGGTCTACAGAAGACAGGGTTATGATGCTTTCAAAAAGGCATGGATTGCTCAAGAAAAACACTTGCATTCTCAAAAACGATCTCGCAATCCTTCTTCCAAACAAGCACCAGCTTCCAAACCCAAGCCCTCATCCCATCAACAAGTAGTAAAACCTACTGCACCCAAGCCTCCAGTTCAGCAAAAGCAGGTTGATGTGCCGAGGCCACAAAGGTTTCCTAAGCATTCCTCGAAAATATGGATTCGCAAACATAACGCTTCCGTAACTCTAATGAATCCTAAACCTCCAACCCCATCTACTGTCAAGCCAACGGTGGTACCAAAACTTCCTTCTCAACCAATGCTTTCTCAATCTATTCCTTATCGACAAAAGATAAAACCTACATGGGTACCTAAGGATAGATCGATAGAAGTTTCATCACCACACGTAGAAACAATCATACTCAACCAATTATAGGAACTAACAATCAAGGACCCATTCATATATGGGGACCTAAACGTACTTAATTCTCTTTTTGAAGGCGTCTAACCTCTAGTACCTGGACTCCGGTTACACCAAGCACATCGGTAACAAGAGTCTTCTCAAAAATTATTTTCCTAAGTACTCCGGGAATGTACTTTTTGGGAATGACAATGTTTCACCAATAATGAAGTACGGAGACATAGAAAAGAAGCATATCAAAATCAAGAAAGTCTCCTATGTACAAGGATTGGGTCATAATATTTTTAGTATCGGACAATTCTCTGATAAAGACTTGGAGGTAGTGTTCAAGAAGAACAAATGTTCAGTTCTAACTGAGAATGGAGATGAACTACTGGCGGGTTCAAGGAAATCTAACCTGTATTCCATTGATTTGGAAAATTACAACTCCCTTACCTCCGTGTGTCTACTGTCCAAAGCCTCATCAGATCTTACTTGGCAATGGCACAGAAAACTCTCTCACTTGAACTTTCAAAATATAAACAAATTAGTTGCTGGTGACTTGGTGAAGGGCATTCCCAAGTTAAGATTCAAGAAGGATCATCTGTGTGCAGACTGTGAGAAGGGTAAGATGAAGAAGGTTTCCCACAAATCTAAAAAAGTGTTCAGCACCAACAATTCTTTGGAGCTACTACACATGGATCTTTGTGGTCCTATGAGGATTCAATCGAAGAGTTGGAAGAAGTATATCCTAGTCATGGTGGATGACTACTCTAGATATACTTGGGTCAAGTTTCTGTGATCAAAAGATGAAGCTACAACAACAATCATTTCCTTCATCAAGCAACAGCAGAATAAGCACAGTCAGAGTGTTGTTTCCATACGTATAGACAATGGAACTGAATTCAAGAACAGTACTCTGAAGAGCTTTTGTGACCTTGTTGGGATCAACCATCAGTTCTCAGCTGCGTATACTCCACAACAAAATGGTGTCGTGGAAAGACGAAACAAAACATTGGTTTTAAAGCAGCCCGTACCATGCTATCATACTCCGGGCTCCCACCTTCCTATTGGGCTGAAGCAATCAGCACTGCTATACGTAGAACCGCTCTTTTATTAATAAACGCTTTAATGAAACTCCCTATGAACTGGCCAATGGCATAGTGCCTAATATCAAATACTTTCATGTCTTTGGTAATAGGTGCTTTGTGTTAAATGACAAGGATAATCTAGGAAAGGTTGCTCCAAAAGCAGATGAATCTATTTTCCTAGGTTATCCTACCGAGACAAAAGCCTACAGAGTTTTTAAACAAAAGAACAAAGAGCATTGTTGAAAGTATCAATGTAACATTTGATGATGCATTAAATGTTACAGATTTTCCACCCAAATCAACAGTAAACACTTCTGAGCATACCTGTTCAGGACCGGTAACAATCCGTCTAGTTCAAATACTAATCTTGACTTTATGTTTGATTTTTTTTAGACCTGAATCTTCTCCTTTTTTAACAGACAACAGGAACAACATAGAAGTCCAAGCAAGTGTTACTCTAACGGCTCCTACGGTCACCGAAACGAATCCATTTGCAGATTTCTATGATGAGGATTCTACATCTGTCTTTATCACACGTCCCTCTGTGACTTCTCAGATTCCTGACCCAGATAGCCCACCTGTGTTTGATTCAGATCCAAATTTCTCCCTAGAAGATGAAGAGGAAGCACGACACTTACAAAATCTTATTCCTTCATCTTCTACTTCTCATGAGACAAAGTGGACCAAACATCACTCTGAAGCAGATATAATAGGAGACCCTTCTGTTGATGTTCAAACTCGTGTAGCAACCGCTAACGAATGCCACTTTTCAGGTTTTCTGAGCATCATTGAACCCACCAAGACTTCTAAAGCATTAGATGATCCGGATTAGGTATTTGCAATGCAAGAAAAACTACACCAATTCGATCGTCTCAAATTTCTTAATGGTGTTCTCAAAGAAGAAGTCTATGTCTCACAACCTAAGGGCTTCATCAATTCAAAACATCCAAATCATGTCTATATCTTAGATAAGGCCTTGTACGGGTTAAAGCAAGCTTCACGTGCATGGTACGATGTCTTATTTGAATATTTGATTGGTGAAGGCTACTCCAAAGGAAAGACTAATCCCACTCTGTTCAAAAAGTTCAAGGGTAGGGACAAGATTTTGGTACAAATATATGTGGACGATATCATATTCAGGTCTACAAATCCAAAATACAGTGACGAGTTTGCTAAGATAATGGCAAACAGATTTCAAATGAGTATGATGGGGGAGATGTCATTTTTCATCGGACTCCAGGTAAAGCATTTAAGTCATGGCAGTTTCATTTGCCAATCCAAGTACATTAAAGATCTTCTCACGAAGTATGATATGATTAACTGGACACCTATATCCACTCCCATGGCTGCAAAGGCATAACTGTCAGCAGGTCTTAATGGTTCTCCAGTAGATCTCAAAACATACCGTGTGTAACACTGTTCTCACTAACACTATTATAAACACGCGCGGAAGCTTAATTAACAAAATATAATATAATATATATTTGATCAAACACAACTAAACAGGTTTGCTTTACAAATCATTTACAGTGTTACTACAAAACAGGCTCTTCCCAAAAACATCAGATATCAGAGTTAGATCAGTCTCAAAATTCCAGTTTAGCTCTTTAATCCATCTACCTGGATTCTCCTGAAAAGAATTCAACAGTGGGGAATTAGCACAAAGCTAAGTGAGAGAATAGATACCACAAACATACAAGGCATCAAGCCCAAACCAACAATGCTCAAACAAACAAGAGAACCGGCGGTCTTGCGGGACCTTCAACCAAATGCCGGCCAAAGCATAGGTCTACCGATAGCCTATTTACAACAGACAACAATACTAGCAACTCTTGATTACAACAAATGCTATCAAGACGAATGCTAGTACTGTATATCCCTAAACATAGGCCCAGCTGAATAACAACCACCAAGCTGATCTCACAACAATGCCATGTATATATACAGAAAAGAGCAACAATCAGGTGATATATCTTATACATCCAAGATATATATCCACTCACCAATATCTTCAAATGCTCAGGAAACTCAGTTCTTTCTAACTACTGAGTCTTGCTACCACCTGAACAAACAACCAACAATCAGTATTTGCTTAATCAACAAACAATAAGCAAAATACTAAAATCAAACATATATGCACAATTAACACAAGTACATATCAACTTATGTATATACAACAATATACTATAATTCACGATTACTCTTTACTTACTGTAATCCTGTGAATTCATCCAACTCCTTAGCTTAGGCAAAATATTCATTCCTTTCACAAGCCAAGGCTACAAGTTCATGTTTATCTTCATATCGTCAATGAATTTGATAGTTCAAAACATAATGTTGACATCCAATGCAATTAATCGAATGATTACTTCATTGCGAATCGTACGCGATAGATCCCCTTCGAATCGCATGCGATTGATCCTCTATGATTCGCATGCGATTGATACCATTCAAATCGCATGCGATTAACACAATGTGATTCGAATGCGATTCAAACACGAATAATTTTCTAAGTCAAATCCGATGCGATTCGATTCAATACGATTCAACTCCCATGCATTTAATGCAATATCTCCCATGCATTCAACTTCCATGCGATTCAAGTCAAATGCTATCCAATGCGATTCGGACCATATGCGATCCAAAGAGGGAAATATTCAATCCACTACCATCCAATGCGATTTCAACACAATCAAATGCGATTCAGAATTCATGCTATCCATTATCTTATGCGATTCAAATCCAGCAAAGGCATTTCTAAGTATAATCATTCAGTGAAATTTGAATCCAAAACAGTTCATGCGATTCAAACCAAAGTACCCGGATTTTATCAAATTCTGATTGCTTCATTCATATTTATCATCCAATCATCCATTTCAATCCAGATTTCTACCATTTCTAACATGCTTGTTCTAACATCATTTAAAACACAGAAATGGTACCTAAACATATTCATTCTAACATGGATTCTCCTACATGCATCATGTATTCATCAAGTTCGATCAAGAATAGCATGCAATCTCAAGAACCAAGTTCAAATAAAAAATTAACAAACAAGTATCATGTAATCTAACCTTATGAAGCTCGTTTACTTGAACTCTAATTTCAAACAAGATTTGAAAATCAAATCGGGTTCTTGTTCTTCTTCTTTCAGCCGAGAGCAACACACAAACACACTTCAAGTTTTGCATGTAAATGAAAGTGTGGAGAGAGAGTTTACCCCCTAAATCGGCCAACTATGCATGCATTAAGATTAGTGGAGGGTCTAAGGGCTAGGGTGGTGACTAACCACCTCCACATCGGCCACCTAAACCCCACCGCCCCACTCACATAAACAACATATTATTTAATATTAAATTAACTAAATAAATTAACACATTTATTCAATTAATTCCACAATTAAAACACATAATTAACTTAAGTCTCAACTTAAACTTAATTAATTACCTTAATTAATCTAAGCCGGTAAGGAGGGTGTTACACCGTGGGATGATTGGATCGTTACTGTATCTAACTGCAAGTCGTCCCGACATCATGTTCTCTACCTATCTATGTGCCCGGTACCAGTCGAATCCTAAAGAGTCACATCTTCTAGCCGTTAAGAGGATCTTCAGATATCTAAATGGGTCCATGGATCTTGGTCTGTTGTATCCCAAAGATTCAAATCTGGATCTCCATGCTTACTCAGATGTTGACTATACCGGTTGCATAATTGATAGGAAAAGCACCTCTGGCAGTGCACATTTTCTTGGGGATCGTTTAGTCTGCTAGGCCTCAAAGAAACAAAACTGTGTATGTTGCTGCTGCAATGTGCTGTTCTTAAAGTCTCTGGATATGTACACGGTTATCCGACTTTTGTCTGAGGTATGACAAAATTCCATTGCTATGTGATTCCCAGTCTGCCATAGCCATCTCTTGCAATCCAGTACACCACTCTAAAACTAAACATATTGATATCCGTTGTCACTTCATAAAAGATAACATAGAGAAAGGTCTCATTGAGCTACAGTATGTTCCAACTGAAAATCAGTTAGCTGATTTGTTTACCAAACCATTACACGAAAGTCGCTTTACTGAGTTGGTATCCAAGTTAGGCATGCTCAACTTGAAAATCTAACATATTGTTGCTTCATTTTTCCTTTCTTGCTTTTGTTTAGAGTAGGTGTTATACTGTTTGTTTCTTGTGCAGATTCTTGCTGCAACATTCCAGGGGGAGTGAGTTTCTAGTTGTACACGTGCTACATATGTGCAGGGGGAGAAAATCATATACATATTGCACATGTGTAAGGGGAGAAAATACAATTGACACATTCCCTAAGATTTTAAAAGTTTTCAAACACAGATTCAAAAGTCTAGGGGGAGTGTGTCAAACAAAAATACAAATCAAGATATCCGGGGAAATCACTTTCTCAATTCTCAAAATCCGGATACTTTGAATTTTCAGAAAATTTTCAAGTGTTGGGTTCGAATGAACACAATCGCATACTATGCTTCTATCGCATGGGACTTCTTGAACTCAACAAACAAAATTTTCTAAGTCTTGGGTTACATACAAGAAAGTACAATCGCATGGATTACTATCGCATGGATTGCAACTTGAACCATGAACAACAAGTCAATCGCATGGGATAACAAGTTAGCAAACTGTGAACTTTAGAACAATCGCATGCGATAGAACACCAGTGGCAACTGTGAACCAAGTATCAATCGCATGCGATAGACAAACAAAAGAGGAATCACATGCGATTCATCAGTGTTAGTGTTCTAATATGAAGTTAGTGCCCAATCGCATGGTTCTATCAGCCGCATAGAATTACCATGGGATTGAGCCTATAAGCCGGGTTTGTTACCATGGTTGGTCCAATCAGAACGTGACACGTGTATTTACCTTTATAACCATCCCATCCTACCCATCAGTCCATTCAAACGATCAAAATTCAAAAGCTCTAAGTGTTTCTCTCGGTTTTGGTTACTTGAATTTACGAATCCCCTCGTTACGCTGCCAAAATTTATAATTTTAGTCTCAAAACACTCGTGATCATATAGGTAACAACTTGTACGGATTACATTTTGAAAATTTTGAGTTAAAATAGTGATTTTTGGCCCGAGAACAGCCACTTGCGATAGACACCTTCGAGACTTTGAATGGATTTTTGGGACACAAAACAAACTTATTTGGTCAATCTAAGTTTGCGATGGGTGTTTAGAACATAAGGGGAACACTTTAGTGCAAAAATATTTCAAAAATCTCACAAAGTGTTCTTCGTGTTCTTGAGGTGTATGAACTTGAACTTAAAATTCACTTTTTGGTTCTAAAGAGGGTGTTATGATGATTTTCGGACTATACTCAAGTACTACAAATTTGTTTGTTGCTATCTAATTGACATATTAAAAGTATTAAAACAACTTTTTTATACTTAAAATCATCATGTACACAACGAGGATTCTAGAGTTGGGGTCTTATCACATTTTTCCAGCTTGATAGTTTTGGTCAAAATTGGTCAACTTTGACTCATTCACTGACCTTTGACCACAATTCAAAGGTTCTACAAAGTTGAATGATGTCTGTTTGCATATCTCTATATCTTTGACTTAATTGTTTTATCTATATTTGCAGATAAGATGGCACAAGTAGTACTTCAACCTGAGAAGATAATGTCCCATGTTGAGTTCCTAAATTCCAGGACTCATGACAACAACTACTATATTGACCTAAACAAATTCAAAAACCCTACCTACCCCATTGTTACTGAAATCCTGAAAATACCTCCTTTAAACTACCTCCTTACATATAATCCTTCTACCACCGGCACACATGTACCTGAGCTCTATGTCCAACAATTTTGGAAACCGTGTGATGTCCGTACAAATAACAAGGGACAGGAAGTCATCCATGCTGAGGTTGACGAATACATAGTCGATATTCCTATCAATTGCCTCAGAATATTTTTTAGACTGCCAAAAGCTAACAGCAGGCCTCTAGCCATAGCTTTTGATGACATCCCAGACGAGGAGACTTGCCTTGTAGCAATCAGGGCAATGGGATATGATGGATAGCTCACCAGGAAAAATCAGTTCAAACACACCAATTTTCATCCAAAGTACAACACATTCATGACGGTGCTTCATAGGTGCCTCACTCCAAAGCATTCAGGGTACGAATTTCCCACCGAGCATCAGCTCAAAATCTTTGTGGCGGCTGCCAATCACTTGAATATAGATTATGCATTCCTGCTCTTTCAAGACATCAAAGCAACAATGCTGAGGAAAATTTCCTAGAAGAAGAAGGATGTTAACTTTCTACCGTACCAAAGATTTCTACACATGATTGTGTAGTACTTGATGGACCACAATGCGGATATTCCTCGCCGGGCAGGCTTACCTTCTGTTACCTTTAAACTGTTTATATATATCAAACCTGCAACCCCAGCTAATGTGCCTTTTCCTTAATCGTTCCCTATATCTCTCCTTGACTTATGTAAGCATAACGAAACTATTGTGAGCTATAGGACGAGTGTAGGAATACCTCCTCTGGTTGTGCCAGCACCAGCCATACCTACCCAGGGAGGTTTAGTACCAGGTGAGGAGATAGCACCTAGGACTCAGACATCTATGGGAGATGCTGAGCGGGTCGTGTTGAGAGAAAATGTTGAAGAGAGCGGGGAGAAGAAGGTGAAGGTGGTGAAATTAGAGAGGGAGAGGATGCTTTTGATCCTACCACTATTCATCCAGTTCCCAAACCTCAGACATCCTAGCAGAACTTGGTCTTGACATGTCTGAGTCATCCAGTTCCCAGACCTCCTGTGCTGAGTCTGTCTCTCAACCAGGTGGTGACCCTTCTTTCGAACCAGTTCATTCTCCTCTGGGCACCCCTTACAGACCTATTGATCAACCAGTAGTCATCACCCCTTCCTTCATGAAACTCACTGACCCACATATAACTTCTCCTGACTTGACCTATACTGCTCAAACTATTCCTATCATTCCCCAAACAGGTGGTCTAGTCATCAATATGAACCCTCTTACCCAAGCTACTGAAATTCCTACTATTCGAAATGCAATAGTAGCTCTAGACAATGACATGCCAGTTGTTACACCAACTCTTGATCTATCATTTGAAACTGGCTCTGTCACCCCTGCTTCGTTATTATCCCCAAATCAATATGCAGGGTATGGTCCTGGTAGTGGCGAAGAAGGAGATAGTTTTGTTATTAGGAGTGCGAGTGAAAATTAGGGGGTGAGAAAAGAAAAAGAGAGTGTTGAGGGACCCCTAGCCCCAGAAATATGGGAAGCCACATCTGCTATGGGACCTAACATTGTTGGGTCTCATATTGAACAAGTCGCGGTTATCCCACCCGTGCAAGCTTCAACCCTACCAAGCCTTTACGGTGTCTCTCAACAGGCACCGTCTTCATTGCACAGGGCTTTAGAAAATACTTTAGGTCACTTCCAATCGGAAGGTAGACCTATTGAAAATAGAGGACCGCCTCCCTCGTCCTCGACTCCTTTCAATGCATAATTTGATATACCACGGATTTCCGCTTATCTTGATCAACACAAAATAACAATTGATGCACCGAGCTTGTATGTTAAACAAGTCTCCTCAACTTCTATAGGTGGTACCTCTCAAGGTGCCATTCGAGGATTAGAAGGAAATCATGTTGGAGCCTACATCCAAGCTGCTCCAGTAGGTGGTACTGCCTCTGTGGCTGGTACCTCAACCAGATGTCTCCGTGATTCCGGGTTTGTTACACGTGCAGAATTACAAGAAACTATTCAACAAGCCGTGGCACCTCTCTAACAACAATTAACAGATACAAATCAGAAGTTGGACAAGATAGAAGCACTCCTTGCTGCAACACCTGAAGCTCCTGCACCACAGCCGCAACCTGATCTAGCAAAAATGTCAGTGGATGCCTTAAAGAGCCTTCTATATGTTAAACTGCTTGAACAAAGACCCAAATCTACTCATGACCATGACCTTCTGACAACTCTTCGCAACGAACAACGGCCACAGAGAATCTCCTTGGACAATTTTCAAGAGTTTCATGAAGATGTTAATAGAAAGATTGACGGGGTGACTAGGGGGTTCTACACTACCATCACGAAGATTACTGACAGACTGACCATCCTTGAACAAACTGTTCAGGATCATGCTCAGAGTAGCAAGAGGAGACGGGATGATCAAGACCCTGATGATCAACCAGAGGGAGAGAAAAGAAGAAGACTGTATATGTCCTCTCCCTCTTTGGCTGCAACAGTACCAGTTACAACATTGAGTTCTTTATTATCTGCAGGTACTAGTTCGGGCAGTCAGCAACAGAAACAAAAACAATTGGCCAATGAAGTCTATGAACAATAACAACCCGAAAACGCTGACAAGCAGATTGTAATTTATGTACCTGAGCAAGAATCTTAACCGAGGCCAAATGATCTGGAAGAGGGTTAAATACCTCAGGAGCAGTCCCATGATGAGGCTGAGTGGGTGGATATACAGATTCTGATGATGAAATGACGGATTTATATGAAAACTTGGACACATCACCGACCAGGCTTGTGGAGGAAGCTGAAACTGCTCAAGAAAAGGAGCTCCAGTCTGATACGTTTGTTGATTGGGGGCAGACTGAGGAAGCTCAACCAGTGGATGAGACTGAGGATCCAGTTCTAGAAAGACTCTTCAAAAACATTGATGATTATGTTGAGGTTGCAACACACCCAGATTCACCCAGAATGGTTCACAGGTTTGATGAAGATATCAGTGAAAGAGAACTTGCAATCAAAAAGAAAGAATGGGCTGCAATCTCAAGAAGAGAAGCTAGAAGGAAACCTAAAACGAAGAAATCTACCTTTGATGTATCTATGGTTCTCAGTGGTATTAATATTGAAGTTCATGAACACTTTCCTTCTCCGCCTGGTCAATTTCAAGTCTCTGCAGCTGACATCATTCAAAGAAACATGCAAGAAGAAGCTACAGAGAAAACTAGAGAAGATTCAGAGTGGCCACTGTCACCCAATTATGTAATTCCTACAACACCTCCAGTGTATACTGGTGACAAAGGCTTAGATAGCAACAACATGTTTACAAGAACTGTTATGCAACAGCCGATCTGGAAAAGATACTTTGTTAATGCTGTTCATCTTGAAGACAGAAATCCAGACATCTACAGCGACAAAGTTATCGAGCTCACACCTCCAGAGCTGAGGGGTCTAGATGAACATCATAAAAGAAGATATGAAAATATCTTACATGCTACAAAGTCCCCGATGCAGATTGTCACCTCTGATTACCCAATTGTTGAAATTCTAAACGTCCTTACAGGGGTTTTCTTCAAGTATAAGTATGTCGTCTTCGTTGTGAAGAGGGCTCAAGGAGAAAAGGTTCAACTGAATGAAGCTGATCTGAGACATGTGAAGATACACGACATAACATTCATCTATGACACATTGTCTCGGAAGCAAGGGAAAACTCTGGACGAACAATTTGGGAAATCTCAACTTATGCGATACATGAGAAATTTCATAAGCTTTGTTGAAGATCATGACAGCAGCTTGGTGCCGAGAACACCTATCTTAAAGTCAACCTTCTAAAGCCAAACCAGAACCATCCTGATCTAGATCAGTTGGAAGAGTTGACTGCTATCTATGAAGGCCATCCGAACTACAAAGGAGATAGGGGTGTAGTCTTCCACAATGAAAAGAAACAGAAAATATTTGTAAGAATGGAAGAATGCATGGCCTACTTTTATGGTACTTTGAAGCTTCTACACTATGCTTTGCATGAAAAGGTGTGGGCTGCTAGTAATGAATTGACTGATGAATATCAAAGACAATCTTTCAGGTCAATCGAGCAAATGAAGAATACACTAGAGAACAAGAAACAAATGAGGCACTGACAGGTGGACCTCGGGATTCGCAACAAGTCTAGACATGATGTTTAATTTATTTATTTCTTGTTGTGAATCGTTGCATAACTCACTTAGGGGGAGAATGTTAGATTATAAAAGTGAGGGTGCAATATGTCAATATTGTAAACTTGGGTAAATGCTATAAAAGGCATTTGCCCCCACTATTCTAATCAAGCTTTGCATATTATTCTCTCTCTTGTATTGTGTTTTCTCTCTAAACTCTCGGCTCTCTCTTGAAAACGAACACACACAAACACTAACAAGATTATCATCTAGCATTGCTTCATCCTCTATATTAAAGGGACCATCAGAGAGTACAATGTATGAGATTAACGGTAACTACGACCTTACTAGGCTCGATCCGAATCGCTAAGCAAGACATTTTGAAAGACGAGAACTTGAAACAAGAACGAATTCAGGGTTAGAGGGTACTGACGACCAAAGACCTCACGGATATTTTCAACCATTGGGAAACGCTGGTATAGAAATGGTAGTAGATAGCGATAGATTTAATCATGAAACTGTTAAGAACTCCGAAGAATTTTGACTCGGTATGAGTTATAGTGGACCGTTTGACGAAAAGTGCCCGCCTTATTTCTATAATAGAGGCATATTCAGCGGAATGGATGACGAATAAAGTGATTTCACGACACGGAGTGCCGGTCTTATTCGTGTCGCATAAAGATGAAGGATTTATTTCTAGGAATTGGCGGAAATTTCACTATAATTGGGTACTTTGGTCAACCTACTACAACTTATCATTTACGGACAAGCAAGCAAACGATACAAACCCTAGGGGATACGATGCAGGCTTGTGTGAAAATTGCGGGGGATGTTGGACTCGTACTTGCCGTGAGCGTAATCTTCGTATAACAATAGCTATCACGCGAATATTGGGATACCGCGATACAAAATATTATACGAGAGCTTGGGAACACCGAGGTAGCATAAAAGACAAACATTAGAATATGTACAAGTAGTTTAAGAAGGATTAAAGATCGCTTAAGGTCAACAGAAGAGGTACGGGTGATCACCGTATGAGTTCCACGTAGGAGATTTTAATCTATTAAAGGTCTCACCGTGTAACGGGATAATTCGTTTCAGAAAGCAAGAGAAATTCAATCCAAGACGTATAGGTATTCCTAAGGTCACTGTGAGAGTTGGAAAGTTACATATGAAATGGAATTACTAGAGGAATCATCTAACATTCACACACGTTCCATGTGTTGTATATGAGGAAGTGCTTATCTAACGATTCTACTTTAATGCTGGTAGAAGAAATTCTGATCTACAAAAAAAAACCTTGAGTTTCATAGAACGGCTTATTGTTATCTTAGATCAGGTAAGCAAAAGTACTACGAAATAAACAAATCTAGATGGTGAGGGTACGGTGAGAGCATTGCTAGGGCTCGGGGTGGACATGGGAACCAGAGATGAAAATGAGAAGTACTACCCTCAATTATTCGAATAGTGACTTCGAGGACGAAGTCGTATCTAAGTTGGGGAGAGTTGTAATACCCGTCCTCCGATTATCATTATTATTTTTATAAGAACAATTTCTATCAAGTTATTATTATTCTTTATAAAATATTATTATTACAAGAGTTGTAAATGTATCAGTTGTAAGCTGGGACGTTAATGTACAAGTCTTGATGGACTTAACCTTTTTATGATGTTTAAACTTGGGCCAACCACCTAGAATATAAACTTATGGCTGCAGCCAACGAGCCAAGGAGGATACAACATTAGGGATTAAGCCCAACCTCCTTGTTATTACCAATTCTGCAGCCGCCAAGAAGGAAATCGAAATCGAGAGGCAGTGAGTGTATGTGTCGCTGCTAAACTCAAGGGCGACGGTGGTTTTTCCATTTTCGACCAACCCTGGAGGACACGACAAACAAGTAAGTTCTAGAATAATGCGAGTGGCATAAGCTTATGTTAGCATCCTTTCGTTGAAATTTCCTTGAGGGTTTAGCACTGAAGCTGTTCGATTAAGAGTGTAGGGGTCGAGAGGTGAAAGTGAACGATGGCCTAGTCTCCGGCGAGCAGTTCTCGACCAGGTTTGAGCGAGAGTGTGCTTCTGGTATGTGACGAGAATAGCTAAGAGCTGTTGTGTGCGGTTCTTCTCTGTCGATACCAAGAAGTGCCGACCACTATCGCCATTGATGAAATTCTTCAAGAAAAGTGGTAGGTAAAGATTTTATAACTCTAGCAACTGATTTTTCGGTAATTACAGTTGATAATCTTGAATTATTCAAACCCTCTTGGGCTGAAACTTTCTGTTCGGATGGGGAAATTAGAACAGAGAGTTTAAACAGGGGATTGAGCTGATATAGCTTAGAATCAAGTAGTACTAAGCGGCTGTTCTTGAACTGTTGTTCGTGTGTTGATGCACCAACCCAAACCACGGATTTACCAACTGTGTAAACGGGGAAAGCAGCTGCAAATCGCCATCTCCAAGGGACAATCGACCGGAAATCGTTACATGTATGTATCCCCGTCCCTTAGGGACTGTTTTGGTGTTGATTCTTTGGGTCTTGATCGAGTTCTTGGGGGATACAGTCGAATTCTCGGCTACCGGCGGTAGAGGACAAAACCGAGTATAATTATTAAGTTTTAGAGTCACCTTAACCTGCTTAGACTTCAATAAATCATGAGATAACTTCCTAAATCGTATTATGAAGTTCATAGAACCAGAAATGAGTGGAAATAATTGATTTTGTTTATGAAATTCAATGTGTTGTGGGGTAGCGAAACACTAAAGAAGCCAAGAATCCTTTTGAGAGTTTGGATGGTTTTAATTTATAAATTCTAATTGGTTGGTAGAACGTAACTTAAATAGGAGTAGTAACATTATAGCTTCATGAATGAAAGAAATTAGTTGGGCGGCTTCAAATGAACCTGTTGTCCATTGAAGTAGTTGTGTTTGATCAGAACTAGATGTTTGGATGTTTAAAATATAGTTTTACTCGATTAAGCAACCAAGTTATGATCTGTTATATGTTGTAAGCAAGTAGCTATCGTATTTTATAATTCCAGATATAGTTTGACGGGTTGCGGGGCGAATTACTACTCAACATGGGATGTAGAAACCAAGAGTCAAGCTGGACTTTCTTGACTACGAATTCATGGCATCAAGCAAATTAAATTGATAACAACTTGCTAATGTAATAACTTCAAACTAAATCCATAGTCAGATATGGCAAATTGGAAAAGGAAGTCAGTGGTCAAGTGGACTCTCTCTCTCTCTCTCTCTCTCTCTCTCTCTCTCTATATATATATATATATATATATATATATATATTAATATGAAGCATGTTCAAGGAAACTAAAGCAATTAATATTGTTTAGTAATCACAAAAATAGAACAAGTTGAGGAGTTAAGGTGTGGACCAACGATTTATTTACTGGGACTGAAACCGAAGAATGAAATACCTATACTTGAGCACTAATGATATAATCTATTGGGGGGTTTGAATTACAAATATTAAAATGAGAGTTAGAATCACAAATATACGGAATCGTATAACAGGCTTTGAGGCCCAAATCGCAGATTGGGCTTAGGAGGCCCAATTATAAATTAAACCCGATATTTAACTATTTATTTGTACGATTGATATGAGATTAAGAGGGCTTATGTGTTATGACCGAATTGTAGGTGTTAGCGGTAGTTGATGTAAATTTTGAATATTATGACGTGTATCGTAGCTATCACCTAGACTACGAATCAGGTAAGTACTCTTACTTACAACATATCTTGGTGACCGTTCACTTCGGTGACGGGAGTTGTAGACCGTTCACTTCGGTGACGGGAGTTGTAGACCGTTCATTTCGGTGACTGGAGTGTTAGACCGTTCACTTCGGTGACGGGAGTGAAAGTCCGTCTACTTCGGTAGCGGGAATCTTGAAAGTTGCATCTGTTGCACCTATCTGTTAATATGATGAACTATTTTAGTTTGTATGTAACGTACTCGTTAAGCCTTGTGCTTACGGTTGTTGTTTAACTTTTTTCTGGTAATGACCACGGCGGGGCTCCAGCGCATTAGTGATGGCTCGTCTTCTTCAGCAACGTTTTCATAACTCTTTCATTTATAGTTTTATCTAGTCAGTTTTAACAGTAGTTTACAATCACAGTTTCTTAAAATTATTTGATTTGTAAATAGTCTCATTCAGTATCTATTTTAAAGTTTGGTTTCAGTGTTTAAATCTTTTGTGTTATTTCAAAAAAAAAATATTTAGGACGTTACAGAAGGTAAACCTACGCTCGTCCTATAACTCACAACTATTTCATTCTGCGTACACAACTCTAAGAGTGACAAAGGAATAACTTGAGGTTCTGGTAGGTTAGCAGGAATGGCAGGTTTAACAATATTAAAAAGTTTTGGAGAGATAGAAGGAAGACCTGCCCGACGAGGAATGTCTTCATTTTGATCCATCACATGTTGGATAATCATAAGAACGAACCTCTAGTAGGGCAGGAAATGAGCCTCAGCTTTCCTCTGGTAGTTTTTCTTTAGTATTGAGGCCTTCATGTCATGAAATATCAAGCATAGTCCACATGCAAATAGTTGACAACTGCCACAAAGATTTACACCTGAGGCTCGGTCATAAACTCGTATCCAGTATGCTTTAGAGTTAGACATTTCTGGAGCATTGTCATCAGGATGTTGCACATGGGATGCAGGTTGATGTGGTCTGTGTATCCCATTGCCTGGATGGCTGTCAAGCAGACAGCCTCATCTAGTATTTCATCAAAGGATGTGACAGGAGGTCGGCTATATGCTGTAGGTAGTCTGTGAATCTTGTTGGGGAAATAGAGATATCAAACCATAATAAAACCTATCTATTATTTAAAATAGGATTTGATGCTAACAAAATCACATATTCAGTTTTATACTTGGATCAATGAAAAACATGTGCTGTTATTCATATTAGACTTAAAGGAATTCCTAAGTAAGAAATGTCAGCTGAAGAACAAAAGTGTCAGCTGAACACCGAGTATCAGCCAAAGGAACAACTTCAGGAAGATCAGCTAAGAAGAAAAGACAAGTCAAGAAGCATCAGCTGAGTGGCTACAAAGCATCAGCTGATGGTCCAAAACCATCAGCTGAGGGTTCTTTCAAGATCAGCTGAGCAGTCAACGGATCAGCTGAGTCATTCACTATGATCAGCTGATGCCTCCCATTCATCAGATAAGCTATTCTTTACTTATCTAGTCTTTTCCCTTTAAGCTTTATCACTCTCAATGATCAGCTGAGCCCTTGGGATCTACTGATAAGAAAGGTTGATTAGCTTATACAGTATTACTTTAGTATGTATTATTAGCTGAGCATATTTTAGTAGCTGTGTCTTTCACTTTTATCCTTAGCTGAGCAAATATATGTTTGCAGTTCAGTATCTGTTAGCTGAGTCATTACACAGTATCTCAGATAATAGTTTTTCATTATATTATTTTCTTAAGTCTAAGGCAGAACATGTGTTGTTCTATTATGCCTTTAGATCTATCTTTGTAAAAGTACTAAGCACTTTCTGAATCTGCAAAAAGACAAAAAGGATTGATCTTGATCCCCTGGAAAAGGTGATAGATACTTTAGAAGAGAAGAATTCGAAGATATGCTTCAACAACTAAGTATGGCTGGAAACTCTATACTTGGTTAAGTCAAGTCTTCAAGAAGCATGGTGTTGATAAAAGTACAAGCATGGAAAAATAAGTTTAAGATTAGTTTCGTCTATGTGTTAGACAGTTTAGTTGTCACCTTTTATTGAACTTAGATTTTCAGCATCTAGTTCATGTAATTCTTGATTTATATCAATAAGAATTATATAAAAGTAAACTGTTTGTCCTTTAAATTTAAAAAGTTAAAGTTTGTATTCAACCACCCTTCTACAAACATTTGTTGTTGTAGTATCCATTCGGGACCAACAAATCTCCCCGAGTCAGTTGATTGTAATGAAAATTTCATATTCATCTATTTCAGCTCTGAGTGAGAGATTTCCCCTTCTACTGGAATGTATTGCACACGTTCTCCAGAATTGTTGAGCATAGACTTCAGGGACATGAGTGCCGGTGGTAGCAGGGTTGTAAGTGAGTACATGGTTCAGTGGGCTGACTTTAAGTATTTCATTTATGATTGGATAGGTGGGATTTTTGAATGTTTCAAGGTTGATACACTGGTTGTTTTCTTGAGTTTTGATAGACAAAACTCAGCCCTGGGTACCATATTTTCTGGGTTTTGTTCTACTTGAGCCATTATATCTGCAGTGAAAGTAAACAAGTTAATTCTAAGATACAGAGGTAAGTAGCAAGACCCATATATACATGAAAACCTTTGAGTTGTGATCAAACTTAGATAAACTAGAAGGATTGATACTTAGTTAACCAGAGTTGACCAAATGTATACACTTTGAAATTTTTTGAGGGTTGGTCAGAAAAATCCCTAACACTGAAAAGTACTCATTGTGTATAAGATGATTAAAGATATACAAAAGATGTTTTGACACTTGAAACACATCAATTAGATATAGATAAACAACTTTGCAACACTGAAGAATAACCAAAAACTCATCTTAACACCCCTTTTTGAACCAAAGATTGAATTATAAGTGTAAGTTCATACACACCAAGAACACGAAGAACACTTTTTGAGATTTTTGAAATATTTTTTCAGATCAGTGTTCCCTAAGTGTTCCTAAGTCCCATCGCAATAACACTTTCACCAAACAAGATCGTTTTGAAGGTTAAAAGTTCAACCCAAGTGTCTGAAAACCCTATCGAGTTTGATATTTTTAAACCCTAAAAATACCAAATAAACTCATTTTTCAACAAGGTAATGCGTGAATGTTGTTTACGTTAGTGATTACTAGTGTTTGAGTCTAAAATTATAAATTTTGGCATAGTAACGAGAGGATTTGAAGATTCAAGAACCAACCGATCGAGAGAAACAAAGTGAGTTTGAATTATGAAAAAGGTAAATTTGATTGGATAGGTGACTTGACCAGTATATATATAGCCTACACACGTGTCAGTTGGTCATTGGACCAACTGTGGTAAGAAAACACGGTTGATAGAATGATTCGATAGACCCTTTTTTGTACACTGACCGTTAGTCTGTTTTCCAAAGAGACATCCGTTCGATAGGACCCGGTCGATAGACCCTATTTGTGTACACTGACCCTTGGAAAAATTTTCAATAACTTTGGTTCAACAGGACACGATCGATAGAACTTATGTGCACTGTCCCTTGGTTATTTTTCCAATTAACTCCGTTCAATAGAAATTTGACCCTTAGTGCACACTAAAGGCCATAGTAAATTTTGCAATGATTTACGACCGATAGGACACGATCAATAGGCCTTGTGTCCATTGACCCCTTGGGTGTTTTTCAAAAAAAATTAGATCGATGGATTAAGATTGATGGGATTTATGTTTGACCCATACTTTAGCATTTCTGATGCTAATCTTTCATAGAAAACCCAAGTACATTGATACTTAGGAAAATTTGCTTGTTTTATTTCTGATTTTTCAAATTGAAAGTTTTTTACATTTTGAACACACTCCCCTTCAACTTGTGCATGTATTTTCAAAATTTTGAAATTGAGAGGGAATAAGTTATAAATTTAGTGTATCTATATTTTTCTCCCCCTACACATATGCAGTATGTATATGTGTATATACATACTCCCCCTTGAGTATTGCGTCCTGTAACTGCACAATGAACAAACAGTGTAAAACCCGCTCAAAAAAGAAAAGATAAGAAAGGAAATAAAACAGCAGTATGTTATATTCTTAAGTTGAGCATGCCTAACTTGCAGACAAGAACATTAAAAGGCTGCCTTTTCTGTAAGAACATTCGATGAAACAGTAAAATGGCTTAGAAGAACTCGATGAAACAGTAGATTAAGTGAATGTTTATACCTTGAATGAGTTCTACCTTTGATTCTCTATGACTAAGACCTTGAAAGCACCTTGGAATCACTCTCGACGTGAATAACAAGTTTGTTCTTTGATGAAACAGTAACCGAGAGCTATGATCTTCGATTTTGAGTTTGAATCCTTGAGCAATCAAGAGCCAAATGCACGAGTTTAGCTCTGAAACCAACTGTTATAAATATACAAGCGGTAGATTGAAAGATTGCATTAGTAACTATGATAGGTTGAGAGAGAATCTCGTTTTGACCTTATGGAACACATAGTTTATTTCATGTAAGAGTGGCAATCCTTACATTTCCTTGTGTAGCACAAGGGTTATCTACCTATAAGGTATATTTACAATAAGCACCATCAACTATTGTTTAAACTCCTATTTTATTACAATATCATGGTTCTAACAATCTCCCCCTTTGGACTGGAATAGGAGTTGCAGAATAAAATAAATAGAAGTCTTGGTCTCTTCAGCTTCTTGAGGGTCTTGTGCTTATTGTCTTGAATCGCTCCGGTAACCTAAGGAATTGATCGCCTTCGGTTATATTAGCAGTTTAGCATATAGAGGTTTTTAGTATCTGGATCATTGAGCATTGATAGCATCAGCGGAAGCATATAAGGATTTATCAACAGGAGAGAATATGTCTCTTACTCCCCCTAGAATCACAAACGGGAAAACTCTCCCCCTACAATGTTGCTCTTGAGCATTTAGGCAATCAATGAAAGCATATAAGGATTCATCAACAGGAGAGAATATGTTGCTTACTCCCCCTAGAATCACAAACGGGGAAACCCTCCCTCTACAATGTTGCTCTTGATCCTTGTTGAAAAATTTGGGGCAAGAATATGACTTGCTCTTTCATGTGAGTACTTCTCCCCCTAGACTGAATACCTGCTAAAATATGTCTCAAGCAGTAACTAACTGAATAAATCTTCTTATCTCCCCTTCATGATGTCCAAAGTCTGCACTGGTCATCATTAAAAATGTATCAGTTGAGAAATATCAGTCTATTAACTTCTATCACTTGTGAGCCATGATGGATATTTGAGGAGTGAATGTAGATCAGAAATGAATACATCTACCAAATCAAATATCTGAGAAGTCTCACACAAGATTATCAACCTAGTCCGAATCTCAACAAAAGGCAAAGAGAACGAAAGACAAGTAGATACAATTGAACTTGGGACGGATAAGGATTTTACAGAATGATATGAGCATTAAGGAACACAGGGAGCTTGAAATATTATTCAAGGGAATTCAACCTATACAGCTATAGAAAAAGATGGCTTTGATCGCATAATGTGAACAACGATTCGGATACATCCTTATTCGAAAGCACACAAAAATCTATCAAACTCTTCGAAAACATGAAGTAAATGGATTTTGGTCACGACAATCAAGTAACGATACATGAATTCTGAAAGATTAGAATGAAAAATGAGAATTCAGAACTGATTGATCAAATACTACCGAGAATCTAAAGAAACAAGGAATGGAATTGTTTACATAAGGCACAATGAATCAAAAATCAGTTTGGAAAGGTCAGGATAACTAGACATAGGGTATTAGGAATCAAGCACATGGTAGAAATGACCCCAACGCAAACCTAAATCTAGAAACATCAGAAGAATAACTGAAACTTTGAAAATTCGTGACTCAGAAAAAATCCAAACACTTGACTTAAAAATCAAGGTGGCAAGATAAATCAGTCAGAACGACAACGGGGGTTCGGGAACAGCGCCCCTGAAAGCAGGGTCCAAGGGGTGGCAAATGCAAGTCACGCCAAGACAGAAAATGCATTTCGGATGAAAATTTTGAAATTTTGAGTGAAAAATGCAAGTCTGAAAACCTGTTTGATAATCAATTAAGTGGTCACTTTTGATAAAATATTAAGTACACGATCGATAGGACAGGGTCGATGGACCACAAAAGCTCGAATAATAGATAGCAAGATCGATAGAACAACTTTCAACAAGATCGGTAGGGCAAGTTCGATAGACACACGGTCGATAGGCATCGAACTGGGACTTGAAAACACGGTTGAAAGCCTTAACGAACTGGAACTTAAAATCACGGTTGATAGCTATCGAACAGGGACTTAAAAACACGGTCGATAGCTATCGAACCTGACACAGTAGTAAGATCTGATAGCAATTTGTGCCTGATTTGTACCAGACTTTGTGCAACTTGACCAACTTGTACCTGATTTTATACTCTATTTCACCCACAAACACCAAAATTTTGGTGTTTTTTATTTTAAGAGATCGAAACCTGCTAAAATGAAGTTCTTGCTTGTTCTTGAGTAAAATTCTGAAGGCTTCAAATCTCCATTAAAATGATTAAATTCGAATCAAATCTTCATTAAATGATTAAATCCGAAACCACTAACTCAAAACCCGTATAAAACCGAAATCAAAAGGCGGCTGGTTGTTTTTGCTCACTTCAATAGTAGATGTATCTTCAAGAAAAATCGATTGAACAGTAAAATGTCTTCAAGAACTCGATAAAACCATGAAATGTTGTTGAGATTATACCTTTTTTGTCATGTACATCAGAGAATTGATAATCAACACTTCGAAACAACTTGGAACATACCTCGTTAATGAAGAACTCGGTTATTCTTCGACGAAACAGTAACCGAGAGGTATATGTTCAGACCCTTTGATCTTCAAATCTCGATTTGTTAGTGATAACACCCGATAGATCTTCACTCCCTTGTCTCTGATACCACTTGATGGTCTCGTTAAACACGGATGAAGCAATGCAATGGATGAATGTATGTGTGTGTGTATGTTCGGGTTTAAAGAGAGAGAGCCGAGAGCATAGTAAAACACACATTTAAAGGTGTAAGTTGAATATGGTGCAAAGCTTGACTATCATTAAGCAAGGCAAAGCCTTAAACAGGCTTTGCCTAAGTTACAAGATATTGCCATTTGCACCCTCACTTTTACATATATAACATGGCGGCTGCTAACCACCTCCATGTGGATTATGCATATTTGTTCTTTCACGACATCAAAGCCACCATTCAAAACAAGAACAACCAGAGAAAGAAAGATACAAATTTTCTACCATATCACCGGTTCATTCCCATGATCATCCAATATGTGATGGATCAGAATGCTGAGTTTCCGCGGCGAGCAAGTTATCCCTCTATCTCTTCAAAATTGTTAAATATCGTTAAACCTACTATTTTAGAGAATCTTCCCCAACCTCAAACCATTCCCACCTCACTACTAGATTTATGTGAACAAAATGATATTGTGGTGAGTTATAAGTTGAGTGTAGGTGTACCTTCCCTGGTTGTGCCAGAGCCGGCCATACCTACCCAGGAAGGAGTAGTACCTGGTGAGAATGTAGACACTAGGTCTTAGACATCTAGAAGAGATGTTGAGGGATGAGTAGATAGAGAAAATGTTGAGAGGGGTGGTGAAGAAGGTGAATGTTATACAAATAGAGAGGGATGGGATGCATATGATCCCTCCACCGTCCAGACCGTTATTGAATCCCTAATCCATGCCACCACTCCACCTGAAACCAATCCTGCAACCCCTATAGAACAAGTGGCTTTAGCTAGTTTAGAATCAACCAGTGCTGAATCTGTTTTTCAGGAGGAGAGTACGCCGTTATTTGAAGCTATCCAATCACCCGTGGGTACTCCTGAAGCACCTATTGACCAACCAATTGACAGCACCCCGTCATACATGAAAATTACTAAACCAGTTGCTTCACCCACAGACGTAGCCCATACTGCTGAAACTACTCCCATAATTACACAAGCAAGTGGCCTTCTCCTTGTTCTCACTCATCCTCAGCCACCACCTGTAGTCCCAATGATAGCTCAACCTGAGCTCAAAACTGAAAAGGATCCATCTACTGAGATATCTTTATCTTCAGTATCCCCTGACTCCAACTATGTCTCCAGACCGTTATGCTCGGTTTTGACTAGGTGACGGAGAGGAAGAATTCGTGTTAAGAAGTGTTAGTAATGATGAGGAAAAAGAGACTACTGAGGGACCCCCAACCTTAGAAATCCGGGAAGCTACATATGCTATTAGACCTGACATTGTTGGGTCTGATACTGAAATAGTTTCGGTCATCCCAACCGTGCAACTTGAAACCCCTCCCAGACACTTAGGTGTTTCTCAACAAGCACCTACTTCATTTCACATGGCTATATCATATCATCTACGTCTGCCTCATTCGGGGGTTGGACCTATTGAAATCAGAGGACCGCCTCCCTCGTCCTCGCATATTCTTTCTGAGTACATCGATATACTGCAGATTTCTGGGTTTCTTGATAAACACAAATACACGATTGAAGTACTTGCCTTGTTAATCAAACAAGTTCCCAAAACTTCCGTAGGTGGTACCACTTCTGGTGCCATTTGAGGATCGGGAGGAAATCCTACTGGAGTCAGCATCCCTACAGCTCCAGTGGGTTGTTTCGCCTCAGTGGCTGGAACCTCAACCGGTCATCTTCGTGATTCCGGGTTTGTCACACGTGCTGAACTTAATGAAACTATTGAAAATGCAGTGGCCCCTCTTCATGAAAAGCTTAACGATACTAATCAAAAGCTAGACCGAATCGAAACACTACTCACATCCGGAACTCAAGCTGCTCCTCAACCACATGCATTTGATCCTTCTACCCTTTCTGTTGATTCACTAAAAAGTCTGTTATATGTTAAACTCCTGGAGCAACGGCCCGAATCGGAACATAATCAAGATCTGCTCACCACTTTGAGAAATGAACATACTTTCAAAGGTGGCTATCTAGAAGAGTTTCAGGAGGATATCACTGCAAACCTTAACACCACTTTGCCACTCAATTCCAATCCTGAAAAGCTCAGATACATAGTGTTAGATTATGTGCAGAGATAGATAACACGTGTCATCGTGTCCAATGCTATGAAACATTAATGATCACACTGCTACACACCCAATTAGAACCATTTTGATTTTACCTAGTTACGTGTGTGGAATAATTAATTAGTTAATTAATTATTGAGAGGAAAAATAATAATAGTTATTTATTATTTTAAAGGAGGAATTAATATTTAGTTTAAATATTAATTGGACCAATCAATTAATAGTTATTAATTAATTAGAAAGGTCAAATGGTATTTTCTACAATGAACTAATAGTTTAATTAAAGTTGCGCTTTAATCAAATGGGCTTGGCCCTTAATAAGGCTTACATATAAATAACCTTTTAAAGCCTTATGAATCACATAAGGAACATAAGATTGCAACAAAGAAAAACCCTAGCTCTCTCTCCTCCCTCTCTCGAAGTCGGCCGAACCCAAGGACACCCCTAGGATGTGCGATCGACGCACAACGCACAAACACACACACACGCGAGACACGCGTTTTGATCGTTGGTGAAATCCTGTAGCAGACTAGCAGCTTGTTCGTGGTGGTGCAGTAGCAGTGTTCTACCTTTAGCATTCTGGAATCAAGATTTGATTTTTCGATTATAACTTTTATCCTCTACTTTGGTTACGTTTCTTGTTCAAACTAGATGAGATCACTGGAGGGGGTTTTCAGTTTTTATTCCGCTGCGTATTATCATTATCTGACGACAGCGGCGGCCCAGTTCAGCGGCGGTCGTAGGTGGACGGCGGCCCAGATGCGGCGGCGGTTCGATCGAAGCCACCAGGGTGGTGGCTGGCGGCGTGGCTAGGTAGTTGGCGGCGTGGCAGGCGTTGTTAGCGTGGCGTGGCTTTGGCCCAGATGCCACGGCCAAACCGGCCTGGGTGTGTGTTCGGCCCGAGAGGGCTACGACCTTATCTTTTTTATTTTTTCGGCCCAGGTTCCTTGTGGATTGTTTCTTTATTTATTGCTCTTGTGGTTGTGTTGGTTAATTCTATTTTATGGTGTGGGGAATCCTGCGTGCTACTTACAACCCCTAATCTAAAATGTAAAAGTACTAGTTTAGCATATCTGCGTGCCTTTGATTACTTTGTAATTTTTTCATTTCTAGTTTTTCTTTAGTTTTTTTTAGAATAGATAAATAGAATAGTTTTGAAGCTGATACAAGGGGAAAGGAGCAAGCAGCAGGATTGGATGCTAGAGCCAGTGGGAGCTTCAAAAGTTCATGCCATGTGTGTTGTTATCCACTTAGGTTTTGGACCGTCGGGTTTTTCGTGTGTCTCACGAAACCGACATTAGTTAAAGGCAAGGCTAAGGCATAGATGTCATGTGTTGTTTTATTTCTTTACATATTATTATATGCGTGGTTGTGATTCACACGATGAAATAAAACAGGGTTTTAATAATAGTTATTATTAAACAGTGTTTTTTACAAAAACTTGCAAAAAAATTTTCATTTAAAAACTTTGAAATCCTTTTTATAAAAATCTTAGATCAGTGTGCTACCCATCTAATGGTACACCTTTCCTGTTAAACGGTACTCGGGTGTCGGAAGTGACCAAACCTTGGGCATTCGGGTTCAAACCATTGTGGGAAAGGGTGTGAAAGGTTCTGCGATAATCGGGAGTCCCGGCCAGAGTTCACATTGTCTTAGGTGGTCCGATCTATTTTGGTGATAATCGGGAGTCCCAGCACAAAATGCACTAGAGGGACTAAAGCATTCACGGTTCTTGTAGCCGATGTCCCGCTGATCTAGGAGTTATGTCCAGGTAGGATACGATTGGTATAGGTTTACCTACCAAAAATAGCATTGTCCGGGTGGAAGTGCCAAAACCTTGCATCGGGAAATGTGAAATATGGATCCTAGTCTAATATATTATTTTAAAAAGGTAATAATTATTAGAAGATATAATCATATTAATGAATCGTTTTTATTTTTTTCTTTTTCTGTAGATGTGTATTTATCTGTTATTCCGTTTTACACACCCGAAGAATCCCTAAGCCTTATCGTTGACAAGTGGAAGCTTTCAGGTCCAAATTTTTCCGTTTGGAAGATGCATCTTAAGAATATATTAGATGCACAGGGAATGTTTTACGTCATAGAGACTTTACCTCTATGTTTTACGACCAGGAGAAGATGCCTAGGACAGGAGAAGATGCCTAGGATAGACTTTACCTCTAGGACTTTATCTAGCTGATGAATCTGATGTTATGTCAATTCTCATTATCTCAGCTTCACCCTAGTTTACGGATGATCTCCGGGAGAAGTCATCTTTTGAGGTTGTTAGAGCATTGGAGGAAAGGTTCCAGTATAGTGAACATATATGTTGTATCTTGCTAATGAAAGAAATCCTTTCGTTGAATATGAAAGAAAACTAGCCAATTAGCGATCATCTCATAAATGTGAGAAGACTTCTAGATTGCTATGAGACTTTTGGACCAAAATCAAAGCCACATGAGCTAGTTATGCTTTTGTTCGGTTCCATGTCAGACTATTATCAGACTATGGTAATGTACGTCCTTGGAGATTTTGAGATGACCGTTGCAAGCTTGCACGAGATTCTCATGTGCATTAGCGATGATCTAGATCCAAAGAATCTAGAGTCAACAGTAGTAGACCCTATGCAAGAGGATGACTGGTTGGAAGAGCTTGGAGATATTTGTTGCCCAGACTATTGCAGCAACGATTCATGCGAGCACTCACTCGACATAGATCAGCTGGACATTGGTTCGCCCAATGACTTAGGTATCTTTATGATAGATTGTCTTATTACATCTTATGAATCATGGGTATTGGATACCGGATGTGGTCATCACATTTGCAATCACTTGCAGGGATTCAAGAGAAGTAAGAAGCTAAGACAAGGAGATATGGACCTGCGGGTAGGCGAAGGCTCCATGGTTGGTGCTGAAGCTGTAGGGACATGTTGTCTTAGTTTGCCTTCGGGCATGGTCTTAGAACTAGAACCTTGTTATTATGTTCCTAGACTTATCAAGAATGTTATCTCGTTTAATTTGATTATAGACTATGGTTTTAACTATGTTTTGAATAGTAAAATTATTTCTTGTTTCAAAAATGATGGTTTCTATTTTAAAGTTATTCCTCAAAATGGTCTATATACGCTAAATCTAGATAACAATGACAAAGACATATATCATATAAGTAAAAGATCCAATAGTAACTTGAATCAGACTTACCTCTGGCATTGTCGTTTAGGACACATAAATGAGAAACGCATAGAGAAACTCCGAGATGACAGAATTACAGAACCATTTGACTTAGAGTCATATGATATTTGCGAAACTTGTTTGTCCACTAAAATGACAAAGCAACCTTTCAACAGTGAGAATGAAAGGGCAAATGAGATACTAGGGATAATGTGTGTGGACCCTTTACTTCAGAGGCTAAAGGAGGATACCGGTACTTCATCACTTTTACTGACGATTTCAGTAGATTTGGTTATGTCTATCTTATGAGACTAAAGTCTGAAAGTTTTGACAAGTTCAAACAGTTTCAGAATGAAGTACAAAATCAGATGGACAAGAAGATAAAGTTGCTTTAGTCTGACCGAGGTGGCGAATATCTGAGTCAAGAATTCGACGATCATTTGAAGGAATGTGGGATTATTTCACAACTCACACCTCTGTATACACCTCAGATGAATGGTGTATCAGAAAGGAGGAATCGTACATTGCTTGACATGGTGCGATCAATGATGAGTCGAAATTCATTACCATTGTCATTTTGGGGGCACGCACTCGAGACAGAGGCGTTCATGTTGAACTGGGTTCCGAAAAAAGCGGTAGAGAGGACACCGTTCGAGATATGGACGGGGAAGAAGCCCAATATGTCTTTTCTCAAGATTTGGGGATGTGAGGTGTATGTTAAGCGAACATTCACAGACAAACTCAATCCCAGATCAGATAAGTGTATCTTCGTAGGCTATCCAAAGGAAACCATGGGATACTATTTCTACATTCCAGACGAAAACAAAGTCTTTGTTGCTCGTAAAGGGGTATTCTTGGAAAAGAAATTTCTAAATTCAGAAATTCCAAGAAAGGAAATAGAGCTTCAAGAGATTGAAGAAGAAGAGGTAACACCACCACCGATGATCGAAGCTGTAAATCAACAAAGAATTGTTGAATCCCAACCCGAATCTGTGGTTGAGGAAGAAATGCAAACACAAGACCTTCGCAGGTCTAGTAGGCCTCGTCATGAGCCAGATATGTATCTAGGATTCCTAGTTTCTCAAGACGAAGGAGATCTTTCAGAACCCACTACCTACCAAGATGCTGCTTCAGGTTTCGAATCTGAAAAATTGCTAGAAGCCATGAAGGCAGAGATGCAATCCATGTATGACAACCAAGTTTGGGAGTTAGTGGATTTTCCTCAACACAGCAAAGCTGTTGGGTGAAAATGGGTCTTCAAGAAGAAGACCGACATGGATGGAAAGGTGCATACCTTTAAGGCTAGGCTAGTGGCAAAATGTTTCACGCAAACTCATGGTGTTGACTATGATGAAACTTTTTCGCCAGTGGCAATGCTTAAGACAATTAGAATTCTTATGGCCATATCAGCATTTTTTGACTATGAGATATGGAAAATGGATGTCAAAACCACTTTCCTTAACGGGAAATTGATAGAGGACGTATATATGATACAACCGGATGGTTTTGCGGATCCAAAGAATCCTAATAAAGTATGCAAGTTGCTAAAATCCATATATGGATTAAAGCAAGCATCTAGGAGCTGGAACTTACACTTTGATGAGCGCATCAAAGAGTTTGGTTTTACCAAAAGTGAGATCGAGTCATGTGTTTACACTAAATTCAGTGGGAGCGCAGTAACCTTCCTAGTCTTGTATGTAGATGACATACTGCTAATAGGAAACAGTGTACCAGTATTACAAGGAGTAAAATCCTGGTTAGGTAAATGTTTCGAGATGAAAGACTTGGGAGAAGCTGCTTATATACTTGGTATTAAGATCTATAGAAATAGATCTAAGCGGCTTATTAGACTTAGTCAAGGTACATACATCGACAAAGTCGTGAAAACATTCAAGATGGATAAATCCAAGAAAGGATTTATTCCAATACAGTCTGGCACGGTTTTGAGCAAGGCTCAATGTCCTGTATCTAGTCAAGATGAGGATAAGATGAAATTGATTCCATATGCCTCGGCAATTGGATCAATTATGTATGCCATGTTATGTACTAGGCCCGATGTTGCCTATTCCATAAGTGTCACGAGTAGATATCAACATAATCCGGGTGAAGCTCATTAGGTAGGTGTCAAGAATATTATCAAGTATCTCAGAAGGACAAAAGACATGTTCCTAGTTTATGGAGGTTCAATGGATGAGCTTAGTGTAACTGGTTACACTGATGCTAGTTTCCAAACCGACAAAGACGACTTTAGGTCGCAGTCAGGTTTTGTCTTTACCCTAAATGGAGTAGCTATATCTTGCAAAAGTCAGAAGCAAGATAAAATAGTAGATTCGACTACAGAGATAGAGTATATTGCAGCAAAGGAAGCTGTCTAGCTGAATAATTTTATCTCGGATCTTAGAGTTGTTGCCAGTATCTCTAGACCGATTGATATTGTTGGGTTTTCATAAGCACAACGGAAGCAACAACGTACAACAATCATAGCATAATGTACAAGTACTTTTAGCATAAAAACCCAAACATGGACCAAACTCTACAACTAAGAAAAGCAACATGTAGAAGAGGAGGAAGAGAGGTTATACCATAATCTTGTGGCTGGAGAAAAACTACTTGGTGGATGAACAAGAAAGCCAAGAAACCGAGCTCTCCTCTATTGTTAGTCCACACCGAGTTTACAAGACCTCCTTGTACTACCAAGCCATTGGTGGTCTTCAAAGCCTTGAAACCACTTCTGGAACAGCAACCATATAATTCCCTTGCATTACCTCCTCAAGAACCACCCTTGAACACTCTCTTATCACTTACTTAAAGCCTTTAGTGTGTTTAGGTGTTCTAATGTTCAATAAAAGAAAAGGAACTAATGCATAGCTTTTATTTAACCCAAAGATGCCCGCTTAGTGCCCAAAGGCCAGCCACATCTTGATCATAGAGCTAAACATGCATTGGAGGAAAATGAAGCTGAAATGCAAAAGTTGCATGCTGTCAGACTGACGATGTCGCCGCGATCTCTTAAAGAAATCGAGGCGCGATCTATCAATTAGATCGAGGCGCGATCTTTTAAGGAGATCGAGCCGCGATCTTTTCCTTCACACCAACCTTTTACAATTTGCCTCTTTAGTCCCTCCACTTAGGTTGCTGTCGAGATCAACCCCTGGTGTGTGACCCAATAGGCCTATACATCATCAGTAGTGATTATTTGGCGTACGTATGTCAGTGGGCATACTCCAACATACTCCCAATTGCACATGACACACCATACCCATAGAACCACAAACAAAGAGCGGCCTCTAGTAAGGCATCGTTGCCCCTAAGTCAGCATATGTTTTGTCATCCTGGACAAAAAGCGAAATCCCAAACAAGTACGAAATGGCCCTATAAATAAGTGATCAAACATCCATTCGTTCGCGATATCCGTTTGAACACAAGACATGGTTAAATGTCAATCTCTAGACCGTTCACGATTATGTTTCTCGATTTCCGATAGATGGTGACCCAAAATCCAGTTGCAATCGATCAAATATCATTGCAACTCGAGGACGGCCGTACATTTTACGTCAGTGCTCAATCATCTAGGGGCCCATGGATATCTCTGTAAATCTAGAGTAACGAATCCCTTTGACTACATTGCTCCGCCACATACACCATACCTTACGTAAAAGCTCCCTTTATAAGAGCCAGTTACGAACTGCGTTTGAAAGCAATCAAGGCAAAGCAGATCCATGCTTTGGAACACATGTATCTCCAGTCTAAGGACGAAATGATATTATCATCCTGATTTACTCGTGACAGAAACCATGAAGTAAATTCAGGTGTGGGTCGTCCAGTCACTTGACCATTGCAAGCACAGGCAAAGTGTTGCGTCTCTTTACCCAATCCATTATTGGATAGCGACCAACAACTTCCCTCAGTCTTATCTCAAACTTCCTCCCCTTGAAGAATGACCGACTGTTGACATTTAGAATGAAAAAGCATTCTGGGATGTGATTAAACATGCTAAGATGGAACACAATATAGATTCATAAAATATCTGCCCTCGACGCATTATTAAATCCCCATTTAATAATCAATATAATATGAAGTACAATACTGCTTAACGTTCCCAATATAAATATATCTATATATCAAACATATAACCAAAACAAACCCAAGCCTTGTATATGCAGGCCCTAGTATGACTATCATCACTAGTCTGCAACAATGGCTTAGTAAATGGATCTGCCATAATGCCATCCGTGTATATTCTGCATGTGACCAAATATCGTCCACAACCAAACACTCGTAAAGTATGTGTTGGTGAGATCATGGTTCTTTGTTCAAGCCATCATACCTTCATTCTTTCAAAAGAACCCAATAAGGTCAATGATGCTTCAGTTCCAAGCCATTATACCTTCATTGTTTCAAGAGAACCCAATAAGGTCAATAATGCTTGGGATATAGGTTCTAGCTACAAAAGGCCATCATACCCTCTTTGTCTCAAAAGAATACCATAGGATCAATGATGCTTTAAGAACCAATTGGAGTAACAACACCATACTTGGTAGGATCATTAACTCCGATTGACATCGGCAGTTATCCTATTCTTCTTACAATGGAGCACCAAGAACATATCTCAATATTTGCTGGCCTCCTTGCTAGGTTTTGTGTATTCTATAGCTGTAATGGATACACAATTCATCAGCAAAGGTTTTTTAAACCTAGCATGACCAAGACATTATTTCCATTATGGTGTACATTCTTAACATACATATAGAATTACAACAACGCTCCCACTAGCCCTGACATTCACCCATCTTTCATCCTTGCTTACCGAAAACTCAAACCATTGATTTTCGCATTAAAGCAAAGACTTCAATCTTGAGATGCACATCTAGGTCCATAAGCGGACCTCTATAAGTATGTATACTTAAGGATACTCTTTGATGTAAATGATCCTCGGATAGTGTTTTGAACATATCCTCATAAAATTCCTATTAAGGAACACGGTCTTTGCATCAAACTATCATAGCCATGAAAAGGCACTAATAACCATAAGTATCCGAATAAACTTCACCATTACTACCGGTAGATATTTTCTTGATGATACCGTCCTCATGGTTAATCATCACGAAACCATTTCCTACTAGTCGGTATTTGAAGTAGTCTACAAACGTATCCATGTTGGCCTTAACCAATACATATCCTACTGGTTTACACCAAAAGTATCGAATCAACCAAGTTCAATTCTTGGATATCTCATCTTCATTACCTCTCTCTCCATGGTGAACTCTATGCCCATTACAAAATCCAGTATTTGATATACAATATGATTAAGTTGTCTCCCTCAGATATAGAACTATATCTTTCTGGACTTATGACAACTCTTACGAGGTTTATGAAGAGGTAATGATTTAAATGCCAGGTACTCCAGCATTGCCATGCTGAGTTCAATCATTACTGATTTTGTGCTAGTGCCAACATCAGGTTCTTCTAATCAAGGTATATTTACTCTCATTGACACCAATGGATATTAGTTTCCATTTAAGGAAATTTGTCCTTTTGAGCAACATATAATTTGTTCTCATAGGGTTGCAAAACAAATACCCTTTGGCCTTAGCAAAATACCTAATAGAGTAGCACCTCTAGTTTCGGATTCGTCCACCTCATGTCTAAACGTAGGCTGAATAATCCAGACTTGGAGATGGACAAGCAAAGACACTTTTTCTAGTCACATCATCTAAGGTGCATACTTAACCATCTTTGTTGATATTCAATTAGGAACATTGCCCACCACTAAAAGGTTCACCCATGCAATGGGGTACCAAAATTCAATCCATCATAAATCGAACCATAGCTCATCCTATCATAGATTGAATCATAGCTAGAATGTCCGGTTCTTCCGCTTGGAGACGCATATAACAGTGTGTCCTAGAAGAGGTGAATTATGAGACAATTTCATAACTCTTATGATGGTTCTTGAATTAAGAACTAGATAACTTAACATCTCTATTAGTTTCAAGTATCATAGTTCTTTTTCCCTCTTAGACATATACTTCGTTATATGAGTCTTTGAACACCTCTCAAGGTTTCATACGAATGTCTAACAAATCAGACACACTCATCCCTTCTACTTTCATTGGTAAAGGAAACGAAGTACCTAGAGATGCCCCTTATGATTTGCTTGATCGGTGATCAAAATTCATCAAGCTTTTATTCCTCTCACATACTATAGTGAAGGATGTCTAAGTCACTTCAACTTAATAAGCAAGACTTGCATTCAAAAATGGATCCTAGAGCAAAAGATCCCAAGTTCCCAACCACTTGGAGCTTGGTGATGCAAGCCTTGTTTATATGGCTAAATTGACTTATTGTGACAAGGGTAACATGTCTAGACCATTCATGATCATTCTATTACTTCTTAAGCAAATGTTTATAACAAATGCTACAACATGGATAGACTTTGAAATAAACAACCACGTATATTAGATACATAATTCAAAGTAACATCCATCGTTATCAAATGCATAGAAACATACATAGGTTCTTGCCTTGTAGGGTGTAAAACATGGATCTAGTGAAGTAATAGACTAGCTGGAAGAAATGGCAAGACTACGACTTCCAATCCTTTGAATAGGGATAACCAACTTGTTTCCCGTAATGAGATCCAACTCTCCACATCTTGTCTTCTTTACTTCTTGCTAACACCTACACTTTGCAACAATCAAATTTGTAACAAACGTGTGTGTTATGGCTAGTATTCAAATCATGACTATCGAAGTAGAAGAGAAGTGGAGTTTGATCATGAATGTACCTGAAACCGAGGAGCCAATCTTTCTCATCTTGTGTATCCTCAGCTTATCCAGTCACTTAGGGCAGGCGGTGGCGCCAATCACCAATCTTCCCACAAAAGTTGCAAACTTCCCCATTAGGAGTTTCCTCTTGAGGCGCAAACTCATTGCCCTCCAACTCCATGGTTATGGTGGGCTTAGTTAGACCAAGCTTCCCATATGAGGTAGATTTCTTCTTAGTAGCCATAGCAAGAGTTGACGAGGTGAGCTTATCTTTGGCCATGTTAGACTCAAAAGTCTTCAGCATGCTATGTAGCTCCATCAAGGATTTGTCCATACCATGCATGTGATAATTCATTATGAATTGTTCATATGATGGTGAAAGGGATCGTAGGATAATATCCACCGTCATCTCCCTTTCAATGGTAAATCCTAACCTCTCCAAGTGCTCCACAAGTGGTTTCATCTTAAACACGTGAGCACTTACGTTCTCGCCGTCCTGCAGCCGGCAACCCAGTAGATCGTTCAAACACCCATACCGTTCTTGTCTTGCTTGTTGTTGGAACATGTCCTTCAACTCAAGCATTATGTCGTAAGCACTAAGATGCTCCATTTGCTTTTGCAAGTTGGGTCTCATCATGCTTAACATAAGGCAAGATACCTCGTTGGTGTCCTTGACGCGTTTGCTATATGCATCAAGAACGGTCCTACTTGCGTTGGTAGCAGGGGCTTCCGGAAGGGGTTCCTCAATGGAGTGTAACTTGTCTTCATGTCGTAGGACAATACGCAATTTTCTAGACCAATCCATAAAGTTACTCCCATCAAGTTTCTCCTTCTCAAGAAACATGCATAAAGTAAAGTTGGTGTTGTTGATGTTTGTCGATATCATCTATCAACGCAGAGTTCTTTTAACTAGTTTAATTGAAATCCTTGTTAAAATAATCACCCCAAAACAACTATCTTAACTAAGAACCCTATTTCGCCTTGCACCATGACGGGTTTTCCGCGGATCACGTGGCAAAACTATTTAGGCCGGCAACAATTGACCCGATTGCAATCTATTATTGCAACTCTTAGTTCCTTGCGGGATCCTACTTGACAACCATTGTGCCAAGTTCGGCATGTTTGATCCCTCCACACCAATTACAAACTAAGATTTTGAACAATCTCGGCTAGAGCTAGACAAGCATCCAAAATATTATTTTGAAATCGTAAATCAACCATCAAGATACACGGCGGTACTCTTGTCCAACGATTGACTCGGCTAAAGCTCGACAATCAACCTTGCGAGTTGCCACACACACCTTCCACACAACTCACACAAAAATTGACTCGGCTAAAGCTCGACAATCAACCCTTGTGTTGTTAGATTCGGGTGGTGTCATCTTATGGGTGGTGTGGGTTTACATTTAGAAAACGGGATTTAGTTTTCTGGTTAAAAAATCATATAAGTTTGATTAACAAAAATTGACAATAACCAAGTGTTCTCACTACGGATTATAAACCAATTTTATATCATATTTGTTAATCAAGTGTGCGCGCGAGAGTTGTTAAACCATTTTTAAAACTCTTTGGTTTAATTATTTGTCAAAAAAATTGTCTAGCATGCAATAGTCCTACAACTCATGCATAAACAATAAATAATAAAACAACCACGCGCATACATACAAGTTGGTAACCATGCCCCTAAAACCTATGCGTTTTTCCCGTGAGCCACTACGAGAAAAACTAAGTCATCTAAGGACATCTTCCATGACTTGGATGTGCTCCCACTAAACCCGCCACCTCCATTGGGGCTTCCGGATTTGTGTTCGCCAAGACGTCACTCCATAGACTCCCGATGGTTGCTCCATATTACAATTACATTGAAAATGAAATAAATGACATGCAAGCCATAAATCCGATTTTCTAGTACAAATTACATAATATGAAATTTTAAATGGCATACAAGCCACAAATATAAATTACATACCAAATAAATAAATAAATAAATTATTACATATCAAATAAATAAATAAATAAATTATTACATACCATGTGACATAAAGTCACCAAATGAATGAATAATAAATTTAATCAAAAAAAATCCACAAGGTCTAGGGCATTTCTATGGTTACCAACAACACAATATCATAAACATGAACAACATGAACAACAACATGGTGTGCCACACAAAACCATGTAAACTTATGCATAATGGTTAAGATTATTAAAATCACTCAAGGCACTAAATAATCCCATGTACTTATGCATTAGTAACACCAAACCATTTTTGGTGAAACATATTCATACATACATAATGTAAGTGTATGCAATTATCATTTTCATGCCCAAATGATAATATACATATAAATACACCAACCATTACACAAGGCAACTTAAATAATAAAAATTTAATTTCTGGACCAAAATTCTAGAAACTAAATTATAATGCCAAAAACCTGAAAAATATTTTTAAAGTTTTAAAAACCAAAAAACTGCCCTGCTGACAGATCGAGCCGCGATCCATAATAGGGATCGAGCCACGAACTGCCTTATTAATCGCGCCTGGACAAAGCAGACGGTTCGAGGAGCAAATTTTACAAGAATTCGCGCCGCGAATCCCAAATGGGATCGAGCAGTGAACCCTACTGTTCAAAAATCAAAAAAATCTTTTCGGGTTTTTCAGGCCACCATGTGCTATTCTAGTGTAGAGGTGGCTCTGATACAATTGTTGGGTTTTCATTAGCACAGCGGAAGCAATAAGGTACAACAATCATATCATAATGTACAAGTACTTTAAAGCATAACAACCCAAACATGGACCAAACTCTACAACTAAGAAAAGCAACATGTAGAAGAGGAGGAAGAGAGGTTATACCATAATCTTGTGGCTGGAGAAAAACAACTTGGTGGATGAACAAGAAAGCCACGAAACCGAGCTCTCCTCTATTGTTAGTCCGCGGCGAGTTTACGAGACCTCCTTGTACTAGCAAGCCATTGGTGGTCTTCAAAGCCTTGAAACCACTTCTGGAACAGCAACCATATGATTCCCTTGCATTACCTCCTCAAGAACCACCCTTGAACACTCTCTTATCACTTACTTAAAGCCTTTAGTGTGTTTAGGTGTTCTAATGTTCAATAGAAGAAAAGGAACTAATGCATAGCTTTTATTTAACCCAAAGATGCCGCCTTAGTGCCCCAAGGCCGGCCCCATCTTGATCATAGAGCTAAACATGCATTGGAGGAAAATGGAGGTGAAAAGCAAAAGTTGCATGCTGTCAGACTGACGATCGCGCCGCGATCGCTTAAAGAAATCGAGGCGCGATCTATCAATTAGATCGAGGCGCGATCTTTTAAGGAGATCGAGACGCGATCTTTTCCTGCACACCAACCTTTTACAATTTGTTTCTTTAGTCCCTCCACTTAGGTTGCTGTCGAGATCAACCCCTGGTGTGTGACCCAATAGGCCTATACATCATCGGTAGTGATTATTTGGCGCACGTGTGTCAGTGGGCATACTCCAACAGATATATTCTATGATAACTCTGGCGCTATGGCACAAGCTAAAGAGCCTAGAGATCATCCGCGGACTAGGCATGTACTCAGAAAATATCACCTAATCCGAGAGATCATTGGAAGAGGAGATATTAGACTGCAAAAGATACCGACGGACAACAACGTAGCTTACCCGTTGATGAAGCCGCTAGCTAGAGCTAAGCATGAGAGACATGTGAATTCTATAGGAATGCAGTACTTAAAATATAGCAGCTAGTTCAAGTTTTTTATTATTACTATAGATGCAAATTGAAACCTTTTATATGGGATTGAAATAGGAGGTTTTTACATAATCGTTTTTTGTTGTCTATTTTTAGCATGTTTTAACTCATCTATGACAAATCAAGTTATGAATTGTCTAAATGCCCGTAGCTACTTAATGTAGTGGGAGCTACATTGGGGAGATAACGCTATTATGAATATTTGAAGATTTATTTGGTTTGAATAAAAGCACAAGGATGTGACCAAATATTTGTAGATATTTATCATGAGGGATAAATATTGGGAGCGATCCGCATCGAGTTTACTTCATGGGGCATCATCATAAGTAAACTTGATAGGTTTTCTTTAGACCTGAGATATTTGGTTTGGGGCATAGTAACTTCTGTACTTTAGCGTGTTCTAACGTCACACCGTAACAGGGTGATTATAAAGGGCATGTCTAGGTGCAGCGGAAGCTATGTGCTCAAATTGCAAATAGTCAAGATGGGATTTGCACCTCCTTTTTAGGAGAGATGTTTCAGGGCCCCTCGACGATTGAGACTACTGAAAATGCGTGGCCATGCTCGGGTATTATGATGGTTTTCATTCGGTAAACCGTAACTGCAGAGTGTCGAGATCAGAGTCGAGAAAATATGAGTATTTAGAATAAGATCCCTGCTACATGTCTAATACTCACATTACGGAAAATCGCGATGCAAAGGGAAAAACCTGTGTAATCCAAGTATGGATTATATCTCTAGATGTAAGAGATCTTATAGCCTAGTTAACCTAAGTGTCTGGTTGGGGACCTCCTTAGGCTAACGGTGTACAAAGAGTGTTACTTATCTTGCACAAGTGGGAGTCTGTTAAATTATGTGCAGAGATAGATAACATGTGTCATCGTGTCCAATGCTATGAGACGCTAAAGGATCACACTGCTACACACCCAATTAGAACAATTTGGATTTTACCTAGTTACGTTTGTTGAATAATTAATTAGTTAAGTAATTATTGAGAGGATAAATAATACTAGTTATTTATTATTTTAAAGGAGGAATTAATATTTAGTTTAAATATTAATTGGACCAATTAATTAATAGTTATTAATTAATTAGAAAGTTCAAGGGGTATTTTCTGCAATTAACTAATAGTTTAATTAAAGTTGGTCTTTAATTAAACGGGCTTGGGCCTTATTAAAGTTTACATATAAATAACCTTCTAAAGCGTTATGAATCACATAAGAAACATAAGATTGCAACAAAGAAAAACCCTAGCTCTCTCTCCTCCCTCTCTCGAATTCGGCCGAACCCAAGGACACCCCTAGGGGGTGCGAATGACGCACAACACTCACACACGCGAGACACGCGTTTTGATCGTTGGTGAAATCCTGTAGCGGTCTAGCAGCTTGTTCGTGTTGGTGCAGTAGCGGTGTTATATAAACCTTTAGCATTCTGGAATCTAGATTTGATTTTTCGATAAAGGTATAACTTTTATCCTCTACTCTAGTTATGTTTTTTGTACGAACTAGATGAGATCACTGGAGGGGGTTTTGAGTTTTTATTCCGCTGCGTATTATCATTATCTGATTTTATACCCTACAAAACCCTTCACATAGATCATCCAGAAAGAGGAATGTTCCTTAGAGATAGAGCTGACATTTGGAGATTTTTCAGGTTAGCTCAGTTAAGACTAGCAACTCTTAGCATCCTAAAACAACTGGGTCTAGACATCAGAGGAAAAACTGGAAGTAACTACTTTGAAATGTTAGTAGATGAAAGATGTAAAGAACTTGCTCCTCCAGATCCAGTATGGGAAGCTTATCAATTAAAGCAAGAAGAAGACTGGGATGCACTTTGATATGTTAACTTAGTTGTACTTTCAATTTCTTAGATCAATGTTAATTAGTTGCTCTTATGTAATTCTAGTTGATAACCTTGTACAAACTCTTGTAATTTCAATTTTTTGTAATCAGGCTTGAAACTTTGATCATGGACTACTTAGCTAACTGCTAGTATAGATGATTCTTAGTAGATAGCTCACATAGTATAAATATAGAAAATCAAAAATCCTAAAAACAGAAAAAGGATATAAAAGATACCACATAAACAGAACTATGGTCCTTCATAACTAAAAGATTCCCAAAAATAGAATATTCAGGGAACATACTTAAAGAGTTACCTAAAACAGATAGCTAGGTAACCAAAATATACTTAAAAGTTATATCTTTACCTATTCTGAGTCAAACACATTCTCTCAAATAAGATAAGGCTTTGTCATCATCAAATAGGGGGAGATTGTTGGGGAGATAGCAATATTAAACCACAATCAAACCTATCTATTAGTTAAAATAGGATTTGATGTTTATAAAACCATATTCTTAGTTTTGAGCTCAGAATGTTGAAAAACATGTGTTGTCTTTTCAAGACAAACTTAAAGAATTGTCTAAGTGTGAAACGTCAGCTGAAGGATTAAAGCATCAGTTGAACTCTAAGTGTCCGACGATGAATCAGCTTCAAAGGATCAAAATAGAAGAAAAGAACATCAGCTGAGGATTTACAAAGCATCAACTGAGGATAAAAAGCATTAGCTGAGCCCTCAAAAGCGTCAGCTAAAGATTCAAAACATCAGCTAAAGCCTTTTTCTCATCAGATAAGAAGTTTACATTTTGTTAAAGTAATGTTTATAAACTTATCACTCAAAATGATCAGCCAAACATCTTTGGTCTACTGATCATATAGGTTGATCAGCTTATACACTTTAGTCCTTATTCATTTCATCATCTAAGCAAATTTATTAGTGCAGTTTAGAGTTAGTTTCATTAGCTGAGTCGTGTTAAGTATAAACACTTAGCTGTTTTTATGCTTACGTCAAGGCAGAACATATGTTGTTCTATTTTGCCTTTAGAGATTTATTTGTAAAAGTATTAGCACTTTTTGAATCTGCAAGGAGACAAAAAGGATAGAGTTTGATCCCTTGGAAAAGGTGATAGCTACTTTACAAAAAGGAAGATCTCAAAGATTTGTTACAACAAGTATGGCTGCCAACTCCATACTTGGTAAAGTCAAATCTGAAGAAATCATGGTGTTGTATAAAGTACAAGCATGGAAAGATAAACTTGCACTTCCAAGGCAAAATGTATAAGTTTAATAATATAATAATAGATAATGGGTTTTACCTTTTCAGAGAGTACATGCACTTTATACTTTTAGCATATAAAGTAAATCTACTTTCTACCCACTAACTTTATGTATTATAATATTATTATTCTTATATTTTGTTGTCCCCTTCTCTTACCACCATCTGTATACCAAGCTCTCTATATATTCAAGCATTTCCCATGCTTGTATATATCGGTTGAACACTGTAAAATCTCATAAGTTGAGATTTAGAAGAGTGAGCAAATATTTTTTTAGTGTAATCAAACTTGTTCATGTGTTGAATATTCTAAGCATTAGTTGGTTAGAATTAGCTAGTCTATGTGTTAGAAAAAATTGTTGCCATCATTGTTGAACTTAGATTTTCCGCATCTAGTTCATATAAATCTTGATTTACATCAATAAGAATTATATAAAGTACATCCGTGTGTTTTAATTTTTAAATAGGTAAAGTTTGTATTCAACCCCCCCCCCCCCTCCCCCTTCTACAAACATTTGTTATTGTAGTATCCAATCGGGACCAACAACTAGTATCAGCGCAGGTTAGATAATCAATATCTAAGATCTGCTTTGTTACTCTTCAACTTCTTCAACCCCACACTATCAAATGGCCACTCCAAATGCTGCTGCTAACGGTGCTTCAAATAATGGTTCACTCTCTCGGTGTACAGTCCATCTCTACATGTCAAGCCTTGATGATGTGATGCTAAAAAGTGTCACAGAAGGCCCCTATGTTCCATCCTCTACCGTTCAAGTTACTCCTTCTACTGATGATGCTCCTGCTGTTGAGAGGTATATCGTTAAGACTATAAACCAGTTGTCTGATGAAGACAAAAGGCTTGTGAATCTAGATGTTAAAGCAAGAACAGTCTTAGTGATACTGCCAAATGACATCTATCATCAAGTTCTTAATTGCAAATCTGCAAAAGAGATGTTAGATACTCTCAGTGTAGCTTATGAAGGAACCGAAGAAGTACAGGAGAGCAAGAAAACTTTTCTTGTTAAAGAGTACGAGTTCTTCTTTGCTCATAAAGGTGAAAGTCTTACCCAGACCTACACTAGGTTCAACTGGCTTGATTAATGATTTAAGAATGGCAGATGTTCCCAAGAGCAACAAGGAGCTTGTAAACAAGTTTCTAGACTCTCTCCTAGAATCTTTGGATCATTTCATCACTGTGTTGAAACATTGTGAGAAAATCAAGGGTCTTTCACTGATTGGTTTGTATGGAAACCTCATGAACCATGAACAATTAGTGAAGCAAAGGAAGCTCTCTACAAAGGAGATGAAAGAAGCTGTAAAGATTCCTCAACTGCTCTTGTGTCTAAGGATACAAGACCTAGGAGTTTTGCAGCTGTGGTAGATGAATCCAGTGAGGATGAGGATGTGATAGAATCTTCTGATGAAGAAGAGTAGATGGATGTTGGGGATGAAGATTTGGAGGACATGGACAACATTGAAACTGCTGTTAAGCAGGCTGCCATGTTGGTAAAAAGGTTCAAACCTTTCCTTAAAGGAAAGGGTGTCAAGAAGTTTGAAAAAAGACCTTTCAAAAGTGACAGGTCCAAGACCAATTCAGCTGAGGGTTGTTTCTCTTGTCGCAATACTGGTCACTATGCCAGTGAATGTAAGTCAAGGAAACATTAGCTAAAAGGCTCCTTCCGGATCGACAGCAAGGTAGACTATGAAGCCAAGTACAAAAAGCTTCTTGTTGTTGTTCTTGACAAAAAGAAGAAGAAGTCTCAGGACAAAGTTTTAGTGGCTGAAGAAGAAGATTGGGCTGAGGAAGATCTCTCAAGTGATGAAGATGAAGTCCCCACTGCTCAGCTCAGTTTGATGGCCAACACAGGTAGTACAAGCACCTTTGATGAAGACATGAAAAGGGCTGCTAAAGCTTGTACTTCCTCCAACTGGGATCCTTCTTCTATGTATCAGGTTGGTAACTTTATGACTTATGATGACAATGAAAAGAACACCATGTTTGACTATTTGTGTGTTGAGTTTCAATCTTATATTCAAAGAGAAAAGAAGCTAAAAACAGAAATAGAATCACTTAAGAAGAAATTAATTCTTGAAGATGAGGAACATAAACCTATGACAAATTTAAAAGAAGAATTAGCTAATCAAAAGATATTAAATCAGATCTTGGAAAAAGAAACCAGTGAAGTAACTCAGAAGTTTAATGACCTTCAAAAAGTAATTATGTCTTGGTGTTTTTTTGCTGAAAAGACCACTCAGTGTGTCAATGAGTAGATTCCAAAACATGTTCAAGCTATTATTGGTGGAAATTACTCCCAAGCAGCTAACTGTGTTAATTTTAGTGAGAACATTAATATCATTGAAAATGATGATATTTTACCACTTACATTCCTAAAGGTTGTAAAAGGTAAACCTATAATCACTAACAGAAAGCTCTCATCCAAAGAAATCAATCACTTCCAAAAGAGATTTAACTTCTACTGTTATGTTAGAAAGTGAAAGTTCTTAAAAGTTAATGTCAAAGGAAGTTGTTAAAGGAAAGGAATCATATGTTGATCCTAACATGACATCATGTTGTCAGACCTTGAAAAGATGATTTAACTTTAAGTTCACAACTAAATAACATTTTTCTACTAAATGAATCTAGTTTTGCTGATCAAATAGCTGATGATAAATGCTCAACTGATGGCCTGTCAGCTAATCATAGATCATCTTATAACTGCTCAGCTGATCAAGAATCATCCAATCCTCTTTTAATAAAGTAAACTGTGAGAAAAGGAAATAATGCTTGCATTAAAACCAAACCTGTCACATCTAAAGTTGACCAAAAACTCTTTAATATTAAGGGTCAACTTAAGGTTCGTGTGAACAAAGACCTTTTAAATTTACAGGGCCAGCTGCAACAGCTGAGTGGTAAAGTTAGTCAGCTGATGACCCATAGTCATCAAAAGAATAACAAGGTTACTCATAGGCAGTCACCAAAACATGTTCAAAATTCCAAAAACCAAAAATGTTATAAATGTGGTAGCAAAGAACATAAGACATGTGACTGTCCTCAAGAAGGTAACTCAAGACAGCGGACAAATAGTGATAACACAGTTGTTCCAATCATACACAAACAACCTGATATGAAGTGGATAGCTAGGTGCAATCCACAGGCATCCACTTAATTGTGGATACCCTAAGTGTCACTAACCTTCTTTCATTAACTGTGCAGGGTCCTAGCACATGGTATCTTGACAGTGGATGTTCAAGAACCATGACAGGTTGCAAAGCTTTTCCCAGTAACTACAAGAAGGAAAAGGGTCCAAGAGTGACCTTTGGTAACAATAACTTTCGGCGAACCAAAGGCTATGGTGAACTTTATAATGGGAATCTTAAACTGTCAAAAGTATCTTATGTTAAAGGACTTAAGTATAACCTCATTAGCATCATTCAACTCTGTGATGGTGATAATGTGGGTTACTTCAATAAGACAGGAGGTTCTATCATAGATAAAGAAGGAAAAAAAGTTATTTGTGCCAAGAGAACCAAGGATGTTTATACTCTAGATATGTCCTCTGGTGATCCATCTAAGTTAACCTGTTTGTATTCAAAATCTGTAACAGACACAAACTGGTTATGGCACAAAAGGCTTTCCCACTTAAACTTCAAAAACATTAACAAGCTAAGCAAGGGTGATCTAGTGTTAGGACTGCCTTCACTGACTTAGGTTAAGCCTAAACCTTGCTCTGCTTGTGAAAAGAAAAACCAGCACAAAATATCTTTTCCATCTAAGCAAGCCTTCTCCATTACAGAACCATTCTACATGCTGCACATGGATCTTTTTGGTTCTGTTGCTACTGCTAGCATTGGTGGAAGTAAGTATGCACTTGTCATGGTGGATGAATTCTCACACTTGGGTCATTTTCCTTAAAGCCAAGAGTGAGGCTGCTAAAGAGATAATAAGCTTTATCAGAAAGATGGAAGCGCTAAATGGCAATATGGTGAGGATGCTTAGAAGTGGTCATGGAATAGAGTTTAGAAATCAAACACTTGAATATTTCTTTGATGAGAAAGGGATATCTCAAAACTTCTCTACTCCAAGAACTCCACAACAGAATGGTGTTGCTGAAAGGAGGAACAAAACCTTAATTGAAGATGCAAGAACCATGCTGTGTGAAAGTGGGTTAAGTTTCAAGTTCTGGGTTGAGGCTGTCAGCTGTGCTTGTTTTACTCAAAACAGATCTCTTGTGATCAAAAGGCACAACAAAACTCCTTATGAGGTGCTCAAAGGAAGGAAGCCAAACATCAGCTTCTTGCATATGTCAGTGTTTTGTCCTAAATCAAAAGGATCAACTGCAAAAGTTTGCACCGAAAGCTGATAAAGGTGTGTTTGTTGGCTACTCGGTCATCTCTAAAGCTTAAAGAGTATACAACATCAGAACAAAAGTCATTGAAGAATCAATCAATGTAAATTTTAATGAAAATGATTTTGTTGCTTCATGTTCTTCTAACCCTTCTACAGGTGAGGAATTTAATGATCTATTGCATACTGAGGAAAGTACTGCAATATCAGATTATCCACTCCCATCAGTTGATGTAAATGACTTAGATGAACCTGTTCCTATCCTTTATGAAAAAAATGCATAGCCTACCTCAATCCAACCATTACTCCTAATGAATGATGTGAATAATGACTCAACATCAGTGGACTCTAATTCCATATTAAATATTCCTTCATCAGTAGGGATACCCACATATTGCAATCAAGAAATTCCTTCAGCTGATCAACCAGAAGTATCATCAGCTGATCCAAATTTAGGATTTTTAACTCCCCAAATCCAAATTAATCCTAATTTTCCCATAATTCAAAATGCCTACAAGGACCACATATACCATCCAAAAGATCAGGTCATAGGTAACATAGAAGCACCTGTACTAACAAGATCAAAAGCTTGTAACTTTTGTTTGTACACGGGTTTTGTTTCTATGATTGAACCAAAGAAGGTAGATGGAGCCCTTAATGATCCCCACTGGATTAATGCCATGCAAGAAGAGTTGGCAAAAGCTTGTAATTTTTGTTTGTACACAGGTTTTGTCTCTATGATTAAACCAAAGAAGGTTGATGAAGCTCTAAATGATCCCCACTAGATTAATGCTATGCAAGAAGAGCTGGCAGAATTCACAAGAAACAATGTATGGACTTTGTTGCCAAGGCCAAAAGACAAATCAATCATAGGTACTAAGTAGGTGTTCAGAAACAAGATGGATGAACAAGGGCAAATCATCAGAAACAAAGCAAGGCTAGTTGCTCAGGGGTACTATCAAGAAGAAGTAATTGACTTTTAAGAAACATTTGCCCCTGTTGCAAGACTTGAAGCAATCAGACTATTTCTAGCCCGCTGCCTCTAAAGACTTCAAGGTTTTTCAGATGGATGTTAAAAGTGCTTTTCTAAATGGTGAATTAAAGGAAGAGGTATATGTTAAACAACCTCCTGCTTTTAAGGATGCAAGCTATCCATACCAAACAAAACCCTATCTTTTTTTTCTAACCAATAAAGGTTTTACTAGAGAAAGCATTGATATCACATTGTTCATTAGGAAATTCAAGGGTGATGTGATTCTTGTGCAGATATATGTAGATGACATAATATTTGGGTCTAGAAATTTGGATCTTTGTAAAAAGTTCTCTAAACTCATGTCTGATAACTATCAGATGAGCATGATAGGTGAACTAAACTATTTTCTTGGACTTCAAATTAAACAGGAGGTTGATGGAATTTTCATTCATCAAACAAAGTATGTAAATGACTTACTTAAGAAATTTGAGTTTGAAAATTGCTCTTTAATGAAAACACCTATGTTCACTACTCTTAAGCTAGAAAAGGACACTGATGGTATGTCAGTGAACAATACTTCTTATAGAGTCGGTGAACAATACTTCTTGTAGACCGGATATAATGTTTTCAACATGTCTCTGTGCAAGATATAAGGCTGATCCCAAAGAATCACATCTAGCTGCTGTTAAAAGGATATTCAGGTATCTCAAAGGAACTCCCAATCTAGGTCTTTGGTATACCAAGGACTCAGATTTTGAGTTAGTTAGATACACTGATTCTGATTTTACAGGATATACATTGGACATAAAAAGTACTTCTGGTGGTTGTCAACTTCTAGGTGGAAGATTAATAGGTTGGTCAAGTAAGAAGCAAAACTTAGTGTCAGCTTCTACTACTGAGGCAGAATACATTGCTGCTTGTAGCTGTTGTGCACAATTACTTTGGCTACAAAATCAACTTCTGGACTATGATGTGAAGTTTGAAGACACTCCTATACTCTGTGACAACACTAGTGCTATCTCTATCTCTAATAATCCAATTTTGCATTAAAAAACAAAGCACATTGCAATCAGACATTATATCAGCACTGATTTTCAATTAGCTGATTTGTTTACAAAACCACTTGATGAGTCTAGGTTCAACTTCCTGATATCCAAACTTGGCATGCTTAATCTGTAATTTATTCCTTTAGTGTGTGTTCGTCCCAAGTGATTCAGATATCAATCATAACATGAAGATCAATGTAACATAATCAAGAAATCTAGAGAGAGAATGTAAAACACCATTAAAGCACATACTTAATATTGTAATTATGCCAAAGACCTTACTAATGACAATTAGTCATTAGTATATATACCGCTAAGGGTATTTACAATATTAGCCCTCTAGTTTGTATATTTAATACAAACTTCAACTAAAATGTAATCTTCTATTCTATACAATATTTATAACCTATCAATCTCCCCCTTTGTATAGAAATAGAAGATGTTTGTCTTTTCAGCTTCATACGAACTCTAACAATCTCCTTTTGTAAATATGCAGATTTCTTGTTGCATTCTTTAACGCATTAGGAGATAAGACTTGAACGATATCTTTTTGAATCTTCAGTCTTTGATTTGATGTCTTCAGAATGTCTTCTCATCTTAAAAGATAGACTCTTCAATTTTAAAAAATAGTCTTCACTTCAAAATCTTGATGAGAATTTGAATTTTGAAAGCACACATTAACATCCTTTTTCATCTTATTTTCGGATTCGCACCAGTAACCTAAGGTTTTCCAACCTCTGGTTGTATTAACAATTTAGCATGTAGTGGTTTTCAGCAAACGCGATCTTGAGCATTTAAACAGAAAGATTTAGGAAGAATATTTGTTCTCTCCCCTTTGAATGTAGCTCTAGATCTGGTTTATTTCTTTAGAACTTCTTGAATTTTTATTAAGCACTATCATTGTTCTGAATTTGAACTCTTTCTCTTTTCTTTAAACATTTTCCTTGTTCTTTTTGTCACTCCCCCTTGACTTGACATATGAATTTTTTGTTTAGTTCTCTTTTTCTCCCCCTCAACAAATGAATCATTTCTTGATCGATAGGTTCAAAATCAACTGAATTTGTATTAACATTTTCTCCCCCTCATGATGATCAGGATTCTTCATGAGCATCATGTACTTGAAATCAGAATTCGGCTATATTTTGACCTAAATATGTTGAACACTTGAAGCTTTGAACCCTCATCATGAGATTCGGTTGAATAATGGTGTCACTACAATGATATGGCAATGAAGTACCCGAGACAGTCTTTAGGGCACCGTCTCAAAGTTCCCGTGGGGTAACAACCGAGATCACATAGATTCTCGTTAATACAACAGTCAGAAACTGTGTGACCTACTTTTAGAACTGGCATAACATTGATTCTGGTAAGATTTCCATCAAATCATCGTGAATATCACAAAAGATATCACTCCAAGATGTTCCGGTAGTTACGAAAGCTAGATACACTTAATATTTCTACCATGTGTCCTATGAAATGAAATTTATATTCAAATAAGCTCTAGACTCGATAAGTGCATGAGAAAAGTCAGGGACCGGAGTAGCTGTCCTCCTTGTTTCAATATCAACAGTCTCTAAGTGAGATGTCAATAGAAATATGCTAAATCTCCGTGTGAAGTTGAAACAATTATCTTATAAGAGATAATTGAGTAGCTGGGTGGGGTTAGTGCATTGCATCACTTTGGCCATGATGTCTATTTCAATACCAAATCTCAACGAATGAAATCCAGTAGTAGATATGGCTACCCAGATGTATAGTATTTGGTAAGGATCTTTCTTTTCTTTTGATCCTGTCTCACCCACAACTTTCTAAATATTTTTCAACTTCTCCCTCAAACTCTCTTTCCAAATTTATGTATGTATCTCTATTTGTTGCATACATATGGACATGTGTTATCATTCGTAACCGGATGAGAAATCATGTGATTTACATCAAGAATAATTTTCAAGAAATTCGATGTTAAGAAGGATTTCAAGGATGATTTGAACAATCAGGATATTTGAACAAATGATGTCACAAAATGATTTTAACAGTAAGCTCAAGATATTTTGTTGATCAGATGCACCCCATTCCTGTTCCACCCCTGTCAGTTTCATTTTACCTCTGCACACCAATCAGTATCCCGTGATAACTGATTCTGCTCACCTAGATGACCTAGTAAGTAACCCTTACTATCTCTTTCTAGATTATGGTGAGCTCCTGGGGCAGGTCCTTCCGGTTCTGGATAGACCATATGAGTATAAATGCCTACACTCCCTCACTCATGGTGTCATTTCGATCACATGAATAACATTTATCATGAATAAGCGATTTCCAGAAAGAATGAAACATTTAGTACACAAGGAAGGATATGAATGAGATAATGAGATAGAAGCACGGAAATGAAAGATGATTATGCGAAGATCAACAACAAATTGAATCAAGAAAGGTATCAGAATATATCAAATAATGAATACCTTCTTGAACAGATAACAGCAAATGAAAAGCAGCAAATTTTTTTGTATTTTGAAATTTTATAATGTTTTTGGCTTTTCAATATATGAATGTTTTTGGAGTTTTTGAAAAGATATAAAGCAGTAAAAACAAACTCCCCCTAAATTGATGCATGAAAATTGTTTTTCATCAATTAGGTGAAGGAAAAATTTTGCTCCCCCTGCAAATAACAATCCATTAGAAAGCAAGTTATATCATGAAATGATAAAACTGCACAAAATAAGCTTCTCAGACATTAGACTCGGGCTAACGCTGAACAAAATGAATTTAGAATAAAATTGCCGGGAAAGTCCGTCATCTTTGAAAGATATGAAATTTAAAGACGAATTCAGCACACTGAACACAATGATCTTCACTGCAGACTGAATGATCTTCATTGTGTTAGATTATGTGCAGAGATAGATAACATGTATCATCGTGTCCAATACTATGTGACACTAAAGGATCACACTGCTACACACCCAATTAGACCCTTTTGGATTTTACCTGTTTGTGTATCACAATAATTAATAGTTTAATTAATTATTGAGAAAGAGAAAAATAATAAAAGTTATTTATTATTTAAAGAAGAGAAGTTAATATTTAGTTTAAATATTAACGGGACCAATTAATTAATAGTTATTAATTAATTAGAAAAGTTGGGGGGTATTTTCTGTAATTGACTAATAGTTTAATTAAAGATTGGCTTTAATTAAACAGGCTTGGGCCTAATAAGGGTTTATTATATAAACCTTATTTGACCTCATTAATCACATAAGTTAATTAAAAAGGAAAAAGATTACCCTAATCTCTCTCTCTCTCTTTCTCTTCTGGCGGCCGGCCCTCTCTCCTTCTCTTGGGGTTTTCGGCGGCGGCGCAAGGTAACACCAAACCACCGAGCACGGTGGTTCGCGTGGATGCATACACACACACATATTGCGGGTCACGTTTTTTATCCAAGGTTTAATCCTTAGGCGGTCTAGCAGCCAGTTCAAGGTGGTGCAGTAGCAGTGGATAACCTGCAGCTGTTTAGAGGTTTAAAGAAAAGTTTTTGGTCATCATCAAGATATAACTTTTTAATCCTCTTCTTCTTCTAAGTTTTAATACGAGTTAGATAAGATCACTGGAGGGGGTTTTATTCCGCTGTGCATGTTTGTGATGTGTTTTTATACCCTTCAAAACCCTTCAGTGGTATCAGAGCCACTTCTAACCTCGTAGGGGACTAGGTAGGTTTCTTTTATTCTGATGAAAAAAGGTTTATCTTTTATCAAGATAAAAAGTTTTTTATTATCCAGAATAATAAAAATCAAGTTTTGATTCTTATTGGATAAACTTCTGATAAAAGATTATTAGATTTAATCTTTAAGATAAATCTGTTTTTTATTATTATTGTTGTTATTTGCGATAACCCCAAACTCGACCACCTTACGCCGGCGGCGGCCTCAGGCTGGGGCGGCGGCTCGCGGCGGAAGTTGGTGGTGGTGAACGGTGGTGTTAGCAGCAATCGGCGGCGGTCCACGGCTATCCGCGTCACGGTTAGCGTCCCAGTTAGCGGCGCTAACTGTGTAGTGGGCTACGCCCGAGGAACCACGGCCCAGGAAGCCAACAGCCCAGTTAGGGTTAGCGGCGGTAAAGGTCAAAATGGGCCTCGGCCCAGTTTTTTGTTCTTTTAAGTCCGGTTACAATTATTGGCCCAGTTTAAATATTTGACCCAGCTTGCGGCTCAGGTATCTGAAGTCAATGTTAAATTAAAATACAGTTGTTGTTTTAATTTAAAGTTTATATATTATTTTGAGTTTTTTGATTAATTATCAAAGTATAAAACTTGAAATATATATTTATTGCAAATAACAAGAAAAAACAATATAGGGGTTTTAACAGGTTGTTAAAATCAGTAATTTTCATCAAGATGAATAATTAGAAATCAGTAGTTGTTTTACTTTCATGTATTAGTTTAGTACATGTTTGGGATGTCATAGCCGAGCCCTAGACCTTGTGGTTTTTTTTATTTTCTGCACTTGTGGTTGTTTATGGATTTATTATTCTATGGTGTGGGGAGGCCTGCGTGCCACTTACAACCCCTATTCTATTTTGTAAATGTTTTAGATTAGCGGGCCTGCGTGCCTTTAAATATCTTGTACTTTTATATTTCTAGTTTTTAGACAATAGAATAGAATAGGATTTTTAGAATATATATATACATCTGGACCAAGGAGCAAGGAGCAAGGAGCAAAGAGAAGGATTGGATGTTGGAGCCAGTGGGAGCTTCAGAATGCCATGTCATGTGTGTTGTGTTTTCCACTTAGGTTTTGACCGTCGGGTTTTTCGTGTGGCTCACGAAACCAACATTAGTTAAGGGCAAGGCTAAGGCATAGTTGTTTGTGGTTGTTTTATTTCTTTACATATTATATATACGTGGTTGTGATTCTCACGATGAAATAAAACAAGGGTTTTAATAATAGTTAATTATTAAACAGATGTTTTTAAAAGAAAACTGGCATTAAAGTTTTTCTCGTCAAAAACTTGGAAATCCTTTTTAGAAAAATCTTAGATCAGTGTGCTACCCACCTAATGGTACACCTTTCCTGTTAAACGGTACTCGGGTGTCGGAAGTGACCAAACCTTGGGCATTCTGGTTCAAACCATTGCGGGGGAGGGTGTGAAAGACTCTGCGATAATCGGGAGTCCCGGCCAGAGTTCACACTGTCTTAGGTGGTGCGATCTATTTTGGTGATAATCGGGAGTCCCGGCCCAAAATGCACTAGAGGGACTAAACATGTACGGTTCTTGTGACCGATGTCCCGCGGATCTAGGAGTCGTATCCAGTTAGGATACGATTGTTATAGTTCTTACCTACCAGAAATAGCATTGCCCCGGTGGGAAGTACCCAAACCTTGCATCGAGAAATGTGAAATATGGATCCTAGTCTATTAATTTATTGTTTAAAAGGTAATAATTATTAGAAGATGTAATCAATACTGAATCGGTTTTATCTTTTTCTTTTTCTGTAGATGTCTTATATATCTGTTATTCCGTTTTATTCCCCAAGAGAGTCTCTAAGTCTCATCACTAGCAAGTGGAAGCTTTCAGGTTTAAACTTTGCTGTTTGGAAGATGCATCTGAAAAATGTTTTGGATGCACAGGGAAAGCTTCACATTATTGAGACATCACCTCCAGAGCGACCAGGAGTAGATGCCCAGGATAGTGAGTATGACACTTACTATCAGTATCTGGCTGACGAGTCTGATGTTATGTCTATTCTCATTCTCACAGCATCATCCGAGTTCACGGATGATCTCCGTGAGAAGTCATCTTATGAGGTTGTTCAAGGGCTGGAGCGAAAGTTCAAGTATAGTGAACGGATATGTCATGTGCTATTGATGAAGGAAATTCTTTCAGCTAAGATGTAAGAAAGCCAGCCAATTAGCGATCATCTCATTAGTATGAGAAGGCTCTTAGATTGCTATGAGAGCTTTGGGTCAAAATCAAAACCACATGAGCTAGTTATGCTCTTGTTCGGTTCCTTGTCGGACCATTACCAGAAAAGAGTAATGTATGTCCTAGGTGATTTTGAGATGACTATCGCAGGGTTGCACTAAATCTTTTTATGCATCAGCGATGAGTTGAATCCAAAGTAGCTAGAGTCAACAGTTGTGGACCCTATGCAGGAGGATGACTGGCTGGAAGAACTTGGAGAGATTTTTTGCCCAGACTGTGGCAGCAAGGATTCATGCAAGCACTCACTCGACATAGATCAGCTGGACATTGGTTCGCCCAATGATACAGATATCTTTATGATAGATTGTCTTATTACTTCTTATGAATCATGGGTATTGGATACCGGATGTGGTCATCACATATGCAATCATTTGCAGGGATTCAAGAGAAGTAAGAAGCTGAGACAAGGAGATATGGACCTGCGGGTAGGCGAAGGTTCCATGGTTGGTGCTGAAGCTGTAGGAACATATTGTCTTAGTTTGCCCTCGGGCATGGTCTTGGAACTAGAACCTTGTTATTATGTTCCTAGACTTATTAAAAATGTTATCTTATTTAATTTACTTATAGACTGTGGTTTTGCTTATGTTTTGAATGAAAAAGTTATTTCGTGTTTCAAAAACGATATTTTCTTCTTTAAAACTACTCTAGAAAATGGTCTATATACGCTAAATCTAGATAACATTGACATCTATCATATAAGTAAGAGATCCAAGAATAACTTGAATCAGACTTACCTCTGGCATTGTCGTTTAGGACATATAACGAGAAACGCATAGAGAAACTCCGAGATGACGGAATTCTAGAACCATTTGACTTGGAGTCATATGATATATGCGAATCTTGTTTGTCTGGTAAAATGACAAAGCAGCCTTTCAACAGTGAGAATGAAAGGGCCAGCGAGTTATTAGGGATTATACACACGGATGTGTGCGGACCCTTTACTCCAGAAGCTAGAGGAGGATACCGGTATTTCATAACCTTTACTGACGACATCAGTAGGTTCGGTTATTTCTACCTCATGAGACTCAAATCTGAAAGTTTTGACAAGTTCAAACAGTTTCAGAATGAGGTACAAAATCAGCTGGACAAGAAGATAAAGTCGCTTCGGTCGGATCGAGGTGGCGAATATCTGAGTCAGGAATTCGACGATCATTTGAAGGAATGTGGGATTGTTGCACAACTCACACCTCCGTATACACCTCAGATGAATGGTGTATCAAAAAGGAGGAATCATACACTGCTTGACATGGTACGATCAATGATGAGTCAAAATTCACTACCATTGTCGTTTTGGGGGCACGCACTTGAGACAGCGGCGTTCATGCTGAACCGGGTTCCAACCAAATCGGTTGAAAAGACACCGTTCTCAAGGTTTGGAGATGTAAGGTGTATGTTAAGCGAACATTCACGGATAAACTCAATCCCAAATCAGATAAGTGTATCTTCGTGGGTTATCCCAAGGAAACCATGGGATACTATTTCTACAACCTAGATGAGAACAAAATTTTTGTTGCTAGTAAAGGGGTGTTCTTGGAGGAGAAATTTCTTAACTCAGAAACTCTAAGAAAAGAAATAGAGCTTCAAGAAATTGAAGAGGAGGAGATTACACCACCACGGATAATTGAACCTGTGGTTCAACAAAGAATTGTTGAATCCCAACCCGAGTCTGTGGTTGAGGAAGAGGTGCAAACACAAGACCTTCGCAAGTCTAGTAGGCCTCGTAATGAGCCAGATAGGTATCTGGGATTCCTAGTTGCTCAAGACGAAGGGGATCTTTTAGAACCCACTACCTACCAAGACGCTGCCTCAGGTTTAGAATCTGAGAAATGGCTAGAAGCCATGAAGGCAGAGATGCAATCCATGTATGACAACCAAGTTTGGGAGTTAGTAGATTTGCCTCAACACAGTAAAGTTGTTGGGTGCAAATGGGTCTTCAAGAAAAAGACAGACTTGGATGGAAAGGTGCATACTTTTAAAGCAAGGCTAGTGGCAAAAGGTTTCATGCAAACTCATGGCGTTGACTATGATGAAACTTTTTCCCCAGTGGCAATGCTTAAGACTATTAGGATCCTTATGGACATATCAGCATATTTTGATTATGAGATATGGCAGACGGATGTCAAAACCGCTTTCCTTAACGGGAAACTGACAGAGGATCTATATATGATACAGCCGGATGGTTTTGCGGATCCAAAGAACCCTAATAAAGTATGCAAGTTGCTTAAATCCATCTATGGACTAAAGCAAGTATCTAGAAGCTGAAACTTACAATTTCATGAGCGTATCAAAGAGTTTGGTTTTACCAAAAGTGAGTTCGAGTCGTGTGTTTACAGTAAATTCAGTGGGAGCGCGGTAACCTTCTTAGTCTTGTATGTAGATGACATACTGTTAATAGGAAACAATATACCAGTATTACAAGGAGTAAAATCCTGGTTAGGTAAATGTTTTTAGATGAAAGACTTGGGAGAAGCTGCTTATATACTGGGTATAAGGATCTATAGAAATAGATCTAAGCGGCTTATCGGACTTAGTCAAAGTACATATATTGACAAAGTCGTGAAAAGATTCAAGATGGATGAATCCAAGAAAGGATTTATTCCTATGGAATATAGCGCGATTTTAAGCAAGGCTCAGTGTCCTGTGTCTAGTCAAGATCAGGACAAGATGAAATTGATACCATATGCCTCGTCAGTTGGTTCAATCATGTATGACATGCTGTGTACTAGACCCGATGTTGCCTATTCTATCAGTGTAACGAGTAGATATCAGTAAAATCCTGGTGAAGCTCATTGGGTAGCCTTCAAGAATATTCTCAAGTATCTGAGAAGGACGAAAGACATATTCCTAGTATATGGAGATTCGATGGATGAGCTCAATGTAGCTGGTTACACTGATGCTAGTTTCCAGACTGACAAGGACGACTTCAGGTCGTAGTCAGGATTTGTCTTTACCCTAAACGGATGAGCCATATCTTGGAAGAGTCAGAAGCAAGATACAATAGCAGATTCTACTACAGAGGCAGAGTATATTGCGGCAAGTGATGCGGCAAAGGAAGCTGTCTGGTTGAAGAATTTTATCTCGGATCTTGGAGTTGTTGCCAGTATCTCTAGACCGATCGATATATTCTGTGACAACTCAGGGGCTGTGGCGCAAGTTAAAGAGCCTAGAGATCATCAGCAGACTAGGCACGTACTCAGGAAATATCACCTCATCCGAGAGATCATTGGAAGATATGATATTAGATTGCAAAAGATACCGACGGACGACAACGTTGCTGACCCGTTGACGAAGCCGCTAGCTAGGGCTAAGCATGAGAGACATGCGAGTTCTATAGGAATGCAGTACTTAGAACATAGCAGCTAGTTCGTGTTTTTGATTATTACTATAGATGTAACTTGAAACTCTTTTATTACGTAATTACATTTCATGGGATTGAAATAAGAGGTTTTTACATAATTGTTTCTAGTTGTCTATTTTTAGCATGTTTAACCTATCCATGACAAGTCAAGTGATGAATTGTCTAAATGCCCGTAGCTACTTAATGCAGTGGGAGCTACATTAGGAGGTAACGCTATTATGGATATTTGATGATTTATTCGAGTATGAATAAAAGCACAAGGTTGTGACCAAATATTCATAGATATTTATTAGGGGATAGATATTGGGGTGATCCGCATCGAGTTTACTTCATGGAGCGTTAATATAAGTAAACTTGATAGGTTGTCCTTATACCTGAGATATTTGGTTTGGGGCGTGGTAACTTCTGTACTTTAGCGTGTTCTAACGTCACGCCGTAACAGGGTGATTATAAGGGGCATGTCTAGGTGTAGCGGAAGACATGTGCTCAAATTGCAAATAGTCAAGATGGGATTTGCACCTCCTTTTTAGGAGAGATATCTTCTTAGCTCCTCGACGATTAAGACTACTGAATTGCGTGGCCACGCTCGGTTAGAGTGATAGTTTTTCATTCGGTAAACCGTAGCTGTAGAGTGTCGAAATCAGATTCGAGAAAATATGAGTATTTAATAAGATCCCTGCTCCATGTCAAATACTCACATTACGGAATATCGCGATGCAAAAGGAAAAGCCTAGATAATCCAAGGCGTGGATTATGTCTCTAGATATAAGAGATGTCATAGTCTGGTTAACCTAAGCGTCTGGCTAGGGACCTCCTTTGGCCAACGATGTACAAGGAGTGTTACTTATCTTGCACAAGTGGGAGTCTATTAGATTATGTGCGGAGATAGATAACATGTATCATCGTGTCCAATACTATGTGACACTAAAGGATCACACTGATACACACCTAATTAGAACCTTTTAGATTTTACCTGTTTGTGTATCACAATAATTAATAGTGTAATTAATTATTGAGAAAGAGAAAAATAATAAAAGTTATTTATTATTTAAAGAAGAGAAGTTAATATTTAGTTTAAATATTAACGGGACCAATTAATTATTAGTTATTAATTAATTAGAAAAGTCGAGGGGTATTTTCTGTAATTGACTAATAGTTTAATTAAAGTTGGGCTTTAATTAAACGGGCTTGGGCCTAATAAGAGTTTATTATATAAACCTTATTTGACCTCAATAATCACATAAGTTAATTAAAAAGGAAAAAGATTACCCTAATCCCTCTCTCTCTCTTTCTCTTCCGGCGGCCGGCCCTCTCACCCTCTCTTGGAGTTTTCGGCGGCGGCGCAAGGTAACACCGAACCACCGAGCACGGTGGTTGGCGGCGACGCATACACACACACATATCGCGGGTCACGTTTTTTATCCAAGGTTTAATCCTTAGGCGGTCTAGCAGCCAGTTCAAGGTGGTGCAGTAGCAGTGGATAACCTGCAGCTATCTAGAGGTTTAAAGAAAAGTTTTTGGTTTTCATCAAGGTATAACCTTTTAATCCTCTTCTTCTTCTATGTTTCTATACGAGTTAGATGAGATCACTGGAGGGGGTTTTATTCCGCTGTGCATGTTTATGATGTGTTTTTATACCCTTCAAAACCCTTCACATTGTGCTCCAACAATGTCTCTCTTACTCATCTGCAAAACAGATTAAGCACACTTTGGTACCCACTTGAAGTTGGGTCCAGCTATGTTAGGTTTATGAACCTTTCCGTACATTGGGCCTGTGTGCCATTGAGGAATACCATTTTGAACTACAAATTCATGTTTAGTCCTTGAATTTTGAAAAATCTTTTCTTTTGAAAGTTTAACTAAATGCTTGACTGAGTACACCACAAATGGATATTTCACGTCAGTTTTTAGCACAAAGTTACTATTTTGCTTTGCCTTTGAAAAGAATTTGTTGTTGTTTTTGTTGTTCAAGAAGTTGGTATTTTGATGTTTAAACGAATGATATTGATTATCAGCATGATTAACCTTTCCGGAATGATGGTGTCTATGCATTCTTCTTTGTGATACGACATTAGACGAAAAACCATCATTTATGACATTCTTCATTCGAAACTCGGATGTTTTCGGTTTAGTTTATGAAGATGTCCTCTTTTCAGTCCAGAATGATCTTATCTTTGCAAACTTGTCAGCTAGATTTTTCTTTGGAATCCAAGTTTGTTTAGGTTTTGGCAAAGTATCATCTGTACTTACTGAAAATCCAGAATCAGTATAACTTGAATGAGATGCATTCTGTTGATTTCTGAATTCAGTTGGTTGTTGTAGTTGAGAAGAGGAAGTTGCTTTGGGAGTAGAAGTATCAGTGAAATCGTCATCTGATGTTCTATTTTCAGCATCTGCAACAGAGAAATAAGAATCAGGATCGCTACTAAAAAGTGTTTTTCAATCAAAATTAATATCGACAGCGGAAGTCTTTGTAGATTCAGAAGCTTTTTCAGCAAGCAGCATAGCCATCTTGAGTTTAGCCAAAAACTGATTTATCTCTTTCTCCACCTGTTTCGCTCTTCTTCAATAACGTGTTCAAGTTGTGAGATTTTCTCCACAAACTTATTTGTTTCTTCTTCAAACCTTTTGCTTTCATTTTCCAGATTCGTTTCAAGTTCTATGATTTTCGATTCATAAACTGAATCGGGAATGCATGACCGAGTAGACACACGTAGCTGTTGTTCAAGTCTCTCGATCTTGTCATACAACTCAGCTTTTTCAACAAGTAGTTGTTGCTCAAGATTTGTGATTTTGTTTAGCAATACAACCTTTTCTGTGCAATAATCATTCATCATCTTACTGTCATTCTTTAACATTTTCTCCGAATCTTGAAGTCTTACAGAGATGTCATACAAATGCTCTTTGAGCTTAGCATTGTCTTTGTGCAAATCATTTGCTCTTTTCTTCTCTGTTTCAAAATCTGCTTCTTTCTTCCCAATTTCAACTTTGAAATCTTGACAATTTTGATTGAGAAGTTGAAATTCCTCAGACATTTTAGAAACTTGTTCTTTGAGCTTTTCATTCCCTTCTAACAGAATCTCTGCTTTCTTCTTCTCAGAATGTAATTGTTCAGAATTCTGTTCAAACTCTTTGAGTTTCACAGTTAAATCAGAATTTTCCTGTGTAAGCTCTTTGAGTTTTGCATTCTGTCTGTTCCATCCAGTACAAGCTTTAGAATGCAAGGAAAACATACGATCATACAATGCTTGAGTAAAGGTCTCCTCTTGTGTAAAACTATATCTTGACACTCGCCATTTCTTAATTTCTTCCTCAATGATTACTTGTGCAAAAGATCTTATTGGATAATCCATTGTGATACCTGAAAAAAAAATCGTTTAGGAAATATTTGATTTGATCAAAAGTTTAATCAACTAAAATGATTTTAAAATCAATTTATTTCGAGTTGATTAAACGCAATAAAAATGATTATTGTCAACAATGATTTAGTAATAATCGCGATTGATCAATGACAACAATGATTGAATAAAAATATGTTCGATGAAATGATTTTAACTAAAAATGATTTAAAATTATGCTTAGGTCCACAAGTTAGTCTATTCGATATTTGTTGTTGAAAATGAAGTGCTTTTCGGCTGGAACAAATTAATTACAATTCATGTGCCTTGAAATAATGTGGAGTTGGATTAAATTGTTGGCAGATGGAATTAAAACCAATTAAAAGCACAAGCATCAATTAATTCTGTAAAAATAATTGGAAAAACATTTATTTAATGTGTTACTTGAAGATAGTTTTTTTTTTGTTTAAAAAAAACAGAATATCGATTAAAGCAATTAAATGTATTCTTTTTAAATTTTTTTTTTTTCCAAAAAAACGTTGACTGCAGACCTCGATCAAAGATATGATGAAAGGCAATTTGACAGCTGGATGAGGACAATTAATTTGCTTTTTAAAATTTGCTTTTCGAGGAGGGCAGAGAATGTTGACAGCTCAAAATATTAAATGTAAAGAGACAGCTGGTTTGGCAGTAAATGCACAACACTGTGGATTAAAACGTATGACAGATTGACAGCTCAAAAGAATTAATGCAATTTCCGATTTTAAAAAAACAGCTGTTAGTCTCGATGTGAAGAAAAGCTCCCACGCGCCTTCGCAGACCTCAAAATACACCCACTCACGCATTTATCAAATCCGGATACCAACAAAATCCGGGTATTCTCAAAATTCCGGATGATACACAACCGAGGCTCAAATTCCGGATACCTTCAAATCCGGATAAGCAACAAATCCGGATAGCAACAAATCCGGATACCTTCAAAATCCGGGTAAACTCAAAATCCGATGGTTATTCTAAAAAATTCCGGATATTCTCAAAAACCAATGGACAAAAATCCGGATAAACACAAAATCCGGATGATACAAAGTCGAGGCTAAAATTCTGGATGAACTTTGGGCATGCGGTTTTCAAAAAAAAACCACCTACAAACACTTTTTTTCACACACTTTCCTACTCAAATCAGATCAAAATCACTAACTTCATTTTCTTCCTCAACACTCCACTCAAAAACATGAAGAACATGAATTTTAAAAACACATCAAAATTGATTTTTCTCTTCAGATCTATGTTTCTCCACTAACACAAACACTTTTTATGTACTCCAAACTCGAAAACAAGTATCAAAAAGTTGTTTTTGAGCAAAAATCGTCAAGAACTTCATGAAAAATCCAGAAAACAAAAATTTGAATATCTCTCAAACTGTATGGAGTTTTGACATGTAATTTTTACACAATGTTCTTTTCAACTATATGAACAACATAACCAAACAAATCAATCGGAGCTCGTATGAATTTTTCACGAATTTTTTAATTTTCCAGCCCACTTTTTCTCGAAAACTTTCAAAAAAAATTTCAAATATTTGATCTAAAATCACTCAAATCAATCCTAATTCAGCTCTGATACCAATTGAAAGATATTAAGATGAGTAATCACAAGAATCAAATAGAGAAAATTAGCCAAATACATATTTAAGTGTGTGTTTTCTATTCAATATTGCAAAGGTTACATGATTAGCCTTAATCATAGGCTTATATACTCTTTGAGTATATTTACAATTAAGCCCTCTTAGTTTGTATATTTAATACAAACTTCAACTAAAATGTAATTTTATATTCTATACAATATTTATAACCTAACAGTGTGTTGTAAGTAGCTGATTGTGTGTGAAATAAGTTATATTTAGTTTGAGAATTTGATGAATTACTTATTTAAACATTTCCATGCCTTATGGTAAGTGAAAAGCTGTGATTAACTGATCAGCTGATGCTCATGAGCTGATGGTTTTTCTCAGCTGATCACTGTCAGCCAAGGAAGAAATGTTCAACTAAGTGACTTCATCAGCTGATGCCTGTTCACTTGAAAAGATCATCTGACATTTTTAATTCGGAAGGTGATGTCTCTTTCCTAGTCAGCATTGTGTCCCCACACTTATTTAATTAATTTCTGCACTCGTATTTACTACGGTTTCTAGGTTTAATTTCCTAGTCAGCACTGTGTACCATCTATACTATTTTCTGTTAATATTTACTTTTTCAGATGTGACAGTTGCTTTTCAATAAAGATTTTACAATGTCAAAGAGGTTTCCTAAGAGGATTTTAATGATGATTCGGCAGTTCTCTATTTATCTAATTTCTAAACCCCTATTTTTAAACTTTCCAACTTTCCCTCTTCCGAAGAAACCTCTCCTCCAAAGAAACCTCTCTCAACTGTTCCCTTTCTTCTCCATCTGAAAATCAAAAATGGTGAGTACCTTCAATCCCTGTTATACCCCTGATGCTATTGACATAAAATGTTAACAACGGTGAAGTCATGAACATCTCTCACAACAATCACCTCATCTGCACTCTCCCAGAAAGATATTTTAATCAAGGGTATGAGCCATTCATAAACTTCATAACTGCTCATCCCCTGTTTCCATGTCTTACAGCAGACCCTGTAATAATCTACCCTCGCGTTATTGGGGAGATGTTGTATACTACACGATACCATCCAAATGAAGATGTCATCAATTGTTCCCTGCTAAATGGTACTGTAAACCTTGCGATCAATATCCAAACCATTCCCAGAGCTATGTCCGTTCCAGACAGAGCGCCATATACCCCATTTCCTGCTCATAATCAAACCCTAGAAATCCTACCCAGAATTGGATATCATGAAGCAGTTTCACATGGGAAGTATAAAGTGTCTGTTCTAGGGCATCCATGGAAGTACCTTGCCAATGTTATTACATGGTGCTTTGGCCCAAAATCTGGAAGTCTTGATCAGTTGAACCAATCATAATTGATGGTGATGCATTCTCTGGTAATTGGAAGAAACATTGATTTTGCACAAGTAGTGTTTGCTGAAATGGTAAACAGAATCTCCCAGGCATCACACGAAAAGGTGTCCAGATCATAAGTCCCATACATTAGATTCTTAAGACTGATTGCTATGGAGCATCTTACATATGAGACTTATGCATCCTTTACTAATAGATTTTATCTGTTTCCCGCTCCAAGAATGGCTCCGAAAGTCTTCTCTACCATCAAAGCATTAGAGGTCCTGATATTTAACTTGCTACGCAGTTAGTAATTAATGAAGCTGTACAAATCCAGCAACAATAACAACATGAACCTCATGTTGAAGCTGAGGAAGGAGAGGGTGAAAATGAATCAGAGGAAAATGAGGATGAGGACCAACGTGATAATGATGATGATGGTGATGATGGTGGTGATCAAGGTGATCAAGGAGGACAAAATGTGATTATGATTGAAAGTGATGAATCCGGTGATGAATCTGTCTTCAAGGTCCCAAGTGGTGGAAGAGGACCCAACATTCAAGTTGTTGGTGTTATTGTAGCTAAAATAGCTAGTGATGCTGGTGGTGATGTTGGTAAAACATCCCAGGTTGAAGCTGAACAGACTCAGGAGATAGTTGTTGAATCTGAGCATGGAAGCTCATTTCGTGCATTTGAAGTGTGAGCTGGCTCTTTTCATTTTGTCACAACTACTGTTGCTCCTACTTCACCCATAGAGGTCACACTGGTTGTCACAACCAAGCTAGTGAAACTCCTTGTGCCACAGAGAGTGTTCATATCAGTGAAGGCGATGGTGATGATGATGCATACCACAACACTGATGATGTTAGTCAAAAGGATGCTATTGTTGAGGATGTGATATCAGATGAGCTTGAACAACTGATTGAAAGCAGCAAGCATACACAATCCTTAGGTATGATACTCTCACTATTTAAGGACATTCAGAGGGTAGAACCAACCTCTGAGATCCAATCCCCACTCCTAGAAATCATAACTCCACAACCAAGCTCAAGTGCACCTCCAATTGTCACTTGTTCTACGCCCACTGACACCCCCGTAGGTCCAAGGTCTGATGAAATGGTGCAATTTTCACTATTTCCAGTGGATTGGTTTTCACAACTACATACCTAATGAAGGGTTTTGATCTGACCTAACCACCCTAAGACACAAACTGGTCAATCCTGGGTTTGATTCTACTGGTTCAATCCTAAAGCGGAACTAGATTGAACACAACCCTCTAAACCCCAAAAGGGTTAGGATCTTTAAAACCGATGATCTATAGAGTTTCTTAACAACCTACAATAAAGGTTCAGAATTTTACCTGTTTTGATCCTGGGATTGCTAAAGTAAGTCCACCACTACTGCACCTCCAAAGAACTGGGTGCTAGACCGCTCCTGGATTACCAAATCTTCAAACCGTGAAACCCTTATGTGTGTGTGTCAAGATCGACGCCAACAAGGAAAAACGAGATGTTTTTCTTTTTGCTTGATCTTCGAAAAACCGAGAGAGAGGGAGAGCCGAGAGATAGAGGTCGACGTGTGTGTGTGAGAGAGAGAGAGAGAGAGAGAGAGAGAGAGAGAGTGGTGGCTAGTGTTATCTTATGCTTAATCTCTTAAAACCCTTAAGGCTTGAAGGTTATATATATAAACCTTAAAAGGACCCAAGCTCGTTTAATTAAAAGCCCACTTGTTTTAATTAAACTTTCATTCCTCTCACTTTGACCCCCTAGACTTTTACTAGTTAATTAACTATTAACTTGTCCGTTAAATAATAAACTTAATATTTAATTTCTCCTTAAATAATAAATAACTATTTATTATTTATTTCCTTTCTAATAATTAATCTAACTGATTAATTATTTATTTCTAATAATAAATTCTACTGATTAATTATTTACTTTTCTCTCTAATAATTAATCCAACTGATTAATTATTTCCACACAGACTTATGGTAAAAAACCAACTGTTCTGATTTGGGTGTGTAGCAGTGTGACCCTTTAGTCTCTTATAACATTGGATACCATTTTGCATATTTGCATTTGGCAATACGGCTCCCACTGAATCTAGACACGCCCCTTATGACCAACCTATTACAGCGTGGCGTTAGAACGCGCTAAGAAGACAACAATTACCGCATCCCAAACCAAATACCTCAGGCTTGAGGATAACCTATGTGATAAATACTTTTGACATGAATCCACGAAGTATTTTTCACGGTGGGTCAATCCAATATTCGTAACCCTAACGAATATCCGTCAATTTTGGTCCGCAAAATCCTTTTGCAGTTATATTCGACATATTTTCGAATCTACCCCAAAATTACGATGATTTTATAGCCCTATTGTTGGTCCCTTGGTGAGAATAACAACAAGCAACAGGTGTGTAGAAGGGGGGTTGAATAAACTTTCTGCGGAAATTGAACAAATCAAATAAAAGTGTTACACAAAGTAAATCAAACCACAATCAATCGAATGCTTTTATTAAGAAGATGATTACAATGCTTTGAATAAGAAGATGATTACAATAACTATCAAATAAGCAACTCTTGATATATAACCACCTAATATGAATCTCTCAATCTCTCAAACTTAGCTATCCATAATCAACTTATGATTATAGATACTGACGACTCTCTAAACAGGATTTACACAGATTGATAACTTACCAATATCTCAACCAATGTGATTATTCGAACACACGAATAACTTAGCAATTTGTGAATATCTTGATCACGTTGAACTGACAAACAGTGATTCAAGAATCGTAACACATACGGTGAGGTGAGGTTTGACTCTGCAACACTTAGTTGTTATTGGTTCTGAGTCGTAGTCGTACCTCTAAAATTATCAGGAGATAAGTATTTATAATCCTGTTCCTACGGTTCCTAACAAACTGGACTAATCCTAATTTGCTAACTAACTATCGGATAACTTGGAATCTTGAATCTTGAATCTTCTTATCTTGAGTCTTCAATCTTCAATCTTGATTCTGAAGTCTTCTTATCCTTCCCGTAGATATAGAGAGTTAAAACAAAATTTAAAACACATTTAAATTCTTTTAAACTGACTTCTTTAAATTCAAAATCGAGAATGATGGCTTCATTTATTCTGCTCAAAGTCATGCCTCTGATCTCCTTGCTGGTGCTCCTTCTTAAGTAGCACTCTTGAATGTCCTCGTCTGTATATGGGATAGGATCAGGTTTCGGACCAGTGTAAGTAGCTTCAGCTTGTGCCAAAGCTTTTCTTTCTTTTTCCTTTTCTTGGTCTTTTACTTCCTTTTCTTTTCTCTTCCTTAGCTCTTCAAGCAAAATTCCTAACTCATTGGCTTCCTCTTGTTCGAGCATTTCAATCATAAGCCTTGTGGCTTTATCCTCTTCTGTTTCTTCCTCAGTTTCAGAAACACTGTCAGCTTCAGGTTCAAATTCTTCTACTTTTTGTCTCTTAGCTGCAGTTTTCTCTTTATTTATTTCCAACTCCCCCTCAGTCTGAGCTTGCCTCTCTGCTCCTTTAGCTAGTACTAGTAGAGCCTCAGCTTCAGCTCGAACTAGCTCAACTTCAGTATCAGCTTGAACCTTCTCCCCCTTTTTGTCATCATCAATAGGGGTCGAAGTCCATTGTTGTTTGAGTGCAGCAACTGCAGAGGCAATGTCTTGAACATCCTTTGTCAGCTTCTCAAGCCTCTGATAGATTTGACATTTATGCTTCTTCTGCTTGACATGGAACAAACCAAACTGAGTAGCAACATAATCTTTCAGCTGCTAGATGCCTGAGGAGGCAGTGTCAATGTGAGGAGAGTCTTTGGGTGCATCATCAAAAGGTTGGTGTTTACCTTCAAATTCATTTGCACCAGAGTCTGGACCCTATGAATCACCTTGGTTTGAAGATGAAACATTGACAGGTCGTGCGAGTGGGTGTGAGAAGTGAAGAGAAGTAATGGAGCTCGAAACGTGTAGTGTATAGGTTGGTGGTTGGCTTAATGGTTTGGAGGGGGGTGATTGACCCTGGGGATTGGTCATATGTTCAATGTAACCTAAGTGTGTCTGCTTAGGCACAGTAACAGGCTCTCACATGGCACTGGAGAGTGTGGGCTGAGTAGACACCACACCCGGTATAGGCTGTTGGGTTGTAATGAGCCTCGAGGTTGACACCTTAAGATTAGGCGTCTACCCCTCAACTCCTGCTGGTAGAAGGATCAATGTGATCTCAGCTCCAGTGATGCCTATAGGAGTGACACCACCTATGGCAGTTTTACGTGAATAGGTTTGGATATTCTCCCTAGCAGCAGTGGGCATACTAGAGGTGGCTTCAGATTGGATTTGAATGAAAGGTGGAGGTGATGGGTTAGACTGAGTTGGGTTTACTGCAGTCTTGTCTCCAAAAGTGGATGGAGAATAATGAGATGAGAGAGAAAGTGGAGAGGTCTTACCAGAAGCAGCTTCAGTTTGTGCTGGTTCAGCTTGAGCAGAGTGCTCAGCTTGAACTTCCGTGTCAGCTTGGGAAGCTCCCCCTTGATTTGATCCATCTTCTTCACTTTCCGAAGAAGCTGCCTCAGCAATCAAAAGCATAAGTACACTCAGACCTTCTTGCTCATGGAAGATGTCATTATTGAACATCTTGGGGCTGAATGTAGGAAACAGGAACACATCCTGATCAGCTTCATAGAGTGCTGTCCCCAGCTCGGCTTCAAATGCCAATGACAGGTACCTTATGAAAGGTACATGAAGATCTCTTGTGGTCTTCATCACTTGGACCCTGAGTTCGTTAAAGATGAGCTGAGCATAATCCAGATTTCGTGCAAAGTAGATGTTGTACATCAGCTGCATCTCGAACTCGTTGACTTGATCCAATCCTCTAACCTTAGTTCCTAGTGAACGAATCACTGTTGAAACCATGAAGCCCCAACTGGTTGGAAAGGTGGTCTTTTTTATTACACCCTCTGTCTGCGGGTGACCCATGCGGGGTAGGACTGACCTTGCCACCTCCCTCGTGACAGCAGGCTCGAACTCATCTGATTGAGGGAGTTGAAGAACATCCCTTAGCCGATGCACGGATAGGACCACTGTTCTATTGCCATTAAGAACAGTTCCCGTAATCTCTCCTCTGTTCTGATCATACATGCATGTATACCAGAACTTCAGTAGATGTTGAGGAACGATATTGAGAGGTGCGCCACAGAAGGCGAATGCCAGGGGGCATTTACGGATGTAAGCCACCCAGACTTCATATCCTCTGCCTTGTTTCCTCGGAGGAATTGCAAGACAGGCCCGTTGATTGTTGACTTTTAGCAACGGCACTCCATTGTTCTTGAACTGAACACCTCTAATCATCTGATCACTGAGAACTAATGTGATCCCGTCCATGTTGGATTACACTAAGTAAATTTAAAGTCGCACTGAGCGGTACAGGAATTGCACTTAGCAATTTATGGTTTTGAACGGACGAATGCACTACGCAATTGAGGTGTTTACGAAAGGTATTATAGAAATTGAGAAGTCAAAATTGTAAGCGTAAACTTCTCTAAACCGGTTATGGTCGGTATATATACCTTTCTGAGGAGAGAGAAAAGTTACCGTTGGATTCTCCTTTTTATCCGTTACGCCGGAAAATTTTACGGCTTGATATAACAGTGAGAGGGTAGAAACACATCATCTTCCAACGGATACAAGTGTAAAGTAATATTTTTAACTCATAATAAGATTATAAACACTGCTTAAATATACCAAGACACAATTGATATACGATGCGATTTGAAACTGACTCAAATACGCTTTGACAGATGAATTAATAACATTAAGTAATTAACTCATATGTTGGACACACCAAGTTGAGTAAACCTATTACTCAGTCTAGATCAAGCACTCAGCTTGAGTAAGACACTCAGCTTGAGCGGAGCACACTGCTCAGGATCAATGACACATAGTCATTTACGTTTGAAACGGACTCAAACGTATATTTTAACTACACTGAGTAGTTAAAGAATGTTTGGAACTGACCAAACATGTGAACCAATCACACAGCTTGAGTTAAGCACATAGCTCAGACCCAATGACACATAGTCATTTACGTTTGAAACTGACTCAATCATACATTTTAACTACACTGAGTAGTTAAAGAATGTTTGGAACTGACCAAACATGTGAACTCATCATTCAGCTTGACCGATTTATCAGTTTATGAAAACATATTCATAAACTGCGCACTCAGCTTAAGACACCTAGTCTTTGTCAAACTGAAAAACTCAGATTCTAGACACTTAGCTAGGGGTTGAGCATACCCAATTCACTTAGAAGATACATAAACCTCTTTTCATCAAGGGGTTTAGTAAAGATATCTGCTAGTTGGTCATCAGTGGAGATAAACTTAATGTCAACTTTACCTTTTTCCACGATGTCCCGTATGAAGTGATGTCTAATTTCAATGTACTTGGTTCTTGAGTGGAAAACTGGATTGTAAGTGATGGCTATTGCACTTTGGTTATCACTGAAGATAGGAGTTTTCTTAAAACTCATACCAAAGTCTTGAAGCTGATGCTGCATCCATAGGATTTGAGCACAACAGCTTCCTGCTGCAACATATTCAGCTTCAGCAGTTGAAGTAGCCACTGAGTTCTGTTTCTTACTAGTCCAACTTACTAGCTTCCCTCCAAGCAATTGACATCCTCCAGCTGTTGATTTTCTACCCAACTTGCACCCAGCATAGTCATCATCTGAAAAACCAACTAACTCAAATCCAGAGTCTTTTGGATACCAAAGACCTAGATTTGGTGTACCTTTAAGGTACCTAAAGATCCTTTTCACAGCTTGAAGATGTGATTCTTTAGGATCTGCCTAATATCTTGCACAAACACATGTAGCAAACATGATATCAGGTCTACTAGCTGTCAAATAGAGTAATGAACCTATCATTCCTCTATAGTTAGACTGACACACAGACTTACCATCTGAGTCTGTACTCAGCTTGACAGCTGGTGACATGGGTGTTCTCATGGTTGAACTTGAATCAAAACCATATTTCTTTATCAAATCAATAACATACTTGCTTTGATTGATGAATATTCCATCAGGCTTTTGTTGAATGTGTAGGCCTAGGAAATATGTCATCTCACCCATCATACTCATCTTGTACTTTTGTGACATTATTTTGGAGAACCAATCACACAGAGATTCATTTGTAGAACCAAAGATAATGTCATCCACATAGATTTGTACAAGAATCACCTGTCCTTTACTCTTTTTAACAAAGAGTGTCTTATCTATACTACCTCTGGTGAAATCCATTGATAGTAGATAAGTGGACAGTGTATCATACCAAGCTCTTGGAGCTTGCTTAAGACCATACAAAGCCTTGTCTAACTTATAGACATGATGTGGAAACTTTGAACTGACAAAGCCAGGAGGTTGTTTCACATAGACTTCCTCCTGAAGTTTTCCATTTAGGAAAGCACTTTTCACATCCATTTGATAGACTTTGAAGTATTTATATGATGCATAAGCCAGGAACAGCCTTATGGCTTCAATTCTAGCAACAAGGGCAAATGTCTCATTATAATCAATTCCTTCTTCTTGCTTTTACCCTTGTGACACCAGCCTGGCTTTATTCTTTACTATCACTCCATCCTTGTCCATTTTATTTCTATAGACCCACTTAGTGCTTATAATTGAGTGACCTTTGGGGGCAGGGACAAGGTTCCAAACCTTATTTCTCTCAAATTCATTCAATTCCTCTTGCATAGCTTCGATCCAATCCTCATCCTCTAAGGCTTCTTCAGTCTTCTTTGGTTCCATTTGAGATAGAAAACCAAAGTGAGCAGCAAAGTTAGCTGTAGCCTTTGATCTGGTCATAACCCTTCTTGGACATTTCCAATGATTTGATCTTGAGGATGATCTTTGAGGAATTTAAATGTAGTAGTTGGAAAATCTGGTTCAGAATCTGAGTGATGTTGAGAGCCCTAAGGTGAACTAATCTCCTCAGTCTCAATAGCAGCATCAAACTGTTGATCACTAAGATCTTCAGTCTGAGGAATGTCAGCTCTAAATGGATTGAGGAACTCATCATCCTTCTCAGGTTGAGAATCCATTTGAGCATGTGATGGACACACATCATCATCACTATCATCTCCCATGACATACATAGGATTTTATAAGTTGGTTTCCTTAGGCCTTTCAAGCTCACTCAGACTGACCGAGTCAGCTTGTCTTTTCTCAGCTTGATCAAGACTGTCTTCATCAAACGAGACATGAATTGATTCTTCTATTGCCTTTCTCCTAGTGTTATACACTCTGTAGGATTTGGAGATTGAGGAATATCCAACAAATATTCCAGGATCATCTTTGGGTTCCAACTTATGGAGCTGATCTCTTTGATTCAGCATATAACATTTTGAACCAAAGATATGGAAATAACCTATATTGGGCTTTCTAGACTTATACATCTCATATGAAGTCTTTACATGTCTTTTGACAATGATTGACCTATTCTGAGTATAGCAGGCTGTACGAACAGCTTCATCCCAGAAATAGAGTTTCAATCCTGCCTCACATAGCATTGTTCTAGCAGCCTCAATTAGGGTTCTATTTCTCCTTTCAGCAACTCTATTTTGTTTTGCAGTTCTGACAGATGAGAAATTTTGTAATATTCCCTTTTGCTCATAGAAGCTTTCGAGGGTTGAGTTTCTGAACTCAGTCCCATGATTACTTCGGAGTTGCTTTACAGACAAACCATTCTGCAACTCCTCCTGTTTGATAAAACTTATTATCTCCAGGGCAGCCTCACTCTTGGTTTTTAGGAATATTACCCAAGTGAATCGTGAGAACTCATCTACTATCACCAGTGTGCACTTCTTGCCACTTAGGATTGGAGTACTTATAGGTCCAAATAGATCCATATGCAACATATGCAGTGGGTCTGTTATTGAAAAATTTTGCTTTGATTTAAAGGAACCTTTAAGATGTTTCCCTTGTTCACAAATGTGATCTTTGGTAATCGAGAGACTAACTCTTTATTGGATAGCATATTTATATATTTGAAATTTAAATGAGATAAGCGTTTATGCCACAACCAACTCAGCTTAGGAACAGATTGGGATACAAGCAGGTTTCATTATGGGGATCAGCAGAATTAAGATCAAGTAGATACACATCTCTTTCTCTTTTAGCTATTAATACAGGCTTTCCCTTAGTATTATAAATTGTTCCTGCTTTTTTCCTAAAAGTAATAAAATTATCTTCATCACATAATTGACTGATACTAATCAGGTTGTGTTTGAGACCTTTGACATATGCAACTCTTTAGAAAGTAACCTTGCCATTTTGCATCTTCCCATAGTCTTTAGTTTTTCCATGGGAATTGTCACCAAATGTTACTTTAGGACCTTCATCTTCTTGGAAATCACTAAGAAGTCCTTTCCACCCAGTCATGTGCCTTGAACATCCACTATCCAAGTACCATTTGCTTGAACCCTGCACATGAGATGTAAACTAAACACATTAGTTTTATTTAGGAACCCACTTCTTGGTGGGTTCATATGAGAAGCTGAGTCCTGTGTAGGCTGATCAACTTGTTCTTGTTCAGGCCTTGAGATTTCTGCATCATATTCCTTAGCCTCATGACCTCTACTTCTGCACTTATAGCATCTCCTTCTTCCAATGATTACAGGAGGTAGAGAGTCTAACAATCCTTGTGAGAACTTACTCTCAGTCTTAGGATTGTATGTGGTGGATAACTTTTCAACTTTCTTTGCAAGTTGATTTACTTGATGATCACTGCCTTTGGACTTACCTTTGTCAGATCTTTGTTTGTTATCCTTAGAAGTTTGACTAACAACCTTCTTTTCCATGACTTTGGACATACCTTTGCCATGGTGACTGGACTCAACAACTTCAACAGGTTTGGACTTACCACTGTTGATCTTCTTGGACTTACCAAGATCTACAACTTTGGATTTACCATTGTTGTGATTTGATCTCTGACTTACAGTGGTCTTCCTATTCTTCTAACTTCTCTCCGAGCCAGATAGAGCATGTTGTCTTTTGAAAGGATTTGGATTTAGCCTTTCTATGACTGAAGTTCTTTGAATAGGCTGAGTGCCTAATCTATCCAGCACAGACTTACCATGCTGTTTGGATGTTGAGCACTCATTTTAATGATCTTTAGTTTTCACAAACATATTGAATTTCAAGTTTGGATCATGTCTTTTCTTTGAGGCTGACTTCTGAGACTCAATCAGTTGTCTATTCTCCTCAGAGTCTGTACTTGCTATCTCATCATCAGCTACATAAGCTGCTGTTTGATAGTCACCTCCAAGCACAGCCTTTACCTGTTTAGGTATTTGTTGGTTAATGCACTTTGCAGCAAGCTTTGATGACTTACACCAAGACTCAGTGACCTTTTGAAGTTGATCAGCTTTGTCTTTAGCTTCCTGAATTTCTTCACTTAGAAGTTTATTAATGTGTCTTTGGCATTCAAGATCACATTGTGCTTTCTTACCAACATCAATGAGAGATTGATTTTCCTTAATCTCATCTTGAAGTTTAGCTATTTCAGCTTTGAGGTCATTCTTAGACTTAAGGCTGGTCTTGAAATCATTCAACAGATAATCAAAAGCAAGACCCTTTTCTTCATCTGTGTAAGAGTAGAAATTACTGACCTTATACATGGAAGCAGGATCCCAATCACTAAGCTTGCTGTTTTCCTCAGCTTCCTTCATGTCAGCTTCAAAGATTGATTCGGACTGACCATAATCAACTTCATCAATTTCAAACTCTTCATCTTCTTGAGCCATAAGACATACATCATCATCTGAGGTAGATGATTCTGTATCCCAGGTTTCAACATATAATTCATTTGCACTGGGTTTGTCTTCTGGCTTTCCTTTCTTGAGCTGAGTATATTTTTTCTTGTATTTATCAGCTCTGTAAGCATTCTTATCAACAACTGATGTTGATTCCACCTTCTTTGATATGCACTCAGCAGCAATGTGTCCCTTCTTCTGACAGTTGAAGCACACAGCATTCTTAGGATCAAAAGAACTCTTCCCTTTGCCCCTGTCAGATCTTCCTCTTCCCCTTTGAGCTCTTCTCAAACGTCTAGCTAGCATTGCCATTTGCTCAGTGATATTCTGAACGTCATCAGTATAATCTGAGTCTGAGTCTAAGTGGTCAACTTGAGATTCTGACTCAGTCTCAGATTCAACAACCAGTGCCTTAGAAATTTTCTTCTTTTTCCGTGCAACTAATGCAACTTCAGTTTTATTCAAAGACTCCTTGAGTTGTTGTTGAGAAGTTGTCTTGTGTTCAGTGATCTGTTCATGATTTAGCAAGAACCCATAAATGGACTGTAGGTTGTACGCATGCAGTGTTCCTCCAGCCCTCAGTGCTGTGGTTACTTCATTGACCCTTTCTGGTAACACATCTTGAAACTTCAGCACGAGTTCAGCTTCATCTTTTGTAACACCCGCGTTTAGGGCCTGGTCGTTTCGTGACGGTGGTAAGTTATTTAATTGTTTATATTTGTATATTTACTTGTTTTTAATTATTTGTTATTTATTTATATATTTATTTGTTGATTACTTGGTATTTAAATTGAACCGTGAGATAAGAGGTAAAAATATTAGTTTAATATTTTTATATGATATTGGTACCATATGATTCGTTTTTACACGAGGGTCCCGAATAATACCTCGTTGTATATTTATTAAATGTTTAGGACTGCTTTATTTAGGTTCCTGTATGCTAGATAACAGTATTTGAGACTGTTGGTTGTTTAATTAAAATCCCAGCCGACTTTTGTGGTTATAATTGACTTTGAGAAGTCAAATTTCTTCTTTGTGCTTATCTTGCTTTCTTGGTGAGGTGAAAATGAGAAAACCCCAAGAACTCACATAGCTCCATTCTTTGATTCTTCATTTTGTGTGTGAGAGTTGTTGATTAAAGGTATGTTTTATTGTTCTTGGTTAGTTCTTGATAACTCTTGAGGGGTTCTTGATTGATATTGCTAATCTTTGATTTTTAGGGTTCAAGATTATGTGGGTTTATACCCAATCCGAATTTGGTTCATGTTTATACAAGTTTTGAAGTATTTATTACTGATTTAGAGTTGGGAATATGATGATTTATGTGTATTTTATGAACTTGAGCTTCAAACTTATTAATGGAGATTTTGAGTTCAAATTGAGAATTAGGATTTATGATTTGATGATTAGAAATGTGTTTTGTTGTTCCTTATATGTTAGTTGATGTTGTTTGAATGTTTGGAAGTGTTATTGTTCGTTTTAGCTGCCTGGAAATCGAGTTTTATGTGGGTTTTGGGCTGCTGGTGCGAGCAAACAGAAACTGCAGTATGCTGTGCGTGAATTTACGCGGCGCGGAGGCTAGGGGTGGCTGCGGCGCGAGATTTCCCTGCACAGCTCTGCAAGTTCTGTTTTGATTCGTGTTTTCTTGTACGCTGTTATTTGCTACTAGTACCTATTACATGCATGGTTATAGGATATATATATATATATATATATATATATATATATATATATATATATATATATATATATATATATATATGAATGGTTTTGATGAGGAAACATGTGTAGAAAGATTTGAATTAATTATGCTTAATTCATGATAAAAGGCTACTTTAATTTTATGAACTGGACTTTAAATATGTTTTGTTGGTTGTTACACTTTGTTGGTAACATATATGGATATCTTAATTGGTTTTGAAGTTTTCCATATTGATTATATGAGTTTTGTGTAATGGCTTAGTTTTGACCCATTTGTGTAGCTACTTGAATTATTGAATTAATTGAGATTAGATTCACTAATTCGGTTGTATTGTGTTCTCAGGGAATCCGAAGCCTCAGTGAAATTAGATAACTGAGCTTGGTGGGTGTCGAGGACACAGGTGAGTGGACTTTAATTCACCGGTGGTTTTAGTTGTAACTGTTATGGTTACTTGAATTTTATACGATTAATCATGCGATAGACTGTTTAGTCTGATGTGATTACTTGACTGGTTATTTGATGATTATTGAAATGGTGTCCAAGATATGAGTATCAAGGCATGAAATTGTGCTCATGATGTTTGTGACCGAGGTCAGCTAAGCGTGGTTTTGGGCTGGGTCAGTTGCTTCTGGTTAGGCAGTTTTAGATCCTCTGTTGCATTTGTTGTAGCAGAGGGGGTTTAACTGTGCTAGTTAGCAGATGGCTATCGGTAGATCATTGCTATGGCCAGCATTGGTTGTAGGCTCGGCAGAGCCGCCGGTCCTTTGATATTTGTGATAAACTATTCTTGTGATCGTTGTGGTTCTGCTTTAATTGCTTGTGGCTTGATTTCCATTCACTTAGCTTTGTGCTAATTCCCCACCCTAACTCTTTGTTTCAGGTTTTGAGGGCACGGTAGGTTGCAGCTTTTGAGTACAGGGAAAGTTTGACCGTAGCTCTGATATTTTGGGTTTTAGAATGATGAGCCATACTTTATGAAATGTTTTGTAACACTAAAGGAAGTACTATATGTTTGTACAGTGTTGGTTTTAACTTTTGATGTTATTTCCTTTTTAGTTTTTATGACGTATTACTTCCGCTGTGATTTAAAAAAAAAATATGGCTTGTATTTTTGCGGTGTTACATCTTTCTTTACACCCACAATTAGTAGGTCATTTATCAAGCAGTGAAACCTTCTGAACAAATCAGACAAGGTTTCATTATTCTTTGAGAAGAAGTTTTTGTAAAATCTATTCAAGTGATTCTTCTTCTGTTGCTTGACCAGATCTGTGCCCTCATATGTAACACTCAGCGTATCCCAGATATCTTTTGCAGATTGACACCCAGTTACAGTACGCAAGATCTCATTAGTAAGGGCATTTGCTAGAACACTTTTAGCCCTGTCATCCAGATTAAAGAGTTTCCAATCTTCATGAGTCCAGGATGCAGTAGGCTTTCTTGTTTCCTTTTCAGTTCTGCCAGGAGACGTATCACTGACAGTAGCAGGAATCTTGGCGATAATAGGCCCTTTTGAGATGACATTCGACATACGGTTGTCAATGGACTTGAGGAACAACATGGCTCTGAACTTCCACATAGGATAGTCTGAACCATCAAATAAGGGACAGCCTTTGGCAGATATCTGTGGAAAGTTTGAGGTATTGTTGCTTGTAGATATTGCAGACTTTCTCAGAATCTTGAACTTTCAACTTATGAAATTGTTCAGCCTGCTCTGATACCAGTTGTTGGTCCCTTGGTGAGAATAACAACAAGCAACAGGTGTGTAGAAGGGGAGTTGAATACACTTTCTGCGGAAATTGAACAAATCAAATAAAAGTGTTACACAAAGTAAATCAAACCACAATCAATCGAATGCTTTTATTAAGAAGATGATTACAATGCTTTGAATAAGAAGATGATTACAATAACTATCAAGTAAGCAACTCTTGATATATAACCACCTAATATTAATCTCTCAATCTCTCAAACTTAGCTATCTATAATCAACTTATGATTATAGATACTGACGACTCTCTAAACAGGATTTACATAGATTGATAACTTACCAATATCACAACCAATGTGATTATTCGAACACACGAATAACTTGGCAATCTGTGAATATCTTGATCACGTTGAACTGACAAACAGTGATTCAAGAATCGTAACACATACGGTGAGGTGAGGTTTGGCTCTGCAACACTTAGTTGTTTTTGGTTCTGAGTCATAGTCGTACCTCTAAAATTATCAGGAGATAAGTATTTATAATCCTGTTCCTACGGTTCCTAACAAACTGGACTAATCCTAATTTGCTAACTAACTATCGGATAACTCGGAATCTTGAATCTTGAATCTTCTTATCTTGAGTCTTCAATCTTCAATCTTGATTCTGAAGTCTTCTTATCCTTCCCGTAGATATAGAGAGTTAAAACAGAATTTAAAACACATTTAAATTCTTTTAAACTGACTTCTTTAGTCAGGCTGAGTTACTCAGCTTGAAACTCATCAAGCTGAGTTCTTCGAGAACAAACCCGAATTCAAACATGGACTAACATGTATAATTGTTAACTCATCCTTAAAAGTCTAAACAATTAACTAAAACATATTTAGTAACTCTATTGAGCTGACTCAGTATTCACGCTGAGTCGCTCAGCTTGAAACTCATCAAGAGAATACTCAATATATATCTTAGGTGATATGCACAGCTTATCAAACATATTGATAATCTTACTAAGATATAGTCTAAGCTTATCAAACATATGTACAGCTTACACTCAGCTTATACTTAGTCTGAATCACTATGAATGTTAAGTCTGCATAAGCTTTATAATTCTGTTTAAGTTATATGTAGAACACATCTTACAAACTGAACTTTGTCTCATCAAATCTTAACTGATGAGATCATTTTCCCAACACCTATCGAGGTTTCCACCAAGATAAGTATTCACGGATAGTGTTTTGAATAAACCTAGTTTATTCCTGGACGGGTCAAAACATACAAAATTGTGAAGAACAATGAAACTAATTTCGGCATCATTCCATATTCCACCCTGGAATAAAGATACATAATTTCTACCATTTCACTGACTTGATTCACGGCGTTTATCTGAATTACCTATTATTTTTCATTATAACTTATCACGGATTACAAAGAAAATAATTTGGTTATAAACCTAAAAACTCAAAACTAGTACCCTAAATTACTCCTTCTTGGTTTTGCTAGAAATCGTTCTTTCAACCTAGGAACAATTCTAGACTTACTTATTTTATAAATTCCTTAAACTTGGAGAACTGGAAATAACTCCTAAGTTTTTGAGTTTATAAAATAATTTCCTGTAATTAAAACTTTAATTACATTTGTAGATGTATTAAATCTTACCAGATTTATGTCCTTTTCGAAACGATAAATCTTCTTACACCTACTTGTAAGAAACTTGAAACTAGATTGTTGGTCCCTTGGTGAGAATAACAAAAAGCAACAGGTGTGTAGAAGGGGGGTTGAATACACTTTCTGCGGAAATTGAACAAATCAAATAAAAGTGTTACACAAAGTAAATCAAACCACAATCAATCGAATGCTTTTATTAAGAAGATGATTACAATGCTTTGAATAAGAAGATGATTACAATAACTATCAAGTAAACAACTCTTGATATATAACCACCTAATATGAATCTCTCAATCTCTCAAACTTAGCTATCTATAATCAACTTATGATTATAGATACTGACGACTCTCTAAATAGGATTTACACATATTGATAACTTACCAATATCACAACCAATGTGATTATTCGAACACACAAATTGCTTGGAAATCTGTGAATATCTTGATCACGTTGAACTGACAAATAGTGATTCAAGAATCGTAACACATACGGTGAGGTGAGGTTTGGCTCTGCAACACTTAGTTGTTTTTTGGTTCTGAGTCGTTCCTCTAAACTTATCAGGAGACAAGTATTTATAATCCTGTGCCTACGGAATCTAACAAACTAAGACTTAGCTTAATTCGCTAACTAACTATCGGATAATCCGGAATCTTGAATCTTGAATCTTCTTATCTTGAGTCTTCAATCTTCAATCTTGATTCTGGACTCTTCTTATCCTTGACGTAGATATAGAGAGATAAAAGATAAATTTAAAACAAATTTAAATTATCTTAAACTGACTTCTTTAGTCGGACTGAGTTACTCAGCTTGAAACTCATCAAGCTGAGTTCTTCGAGAACACACTCGAAAACAAACATGGACTAACATGTATAATTATTAACTCATCCTCAGATGTTCAAAGAATTAACTAAAACATATTTAGCAACTCTATTGAGCTGACTCAGTATTCACGCTGAGTCGCTCAGCTTGAAACTCATAAAGCTGAATACTCAATATATATCTTAGGTGACATACACAGCTTATCAAACACATTGATAATCTTACTAAGATATAGTCTAAGCTGATCAAACATATGTACAGCTTACACTCAGCTTATACTCGGTCTGAATCACTATGAGTGTTCAGTCTGACTAAGCTTTATAATTCTGTTTAAGTTATATGTAGAACACATCTTACAAACTTAACTTTGTATCATCAAATCTTAACTGATGAGATCATTTTTTCCAAAAAACTCCCCCTTATTTGATGATGACAAAACCATCAAACAGTTAATAAGTTTGTTTAACAGAATTATGTTTTAAATCTTAAAGTTATTATGATTTTTATATCAGAACTAGTCAAATATTGATTGAACATATCAATTTTAATTGAACTTATTAATTATATGTGGAACAAACCAACTTTTAGTTGAACACACCAACCGCATACATTGATGAATAAGAACTAATAAGTTATTCATTTAAGCTGAACTTCTCAGACTTCTAAATATGAACACATCATAACACAGTTGAACATATCAAACAGATATTTGTATTAATTGAACTTATCATAACACAAAAATATTGATCACTCAGATCATGCACACTAAGTTCTTACATAAATATTAGAACTAATCTAATATTTACAAATAGAACTAATCTATTCATCTGATAAACTCAGGATGTAGAAGTTCCCAGTTAATAGTTTCTTTGGTTATCTTGTATAGTAACTTCTCCGCTTCTACTCCTCTTCCAAGTTCCTTCTAGTGAACTTTGATGATCTTATTCAACTTGTATTTTAATAGTTGATTTGACCCATCATCACCACAACAGTTTCTAATATGCACGGCATCCTTAGTTTTCAGATAGCAGATTTCATGAAATTTTATAAAACTAGGTTTGCTTGCTTGATCCTTGTACATGAATCCCTGAACAGGTGCATCAATAAATTGATTTTCTTTGAACTCCACACCTTCAGGTACTTCAAATAATTTTTCCCATTGTAGACCAGGAACTGGAACATATCTCAGCTCCTCAGCCCTCTTTATCAGCTTAGAAACTTCAGCGAAGATCCCTAGCTTGATTTGGCTTCTTTTGAACTTCTTGAGCATCATCAGAATTCTATTTCATTCTATGTAGCCCATCCTGTGAACGTATCTTAGGTCCACCCCCATTGTTGATTTATCTTCAAATTCGAAGTTGAGGATGATTTTTCCATCGATTCTGTTCAAGGTCATGCCTTTGATCTCTTCACTTATGCTCCTTCTGAAGTAGCATTCTTGAATCTTTGCATCAGTGTATGGGATAGGATCAGGTCTTGGACCAGTGTATGTAGCTTCAGCTTTAGCCAAAGCTTTTTTCTATTTTTCTTTTTCTTGGTCCTTTGCCTCCTTTTCTTTTCCCTTCCTTAGCTCTTCAAGCGAAATGCCTAACTCATTGGCTTCCTCTTGTTCGAGCATTTCAATCATAAGCCTTGTGGCTTTATCCTCTTCTGGTTCTTCCTTAGTTTCAGAAACTCTGTCAGCTTCAGGGTCAGATTCTTCTACCTTTTGTCTCTTAGCTGCAGGTTCCTCTTTATTTATTTCCTACTCCCCCTCAGCCTGAGTCTTCCTCTCTGCTCCTTTAGCTAGTACTAGTAGAGCTTCAGCTTCAGCTCGAACTAGCTCAGCTTCATTATCAGCTTGAACATCCCATCCATCTTCATAAAGATCTCCCAACTCAGCTTCAATCACCAAGGACAAGTACCTTATGAAAGGCACATGGAGGTACCTGGTGGTCTTCATTACTTGGACTTTGATCTCGTTGAAGATGAGCTGTGCATAGTCTAAGCGTCTGTCGAATAACATGTTATACAACAGCTGCATTTCGAACTCGTTAATTTGGTCTAAGCCTCCAACTTTAGTCCCCAGCGAACGTACCACTGTTGAAACCATAAAGCCCCAGCTGGTTGGGAATGTGGCCTTCTTAATCACTCCTTCAGTTTGAGGGTGACCCATTTGAGGTAGAACTGATCTTGCCATTTGTCTAGTCACGGTGGGCTCGAACACATCTTGAACAGGGAGTTGAAGAACATCCCTTAGCCGTTGAACCGTGATGGCCACTGTTCTATCCCCATTGATATAGTGCCGATGACCACTGGTTGAAGGTGCATGTGTACCACAACTCCAAAAGGTGCTGTGGAGTGATATTGACAGGTGCTCCAGTGAACGCAAAAGCCAATGAGCATTTTCGAATGTAATTTACCCATGGTTCGTATCCCCTGTTGATTTTGCGTTGAGGAATTGCAAGGCAGGCACGCTGATTGTTGATTTTGGTCATCGGCAATCCGTTGTTTTTTGAACGCAGAACCCCTTACCATTCGATCACTAAGATTGAGAATGGTTCCTTCCATCATTGAAATAAGCAGATTACACTGAGTAACTGATTTCTTTGCACTGAGCAATGAGCGTCGCACTGAGCGAGTTAGGGTTTTGGAGTCGATGGAACAGGGAATTGCACTTAGCAAATTTGTTAATAGATATATAAGCAGATGAGAGGTTTAGAGATGAGAATTTTAAGCATAACCCTCTAAATTTTAGTTAGAATCGTTATATATACCTATCTGAGGAGATAGAAAATTTACCGTTGGATTCCCCTTTTTATCCGTTACGCCGGAAAATTTTACGGCTTGATATAACAGTGAGAGGGTAGAAACATATCATCTTCCAACGGATACAAGTGTAAAATAATATTATTAACTCATAATAAGATTATAAACACTGTTTAAATATACCAAGACACAATTGATATACGATGTGATTTGAAACTGACTCAAATACGCTTTGACAGATGAATTAATAACACTAAGTAATTAACTCATATGTTGGACACACCAAGCTGAGTAAACATATTACTTAGTCTAGATCAAGCACTCAGCTTGAATTGATCATTTAGCTTGAGTAGGACACTCAGCTTGAGCGGAGCACACAGCTCAGGATCAATGACACATAGTCATTTACGTTTGAAACTAACTCAAACGTACATTTTAACTACACTGAGTAGTTAAAGAATGTTTGGAACTGACCAAACATGTGAACCAATCACACAGCTTGAGTTAACCACATAGCTCAGACCCAATAACACATAGTCATTTATGTTTGAGACTTACTCAAACAGACATGTTAACCACACTAAGTAGTTAAAAGATGTTGGAACTAACAAAACGTGTGAACTCATCATTCAGCTTTACCGATTTATCAGTTTATGAAAACATATTCATAAAACTGTGCACTCAGCTTAAGACACTTAGTCTTTGTCAAACTGAAAAACCCAGATTCTAGACACTTAGCTAGGGGTTGAGCATACCCAATTCACTTAGCAGATACATAAACCTCTTTTCATCAAGGGGTTTAGTAAAGATATCTGCTAGTTGGTCATCAGTGGAGATAAACTTAATGTCAACTTTACCTTTTTCCCGTATGAAGTGATGTCTAATTTCAATGTGCTTGGTTCTTGAGTGGAAAAATGGATTGTAAGTGATGGCTATTGCACTTTGGTTATCACAAAAGATAGGAGTTTTCTTGAAACTCATGCGAAAGTCTTGAAGCTGATGCTGCATCCATAGGATTTGAGCACACCAGCTTCCTACTGCAACATATTCAGCTTCAGCAGTTGAAGTAGCCACTGAGTTCTGTTTCTTACTAGTCTAGCTTACTAGCTTCCCTCCAAGCAATTGACATCCTCCATTTGTTGATTTTCTATCCAACTTGCACCCAACATAGTCAGCATCAAAAAACCAACTAACTCAAATCCAGAGTCTTTTGGATACCAAAGACCTAGATTTGGTGTACCTTTAAGGTACCTAAAGATCCTTTTCATAGCTTGAAGATGTGATTCTTTAGGATCTGCCTGATATCTTGTACAAACACATGTAGCAAACATGATATCAGGTCTACTAGCTGTCAAATAGAGTAATGAACCTATCATTCCTCTATAGGTAGACTGACACACAGACTTACCATCTGAGTCTTTACTCAGCTTGACAGCTGGTGACATGGGTGTTCTCATGGTTGAACTTGAATCAAAACCATATTTCTTTATCAAATCTAGAACATACTTGCTTTGATTGATGAATATTCCATCAGGATTTTGTTGAATTTGTAGGCCTAGGAAATATGTCCTCTCACCCATCATACTCATCTTGTACTTTTGTGACATTATTTTGGAGAACCAATCACACAGAGTTCATTTGTAGAACCAAGGATAATGTCATCCACATAGATTTGTACAAGAATTACCTGTCCTTTACTCTTTTTAACAAAGAGTGTCTTATCTATACTACCTCTGGTGAAATCCATTGATAGTAGATAAGTGGACAGAGTATCATACCAAGCTCTTGGACCTTGTTTAAGACCATACAATGCCTTCTCCAACTTATAGACATGATGTGGAAACTTTGAACTTACAAAGCCAGGAGGTTGTTTCACATAGACTTCCTCCTGAAGTTTTCCATTTAGGAAAGCACTCTTCACATCCATTTGATAGACTTTGAAATCTTTATATGCTGCATAAGCCAGGAACAACCTTATGGCTTTAATTCTAGCAACAGGGGCAAAGGTCTCATCATAATCAATTCCTTCTTATTGCTTATACCCTTGTGCCACCAGCCTGGATTTGTTCCTTACTATCACTCCATCCTTATCCATTTTATTTCTATAGACCCACTTAGTGCCTATAATTGAGTGACCTTTGGGGGCAGGGACAAGGTTCCAGACCTTATTTCTCTCAAGTTCATTCAATTCCTCTTGCATAGCTTCGATCCAATCCTCATCCTCTAAGCCTTCTTCAGTCTTCTTTGGTTCTATTTGAGATAAAAAACCAAAGTGAGCAACAAAGTTAGCTGTAGCCTTTGATCTGGTCATAACCCTTTCTTGGACATGTCCAATGATTTGATCTTGAGAATGATCTTTGAGGAATTTAAATGTAGTAGTTGGAGAATCTGGTTCAAAATCTGAGTGATGTTGAGAGCCCTGAGGTAAACTAATCTCCTCAGTCTCAATAGCAGCATCAAACTGTTGATCACTAAGATCTTTAGTCTGAGGAATGTCAGCTCCAAATGGATTGATGAACTCATCATCCTTCTCAGCTTGAGAATCCATTTGAGAATGTGATGGACACACATCATCATCACTATCATCTCCCATGACATACATAGGATTTGATAAGTTGGTTTCCTTAGGCCTTTCAAGCTCACTCAGACTGACCGAGTCAGCTTGTCTTTTCTCAGCTTGATCAATACTGTCTTCATCAAACGAGACATGAATTGATTCTTCTATGATCGTTCTCCTAGTGTTATACACTCTGTAGGATTTAGAGATTGAGGAATATCCAACAAATATTACAGGATCAGCTTTGGGTTCCAACTTATGGAGCTGATCTCTTTGATTCAGCATATATCATTTTGAACCAAAGATATGGAAATAACCTATATTGGGCTTTCTAGACTTATACATCTCATATGAAGTCTTTCCATGTCTTTTGACAATGATTGACCTATTCTGAGTATAGCAGGCTGTACGAACAGCTTCATCCCAGAAATAGAGTTTCAATCCTACCTCACATAGCATTGTTCTAGCAGCCTCAGTTAAGGTTCTATTTCTCCTTTCAGCAACTCCATTTTGTTGTGGAGTTCTGACAGATGAGAAATTTTGTAATATTCCCTTTTGCTCATAGAAGCTTTCGAGGGTTGAGTTTCTGAACTCAGTCCCATGATTACTTCGGAGTTGCTTTACAGACAAACCATTCTGCAACTCCTCCTGTTTGATAAAACTTATTATCTCCAGGGCAGCCTCACTCTTTATGTTCTGGACATGTAAAATGCTTCGGTGAAAGAGGTGGAGCATCAATGCTTTCTTACAAAGGCAACTGAAAAATACTCCATTTTATGGCACAAGAGGATGTGTCACTTGAGCTTGAGGAAGATGAATCACTTAGTTCTCCATGAGCTAGTAACGGGGGTCAACCTGAAGAGTTTCCATCTACCAGACAAATGCGTTTCATGTAAAATGGGGAAGCAGACGAAGAAACCCCACAAGCTGAAAAAATACCACTCCATTTCAATCCCGCTTGAGCTACTTCACATGGATTTATTTGGTCCTGTGCGGTACAAGAGCATTCATGGCGATAGGTACTGTCTGGTAGTCACTGATGATTATTCAAGATTTTCCTGGGTTTTCTTCTTAAAAGAGAAGTCTGAAACGTTTGAGACGTTAGAAATCATGATCAACAAGTTAGAGACTATCTATAAGCTAAAGATCAGGAAATTCAGATCAGACAATGGAACAGAGTTCAAGAATCAGAAGATGGAGAAGTTATGTAATGAGAAGGGTATCCAACATCAGTTCAGTGCCGCATACACTCCTCAAATGAATGGAGTAGCTGAGAGGAAGAATCGGACCTTAATAGAGGCAGCACGCACCATGCTTGCTGACTGTGCTTTGCCCGTAAGGTTTTGGAACGAAGCTGTCGCAAATGCTTGTTACACACTTAACCGGGTCTTAGTGGTCAAACGATTGGGTAAGACATGTTATGAACTGTTGAATAATCGAAAACCAAATATCAGCCATCTTGAACCGTTTGGTGCTCCGTGCACAATGTTAAAACGTGAAGCCGAAGGTAAATTTAGTTCCAAGGTTGAAAAGGGTTATTTCTTGGGGTACAGTATTCCGAATAAGCGGGTTTACAACTTAACGTCCAACTGTGTGGAAGAATGGTTTGAAGTGGATGTACAACGGCATACTTCGCCTCCAACAAAAACTGGTGATGCCTGGTTATTTGACTATGATAACCTGTTTGACTCATTCAATCTGCCACCAGTAGCACTAGAAGAAGATATTGCAATTCAGATGTTGTATGATCTACATAACTCTTCTGACAGTGCCACACCAAACCTGTCCTCTAGTTCTCCCATACCCACACTAAGTGATGTTGAATCTGACTCTGAAGATGAGCCACATACTCCACCAGACAAGGGTTCACAGGGTGAAAGTTCATCCAATGACCACACGTTAACATTTGAAGAGACACCCGTGGTTACTAATCTGGAAACTAATGTAGAGGCTCAGTTGCAGAGATCAAGTAGAGTTGATAGAAACCATCCTCCTGCACAAATTATTGGCGATCCGAATTCTCATGTTTAAACCAGGAGGCAAGTGGCAACGCTATCAGGTTCTCAATCTTCAGCATCCCCGGGATTGAAAAAGATGACAGACTTTTCCGATCTAGGTGCCAATTTGGTTCAGTCTGTGGACTTTACACAATGTCTATGTTCGGGTTTTCTCTCACAGATTGAACCAAAAGATCATATTGAGGCACTCAAAGATGATTCTTGGATTAATGCAATGCAAGAAGAGCTGCTGCAATTTCAAAAGCTGAACGTATGGCGCTTAGTGAATAAACCAAAAGGTGCTAAGTCCTTTGGCTGCAGATGGGTTCTGAAGTGCAAACGGGATGATCAGGGGGTGATTGTCAGGAACAAGGCAAGGCTAGTAGTTCAGGGGTTCAGACAAATTCCTGATATAGACTACACTGATGTGTTTGCTCCAGTTGCTCGGCTGGAAGCTATCCGGTTATTTCTCGCCTTTGCCTCGCACAAACACTTTAAAGTCTATCAAATGGATGTCAAAAGTGCGTTCCTGTACGGAGAAATTCAGGAGACAGTGTATGTCAACCAACCTCCAGGGTTCGTAGATCCTATTCATCCTGACAAAGTATACTTGCTGAATAAGGCGTTGTATGGTCTTCATCAAGCACCGCGAGCATGGTATGAGACCCTCTCTCAATATCTGACTGATCATGGGTACCGGAGAGGAACCATCGACAAAAAATTATTTCTCAAGGGTGATGATAAAGACTTGATCTTGGTGCAAGTATATGTGGATGATATCATTTTCGGTTCTCCCAATCCGATTCTGTGTGAAGACTTTGCCAGGATTATGAAGGAAAAATTCGAAATGAGCTCAATGGGAGAGATGAAGTTCTTCCTTGGACTTCAAGTGGAGCAGACCGAGACAGGGACTTTTCTACATCAGTCGAAGTATGTTGCTGACATCCTAGCCCGTTTTGAAATGTCTACTGAGAAGACTGCTGCAACACCTCTTCCCATTAACCACGGCATGTCTCCAGATACTGAGGGGGAGTTGGTGAATGAGTCTCTGTACCGAGCGATGATTGGATCTTTGATGTATCTCACTGCATCCAGACCAGACATCATGTTTGCAACGTGTCTGATGGCAAGATATCAATCCAAGCCTAATGTCAAGCATCTGATGATTGTCAAGCGGATCTTTCGCTATCTGAAGGATGCTCCTAATCTTGGACTGTGGTATCCATATAATGATAGCTTTGAGTTGACAGCTTACAGTGATTCAGACTATGGTGGATGCAAGAAGGATCACAAATCTACCTCTGGAGGTTGCCAATTTCTCGGATCACGTCTTGTCACATGGCAGTGTAAGAAGCAGACTGCAGTTGCGCCCTCTACGTGTGAAGCTGAATACATTTCGGCGGCGAGCTGCTGTTCTCAGGTCATCTGGATTCAACAACAACTGCGGGATTACGGTTTGCAATTCTCTACTACTCCCATTTATGTTGATAACACTGCTGCTATAGCCATCACTAAAAATCCCGTACAACACTATAAAACCAAGCACATTGGTATCAAATACCATTTTATACGGGACTGCTGGGAAAAGAAATTAATTGATGTCGTGTCTATCCAAACTGATTTTCAAAAAGCAGACCTGTATACAAAGGCATTTGATAAACCCCGTTTTTTATTCTTAGTGAATGAAAACGGGATGAAAACCAAGTGTGAGGTTGTCCCTGATGATTCGACTTAGTGTCCTTATTCGTATTTGTGACTGTGTGTCTATTTTCTGTGTGGTTATATCTCGTTTGTCTTTGTGTTTATTTTCTGTGTGTTTTTCCGTTTCTAATTTCTAGGTATTTATTTCTTTAGTATTTTAGGGGGAGATAGGTGCAACATAGAAAATATAAAAAAATCAGAAAACAAAAAAAAAACAAAAAAAAAAAAAATAAAAAAAAATGAGAAGTTGATCCAACTCAAATGGAAAATGATGGTACACTGGCTTTCAATACAAAGTATGTCTAGTAAAATTAGGACTGAAGGCATGTACATAATCTTGAGAAAACTGTCTGAAAATTTGAGTTAAATCAGATAAGAAACAGATGGCGTGTAAGACATATGATGAGAGTCTAGGCTGATAAGTGGTTACGCATGTGGAAATCCATCAAAGATTCAAACTATCGAGACATTCCAAGTCTACAAGTCAATAACAGTTGAGACTAACTTAGTCTGGTGCACACACCTGTTACCATGCCAAATGTGCTTAGATGAAAATGAGCAAAATGTAAAAAGAGGGTGAAAAATTGACCCCAATCTGAGATGTCAAAAGAAATAGATACATTGATCTATCAATGTTGAATTGTCAAAGAGCATAAAATGCAGTGACAAAAGCTACATTGATCTATTAGTGTTGAATTGTCAAAGAGCATAAAATGCAGTGACAAAAGCTCAACAGAAATTATCAAAAGAGGTGAAAAATTGACCTCCATGTCAAAGAGCATAAAATGCGTTGACAAAATCACAAAGCACATAAGCATGGTGGTTGGGGACTCAAGTTGTGCATCCTACTGAGTAAGTCAAAACACTGTGAGATTTTAAAAGAGATAGTCTTAACCATGTACTCAGTTCTAGATAATCAGAAAATGTTGAAATCAAATCTGTCATTATCTGAGGAAAGTTAGATTGACAGACAAAAATTGAGGGAGTATGTTTGTGCCTAAGGTTCTGAAATGAATGATACCTAAGTATAGATGTGCTGGTACTGATTCCATCTTGGAACCTTCTCACAAAAAGATTTAATTTCAGTAATTTACTTTTTGCAAATCTTTAGTGTTTTCATTCCTGTCTCTTAGTTTTTTTTTCAGGATTTAATTTGTTTACAGTTTGCATTTTCATTTTTTCTTTTTAATCAGAAAAATACAAAAAGATATTTGGTGTGTTTCTTATTTCTTTTGGTATGTTTATTTTTTTTTTTTATAATTTTTTTTGTGTTTGCATGTGCTTAAATGTTTTTACTTGCATTGAAGTTACTAACTGCTGTGTGCTGAGTACAGGATCGTCGAGAAAAAGTCTAACTCTATGTGAGAAAGTCAATTCGCACGAAATGTCGGTAACCGTACGAAGTGGAAAAGCATAACGGGCGAAATGGATTGAAGTATACGAAGTGAGATCCAATTCGCACGAGGTAACATCCACCACGTGCGAAGTGGTCTGTCACTTCGGGTAAATACTTTGGATAACATCATGCGAAGTGAATCCACTTCGCACGAAGTGGAGCAGGGTATATATATTGTTCTCGTGCGTATTCGTCAGTACGCGTTCATAATTTCTACAGTGTACTCCTATTCTCTCTCGATTGTGATTCTGATTTTGTGCTAAGAGTGTTTTTCGATCCATCCTTGTGATTCGGTTTTGCTTTGTGAACATTCTGATATAATTTTCGCTTCAATCCAACGGTTAGATCTCGAGTTATAGCCGATTTTGTGTTCGAAAGTCCAATAACCTTTAAAACTGAGATTTGAGATTTACACGTGTTAAGTTGTTAGATTTAAGTGAAAAGGAACCTTTGTGGACTTAGTTAGATGTCATTTAATCACTTAATCGGAACAAAAACATCGTTAATCAAGGGTTTTAAGCCAAAGGCTTCGTCGAACTGTTCTTCAGATTTGAATGTTGGCTGTGCGAAGTGAAGGCCATTTCGCACGAAGTGGCGTCACCTCGCACGAACTCAACAATGAAAACGATGAAGCTGATGAGTTTTGGCCGCACGAAGTGAAGTGCACTCCATGCGAATTGTAGCCACTACGTGCGAAGTGAATCGTAATTTAATTAAAATTAAAGTTTATTATATCCAACCACTTCGCACGTAGACTTTTCATCACGAGCGTAATGATGGTCATTTCGCACGTGGTAGAATGTCAATTTTGACACGAACGTTTATTTTAATCTATAGATTTTAACTGTGTGTTCCGGTCTGTTGAATGTTTCTCACTAACGGGCTAAATGTTCTGTTAGCTGATTTTAAGTAATGGAGCCTGCTCAAATTGAAAGTTCATCGACTCAAAGTGTGGCCCAGACCGCATCTGGCAGCCAGACGAAGGCAGACTTGAAAGCAGGGGATATGCAAAACATCCGGGCCTGTGTGAGAAAAAGTAAACTGACCAAGGATTGTGACGAAATCATCGATTACCTGACAAGGTCAAGGATGCACACCGCCATCACAACAGCTTGCACGGCATATGCTCCACATCAGCAAGAATTCTGGAACACTGCTGTATATGATGAATCCCTGGGTGGGATTCGAGGGGAGGTGCAGAAACAACCTGTGTTTGTATCAGCAGGGGTATTGAATGAGCTGCTTGAGCTCGGGGATGACCTAGCAGACCCAACTGCTCTGAACAGCTGCCGGGTAAAGGGCTGTTTGCTAAGATGTGGTTATACGGGGGAGATCCGTAATGAATCAATATACAAAACCAAGCTCTGCCCCCCGTATCGTTACCTGATGCACGTCATTTCTCACTGCTTGGGGCCGCGGAGAACAGGACATGATCAGCTGAACCAAACATTCTCCCATCTATTTGTGGCACTCGTGCTGAATGTAAAATTCAACATTTCAAGGGCCATTTTCAACTGTTTAAAGGAGAATTTGTCCAAGAAGGACGGGAGATTTCTGATGTATCCCCGATTCCTTCAGATCGTTTTTGATACCCAAGTTGAGGGTTTGGTAAAGGAGGACGGGGACAGAATCAAGCTGAAGCACATGAACGAGCAGACCGTGCGACAAATGAGCCGGTACATTGGCACCTCTATCCCTCCGAAAAGACGGTTGATCTGCTATCTGGGCAATCCAGACTACAAGGCACCAGAAAAGAAACATCTCTGGAGGAACGAGGGCTCCACATCCCAGGTGGAAAACATCGCGATAATTTCGGATGATGAGGAGCCTGATGTTCAGAGTCAGGAAGTCCGGGATCCCACTGGGGGAGAGGCTATCCCTGGGAGCCTAGATGACATCAATATTGATGACTTCTTTGAAGAAGATGATAAGGAGGCAAGTCGCAAGAGGAAGGAAAAGGGGGTGGTTGATGAGTCAGAGAAGAAGAAGAAGAAGAAGGTCTACAAGTTTAAGCCGCTGGTGGCTTCGTCTGAAATAATTGTCCAACCATCCTCCGCCACAGCTGCTCCAGTCACTACTCCTGCTCCAGGTGCTGAAGGATCATCTCAGACCAGGTCCCAGCTGCCTTCCCTAACCATGGAAGCAAACCTAAACAGACTCCAAGGCTACATGCTTGACATGATCAAAGATGAAAGTAAAAGAAAGCTGGAGCTGGCAGAAGTAAAGCAGAAACTGATCGAGAAGGATGCTCAAATAGAAAATCTGCTGAAAAGGGATGCGCAGATGGAGGACTTGTTGAAAAGAGATGTTGAGAGAATTGAAAGCTTAGAGAAGAGTAATGAGGAAAGGGCAATGATAATCAGCGAGCTTGTCAAGAAAAACGAGACGATGGAGCAGATCCTGCTTGAATATACCTCTGAGTTCAAACGGTTGAAAGATCATGTTGAAAAGCAGGATGAGGAGGTGCTCAGATTGAAAGAAGCCGCTGAATCTGAACAGGCTGGTACTTATTCTGGCGATGAGCAAGGTTGATTATAGTCTGTGTGACTTTGTAATTAATATTTTTTTTTATTGATGTATTCTGTGTGACGATGAATCCTTTGTAATGAAATATTTATTCCGTCTATGTGAAATGAAATGTTTAATCGTAACTTACACATGTTTATGGTTTCTTATTTCTGTGTGAAGATCCGTTAATCGTTCAGCCATTGAAAGCTGATATTCCTCAATCGTCTCGTCTACTGAGTGTTCAAGGGCGAATTGTTCCACAAAATGAATATGATGCAGAGGAAGGAGAAATACTTCCATTCCTGACAAAAGAACAAATTGCCAAACTTTTACAGATTCCTGTCGAAGATGTTATTTTAGAAGAGGTGGATGAAAGCTTTGTGCAACCATCTCAAGCTGAACAGGAACCTGTATTTGACACTGATGAGATTGAGATTGAGGATGAAACCGATCAACACTATCCTGGTCAACAAAAGGACGACAACCTGCCTGACCTTGCTGATTTTTTCAAAACTGCTAATGCTGAGGAAATCAACAAAAGAGCTGAAGTTAGAGAACAAGAAAATGTTGATTTTGACTTAGAAAAATATCTTGGTGATAGAAAATCTAAGCAAGATGAAAGAGAAGCTAGACGAAAGAAGTATCAACGGTTTCTGGAACGTCAGGCAGGGAAAGACAAGAAGTCTGAAAGCTCACCGGAGTATATCAAGTTTTATCAGACTCTGGGCAAAAAGACGGATGGTGAAATTGTTGGTTGGTGCTATATGCCGGAATTTAATGTTTATGCAGTTAAAAGGGAAAGAGGAGTTGAGTATTTTCAAAGGGCAAATGATATCCAGACTCTGCCGTTCTATGATATTCGACAACTTGCTCGTATGCCCCTTTTAGACTGTGACGATCACAACATGGCAAAATGGTTTGAGACACTGGTGAAGCGTGAGGCTCGATTTGGATGGAAAAACTTAAAGCCTTATGTGCCAGGTGTCAAGAGCCATCCAACCAAGATAGATCCACTGACAGGTAGGAAATTCAAAGTGCTTAATTGCAAAGCTCCTCGTTGTATGAAAAAATTGCCATTAAGGATCATGCGTACTGGGTGGAGCGCAAGGTTCAAGTGGTGGTACTTCAACGAGAAAACAACGGAGGCAGTGATTGTTTTAGATGACAACTTGTCAGGTGGAGAAACTGTAAAGGTATTCGATCCTATGTGGATCAGGAATTTCGATAAAGATGACATCACTGTTCTATACTACAACCCAATTCTGTACAAGCATCAATATATGGAGTTAGCGTTGCAGTTTCAGAAAGTCGTCAGAATTTGTTTTGCATTTGACATCTATGCTGGATCTGAAGAAGTAAAGTCTACGACTGTGTGATAGCTAGATTGTCAGTTTTGTTTACTTTGTGTAAATTTTGCTTAGTGCAATTTTTGTTGATAGAACTAGGTCTTAGGGGGAGTTTGTTGGTGCATAATTGTGAATCCCTAGTTCTTATCAATCAAATACATACATGAAATGTTAATTCAAATGTGTTTTGATTAATTGTTTGCATGTGTATATATTCTCAGTGATTCTTTGTGATGATCTTAAGCTTACAAGTACTTAATCATGTGTTGATGTGTGTTTGGAAGTTTAAGTTTGTGTGAGAAATCACCACGTGCGAAGTCAGTGTCACTACGTCCGTAGTGGAACTCACTACGCGCGTAGTGAAGAAGTCGATTAAAGTTAAATTAATTATTATTAATATAACCAGTACGTGCGTACTGGACTCGCTACGTGCGAAGTGCGTTGCATCACGTGCGTAGTGAAATTAGTTACACTATAAATACTGATTAACTTCATTTTAGCGAGGGAGTTCGCGGGTAATCAAGTAATTAACGAGGAATCGATAGAAATCAACAGGGAGCCTTACGTAATCGACCTTATATGACCTTAAGCCTACTAAATCGCAAACTTAGTGTTAATCTCGAATCCAAGGGCAGCCTTAAGCATCTCTGTGTGAGTTCGTAGAGTTTGTTCTTGTTTCTACTCTGTGTGTTTCTTAGTGTTACTGTGTGCCGGACACCTAAGCAGATCTTAGAATCCTTAGGAGGTTTGGGAAATAGAAATTCCGCACTATTTCTCATCCTAGATCAGTCCTAGCGTAAGGGTGTTTTAGTTTAGTTTAGAACCCCGTCCCCCAGCGGTCCTACAAGGACCCTTTATGATGCTTCCCTTGTTCACAAGCTGAGCATAATTTATTCTTAACAAATGTGATCTTTGGTAATCCAGAGACTAACTCTTTATTGGATAGCATATTTATATATTTAAAATTTAAATGAGATAAGCGTTTATGCCACAACCAACTCAGCTTAGGAATAGATTGGGAATACAAGCAGGTTTCATTATGGGGATTAGCACAATTAAGATCAAGTAGATACACATCTCTTTCTCTTTTAGCTATTAATACAGGCTTTCCCTTAGCATTATAAATTGTTCCTGCTTTCTTCCTAAAAGTAACAACATTATCCTCATCACACAATTGACTGATACTAATCAGGTTATGTTTAAGACCTTTGACATATGCAACTCTTTGGAAAGTAACCTTGCCAGCTTGCATCTTCCCATAGCCTTTAGTTCTTCCATGGTAGTTGTCACCAAATGTTACTTTAGGACCTTCATCTTCTTGGAAATCACTAAGAAGTCCTTTCCACCCGGTCATGTGCCTTGAGCATCCACTATCCAAGTACCATTTACTTAAACCCTGCACATGAGATGTAAACTAAACACATTAGTTTTGTTTAGAAACCCACTTCTTGGTGGGTTCAGATGAGGAGCACTTAGCATCTCCATCTGGTTGAACTGGTTGTTCAGCTAGAGCAGGAGCTGAGTTTTGTGTAGGTTGATCAACTTGTTCTTGTTCAGGCCTTGAGATTTCTGCATCACATTCCTTAGCCTCATGACCTCTACTTCTGCACTTATAGCATCTCCTTCTTCCAATGATTACAAGAGGTAGAGAGTCTAACAATCTTTGTGAGAACTTACTCTCATTCTTAGGATTGTATGTGGTTGATAACTTTTCAACTTTCTTTGCAAGTTGATTTACTTGATGATCAGTGACTTTAGACTTACCTTTGTCAGATCTTTGTTTGTTATCCTTAGAAGTTTGACTAACAACCTTCTTTTCCATGACTATGGACTTACCTTTGCCATGGTGAATGGACTCACCAGTTTCAACAGGTTTGGACTTACCACTGTTGATCTTCTTGGACATACCAAGATCTACAACTTTGGACTTACCATTGTTGTGATTTGACCTCTGACTTACAGTGGTCTTCCTATTCTTGTAACTTCTCTCCGAGCCAGATAGAGAATGTTGTCTTTTGAAAGGATTTGGATTTAGCCTTTCTATGACTGAAGTTCTTTGAATAGGCTGAGTGTCTAATCTATCCAGCACAGACTTACCATGCTGTTTGGATGTTGAGCACTCATTTCCATGATCTTTAGCTTTCACAAACATATTGAATTTCATGTTTGGATTATGTCTTTTCTTTGAGGCTTACTTCTGAGACTCAATCAGCTGTCTATCCTCCTCAGAGTCTGTACTTGCTATCTAATCATCAGCTACATAAGCTGCTGTTTGATAGTTACCTCCAAGTACAGCCTTTACCTGTTTAGGTATTTGTTGGTTAATGAACTTTTCAGCAAGCTTTGATGACTTTCACCAAGACTCAGTGACCTTTTGAAGTTGATCAGCTTTGTCTTTAGCTTCCTGAATTTCTTCACTTAGAAGTTTATTAATGTGTCTTTGGCATTCAAGATCACATTGTGCTTTCTTACCAACATCAATGAGAGATTGATTTTCCTTAATCTCATCTTTAAGTTTAGCTATTTAAGCTTTGAGGTCATTCTGAGACTTAAGGCTGGTCTTGAAATCATTCAACAGATAATCAAAAGCACTACCCTTTTTTTCATCTGTGTAAGAGTAGAAATTACTGACCTTATACATGGAAGCAGGATCCCAATCACTGAGCTTGCTGTTTTCCTCAGCTTCCTTCATGTCAGCTTCAAAGATTGATTCTGACTGACCATAATCAACTTCGTCAATTTCAAACTCTTCATCTTCTTGAGCCATAAGACATACATCATCATCTAAGGTAGATGATTCTGTATCCCAGGTTTCAGCATATAACCCTTTTGCACTGGGTTTGTCTTCTGGCTTTCCTTTCTTGAGCTGAGTATATTTCTTCTTGTATTTATCAGCTCTGTAAGCATTCTTATCAACAACTGATGTTGATTCCACCTTCTTTGATCTGCACTCAGCAGCAATGTGTCCCTTCTTCTGACAATTGAAGCACACAACATTCTTGGGATCAAAAGAACTCTTTCCTTTGCCCCTGTCAGATCTTCCTCTTCCCCTTTGAGCTCTTCTCAAACGTCTGCCTAGCATTACCATTTGCTCAGTGATATTCTGAACATCATCAGTATCACCTGAGTCTGAGTCTTAGTGGTCAACTTGAGATTCTGACTCAGTTTCAGATTCAACAACCAGTGCCTTGGAATTTTTCTTCTTTTTCTATGCAACTAATGCAACTTCAGTTTTATCCAGAGACTCCTTGAGTTGTTGTTGAGAATTTCTCTTGTGTTCAGTGATCTGTTCATGATTTAGCTAGAACCCATAAATGAACTGTAGGTTGTACGCATGCAGTGTTCCTCCAGCCCTCAGTGCTGTGTTTACTTCATTGAACCTTTCTGGTAACACATCCAGAAACTTCAGCACGAGTTCAGCTTCATCTTTCTTTACACCCACACTTAGTAGGTCATTTATCAAGCAGTGAAACATTGTGAACAAATCAGACAAGGTTTCATTCTTCTTTGAGAAGAAGTTTTCTTAAGATCTATTTAAGTGATTCTTCTTCTGTTGCTTGACCAGATCTGTGCCCTCATATGTAACACTCAGCGTATCCCAGATATCTTTTGCAGATTGACACCCAGTCACAATACGCAAGATCTCATTAGTCAAGGTATTTGCTAGAACACTTTTAGCCCAGTCATCCAGATTAAAGAGTTTCCAATCTTCATCAGTCCAGGATGCAGTAGGCTTTCTTTTTCCAATTCAGTTCTGCCAGGAGACGTATCACTGACAGTAGCAGGAATCTTGGGGATAATAGGTCCTTTTGTGATGACATCCAACATACGGTTGTCAATGGACTTGAGAAACAACATGGCTCTGAACTTCCACATAGGATAGTCAGATCCATCAAATATGGGACAACCTTTGGTAGATATCTGTGGAAAGTTTGAGGTATTGTTGCTTGTAGACATTGCAGACTTTCTCAGAATCTTGAACTTTCAACTTATGAAATTGTTCAGCCTGCTCTGATACCAGTTGTTGGTCCCTTGGTGAGAATAACAACAAGCAACAGGTGTGTAGAAGGGGGGTTGAATACACTTTTTGCGGAAATTGAACAAATCAAATAAAAGTGTTACACAAAGTAAATCAAACCACAATCAATCGAATGCTTTTATTAAGAAGATGATTACAATGTTTTGAATAAGAAGATGATTACACTAACTATCAAGTAAGCAAATCTTGATATATAACCACCTAATATGAATCTCTCAATCTCTCAAACTTAGCTATCTATAATCAACTTATGATTATAGATACCGACGACTCTCTAAACAGGATTTACAAAGATTGATAACTTACCAATATCACAACCCATGTGAGTATTCGAACACACGAATAGCTTGGCAATCTGTGAATATCTTGATCACATTGAACTGTCAAACAGTGATTCAAGAATTGTATGACATACGGTGAGGTGAGGTTTGGCTCTGCAACACTTAGTTGTTTTTCGGTTCTGAGTCGTTCCTCTGAACTTATCAGGAGATAAGTATTTATAATCCTGTGCCTACGGAATCTAACAAACTAAGACCTAGCTTAATTCGCTAACTAACTATCGGATAATCCGGAATCTTGAATCTTGAATATTCTTATCTTGAGTCTTCAATCTTCAATCTTGATTCTGGAATCTTCTTATCCTTGCCGTAGATATAGAGAGATAAAAGATAAATTTAAAACAAATTTAAATTATCTTAAACTGACTTCTTTAGTCGGACTGAGTTACTAAGCTTGAAACTCATCAAGCTGAGTTCTTCGATAACACACTCGAAAACAAACATGGACTAACATGTATAATTATTAACTCATCCTCAGAAGTCCAAAGAATTAACTAAAACATATTTAGCAACTCTATTGAGCTGAGTCAGTATTCACGCTGAGTCGCTCAGCTTGAAACTCATCAAGCTGAATACTCAATATATATCTTAGGTGACATACACAGCTTATCAAACACATTGATAATCTTACTAAGATATAGTCTAAGCTGATCAAACATATGTACAGCTTACACTCAGCTTATACTCAGTCTGAATCACTATGAGTGTTCAGTCTGACTAAGCTTTATAATTTTGTTTAAGTTATATGTAGAACACATCTTACAAACTTAACTTTGTCTCATCAAATCTTAACTGATGAGATCATTTTCCCAACATAGATTCCCAGTGTATGCCAATACTTATCTAATTTCATTACTAAGGATATTAAAGAACATCCTATTTTATCATTTCTAACGTTAACCAACCATATTTAATTATTCAGACTTATTGAACCTTTTAAAACATATATAATTTTATTTAAGTCATAACTTGACTCAAAATCTTGCAATGACATCTTTATTGAGTACCTCTCAATAAGTCACGTGTTCCTCGGATTTGTCCCTTTTCAAGAACTTACCGTTTTAGATAACTTCTAAAATCGTCCGACAAATATACTCTTTAAAAGTTCATTCTTGTATTTATCATACTAGTTAAAAGAACTTTTATAACTTTGATAAATACATTAGTCAGGTGCTCCCACTATCTTTTATGAAAACGTGCATTGCCTTAAAACATCCTTTTAGGCTTAGTCAATCCTTGACTAGTATGCCTAAAACCTATGTTCTAAACACTTGTTTTAAACTTAGTTTTTGTCAGAAATTTAATTGTTTTATGAAACCAAAAACTTGGATCTCCCATATATCCATCTTTCGAATTACGGAAAGTGGTTTCATTAAGCTTACCATGATTACAAGTATAAAACACTTGTAAAGGTATTCTAAATTTCTTTAAAACATTTAGTATAAAATACTCTTGATTATAATAACTATCATAATCACTTTTATACTTTCTTAAATGTTTTATTCAAAAACTACTTTACTTGGAAATGATACCAATCATTTCCCCATGTTCAAGACATTGAACATTCACTTTTCATAAAATTCTTAAATACTTGTTGAATTAGAAAGACTATCTAATTTTAAAAACAAAACTTGTCTATTTAAGTAATTATATTGTGGATCCAACATTTACGTAACTACAACAAATCATTGCATAAGATCACTATGAATCACTAACTAAGTCATGACTTGACTTATTAGTATCCTTTTAGTCACAACTAGACTAACCTGATTCATTAATAACATACGTGTACGGATATCAACCAAATAATTCAAACCTTTAAAATCATAATGTCAAAAGCAAGAGTTTTAAACAACCAAGGTAATCAAATCCAAAGGCTTAAACTAGTTTAATAACTAAGAGCATGAATTATTCAAAATATCTGTAGCTGCACGTGGAATCTCAAGATGCTGGGCCGCATCACTTTCCATCTTCTCCTGCAATAAACGATTGCAAGATGTTAGAATACTCGTAAAAACTTTACAAGTGGGAAAGTGACAAAGAAGTTAATCACGCAATACCTGAGGAGCAAGACTTGCCTCCTGCCTCGTGACCCTTCGGACAATCTCTTTTCCAATGTCCGGTCTCGCCGCACTTAAAGCACCGATTCTCGGATCTTGCTTTGTTTGGCTTCGGCTTCTTGCCCTTGTTGTCGTTACTAGCCATGGGTGCATTCTGGCTGGGCGGGGCCTTGCCCTTTCCCTTTCCGTTGCGCCCCTTCCTCTTCTTATGTCCACCATGTCCCACCATGAGAATGTCCTTAGACTTGGTCCCGATACTCTGCTCTACGGTCTTAAGCATCGAATGCAGTTCCTGTTGGGATCTCGTGGGCACGCAGCGGAAGCGAATGTACAACAAATAAAGCCCAAGGTACAAGTAATCAAAGCATAAAACCGAAATCCCAAACATGGACCAAACTCTAAGTATAAAAATGCAACTTGAAAGGGAAAGAGGTGCTATACCTTTCTCCTAAGCTCCAGAATACTTGTTGTCTCGTGTTGGTGATGCTCCAAGAATGAACACGGATCGTCTAATGGGTAGTACCCCGGGAACACGTCCAACCACACGAGCTAGCGAGCCTTCGTGCTTCTTCACTACGAAAAGCACTCCGGGACAGCAAATAAACGAGACCAATCTTCTGGAGTAAACTATCTTGGAACTTCACTTGGCCCTTGTAGCACCAAAGAAGAGTGATATAGGATAGAGAGAAAAGAGGAGAGAAATCCCAAAAGCAAAAATGAGTTCTCTTAACCTTTTTCTTTCTCCAGATTCGTGTATATCTCCACTCAACCGGCCATGCTTCGAAATTGGCAAGCTCACATGCATTGGCTAGTTTGGAGGTGGATTTCACAAATGGCACTAGCAGAGTTTAGCGGCGCTAACCATAAGTTAGCGGCGCTAACTCAAAATAGTTAGCGGCGCTAACGCGTCCTGTCAGCGATTTGACACATAGTACATGCAGCCGTAGCGGCACTATCCTTTAGGACTTAGCGGCGCTAAACCCTAAGAGTTAGCGACGTTAACGCGGCCTGTGATGTCAACTTTTGTCTTTTGTCATATTTGGTCCCTTAACTTAAGTTGCTGGCAGGTTAGACCCCGGTGTATGACCCAATAGGCCCATACATCATCAGCAGCAGTCCATATGGCGTACGTACATTAATGGGCATATTTTTAACAAACTCCCACTTGAACATAATGCACAGTACCCATGTGACCACAGACAAAGAGCGGCCTCTAGCAAAAGTATCAATGCCCCCAAGTCAGTATGGGTTCCACTTCTTTGCAGAAAACCATAACCTACAAAAGAACGTAGAGGTCCTATTTGACAAGTGATCAATACTCCTTTTGTTCGCGATATGCTTGTGAACACGATACATGGATTGATACGTCAATCTCCAGATCGTTCACGATTATGTTACTCGATCTTGATTGGTGGTGACCAAAATTTTAAGGACATATCTGATTCTTAATCAATATTCCTTTGCGCATGGCCATGCTTATTTTGGTGTCAGCGCCCAATCATCGATGGGGCCCAGGGATCTCTCTCATATCAGAGGAACAAATTCCGTTGACTGTATAACCCCATAGCATGAACCTTATCTTACTTAACTATTCCCTTTATAGCAGCCAGTTACGAACTACGTTTTGAAATGGTTAAAGCAAGAAAGTTTCATGCTATAGCAATTCATACATCTCGGGTCGAAGGACGTAATGATATTATCCTTCCGAGTCACTCTATGACCATGATCGATGAAGTGAACTCGGGTGTGGGTCTTCCAGTTACTTGAAACTCTTTTCAAGCACAGTTTACTGTTGTGTTTCATGCATTCAATCCTTGATTAATGCGTAACCAACACCTAACCTCAGCCTTAATTCAAGCTTTCTTCCCTTGAAGAATGACTGGCTGTGGAAATTTAGAATGTATAAACATTCCGGGAAGTGGTTAAACATGCTAAGATGGAACACAGTAAAGACCAATGAAGGTAACCGCATCATGCGTATATATAGTCCCCACTATATATCGATACAATCATCGGTTAGAAGTACTGCTTACCGTTCCCAAAGCTTATAAGTAAATCAAACATTTACTAAAACGATATTCGAGCCTAGTCATAAGCATTAACAATGCTATTATACCTAGTATGATATTCATCACTGGTATTTGACAACGGCTTAATCATAGGATCATCTATACGATATCCCTTTGTACTCTTTTGTATTCTCTTATTAAACCACTTGCAAAGTGTATATCAACTAGATCATACACTAGGTTATCATAGTCGTCATATCCTCAATGTTACCGAAGTCTACAATAGGATTAATGACACTTATGATTATCATAGTCGTCATACTCTTAATGTTATCGAAGTACACAATAGGGTCAATGACACTCATTGAATCTCAATGTCGTATCTTCACCACATATTTGAATATTCTAAACTTCGATTAAAATCGACAGTTTCACAAGTATAGATTTGCTTGCAGTAATAACTTACTCAAGACAATTCTATTTACGTCAAACATTAAGAACATACATCAGTATTTCTTGAATCTAAACTCCACTTGATTCCATATTCTCTATTTATACTCATAGAACAATAATTCCAACATTTGGTTGTAGAACAACCCTAAATTAAGACATTATTTTCATTGAGCATATTTTACTAAGAACACATGAAGCTCCCACTAGCTCTGACAAGGGTATCTGGCTTAATCTATGCTTTCCAGAAAACTCATTCCTTTGACTTTCTCGTAAAGCAGGATTACAGTCACAAGATGCAAGTTTTGCTGACTTTAGTTATGGACATAACTTGGATATAATGAATATGCAAGACCTCGGAACATGTTTCAAACATTTCCTCAACTTAACCCTGCGAAGGATCTTGGTCTTCTTATTTCCATGTGAACATATTTGTTTCCTTAATGTAACAACGAAGTTTCACATTATCCAGGCCTAATCTGGATATTACGGATGTATGGGACCCTCGGAATGTGCCTCAAGCATTTCCTCAACTTAATCCTATGAAGGATACAGGTCTTTTACGTCCATGTGAACCAACTTGTTTCCACAAGGTTACAACAATATTTCACTTTATCCAAATTATCTTCAACATAACCAGTAGAACATGTTTCCATATTTAAACAATATGAAACACTTTGTCTCTAGTCGGTATTTGAAGTTGTCCATAATTGCGTATATGTTAATCCCTTCACCCTTCTCGGATTAAACCTTAGGTGTGGGATTAACCCAAGTCAAGCACTTGGACGCAGCAAATAGATTACATATATATATATACCATTCCTTTGTTTAATTCACTTGTGAACACAGGGTCCCACCATGTTTCCGATGAATGGTAACATCACAATGATTTACCATCAAGCTGCTGTTACTAAAATATGACAACCTCATATCTAAACAACCTTCTTGATTTCCATCAGAATTAAAGAAGCAATGGATATTGTCAGGTTTTACCAGCATCTCTATGATGATTAAATTCTAGTGTCAACATTAGGTCTCTTATTTAAGTTTTACGTTCTTCCACTGGAATGCTTTTGTAAATTGTCCTCTCCCTTTTGAGCTACCAAACATGGTTCCCATAAGTTCAAGAAACAATTATCCAAAACTCAGATGAACTACTTAAATATACAAGCATCAACTTATAATTCATCCATCTCCCACTAAATGTAGAATGGATAATTTTAAGTTATGAGATTGACAAGCAAATGACTCTTTCTAGTCAAAATCTCATTGGATGCTTAAGTGACCATAATGTCGTGTTTTTAGATTGAGGACTTGGTTCATAAAATAATGTATACCAATCATATTGAATACATCTTTAAGGCCTGCCTTTTACCAGATCATCAATAAAGATATCCGGTTTTCTTTAAAGTAACACCATGTACAAAATGTGTTTCTTAGAGAAAACGAAGTATGGGATAAACCCATAATTCATTTCATATTTAGACCAATAGAAACTTAGCATCTTATTTAAATCAAAGAATCGATATCTATATGCCCTTATTGATTCTTAATTTCTTAAGGTTATTTCCGAACACCTCCAGGTTTCAGACACAAACCCCTTATCTAGTTAAAAATTCTCCTAACTACTATCATAAAGATGGTGATGGAGAATTTTACTAGTGTCACTATACATGGCGTACTTGAGCGGATTATCCACACGAGTGTGATCAAAATCCAACAAGTTATAATCCTTCCTACCAATACTGGTGAAAGATTTCTTAATCATCCAAGTCCAATAAACAAGATTTGCATCTTTCATTTAGCCCGAAGCTAAACTTTTACAAAGATCCTAACCACATGGACCTAAGTGATGTAAATGTTGTTTACTTGGTCAAGTTTGATTATGCCATATACTTAATGCATCCAAACCACTTTTGGATCTAAGAATCAATTATTTCATGATTGCCTTATTACTTATAACGTGTCTTTATGTATGCAATGATACGGATAAGTTTTTAATAAAACATCTCAAAATTGTTTCAATTCCAAGCAACATCCATCGTCATCAAATGTGTATTTGTGCACCAAAATGGTCAAAATAACACATAAGCTTAGACATGGATAGAAAATGAAATGAAACCATCAGAATGAAAAATCTTTTAAACAAAAATACAAGATACAAAATATCCATCATCTACAAAAGAACATATAATAAAGCGAGTCTTACCACGCAGGGCGTACATACAAAAGTAATAATTAATCCGGAATTAATGGCGAGACCAACACTCCCAATTCTCTTGAAGAAGACAATCAACAAAATTTCTTCTTGAGAGATCCGGTTCTTCAAGCTCTTCCTTCTTGCAACGAACAGACCTGCACTTTGTAACAAAAACAAATTTGTAACAAACGTGTGTCATATAGCTCGGATAAACAACCCAGCTTATTAAGTAATAGCAATGAAGTATAATCATGAATGTACCTCAAGTAGGAAAATTAACTCTCTCTTGTCTGAGAAGTTTTATATCCTCTCGGCACGGAGGGCAGGCATGACGGCCCCAATCCCCAAATCTACCGCAGAAGTAGCAAACCACCCCATGTTGAGTCTCTTTAGGCACATCATCAATGTCCATAGACTCAAAACTTGAAGCAAGCTTGGATACTCCAACTTCTTCATTCGATGGGATCGATTTCTTCTTCTTGGCTAAAAGTTGTTCCTTAGAACCATGAATAGGAGTGGATGAGGATGATTCATGCTTGGACATGTTAGATTCTACAACCTTCAACATTCCATGCAATTCATCTATAGATATTTCCTTTCCATTCATATGATAGTCCATTACAAACTTTTCATATGATGCGGGCAGAGACTGAAGTATGAAGTTCACACCGAGCTCCCTCCCTATAGGAAAACCAATCCTATCCATCTAGTCCATGTATGATTTCATCTTCAAAACAGGGGCACTTACACTCCTGCCTTCCCGCATCTTACAACCGGTTAGACTTTTAGCACACTCATAATGTTCTTGCCTAACTTGCTGTTGGAATACTTCCTTCATCTTATTAATCATGTCATACACAGTCATGTGCTCAAATTGCTTTCGTAGTTCCGAGCTCATACTTGATAACATGAGGCTAGCAACATCGTGCGTATCCCGAACACGCTTTTCATACGCGTATCGGATGGTCCATTCGGCATTGATAGCAGGTGGTTCAGGAAGGGGTTCCTCAAGGATGTGCAACTTAGACTCGGCACGTAGGACAATCCTCAATTGCCTAAGCCAGTCAACAAAGTTCACTCCCGTGAGTTTCTCCCTTTGTAGGAACATACGAAGTGAAAAGTTCGACGTGTTGTGGTTTTGATTCGACATCCTATAATTAGAGAGAGTACCGAATTAGTTAGTTTGATTTAATCCTCGTTAAAATAATTACCCATATTGCCTCGAAAAATATTTTAACAAGGGCTAAGAACCATATTTCACTCCAATTCATGACGGGGTTGCCGCGGATCACTTCATGGAGCTATTTAGGCCGATAACCATCTTACCGATTGCAATCTCTATTGCAACTCTTAGACTCTTGCGGGATCCTATGACAACCATCGGTCGTTTGGCATGTTTGATCCCTACTTGCACCAATTCCAAATTAAAATTCTTGGTTGACTCGTGCTAAGCTCGACAATCATTCAAGGATTTTAATTTACAATTGTAAATCGTCCGTCAAGACATACGGTAACAAATCCAGCAAAGTTGGCTCGTGCTAAGCTCGACAACCAAAATTGTGAATTTGCCACACGCACCTTCCACACAGTTTTATGAGAGTTGGCTCGTGCTAAGCTCGACAACCAAAACCCATAAATCTAGATTCGGGTGGTATCGATTTACGGATGGCGCAAGATTTACGTTTTATGAAAAACGGGCTTTTGTTTTCGGCTTGGTTACAGATTAACTTGCTTAGTGACAAAACCTATTTCCACTAGGTGATTTAATCTTGTATGTAAGCGCGCGAGAGTTGCAAATCATTTTTACCAAATCTCTTGTGATTTTATTAATTTTGAAAAATTATCTAGCATGCGAATCCTAAGCAAACCATGCAAGAAATAAATAAAATAAAATCACATCACACACATATAAACGAAGTAAATTGGTAACCCTTGCCAAAATCCTATGCGTTCTTCCCGTGAGCCAAAACGGGTAGAACGTGGTCAAACTAAGGGACAAAAGGACTCCGATGCGAGCTCCCACTAGAACCGCTATCTCCATTGGATTCCACCGGCTTCTATGGTCATCCTCCATCTCCTTTTGACTCCTTTTTGTGTGTCTTCATCCAAATGTACAAAACATACAATAGAAATTGAAATGGCGTACAAGCCACAAAATTTCCTATTTATCTATTACAAGTACACGGATGAATGAAATGGCATGCAAGCCACAATATTATTACATAACAAACTTAATTAATAAATATTACAGCCCATAACGTGATATAAAAATCACCAAATGCATCCAAACACATAAAGTCAACCACAAGGTCAAAGGCAAGGTTACCAATTTCAAATCTAACACATACAACCAAACAAAATGGTAACAAAATTACCAAGACAAAATCTGGAACAAATTTCTAGAATTACAAAATAGCCAAAAATACCCGTGAACAAAACTGTTTTTTAACTTGAAAAACAAAATCTGTAGCTGCGCGTTAGCGGCGCTAAGTTTTATGGGTTAGCGCCGCTAACCTTGTTCGAACAGAAAACAAACATTCTGATTTCGGGATTTTTCAAGCCACCAAGTGCAAATCTAACATAGAGGTAGCTCTGATACCACTGTTGGGATCTCGAGGGCACGCAGCGGAAGCGAATGTACAACAAATAAAGCCCAAGGTACAAGCAATCAAAGCATAAAACCGAAATCCCAAACATGGACCAAACTCTATGTATAAAAATGCAACTTGAAAGGGAAAGAGGTGTTATACCTTTCTCCTAAGCTTCAGAATACTTGTTGTCTCGTGGTGGTGATGCTCCAAGAATGAACACGGATCGTCTAATGGGTAGTACCCCGGGAACACGTCCAACCACACGAGCTAGCGAGCCTTCGTGCTTCTTCACTACGAAAAGCATTCCGGGACAACAAATAAACGAGACCAATCTTCTGGAGTAAACTATCTTGGAACTTCACTTGGCCTTTATAGCACCAAAGAAGAGTGATATAGGATAGAGAGAAAAGAGGAGAGAAATCCCAAAAACAAAAATGAGTTCTCTTAACCTTTTTCTTTCTCCAGATTCGTGTATATCTCCACTCAACCGGCCATGCTTCGAAATTGGCAAGCTCACATGCATTGGCTAGTTTGGAGGTGGATTTGACAAATGGCACTGGCAGAGTTTAGCGGCGCTAACGCGCCCTGTCAACGATTTGACACAAAGTACATGCAGCCGTAGCGGCACTATCCTTTAGGACTTAGCGGCGCTAACCCCTAAGAGTTAGCGACGCTAACGCGGCCTGCGATGTAAACTTTTGTCTTTTGTCATATTTGGTCCCTTAACTTAAGTTGCTGTCAGGTTAGACCCCTGTGTATGACCCAATAGGCCCATACATCATCAGCAGCGGTCCATATGGCGTACGTACATTAATGGGCATATTTCTAACAGTTCCGCCACGGATTTCTCCATGTTGTTCATGTTGTAGTTGACTATAAAAGGCTTATAGTCATCCGACAACGAATTGAGTATCGTATCCGTTGCTAGCTGCAACGGTACTGGGTGCCCAAGTCTCTCTAGGTGGTCCATGTAACTTTTCATTTTCATGATGTGGTCACTGACTGAAGTCCCCTTAGCCATCTTGCACTAAATGCCCTAGTGGCATCATAACGCTCTGCGCGGGCTTGCTCGTGGAACATGTCCCTCAGCTGACGGATCATGTCATAGGCAGGAGTCTCTATCATGCTTGATTGCAACTCTGGACTCATCGTTGCAAGCATGAGGCAGCTAACATCCAAGGCGTCATTTGAGCTCTTCTGAAAAGCCTCCCTGACTTCTGCCCTGGCATTGTTGGCAGGGGGATTTCCTAGAGGTTGTTCTAGGACATGCCACTTTCTCTCGTGCCTCAGCACGATCCGGAGATTTCTCTCCCAAGTGAGAAAGTTCGACCCGGTGAGCTTATCCTTCTAAAGGATATAGCAGAGAGAGAGGTTATTAGTACTGGTAACATTGGTTGCCATCTACAAATTAAAACCCGGTTTAATTAGTAATTGTAAATAAACTTTTCTAACATATATCATCAAACCCATAAATAATATATATTAGACCTACGACCCATATTTCACATACTTGACGCAAGGTTTGGTCACTTCCCGCCAAGTCATGCTATTTCTAGTAGGTAACACCCTGTACCAATCGTACCTTGCTGATACAACTCCTAGAACCCCGTAGAGCACTTAGAGCCAGTCTAGTATGTTTAACTCTACTCTAGTACTTTTTGGGCCGGGACTCTCGATTATTACCAAAATAGATCGCACCACCTAAGACGGTATGAATTCTGGCCGGGACTCCCGATTATCGCAGAATCTTTCATACCCTTTCCCGCAATGGTTTGAACCCAGATGCCAAAGATTTGGGCACTTCCGACACCCGAGTACCGTTTAACAGCAAAGGTGTACCATTAGGTGGGTAGCATACTGATATAAGATTTTCTTTGGTTTATAATTAAGTTTTAAAAGAAACTTAATTTTCCAGTTTTTGAAAAACCATTTTAAAACCAACTGTTTTAAAATACGATTTACATGTGTACATACACTAGGTGCATAAAACGGTTTTATAAGTTTCAAACTTATAATCTTGACAAAACTTTAAATTTATAAAAAATTTAGTTAATACGACTATCAAACTGAAAGACGTATTCTAGTTTGTCATAAACCGTGGTTTTTCTCTGATTAATAATTGTCTACTATTAAACCCCTTTTATTTAGCATCATACAAATATCACATACATATATGAATAAACAATAAATAAAATCACAACCACGCAGATTAAAACAAGCAGATAAAACCCTATAGTTTTGCCAACTAATCCTAAGGTCAATCCTAAGGACAATTGGACTTGGATTCGCCTTTATGCTATGTCGCTCCCACTAGCCTTGACACCTCCTCTGAAGTACCCGTGTATCGTGCAAAACACCATCTTCTTGAATGCCTTCTTGGATTCCACTTTGGAAAAGGAATAATAAAAACTACGACTATTCTAATACAATTACAATAAAGAATGGGGTTGTATGTGGCACGCAAGCCTCCCCGAACCAGTACAATATTACAATTAAAAAAGGGATTGTAATTGGCACGCAGGCCTTCCCAAAACCAAAATAAATGAAGAAATAAAAGACGAGTCCTAAGTCGGCAAAACTATAGTTATATATCACAACCACGCAATATACATATAAACAATATATATATACATCAACCATGCAGTTAAAAGAATATAGAAACAATATAAACTGTGCAGTGAAGCACAAAACCTGATTTGTTTAACCATTCTCATTTACCCTTTGATTAATGACTATCAACCAAAAATGAGAGTTATGATCTTCTTAAAGTATTTAAAATTACTTGACCAAATTAGTTTTCCAACAAACTTTGAAAAACTTGTCTTCATTCAAAACTTGAATGAAATCATATGTCGAGTATTTTATCAGTTTTCCAAAAACTTAAAAATTTCGACAACATTTGATCATTTAAATATCATCTTGTTTGTTTCTCCATTTCTTATATAGACTACTCCTTTTAGAATTTATTTAAAACGACTAAGCTAGTCATAATAAATAAATATCTAAAATATATATATATTTTAACCAAAACTAGATTAAAATATATGATGCTAGTTTATATGAAATACTTGTTAATTTAAATGCTTAAATTAACAATCTTTTTGCACTTAACCGAAAAGCAATTTTGGGCCGATAACTCGTGGGCCGAGAACCCACTTGGGTCGAGACCCCCTTAGGCCGAAGCCTACTGGGCCGTAGCCCACTTGGGCCAAGAGCTCTTGTCTCGCCGTCGGAGAGCACCGCTGCTGCCCTGCTGTCGACCGGCAACCACTAAACTGGGCTGCCATTACCGTCGCCGTCGCAGCCGCCGCCGGCTACGGTGGTGATTCTGGTCTCCTTGTCTTTTCGATTAAAAACAAAAATTAAGAATTTTCAAATCCTTTTAACCTATTAAAACTAACCTGTTCTAATATTCTGGTTAAAATTAGATTTAATCCAATAACCAAAAAAATTTAATTACCAATGTAACTAAAACTGTTCCATTAATAATTAACAATCCTAAAACCATATTTTTAACCTTTAAACAAAAAACGTTTAAATTTTTTATTAATATATAGTTTTAGATAAAAGGTTTATGATTTATAACTGTTTAAACATAACCTTGGTTAAACCGATCTGATTAAAAAACTAAACCTTTTATTATCTGGATAAAAACAGAAAACATGTTTTTATCACCTATGGTTTTCAAAATCTATGTGGAGAAGAAACAAGATGAAGAAGATAATCAACTAACTAGATTATCCAGGTTTAACTAATTAAACAAACTGTTCAATTTTCTTGATCAAACTTATTCTTATCCAAAAATCATAAACCTTTTAAACATTCAAACTAAATGTTTGAACTTTCTGATCAATAGGATTAAACCTAGTAACAAAAACAAACTGTTTTTTATACCTTCTTGATTTTCAAAAAATCCAAGAATGAGTAGAAGATCAAAAATAAAAACCTTAAATCTAGAAACAGATAAACCTAGAAACTATAGATCATAGAGACGAGACTCTGATACCACTGAAGGGTTTTGATCAGACCAAACCACCCTAAGACACAAACTGGTCAATCCTGGGTTTGATTCTACTGGTTCAATCATAAAGCGGAACTGGATTGAACACAACCCTCTAAGCCCCAAAAGGGTTAGGATCTTTAAAACTGATGATCTATAGAGTTTCTTAACAACCTACAATAAAGGTTCAGAATTTTACCTGTTTTGATTCTGGGATTGCTAAAGTAAGTCCACCACTACTGCACCTCCAAAGAACTGGCTGCTAGACCGCTCCTGGATTACCAAAGCTTCAAACCGTGAAACCCTTATGTGTGTGTGTCAAGATCGACGCCAAAAAGGAAAAACGAGATGTTTTTCTTTTTGCTTGATCTTCGAAAAACGAGAGAGAGGGAGAGCCGAGAGATAGAGGTCGACGTGAGAGAGAGAGAGAGAGTGTGTGTGGTGGCTAGGGTTATCTTATGCTTAATCTCTTAAAACCCTTAAGGCTTGAAGGTTATATATATAAACCTTAAAAGAAACCAAGCCCGTTTAATTAAAAGCCCACTTGTTCTAATTAAACTTTCATTCCTCTCACTTTGACCCCATGGACTTTTACTAGTTAATTAACTATTAACTTGTCCGTTAAATATTAAACTTAATATTTAATTTCTTCTTATATAATAAATAACTATTTATTATTTATTTCCTTTCTAATAATTAATCTAACTGATTAATGATTTATTTCTAATAATTAATTCTACTGATTAATTATTTACTTTTCTCTCTAATAATTAATCCAACTGATTAATTATTTCCACACAGACTTATGGTAAAAAACCAACTGTTATGATTTGGGTGTGTAGCAGTGTGACCCTTTAGTCTCTTATAACATTGGATACAATGTGCCCATTAATTATATCTGCACATAATCTAACACCTCAGTCCCATCGACCTCCTCTCATGTTGAGTAGACGTTTATGGAGATTAATCTACCCCAAAAGCCAGTAGGTTGATCCTCCCAACAGGATGTTCCTATAGAAACAGGATTCCTATCATCTGGGTCACCCTCCCAACAGGGAGATACCATTGAAAGACATACCTCCTGTAACACCCTCCTTACCGGCCTAGATTAATTAAGGTAATTAATTAATTAATCTGGAAATTTAATTGTTTATGTGAGTTATTGTAGAAATGTGTTATTGATGATAATATGTGGTATTATTTTGTTTTAATTATTTAACGAAAATAATTTAAAATAATTTATTATTTGAGTGAGTATGCGGGGGGGGGGGGGGGTGTGGCCGGTTGGTAGGTGTACCCACTCCTCCTCCATACTTGTTTTCTTGTGATATTATACAAGAGTGTGTAGTGTGTGTTTGTGTATTCTCGTCCGAGAGCAAGGAAAGAAGAAGAAGAAGAAATTCAATACATTGTTCAAATTTAATTATCTTGAAGTATTTAACATCATTAGAGGTTAGATTACTGAATCATTATGTTGATTGTTGTTTAATTTCGGTTTTTAATATATATATATATATATATATATATATATATATATATATATATATATATATATATATATATATGTGTGTGTGTGTGTGTGTGTGTGTGTGAAATCCGATTGAATGATTTGTATGATGAATTTATGATCTAGGTTGTATGCATGTTAGTAATTGATGTTAGTTAGGATCAATACATGCTTAGAATCAATTCTGGAAACATATATGTTATTGCATGATCAAAATCAGATTAAAAATCAAATTTATGTATGATTTTGATTTACTCGGAATTCATGTCATGAATGACTCGGAATGCAAGTGATGAGTCAGTCGGATTTGGTGATTCCGACCAATTTACTCGGAATTGGACTTAGAATCCGAGTAAAACTTCATTGAATGCCTTAACTTTTTAATCGGATTTGATTTTGATCGTAATCCGACTCTTAGTCGGAATGTGACTTTACTCGGAATTTAACAGTTTGCCTCTACTAGGAATCCGATTAAATTGGAATTGCTTTTACTCGGAATTGAGCCTTTGCTCGGATTTGATTTTTATCGGAATTGAAAACAATCGGAATTCTAACATTACCTATGCTCGGAATTTGAATGTTATGAGGAATCCGATTCAAGATCAACTCTTTGATGATTTGAAGATGATCATGAATTGTACATTCAGTATGGCCTTGGCTTATGAAAGGAATGTATGTGTTGTCTAAGCTTAGGAGATGGATGAATTCACAGATTACAGATTGTAAAGGGTAATAGTGAATTACGGTATAATGATGTGAATATACATGAATTCAATATGTACTTGTGATTGTATGTGCATATGTGGTTGATTATAGTATTGTGCTTATTGTGGATTGATTAAGCAAATACTGATTGTTAGTTGTTTGCTCAGGTGGAGACAAGACTCAGTAGATAAGATAAGACTGAGTTGCTTGAGCTTTTGAAGATATCGGTGAGTGGATGAATATCTTGGATGTATAAGATATAACTCCTGATTGTTGGCTCTTTGAGATGTATTCTCTTGTTGACTGTCTATATACATGTTGTTTGGGAGATCAGCTTGGCGGTTGTTTTTCAGCTGGGCCTAAGTTTAGAGATATACAGTATTAGTAATCGTATTGATAAGCATTTGTTGTAATCAAGAGGTACTAGTATTGTTATCTGTGATAACTGGGCTATTGGTAAACCTATGCTTTGGCCGTAATTTGGTTGAAGGTCCCGCAAGACCGCCGGTTCTCTTGTTGCTTGAGGTTGGTTGTTTGGGCTTTATGCCTTGTATGTTTTTTATATCTATTCTCTCACTTAGCTATGTGCTAATCCACCACTGTTGAACTCTTTTACAGGATATTCCTGGTATGTGGAAGATAGAGGTGAAACTTAAATTATGGACTGATCTAACTCTGATATCTGTTTTGATTTTGTAAAGAGCCTGTTTTTGTAGTAATACTGTTGTAGTTTTGTAAAGTTAACCAGCAAAGTTGTATTTATAATATTATATATATGTAATTATGTTATTAGCTTCCGCGCGTATTACGAAGTTGTGTTTTAGGAAATACGGTGTTACAAGTTGGTATCAGAGCCCTGGTTTGAGGATTTGCATTGTTGAGTTGTGCAATACTCGAACCGAGGCTCTGATCAGTCCAATATTCCAGGGTGGGTAATTAGTAAGGTAGCTATAGAGAATATGATGTGGTACTAACGGATTATAATCTGAAAACTGGTGAGATGTTGTGTAGAACAGATTATGGCTGACAACACTGAGAACCTAGTACTTACCCCTTCGTCCCCAAGAAGACAGCACAACAACGTGTCCTCTACTGCTGCCAATAAACAACACAAAGCTTGTACCTCGCACAACGGGGAGTCTGATAATCAAGACTATGTGTTACAGCTGGAAGATACTTTACAGACTCAGAGAGATCAGATCCAAGAGCTTGAACAGCAGTTGAATCAAACTCAATCTTCACAACCAACCTCTACAGTACAAATGCCTCCGCTATCAGCCACTGTCACTCAATCATTACCACCACCTGTTTACACGACAGCTCCTGTGAGCACAGTGTCAACTCCGTATGGATCATTCCCGTTCATTCCTATGCCATAAGGAGTGTCTACCAAATACCAACCCCAGAAACAAAACTTCTTTATTCCGTGGTTTCCCCAACAACAAGTCAGACAAAAGTGCCAACATAAGGATTTCATGGCGTGTGGTCCGCCAGAGTATTCGGGGAGTTCAAACCCGAATGTGACTTTGAATTGGTTGAAAGAAACCGTGAAAGCTTTGGAAGCATGCAACTGTTAGAAAGTTGAATGGGTTAAGTTTGCAACGAGGCGACTGAAAGACCAAGCTTTGACTTGGTGGGATTCACTGACCACACATCTGCCGTGGGAGATTGTTAATGCCATCACTTGGGAGCAATTTCAGGATAAGTTATGTGAGCAGTTTTGTAACGCTTTTGACATGGCAAAGATTCAGCGTGAGTTCCTGGATTTGGCATAGACGGATAAGATGTCCGTAGATGAGTTAATCAGTAAGTTTCAAGAGACCTTGAGGTTTGCAAGACAGTGGGTACCTGATGAACATTCTCAGGTTCAGCATTTGGTAAAAGCTTTGTTGCCGGATTATCGGGGTAACACCCATTTGGCCACATCGCTTGTTCAGGCATCCACTTTAGCCAGAGCTGCAGAATCTGATGCTCAGGATCGGGAAAAGATGAACAAAGGATCGTTTAGCAAGTTTGGTGGAGGTTCCAGTGGGAATCAAAGTAGAGGTAAAGGGCAGAGTCATCATGGAAAGTCCGATCAGAGGTCCAAGGGATCAGGATCCTTTCAGAATAAACCATGGTGGCATAATTGTAAATCTCATCACATCGGGCAGTGCACGCCGTAGACTCGCAAATGTTTGAGGTGTGGTGAGTTTGGTCATGACATAGGTGCTTGTAAGTTCAACACCTTTGTCTGCTGGAACTGCAAAGAAGAGGGGCACATGGCTGGTGCATGTCCTAAGTTGAAGACCGCGGGGACCGGGGCAGGGGTAAGTAACACTGGGGGATCGTTTTCTGCAGGTCAGAAGAGGAAAACTGTACCTTCTGCGGAAGGCAGAGCTTTTAAAATGACTGCCAAGGAAGCTACTGGCAGTGATGATGTCATTACTGGTATGTTCATAGTTAATTCTATGCCTGCACGTGTTTTGTTTGACTCTGGTGCAAATAGGTCATTTATTTCTATGACTTTGTGTGATAAATTGAAATTACCTGCTTCTGTGAACACTACTCCTTAAGAGGTAGAAGTAGCTGATGGTAATGTAGTACCTGTGACAACTTCTGTGACTGGAGTTCAGATTAGTATTGATGGTACTAGTTTCCCTGTAGACTGTTTGGTGATGCCTATACCTGGATTTGATTTAGTATTAGGCATGGATTGTTGAGTCATCATAGGGATAGCATCCAATGTCATAAGAAACTGATAACTATTCCTCTAGTTGACGGGTCGCATGTCGTGGCTCGTGGGGATAGATCTCCATCTTCTCTTCCGTTTATCTCGTATATGAAGGCTAGAAAATCTTTAGCCAAAGGGTGTGCGTCCTATCTAGTTTATGCTATTGACGTGAAGAAGGAAAAGCGGCCTGTTACCAGATGATTTGCCAGGGTTGCCGCCAGTTCATGATGTCGAGTATAAGATTGATCTGATACCTGGTAGTACGCCTATTGCGAAAGCTCCGTATCGTTTAGCTCCTTCAGAGATTCGGGAGATGATGACTTAGATACAGGAACTGTAAGACAAGGGGTTTATTCGTCCAAGCTCTTCGCCTTGGGGTGCACCGGTGTTGTTTGTTAAAAAGAAAGACGGGACTCTGCGTATGTGTATAGATTACAGAGATTTGAATAAAAGGACCATCAAGAAAAAGTATCCGTTGCCAAGGATAGATGATTTGTTCGATCAACTCCAGGGAGCTTTGTACTTTTCGAAGATTGATTTGAGGTCAGGATACCATCAGGTTAGTGTTGGGATTTCAAGAACACGCAACGGAAGCGAGAACAAAGAGAAACATGCATACAAGTGTTCATAACAATGAAATCCCAAATGTGGATCTACTCTATGTACAAAATAGCAACAAAAGAACAAGGTCAGAGTGTTATACCATGCTCCTAAGCTCTAGTGAACTCCTTGTTGGTGGCTGATGATGAATGTTGAAGCAAGGAACTCCTTCTTCTCCTCTCTTGGCCTCTTTATCGAAATCTCAAACCGGGTACAAGTCTAACAACGTGTGCTAGCACCCTTTGATGATATCTTCCACTGGAAATATCACCTAAGAACAGTAAAACTTCTCTTGAACCCAAGATGAACCTCACTAGATCACTAAACCTTGTATCAAAGTGAGAGAGAGAACTAGATATGCCTTTTTAGAGAGAATTGACCAAGAAGGAATAAAGTCCAGCTCTTAAGTCTTTTATAGACTTAAAACCGACCCTCTATATCCCCATAAACCGGCCAAGTCGGTTCTAGATACTCTCTTTATTGGCTACAAGCGAAAGTGACTTAGACATAAAGCCCATGCAGGGTTAGCGGCGCTAACAATACGTTAGCGGCGCTAAACCATAGCCCGTAGCGGCGCTAACGCGGCCTAACTTCGATATGACATAAACCACATGCAACCATAGCGGCGCTAACCTTTAATAGTTAGCGGCGCTATCGTGGCCTGCATTGCTAACTTCCACTTTTGCCATCTTTGGTCCCTCAATCTTATTTGCTGTCATGTTAGACCTGGTGATGGTCCCGTAATACAATACGGATGAAGAAATGCTTAGAAGATAGTTCTTCTAGTGTGTGTTTGTGTGTGTGTTCGGTTAGAGAGAGAGAGAGCCGAGAGTAATGTAGAGAAACACAAACACAAGATATGTTGTAAAATGCAAAACTTGTATTGAAATGTGGGGGAAATGCCTTTATATAGCATTTCCCCAACTTTGAGTAATTACATATGACACCCCTCACTTTAATATTTCTAACAATCTCCCCCTAAGTGAGGTGTGTAATCATTCACAACAAATTAATACATAAAACTATTCATAAGCAGATTTGTTGCGAATGCCGAATGCCACTTGCCACTTTCTGATTTCTCTCCTGCTTGCCAGTGCTTTCTTGATCTTTTCTATTGCATTGTATACCTGGGAATGTTCTTCATCCGTGTACACTGCTCGGTTATCCCAAACCTTTTGATGAATCTTGTGATGAAGGATTTTCAAGGTGCCATCAGAATACCCGTTGAGTTCATCTAGTCTGATGAAGATCTTTTCGCCTTTTGAATTCTTGGAGACAACCCCTCGAGCACCTTTAAAGTTGGGATGACCATCATAGATAACAGTCAACTCTTTAAGCTTTTCTAGATCTGGATGATTCTGATTAGGCTTAAGAAGATTGACCTTCCGATAGTTATTCTCAGCCCCGAGCTGGATATCATGTTCCTCAAAGAACTCCATAAGATTTCTCATGTACCTCATTAACGCAACTCTACCAAATTCTTCATCAGGCCATTTTCCCTTTTTCTGGGAAAGGATGTCAAATATGAAGCTGATGTCTTCGATGTTCACATACCTCAAATCTGCTTCAGTAAGAAAGTATGTGAGGTTGTTAGCTCTCTTGACATGAAAGATGGCATATTTTATGTTGAAGTTGGTTTCGGTATAAACACTGAGAAGGTCACTTATGGGATACTTTGATTTGATATCTTCTGGTTTGGTTTTGGAACGAGTAAGAATATGATCATATCTTCTTCTTTGTCTATCGTTCATGTTTCTCAGCTCGGGCGAGATAACCTCTATCAACTGACTGCTGAAGATCTCTGATATTCTTTCTTCAAGATTGGCAGTATTGACAAAGAATGGTTTCCATATCGGATTTTCTGCAGCGTTTCTTGTAAACATATTCCCGGTATCAAGACTAGGGTCTCCCCGATACACTGGTGGAGTAGGAGGTACTATGAAGTGTGGTGGCATGGGCCATTCAGACTCTTGTCTGAACTTTTCAGCTGCCTCTCTTTGTTTGTTTCTTTCAAGTACGTCAGCAGCTGATTCTTGAAACCGACCAGGAGGAGGAGGGAAAGTTTCATGAACTTCAATATTAATCCCACTGAGAACCCTGGATACGTCGAAGATTGATTTCTTTTGTTTAGGCTTTCTCCTAGCGTCCCTTCTAGAAATTGCTTCCCTTTCTTTTCTTTTCAGTGCAAGTTCTCTTTCACTGGGAATATCATCAAATCTGTCGACAATTCTAGGAGAATCTGGACGTGCAGCAATCTCGACGTATTCATCAATACCCTTGAATAGATTTTCCATCTCAGGATCCTCAGCTTCCTCCTCTGGTTGAGTAGAGCTGCTTTCTCCCATATGTCTTGCAGGTGATGTGTGTATGGACTCATATAAATCTTTCATTTCTTCTTCTGAGTCGCTTGACCATTCAAACATCTCGGTATGGGGCTGCTCCGAAGGTATCTCACCTTCTTCAAGATCACTTGGCCTCGGTTCAGTTTGTTGCTGGGGTACATATAGTACAATCTGTTTGTCAACATTCTCTTTCTGTTGTAATTCATAAACTTCATCGGCCGTTAATGATTCGGATCTATGTTGTTGACCCTTCTGGCTTCCAGATCCAGCAGAACCTGTACCTGTAGATAAGTATCTGCTCAATGATGGTACTGGTACAGTTGTGGCGGAGGGGGTTGTGTTATATCTTCTTCTTTTCTCCCCCTCGGGACGATCATCAGGATCTTGATCATCCCGCCTCCTTTTTGACCCCTGAGCCTGGGCCTGACAGGTTTGTTCAAGTACCGTCAGCCGGTCAGTAACTTTTTGCAGGGAAGTATAGAACCCTCTTGTCACCCCATCAATCTTGCTGTTTACATCTTCATGAAACTCTGTAAATTCATCCAAGGAGATTCCCTGTGGACGTAGTTCAGTTTGCAGAGTAGTCAGAAGGTCTTGATTATAAGCAGAGTCTGGCCTTTGTTCAATCAGTTTAGCATAGAGGATGCTTTTTAAGGCGTCGACCGATAGTGAAGTGACATCCGGTTGAGATTGAGGGACCGTTGCTGGAAGACGAGCTGCAAGTACATTTTCAATACGCGACAGCTGCTCAGTCTGTTCCCTGGAATCCCTTTCGATCCGATCCAACTTTAGATTTGTCTCCTGCAGTTGTTGGCGGATTGGAGACACGGCTTGGTTGATAGCATTGTTAAGATCTGCACGTGTAACAAACCCGGAATCACTAAGACTTCCAGTTGAGGTACCTACCACAGAGGCAGGACCACCTACTGGAGCAGCAGGGATGTTGGCTCCAGCAGGATTTCCTTCCGATCCTCGAATGACACCTTGAGAGGTACCACCTACGGAAGTTGCGGAGACTTGTTGAGTCAACAAGCTCAGTGCATCTATAGTTACCTTGTGTTGTTCAAGATATGCGGATATCCGCGGCAAATCAAATCGTGCACGAAGAGGAGTCGAGGACGAGGGAGGCAGTCCTCTGTTTTCAATAGGTCCAACACCCAATTGGGGTTGGCCTAGATTGTGTGCTATAACCCTGTGCAATAAAGACGGTGCCTGTTGAGAGACACCGTAGTAGCTTGGTGGGGCAGAAACTTGCACGGGTGGGATAACCGCGGCTTGTTCAATACGAGCCCCAGCAGTGCTTGGACTCATATTAGATGTGGCTTCCCGGCTTTCTTGGTTGAGGGGTCCCTCAGCACTCACATTTTCTTTTTTTACCTCCTCTCTTTCACTCATACTCCTATCCTCTTCTTCTTCTCCACTGCCAACTCCATAACCAGCATATTGATTTGGGTCAAGGAAAGAATCAGGAGTGACAGAGCCCACCTCAAAAGATACATCTGGAGATTGAGAAACTAGTGGGATGTCATGTTCAGGAGCAATGATCACATTATGAATGACAGGGGTAGTATGTGGATCAGTTAATTTCATGAAAGAAGGGGTACTTTCTGCTGGTTGGTCAATGGGGTGCTCAGGGGTGCCCATGGGAGATATAACAGTTTCAAAGGCAGGGGCACCTCCTGGATGAGATGCAGACTAATCAGATGAACTGGATGACTCAGACATGTCAAGACCAAGTTCAGTTAGTACAGCTTGGGTGTGGGTGGATTGAGAAAGAGTTTGTATAATGGCTTGAATTGTCGCGGGATCATATGTATCCCCTCCCTCTCTACTCTCAACACCTTCACCCTCTTTTCTACCCCTCTCAACATTTTCTCTCTCCACTTCCTTCTCAGCATCTCCCACAGATGACTGAGGCCTATTTGCTATATCCTCACTCGGTGCTACTCCTCCTTGGGTAGGTATGGCCGGTTCTGGCACAACCATAGGAGGTATTCCTACACTCTCCCTATAACTCTTAACAATATCATTTTTCTCACAAAGATTTAAGAGAAATACAGGGAAGGGTCGTGGAATAGGCAGATTCGTCGGGTTAGCAGGTTTAATATGAAAAAAGAGTTTTGGAGAAACCGAAGGTAAACCTGTCCGACGAGGGATATCAGCATTCCGCTCCATTACATACTGGATGATCATTGGTATGAAGCGATGGTAAGGTAGCATGTTTGAATCCCTCTTCTTTTGGGAATTCTTCCTGAGCATAGTAGCTTTGATGTCCTGGAAGAGAAGGAATGCATAGTCCACATGCATATGCGTCGCAGCTGCTACAAAGATTTTAAGTTGATGTTCCGTTGGAAATTCGTAGCCTGAGTGCTTTGGAGTGAGACATCTTTGAAGCACCGTCATGAATGTATTATATTTTGGGTGCAAGCCGGTGCATTTGAATTGACCTTTCCTGATGAGCTCACCGTCATATCCCATCTCCCTTATTGTTGTAAGACATGCATCCTCATCGGGGATGTCCTCAAAGTCTGTTGCTGGAGGTCTGCTGTCTGCTTTGGGTAGAGCAAAGATTGTTCTGAGGCGACTAAGAGATATATTGACTTGAAATTCGTCGACCTCTGCATGAATTACCTCATAACCTCTGTTATTTTCCCTCACAACACATGTTTTCCAAAATTGTTGCACATATAATTCAGGAACATGTATGCCTGTTGTGGCTGGGTTATAGGTCAGTAGATGGTTTAGGGAATGAATTTTGAGAATCTCAGTGACAATGGGGTAGGTTGGGTTTTTGAGTTTGGTTAGGTCAACATAATGGTTGTTTCATGGGAGCCAGTGTTAAGAAACTCGGCTCTGGGCATGATCTCCTCTGGGTCACGTTCAACTTGTGCCATCTTATCTGTCAAAGAGATAAAATAGTTAAATTTAAAATTAAGAGATATGCAAGAAAACAACATTCAGTTTTGAATATTTGGTCAAACTTTTGATAAGTGAGTAAAATTTGACCAAATTGACCCAACGTTGACCAATGTTGAATAAATGTTCAAACACCCTAAGTGTTGAACCCTCACTGTGTACAGGATGATTTTCAGCATAAAAAGTTGTTTTGATACTGCAAAAGTGTCAATTAGTTAGTACTGAACAACTTTGTAGTACTTGAACATGTTCCAAAACTCACCCTAAACACGTTTTTTTTTTTTTTTTTTAGCCAAATACCAAATTGTATGTGTATGTTCATACTTCCCAAGAACACGAAGAACACTTTTTGAGATTTTTGAAATATTTTTACATCAAAGTGTTCCCCATGTGATCAAAATACCCATCGCAAACATTGTTTCATCAAACAAGTTTGTTTCGAGTACCAAAATTCCACTTAAAGTCTCGATATTCTCATTCGCATATCAGTGTTCTAAGACCAAGAAGTACCCTTTTAACTCAAAATCTTCAAAATGTAAACCATACAAGCTGTTACCTTTTAGATTAGAAGTATTTTGATACTAAAATTGCAAATTTTGGCAGAGTAACGAGATGATTTGTATGTTAACGTAATCAAGAACTCGAGAGAACACTTTGTAAATTTTGAATAGCGTAAATGAAGAATGGCAACTGTTGGGGTAACTTGTAGTAGTGTAAAAAGACACATGTCGAGCCTTGATTGGCTGGTGCAACGGTTAAAAAACGCGGCTAATAGAAGTTTGGATGCGGCTGATAAGAGTTTTCAATCGCATGCGATTCACACTGTGGTGTGTTAATCGCATGTGAATTAGCTTGGGTGTTAGAACCATGGCATCCGAATCGCATGCGATTCACACTATCTGAGCTTAATCGCGTGCGATTCAACCTTAGACTGAATAGCATGCGATTCACACTAACTTAGCTGAATCGCGTGCGATTCAACCTTTGTCCAAATCGTATGCGATTCACACTTAGACAACATTGCATTCGATTCACACTTGTTTCTCACAACCTTTTCACATGCAATTAAAACCTTTAACATTTGCATGCGATTCGTCGGGTTAGCTTAATCGCATGGGATTGAGCTATTACTTGGAAAAATTTGAGATATCTGAATATTGAGACTATGAAAGTTAAATTTTCAGATATGGTTGATGTGAGTGTTTGTTTGACACACTCCCCCTAGACTTTTGCATCTCTTTATGAGGAATTTTTCGAATGTTTTAGAGAAAGTGTCTGTTGTCAAATTTCTCCCCCTACACATGTGTAATATGTATATATGTATGAAATTCTCCCCCTACACATATGACACAGGTGTAGCATTATAAAGTCAAACCCCTACACAAAGTGTCTTTTCTCTGTAGCATGTGCATGATCTTTCTCCCTCTTGAAGAATGCAGTCGTTAGCTGCATAGAGAACAAACAGTGTAACACCAACTCTAAACAAAAGAAAAGAAAGAGAAAAAAAAGGTAACAGTATGCTAGATTTGTAGATTGAGCATGCCTAACTTGGATACCAACTCAGTAAATCGACTTTCGTCTAAAGGTTTGGTAAATAGGTCAGCCAGCTGATTTTCAGTAGGCACATACTGTAGCTCAATTAATCCATTCTCAACGTTATCTTTTATGAAGTGATAGCGAATGTCGATATGTTTGGTTTTAGAGTGGTGTACCGGATTGCAGGAGATGGCAATGGCAGATTGAGAGTCGCATAACAATGGTATTTTGTCATACCTGAGGCCAAAGTCTGAGAGTTGTGTACGTATCCATAGGCTTTGGGAACAGCACATTGCAGTAGCAACATACTCAGCTTCTACTGTAGAAGTGGATACACAGTTTTGTTTCTTTGAAGCCCAGCAGACTAAACGATCTTCCAGAAAGTGTGCACTACCAGAGGTGCTTTTCCTATCAATCTTGCAACCGGCATAGTCAGCATCTGAATAAGCATGAAGATCTAGATTGGAGTCCTTGGGATACCACAGTCCTAGATTCATGGACCCTTTGAGATATCTGAAAATTCGCTTAACAGCTAGCAGATGTGACTCCTTGGGATTGGCCTGAAACCTAGCACAGAGACACGTAGAGAACATGATGTCTGGACGACTTGCAGTGAGATATAGTAATGATCCAATCATCCCACGGTATGTCTTGAGATCCACCGGAGAACCATCAGGATCTGCCGATAGTTGTGATTTGGCCACCATTGGAGTTGAGATAGGGTTGCAGTTGAGCATATCATACTTCGTGAGAAGATCTTTAATGTACTTGGATTGGCAGATGAAAGTGCCATGACTCAACTGTTTAACTTGAAGTCCTAGAAAGAACGACATCTCACCCATCATACTCATTTGGAACCTGTTTGACATTGTCTGTGCAAACTCTTCACTGTTCTTTGGATTTGTAGATCCCAAGATGATGTCATCCACATAAATTTGGTCAAGGATTTTGTCCCTACCTTTTGTCTTTGTGAACAGAGTGGTGTCTGTCTTTCCTTTGGAGTAGCCTTCCCCTATCAGATATTCAGATAAGACATCATACCATGCACGTGGAGCTTGTTTTAAGCCGTACAGAGCCTTATCTAAAATATAAACATGATTAGGGTATGAAGAATTGATGAAGCCCTCAGGTTGTGAAACGTAGACTTCTTCTTTGAGTACCCCGTTTAGAAAGGTTGTTTGGACATCCATTTGGAAGACTCGAAAGCTCCTGGAGGCTGCATATGCAAGAAATAAGCGTATAGCTTGAATTAGAGCAACAGGAGCAAAGGTTTCATCATAGTCGATACCCTCCTGTTGATTGTATCCCTTAGCAACCAACCTTGCTTTGTTACGAATGACCACTCCATCCGAATCCCGTTTGTTCTTGAACACCCATTTAGTTCCGACAATAGATTTGCCATATGGAAGAGGAACTAATCTCCATACTTTGAGAAGAGCAAACTGGTGTAATTCTTCTTGCATAGCTAGTACCCAGTACGGATCATTCAGTGCCTCACAAGTCTTTGTGGGTTCAATCATGCTTAAGAAACCTGTAAATTGGCACTCGTTAGCTGTGGCTGACCTTGTTTGAATGCCAACAGAGGGATCTCCAATGATATTCTCCTCAAAGTGATGTCGGATCCATTTTAGCTCATGCGAGTTAGAGGAGGAAGGGATGAGATCTTGAATATGTGGCGCTTCCTCTTCCATATCTCTGGAGAAGTTTGGATCGGTGTCGAACGCAGGTGAGTTCTCCTGATCAACTATTGGTTCTGTCACAGGGGATTGTGTGACAGAAACAGATGTAGAATCCTCAGCAAATGGATTCGTTTAAGTGATTGTTGCATCTGTGATCGGGTCGCTTATCTGTGCACCTGCATTATCCCTGTTGTTAGCCAAAAAAGGGGAAGAGTCAGATCTAAAGAAATCAAACATGAAATCGAGATTATTATCAGAAGTAGAGGGAATGTCTGATTCTTTAGAGTTAAGAACTGGTCCTGAACTGGTATGTTCAGAAGCAAAAGTGTTGGACTGTGGTGGGGAGCCAGAGACAGTCAATGTATCGTCAAACGTTACATTGATACTCTCGATGATGCTCTTTGTGCTTGTGTTTAAAACTCTATATGCTTTTGAGACGGTAGAATAACCTAAGAAAATAGCTTCATCAGCTTTCGGAGCAAATTTTCCTAGATTATCCTTTTCATTTAAGACAAAACACCTATTACCAAATACATGAAAGTATTTGATATTAGGTACAATGCCATTTGCCAGTTCATAAGGAGTTTTATTAAAACGTTTGTTAATGAAAGAGCGATTCTGCGTATAGCAGGCAGTGTTAATAGCTTCAGCCCAGAAGGAAGGTGGGAGCCCGGAATATGAAAGCATTGTTCGGGCAGCTTCAACCAAAGTTCTATTTCTTCGTTCCACTACACCATTTTGTTGTGGTGTGTATGCAGTAGAGAACTGGTGGCTGATTCCCACAAGATCACAGAAGCTCTTCAGAGTACTGTTTTTGAATTCTGTTCCATTGTCTATCCGGATAGAGACAACACTCTTACTATGGTTGTTCTGCTGTTGTTTGATGAAGGAAATGATTGTTGGAGTGGCTTCATCTTTTGAGCGCAGAAATTTGACCCAAGTATATCTAGAGTAGTCATCTACCATGACTAAAATATACTTCTTCCCATGTTTGGACTGGATTCTCATTGGACCACACAGATCCATGTGCAGGAGTTCCAAAGGATTCGTAGTGCTAAATACTTGTTTAGATTTATGAGAAGCCTTCTTCATTTTTCCTTTTTCACAATCTGCACACAGATGATCCTTCTTGAATCTTAACTTGGGAATGCCTCTCACCAAGTCACTAGTGACTAAGTTGTTAATATTTTGAAAGTTCAGGTGAGAGAGTTTTCTGTGCCATTGCCAAGTCAGATCAGTAGATGCTTCAGATAGTAGACACACAGAGGTAGGAGAGTCATATTTTTCCAAGTCAATGGAATACAGGTTAGAATTTCTGGAACCTGCAAGCAACTCGTCTCCATTTTCAGTTAAAACTGAACATTTGTTCTTTTTAAATACAATCTCTAGGTCTTTATCACAAAACTGTCCAATTCTGAACAAGTTATGACCTAGCCCTTCAACATATGAGACTTTCTTGATCTTGATGTGCTTCTTCTCAATGTCTCAGTACCCCAAAATTGGTGCAACATTATCATTCCCAAAACGTACATTCCCGGAGTACTTAGGAACATAATTCTTGAGAAGACTTTTGTTGCCGGTCATATGTTTGGTACAGCCGGAGTCAAGGTACCACAAGTGAGGCACCTGCAAAAAGAGAATAAATCACGTTTAGGTCCCCATTTAGATATGGGTCCTTGATTGTTAGTCTCTAAGTTGGGTTGAGTAACAACTGTTGGTTTTGATGATGATGAAACTTCTAATGATCTATTCTTCGGTACCCAAATGGACATAAGCTTTGGACGTGAAGGAATAGATTTGGAAGAAATTTGCTGAGAAGAAAGTTTCTGCACCACTGTTGGTTTGACAGTTGATGGAATCGGAGGTTTCGGATTCGGTAGAGTTGCGGAAGCGTTATATTTGCAAATCCATGGTTGAGAGGAATTCTTAAGAATTCTTTGTGGCCTCGGTGCATCAACTTACTGTCGCGGAAATGGAACACTGCGATTAGCAGGTTTTGCCACTCGTTGAATGGATGATGACTTGGGTTTCGAAGATTTTGAGATTTTGGAAGGGGAATTGCGAGAACGCTTTTGAGAATGCAAGTGTTTTTCCTGTGCAATCCAAGCCCTTTTAAATGCTTCATAGCCCTGCCGTCTGTAGACTTCCAGTTCCTTGATCGTGAGTAATCGGTTGGATTTGTTTAAGCATTTAAGAGCATGTGATTGACGAGTGGTGATCCATTGATTAATGACGTAGCCTTTTGAATTTAAAAATGGAACACAGATTTGATTAGCATAAAAATCAGTCCAATCAACACATGGTTTAACACCTAAAGTCTTTCTCAATTGATCATAGCAACAATTAAATTCACAGTGTCCATGAGTACAACCATCACTTATACAAAACATGGTAGAAGCAATTTTGCCTTGTGAACTGGAATGATTACAAACATAATCAAACATCAAAATGTTTTCACAGACAGGTTTCAAATTTGAACACCTCCTAGTGGATCTAGGAATAGCTCTTTTCCATGATGTATTTATTTCAAACTTCTTGTTTCCAGCCTTCTTCACATCTGCAGCAGAGGATAAAAGATTAGAATGAAGTCGTGGTCGACTGGCTGCAGCTTGTGATGATTCAGGTACTTCTATGTGCACACGAGAATTGGGATTAGGAGTGGATTGTTGCTTTGGTTTGTAAATCTGTTTAAGCTTAAGATTTGTTAAGTCAGGTTTATTAACAGATTTTATAGAAGTTGTGCAATATGTACCCTTGGTGTTTGCATGAGTCAGATCATCCATATCTGAACCAAAAAGTGAGAAGGTAAAGGGAACTATTGGAGTTTCCATCTTTACTTGGAGGGCTTTGATTCTTTCTTTCAAAACAAACTGTTTCCTACACAGTTTATCAATGATCTTTCCATCATGTACAAATGACATGTTGGGAATTTGTTGACAGGTGATGATTTCATGCATTGAAGGGAATGTCTCAGAGGTAGGAGGTTTTAAATCATTTTGAATGGCTTTGGCGAGGTCCTGTTGAATGACTTGGGTAAAACAAAATTCCTGCAGGGTGTTGAATCTGTCTTATAATTCTTTGTGAGGAATGTATTCAACAGTGGCCTTTGGTGAAACAGGGGAGTAGAGTTCTTCATCAGAATAGACAGACGATGAAACATCAGAATCGGACGAGGAAGAGAGATTGGCAAGGTATGAGTCATTCAAATTAGAATAATCAAATGGAATTTCAGTTTTGACATTAAGAGTTCGTTTGAAATCTTCCTCTATTTGTGTATCTTCTTGGCCAACAAAGACCATCCTTTGGGTAAGTCCTAACCCAAACAGATCAGCATTATATAATTGTTTGGACGTAATCCTTTTCAATTTGAAGCCAAGCCCATCGAAATTCCATCTGGAGAAAGGACGTTCCTTTTCTTTGTATTGAGAGATGGTATGTTCACTTTGATCACGTTTGGACAGAAGGTATTCAAGTTCATTGATTCTAGAGTAAAGAGTACTTCGTTCTTTCCTAAGTTCATTTTTGAGAATTTCTGAATCCTTTTCAGTACACTTACATTCTGCTTTGAGATCTAATATGGTGTTATTAGTCCTACTGGTTAATTCTAAAAGCTCAGATTCTTTTGCAGCTAATTGGTTCCTAAGGCTGATTAAGTCGTTATCTAACTTCTTAATTATTGTTTGTGCCTCCAATTTTTGAGTGTGTGAAACATCTTCTAGAACTTGATTTCTGGTGATTAAATCTAGTGCCTGACATTCTAACTCTTTTATGTGATTTAATATGGTTTGAATGTGTTTATGATTAATACCCATATTAAAGTTAGAGCTAGAAGATACCTTTCCACTGTCCAAGCTTTCCTCATCTGACTCGGAGAGATTATCTCCGTCATCATCCTCTCTACCTTCTTCACCATTGTGAGCCATCAGACAGAATTGAGCGTGATCTTCACCATCCAGATCACTGTCTGATCCTGTATCATCAAGGAACTGATCCTCCTCAACTAGCAGCACGTTCCCAGCCTGTTTTTGTTTAGACAGGCGGTACTTCTGCCGATAGTACTCTACATCTTTTGTCTTTTTCATTGGGCAGTTCCTGATCAGATGTCCTGACCTCCCGCAGTTATAGCATTTAAAATCAACCTTCTTTTCTTCCTTCTTCTCATCCCTCTGGTACCTTGGCTTGTCAACAGCAGCAGCTCTTTCGGGTCTCCTTGAACCTGATGTGAATCGTTGTCTATTGTTAGTCTTGCTCAACCGGTTCATGAAGTTCTTGTTGGCCACTGTGAGAGCTTGAAATGCTGCTTCGATTGAGTAATCATCATCATTATCTTGATCAGAATCACTGAGAACCACTTGTTTAAGTTTCAAGGATCTTGATGATGTTTCCTTATGGATTCTGTCAGCCACCACCAAGGCAAGAGGGTCAGCAACTGGTTCTTTAGGGAGAGATTGCAAGATTTCATCTTGATACTGATTGAGATCTTCGAAGATGTTGTGGAAGGTGACTGATGTAAGATCTTTATTAATCTGTTTGTAAAGTCTGGCATAGCCTTTCCACTCAGAACCTAATGAATTCAGAAAAACACAGTTCAAATCAAGATCAGTTCTGACAATTTGATTAGATCTCATTTCATTTTGCAGCTTGCAGAATCTCCCATATGTTTCAGAGAGCAATTCTTTTTCTCGAGCCTTGAAGTCATGATAGCTGTTGACTAGCTGAGTTCGTTTGATGTATTCTCCTTGCTCAGTGCCCTGAAGTTGTTTCTTGATCTCATCCCAGATTTCCTTGGCTGTGCCCAAGCTATCTATTTTGAGATAGATTTCAGATGAGAGGCCCTGCTTGAGGTAGTACTTGGCCAGTTTCTCTGCTTTCTTTGTTTCTCTTTCTGTATTGGTCATCTCATCATGAGTCTTCTCTCTTTCATGTCTGGGAATGCCAGGGTTGTTATCTGGATCTGCTTCAACTACCTTCGTGAATTTGGTGTTTCCTTTGTTGATGCATTCAATCATCTTGTCACCGAAGAGGTCATTGTGCTCGAGGAAGTCCATGAACCTTCCTTTCCAGACATTGTATTCCCCCCGAAACAAAACAGGAGGTTTTGTGTCGGTGCCAATGGACATCATTTCATTTGTACTTGACATGATTAGTGATGTTTGTGAGAAATGATCGTTTACTTGTAAGATGGTTTGATTGTTCGAAAAACTTGTCCTGATTTTAAAGTGATTTGAATGATTTATTAACGAACTAAGTCTTGTGAATTTCAATTTTGAATTAGATCTTATAAGATTAAATTCAACCTTGAACTAGATAGACTTGAAGTAATGTAATTCACCTTTGAATTAAATCTGATTTAAATTAAATTCAATTATGAATTAGATTGTTTGATTAAGTCCAAACGTCTTAGAGTTCTTTAATTCAAGTCCAAAGAGTCAATCACTTGTCCAAGTATAAGGAATAACTTGATTGGGATTTTTCTTATCAAATGCGAATACAGGTCAATCGAATGCGATTAGGTGTCCTTGAAAACAAGCAGAATAAGAACTTAGTTTTGATGGTTAATCGAATGCGAATCAATCCTGTTTCATCAAAAACTTAGAAAATAATCTGTTAGTCCTGTCAATCAAGTGCGAATCAAATAGAAACCTTTCAATCGCGTGCGATTCCCTTTACAAGCCGGCTGATAGATGTAAGTGTTAATCGCATGCGATTCAGGTAAACTTATCAACTGCTTCTATAAGCCGCACAGTCTAATCGCATGCGAGTCACTGAACTTGGCTTATAGCTATTTGATTAACACTTAGGTGTTCTAATTTGACAAAATTCTATAAGCCGCCCCAAGAGTCAATCGCATTAACCAAGGATCCGGCTGATAGACTCTGATGTGTCATTGTTAAATCAGATTGCCATACCCTGAATAGTGTCTAACCACTTGTACTTGATTGGTATGGCAAGTACTTGATTTTCCTTGTACAACACTTAATCTATTATGAATTTATAATTAAATAAATTATAAAATTCGATTTCTTCTTTTTCCAGTTGTACTTTCAGACCAAGAACACCATAAATGCTTAAATACACAGAAAATTTAATGTTGAAAAAGTGGGTATTTAATGACCTTCTTGACTTAATACTTATAAAAACACCCACGGTTTGTGTTTTTCTTCAAAGAATGTTTTGTAACCTTTGTAAGACTATCGAAACAACTCAAAAGAAAGTTAAAGGAGATGTAGTTTATACCTTTAATGAGTTCTACCTTTAAAAGTCGTTTGAGCTTGAGTTTATCTTGAATAAAACTGACGTTCTTGAACCTTTGCACAACCGAGAGCTTTTTCTTCTTAGAAGCTTGAACACTTCGAGATTTTGTTGTCTTCTTTTGAACAATCACAAGCCAAAAACAAGTTTGGCTCTGATACCAATTGATGGTCCCGTAATACAATACGGATGAAGCAATGCTTAGAAGATAGTTCTTCTAGTGTGTGTTTGTGTGTGTGTTCGGTTAGAGAGAGAGAGCCGAGAGTAATGTAGAGAAACACAAACACAAGATATGTTGTAAAATGCAAAGCTTGTATTGAAATGTGGGGGAAATGCCTTTATATAGCATTTCCCCAACTTTGAGTAATTACATATTACACCCCTCACTTTAATATTTCTAACACCTGGGTTTGTGACCCTTATAGGCTTATACATCTTCGGCAGTGCTCTAAGGTTTACATATATTATCTGGGCAGATTCTAACAAACTCCCACTTGCACATAATATACTGTACCCTGGCAAGCACAGACAAAGAGCGGCCTCTAGCAAAGCATCAATGCCCCCAAGTCTGTATGGGTTCTGAATACGTGCAGAAAACCATCATACTGAAAGTAGTGGTCCTAGATAAGTGATCTTAGACATCCTTTTGTTCGCGATATCCTTGTGAACACGAGACATGGATTTGAAAATGTCAATCTCCAGATCGTGCACGATTATGTTTCTCGATGTTGATTGGTGGTGACCAAAAGATAAGGACATATCTGATTCTCAATCAATATTCCTTTGTGCATTGCCATGCAATATTTTGGCGTCAGCTCCCAATCATCGAGGGGCCTAGGGATATCTCTCATACAGGAGGAACAAATCCCTTCGACTGCATAATCCCATACCATACCTCTTGATTTACCTAGTCATTCCCTTTATCACAGCCAGTTACGAACTGCTTTTGAAAATGGCTAAAGCAAGTAAGAACTATGATATAGCAATTCATACATCTCGGGTCTAAGGATGTAAGATTTTATCATCCCAAGTTACTCGTGACTATAATCCATGAAGTATACTTGGGTGTGGGTCTTCCAGTCACTTGAAACTCCTTTCAAGCACAGGTTACTGTTGCGTTTCATGCACTCAATCCTTGATTAATGCATAACCAACACCTAACATCAGCCTTATTTCAATCTTCCTTCCCTTGAAGAATGACTGACTGTGGAAATTTAGAATGTATAAACATTCTGGGAAGTGGTTAAACAAGCTAAGATGGAACATAGTAAAGTCTTATGAATGTAACCGAATCACTCGCATATCGAAACAAGCATAAATTACAATACTGTCTGTATCGTTCCCAAAATAAATTAATACATATCAAATAAACTAATATTTACAACTCAACAAGACATCCAAGCCCTTTGTTCCCTTTGAACAAAGAGAGAATCCCCCAGATCATATCTTCTTAACAGACTTTGCAAACCTCCATACCACTTTGCCACTCAATTCCAATCCTGAAGACCTCATATACATAGGTCATCCAGAAAGAGGAATGTTCTTTAGAGACAGAGCTAGCATTTGGAGATTTTTCAGGTTAGCTCAGTTAAGACTAGCAACTCTTAGCTTCCTAAAACAACTGGGTCGAGACATCAGAGAAAAAACTGGAAGTAACTACTTTGAAAAGTTAGTAGTTGAAAGATGTAAAGAACTTGCTCCTTCAGATCTAGTACGGGAAGCTTATCAAGTAAAGCAAGAAGAAGAAGACTGGGATGCACCTTCAAAATTTAACTTAGTTGTACTTTCAATTTCTTAGATCAATGTTAACTAGTTGCTCTAATGTAATTATAGTTGATAACCTTGTACAAACTCTTGTAATTTCAAATTTCTGTAATCATGCTTGAAACTTTGATCATGGACTACTTAGCTAACTGCTAGTATAGATGATTCTTAGTAGATAGCTCACATAGTGTAAATATAGAAAATTAAAAAAAATCCTAAAAACAGGAAAAGGATAGAAAAGATACCATAAAAACAGAACTATGGTACTTCATAACTAAAAGATTCCCAAAAATAGAATATTCAGGGAACATACTTAAAGAGTTACCAAAAAATAGATAGCTAAGTAACCAAAATATACTTAAAAGTTATATCTTTACCTATTCTGAGTCAAACATATTCTCTCAAATAAGATAAGGTTTTGTCATCATCAAATAAGTGGAGATTGTTGGGGAGATAGCAATATTAAACCACAATTAAACCTATTTATTAGTTAAAAATTTAGGATTTGATGTTTATAAAGCCATATTCTTAGTTTTGAGCTCAAAATGTTGAAAAACATATGTTGTCTTTTCAAAACAGACTTAAAGAATTTTCTAAGTGTGAAACATCAGCTGAAGAATTAAAGCATCAGCTGAACTCTAAGTGTCAGACGATGAATCATCTTTAAAGGATCAAAAGAGAAGAAAAGAACATCAGCTGAGGATTTACAAAGCATCAAGATCAAAAGCATCAGTTGAGCCATCAAAAGCGTCAGCTAAAGATTCAAAACATCATCTAAAGCCTTCTTCACATCATATAAGAAGTTTACTTTTTGTTAAAGTAATGTTTAAAAACTTATCACTCTAAATGATCATCCGAACATCTTTGTTCTACTGATCATATAGGTTGATCAGCTTATACACTTCAGTCCTTATTCATTTCATCATCTGAGCAAATTTATCAGTGCAGTTTAGAGTTAGTTTCATCAGCTGAGTCATGTTAAGTATAAACACTTAGCTGTTTTTATTCTTAAGTCAAGCAGAACATATGTTGTTCCATTTTTCCTTTAGAGATTTCTTTGTAAAAGTATTAGCACTTTTTTAATCTGTAAGGAGACAAAAAGGATAGAGTTTGAAAGCATGGAAAGATAAACTTGCACTTCCAAGGCAAAAGGTATGCGTTTAATAATATGATAATAGATAGTTGGTTTTACCTTTTCAGAGAGTACGTGCACTTTATACTTTTAGTGTATAAAGTAAATCTACTTCCCACCCACTAACTTTATCTATTATAATATTATTATTCTTATACTTTGTTGTCCCCTTCTCTTACCACCATCCGGACACCAAGCTCTCTATATATTCAAGCGTTTCCCATGCTTGTATATATCGGTTGAACACTCTAAAATCTCATAAGTTGAGATTTAGAAGAGTAAGCAAATATTTTTCAGTGTAATCAAACTTGTTCATGTGTTGAACATTCTAAGCATTAGTTGGTTAGAATTTGCTAGTCTATGTGTTAGACAAAATTGTTGCCACCTATGTTGACCTTAGATTTTCTGCATCTAGTTCATGTAATTCTTGATTTACAATATAAGAATTATATAAAGTATATCCATGTGTTTTAATTTTTAAATAGCTAAAGTTTGTATTCAACCCCCCCCCCCCCCCTTTTACAAACATTTGTTAATGTAGTATCCAATCGGGACCAACATATGCAGACATTGAATATGACATGGAACTTTACAAGGATTTGCATCTTTCACCACAAAGGCATGAGGTACGTGAAGAGGAATAGGTAAGACAAGATGAGGAGTAGTATGCAAACATAGATGTTAAAATAGATGAATATGTCACTTCTAAAGGTCAATCTTCTCAAACCGAACCAAAGCCATCCAGACTTAGAACAACTTAACGAGTTGACTGTCATTTGTGAAAGGCATGCAAATTACAGAGGTTATCAAGGTGTCGTCTTCCATAACTCAAAGAAAAAAAAGATATTCATCAGATTGAATGAACTGATGTCGTATCCTGAGCAACAGCAAGCATACCGGGCTGTAGAACTTATGAAGACTACATTGGAGAGTAGACGGTACATTCGGAAGTGGAAAGTAGCCTTTGGCATTCACAACAAGTCTAGACATGACATGTAATTTATTTTTCCTTGTTCTGAATGTATGCACACCTCACTTAGGTTGGAGATTGCTAGATATGTAAAGTGAGGGTGTAATATGTAAATATGCCAAAGCCTATATAAGGCTTTGACTTCCTTGCGTTAATCAAGCTTTGCCATTTACAACAACTATTACCATAGTGTGTGTGTGTGTGTGTTCTCTCTACTCTCTACTCTCGGCTCACACTCTCTCTACCGATTACACATACAAGCATTCATCTAGCATTGCTTCATCCTTATTTACGGGACCATCAGAGACCAAATATGAACCATACATTCCTCAAGGTTATGATTGTAATTTTGACATAATATTTAATACACAGAGGATAGAACTCACACAAAACAACTACATCATATGTCTACCATAATCGATCCATCCCCCACCTGCACCCCAAAATCGCCTCCGCCTCCACCCACCTGTGTTCGAGAACAGGTAATCTCCCAATCATCCAAAGAGTAGATTTCTTATTAATTAGATGATCCAAAAGAAACAATGGTGCAATATATTTATAGTTACCTGCTAGAGGAAATCAAAATCCTAAAATAACTCCTAGAGATAAGGTAATAATAAGATAATACTAATAATAATTAAAAAAAATAATAATAATAATAATAAGATAAGATTACCAGCCTCCTCAATCCTTATCGATGCTGCCCTCCACGTCTCCTTTGATATACCTGGCCATAGTGCTTATCATTACTCCCCACCCAAACATGAACCTTGTCCTCAAGGTGGAAATCTAGAAATTTTTGGTTAATAACATCACATGGTTCCATGTTGCCTCATACACTGGAAGATCCAACCAACAAATTAACACCTCCTGCCCTCTAGTTCCGTTGCGCACGCCTTTTACCTGTACGGGCTGTAGCAGTACTTCCGTATCTCCAGTTAAAGATGCTGGTAAAGTAGGAGCCGCCCCCTTTTCCAATGGCTTTCTGCAGCTGGGATACATGGAACGCGTCATGTATACGTGCTGTTGGAGGTAATTGCAACCTGTACGCCACCCTACCAATCTGTTCTAGCACTTCAATGGGCTCTAAATCCCTTGGAGCTAGTTTTCTTGCTACAGAGTGCTGGTGATAAGGTTTTAACTTCAAAAACACCCGGTCCCCGATTTGAATTGAACCTTCCAGCGATGCAAATTTGCTTGGTGGTTTATTAATTGTTGTGCTCGCAACAAGTAACCCTTTAGCTCTTGCAAAATCCGATCCCTTTCCTCTAAATATTGATCGACCAAACCTACCACTATCTTGGCGTGGTTGTAATGCAAAAAATGTGGCGGGTCTCTGCCATATAGAACTTTAAAGGGTGTCGTCTTTGTGGTTGTATGAAAGGATGTATTATACTAGTACTCGGCCAAAGCTAACTACTTACTCCACTACTTAGGTGTATCCATCACAAAACAACGGAGCTAAGTTTCTATACACCGGTTGATGACTTCGGTCTGACCGTCCATTTGGGGATGGTAAGCTGTACTGCGCTTAAGTGTCGTTCCCTGCAAACGGAATAGTTCCTGCCAAAACCTACTTAAAAACACCTTATCACGATCAGACACAATTGACTCGGGTATACCATGCAACCATACTACTTCTCTAATGAAACCCACTTGGCACTAAGTTTGAATATTTCTGACGTTGACAGACATCGCATTCATTTTTGCGATGTCCCCTTTCATCACAACCAGAAGACTTTCCGAGCCATGCGTTGGTACGTTTTGTGAACCCTGAGTGACCCCCGACGACCCCATCATGAAATTCACTAAACAACTTAGGAATCCAATGAGATCCCTGGTTTAAAACCAACAGTCCGTTGTATAGTAATCTGCCTGAATCCAATGTAAATGCTGGTGATTTTGAAATTTTGTTTTAATCTTCTGTTTAATGGTAGTAATTTCATTTACAACTTCCAGATGTTGCCATAATTCTTCCCAATTAATTTTGCATGTGGTAGTTAGTTCTTGGAATTGTACTTCAGATGTTTTCTGGGAGAGGGCGTCTGCGGCTTTATTGTCTTTTCTATGTTGATAAATAATGTCAAACGAATACCCGAGAAGTTTGGATAACCACTTCTGATGATCTTCAAGAACCGTGCGTTGTTCCAACAGGTACTTCAAGCTTCGTTGATCTGTCTGGATTAAAAAGTTTCGACGAAGAAGGTAAGGTCGCCACCTTTGAACTGCAAACACTATGGCCATAAGCTCGCGCTCATAGACCGACTTAAGGATGATGCGATTTTCCCATATCCCTTGGCAAATTTGCGATAATAGCCTGTTAGGCCAAAAAACCCCCAGAGCTCTCTTAACGTTTTGGGGACCGGCCAGTCCACCATTTCGCTGATCTTGGCCGGGTCAGCTGACACGCCTGCTTCTGATAATATATGGCCCAAGTATTCAACCTGTTTTTGAGCAAGAAAAGATTTTTTTTGGTTAGCATAAAGTTGGTTATCTCGTTGTACTTTGAATACCTTTGCTAGATGTATCAAATGCTCGGCTGTTGTTTTGCTATACACCAGTATGTCGTCAAAATATACTAGCACAAAACGTCTTAACAAGGGTTGGAAAACTTTGTTCGGTAGTGATTGGAATGTTATCGGCGCATTAGTTAGCCCGAAAGGCATCACTAGGAACTCATAGCGCCCTTCGTGTGTTCGGAACGCTGTTTTAGGCACGTCGTCTGGTTTCATGCGAATCTGGTGGTAAGCGGTTTTAAGATCAAGTTTAGAGAATATTGTGGCCCCATGAATCTCATCTAATAATTCATCAATTACAGGGATTGGGAACTTATCATGAATTGTTGTTTTGTTTAATGCCCAATAGTCCACACAAAAACGCCAACTACCGTCTTTCTTTTTTTACCAAAAATATTAGACTAGAAAAAGGGCTGGTGCTAGGTTGAATGTTGCCCGCATTTAACATTTCTCGCACCAATTTCTCAATTTCATCTTTTTGTGAAAAGGGGTATCGGTAAGGTCACACGCTAATAGGAGAGCTACCCTATTTCAAGGTAATGGCTTGCTCACGGCTTCGAGATGGCGGCAGTCCATGAGGCATCTCAAACGCGTCATGATATTTCTCGAAACAGCTTGAAACTCAACACTATGTGGCGATGCTACTGTGATTGTTTCTTCAGCTGAATTTTAATGAACCAGAAACCCATCAGCTTAATGCTTAAGCATTCGAAGAAGGGACTTACATGATACCAAAGATTTAGAAAAGCTCGGGTCACCAGCTAGGGTGACATGGTGACCTCCATCCGAGAAAGTCATAAATAAATCGCGCCAATTAATGGTCATATCCCCGAGTGTACGTAGCCATTTGATGCATAGAATAATATCTGAACTTCCCAACTGTAATGGATAAAAGTATTCAACTACCGGAAGTGCTGGTAAGGTAAGTACGACCCCTTTGCAAATCCCTGAACTTCGATCCACCATTCCATTACCTAAACGAAGCTTTACCGAACCTGTTTTGGTTATTGTTAATCCCAATGATGCTAACATCCGTTCAGAAACAAAGTTGTGTGTTGCACCAATGTCGATTAGGACTAGCACCGGTGTACCCCCCAAATCCCCTTTTATCTTCATGGTTTGCGGAGGCATAAGCCTACTAACCGAGTTCAATGAGACTTCTATTGTGTCGAGGTGGGCATGGTCCGGCCTTTCTCCCTCTTCCTCGTGAACAATTAGTACTTCCAACATTTTGCTCGGACAGTAGTGCCCCGGAGCAAATTTTCCATCAGACCGGAAGCAGAACCCTTTTGCACATTTCTCCGCCAATTCCGCCTCCGTTAATCATTTAATAATAAGATAAATACTAATAATAAAATAATAATAATAATAAGATAAGATGACCAGCCTTCTCAATCCTTATCCATGCTGCCCTCCACGTCTCCTTTGATACACCTGGCCATAGCGCCTATCATCTCCGCCCTACCTACGCCCCACAGTCACCTCCCTGCCTCCACCTCACAACCACTGCCACCTTCTACCCTCGCAATCACCTCCTGTAGGAACCACCGCCTCCCTCACAACCACCGCCCTACGTCGTTCCGGATTTCAAATCTAAAATTCAGATCTTGCAACCAACGCCGCCTACGACGCCGTTCCGGACTCACATCTCGAGCCACTGCCGCCTACGACGCCATATCCACTACACACTATCCAGTTTCTCCACTACCTACCACTGCTGACTTCACCATTTTTCGTCACCGCCATCTCCACCATCACCGGCTCAGATCCACCGTTGCCGCCATCGATGTAGAGATGGTTCAAAGGAACCGCCTAATCCCATCAATCTCAGATTCATTTCATCTCTTCACCTGCCGCCACCTCCGCCTCAACCACCACCACCACCACTGTCATCGCTTCTTTAGATCTGTGATTTTTCACAGAGCTACGACTTCCGGCGTAGCACTACCATCACCGATATCCTCCAAGATCTCCCTCCGGCGATATATGAGTCAACCACCACCGATTAAAATTTTTACTTGAAACTGTGTCTATTTTCTAATAGAAACATTGAGATCTGATGTTTGGTAGATTATTTTTTGGATTTTAGGAAACAAATTTAGGTTGAGATGTTCTTAAATGTTGGATTAATTATTTATTGATTTTTTATTTCTAAGCGTATCTCAGATCTGAAATACTCATGTTCGAGATGAATACCCGTATTTCAGATCTAAAACAAGGGTGTATTTCAGGTCTGAAACAAGGGTGTATTTCAGATTTGAAAAATGGAATTTATCATGTTTTAGTATTTCAGATCTTAAATATAGGTATTTAACTATTCATCATATTTCAGATCTGAAATAAAGGTATTATCTCAAATACGGATATTTAATATGGGTATTGTATATGTTTTAATCTGAAATATAGATATTTCAGATCTGAGATAAGGTTATTTTCATATCAGAACTATAGATATTCATTATATTTCTAGACCTAAAAAAAAATGCATCTGAAATACTGTACATGATTTTATATTTAAATATAAAAAATAGAACATATATGAAATAAAAATACAAAATACAAAAAGACAGCAGGTGGCAAGTGGATGGTCGACAAAGCTGTCATTTTAAAGTTTTATTCTCAATTTACCCCTGCCAGCACAATCTTATACGCCATTCCTTTTTAAATTCATAAAAATTACAAAGATGCCATTTTTATCTTAGCCATTAGATCATCATGATCAACGCTCCAGATCTAGTCTTCCATTCTCAAATTTATTTAAGGTCTCAATATGTAAAACCGTAAAACACAAACAAATATTTTTTTTAACACAGTGGAAGTATTGCAATAGAAAATAGTAAAGATAGCAACACCCACAAACTTAAAACCAATACTGTTTAACAACATAGTATATCGTTTGTGTTACAAAAGAGTTACAAACATGGCTCGTCATTTCAAAAACATAATATCAGAGCGACGGTCAAACTTCCCTTTACGAACAAACACTTACCAAAGCTCACTAAAAAGTTTAACAGAGAGTTAGGGTGGGGAATTAGCACAAAGCTAAGTGAATAGAAATTAAGCCACAAACAGCAATAGCATAATCACAACAAATATCACACAACAAGACACACAAGGACTACTCAAGAGCGGGGCACCACGTATCATCAGAGGCCCAGCCCAACACAAACCGGCTGACCTCTCTCAAAGAAAGCATGCGCACAATAATCTTCACTGTGCACACATCTTGGACTCGATTGCAATCAATAAACACAAATACCAGTCATCGCACAATCATAGTGCCAATCACCAAACAATTAAAATCTCAATCTCCGAACAATCATAATACCAATCTTCGAACAATCATAATACCAATCTCCGAACAATCATAATATAAATCTCTGAACAATCATATCATATTAAACAATCTATCGCATGATTAAATATATGAATCCAGATAATCATAACTAATATCACCAGTGAGTTAAAGTCCACTCACCTCGTATCCAAACTTCGTTCAACTCAGTTGTCTAATAACCGAGCCTTTGTTGTTCTTGAGAACACGAAAACACGTACAAACATTCACGATCGAACTCATAAACGCATATACTCACGGAATCGAACTATACATATATATATATATATATATATATATATATATATAGGCAAAAGTTCAAATCAGAACTGTTTTTCGTACGAGAACTGCGAGAACCAATCTAAGCCGTCCAATTCCCCCTCATTTAATGTCATTGTCCACCCATGAATTCCTCACATGCACCCTGTCACACTTGATCCCCTCCACGCTCTCCATCCATTAACTTCCCATATCCAAGGAATGACCGAGATTGGTTCTCGCAGTTCTCGTACGAAAAACAGTTCTCGTTTGAACCCTCCCATATATATATATATATATATATATATATATATATGTATATATATATATATATGTATATATATATATATATATCGATTGAAACAGTTAAATATATAAATAATAACACACACACCACACACACTACACAATCGATCCCTTCCTTTTTTTCCACAATTAATTATGTAGTCACACACACCTACTACACACACATACCACATTGTCAATTTAATTAATATATTCACACACATAATCACCTCATACTCACATGCACACACTACACTCCATAAATACGGTCGATAACTTTCATCCACACCATTTAATCTTCAACACTACACACCACACACACACACACATATCTATCGATCTCACATACACATGCAACACACACTTATCAATCTTGAATATCTCTATGGACACACGGTCGATGGGATTTTTATGCACTCTCACAATTGATAGAATATATATATATATATATATATATATATATATATTCCCACATGCATCCTATCGATCTAATAATTATATATACACACCATCATCCCATACTATCGATCATGCATGCATACATATAACATAGATAGATTTCAGCCCCCAAGTACATTAGATAATCATTTTTTATACAATCTAAGTAGGCAAGTATGTCAAATAGTAAACAAGAAGATAAAATTTGTTTCTCCCAATCTCCACCTAAATTGTAATTAATCAAGATTTTCTATTTAAAGATCACAAGGATGTTATTTATAAATAGGAGATTAAAGAGGTTTGATTAGGTTAACATTTAACAATTAAGAAGAGCACTCTCTCCCTCCCCTCTAACCTAGTTCGGCCAAAAACACCCCAAGCAAAGGGGCGTTTCGACTTTGGTGTTCTACGCATCAAGAAAATCAAGAACAAGGTTTGTGATTAATCCTTCTAGCGGATTCTTGTAGTGCCTCATTACGGGTGGACAATCTTGAGCAATCCAATTTGTGGTATGATCTTCATCTTAATCATGTTCTTGGTGGTATAAAAATCGATGGTATATATATATATGTATATATATATATATATACATCGATTATATGCATGTATGTATGATTGCATGTTTGGTTAAATATTGATCTTGATTACCATATAGTTTTGACTAATCCTAAATATTATGTTATTATGTTTTTCGAGATTATATATATATACACACATATATATATGTATCGATTTTATACATATGCCGTACACACTTGTGATATAACTAAGATCTTAATCCTTTTTAGGGTTTAAGGATTAAAGTTATTTTTTATTTCCGCTTCTATAAATAATAACTCTTTTATTGCAATTGTGAGTTGGTTCAAACCAGTTAGTTTATGAATCAGTATGACTCAAGTTATTTTTAAACTGCCATGTTTAAAAACCCAACAGTAGTATCAGAACCTCGGCTCAGTTTATCACAATGTGTTGGATTATCTGTTATTTTTTTGTTATTATTGTGTATATATATTTTGAAATTCTCAAAGGGATAACAAGTTTATGTTAATCCTAGTTTAGTCAAAAATAGTTGGTTTTTGGATAAGATTTGTAGTTTTAAACCTTTGATCAGAAAGGTTAACCCAATTAGGTTTAACCGGTTAAAATGACTAAAACTATGAACAAATTATTGACTCATGAATATGTTTGTTTATATATGGGTTAAAGTTGCTTAAGACAAACAGACTTTTCCCAATGTTCTGATATGGCTCATTAACTTACTATATATGGCCATTTCACTTACCAAAACCGTGTCGATATGGCCAAAACGCGACCTGCAACCTGCCAAGTCAGTTTCAGCCCGTTTTTTTGCGATTTTTGGGTCGATTTTTTGTCGTTTTTTATGATTTTTTTGTAGAATCTTGTAATTTATCATTATACCTTTCAAATGACACATAATTCATGAATTTTCGTCAAGTATGGAGAGAGAATTTCGAGCTCAAAGTCTCGTTTTTTTGGGTTTTTTTCCGGAAAACAGGGCAGAAAAAAGATTATTTTTTTGCTCAATTCTTGGTCGTTTTACATCATTCTTTTTATAGATTGTCATATATAATCTTTTTACCTTTCAATGGACACCAAATTCATGAAAAACCATCAAGTGTAGGCCAAGTTATTGCTAATTAAAGTCGGTAAATATCAATTCGACACCCTTACGGTATTTCGATGAATTGACACATTTTAAACTCGTTTTTATTCGTTTTTTTGTACTACTTATTAGAAAACTCGATTACCTTTCTATAGAGTCAAGAATCATTAATTTTCGTTAAGTGTACAAGGAGAATTTTGGCTTCAAAGTTTGTATTCGAAATGGCTACAATAACAGGTTTCTTACAAGTTAAATGGCCATATGTGTAAAAAAAAGTTAATGTGCCATATCAGAACATTGGGGAAAGCCTCTATGTGTTCAGTGACTTTAACACTTTATATATATTCAAAATATAGGGATTGGCATATATTATGTTAATCTCAAATTTATTGTTCAATATTATATGCTTTATAGTTTTTCAACTTTTAATCAGAAAAGGTTAAGCCAGTTAGGTTTAACCGGTTAAAAAGATTGAAACTATAAAATGGTTTATAATTGTTCATCTTTATGTGTTCTTATATATACATATATCATGAATATTAACTAGTAAAGTTAATATGGATAATCTTGAAGGTTTTTAGTCAAAAACTAGTGAGATTGTGATTAAAGGATAATCCTTAAGGATTTAAAATTCTAAATCATATCAACTAGTTTAGTTGATAAAGTTTATTTAAAGTTTATATAATTAAAAATAACAAGTTTATGTTTTTTTTTTCTAATTTTTGAACTTTGGATAAAACTAGAAATTTTAGTTGATATATATATATATATATATATATATATATATATATATATATATATATATATATATATAAGTATATGAATTATATCCGAATTTTTTTTTTGGTTGATCGGAAAAATGTGACTCGAAAGGGATCACCGGAGACCACCGGCGGCAGCCCAGCAGCGGTGGCAGACCAGCAGCCTACGGCCTAGATCCATCGGCCCAGGGCAGATCGCGACGTGACCCAAGTCACGGCCCAGCAGCGATAGCCGGCCCAAGGGCTCCTTACGGCTTCTTGGCCCAGTTAGGGTTAAACTGAGAACGGGCTCTTAGACCATATTCCGTTATAAATACCGTTTGTAGTTTATAACATATAATTCGGAATAACTAATAATACAAGATTATATATTAATTTTATAGATTTAAAATTAGTATATATATAATTTTTGGTTAAAGGATTATTTTAACTAGTTATGTTGAAATAAAAGATTTATTATATTTTTGGTTTAAAGTATATTAATGTTAATAATGGTGTATTATTGTTGAACAAAGCAAACAGGGACAATTTTAATCAATTAGGTGTTTTTGGATTAAAACACATTTGGTATAAAAGTTATTATACCAATAGTAAATAATTGATTAAAGGATGACAAAGTTTGTCATATTTTCTCGTCTCGATTAATAGTTTAATTAATTGAGAGGTAACAAGAAAATTTTATAGATCAATGATGTATATATGTATGTTGCTCACATTATTTATTGTTTATAATTAATGCGTGTTTATTTATTTATATATTGATTATATAAATGAGCTTGACTTGTATACTAAGTCGCATTCGTAGTTTTTACATGTCAACTACAAATGCTTGACTTAAACAAGTCAACCGTTTATTCTTGTTGTGGTTGGACATGTAGGTTGTAGTTTTGCCGACTTAGACCTGTGACTGTGTTTTTCCTTTCTGTATTTATTTTTTATTTTGGGGAGGCCCGTGTGCCACTTACAACCCCTTTTACAATGTAAAAGTATTTTGGGGAGGCCTGTGTGCCACTTACAACCCCTTTCTGTAATGTAAAAGTAATAGAATAGTCTTTTATATATTTTGGTTTAGTTTTTTGTAACCAAAACCAAAGACAAAGAATTTTTTAAGATGGAGGAACAAGACGGAGTTGCTTGAGTTTAGACCGGAGGTGTCAAGGCCAGTGGAAGCAAGGAGACTTTTTACAAGATCCAGCCACATGATCAATATTAGTGTAGTTTATCCTTAGTTGACCCCTTAGGACATAGTTGGCAAAACTATAATAGTTTTATTGTCCTTAGTTGACCCCTTAGGACATAGTTGGCAAAACTATAATAGTTTTATTAACTGTGTGGTTGTGCTTTATTTTTATGAATATTTAGGAGACCATAAAATTAAAGTAAGAGGTTAATAACGAATATTATTAATCAGGGGTAAAACCACGGTATGTGATAAAATTGGTATACGACAACAGTTAATTTAATATTTTATGATTGTCGTAACAACATTTTAAAATAGCTTGTTTTTAAATGGTTTTATCATAAGACGTATTGTGTACCTAGTTCAAGGTATACAAAGATATACAGATTTTAAAACAATTAGTTTTTAAAATGATTTTACAAAACTTGAATCAAGTTTTTTAAACTTGGATAAAACCCACTAAAATCTTAGACCAGTAGTGATATCCATCTAGTGGTACACCTTTCCTGCTCCCGGTACCTTGGTGTGTTGTCGTGACCAAACCGTACACACTAGGGTTCAAACCGATGTGGGGAGGCGGTGAAAGACTTTGTGATTCCCTGATGTGACGAGCCAGATTTCACCCTGTCCTACGTGGTGCGGTCTACTTTGGTGATTCCCTGATGTGATCGGTCCAAAATACAGTTAGTTTAGAGATAAACATACTTAGATTATTTATCTAATAATCTCTACAAGGTCTAGGAGTCGTATCAAGTTAGATACGATTGGTAAAGGAACCTACCTACCTGAAATAGCACAGGGTTGGTGTTGTCGTGCCCACACCGTGCACCAACACGTGTGAAATAAGGATCCTAGGGCTAATACTTATCATTTAAGGGATTTATATCGATTTGCATCTAACAAAGTATATTATGTGTTACTAATTTAACTATATAATTGAAATTGTAGATGGCAAATGTATCCAACACTAATAACCTCTCACTCCGTTCTATCCTAGAAAAGGATAAGCTTACTGGACCTAACTTTCTTAACTGGGAGCGCAATCTTCGGATCTTGCTCAAGCATGAGAGAAAGTGGTATATCCTAGAGGAACCGGTGGGAAATGCCCCAGCCAACAATGCAATGGCTGATGTTAGAGAAGCTTACTAAAAGCGTGTGAATGATGCGCATGTAACCTGCCTCATGCTTGCAAGGATTAGTCCAGAGTTGCATATAAGCATGATGGAAACATCAGCTTATGACTTGATCCGTCAGCTGAGGGACATGGTTCAAGAGCAGGCTCGTTCAGAACACTACGATGTCACAAAGGCTCTTAACACTTGCAAGATGGCCAAGGGCACTTTGGTTAGTACCCATTGTTAGAAATATGCCCATTAATGCACGTACGCCATATGGACCGCTGCTGATGATGTATGGGCCTATTGGGTCATACACCGGGGTCTAACCTGACAGCAACTTATGTTAAGGGACCAAATATGACAAAAGAAAAAAGTTGACATCGCAGGCCACGTTAGCGCCGCTATCTCTAAGGGATTAGCGCCGCTAAGTCCTAAAGGTTAGCGCCGCTACGGCTGCATGTACTTTGTGTCGAATCGATGACAGGGCGCGTTAGCGCCGCTAACTTTAGTGAGTTAGCGCCGCTAACTTATGGTTAGTGCCGCTAAACCCTGCCAGTGCCATTTGTCAATTCCACCTCCAAAACTGACCAATGCATGTTGTTTAATCCTTTCGAGACTTGGCCGGTTAGTGGTGTATTATTCACGATTCTGGAGCATATGTGACGTAGTAGAACTCATTTTGTGAAGTGGGGTTTTCTCTCCTTTTTGCTCTCTCTCTCAAAAATCACACATTATCTTCTTTGGTGCTACAAGAGGCCAAGAGAAGGTTCAAGAGAGCATTGTTCCAGAGCGTGGGTCTCGTTTTGTTGCTGTTCCAGAGTGGTGTTCTTGTTGAAATACCACAAAGGCGAGCTAGCTCTCGAGATTGGCGTGTTACCGGGGTATATCCCATTAGTTGATCCGCGTTTCTCTCTTGGAGCATCACCACCACGAGACCACAAGTATTCGGGAGCTTAGGAGAAAGGTATAACTTTCTTCCTCCTTACATGTTGCTATTTTGTTACATAGAAATGATCCATCGTTTGGGATTTCTTGTTTTGAACATTTTTGTACATGATTGCTGATGTTACGCTTCCGCTGCGTGTTCACGAGATCCCTACAGTGGTATCAGAGCCACATCTATGTAAAAATAACACATGGTGGCTCAAAAAACCCGAAATCAAATTGTTTGTAATCTGCCGTTTGGGTTAGCGCCGCTAAGTAGTGGTTAGAGACGCTAAGTTTTTAGCGTTAGCGGCGCTAACGGTTTTGAAAATTGTTTTCGAAAATTTTGATTTAAACAGTTTTGATATCGGGATTTTTGGGTTTTTACCTTCTGGAATTTTGTTCCAAAGGTATCTTGCTTAAAAGACCCGAAGCCAAAATGTTTGTTTTTTGTTCGAGCTGGGTTAGCGGCGCTAACTCGAGTTAGCGGCGCTAACTCAATATAGTTAGCGGCGCTATCGCGCTGTAACAGTTTTTGTTTCAAAATTAAAAACAGTTTTGGTCTCGGGAATTTTGGCAATTTTGTAATTCTGGAATTTTGTTCCAAATTTAGTATTGGTAATTTTGTTACCATTTTAGTATGTTTGGAAGTATGTGGTAGATTTGAAATTGGTAACCTTGCCTTTGACCTTGTGGTTGACTTTGTGTGTTTGGATGCAATTTGGTGATTTTAATCACAATATGGGCTGTAATATTTATTAATTCAGTTTGTATGTAATAATATTGTGGCTTGCATGCCATTTCATTCATCCGTGTATTTGTACTAGATAAATAGGAAATTTTGTGGCTTGTACGCCATTTCTTTTCTATTGTATGTTTTGTACAAATTGGATGAAGACACACATTTAGGAGTCGGAAAGGAGATGGAGCGTGTCCATAGAAGCCGGTGAAATCCATTGGAGATGGCGGATCTAGTGGGAGCTCGCATTGAAGACTTTCCGTCTCTTAGTTTGACCAAGTTCTACCCGTTTTGGCTCACGGGAAGAACGCATAGGATTTTGGCAAGGGTTACCAATTTACTTCGTTTATAGGCGTGTGATGTGATTTTATTTTATTTATTTCTTGCATGGTTTGCTTAGGATTCGCATGCTAGATAATTTTTCGAAATTAATAAAATCACAAGAGATTTGGTAAAAATGGTTTGCAACTCTCGCGCGCTTACATACAAGATTAACTCACCTAGTGGAAATAGGTTTTGTCACTAAACAAGTTAATCTGTAACAAAGCCGAAAACAAAAGCCCGTTTTTCATAAAACGTAAATCTTGCGCCATCCGTAAGTCGATACCACCCGAATCTAGATTTATGGGTTTTGGTTGTCGAGCTTAGCACGAGCCAACTCTCATAAAACTGTGTGGAAGGTGCATGTGGCAAATTCACAATTTTGGTTGTCGAGCTTAGCACGATCCAACTTTGCTGGATTTGTTACCGTATGTCTTGACGGACGATTTACAATTGCAAATTAAAATCCTTGAGTGATTGTCGAGCTTAGCACGAGTCAACCAAGAATTTTAATTTGGAATTGGTGCAAGTAGGGATCAAACATACCAAATGACCGATGGTTGTCATAGGATCCCGCAAGTGTCTAAGAGTTGCAATAGAGATTGCAATCGATAAGATGGTTGTCGGCCTAAATAGCTCCATGAAGTGATCCGCGGCAACCCCGTCATGGATTGGAGTGAAATATGGTTCTTAGCCCTTGTTAAAATATTTTTCGAGACAATATGGGTAATTATTTTAACGAGGATTAAATCAAACTAACTAATTCGCGTACTCTCTTTAAATATACGATGTCGAATCAAAACCACACCACGTCGAACTTTTCACTACGCATGTTCCTTGAAAGGGAAAAACTCACGGGAGTGAACTTCGTTGACTGGCTTAGACAATTGAGGATTGTCCTACGTGCCGAGTCTAAGTTGCACATCCTTGAGGAACCTCTTCCTGAACCACCTGCTATCAATGCGGAATGGACTGTCCGATACGCATATGAAAAGCGTGTTCGGGATACACACGATGTTGCTTGTCTCATGTTATCAAGTATGAGCTCGGAACTGCGAAAGCAATTTGAGCACATGACTGTGTTTGACATGATTAATAAGCTGAAGGATGTTTTCCGACAGCAAGTTAGGCAAGAACATTATGAGTGTGTTAAAAGTCTAACCGGTTGTAAGATGTGGGAAGGCGGGAGTGTTAGTGCCCATGTTTTGAAGATGAAATCATACATGGACCATATGGAGAGACTAGGATTTCCTGTAGGGAGGGAGCTTGGTGTGAATTTCATACTTCAGTCTCTGCCCGCATCATATGAACAGTTTGTCAAAGACTATCATATGCATGGAAAGGAAATATCTATAGATGAATTGCATGGAATGTTGAAGGATGTAGAATCGATCCCATCAAAAGAAGAAGTTGGAGTATCCAAGCTTACTTCAAGCTTTGGGTCCATGGATATTGATGATATGCCTAAGGAGACTCAACAAGGGGTGGTTTGCTACTTCTGCGGTAGATTTGGGGATTGGGGCCGTCATGCCTGCCCTCCGTGCCGAGAGGATATAAAACTTCTCAGACAAGAGAGAGTTAATTTTCCTATTTGAGGTACATTCATGATTACACTTCATTGCTATTCCTTAATAAGCTGGGTTGTTTACCCGAGCTATAAGACTCACGTTTGTCACAAATTTGTTTTTGTTACAAAGTGTAGGTCTGTTCGTTGCAAGAAGGAAGAGCTTGAAGAACCGGATCTCTGAAGAAGAAATTTTGTTGATTGTCATCTACAAGAGAATTGGGAGTGTTGGTCTCGCCATTAATTCCGGATTAATTATTACTTTTGTATGTACGCCCTGTGTGGCAAGACTCGCTTTATTGTATGTTCTCTTGAAGATGATGGGTATTTTTGTATCTTGTATTTTTGTTTAAAAGATTTTTCATTCTGATGGTTTCATTTCATTTTCTATCCATGTCTAAGTTTATGTGTCATTTTGACCATTTTGGTGCACAAATACACATTTGATGACGATGGATGTTGCTTGGAATTGAAACAATTTTGAAAAATTATTTTGAGATGTTTAGTCAAAAACTTATCCATATCATTGCATACATAAAGACACGTTATAAGTAATAAGGCAATCGTGAAATAATTGATTCTTAGATCCAAAAGTGGTTTGGATACATTAGGTATATGGCATAATCAAACTTGACCAAGTAAACAATATTTACATCACTTAGATCCATGTGGTTAGGATATTTGTAAAAGTTTATCTTCGGGCTAAATGAAAGATGCAAATCTTGTTTATTGGACTAGGATGATTAAGAAATCTTTCACCAGTATTGGTAGGAAGGATTATGACTTGCTGGATATTGATCACACTTGTGTGGATAATCCGCTCAAGTATGCCATGTATAGTGACACTAGTGAAATTCTCCATCACCATCTTTATAATAGTAGTTGGGAGAATGTTTAACTAGATAAGGGGTTTGTGTATGAAACCTGGAAGTGTTCGGAAATAACCTTAAGAAATTGGGAATCAATAAGGGCATATAGATATCGATTCTTAGATCTAGATAAGATGCTAAGTTTCTATTATCTATATTGATTTTAATATGAAATGAATTATGGGTTTATCCCACACTTCGTTTTCTCTAAGAAACACATTTTGTACATGGTGTTACTTTAAAGAAAAACCGAATATCTTTGTTGATGATCTCGTAAAAGGCAGGTCTTAAAGATGTATTCAATATGATTGGTATACATTATTTTATGAACCAAGTCCTCAATCTAAAACTCCAACATTATGGTCACTTAAGCATCCTATGAGATTTTGACTAAAAACATAGTCCTTTGCTTGTCAATCTTATAACTTAAAATTATCCATTCTACATTTAGTGGGAGATAGATGAATTATAAGTTGATGCTTATATATTTAAGTAGTTCATCTAAGTTTTGGATAATTGTTCTTGAACTTATGGGAATCATTTAGGTTTCTCAAAAAGGGAAAGGACAATTTACAAAAGCATTCCAGTGGAAGAACGTAAAACTTAAATAAAAGACCTAATGTTGACATTAGCATTTAATCAGCATAGAGATGCTGGTAAAACCTGACAATATCCATTGCTTCTTTAAATCTGATGGAAATCAAGAAGGCTGTTTAGATATGAGATTGTCATATTTTAGTAACAGCAGCTTGATGGTAAATCATTATGATAATTACCATTCATCGGAAGCATAGTGGGACCCTGAGTTCACTAGTGAATGAAAGAAGGGAATGGTATACATAGATGTAATCCATTTGCTGCATCCAAGTACTTGACTTGGGTTAATCCCACACCTAAGGTGCAATCCGAGAAGGGTGAAGGGACTAACATATATGCAATTATGGACAACTTCAAATACCGACTAGAGAAAACGTGTTTCATATTGTTTAAATATGGAAACATGTTCTAGTGGTTATGTTGAAGATAACTTAGATAAAGTGAAATATTGTTGTCACCTTGCGGGAACAAGATTAGTTCGCTTGGATGTAAGAGACCTGTATCTTTCATAGGATTAAGTTGAGGAAATGCTTAAGGCACTTTCCGAGGGTCTTATTCATCCATAATATCCAGATTAGGTCTGGATTATGTGAATCATTGTTGTCACTTTGGGAAAACGAGTATGTTCACATGGAAATAAAAGACCAAGATCCTTCGCAGAGTTAAGTTGAGGAAATATTTGAAACATGTTCCGAGGTCTTGCATATTCATTATATCCAAGTTATGTCCATAACTAAAGTCAGCAAAACTTGCATCTTGTGACTGTAATCCTGCTTTACGAGAAAGTCAAAGGAATGAGTTTTCTGGAAAGCATAGATTAAGCCAGATACCCTTGTCAGGGCTAGTGGGAGCTTCATGTGTTCCAAGTAAAATATACTCAATAAAGATAATTTCCTAATTTAGTGTTGTTTTACAACCTAATTTTGGAATTATTGTTCTATGAGTATAAATAGTGAATATGGAATCAAGTGGATTCTAGATTCAAGAAATACTGATGTATGTTCTTGATGTTCGACGAAAGTAGAATTGTCTTGAGTAAAGTTATTACTGCAAGCAAATCTATACTTGTGAGACTGTCGATTTTAATCGAAATTTTGTATATTCAAATATGTGGTGTAGATACGACATTGAGATTCAATGAGTGTCATTGACCCTATTGTGTACCTTGGTAACATTTAGGGTATGTCGACTCTAATAAATGAGATTGTCAGTAACTCTATTGTGAACTTTAGTTACAATGAGAGTATGACGACTCTAATAATCATAAGTGTTATTAATCCTATTGTAGACTTCGGTAACATTGAGGATATGACGACTATGATTATATTATGTATGATCTCTTTGATAAACACTATGAAAGTGGTTTAATAAGAGAGTACAAAAGAGTACAAAGGGATATTGGATAGATGATCCCATACTTAAGCCGTTGTCAAGTACTAGTGATGTTATACATACTAGGTATAAAAGCATTGTTCATGCTTTTGACTAGGATTGAATATCGCTTTAGTAAATGTTTGATTTACTTATAAGCTTTGGGAATGGTAAGCAGTAGTGCTAACCGATGATTGTATCGATATATAGTGGGGACTATATATACGCATGACGCGGTTACCTTCATTGGTCTTTACTGTGTTCCATCTTAGCATGTTTAACCACTTCCCAGAATGTTTATACATTCTGAATTTCCACAGCCAGTCATTCTTCAAGGGAAGGAAGCTTGAGTAAAGGCTGAGGTTAGGTGTTGGTTATGCATTAATCAAGGATTGAATGCATAAAACGTAACAGTAACCTGTGCTTGAAAGGAGTTTCAAGAAACTGGAAGACCCGCACCCGAGGTCACTTCATGGATCATGGTCAAAGAGTGACTCGGAAGGATAATATCATTACGTCCTTCGACCCGAGATGTATGAATTTCTATAGCACGAAACTTTCTTACTTTGGTTATTTCAAAACGTAGTTCGTAACTGGCTACTATAAAGGGAATAGTTAAGTAAGATAAGGTTCACGCTATGGGGTTGTACAGTCAACGGAATTTGTTCCTCTGGTATGAGAGATATCCCTGGGCCCCTCGATGATTGGGCGCTGACACCAAAATAAGCATGGCCATGCGCAAAGGAATATTGATTTAGAATCAGATATGTCCTTAATTTTGGTCACCACCAATCAAGATCGAGTAACATAATCGTGAACGATCTGGAGATTAATGTATCAATCCATGTCTCGTGTTCACAAGGATATCGCGAACAAAAGGAGTATTGATCACTTATCAAATAGGACCTCTACGTTCTTTTTGTAGGTAATGGTTTTCTGCATAAAAGCGGAACCCATACTGACTTGGGGGCATTGATGCTTTTGCTAGAGGCCGCTCTTTGTCTGTGGTTACATGGGTACGGTGCCTTATGTGCAAGTGGGAGTTTGTTAGAAATATGCCCATTAATGCACGTACGCCATATGGACTGCTGCTGATGATGTATGGGCCTATTGGGTCATACACCGGGGTCTAACCTGACAGCAACTTAAGTTAAGGGACCAAATATGACAAAAGACAAAAGTTGACATCGCAGGCCGCGTTAGCGCCGCTAACTCTAAAGGGATTAGTGTCGCTAGGTCCTAAAGGTTATCGCCGCTACGGCTGCATGTACTTTGTGTCAAATCGCTGACAGGGCGCGTTAGCGCCGGTAACTTTAGTGAGTTAGCGCCGCTAACTTATGGTTAGCGCCGCTAAACTCTGCCAGTGCCATTTGTCAATTCCACCTCCAAAACTGACCAATGCATGTTGATTTAATCCTTTCGAGACTTGGCCGGTTAGTGGTGTATTATTCACGTCTGGAGCATATGTGAGGTAGTAGAACTCATTTTGTGAAGTGGGGTTTTCTCTCCTTTTTGCTCTCTCTCTCAAAAATCACACATTATCTTCTTTGGTGCTACAAGAGGCCAAGAGAAGGTTCAAGAGAGCATTGTTCCAGAGCGTGGGTCTCGTTTTGTTGCTGTTCCAGAGTGGTGTTCTTGTTGAAATACCACAAAGGCGAGCTAGCTCTTGAGGTTGGCGTGTTACCGGGGTATATCCCATTAGTTGATCCGCGTTTCTCTCTTGGAGCATCACCACCACGAGACCACAAGTATTCTGGAGCTTAGGATAAAGGTATAACTTTCTTCCTCCTTACATGTTGCTATTTTGTTACATAGAAATGATCCATCGTTTGGGATTTCTTGTTTTGAACATTTTTGTACATGATTGCTGATGTTACGCTTCCGCTGCGTATTCACGAGATCCCTACAGTGGTATCAGAGCCACATCTATGTAAAAATAGCACATGGTGGCTCAAGAAACCCGAAATCAAATTGTTTGTAATCTGCCGTTTGGGTTAGCGCCGCTAAGTAGTGGTTAGCGACGCTAAGTTTTTAGCGTTAGCGGCGCTAACGGTTTTGAAAATTGTTTTCGAAAATTTTGATTTAAACAGTTTTGATATCGGGATTTTTGGGTTTTTACCTTCAGGAATTTTGTTCCTAAGGTATCTTGCTTAAAAGACCCGAAGCCAAAATGTTTGTTTTCTGTTCGAGCTGGGTTAGCGGCGCTAACTCGAGTTATAGGTAATAAGTCCAAGTACATCCTTATGATGGATAACGGCGGTGCTAAAAAGAGGGTGGGGCGCAACGGAAGAGGCAAGGGTAAAACCAAGCCAAGAACATCTGCACCCAAGGCCAAGGCAAATAGAAAAGGCAAGGGCAAGGGCAAGAAATTTAAACCGAACAAAGCAAGAGCTGAGAACCGGTGCTTCAAGTGCGGTCACATTGGCCACTATAAAGTCAACTGCTGAAGCTTCACGAAGGTGGTGGAAACGCTACATGTAACTTCGATGACTAACTTCAATATTTTTTCTTTCAACTTATTATATAAGTGGTGTTTGAAATTTTGCGATTGTTTATTTCAAATAGGTCAGTAGAAACAAAGGATGCCAAGGAACGCAAGAGGATACTACGTGCAAAAGAGAAGGATATTTATAATTCATAGCATATTACCTATTTTAAATATTTTTATTTTTAAATGTAACGATTTTAAATATTAATGAATTATTAGTTAATATATCCTTGTACGTGGTTTGTGATTATATCTGGTCAAGTATGACTAGGGGTTAACTAACAAGTCAAAGTTTTTGACTTATTAGTATCCTTATGCATTGATTTCCATTAAGTTGTATATTAATATTGTAATTGCTCGACTAAACTTATATAATTACTTAAAGCAACACAGTTGGTGTTATAAGTTTTATCTAAGTAATTATAAGCATATATGAAAACAAGTTCAAGGCTTGAACTAGCATTAAACACTTGAAATAATAGTTATTATTTGTGGGAACGTGTTTAAGGATAAAAAACATTTATGAGTATGATTATAATGGATATTGTAATCAATGACACTCACATGTTTAAAATGAGAATTAATACAAGTGTATTATACTTGTAATAATGTAAAGTCTCCATAAACCAATTTCCGTAATAGGAAATAGTAGATACGTGAAATTCCAACATAAAGGTTTCGTCGACTTTAAGATTCTTATTGAATCTAACTCTTAGATTTATACTTAAAATCAGTTTTTTGACTCATGTGTCAAGTTTGACCAAGTCAATAGGAATTTTTAAGTGATTCTATGTTTTCATAATAGTTAGTGGGAGCAATTGACCTACGCCAAGATATTAATCAAAGTTTTTGATAAAATATACTCGCATAGAAGCAAGTAAGTGTTGTAGTTAAACACAGCAGTTATTAGATTGTTGAATTTTAAGTACATATTTAACTCTAATGACGGGATTTTTGAGGTTTCAAAATAAGTTCAAGTAATAGGACTAGTCCGAGGAGGTCATAAATATATATTAAAATTCAATGTCACCAATATTAATATATTAAAAGAATTAAGTGTTGAAAATAATAAACATCACATTAAGATAAGTGTTCACACACTAGGTATCTAATTTTGTTTATGGGATAGTGTAAACAAAAAGCTCTATTATTATAATCTATTTCTTGGGATATAAAAGTTTCTAAAACATCTATAATGTAACTAAGTATAGCTAAGGGATAATTTTATATATTCAGGAACAAGGAGTTAATCCAGTTCTCCAAGTTCAGGAAATATGATAAAATTAGAAAGACTAGTTATTGTTTTTCAAGGTTTGTCGGAAAACAATTTATCTAGCAAAGCAAGTGGGAGTGCTAGATAGTGTATACTTGTTTTGGTTCATAGTAACGTTATAGTTTCAAGTTTGTGAACCGTGATAAATCCACTTGAACCAACATAGTAACACAAATGGACACCGTGAATTGAGACGATGGATTAGTATTAATATTGTACTTTATTCCAGAAGGGGTGAATATGGATAGTACATTATTAATCCCATTATTCTTCACAGATTTTGTATGTTTTGGTAATATCCATGAATAAAAGTTTATTATTTAAAAATCTTGTTCGTGACTACTTATCTTTGTGGGAACCTCGATTAGGAAGATAACAACGTCATCGTAATCCTTGGTGAAGATTCATAGTGATTGAAGATAGCTACCAGGTGTGTAGGCTAAGTATGTACAAATATTAACCAGGGGTGTGAATATTGAATAGTGAAATCGTGAAGAATACCGCGTGATCTTCGAGTCAAAGGTATTCATCACATAGGTTGTCCTTAAGCCTAAGATATTTGGTTTGGAATGCGGGGACTTCTGGCATTTGGAATGCACCTAACGCTACGCCGTAACTCCTCTTAAGGAGTTGCCAAATGCAAGTATGCGAAAGGAATTCTGCAACTCCTCTTACGGAGGAATGTCTGTGAAAGTGCATTGCCATGCCCAAACGGCCTGATTTGTTCATTGTCATTTATCACTCAGTCAAAATCGGATAGTCAATAAATGGTTTTGAGTGTTCAGAGTTGACTCAAACCATGCTCACACTTACAATTAAAACATCGGGATGTAGAGGGAAAAGCCTAAAGTATACCCAACCATAAGATAGAGGGTTCTTATGAAGATTTAATTGGAGTATGATAGGATTTGTGTGCATAAGATTTAATTATCACACCTGGGTATAAGAGTTCTTATTGTTTGGTTAACCTAAGGACTTGTCTAGAGGTACCCTTAGGCAAGTATCATCAAAATACCTGGGTTGACGGTAAGCACAAGTTGGAGTCTGATAGGATTTGTGTGAATAACCGTCGAACCCTGATGACACGCCCAATGTCATAAGACACTCAAGGGTTACACCTGTGAGGGCATGTAATTCAAGAGGTTGTACAATCACATTTTGGGAGAAAGGTTTCATGACAGTTAGTCATAAACCAGTACATAGAGTTATAAATTACAAGGGTTGATTAATTAACAAGATAATATAAATTTATTAGTTAATAAATATATATCGTTAATTATCAATATTTAAGATTAATACTTTGGATATTATCTTAAATAAAGGTTGTTGCTAATTAATTATTAAAAGGGAAAAAATAATATATATATATATATATATATATATATATAAATTGGAGCAATAAAGAACAATGTGTTAAACAAAGAATCTAAAGAATCAATCTGGACCATCGGATCATCAAAATTAATAGATGAGATTTAACGATGGCAAAACTGTAATTGTGATGTATTAATATAGGAAGAAAAGGGTAAACATGGAAAATCCCCGCTCCAACAACCCATGATTTTTTTTATAAAAAAAAACACCTCCAAACTTTAAATTGTCATAACTTTTTATGTTTTGTGAATTTAAACAAAAAAATTATACAAATCTTTTAGTTTTTTAATTCTCTTTCAAACAAGATCACTCTTCCCATATTTTTCTAAACTTTTTTTGAACATGCAATTTTTGTTTGCATTTTAGGCAGTTTATAGTGTTTTGTACGGATTTTTCATTTTGGGTTTGAATGTGTAATTTTGCATTTTAGACTGCATTTTCATTGAATCATGTTGGATTTGCATTTTGCATTATCATAATTTTTGCATTTTGGAAGCATCTAGAGGACCTGCATGTTTATATTTTGCATTTTTTGGGTTTTGCATTTTGCATTTAGAATAAACCCAGCTCAAAATGCAAACTTTGCATTTCAAAATAAAAAAAATTGTTTCTGAAATATATCAAGCATGATCTTGTTTGAAAGATGACGTAAAACTGAATCTAACGATATACCTTTTTTGCAAAAATTTTTAAAAACGAATAAGTTATGATCATTTAAAGTTGAGTGAGTTTTTTTATTTATAAAGTTGATTTTTTTTTTGTTGTTATTTTCCAATTTTGCCCTTAATCAAAGTGTCATGTGTCATTACTAGGATGGTTCTTTAGGTTCTATGTTTAAGGAAGGTTCTATATATAACCTCACCTTATATATATATATATATATATATATATATATATATATATATATATATATATATATATATATATATATTATAGATAATATATATTTTGTATTTTAATAATAATTAGTAAATGGTAATTAATCAAGATTTAATATTTAAAGATCACAAGGATGTTATCTATTAATAGGAGATTAAAGAGGCTTGATTAGGTTAATATTTAACAATTAAGAAAAACAATCTCTCCCTCCCCTCTAACTTAGTTCGGCTGAAAACACCCCAAGCAAAGGGGGTGTTTCGACTTTGGTGTTCTACGCATTAAGAAGATCAAGAACAAGGTTTCTGATTAATGCTTCTAGCGGATTCTTACGGTGCCTCATTACGGGTGGGCAATCTTGAGCAATCCAAGTTGAGGTATGATCTTCATCTTAATCATGTTCTTGGTGGTATGAAAGTCGTGGTGTATATATATATATATATATACACACACACACACACACACACACACAACCATCGATTATATGCATATATGTATGATTGCATGTTTGGTTAAATATTGATCTTGATTAGCATATAGTTTTGACTAATCCTAAATATTATATTATTATGTTTTTTGAGATTATATATATATACATATACATATGTATCGAATTTATACATATGCCATACACACTTGTGATATAACTAAGATGTTAATCCTTTTTAGGGTTTAAGGATTAAAGTTCATGTTTTATTTCCGCTTCTATAAATAATAACTGTTTTATTGCAATTATGAGTTGGTTCAAACCAGTTAGGTTTGAATTGCCATGTTTAAAAACCCAACATTGTTCACATGTGAGCTTACGAGGTATGATATGATATGATGTAACATGATATGTCGTAATACTAGTAGATATGATACACATGCATGCTATTGGACCCGAAACGGTTCGATTGTGTACTTGGTACTTGTCTAAAAAATTGTGGTGGCATGGTTGAGGTCAACCGTGGGCTGGGTCCGTAGGGTCCTCGGGCCGCGAATTGGGAAACTAATGGTACTCGACGGTATACCTAGAGTCTCGGACTCTCCAAGCCGCCGTTCCTTAGCATGGATTGGGTTCTCGGCTATTCGCTGGAACTGGTTGAGTCAATGTGGCTCCATAATGTGCTGGGTGGACTTCTCTTCGCTCCCTCATCAGAGCTGTGGGTTGTGACTGATTCCCCTTTTTGTAGGTAAAGACTAGTTGTCTTGGAGAGATAGGGAAACTTGTCGGTTGTTGTAAATATCTTTTGAGGAACACTATGTTGTTACTTTTATGATCCGATGGTTGGTATGTAGTTTGGTAACACTAGTGATTTTTTGGACTTGGCTTAGCTTGTTGTATCTTATTTGCCAAGTCGGCTTACATTACTTATATTTTGTAATTACTGTTTTAACTCCGCTGCACTCTTTTGGTAAATATATTTTAAAGTTGTAAACTGTCACTGATTTTAAGCTCGTGAAACGCGGTGTTACATTATTTTTATTAAAAAAATCCCAGCGCATAAATTTCTATGCATATATTATCTTTAGTCATAAAATGTTTAATATTTGTATTAATCATCCTCGTGTTTATACACGAGGTGTTAAACTTATATATTAAAAGAATAAGCTTATAAGATTATTAAACTATTTTAAAAAAAATTTCTACCATTTAGAATCCTCTATTTCAAAATGGCTTCATATTATTCTTAGAATTTTCCTACTAATTTTCGTTATTTATTCCTAAATGGCTAACAATCATCATCGTAAAATGTTAAATTTCTTTTTTATCTTTCGTTTTTATGAATGTTTTGTGATTTCTAATCATGAATTTATTATATTTTCAAATTTTACACCATAAAACTATTCATATATTTACACACGTACTATTAAACTAGTTAAGAATTAAATATCCTTATTCGGAAAAGTAGATAGATATTCAGCCTATGGCTACGATTATTACTATTGATTTAACAAGAACTTTGAAAAAAATAATTACATCATTTATTATGATAAGAAAGTTATATATACGCAAACTTTCTAATATACAGTTTTTGCAATTACTTTTACATTTTTACAAAATTTTTAATTTAGATAACACGATTTCCATAACAACAAATATCATATTTGCATTGCATCTTATCTTAATATCACTACTACATAACTCGTTATGAAGACATGGGGACCACTCCATTAAAACATATCTCTATGTTATTGGCGTTATAAAAGACAACTATAGTTAGAAATAACTTCTTTAGTAGAAAACTGGTTTATTTAAGTAAAATATAAGGAGTCGATCCCCATCTATTTTACACAAAAGATATATGGAAAATTTCAAATGAGGAGCTTAAAATTGAGGGAAGTAAAACTATTTTGTAAAGGATTACAACTGTTTAACAACAAAACCGATTCTCTGAGTTTAGAAAGAGAAAATTAATACTCATAAGTAAAATTTAGTGAGAGCAAAAGTTTTGTAAATACTAGATGAGATATTATATATACTAGATTAAATGTCCATGTGATACACGAGTTGGTTTAAAAGATAACAAATATTAAACTTTAATAAAAACGTATTAAATACTAATAAAATACAAATTAAATGAGAATTAAAAAAATTACGACGAATGACATCGACAAGCGGTAAAAACATCAATGGCAAGTGGGAGGGCAGACTTGACGGCAGAAACATGATACCATTATATGAAGAGACGTAATTTTATTTCTTATATAAATCATTAATCATTATTTTTACAACTAAGAGTAATAAAGTTATACGTTATTTGTTATAATAAAAATGATTATAAAATATTTTAGAATGATAAAATTAAGAATTTGGTTAAATATAATATTTTAAAATATTATAAAGGGTAAATATAATATTTATAAAATAAGGTGGGGCAAATACGATTTTATATGATTTAAAAAAGGCATATATGAAATTATGTCTAATAAATTTGACTCTAAAATGTCAAAATTAGTTTTTTGATTTTAAATGAATGAATGGTCAAGATTAAATATATTTTTAAAACATATTTTTAAATAAACGGTTCAGATCATACAATAAATTTTATTTAATTAGTCTTTTATATATACTAGAAGATTACAAACCAATATCATAGGAAATAAACGATGGGCATAATATATAATAATAATAATAATAATAATAATAATTGTTAGAATATGCCCACTAATGTGTACACGCCGTTTGAATCACTGCCGATGATGTATGGGCATATTAGGTCATACACCGGGGTCAAAACTGACAGCAACTAAAGTAAAGGGACCAAAATTGGCAAAAGACAAAAGTTGACAATGCACGCCGTGTTAGCGCTGCTAACGTTAAGGTTTTACGCCGCTAACACTTAAGGGTTAGAGCCGCTACGACTGCATGTACTTTGTGTCATATCACCAGACAGGCCGCGATAACACCGCTAACCTTAAGGGGTTAGCGCCGCTACGGCTGCATGTGCCTTTTTATCAAATCACCTCTAGGCTTGGCCAATGCATGAGGGCTATCATTGTATTTGGCCGGCCTTGGGGAGATTAAGGGGCTTCTGTGAGTTTATAAAAGAGGCTTGATAGCTCTCTTTTGACACTCTTCGCTATTGTTGGGAAAATGACTTCATCAGTTTAGATTTGATGAGACAAAGTTAAGTTTGTTGGATATGTTCTAGATATAACTTAAACAGAATTATGAGGCTTGATCAGACTGAACACGTACAGTGGTTCAGACTGAGCATAAGCTGAATATAAGCTGAGCATTTGTTCGATCAGCTTATACTATATCTTAGTAAGATTATCACTATGTGTGATAAGTTGTGTATGTCACCTAAGATATATATATTGAGTTTCAGCTTGATGAGTTTCAAGCTGAGGGACTCAGCGTGAATACTGAGTCCGCTCAACAGAGCTGCTAAATAAGTTCTAGCTAACTCTTAGGACTTCTAAGGATGAGTTTATTAATATACGTGTTAGTTCATGTTGATTTTCGAGTTTGTCTCGAAGAGCTCAGCTTGATGAGTTTCAAGCTGAGTAACTCAGTCCGAGTGAGAAGTCAGTTTAAAGAGAATTTAAATATGTTTTAAATTTATTTTTTTAACTCTCTATATCTACGGGAAATATAAGAAGACTCCAGAATCAAGATTGAAGATTGAAGACTCAAGATAAGAAGATTCAAGATTCAAGATTCCGAGTTATCCGGTAGTTAGTTAGCAAATTAGGATTAGTCCAGTTTGTTAGGAACCGTAGAAACAGGATTATAAATACTTATCTTCCTGATAAGTTTAGAGGTATGAATCAGGTGCGACTACAACAACGACGACTAAGTGTTGCAGAGCCAAATACCTCACCTCAACCGTATGTGTTACGATTCTTGAATCACTGTTTGTCAGTTCAACGTGATCAAGAAACTCACAGATTGCCAAGCTATTCGTGTGTTCGAATACTCACATTAGTTGTGAGATTGGTAAGTTTTCAATCTGTAATAAAATCCTGTTTAGAGAGTCGTCAGTATCTATAATCATAAGTTGATTATAGATAGCTAAGTTTGAAAGATTGAAAGATTTATATTAGGTGTTTACATATCAAGAGTTGCTCACTTGATAGAGTTTGTAATCATCTTCTTATTAATGAAAAGCAAAGCATTCGATTGTGGTTTGATTTACTTTGTCTAATACTTTTCTTTGATTTGTTCAATTTCCACAGAAAGTGTATTCAACCCCCCCTTCTACACATCTGTTGCTTGTTGTTATTCTCACCAAGGGACCAACAACTGGTATCAGAGCAGGCTGAACGATTTCATAAGTTGAAAGTTCAAGATTCTGAGAAAGATTACAATGTCTACAAGCAACAATTCTTCAAACTTTCCAGAGATGTCTGCCAAAGGCTGTCCCATATTTGATGGATCTGACTATCCTATGTGGAAATTCAGAGCCATGTTGTTCCTCAAGTCCATTGACAATCGTATGCCCGTTGTCATTATCAAAGGGCCAATAATCCCTAAGATCTCTGCTGTTGTCAGTGATACGTCCGCTGATAAAACAGACAAGAGTGAAAAAGACGCAAGGAAGCCTGTTGCATCCTGGATAGATGAAGATTGGAAACTGTTCAATCTGGATGAGAAGGCTAAAAGTGTTCTGGCAAATGCTCTGACTAACGAGATCTTGCACAGAGTGACTGTGTGTCAATCTGTAAAAGAAATCTGGGATACTCTAAGTGTTACATATGAGGGCACAGATCTGGTCAAACAGCAGAAGAAGAACCATCTTAACAGATCATATGAAAACTTCTTCTCAAAGAAGAATGAAACCTTGGCTGATGTGTTTACCCGGTTTCATTGCTTGATTAATGACCTGCTAAGTGTAGGCATTAATAAGGATGAAGCTGAACTCGTGCTGAAATTTCTAGATGTGATACCAGAAAAGTTCAATGAAGTGACTACAACACTGAGGCTGGAGGAACATTACCTGTGTACAACCTACAGTCCATATATGGGTTCTTGCTCAATCATGAACATATCACATAACACAAGAGAACTTCTCAACAACAACTTAAGGAGTCCTTGGATAAAGCAGAGATTGCATTAGTTGCACAGAAGAAAAAGAAAAGTTCCAAGGCATTAGTTGTTGAATTTGAGACTGAGTCAGAATCTCAAGCTTACCACTCAGACTCAGACTCATGTGATACTGATGATGTTCAGACTATCATTGAGCAGATGGCCATGCTAGCCAAACGTTTGAGAAGAGCTCAACGGGGAAGAGGAAGATCTGGCAGGGCCAAAGGGAAGAGTTCCTTTGATCCCAAGAAGGCTGTGTGCTTCAACTGTCAGAAGAAGGGACACATTGCTGTTGAGTGCAGATTAAAGAAGGAAGAATCAGCATCAGTTGTTGATAAGAATGCTTACAGGGCTGATAAATATAAAAAGAAATATACTCAGCTCAAGAAAGCAAAGCCAGAAGACAAAGGACTTTACATTGAAACCTGGGATACTGAATCATCTACCTCAGATGATGATATATGTCTAATGGTTCAAGAAGATGAAGAGTTAGAAATTGACAAAGTTGATTATGGTTTGTCTGAGTCAACTTTTGAAGCTGACATGAAGGAAGCTGAGGAAAACAGCAAGCTCAGTGATTGGGATCCTGCTTCCATGTATAAAGTTAGTAATTTCAACTCTTACACCGATAAAGAAAAGGGTATTGCCTTTGACTATTTGCTAAATGATTTCAAGACCATCCTTAAGTCTCAAAATGACCTTAAAGTTGAGATAGCTAAACTGAAGAATGAGATTAAGGAAAATAAATCTCTCATTGATATTGGTAAGAAAGCACAGTGTGATCTTGAATGCCGAAGACACATTAATAAACTTCTAAGTGAAGAACTTCAGGAAGCTAAATTTTAAGCTGACCAACTTCAAAAGGTCACTGAGTCTTGGTGTAAGTCATCAAAGCTTGCTGAAAAGTGCATAAACCAACAAATTCCTAAACAGGTACAAGCTGTACTTGGAGATGACTATCAAACAGCAGCTTATGTAGCTGATGATGAGATAGCAAGTACAGATTCTGAGGAGGATAGATAACTGATTGAGTCTCAGAAGTCAGCCTTAGAGAAAATACATGATCCAAACTTGAAATACAAAATGTTTTTGAAAGCTAAAGATCATGGAAATGAGTGCTCAACATCTAAACAGCATAGTAAGTCTGTGTTGGACAGATTAGGCACTCAACCTATTCAAATAAACTTCAGTCATAGAAAGGCTTAACCCAAATCCTTTCAAAATACAACATTCTCTATCTGCCTTGGAGAGAAGTTGCAAGATTAGGAAGACCACTGTAAGTCATAGGTCAAATCATAACAATGGTAAATCCAAAGTTGTAGTTCTTGGTAAGTCTAAGAAGATCAACAGTGGTAAATCCAAACCTGTTGAAACTGCTGAGTCCAGTATGCATGACAAAGGTAAGTCCAAGGTCATGGAAAAGAAGTTTGTTGGTCAAGCTTCTAATCAAAAGGATAACAAACAAAGATCTGACAAAGGTAAGTCCAAAGTCAGTGAGCACCAAGTGAATCAATTTGCAAAGAAAGTTGAAAAGTTATCCACTACATATAATCCCAAGACTGAGAACATGTTCTCACAAGGATTATTGGACACTCTACCTCCTGTAATCATTGGAAGAAGGAGATGCTACAAGTGCAGAAGTAGAGGTCATGAGGCTAAGGATTGTGCTGTTTAAATTTCAAGGCCTGAACAAGAACAAGCTGATCAACCTACACAGGACTCAGCTCCTGCTCAAGCTGAAAAGTCAGTTCAACGAGATGGAGATGCTAAGTGCTCCTCATCTGAACCCAGCAAGAAGTGGGTTTCCAAACAAAACTAATGTGTTTAGTTTCCATATCATGTGCAAGGTTCAAGTAAATGGTACTTGGATAGTGGATGCTCAAGGCACATGACCGGGTGGAAATGACTTCTTAGTGATTTCCAGGAAGATGAAGGTCCTAAAGTAACTTTTATAGACAACTCCTATGGAAGAACTAAAGGCTATGGGAAGATGCATGCTGGTAAGGTGACTTTCCAGAAGGTTGCATATGTTAAAGGTCTTAAACACAATCTGATCAGTATCAGCCAGTTGTGTGATGAAGACAATATAGTTACTTTCAGGAAGAAAGCAGGAACAATATATAATGCTAAGGGAAAGCCTGTATTAATAGCTAAAAGAGAAAGAGATGTGTATCTACTTCATCTTAATTCTGCTGATCCCTATACTGAAACCTGCTTGTATTCCCAATCTGTTCCTAAGCTGAGTTGGTTGTGGCATAAACGATTATCACATTTGAATTTTAAATATATAAATATGCTATCCAATAAAGAGTTAGTCTCTGGATTACCAAAGATTACATTTGTCAAGGACAAATTGTGTTCAGCTTGTGAACAAGGGAAACACCACAAAGGGTCCTTTAAATCAAAGCAAAATTTTTCAATAACAGACCCATTGCATATGTTGCATATGGATCTGTTTGGACCCATAAGTACTCCAAGCCTAAGTGGCAAGTAGTACACACTGGTGATAGTAGATGAGTTCTCATTATTCACCTAGGTAATATTCCTTAAAGCCAAAATTGAGGCTGCCCGGGAGATAATAAGTTTTATCAAACAGGAAGAGTTATAGAAAGGTAAGTCTGTAAAGCAACTCAGGAGTGATCATGGAACTGAGTTCAGAAACTCTACCCTTGAAAGCTTCTGTGAACAAAAGGGAATATTACAAAATTTCTCATCTTTCAGAACTCCCCAACAAAATGGAGTTACTGAGAGGATAAATAGAACCCTAATTGAGGCTGCTAGAACAATGATGTGTGAGGCAGGATTGAAACTCTATTTTTGGGATGAAGCTGTCAGTACAGCCTGTTATACTCAAAATAAATCAATCATTGTCAAAAGACATGGTAAAACATCATATGAGATGTATAAATCTAGAAAGCCCAACATAGGTTATTTCCATGTCTTTGGTTCAAAATGCTATGTGCTGAATCAAAGAGATCAGCTCCATAAGTTGGAACCCAAAGCTGATCCTGGAATATTCGTTGGTTATTCCTCAATCTCCAAATCATACAGAGTGTATAACACTAGGAGAAAGGCCATAGAAGAATCAATTCATGTCTCATTTGATGAAGACAGTTTTAATCAAGCTGAGAAAAGACAAGCTGGCTCGGTCAGTTTGAGTGAGCTTGAAAGGCCCGAGGAAACCAATTTGTCAAATCCCATGTATGTCATAGGAGATGATAGTGATGATGATGTGTGTTCATCAAAGAAATCATCACAAGCTCCAAGAAATTCTCAAGCTGAGAAGGATGATGAGTTCATCAACCCCTTTGGAGCTGAAGTTACTCAGACTGGAGATCTTAGTGATCATCACTCTGTTGACAATGCTACTGTTGAGACTGAGGAGATAAGTTCACCTCAGGACTCTCCACATCACTCAGATCCAGAACTAGATTCCCCAACTTCAACATTCAAATTCCTCAAAGATCATCCTCAGGATCAGATCATTAGAAATGTCCAAGAAAGGGTTATGACCAGATCAAAGGCTACAGCTAACTATGCTGCCCACTTTGGTTTTCTATCTCAAATGGAACCAAAGAAGATTGAAGAAGCCTTAGAGGAATAGGATTGGATTGAAGCTATGCAAGAGGAATTGAATTAATTTGAAATAAATGAGGTCTGGAGCCTTGTCCCTGCCCCTAAAGATCATTCAATTATAGGAACTAAGTCGGTATATAGAAATAAAATGGACAAGGATGGAGTGATAGTTAGGAACAAAGCCAGGCTGGTAGCACAAGGATTTAAGCAAGAAGAAGGAATTGATTATGATGAGTCCTTTGCCCCTGTTGCTAGAATTGAAGCCATAAGGCTGTTCCTGGCTTATGCAGCATATAAAGACTTCAAAGTCTATCAAATGGATGTGAAAAGTGCTTTCCGAAATGGAAAACTTCAGGAGGAAGTCTGTGTGAAACAACCTCCTGGCTTTGTCAGTTCAAAGTTTCCACATCATGTCTATAAGTTAGACAAGGCTTTGTATGGTCTTAAACAAGCTCCAAGAGCTTGGTATGATACACTATCCACTTATCTTTTATCAATGGATTTCACCAGAGGTAGTATAGATAAGACACTCTGTATTAAAAAGAGTAAAGGACAGGTGATTCTTGTACAAATCTATGTGGATGACATTATCTTTGGTTCTACTAATGAATCTCTATATGAATGGTTCTCCAAAATAATGTCACAAAAGTACAAGATGATTATGATGGGTGAGATGACATATTTCGTGGGTTTACAAATTCAACAAAGCCTGATGGAATATTCATCAATCAAAGCAAGTATGTTCTTGATTTGATAAAGAAATATGGTTTTGATTCTAGTTAAACCATGAAAACACCCATGTCACCAGCTGTCAAGCTGAATAAGGACTCAGATGGTAAGTCTGTGTGTCAGTCTAACTATAGAGGAATGATAGGTTCATTACTCTATTTGACAGCTAGTAGACCTGATATTATGTTTGCTACATGTGTTTGTGCGAGATATTAGGAAGATCCTAAAGACTCACATCTTCAAGCTGTGAAAAGGATCTTTAGGTACCTTAAAGGTACTCCAAATCTAGGTCTTTGGTATCCAAAGGACTCTGGGTTTGAGTTAGTTGGTTTTTCAGATGCTGACTATGCTGGGTGCAAGTTAGATAGAAAATCAACAACTGGAGGATGTCAACTGCTTGGAGGGAAGTTAGTAAGCTGGACTAGTAAGAAACAGAACTCAGTGGCTACTTCAACTGCTGAAGCTGAATATGTTCCAGCATGAAGCTGTTGTGCTCAAATCCTATGGATGCAACATCAGCTCCAAGACTTTGGTATGAGTTTCAAGAAAACTCCTATATTCTGTGATAACCAAAGTGCTATAGCCGTAACTTACAATCCAGTCTTCCACTCAAGAACCAAGCATATTGAAATTAGACATCACTTCATCAGGGACATCGTGGAAAAAGGTAAAGTAGATATTAAATTTATCTCCACTGATGACCAATTAGCAGATATCTTTACTAAACCACTTGATGAGAAGAAGTTTATGTTTCTGCTAAGTGAATTGGGTATGCTCAACCCCTAGCTAATTGTCTAGAATCTGAGTTTTCAGTTTGACAGAGACTAAGTTTCTTAAGCTGAGTGCACAGTTTATAAATAAGTTTTTATAACCTGTATAACCTATCAAGCTGAATGATGTCACACGTTTGGTGAGTTCCAAACATATTTTAATTTCTTAGTGTAGTTATGATATAGTTTGAGTCAATCTCAAACATAAATGACAAAGTGTCATTTAGTCTGAGCTATGTGCTTAACTCAAACTGTGTGATTGGTTCACACGTTTGGTAAGTTCCAAACATATTTTACCTACTTAGTGTAGGTAAATTACATGTTTAAGTTAGTCTTAAACATACATGACTGAGTGTCATTAAGCCTGAGCTGTGTGCTCTACTCAAGCTGAGTACCAATCTCAAGCTGAGTGCTCAACTCAAGCTGAGTGGTTGAATCAAGCTGAGTGCTTGACATAAACTGAGTAATAAGTTTACTCAGACTTGGTATGTCCAAAATTTGATTACTCTGTGTGATTAGGCAATTGTGCATTATGTTTGAGTCTGTCTCACATTTTGCAGTTACGCTAATTATGTATAGTGTAACATCACAAGTGAAAGTTATATTATTGTAAGTAAGTAACATAACTCTATAAAGTTATCCGTTGGAAAATGATATGTTTCATCTCAATCACTATTCCATTGCGCCGTAAATTTGTTACATGTAACGGACAAAAAGGGATTTCAAACGGTAACTTTTCTCTCTTCTGGAAAAGATACATATAACGACCCAAACCAATTTTCGGAGGTTTACGCTTACAATTCGCAATTCTAAACCTCTCCTTCACTTACATACCTTTGACAAACACCTCCAATTGCTCAGTCCAATCTCTCGTTCATCTCTTTTCTAAACCCTAATCGCTCAGTGCGACTTTTGTAGTTACTCAGTATTACTCAATTTTTATTCGACGATGGACGGAATCAATCTAAATCTCGGTGATAGGATGGTTAGAGGAGCTACGTTAAAAAACAATGGGATGGCAGTTCTTAAAGTAAACAATCAACGTGCATGTTTGGAAATCCCTGAACGTAAGAGGAACAGAGGCTATGAAGCCTGAGTGAATTATATCCGAAAATGCCTTCTGGCATTTGCTTTAACTGGAGCACCACTGCATATTGTTCCACAACACTTATTGGAGTTCTGGTACACTTGCATATATGACCAAAACAGTGGAGAGATCGCTGGCACTGTTCTAAATGGGGATAGAACAGTTGTCATAACTGTACAGCGGCTACAGGATGTTCTTCAACTTCCTGCAAGTGATGTGTTCGAAGCTGCTATTACTAGGCAAGTGGCGCGGTCAGTCCTACCCAGAATGGGTCATCCGCAGACTGAGGGTGTTATAAAGAAGGCCACTTTTCCTACTGGTTGGGGCTTCATGGTGTCCACGGTGATCCGTTCACTGGGAACTAAGATTGGAGGCCTGGATCAGGTGAATGAGTTCAGGATGCAGCTGCTCTACAACATGTACCATGCTAGAAATCTGTACTATGCACTGCTCATCTTCAACGAGCTCAAAGCCCAAGTGGTGAAGACACCACGGGATCTCCATGTACCATTCATACGGTATCTATCCCTGGTGGTGGAAGCTGGGTTGGGAGAACAACATTATGAAGCTGGACATGATGTGTTCCCTGCCCCAGCACCCAGCTCAAAGATGTTCAACAATGACATCTTCCCAGAGTAGGAGGGTCTGAGTAAGCCTATGCTACTGATAGCTGAGGCAGCTTCATCAGAAAGTGACGAAGAGGGATCCAATCAAGGGGGAGCTTCTGAAGCTAACACAGAGGTTCAAGCTAAGTACTCTGCTCAGGCTGAACCAGCAAATATTGAAGCTGCTTCTGGTAAGACCTCTCCACTTTCTCTTTCTTCTCATTATTCTTTATCCACTTTTGGAGATAAGGCTGTGGTAAACCCAACCGAGTCTATGTTAGATTAAGTGCAGAGATAGATAACATGTATCATCGTGTCCAATACTATGTGACACTAAAGGATCACACTGCTGCACACCCAATTAGAACCTTTTGGATTTTACCTGTTTGTGTATCACAATAATTAATAGTTTAATTAACTATTGAGAAAGATTAAAATAATAAAAGTTATTTATTATTTAAAGAAGAGAAGTTAATATTTAGTTTAAATATTAACGGGACCAATTAATTAATAGTTATTAATTAATTAGAAAGGTCGAGGGGTATTTTCTGTAATTGATTAATAGTTTAATTAAAGCTGGGCTTTAATTAAACGGGCTTGCGCCTAATAAGGGTTTATTATATAAACCTTATTTGACCTCATTAATCACATAAGTTAATTAAAAAGGAAAAAGATTACCCTAATCCCTCTCTCTCTCTTTCTCTTCTGGCGGCCGGCCCTCTCTCCCTCTCTTGGGGTTTTCGGCAGCGGCGGAAGGTAACACCGAAGCACCGAGCACGGTGGTTGGCGGCGACGCATACACACACACATAAGGGTCATCGATTTTGATCCAAGGTTTAATCCTTAGGCGGTCTAGAAGTCAGTTCAAGGTGGTGCAGTAGCAGTGGATAACCTGCAGCTGTCTAGAGGTTTAAAGAAAAGTTTTTGGTTTTCATCAAGGTATAACTTTTTAATCCTCTTCTACTTCTAAGTTTCTATACGAGTTAGATGAGATCACTGGAGGGGGTTTTATTCCGCTGTGCATTTTTATGATATGTTTTTATACCCTTCAAAACCCTTCAGTGGTATTAGAGCCACTTCTAACCTCGTAGGGGACTACGTAGGTTTTGAAAAAGGTTTATCTTTTATCCAGAAAAAAGGTTTTTTATTATCCAGAATAACAAAAATCATGTTTTGATTCTTATTGGATAAACTTTTGATAAAAGATTATTAGATTTAATCTTTAAGATAAATCTGTTTTTTTATTATTATTGTTGTTATTTGCGATAACCCTAAACTCGACCACCTTACGCCGGCGGCGGCCTCAGGCTGGCGTGGCGGTTCACGCCGGAAGTCGGTGGTGGTGACCGGTGGTGTTAGCGGCGATCGGTGGCGGTCGACGGCGGTCCGTGTCGTGGTTAGCGGCCCAGTTAGCGGCGCTAACTGTGTGGTGGGCTACGGCCTAGAAACCACGGCCCAGGAAGCCAACAGCCCAGTTAGGGTTAGCGGCGCTAAAGGTCAAAATGGGCCTTGCCCCAGTTTTTTGTTCTTTTCAGTCCGGTTACAATTATTGGCCCAGTTTAAATATTTGACTCAGCTTGCGGCTCAGGTATTTGAGGTCAATGCTAAATTAAAATACAGTTGTTGTTTTAATTTAAAGTTTAAATATTATTTTGAGTTTTTTGATTAATTATCAAAGTATAAAACTTGAAATATATATTTTTTGCAAATAACAAGAAAAACAATATAGGGGTTTTAACAGGTTGTTAAAATCAGTAATTTTCATCAAGATGAATAATTAGAAATCAGTTGTTGTTTTACTTTCATGTATTAGTTTAGTACATGTTTGGGATGTCATAGCCGAGCCGAAGACCTTGTGGTTTTTTTATTTCCTGCACTTGTGGTTGTTTATGGATTTATTATTCTATGGTGTGGGGAGGCCTGCGTGCCACTTACAACCCCTATTCTATTTTGTAAAAGTTTTAGATTAGCGGGCCTCCGTGCCTTTGAATATCTTGTACTTTTATATTTCTAGTTTTTAGACAATATAATAGAATAGGATTTTTAGAATATATATATATCTGGAGCAAGGAGCAAGGAGCAAGGAGCAAAGAGAAGGATTGGATGCTGGAGCCAGTAGGAGCTTCAGAATGCCATACCATGTGTGTTGTGTTTTTCCACTTAGGTTTTGACCGTCGGGTTTTTTGTGTGGCTCACGAAACCGACATTAGTTCAGTGCAAGGCTAAGGCATAGTTGTTTGTGGTTGTTTTATTTCTTTACATATTATATATGCGTGGTTGTGATTCTCACAATGAAATAAAACAAGGGTTTTAATAATAGTTAATTATTAAACAGATGTTTTTAAAAGAAAACTAGCATTAAAGTTTTTGTCGTCAAAAACTTGGAAATCCTTTTTAGAAAAATCTTAGATCAGTGTGCTACCCACCTAATGGTACACCTATCCTGTTACACGGTACTCAGGTGTCGGAAGTGACAAAACCTTGGGCATTCGGGTTCAAACCATTGTGGGGGAGGGTGTGAAAGACTCTGCGATAATCGGGAGTCCTGGCCAGAGTTCACACTGTCTTAGGTGGTGCGATCTATTTTGGTGATAATCGGGAGTCCCGGCCCAAAATGCACTAAAGGGACTTAACATGCACGGTTCTTGTGACTGATGTCCCACGGATCTAGGAGTCATGTCCAGTTAGGATACGATTGGTATAGTTCTTACCTACCAGAAATAGCATTGTCCCGGTGGGAAGTGCCCAAACCTTGCATCGAGAAATGTGAAATATGGATCCTAGTCTATTAATTTATTGTTTAAAAGGTAATAATTATTAGAAGATGTAATCAATACTGAATCGGTTTTATCTTTTTCTTTTTATGTATATGTCTTATATATCTGTTATTCCCTTTTATTCACCAAGAGAGTCTCTAAGTCTCATCACTAGCAAGTAGAAGCTTTCAGGTCCAAACTTTGCTGTTTGGAAGATGCATCTGAAAAATGTTTTGGATGCACAGGGAAAGCTTCACATTATTGAGACATCACCTCCAGAGCGATCAGGAGTAGATGCCCAGGATAGTGAGTATGACACTTACTATCAATATATGGCTGACGAGTCTGATGTTATGTTGATTCTCATTTTCATAGCATCATCCGAGTTCACGGATGATCTCCGTGAGAAGTCATCTTATGAGGTTGTTCAAGGGCTGGAGCGAAAGTTCAAGTATAGTGAACGGATATGTCGCGTGCTATTGATGAAAGAAATTCTTTCAGCTAAGATGAAAGAAAGCCAGCCAATTAGCGATCATCTCATTAATATGAGAAGGCTCTTAGATTGCTATGAGAGCTTTGGGTCAAAATCAAAACCATATGAGCTAGTTATGCTCTTGTTCGGTTCCTTGTCGGACCATTACCAGAAAAGAGTAATGTATGTCCTCGGTGATTTTAAGATGACTATCGCAGGGTTGTACAAAGTCCTTTTATGCATCAGTGATGAGTTGAATCCAAAGCAGCTAGAGTCAACAGTTGTGGACCCTATGCAGGAGGATGACTGCCTGGAAGAACTTGGAGAGATTTGTTGCCCAGACTGTGGCAGAAAGGATTCATGCGAGCACTCACTCGACATAGATCAGCTGGACATTGGTTTGCCCAATGATACATGTATCTTTATGATAGATTGTCTTATTACTTCTTATGAATCATGGGTATTGGATACCGGATGTGGTCATCACATATGCAATCATTTGCAGGGATTCAAGAGAAGTAAGAAGCTGAGACAAGGAGGTATGGACCTGCGGGTAGGCGAATGCTCCATGGTTGGTGCTGAAGCTGTAGGAACATATTGTCTTAGTTTGCCTCGGTCATGGTCTTGGAACTAGAACCTTCTTATTATGTTCCTAGACTTATTAAAAATGTTATCTTGTTTAATTTACTTATAGACTGTGGTTTTGCTTATGTTTTGAATGAAAAAGTTATTTCGTGTTTCAAAAACGATATTTTCTTCTTTAAAGCTACTCCAGAATATGGTCTATATACGTTAAATCTAGATAACAATGACATCTATCATATAAGTTAGAGATCCAAGAGTAACTTGAATCAGACTTACCTCTGGCATTGTCATTTAGGACATATAAACGAGAAACGCATAGAGAAACTCCTAGTTGACGAAATTCTAGAACCATTTGACTTGGAGTCATATGATATATGCGAATCTTGTTTGTCTGGTAAAATGACAAAGCAGCCTTTCAACAGTGAGAATGAAAGGGCCAGCGAGTTATTAGGGATTATACACACGGATGTGTGCGGACCCTTTACTGCATAAGCTAGAGGAGGATACCGGTATTTCATAACCTTTACTGAAGACTTCAGTAGGTTCGGTTATGTCTACTTCATGAGACTCAAATCTGAAAGTTTTGACAAGTTCAAACAGTTTCAGAATGAGGTACAAAATCAGCTGGACAAGAAGATAAAGTCGCTTCGGTCGGATATATGTGGCGAATATCTGAGTCAGGAATTCGACGATCATTTGAAGGAATATGGGATTGTTACACAACTCACACCTCCTTATACACCTCAGATGAATGGTGTATCAGAAAGGAGGAATCGTACACTGCTTGACATGGTACGATCAATGATGAGTCGAATTTCACTACCATTGTCGTTTTGGGGACACGCACTCGAGACAGCGGGGTTCATGCTGAACCGGGTTCCAACCAAATCGGTTGAAAAGACACCATTCGAGGTATGGACAGGGAAAAGCCCAAAATGTCTTTTCTCAAGGTTTGGGGATGTGAGGTGTATGTTAAGCGAACATTCACGGATAAACTCAATCCCAAATCAGAAAAGTGTATCTTCGTGGGTTATCCCAAGGAAACCATGGCATACTATTTCTACAACCCAGATGAGAACAAAGTTTTTGTTGCTCGTAAAGGGGTGTTCTTGGAGGAGAAATTTCTTAACTCAGAAACTCCAAGAAAAGAAATAGAGCTTCAAGAAATTGAAGAGGAGGAGATTACACCACCACCGATAATTGAACCTGTGGTTCAACAAAGAATTGTTGAATCCCAACCCGAGTCTGTGGTTGAGGAAGAGGTGCAAACACAAGACCTTCGTAGGTCTAGTAGGCCTCGTAATGAGCCAGATAGGTATCTGGGATTCCTAGTTGCTCAAGACGAAGGGGATCTTTTAGAACCCACTACCTACCAAGACGTTGCCTCAAGTTTAGAATCTGAGAAATGGCTAGAAGCCATGAAGGCAGAGATGCAATCCATGTATGACAACCATGTTTGGGAGTTAGTAGATTTGCCTCAACACAGTAAAGCTGTTGGGTGCAAATGTGTGTTCAAGAAAAAGACAGACATGGATGGAAAGGTGCATACTTTTAAAGCAAGGCTAGTGGCAAAAGGTTTCACGTAAACTCATGGCGTTGACTATGATGAAACTTTTTCCCTAGTGGCAATGCTTAAGACTATTAGGATCCTTATGGCCATATCAGCATATTTTGATTATGAGATATGGCAGATGGATGTCAAAACCGCTTTCCTTAACGGGAAACTGACAGAGGATGTATATATGATACAGCCGGATGGTTTTGCGGATCCAAACAACCCTAATAAAGTATGCAAGTTGCTTAAATCCATCTATGGACTAAAGCAAGTATCTAGAAGCTGGAACTTACACTTTGATGAGCGTATCAAAGAGTTTGGTTTTATCAAAAGTGAGTTCGAGTCGTGTGTTTACACTAAATTCCGTGCGAGCGCTGTAACCTTCCTAGTCTTGTATGTAGATGACATACTGTTAATAGGAAACAATATACCAGTATTACAAAGAGTAAAATCCTGGTTAGGTAAATGTTTCCAGATGAAAGCATTGGGAGAAGCTACTTATATACTGGGTATAAGGATCTATAGAAATAGATCTAAGCGGCTTATCGGACTTAGTCAAAGTACATATATTGACAAAGTCGTGAAAAGATTCAAGATGGATGAATCCATGAAAGGATTTATTTCTATGCAATATAGCGCGATTTTGAGCAAGGTTCAGTGTCCTGTGTCTAGTCAAGATCAGGACAAGATGAAATTGATACCATATGTCTCGGCAGTTGGTTCAATCATGTATGCCATGTTGTGTACTAGACCCGATGTTGCCTATTCTATCAGTGTCACGAGTAGATATCAACAGAATTCTGGTGAAGCTCATTGGGTAGCCGTCAAGAATATTCTCAAGTATCTGAGAAGGACGAAAGACATATTCCTAGTATATGGAGGTTTGATGGATGAGCTCAGTGTAACTGGTTACACTGATACTAGTTTCCAGACCAACAGGGACGACTTCAGGTCGCAGTCAGGATTTGTCTTTACCCTAAACGGAGGAGCCATATCTTGGAAGAGTCAGAAGCAAGATACAATAGCAGTTCTACTATAGAGGCAGAGTATATTGCGGCAAGTGATGCGGCAAAGGAAGCTATCTGGCTGAAGAATTTTATCTCGGATCTTAGAGTTGTTGCCAGTATCTCTAGACCGATCAATATATTCTGTGACAACTCAGGGGCTGTGGCGCAAGCTAAAGAGCCTAGAGATCATCAGCGGACTAGGCATGTACTCAGGAAATATCACCTCATCCGAGAGATCATTGGAAGAGATGATATTAGATTGCAAAAGATACCGACGGACGACAACGTTGCTGACCCGTTGACGAAGCCGCTAGCTAGGGCTAAGCATGAGAGGCATGCGAGTTCTATAGGAATGCAGTACTTAGAACATAGCAGCTAGTTCGTGTTTTTGATTATTACTATAGATGTAACTTGAAACTCTTTTATTATGTAATTACATTTCATGGGATTGAAATAGGAGGTTTTTACATAATTGTTTCTAGTTGTCTATTTTTAGCATGTTTAACCTATTCATGACAAGTCAAGTGATGAATTGTCTAAATGCCCGTAGCTACTTAATGCAGTGGGAGCTACATTAGGATGTAATGCTATTATGGATATTTGATGATTTATTCGAGTATGAATAAAAGCACAAGGTTGTGACCAAATATTCATACATATTTATCAGGGGATAGATATTGGGGTGATCCGCATCGAGTTTACTTCATGGAGCGTTAACATAAGTATACTTGATAGGTTGTCCTTAGACCTGAGATATTTGGTTTGGGGCGTGGTAACTTCTGTACTTTAGCGTGTTCTAACGTCACACCGTAACAGGGTGATTATAAGGGGCATGTCTAGGTGCAGCGGAAGCCATGTGCTCAAATTGCAAATAGTCAAGATGTGATTTGCACCTCCTTTTTAGTAGAGATATTTTTAGAGCTCCTCGACGATTAAGATTACTGAAAATGCGTGGCCGTGCTCTGTTAGAGTGATAGTTTTTCATTCGGTAAACCGTAACTGCAGAGTGTCGAAATCAGAGTCGAGAAAATCTGAGTATTTAATAAGATCCCTGCTCCATGTCAAATACTCACATTACGGAATATCGTGATGCAAAAAGAAAAGCCTAGATAATCCAAGGCGTGGATTATGTCTCTAGATATAAGAGATCTCATAGTCTGGTTAACCTAAGCGTTTGGCTAGGGACCTCCTTAGGCCAACGATGTACAAGGAGTGTTACTTATCTTGCACAAGTAGGAGTCTGTTAGATTATGTGCAGAGATAGATAACATGTATCATCGTGTCCAATACTATGTGACACTAAAGGATCACACTGCTGCACACCCAATTAGAACCTTTTGGATTTTACCTGTTTGTGTATCACAATAATTAATAGTTTAATTAATTATTGAGAAAGAGAAAAATAATAAAAGTTATTTATTATTTAAAGAAGAGAAGTTAATATTTAGTTTAAATATTAACGGGACCAATTAATTAATAGTTATTAATTAATTAGAAAGGTCGAGGGGTATTTTCTGTAATTGACTAATAGTTTAATTAAAGCTGGGCTTTAATTAAACGGGCTTGGGCCTAATAAGGGTTTATTATATAAACCTTATTTGACCTCATTAATCACATAAGTTAAATAAAAAGGAAAAAGATTACCCTAATCCCTCTCTCTCTCTTTCTCTTCTGGCGGCCAGCCCTCTCTCCCTCTCTTGGGGTTTTCGGTGGCGGCGGAAGGTAACACCGAACCATCGAGCACGGTGGTTGGCGGCGACGCATACACACACACACACACATAAGGGTCATCGATTTTGATCCAAGGTTTAATCCTTAGGCGGTCTAGCTGCCAGTTCAAGGTGGTGCAGTAGCAGTGGATAACTCGCAACTGTCTAGAGGTTTAAAGAAAAGTTTTTGGTTTTCATCAAGGTATAACTTTTTAATCCTCTTCTACTTCTAAGTTTCTATACGAGTTAGATGAGATCACTGGAGAGGGTTTTATTCTGCTGTGCATTTTTATGGTATGTTATTATACCCTTCAAAACCATTCATTCTAACCTATCTCCTCCACCTTCATTCCATCTACAATCCCACTCTGAAGCCACCCCTAGTATGCCCACTGCTGCTAGGGAGAATATCCAAACATACACCAGGAAAACTGCCAAAGGTGGTGCCACTCCTAAAGGAATCACTGGAGCTGAGATCACACTGATCCCTCCCTAGGCCAGAGTTGAGGGGGAGACGCCTACTTTAAAGGTGTCAACCTGGAGGCTCAATTCAACCCAACAGCCTAAGCCGGGTGTGGTATCTACTCATCCCACACTCTCCAGTGCCATGGGAGAGCCCGTTACTATGCCTAAGCAGACACACTTAGGTAACATTGAATATATGACCAATCCCGAGGGTCAATCACCCCCCTCCAAGCCAATTAGCCAACCACCTACCCATACACTACACATTTCTAGCCCTCTTACTTCTCTTCACTTCTCACACCCCTATGCACGACCTGTCAATGTTTCATCTTCATACCAAGGTGATTCACAGGGTCCAAGCTCTGGTGCAAATGAATTTGAAGTTAACCACCAACCTTTCGATGATGCACCCAAAGACTCTCCTGACAATGAAACTGCCTCCTCAGGCATCCAGCAGCTGAAGGACTACATTGCTACTCAATTTGGTTTGTTCCACCTAAAGCAAAAGAAGCATAAACGTCAAATCTATCAGAGGCTTGAGAAGTTGTCAAACGATGTTAAGGAGATTGCCTCTGCAGTTGATGCACTCCAATAACAAAGGACTTCGACCCTTATTGATGATTACAAAAACAGGGATAAGGGTCAAGCTGATACTGAAGCTGAGCTAGTTCGAGCTGAAGCTGAAGCTCTACTAGTACTAGCTAAAGGAGCAGAGAGGTAGGCTCAGGCTGAGGGGGAGTTGGAAATAAACAAAGAGGGACCTGCAGCTAAGAGGCAAAAGATAGTAGAATCTGAATCTGAAGTTGATAGTGTTTATGAAACTGAGGAAGAGACAGAAGAAGAAAAAGCTACAAGAGAACTAATAGAGATGCTTGAGCATGAAGAAACAAATGAGCTTGGGATCTCTGTAGCTGAGCTGAGAATGGGAAAAGAGAAAGAGATAAAGGACAAAGAAAACGAAAAGGAAAGAAAAGCTTTGGCTCAAGCTGAAGCTACATACACTGGTCCATGACCTGATCTAATCCCATACTCAGATGCAGAACTGCAGGAATGTTACTTCAGAAGGAGCTTCAACAAAGAGACCAGAGGAATGACCTTGAGCATAGCAAATGGAGCTGTCATTCTTACTTTTAAGCTTAGTGACAAATCAACAGTGGGAATGGACCTGAGATACGTTCACAGGATGGGCTACATTGAATGGTGAAGGATAATGATGTTGCTCAAGAAATTTAAAAGAAGTCAGATCAAACAAGAAATTATATCTGAAATCTCCAAGTTGATTGCTCGAGCTGAAGAACTGAGGTATGTTCCAGTTCCTCGTCTGCAGTGTGAAAATCTGTTCATAATGCCTGAAGGTGTAGAATTCAAGGAAAATCAAAGTATCAACACACTTATTCAAGGCCTTATGTTCAAGGATCAGGCAGGCACCCCTAGCTTTATCAAGCTGAATGAGATTTGCTATTTAAAAGCTGAGGATGCCTTGAAAATTAGAAAGTGTTGTGGTGATGATGATTCGAATCAACTAATGAAGTATAGTCTGAACAAGCTCATCAAAATACAACAAAATGAACTAAAAGAAAATGAAGAAGCTGAACGACTACTAGATGAGATCAATAAGGAGATCAGCAATTGGGAGCTTGTACATCCTGAGTTCATTAGATAAACTGATTAGATTAGTTCTAATGTAAATATTAGATTAGTTCTAATATTTTTTAAGCACTTAGTGTGCATGATCTATGTGATCAATATTTTTGTATTATGATTAGTTCAATTAATACAAATATTTGTTTGATATGTTCAATCAGCTTAATGAATAAATGATTAGTTCTTATTCAGTGACATATTTGGTTGGTTTGTTCAACTAAAAGTTGGGTTGTTCCACTTATAATTGATAAGTTCAATTACAATTGATAAGTTCAATTGATATTTGATTAGTTCAAATATAAAATCTGTATAAGTTTAAGATTTAAAACATAATTATTTTAAACAAACTTAAGAACTGTTTGATGGTTTTGTCATCATCAAATAGGAGGAGTTTGTTGAGAAAATGACTTCATCAGTTTAGATTTGCTGAGACAAAGTTAAGTTTGTTGGATATGTTCTAGATATAAGTTAAACAAAATTATAAGGCTTGATCAGACTGAACATGTACAGTCGTTCAGACTGAGCATAAGCTGAATATAAGCTGAGCATATGTTCGATCAACTTATACTATATCTTAGTAAGATTATCACTATGTGTGATAACCTATGTATGTCACCTAAGATATATATATTGAGTTTCAAGCTGAGCGACCCAACGTGAATATTGAGTCAGCTCAACAGAGTTGCTAAATAAGTTCTAGCTAACTCTTAGGACTTCTAAGGATGAGTTTATTAATATACATGTTAGTTCATGTTGATTTTCGTGTTTGTTCTCGAAGAACTCAACTTGATGAGTTTCAAGCAGAGTAACTCAGTCCGAGTAAGAAGTCAGTTTAAAGAGAATTTAAATATGTTTTAAATTTATCTTTTTAACTCTCTATATCTACAGGAAGGATAAGAAGACTCCAGAATCAAGGTTCATGATTGAAGACTCAAGATAAGAAGATTCAAGATTCAAGATTCCGAGTTATCCGGTAGTTAGTTAGCAAATTAGGATTAGTCCAGTTTGTTAGGAACTGTAGGAACAGGATTATAAATACTTATCTTCCTGATAAGTTTAGAGGTACGACTCAGGTACGACAACAACAACGACGACTAAGTGTTGTAGAGCCAAATACCTCACCTCAGCCGTATATGTTACGATTCTTGAATCACTGTTTGTAAGTTCAACGTGATCAAGAAACTCACTGATTGCCTAGCTATTCGTGTGTTCGAATACTCACATTAGTTGTGAGATTGGTAAGTTTTCAATCTGTGATTAAATCCTGTTTAGAGAGTCGTCAGTATCTATAATCATAAGTTGATTATAGATAGCTATGTTTGAAAGATTGAGAGATTTAGATTAGGTGTTTACATATCAAGAGTTACTTACTTGATAGAGTTTGTAATCATCTTCTTATTAATGAAAAGCAAAACATTCGATTGTGGTTTGATTTACTTTATGTACAACTTTTCTTTGATTTGTTCAATTTCCGCAGAAAGTGTATTTAACCCCCACCCCCTTCTACACATCTGTTGATTGTTGTTATTCTCACCAAGGGACCAACAACTATTTTACAAAAAACAATCTTAAGTGCAGCAAAAAGACTTAGAGAGAGTTTAAAAAGGGGAGGTTCCAGAAAACTTAGTCCTTGTTGCTGTTCTCTAGTGATTTTCTAGAGAGAAGAATCATAAGAGCTTTCTAGCACTAGAGGTTTGGCGTGTTCCCGGGGTATACACCAATACGTTCGGTTCTTGAAGCAACACCACAACCACTTTCATCAAGTTTTCTGGAGCATAGGAGGCTCGTATAATCTCTAATCTCCTTTTTACATGTTGCATTTATGTTCATAGAGTTTGATACACTTATGTGGGGTTTCATTTTATGCTTTATTTTGTTGTACCTTAGGCTTTTCTTGTTGTACCTCGCTTCCGCTACGTGGCCTTGAAACCCCAATAGTGGTATCAGAGCCACCTCTATGTTAGATTTGCACATGGTGGCCTAAAAAACCATAAATCAAAAATGTTTGTTTTCTGTTGAACAGGGTTAGCGGCGCTAACTCTTAAAGTTAGCGGTGCTATCGCGCTGCAATAGTTTTTTTTGTTTCAGCTAAAAACAGTTTCTGATCTCGGGATTTTGGCTCATTTTTAAGCTTCTGGATTTTTATTTTTGTTGATATAATATGTTATTCCAGTAGCTATAGTGTATGTTTGGTTATATGTGGAATTATAAATTGGTAACCTTGCCTTGGCCTTGTGGTTGATTGTGTGTTTGGATGCTTTTGTGGTTGTATTATTATTCATTTGATAAATTTGTAATAATAATATGGCTTGCATGCCATTTCATTCATCCATGTAATTGTAATAGATAAATAGGAATATTGTGGCTTGTATGCCATTCTTTATTCTATTGTATGTGTCTTAATTCTTGCTGGGTGAAGACACACAAGAGGAGTCAAAAGAAGATGGAGCTAGATATCCATAGAAGCCGGTGAAATACGAAGAAATCGCGGTTCTAGTGGGAGCTTGCATCGGAGTTCTTTTGTCCTTTAGAATTGACCATGTTTTTCCCGTTTGGCTCACGGGAAAAACGCATAGGTTTTTATGGCAAGGGTTACCAATTATAATATTTTTTGCATGTGATATGATTTTGCTATGCATGGTTTGCTTAAGATTCGCATGCTAGACAATATTTTCAAAAAAATTAATAAAATCACAAGAGATTTGCTAAAAATGGTTTACAATTCTCGCGCGCGCTCACATACAAGATTAACTCACCTAGTGAAATTAGGGTTTTGTCAGTAATAAGTTAATCTAAATCCAAACCGGAAACAAAATCACGTTTTTTCATAAAACGTAAATCATGCACCATCCGTAAGTCGATACCAGCTGAATCTAGTATTATGAGTTTTGGTTATCGAGCTTAGCACGAGCCAACTCCCATAAAACTGTTTGGAAGATAAGAGTGGCAAGATTCATAATTTTGGTTGTTGAGCTTAGCACGAGCCAATTTTGGTGAATTTGTCATCATATGTCTTGACGTATGATTTGCAATTTTAAGTTTGAAATCTTGATTAATTGTCGAGCTTAGCACTAGTTAATCAAAATTTTAAAGCTTAAGATTGGTCCAAGAAGGGATCAAATATGCCAAACGACCCTTGGTTATCGTAGGATCCCACAAGGTGCTAAGGATTGCAATAGAGATTGCAATTGGCAAAATGGTTACCGACCTAAATAGTTTTGTCATGTGATCCGCGGTAACCCCGTCACATGACAAAACTATTTAGGTCAAGCGTAGGACAAGCCTTAGCTGCTTATGCCAAAACTATTCATGTGATCCTACGCTATGAAGGAAAGTTGCACACCATTGAGGAACCCTTACCCGAGGCACCTCCAAGTGGTTCAACGAGGGCAGTCCGAGAGGCGTACGAAAAACGCCTCAAGGAAACTAAGGAGATTACATGTCTCATTTTGAGCACGATGAGCTCTGATTTGCAAAAGCAAATGGAGCACTTGAATGCCTACGACCTGATCGTGCAGCTGAAGGATATGTTCCAACAGTAGGCGAGGCAGGATAGGTATGAATGCTTCAAGTCCGTTCTCTCTTGCAAGCTTCAAGTTGGAGTGAACATGAGCGCTCATGTTTTGCGTATGAAAGCAAACATCGAGCGCATAGAGAAGTTGGGATTCACCATCGGGAGGGAGATGGCCGTTGATTTATTCCTCCAATCCCTGTCCAGTGCATATGATCAATTCATTATGAGTTATCATATGCACAACATCGATAAATCCTTGATGGAGCTGCATGGTATGCTCAAAACTGCCGAAGCCTGCATGACCAAGAGCAAGCCATCTTCTTCTTCCACTCCCATTCTAGCCATCTAGGAGGGCTGTATATCGAAGAAGAAGAAGAGCACCCCTTCCAAAGGGAAGTGTAAGGGAAAGGTTGGTGAATCCCCACCTCCGATGGTAAGGGTAAAGGGAAACTTCCCCAAACCAAGACCCCGGAGGATGCTTAATGCTTCTTCTGCGGGGGCAAGGGGCACTACCACCGAAGCTGCCCGAAGTACATTGAGGGACTCAATAAGCTTAAGGCAATGAGCATATCGGGACCCGACTCTTCAGCTACATTCATGATAGAACTCCATCAAACTTCTACTTCTAAATGCTAGGTATTAGACACCGACTGTGGCACTCACGTATATAATATGGTGCAGGTGCTAAGGACAAGTAGGAGCTTGGAGCGGGGAGAGCTGGATCTTGTCATGGGAAATTCGGAGATTGTCCTAGTGGAAGCAAAGGGTTTATATGTTTTAAATACCGGCTGTTCTATTTTATTGAAAAATGAATGCTATTCGCCCAATGTGGCTAGAAACATTATTTCTTTTCACGCATTGTATGATGACGGTTTTAACTTTAATTTTATTGATGGTGCTATTATATGTTTTAAAGATGATATTTTTTATTTTAAAGCATTACCATGTCATGGCATATATGAGGCAAATGCATACATTGAATCTATAAAATCCGTCATGAATATTGATTCTGATTCCAAAAATGGTTTGGATAGGTTTTCTTTGTGGCATAGTCTTCTTGGTCATATAAACAAGACTCGCATCAGGAAGCTCTAAGCGGATGGGATCTTGGAATCATTTGACTATGGATCAAATGACGTATGCGAATCTTGCATATTAGGCAAGATGAAAAAGGCACCCTTCACGGGTACAAGTGAGAAGGGAAAGGACCTCCTTGAAATTGTTCATACTGATGTATGTGGTCCTTTCAAGCACGTCACAATAAACAACTAAAGATACATCGTTACCTTTATAGATGACTATAGTAGGTATGGATACAACTACATTGTAAAATACAAGTATGAAACCTTTGAGGTGTTCAAGACATTTCAGAACGAAGTACATAATCAATGGGGCAGATCGGTTAAGATACTCCTGTCTGATAGAGGTGGAGAGTATCTAAGTACCGAGTTTACGGATCATCTAAGAAATTGTGGAATTATTTCACAATTAACACCTCCAAGGACTCCACAATTAAATGGGGTCACCAAGAGGAGGAACCGGACCTTGCTAGATATGGTAAGGTCTATGATGAGTCGAACAGAGGTACCTATTAGTTTCTGGGATACGCTCTAGAAACGGCGGTAAGAGTCATTAACCTCGTACCAACCAAGAAAGTTGTGAAAACACCTTATGAAATGTGGCATAATAAGAAGCCGAAACTTTCATACATACGAGTTTGGGGTTGTCAAGCCTACGTGAGACGTGAGGCCGAAGACAAACTTGAATCTTGCTCGGAAAGGTGTTACTTTATTGGATAATTTTCTGCCGGTGTCAGATATTTATTTTATAAACCTTCTGAGAACAAAGATTTTGTTGCTCGAAGGGCATTTTTCCTCGAAAGAGAAATGTTATCCAAGCAAAGGGCAGTAAGGAAATTGACCTTGAGGAAGATAAATGTCAACCGATAAAGAACTTGAGGTTGGCACAAGCACTTAACCTGAGACAGTTGAAACTGAGCAAAAAAATGTTGCGGTACCTGACACTTTTTCATTGTCTACTCAAAGGCGTTCCAGTAGAACTCGTCATGAGCCAGAGAGATATGGCATCCACATATGTGAGGGCAGCGAGTTAATGGTGGATCATGATGAGCCAACCAGCTACATGGAAGCCATTGCAGGCCCTGAGTCTTCAAAGTGGAGAGAAGCAATGGAGAGCGAGATGCATTCCATGTCGGATAACCAGGTTTGGGAACTGGTTGATCCTACACCCGGGGTCAAACCCGTGGGGTGTAAATGGGTCTTCAAGAAGAAGACCGGCATGGACAGAACCTTGGATACCTTAAAAGCCCGACTGGTGGCTAAAAGTTTCACTCAGACGCATGCAATAGACTATGATGAAACCTTTTCCCCAGTGTCAATGTTGAAGTCTATCCGGATACTTTTAGCTATTGCTGCATTTCATGATTATGAAATATGGCAAATGGATGTAAAGACCTCCTTCCTTAACGGGAAGCTTTCTGAAGAGGTGTATATGACATAGCTTGAAGGTTTTGTGCATCCATAGTATCCAACTAAGGTTTGTAAACTAAAGAAGTCCATTTATGGACTCAAACAAGCGTCTCGAAGCTAGAATCTATGCTTTGATGAGAAAATCAAGGAGTTTGGATTTTCGAAAAGCAAAGATGAGCCATGTGCATATGTCAGGGCTTGTGGGAGCACGATTGTATTCTTAATCCTATATGTAGATGATATTATACTCATTGGAAATCATATTCCAAGCCTAAGGAATGTTAAAGCTTGGCTAGGGAGTTGTTTTTCAATGAAGGATCTAGGGGATGCGAGCTGCATTCTGGGGATCAAGATCTATAGAGATAGATCAAGAAGGCTACTCGGGCTTTTTCAAAGTGCATACATAGACAAGGTCATTAGACGCTTTAAGACCAAGAAAGGAAACCCCCTATGTTGCATGGTTTGACTTTGAGTATGACTCAATGTCCTACCTCTCAAGAGTAGATAGAAGTAATGAAGCGAGTACCATACGCTTCGGCTGTGGGATCGATCATGTACGCCATGCTATGCAATCGTCCTGATGTGTCATGTGCTTTAAGCATGACTAGTAAATATCAGGCGAACGTGGGAGAACCTCATTGGAAAGCCGTAAAGAACATTATCAAATACCTAAGGCGTACGAAAGAGATGTTCTTAGTATACGGTGGGGAAGAAGAGCTGAGAGTAAAGGGTTACTCGGATGCTAGCTTCCAAACCGATAGCGATGACTGCCGATCACAATCAAGGTTTGTATTCCTATTAAATGGTGGTGCTGTCAGCTAGAGGAGCTCGAAGAAAGACACAGTGGCTGATTCGACTACTGAGTCTGAATACATAGCGGCAAGTGAAGCTGCTTAGGAAGCCGTGTGGATGAAGAAATTCATCCAGGTCCTAGGAGTGGTTCCAAGCATCGCGGACCCTTGTTGGGAAAATGATCTCATAAGTTAAGATTTGATGAGACAAAGTTATGTTCGTAAGATAAGTTCTAAATACAACTTAAACAGAATTATGAAACTTCGTCAGACTGAACATTTATAGTGATTCAGTCTGGGTATAAGCTGAGTATAAGCTGAGCATATGTTCGACCAACTTAGACTATATCTTAGTAAGGTTATCACTATGTGTGATAAGTTGTGTATGTCACCTAAGATATATTCAGCTTTCAGCTTGATGTGTTTCAAGCTGAGTGACTCAGCGTATATACTAAGTCAGCTCAATAGAGTTACTAAATAAGTTCTGTTAGATTATGTGCAGAGATAATTAATGGGCACATTGTATCCAATGTTATAAGAGACTAAAGGGTCACACTGCTACACACCCAAATAAGGACAGTTGGATTTCACCATTAATCTGTGTGGAAATAATTAATCAGTTGGATTAATTATTAAAGAGAAAAAGTAAATAATTAATCAGTAGTATTAATTATTGAAAAGAGAGAAATAAATAATTAATCAGTTTGTATTAATTATTAGAAAGGAATAAATAATAAATAGTTATTTATTATTAAAAGAGAATTTGTTGTTCCCAAATAGTGAATATTACTAACTTAAATAACAATTAAGTGCGGAAATAGTAATTATAAGAACAGAAAGAGATGTCAAAGATTGTTAATATTGATATAACAAACTTTACAGACGAGAATTTAAGAAGAACAAACTTCTTAAATTCAATGAAAAACAAGTACAGACTTGAGAGAAAGTAGACAGACTTTAGCTATTGCTTACTGAACATACAGTAATCGTTAGCCCACTCTTCTCGACTAAGAGAAGAGTATATATACATTTCCCTAATCAATCCTAGCCGTTGAATAGGTGACAAACGTCACAATCTAGTGAATTGATTAGCAACAGATTTCCTCATGCAAAACTGTCTTGAAAGTGACAGTTGATGACGTCACTGAGGGGACCATTTGCTGAAGACTAACTTCAGTAAACTGAAAGTTTCAGAGATGAAACTTTCAGCCCTTCAGATGATCGTTATTTAAGACGAGACAAATCTTCAGTTAAAGTCTTCTGCTGAAATCTTCTTTGAATACTTCAGCGCTGATGGAATGTAAACAAATCAAGACTAACAGAATTAAATATTAAGTTTTAATTTTTAACGGACTAAGTTAATTAATAGTTAATTAATTAACTAGTAAAGTCCAGGGGGTTAAAGTGAGAAGAGATGAAAGTTTAATTAAAACCAGTAGCTTTTAATTAAACGGGCTTAGGTCCTTTTAATCATTATATATATCCGTAAGCCTTAAGGATTAAGACATAAGAGACAAAGGATTAAGGAAGATAACCCTAGCCACCAACTCTCTCCCTCTCTCCTCTCGTCGAACTCACTCTCTCTCTCGGTTTCTCTCTCTCTCTTCGACGATTTCGAAAAACACCACAAAGGGTGTTTGCGGTTTTGTTGATCGACGCAAACACACACACAAGAGGGTTTCACGATTTGAAGCTTTGGTAATCCAGGAGCGGTCTAGCAGCCAGTTCCTAAGGAGGTGCAGTAGTGGTGGACTTATTTAGCAATCCTAAAGTTTTTGATCAGGTATATTTTTGTTACCTTGTCTATAGATTTTTGTAGATTAGAAGCTATATGATCATTAGTTTAAAGATCCTAACCCTTTTGGGGTTTAGAGGGTTGTGTTCAATCCAGTTCCGCTTTTAGGATTGAACCAGCGTTATCAAACCCAGGTTTGACCAGTTTGAGTCATATGGTGGTTTGGTCAGGTTCAAAACCCTTCAAGTTCTAGCTAACTCTTAGGACTTCTAAGGATGAGTTTATTAATATACGTGTTAGTTCATGTTGGTTTTTGAGTTTGTTCTCGAAGAACTCATCTTGATGAGTTTCAAACTGCGTAACTCAGTCTGAGCAAGAAGTCAGCTTAAAGAAAATTTAAATATGTTTTAAATTTATCTTTTAACTCTCTATATCTACGGGAAGGATAAGAAGACTTCCGAATCAAGATTGAAGATTGAAGACTCAAGATAAGAAGATAAGAAGATTCAAGATTCAAGATTCCGAGTTATCCGATAGTTAGTTAGCACATTAGGATTAGTCTAGTTTGTTAGGAACCGTAGGAACAGGATTATAAATACTTATCTCCTGATAAGTTTAGAGGTACGACTCAGATACGAAAACAACTTAGTCTTGCAGAGCCGAAAAATCTCACCTCAACCTTATGTGTTACGATTCTTGAATCACTGTTTGTCAGTTCAACGTGATCAAGAAACTCACAGATTGCCAAGCTATTCGTGTGTTTGAATACTCACATCAGTTGTGATATTGGTAAGTTATCAATCTGTGTAAATCCTGTTCAGAGAGTCGTCAGTATCTATAATCATAAGTTGATTATAGATAACTAAGTTTGAAAGATTGAGAGATTTATATTAGGTGTTTACATATCAAGATTTTCTTACTTGATAGAGTCTGTAAACACTTTTATTTGATTTGTTCAATTTCTGCAGAAAGTGTATTCAACCCCCCTTCTACACACCTGTTGATTGTTGTTATTCTCACCAGGGGACCAACAACTGGTATTAGAGCAAGCTGAACGATTTCATAAGTTGAATGTTCAAGATTCTGAGAATGTTTAAAATGTCTACAAGCAACAATACTTCAAACTTTCCACAGATGTCTGCCAAAGGCTGTCCCATATTTGATGGATTCGACTATTCTATGTGGAAGTTCAGAGCCATGCTATTCCTCAAGTCCATCAACAATCGTATGTTCGATGTCATTATAAAAGGACCTATCATCCCAAATATTCCTGCTACTGTCATTGATACGTCTCCTGGCAAAACTGAAAAGGAAACAAGAAAGCCAGCTACATCCTGGACTGATGAAGATTGGAAACTCTACAATCTGGATGACAAGGCAAAAAGTGTTCTGGCAAATGCCCTGACCAACGAAATCTTGTGTACTGTGACTGGGTGTCAATCTGCAAAAGATATCTGGGATACGCTGAGTGTTACATATGAGGGCACAGATCTGGTCAAGCAGGAAAAGAAGAATCACTTGAATAGATCTTACGAAAACTTCTTTTCAAAGAAGAATTAAACCTTCCCAGATTTGTTCTCAACGTTTCACTTCTTGATAAATGACCTACTATGTGTGGGTGTAAAGAAAGATGAGGCTGAACTCGTGCTGAAAGAACACTACATATGTACAACCTACAGTCCATTTATGGGTTCTTGCTAAATCATGAACAGATCACTGAACACAAAAGAAAGTCTCAACAACAAACTCAAGGAGTCTCTGGATAAAACTGAAGTTGCATTGGTTGCACAGAAAAAGAAGAAAAGTTCTAAGGCACTGGTTGTTTAATCTGAGACTGAGTCAGACTCAGGTGATACTGATGATGTTCAAAATATCACTGAGCAAATGGCAATGTTAGCCATACGTTTGAGAAGAGCTCAAATGGTAAGAGGAAGATCTGACAGGGTCAAGGGGAAACGTTCCTTTGATCCCAAGAAAGCTGTGTGCTTTAACTGTCAGAAGAAGGGACACAATGCTGCTGAGTGCAGATCAAAGAAGGTGGAATCAACATCAGTTGTTGATAATAATGCTTATAGAGCTGACAAATACAAGAAGAAATATATTCAACTCAAGAAAGGAATACCTAAAGACAAACCTAGTGCAAAAGGACTATATGCTAAAACCTGGGATACAAAATCATCTACCTCAGATGATGATGTATGTCTGATGGCTCAAGAAGATGAAGAGTTGGAAATAGATGAGGTTGATTATGGTTTCTCCGAATCAATCTTTGAAGCTGACACGAAGGAAGCTGAGGAAAATAGCAAGCTCAGTGATTGGGATCCTACTTGCATGTATAAGGTCAGTAATTTCTACTCTTACACTGATGAAGAAAAGGGTCTTGCCTTTGATTATTTGCTAAATGATTTCAAGACCATCCTTAAGTCTCAAAAGGACCTCAAAGTTGAGATAGCTAAACTAAAAGATGAGATTAAGGAAAATCAATCTCTCATTGATGTTGTAAGAAAGCACAATGTGATCTTGAATGCCAAAGACACATTAACAAACTTCTAAGTGTAGAACTTCAGGAAGCTAAAGACAAAGCTGACCAACTTCAAAAGGTCACTGAGTCTTGGTGTAAGTCATCAAAGCTTGTTGAAACGTGCATAAACTAACAAATTCCTAAACAGGTACAAGATGTACTTGGAGGTGACTATCAAACAGTAGCTTATGAGCTGATGATGAGATAGCAAGTACAGATTCTGAGGAAGATAGACAACTGGTTGAGTCTCAAAAGTCAGCCTCAGAGAAAAGACATGATCCAAACTTGAAATACAATATGTTTGTGAAAGCTAAAGATCATGAAAATGAGTTCTCAACATCCAAACAGCATGGTAAATCTGTGCTGGAATGATTAAGTACTCAGCCTATTCAAAGAACTTCAGTCCTTGAAAGGCTTAATACAAATCCTTTCAAAAGACAACATTCTCTATCTGGCTTAGAGAGAAGTTATAAGAATAGGAAGACCGCTGTAAGTCATAGGTCAAATTACAACAGTGGTAAGTCCAAACCTGTTGAAACTGGTGAGTCCATTAGTTATGACAAAGTAAAGTCCAAGGTCATAGATTAGAAGTCTGTTAGTCAAACTTCTAACCAAAGGGATAACAAACATAGACCTGACAATGGTAAGTCAAAAGTCAGTGATCACCATGTGAATCAACTTGCAAAGAAAGTTGAAAAGTTATCCACTACATATAATCCCAAGACTGAGAGCAAGTTCTCACAAGGATTATTAGACACTCTACCTCTTGTAATCATTGGAAGAAGGAGATGCTACAAGTGTAGAAGTAGAGGTCATGAGGCTAAGGATTGTGCAGTTTAAATTTCAAGGCCTGAATAAGAACAGCCTGATCAGCCTACACAGGACTCAGCCCCTGCTTAAGCTAAAAAATCAGTTCAACGAGATGGAGATGTAAGTGCTCCTCATCTGAACCCAGCAAGAAGCGGGTTCCCAAACAAAACTAATGTGTTTAGTTTTCATATCATGTGCAGGGTTCAAGTAAATGGTACTTGGATAGTGGATGCTCAAGGCACATGACCGGGTGGAAAGGACTTCTTAGTGATTTCCAGGAAGATAAAGGTCCTAAAGTAACTTTTGGAGACAACTCCCATGGAAGAACTAAAGGCTATGGGAAGATGCAAGCTGGTAAGGTGACTTTCCAGAAGGTTGCATATGTTAAAGGTCTTAAACACAATCTGATCAGTATCAGCCAGTTGTGTGATGAAGACAATATAGTTACTTTCAGGAAGAAAGCAGAATCAATTTATAATGCTAAGGGAAAGCATGTATTAATAGCTAAAAGAGAAAGAGATGTGTATATACTTGATCTTAATTTTGCTGATCCCTATACTGAAACCTTCTTGTATTCCCAATCTGTTCCTAAGCTGAGTTGGTTGTGGTATAAACGATTATCACATTTGAATTTTAAAAATACAAATATGCTATCCAATAATGAGTTAGTCTCTAGACTACCAAAGATCACATTTGTCAATGACAAATTGTGTTCAGCTTGTAAACAAGGGAAACACCACAAAGGGTCCTTTAAATCAAAGCAAAATTTTTCAATAACAAAACCATTGCATATGTTGCATATGGATCTGTTTGGACACGTAAGTACTCCAAGCCTAAGTGGCAAGAAGTACACACTGGTGATAGTAGATTAGTTCTCAAGATTCACCTGGGTAATATTCCTTTAAGCCAAAAGTGAGGCTGCCCTGGAGATAATCAGTTTTATCAAACAGGAAGAGTTGCAGAAAGGTTTGTCTGTAAAGCAACTCAGAAGTGATCATGGGATTGAGTTCAGAAACTCAATCCTTGAAAACTTCTGTGAACAAAAAGGGATATTACAAAATTTCTCATCCGTCAGAACTCCACAACAAAATGGAGTTGCTGAAAGGAGAAATAGAAACCTAATTGAGGCTACTAGAACAATGCTATGTGAGGCAAGATTGAAACTCTACTTTTGGGATGAAGCTTTTAGTACAGCATGCTATACCCAGAATAGATCAATCATTGTCAAAAGACATGGAAAGACTTCATATGAGATGTATAAGTCTAGAAAGCCCAATATAGGTTATTTCCATATCTTAGGTTCAAAATGCTATGTGTTGAATCAAAGAGATCAGCTCCATAAGTTGGAACCTAAAGCTGATCTAGGAATATTCGTTGGTTATTCCTCAATTTACAAGTCTTATAGAATATATAATGCAAGGAGAAAGGCCATAAAAGAGTCAATTCATGTATCTTTTGATGAAGACTGTTTTGATCAAGCTGATAAAAGTCAAGCTGACTTGGTCAGTCTGAGTGAGCTTGAAAGGCCTAAGGAAACGAACTTATCAAATCCTATGTATGTCATAGGAGATGATAGTGATGATGATGTGAGTCCATCCAAGAAATCATCACATGCTCAAATGGATTCTCAAACTGAGAAAGATGATGAGTTCGTCAATCCATTTGGAGCTGACATTCCTCAGACTGAAGATCTTGGTGATCAACAGTTTTTGACAATGCTGCTGTTGAGACTGAGGAGATAAGTTCACCTCAGGGCTCTCAACATCACTCACATTCTGAACCAGACTCTCCAACTACAACATATAAATTCCTCAAATACCATCCTCAAGATCAGATAATTGGAAATGTCTAAGAAAGGGTTATGACATGATCCAATGTAACAGCTAACTATGCTGCTCCCTTTGGTTTCCTATCTCAGATGGAGCCAAAGAGGACTAAAGAAGCCTTAACGGATGAGGATTGGATTGATGCTATGCAAGAAGAATTAAATGAGTTTGAGAGAAACAAAGTCTGGAACCTTGTCCCTGCTCCCAAAGATCATTCAATTATATGCAATAAGTGGGTCTATAGGAATAAAATAGACAAGGATGGAGTGATAGTTAGGAACAAAGTCAGACTGGCAGCACAAGGGTATAAGCAAGAAGAATGAATCGATTATGATGAGACCTTTGCCCTTGTTGCTAGAATTGAAGCCATAAGGCTGTTCCAGGCTTATGCAGCATATAAAGACTTCAAAGTCTATCAAATAGATGTGAAGAGTGCTTTCCTAAATAGAAAACTTCATTAGAAAGTCTATGTGAAACAACCTCCTGGCTTTGTCAGTTCAAAGTTTCCACATCATGTCTATAAGTTGGACAAGGCTTTGTATGGTCTTAAACAAGCTCCAATAGCTTGGTATGATACTCTGTCCACTTATCTACTATCAATGGACTTCATCAGAGGTAGTATAGATAAGACACTCTTTGGTTCTACCAATGAATCTCTGTGTGAGTGGTTCTCCAAAATAATATCACAAAAGTACAAGATGAGTATGATGGGTGAGATGACTTATTTCCTGGGCCTACAAATTCAACAAAAGTCTGATGGAATATTCATCAATCAAAGCAAGTATGTTCTTGATTTGATAAAGAAATAAGGTTTTGATTCAAGTTCAACCATGAAAACACCCATGTCACCAGCTGTAAAGTTGAGTAAAGACTCAGATGGTAAATCTGTGTGTCAGTCTACCTATAGAGGAATGATAGGTTCATTGCTCTATTTGACAGCTAGTAGACCTGATATTATGTTTGCTACATGTGTGTGTGCAAGATATCAGGCAGAACCTAATGAATCACATCTTCAAGCTGTGAAAAGGATCTTTAGGTACCTTAAAGGTACACCAAATCTAGGACTTTGGTATCCAAAGGACTTTGGGTTTGAGTTAGTTGGTTTCTCTGATGCTGACTATGCTGGGTGCAAGTTAGATTGAAAATCAAAAACTGGAGGATGTCACTTGCTTGGAGGGAAGCTAGTAAGCTGGACCAGTAAGAAACAGAACTCAGTGGCTACTTCAACTGCTGAAGCTGAGTATGTTGCAACAGGAATCTGTTGTGCTCAAATCTTGTGGATACAGCATCAGCTTCAAGACTTTGGTGTGAGTTTCAAGAAAACTCCTATCTTCTGTGATAACCAAAGTGCTATAGCCATAACTTACAATCCAGTCTTCCACTCAAGAACCAAGCACATTGAAATTAGACATCACTTCATCAGGGACATCGTGGAAAAAGGTAAAGTCGACATTAAATTTATCTCCACTGATGACCAATTAGCTGATATCTTTACTAAACCACTTGAGGAAAAGAGGTTTATGTATCTACTAAGTGAATTGGGTATGCTCAACCCCTAGCTAAGTGTCTAGAATCTGAGTTTTCATTTTGACAGAGACTAAGTGTCTTAAGATGAGTGCACATTTTATAAATAAGTTTTCATAAACTGTATAACCTGTGAAGCTGAATGATGAGTTCACACGTTTGGTGAGTTCCAAACATATTTTAACTGCTTAGTGTAGTTATGATATAGTTTGAGTGAGTCTCAAACATAAATGACTAAGTGTCATTGAGTCTGAGCTATGTGCTTCACTCAAGCTGAGTGATAAGTTCACATGTTTGGTTGGTTCCAAACAATTTTTAAACTACTCAGTGTAGTTTGAAACAAGGTTGAGTCAGTCTCAAACATTATGACTAAGTGTCATTGATTCTGAGCTGAGTGCTCAAAATAGAGCTGAGTGTTCAAACTGAAGCTGAGTATCAATCTCAAGCTGAGTGATGATATCTACCTGGGTACTTGATTCACGCTGAGTGATTCGTTTCCTCAGCTTGGTATGTCCAAAATTAGATTTAATTACTTTGTGTGATTAGGTCATTGTGCATTATGTTGAGTCTGTCTCACATTTTGCGGTTACACTGATTTGTATCGTGTAACATAACAAGTGAAAAGTTATATTATTGTAAGTCAGTAATAACATTCTATAAAGTTATCCGTTGGAAGATGTTATGTTTCATCTCAATCACTGTTCCATTGCGCCGTAAATTTGTTACATGTAACGGACAAAAAGGGATTTCAAACAGTAACTTTTCTCTCTCCTCATAAAGGTATATATAACGACCCAAACCGATTTTCGGAGGTTTACACGTACAATTCGCAATTCTAAACCTCTCCTTCACTTCCATACCTTTCACAAACACTTCAAATTGCTCAGTGCAATCTCTCGTTCATCTATTTTCTAAACCTTAATCGCTCAGTGCGACTTTAGAAATTCCTCAGTGTTACTCAAGCTTAATTCGACGATAGACGGAATCATTCTAAATCTCGGTGATAGGATGGTTAGAGGTACTACATTAAAAAACAACGGGATGCCGGTTCTTAAAGTAAACAATCAACATGCATGTTTGGCAATCGCTGAATATAAGAGGAACAGGGGCTATGAAGCCTGGGTGGATTATATCTGAAAATGCCTTCTCGAATTTGCTTTCACTGGAGCATCACTGCATATTATTCCACAGCACTTATTGGAGTTCTGGTACACTTGCGTCTATGACCAGAACAGGGGAGAGATTGCTGGCACTGTTCTAAATGGGGATAGAACAATTGTCATAACTGTATAGCGGCTAAGGGATGTTCTTCAACTTCCTGCAAGTGATACGTTCGAAGCTGTTGTTACTAGGCACGTGGCGAGGTCAGTCCTACCCAACATGGGTCACCCGCAGACTGAGGGTGTTATAAAGAAGGCCATTTTTCCAACCAGCTAGGGTTTTCTGGTGTCAACAGTGATTCGTTCACTAGGTACCAAGGTTAGAGGACTGGACCAAGTTAACGAGGTTGAGATGCAGCTGCTGTACAACATGTACTTTGCGAGAAACTTAGAGTATGCACAGCTCATCTTCAACGAGCTCAGGGTCCATGTGATGAAGACCACAAGGGATCTTCATGTACCTTTCATAAGGTACCTGTCTTTGGCATTTGAAGCCGAGCTGGGGACAGTACTCTACGAAGCTGATCAGGATGTGTTCCTATTTCCTACACTCAGCTCCAAGATGTTCAACAATGACATCTTTCAAGAGCAAGATGGTCTGAGTGACCCAATGCGATGGATAGGTGAGCAAGCTTCATCAGAAAGTGAAGCAGAGGGATCCACTGAAGGGGAAGCTTCTTACGCTGACACTGAGGTTCAAGCTGAACCAGTACATACTGAAGCTGCTTCCGATAAAACCTTTCCACTTTCTCTTTCTTCTCATTATTCTCCATATACATTTGGAGATAAGGCTGTGGTAAACCCAACCCAGTCTAACCCATCTCCTCCACCTTCCATTCAAATTCAATCTGAAGCCACCCCTAGTTTGCCCACTGCTGCTAGGGAGAATATCCGAACCTATACAAGGAAAACTGCCATAGATGGTGCCACTCCTACAGGCATCGCTAGAGCTGAGATCACCTTTATCCCTCCACAGGCAGGAGTTGAGGGGGAGACGCCTACTCTTAAGGTGTCAACCTCGATGCTCATTTCAACCCAAAACCTTATCCGGGTGTGGTGTCTACTCAGCCCACACTCTCCAGAGCCATGGGAGATCCCATTACTGTGCCTGAGCAGACACACTTAGGTAACAATGAACATATGACCAATCCCCAGGGTCAATCACCCCCCTCCAAACCATTAAGCCAACCACCTACCCATACACTACACGTTTCGAGCCCCGTTACTTCTCTTCACTTCTCACACCCACTCACACGACCTGTCAATGTTTCATCTTCAAACCAAGGTGATTCACAGGGTCCAGACTCTGGTGCAAATGAATTTGAAAGTAAACACCAACCTTTGGATGATGCACCCAAAGACTATCCTCATACTGAAACTGCCTCCTTAGGTATCCAGCAGCTGAAAGATTATGCTGCTGCTCGGTTTGGTTTGTTCCATCTTAAGCAGATGAAGCACAAACGTAAAATCTATCAAAGGCTTGAGAAGCTGACCATGGATGTTAAGGAGATTGCCTCTGCAGTTGCTGCACTCCAACAACAAAAGACTTCAACCCCTACTGATGATGACAAAAAGGGGTAGAAGGTTCAAGCTGACACTGAAGCTGAGCTAGTTCGAGCTGAAGCTGAAGCTCTACTAGTACTGGCTAAAGGAGCAGAGAGGAAGACTCAGGCTGAGGGGGAGTTGGAAATGAACAAAGAGGAACCTGTAGCTAAGAGACTAAAGGTTAAAGAATCTGAACCTGAAGCTGACAGTGTTTCTGAAATTGAGGAAGAAACAGAAGAGGATAAAGCCACAAGGCTTATGATTGAAATGTTTGAACAAGAGGAAGACAATGAGTTAGGTATTTCACTTGAAGAGCTGAGAAAGAGAAAAGAGAAGGAAGTAAAAGACCAAGAAAAGGAAAAGGAAAGAAAAGCTTTGGCACAAGCTGAAGCTACATACACTGGTCCAAGACCTGATCTAATCCTATACTCAGATGCAGAACTGCAGGAGTGTTACTTTAGAAGAAGCTTCAATGAAGAGATCAGAGGAATGAATCTGAGCAGAGTAAATGGAGCTGTCATTCTCACTTTTGAACTTAGTGACAAATCAACAGTGGGAATGGACCTGAGATACGTTCACAGGATGGGCTACATTAAATGGCAAGGAATAATGGTGATGCTTAGGAAGTTCAAAAGTAGTTGAATTAAACAAGAAATTCTATCTGAGGTCTCCAAGTTGATTGCAGGAGCTGAAGAGCTGAGGTATGTTCCAGTTCCTAGTCTGCAGTAAGAAAATATGTTCAGAATGCGTGGGGGTGTCGAATTCAAAGAAAATCAAAGTGTCAACACACCTATTCAAGGCTTTATGTTTAAGGATCAGGCAGGCAATCCTATCTTTATCAAACTGAATAAAGTATGTTATCTGAAAGCTGAGGATGCCTTGAGAATTAGAAAGTGTTGTGGTGATGATGCTTCGAATCAACTAATGAAATATAGACTGCACAAGATCATCAGGGTACAACAGAAGGAACTCAGTGGGAATGAGAAAGTTAAAAGACTGTTAGATGAGATCAACAAGGAGACCAGCATCTGGGAGCTTCTACATCCTGAGTTCATAAGATAAACTGTATAATAGATTAGTTCTATTGTAAATATTAGATTTGTTCTAATATTTTTGTAAGCACTTAGTGTGCATGATCTAAGTGATCAATATTTTTGTATTATGATTAGTTCAATTAATACAAGTATAAGTTTGATATGTTCAACTGTGTTATGATATGTTCATAATTATTAGTCTGATAAGTTCAGCTTAAATGAATAACTGATTAGTTCTTATTCATTAATGTATTTAGTTGGTGTGTTCAACTAAAAGTTAGTTTGTTCCACTTATAATTGATAAGTTCAATTAAAATTGATAAGTTCAATTTATATTTGATTAGTTCAAATTTAAAATCTTGATAAGTTTAAGATTTAAAACATAATTCTGTTAAACATACTTAATAACTGTTTGATGGTTTTGTCATCACCAAATAGGGGGAATTTGTTGGGAAAATGATCTCATAAGTTAAGATTTGATGAGAGAAAGTTAGGTTCGTAAGATAAGTTCTAAATACAACTTAAACAGAATTATGAAGCTTAGCCAGACTGAACATTTATAGTGATTCAGACTGAGTATAAGCTGAGCATATGTTCGACCAACTTAGACTATATCTTAGTAAAGTTATCACTATGTATGATAAGCTGTGTATGTCACCTAAGATATATTGAGCTTTCAGCTTGATGTGTTTCAAGCTGAGTGACTCATCGTATATACAGAGTCAGCTCAACAGAGTTACTAAATAAGTTCTAGCTAACTCTTAGGACTTCTAAGGATGAGTTTATTAATATACGTGTTAGTTCATGTTGTTAGAAATATGCCCATTAATGTACGTACGCCATATGGACCGCTGCTGATGATGTATGGGCCTATTGGGTCATACACCGGGGTCTAACCTGACAGCAACTTAAGTTAAGGGACAAAATATGGCATAAGACAAAAGTTGACATCGCAGACCGCGTTAGCGCCGCTAACTATTAGGAGTTAGCGCCACTAACTCCTATAGGTTAGCGCCGCTACGGCTGCATGTACTTTGTGTCAAATCGCTGACAGGGCGCGTTAGCGCCGCTAACCCCTTTGAGTTAGCGCCGCTAACTCTTGGTTAGCGCCGCTAACTCTTGGTTAGCGCCGCTAAACCCTGCCAGTGCCATTTGTCATATCCACCTCTAAAATCAACCAATGCATGTGTATTTGTTTGTTTCGATGCTTGGCCGGTTGGAGGGAGTATTACCCGAATCTGGACTTAAGAGAAAGACAAGAGAACTCATTTTTGACTTGGGGTTTTTCTCTCTAATGCTCTCTCTCTCAAAATTACATATAACTTCTTTGGTGCTACAAGAGACCAAGTGAAGATACAAGAAAGCTCATGTTCCAGAAGATTGGTCTCGACATATTGCTGTTCCAGAAGTGGTTTTCGAGTAGAAGTACCATGGAGGCTTGCTAGCTCAAGAGGTTGGCGTGTTACCGGGGTATATCCCTCTAGTCGATCCGCACTTTCGTTCTTGGAGCTCAACACTACGAGACAATCCGAATTCTGGAGCTAAGGAGGCTGGTATAACCATTTCTTCCTTTTCAAGTTGCATTTTATACATAGAGTTTGGTCCATTTTGGGATTTCTTGTTTTCATGCTTTATTTGCTTGTACCGTGGGCTTTGTTTGTTGTACTTGCTTCCGCTGTGTTGCCCACGAGACCCAACAGTGGTATCAGAGCCACCTCTATGTTAGATTTGCACTTGGTGGCCTGAAAATCCCGAAATCAAAATGTTTGTTTTCTGTTCGAACCGGGTTAGCGGCGCTAACTGTCTTCAGTTAGCGGCGCTAACTGTCTTCAGTTAGCGGCGCTAACTACTTAAACTTAGCGGCGCTAACGCGCAGCTACGATTTTGGTTTTAAAAGTTAAAAACAGTTTTGTTCTCGGGTATTTTGGTCATTTTCTGTTTCTGGAAATTTGTTCCAGGTTTGTTTTGGTATTTTAGTTACCATTATGTTTGGTTGTATGTGGTTTTGTGAAATTGGTAACCTTGCCTTGACCTTGTAACCTGTATTTGTGTGTTTGGATGCAATTTGGTGATTTAATATCACCTATGGGCTGTAGTAGTTATTAAAATTGTTATATTTGTAATAATATTGTGGCTTGCATGCCATTTCATTCATCCGTGTATTTGTACTAGATAAATAGGAAGTTATTGTGGCTTGTACGCCATTTCTTTTTCTATTGTATGTTTTGTACAAATTGGATGAAGACACACATTTAGGAGTCGGAAAGGAAATGGAGCGTGTCCATAGAAGCCGATGAAGTCCATTGGAGATGGCGGATCTAGTGGGAGCTCGCATTGAAGACTTTCCGTCCCATAGTTTGACCACGTTCTACCCGTTTTGGCTCATGGGAAGAACGCATAGGATTTTGGCAAGGGTTACCAATTTACTTCGTTTATATGCGTGTGATGTGATTTCATTTTATTCTTGCATGGTTTGCTTAGGATTCGCATGCTAGACAATTTTTCGAAATTAATAAAATCATAAGAGAGTTGGTAAAAATGGTTTGCAACTCTCGCGCGCTCACATACAAGATTAACTCACCTAATGGAAATAGGTTTTGTCACTAAACAAGTTAATCTGTAACCAAGCCGAAAACAAAAGCCCGTTTTTCATAAAACGTAAATCTTGCGCCATCCGTAAGTCGATACCACCCGAATCTATATTTATGGGTTTTGGTTGTCGAGCTTAGCACGAGCCAACTCCCATAAACCTGTGTGGAAGGTGAGTGTGGCAAATTCACAATTTTGGTTGTCGAGCTTAGCACGAGCCAATTTTGGTGAATTTGTTACCGTATGTCTTGACGGACGATTTACAATTGCAAATTAAAATCCTTGAGTGATTGTCGAGCTTAGCACGAGTCAACCGAGAATTTTAATTTGGAATTGGTGCAAGTAGGGATCAAACATGCCAAACGACCGATGGTTGTCGTAGGATCCCGCAAGTGTCTAAGAGTTGCAATAGAGATTGCAATCGGTAAGATGGTTATCGGCCTAAATAGCTCCATGAAGTGATCCGCGGCAACCCCGTCATGGATTGGAGTGAAATATGGTTCTTAGCCCTTGTTAAAATATTTTTCGAGGCAATATGGGTAATTATTTTAACGAGGAATAAATCAAACAACTAATTCGTGTACTCTACTTTAATATAGGATGTCAAATCAAAACCACAACACGTCGAACTTATCACTACGTATGTTCCTACAAAGGGAGAAACTCACGAGAGTGAACTTTGTGGACTGGCTTAGGCAATTGAGGATTGTCCTACGTGCCGAGTCCAAGTTGCACATCCTTGAGGAACCCCTTCCTGAACCACCTGCTACCAATGCGGAATGGGCTATCCGATACGCGTATGAAAAGCGTGTTCGGGATACGCACGATATTGCTAGCCTCATGTTATCAAGTATGAGCTCGGAACTGCGAAAGCAATTTGAGCACATGACTGTGTATGACATGATTAACAAGCTGAAGGATGTTTTCCGACAGCAAGGTAGGCAAGAACATTATGAGTGCGTTAAAAGTCTAACCGGTTGTAAGATGCGGGAAGGCGGGAGTGTTAGTGCCCATGTTTTGAAGATGAAGTCATACATGGACCAGATGGATAGACTAGGTTTTCCTATAGGGAGGGAGCTTGGTGTGAATTTCATACTTCGGTCTCTGCCCGCATCATATGAAAAGTTTGTAGAGAACTATCATATGCATGGAAAGGAAATATCTATAGATGAACTGCATGGAATGTTGAAGGATGTTGAATCCAACATGTCCAAGCATGAATCATCCTCATTCACTCCTGTTTTTGGCTCTAAGGAACAACTTTTAGCCAAGAAGAAGAAATTGATCCCATCAAATGAAGAAGTTGGTGTATCTAAGCTTACTTCAAGTTTTGAGTCTATGGATATTGATGATATGCCTAAAGAGACTCAACAAGGGTTGGTTTGCTACTTCTGCGGTAGATTTGGGGATTGGGGCCGTCATGCCTGCCCTCCGTGCCGAGAGGATATAAAACTTCTCAGACAAGAGAGAGTTAATTTTCCTACTTAAGGTACATTCATGATTATACTTCATTGCCATTCCTTATTAAGCTGGGTTGTTTACCCGAGCTATATGACTCACGTTTGTCACAAATTTATTTTGTTGCAAAGTGTAGGTCTGTTCGATGCAAAAGGAAGAGCTTGAAGAGCCGGATCTCTCAAGAAGAAATTTTGTTGATTGTCTTCTACAAGAGAATTGGGAGTGTTGATCTCGCCATTGTTTCCGGATTAATTTATTACTTTTGTTTGTACGCCCTGCGTGGCAAGACTTGCTTTATTGTATGTTCTTTAGAGATGATGGATATTTTGTACTATGTATTTTGTTTAAAAGATTTTTCATTATGATGGTTTCATTTCAAATTCGATCCATGTCAAAGCTTATGTGTTATTTTGACCATTTATGGTGCTTGAATACACATTTGATGACGATGGAGATGACTTGGAATTGAAACAATTCTGAAAAATTATTTTGATATGTTTTATCCAATCAAAACTTATCCATATCATTGCATACATAAAGGCTCATTATAAGTAGTAAGGCGATCATGAAATAATTGATTCTTAGATCCAAAAGTGGTTTGGATACATTAGTATATGGCATAATCAAACTTAACCAAGTAAACAACATTTACATCGCTTGGATCCATGTGGTTAGGATCTTTGTAAAAGTTTAGCCTCGGGCTAAATGAAGGATATAAATATTGTTTATTGGACTAGGATGATTAAGAAATCCTTCACCTATGTTGGTAGGAAGGATTATAACTTGTTGGATTTTGATCACACTTATGTGGATAATCCGTACAAGTATACCATATAGAGTGACACTAGTAAGATTCTCCATCACCATCTTTATGATGGTTGTTGAGAGAATGTTTAACTAGATAAAAGGTTTGTGTCTGAAACCTGGAGGTGTTCGGAAATAACCTTAAGAAATTAAGAATCAATAAGGGCATATAGACGTAAATTCTTAGATCTAGAATAGATACTAAGTTTTACTATCTATATTGGTTTGAACATGAAATGAATCATGGGTTTATCCCATAATTCGTTTTCTCTAAGAAACACATTTTCTACATGATGTTACTTTAAACAAAACCGGATATATTTGTTGATGATCTGGTAAAAAGCAGGCCTAAAACATGTATTCAATGTGATTGGTATACATTAATTTTTATGAACCAAGTTCTCAATCTGAAACACAACATTATGGTCAACTTAAGCATCCAATGAGATTTTGACTAGAAAGAGTACTTTGCTTATCAATCTCACAACTTAAAATTATTCATTCTACATTAAATGGGAGATGTATGAATTATAAGTTGATGCTTGTATATTTAAGTAGTTCATCCGAGTTTTGGATAATTGTTCTTGAACTTATGGGAACCATGTTTGGTTATTCAAAAGGGAAAGAACAATTTACAAAAGCATTCCAGTGGAAGAACGTTAAACTTAAATAAAAGACCTAATGTGGACACTAGCACTTAATCAGCATAGAGATGCTGGTAAAACCTGACAATATCCATTGCTTCTTTATATCTGATGGAAATCAAGAAGGTTGTTATAGATATGAGGTTGTCATATCAGAGTAGCAACAACTTGATGGTAAATCAATGTGATGTTTCCATTCATTGGAAACATAGTGGGACCCTGTGTTCACTAGTGAATATGAGAAGGGAATGGCATACATAGATGTAATCAATTTGCTGCATCCAAGTACTTAACTTGGGTTAATCCCACACCTAAGGTGTAATCCGAGAGGGGTAAAGGGACTAACATATATGCATCTATGGACAACTTCAAATACCGACTAGAGACAAAGCTTTTCATATTGATAATATGTAAATATGTTCTAGTAGTTGTGTTGAAGATAACTTGGATAAAGTGAAATATTGTAGTCACCTTACGAAAACAAGATTAGTACACTTGGATGTAAGAGACCTGTATCCTTCGCAGGATTATGTTGAGGAAATGCTTAAGGCACTTTCCGTGGGTCTTATTCATCCATAATATCCAGATTAGGTCTGGTTTATGTGGAACATTGTTGTCGCTTTGGGAAAAACAAGTATGTTCACATGGAAATATGAAGACCAAGATCCTTCGCAGGGTTAATTTGAGGAAATGTTTTGAAACATGTTCCGAGGTCTCATATATCCATTATGTCCAAATTGTGTCCATGAGTTTAGTCAGCAAAATTTTGCATCTTGTGGCTGTAATCCCGCTTTGCAAGAAAATCAAAGGAATGAGTTTTCTAGAAAGCATAGATTAAGCCAGATACCCTTGTCAGGGCTAGTGGGAGCTTCATGTGTTCTTAGCAAAATATGCTCAATAAAATTAATGTCCTAATTTAGGGTTGTTTTACAACCTAGTGATGGAATTATTGTACTATGAGTATGAATAGAAAACATGGAATCAAGTGGATTTTAGATTCAAGAAATACTGATATATGTTCTTGATGTTCGACGAAAATAGAATTGTCTTGAGTAAGTTAGTACTGCAAGAAAATCTATACCTATGAAACTGTCAAATTTTAATCGGAGTTTTGAATATTAAAATATGTGGTGCAGATACGACATTAAGATTCAATGAGTGACTTTAACCCTATTGTGTACTTTGGTAACATTTAGGGTATGTCGACTCTAATTAACGTGAGTGTCAGTAACTCTATTATGAACTTCGGTTACAATGAGAGTATGACGACTTTGATAATCATTAGTGTCAATAATCCTATTGTAGACTTCGGTAACATTAAGGATATGACGACTATGATAACCTTGTATATGATCTCTCTGATAAACACTTTGCAAGTGGTTTAATAAGAGAATACAAAAGAGTACAAAGGGATATCGTGTAGATGATCCCATAATTAAGCCGTTGTCAAATACTAGTGATGAATTTCATACTAGGTATAATAGCATTGTCAATGCTTATAACTAGGCTCGAATATCGTTTTAGTAAATGTTTGATTTACTTATAAGCTTTGGGAACGGTAAGCAGTACTGCTAACCGATGATTGTATCGATATATAGTAGAGACTATATATACGCATGATGCGGTTACCTTCATTGGTCTTTACTGTGTTCCATCTTAGCATGTTTAACCACTTCCCAGAATGTTTATACATTCTAAATTTCCACAGCCAGTCATTCTTCAAGGGAAGGAAGCTTGAATTAAGGCTGAGGTTAGGTGTTGGTTAGGCATTAATCAAGGATTGAATGCATGAAACGCAACAGTAACCTGTGCTTGAAAGGAGTTTCAAGTAACTGGAAGACCCACACCCGAGTTCACTTCATGGATCATGGTCATAGAGTGACTCGGAAGGATAATATCATTACGTCCTTCGACCCGAGATGTATGAATTGCTATAGCATGAAACTTTCTTACTTTAGCCATTTCAAAACGTAGTTCGTAACTGGCTACTATAAAGGGAATAGCCAAGTAAGAGAAGGTTCACGCTATGGGGTTGTATAGTCAACGGGATTTGTTCCTCTGGTATGAGAGATATCCCTGGGCCCCTCGATGATTGGGCGCTGACACCAAAATAAGCATGGCCATGCGCAAAGGAATATTGATTTAGAATCAGATATGTCCTTAAATTTTGGTCACCACCAATCAAGATCGAGTAACATAATCGTGAACGATCTGGAGATTGATATATCAATCCATGTCTCGTGTTCACAAGGATATCGTGAACAAAAGGAGTATTGATCACTTATCAAATAGGACCTCTACGTTCTTTTTGTAGATAATGGTTTTCTGCATAAAAGCGGAACCCATACTGACTTGGGGGCATTGATGCTTTTGCTAGAGGCCGCTCTTTGTCTGTGGTTACATGGGTATGGTGCATTATATGCAAGTGGGAGTTTGTTAGAAATATGCCCATTAATGTACGTACGCCATATGGACCGCTGCTGATGATGTATGGGCCTATTGGGTCATACACCGAGGTCTAACCTGACAGCAACTTAAGTTAAGGGACCAAATATGGCATAAGACAAAAGTTGACATCGCAGACCGCGTTAGCGCCGCTAACTATTAGGAGTTAGCGCCGCTAACTCCTATAGGTTAGCGCCGCTACGGCTGCATGTACTTTGTGTCAAATCGCTGACAGGGCGCGTTAGCGCCGCTAACCCTTTTGAGTTAGCGCCGCTAACTCTTGGTTAGCGCCGCTAAACCCTGCCAGTGCCATTTGTCATATCCACCTCTAAAATCAACCAATGCATGTGTATTTGTTTGTTTCGATGCTTGGCCGGTTGGAGGGGGTATTACCCGAATCTGGACATAAGAGAAAGACAAGAGAACTCATTTTTGACTTGGGGTTTTTCTCTCTAATGCTCTCTCTCTCAAAATTACATATAACTTCTTTGGTGCTACAAGAGACCAAGTGAAGATACAAGAAAGCTCATGTTCTAGAAGATTGGTCTCGACATATTGCTGTTCCAGAAGTGGTTTTCGAGTAGAAGTACCATGGAGGCTTGCTAGCTCAAGAGGTTGGCGTGTTACCGGGGTATATCCCTCTAGTCGATCCGCACTTTCGTTCTTGGAGCTCAACACTACGAGACAATCCGAATTCTGGAGCTAAGGAGGATGGTATAACCATTTCTTCCTTTTCAAGTTGCATTTTATACATAGAGTTTGGTCCATTTTGGGATTTCTTGTTTTCATGCTTTATTTGCTTGTACCGTGGGCTTTGTTTGTTGTACTTGCTTCCGCTGTGTTGCCCACGAGACCCAACACATGTTTGTATTCGAGTTTGTTCTCGAAGAACTCAGCTTGATGAGTTTCAAGCTGAGTAACTCTGTCCGAGCAAGAAGTCAGTTTAAAGAAAATTTAAATATGTTTTAAATTTATCTTTTAACTCTCTATATCTACGGGATGGATAAGAAGACATCAGAATCAAGATTAAAGATTGAAGACTCAAGATAAGAAGATTCAAGATTCAAGATTCCGAGTTATCCGATAGTTAGTTAGCAAATTAGGACTAGTCCAGTTTGTTAGGAACCGTAGGAACAGGATTATAAATACTTATCTCCTGATAAGTTTGGAGGCACGACTCAGATACGAAAACAACTTAGTGTTGCAGAACCAAAAAATCTCACCTCAACCTTATGTGTTACGATTCTTGAATCACTATTTGTCAGTTCAACGTGATCAAGAAACTCACAGATTGCCAAGCTATTAGTGTGTTCAAATACTCACATCGGTTGTGATATTGGTAAGTTATCAATTTGTGTAAATCCTGTTTAGAGAGTCGTCAGTATCTATAATCATAAGTTGATTATAGATAGCTAAGTTTGAAAGATTGAGAGATTTATATTAGGTGTTTACATATCAAGATTTGCTTACTTGATAGAGTCTGTAATCATCTTCTTATTAATGAAAAGCAAAGCATTCGATTGTGGTTTGATTTACTTTGTGTAACACTTTTATTTAATTTGTTCAATTTTCGCAGAAAGTGTATTCAACCCCCCTTCTACACACCTGTTGCTTGTTGTTATTCTCACCAGGGGATCAACAACCCTATTGAGATATTCTTTGAAAATGAGGGTGCGGTGGCTTTGGCAAAGGAACCAAGAGCTCACAAGAGGACAAGACACATATTGCGCAAGTACCACTTTATACAAGATGTAATTGAAAGTGGTGAAATAGTCGTCAGCAGAGTAGCAACGGATGGAAACCTGGCGGATCCATTCACTAAGCCGTTACCGCAAGCAGCTCATGATTCTCACACTAGAGCAATAGGTGTAAGATTTGCTAGTGATTTGGCTTGAGATTTGTATTTAGTTTCTTTGATATGTTAATTTCCTTTTTGGGAACTTTAGACAGTATTGTAACTTATGCTTGTTTCGATATATGATAGAGATCTTATATGCGTGTGATACAGTTACATTCATAAGACGTTACTGTGTTCCATCTTAGCATGTTTAAACACTTCCGGATATATTTCACAATATTTCAAACATTCCACGGTCGGTCAATCTTATGGAAGAATGGTTGAATTAGGGTGCAATGCTTACCTGTGCGTGAAAAGAGTTTCAAGTGACTGGAAGACCCACACCCAAGTATAGTTCATGGATTATAGTCACGAGTAACTTGGGATGATAATATCTTACGTCCTTTGACCCGAGATGTATGAACCGCTATATCATAGTTCTTCCTTACTTTAGCCATTTTCGAAAGCAGTTCGTGACTGGTTGTGATAAAGGAAATAGCTAGGTAAGACAAGAAGTATGGAATAAGGTTATGCAGTAAAAGAAATTTGTTCCTCTGATATGAGAGATATCCCTCGGACCCTCGATGAGTGGGAGCTGACACCAAAATACGCATGGCCATGCACAAGGAATATTGATTAAGAATCAGATATGTCCTTAACTTTTGGTCACCACCAATCTAAATCGAGAAACATAATCGTGAACGATCTAGAGATTGACATTTAATCCATGTCTTGTGTTCACAAGGATATCGCGAACAAAAGGATGTCTAAGATCATATATCTATAGGACCTTTTCTTATGAATTGATTTTTTTCATGATGACGAAACCCATACTGGCTTGGGGGCAATGATGCTTTGCTAGAGGCCGATCTTGGTCTGTGATTTTAGGATACGACACATCGTATGCAAGTGAAAGTTTGTTAGAATATTCCAACTGATGTGTACACGCCGTTTGAATCACTGCCGATGATGTATGGGCCTATTGGGTCATACACCGGGGTCAAACCTAACAGCAACTAAAGTAAAGGGACCAAAATTGGCAAAATATAAAAGTTGACAATGCAGGCCGCGTTAGCGCCGCTAACCTTAAGGTTTTAGCGTCGCTAACAGTTAAGGGTTAGAACCGCTACGGCTGTATGTACTTTGTGTCATATCACCTGACAGGCCGCGATAGCACCGCTAACCTTAAGGGGTTAGCGCCTCTACGGCTGCATATGCCTTTTGTGAAATCACCTCTAGGCTTGGCCAATGCATGTGAGGGCTATCATTGTATTTGGACGGCCTTGGGGAGATTAAGGGGCTTCTGTTAGTTTAGAAAAGAGGCTTGATAGTTCTCTTTTGACACTCTTGGCCATTTTACCAAAAACACTCTTAAGTGCACCAAAAAGACTTAGAGAGAGTTTATAAAGGGGAGGTTCCAGAAACTTAGTCCTTGTTGTTCTCTAGTGATATTCCAGAGAAAAGAATCACAAGAGTTTGCTAGCATTAGAGGTTTGGCGTATTCCCGGGGTATACACTAGTACGTTCGGTTCTTGAAGCAACACCACAACCACTTTCATCAAGTTTTCTTGAGCATACGAGGCTGGTATAATCTCTAATCTCCTTTTACATGTTGCATTTCTGTTAATAGAGTTTGATACACTTATGTGGGGTTTCATTTTATGCTTTATTTTGTTGTACCTTCGGCTTTTCTTGTTGTACCTCGCTTCCGCTGTGTGGCCTTGAAACCCCAACAACAAAAACAACAACAACAACAATAACAATAACAACAACAACAACAACAACAACAATAATAATAATAACAATAATAATAATAATAATAATAATAATAATAATAATAATAATAAAAGTCATAATAATCATATTCATAATAATCATAATAATCATAATAATCATAATCATAATAATAATCATAATAATAATCATAATACTAATAATAATAATAATAGTAATAATAATAATAATAGTAATAGTAATAATAATAATAATAATAACAATAACAATAATAATAATCATCATCATCATCTAAGGTTAAGTTTATTTAGGTATGTATTTTCATGGGTAAGGTTCTATATAGAACATTCCTTAAACGTAGAACTTAAAAAACAATCCTGTAGATGACACATGACATATAGTTTAGGGGCAAAAATGGAAAATAAAAAAAAATAAAACTCACATCGCCCCTCCAACACAACCCTTTTTAAAAAAACCCATTTAACTTTAAATGATCATACCTTATTCGTTTTTAAAATTTTTAGCAAAAAAAGTAAATTATTAGATTCAGTTTTTCGTCCTCTTTCTAACAAGACCAGGCCTGATATATTTCTCAAACTTTTTTTTTCAAAAAAGCAAAGTTTGCATTTTGAGCTGGGTTTCATTTTAAAATGCAAAATACAAAAAATCGAAATATGCAAAATATGAACAACAAGTCATGCCCAGATGCTTCCAAATGCAAATTATGAAAATTCAAAATGCAAACTCAAAATGGTTCAATTACAATTATGCCATCTTTAAATCTCATCCATTGATTTTGATGATCCAATAGTCAAGATTGGTTCTTTAGGTTATTTGTTTAAGACTATGTTCTTTATTAATACATTTTCGTATTCTCATTACAATATTGGGGTAAATCCGTAAATAAGAAAATTATTATGTAATACTTTATGTTGATCGAGAAATATGCCCGTTGGTTTCTACTCATTTTCTACACTTAGGCTCTTTGTTGGCTTCATTTTCTACTCATTTTCTACTCGTTTTGAATCATTTAGTAGTCAGTGTGTTTTATTATCTTTTCTGAATAAAGACTATGTTGAATGAAACAAAATAATAATGCTGAATCATTCTACCTTAAAATACATTCGTTCTAGTATAATAAATTAACAGTAAGGTGATAATTTGCATTATTCAGATGTTTATTTATAACCGTTATTAAACCACAAGTCATATTCAGATGCATTTCATACAAAGCATTTACATTATTCAGACGTACCGTTAAATCATTAAGTATTTATCATCTTGTTTTAACAAACGAACTTTTTAAAATCAAAACTTCACATGGATACCATATTTTGCTTGAAGGGGGTGTTAGAAACGAGAAGCATTAGCCTATTTAGTTATATTTGATTGTTACATTGTTAGGCTACTGTCAGGATCGGATATATTATATCAAATAACAAGAACTAACTTTTAAATAATAAATCAGAGTAATATAAAAGTTAATCTTTAACTATGATCACAATCAACTAAGAAGTTGCGGAATCACACTTAATTGATTAAAGAAGGTTTTAAGCAAAGATTAATTCAATCAAACAGTAGTTTTATTAAACAACCAGAATGATTACAAAAGCAAACTTCACCCCCAATCTAACTTATTCTGTTAGACGAAGAACACAGACTGTTCTTAGGTTTCAACAAGAAACTTAGAGGCTAAAAACACTTTCAGAAAAATAAATAACAATAAGAACAAATGCTTTGAATAATGAGATCAAGTCGTCGTCGTCAATTGATCATCTAATGAAGAATATATAGACTCTTGATCCTCCTTGAATTGTTGACAGTTAGGTAATCTTCTATCTTCTGAGATAATCTTGTTAATCTTCAAAGTATTTCGAGATAATCTTGTTAATCTTCTATGATAGGATTTTCCAAGCTCAACAGAAACTGTTTAATGAACACAACAGTTCTTTATTCTTCTAACAGTCTTCAGCTTCAAGGTCTTCAAACAGTTGTAGTAGTTTATACTAACAGTTCTCAACTGTTTTCATATTTTCAACAAACAGTTTTAAACTGTTTCACCAACCTTTACCAAACAGTTCTCATTTTCATGCTCAATAACTTAGATTATTTCCCAACAATCTCCCCCTAACTTAAAGTATTGAATAATACATTTAAGTTGTTGGTTTGATCATAGACAAATTAATATAAGTAATGAGTCACATTTCTTCTAATCTCCTTTTGAATCTGTTCAGTAAGTCTTCCTTCTGTTTTGAGTCTCCATGGAATTTAGCTTTAATAAAATACTCCAGCTTAGTCTTGTGATGCCCAATGAAGTTCAAATCAAACCACTCATGCAATGTATTTCCCATTACCACGTAATACGTCCTTGATCTTGCATATACCTTCACTGCCTTTATGGGAAAAGCTTCCTCTGCTGTCAGTTTGGGCATAATCTTCAATGGGCTGCAAATGCTGGTAAGATATTCCATCAAAATCTTGATTCCTTCATTTGGGTCACTAAAGTGCTTAATTCCATATGTATACAATTCTTGTACATCTTCTGGTGAGATTCTTGTCATCATTTGTACAAAATTGTCATATACCTCAACAGATCCATCTTCCCTTGCAATAGTAATGCAATGTTTGTCATTTGCTTTTTCTTCAAACTTCCATTCAACAATATGAGACTTTTCACCTAATTCTTTTTCCAATTGGTCAATCCCTTGCTGAACGTCTACTGTCAGTTTATCTTTCAAAATTTTGTGAACCACAGCAGCTTTGTTTGAAGTGGGAAGTTTCTTGGTTGGCTTAACTGTAACTGTTTTATCTTTTATTACCCTTTTTCTTTTAACTCCCTTACCAGCAGCTTCCTTCTCCTTTTTCTCTTCTTCTTCTAACTCTTTTGTCATTTGAGCACCTATCTTTTTAGCTAGCTCAAAATCTGATTGTTCTTGCAATTCAATCTCAGCATTCAATCTCTGTGCATATTCCCTATCCCGTTCTTCTTGCTGTTCTTTAGAAAGTTTCAGCTTGGGAATATCAACCATTACTTCCTTTCCTTTTAATGATACAGGGGGCATCTTTTCTTCTTTCTTTTCTTCTTTCTGTTTCTCAGTAAAAGCAATGCCTTTAAATCCTGCTTTAGGAGGAAGTGGTTCCAACTTCTTTACCTTTCCTTCTAGCCATCCATCATCGATCCTTTGAGCCATTTTAAATGTGCTGATGTTGAGAATTTGAGCACCTATTTCAATTATGTAATTTTGTTTGACTTTGGACCATGATCTGAAAGCTTCAGTCGTTGGATAATCACCTTGCATAACCATTCTGTTAATCATCACTCTATCCACTGCTGATAAACTTTCTTCTTCAACTACAGCTGTTTGCACATCTTCAACAACAGTTTCATCAACTACAGCAACTGTTTCAACAACTTCAGCAGCAACTGTTGGGTCAATGGTTGCAACTGTTTGTTCAGTTGTAGCAACAACTGTTTGTTTATCCTGTGGAACTGTCTGTTTAACTCCTTCCTGCTTGGATTTTCTTTTTCCTTTAGCTTGAGCAGTTGAAGAGGTTTTCACCAAGGATTTGGGTTTAAGCAGCATCTCATGAGTATGAAGAACATTAGTTGCCTTCTTCAGATTCTCATCAAGAAAGTTCAGCTGCTTATCTTGCCTTATTAGCACCTCATTGTGAATTGCTACTACCTTGAGTACTTCGGTTGCCTTCTCCAACTGTTTAGTCAGTTCTTTTATCTTCTCATCTTGAGAAACTATCCTTTTGTTTTGAAGAGCAATCCTTTTCTTTAGGTGTATATGAGCAGCAAGGTAAGGTGCAAAGTTAGGATCCGTCAATGCATGTTGTTTCAGTCTAGTCTCAATGTCAGTTAGTGTTTCCACTGTGACTATATCATCGACATTTTTCACTGGTGGCTTACTCCCCTGAGTATCACCATCAGTACCCCTCTTTTCTTGGTTCTGGGGATTACCAGAAACTGTTTTACTAGTCTCTGTTGCCATGGTTGAGGTCTTAGCTATGTTAACACTGTCCTGTTTATCCCTTGCAGATAAAACAGTAGTGTCAGCCTCAAAGACCATATGATCATCCTCTTGAGGAATGATCACCTCCTCATTGTGCCTGGGAGACAGCACCAAAGGTTCCCTTTCGATATTCTGCACAGGTAAATGCACCTGTGCAGGGCTAACAGTTTGGGGTTCACTAACTGTGGTGGAAGGAGCACCAACAGTTTTCCTCTTCTTTCTAAATATTTTTAGTGCAGGGGCTTGTGTTGTAGCTCTTTCAAAAGAAGCAGGTTGGGAATTTTGAGTATCTTGGACTGTGGGTTCCAGTGTTGGTGGTGTAGCAATACGATGGGTTTCATGCTCAACACTGGCAGTCCTGTTTCTTGACAGAAACTCCACCATTTCAGGGAGTGGAGGAGTTATGGCACCAGAGAAACTCTTGCCATTAATCAACAGTTTGCTCAAAGTGGAAGCCACATGAGCAGAGGGAATAATGACCCTCTTGTGTGTTTTCAGATTTGGCAACAAAAAGTTTAACAATACTTGCACAAATCGAGGATACATCAAAAAGAGACCATACTTGGTCCCTAGATGTTTTACCATGCCATTGAAAATTAATTTTGAGAAATTGAAGCAACGATTGTTGGCCAAACAGATTAAGGCCAAAGCAATGTTGCTTCCAAACTCGTTCCATCCTGTTCTTTTAGGACTAATGCACTGCTGGAGAGTATGGATTAAATACTTCCAGTGAGCACAAAATTGTCCTTTATAGAATGTACCCTTCCCTGAAGGACCCTCATACCCAAGCTTAACAAGCTCGGCATGCAAAAAATCTAGTGAAACTGAATCAGAATACTCACCCTCACTATCATTGAGTTGTAGAATTTGGCGAATGGTGTCCTCAGAGATTGAGACGGTCAACTCATCAATGGTAGAATCAATCCATTGCACGTCATCAGTTGTTCGAAGTTGAGCATGTTTCCAAAACTGATCAATGTGTGAAGTGTATATGGTAGGGTTGATGGTGAGAGCAGTATTGAGATTGGACATTGAGAGATAATCAATCATATCGTGAAACGTGTGAAGATCATCGGGTTTTGAAAGAAAAGCAAGCATGTTATGTTCCTTGACGAATGGAAGGGGAGCCATGGCGATTTGATAGCAGAATTCTAGGGTTTTAGCGTTCAAACGAAGTTCAGTATGCGTAAAGAAACCTCTGAGGAGGGAATGGTTTATATATGTTTCGATTGTTGAACGTAATCCAAAGGCTTCCAAAATCCTGCAAAGACCAAAGCACCCTTTAAAAGCTTAACAGTTGACGGACAAAAATGAACTAACAGTTGAGAAACTGTTTTCATAAGATGTAACAACTGTTATTCAAAAGTTCACTCCCTTTTGTTTGATCATTTATATGAATTGACAGTTGTTTAGGATTTACAACTGTTCTTTATTTCTCGCCCTTAGTTGACGAAATTCTCCCCCTCAGTTGCACATGGACTTTGTCTAACAGCTGCCAAAGCCATATGCTAACAGTTGAAAAACTGTTAGTATTGATTGAAACAGAAATGTGCAACTGTCAAACAAACTTTCGGCTCACATATATCAAATGCTGAAGCAATAAAAATAAAACATTAGAGAACACAGTCATCAACATAAGATATGTTTTATTCAAGATAATCACAATTGAGCTACAATAAGTTGAGAAGAAAAACAAAACTGTCTTGTACTATAGATCTAAACACAGCTTATAAGAACTGTCTTAACTCCTAGATCTACATATGACAAATGATTGATAACAGTTTGTATCATCAAATCTGAACTTTAAGGGAAGACAATCATCATCACATTCACATTCTTGCTCAAGACTGTCTTCGTTATTTAAGAATCGAGTTCAGAATAGCCTCTACAGTGCCACCATCGTCTTACTGAGAAGCCTGTCTTTAAAGAATGGTCATGTAATACACGAGCCATTGTTGGTACTGCTTATCTAATTGTGCAAGGCCGTCTCGTAGGTGTGGGAGAACAATGATCTACACCGTAAGTGTAGACAACTTTCTCAGTCAACTGTTGATAAGCCTTAGACAATTGTCAAAACATACTACCTACCAATGGGTGTGCAGTAGACCTTCTCATCTTATGCATCACAAGAGACGATTGTCATAATTTGCCTCGTGGGTGTGCAGTGGAACTAGTCATCGAAGACAGTGACTTCCACTGCCTCATCATCTGAGGCCCTCTGGTGGTTACGAGTATTATATCTTCGAACATTGAACCACACTACGGAGTTTGTAGTGCCTGCTAGGTTCAAGACGAATCTTAGACAACATGGTGTAGGCAATTCATGAAAGAGAGTGAAATTTTCAAAATCACCTCTTATACGAATATGATCAATTTGTTTATTTGGCCTACGTGGATCTGGATATTGTGTCAAGGGAAACCTATCCCGATCATCATGCATCCCAAGAACACATGATGAGTGATGCCAAAGCTCATGCATTCTTACAAATGGGGCAGGGATGGTTACATAACTTTGTCTAACATTAATATCTTTGAGGGTTATTAGAAAAAGTTAGTATCCATTTGCAGAGAGAAGAGTGTGCAAATGTAGGTGTGATTTGTGAAGGATGGGTGCAAGACTATTTATAGAGAAACTAGGAGGCATTAATGTCCGTTAATAACCATTAATGACCATTAATATCCAGTAATTTCCATTAATAGCATGCAGTGACTGGTCATATCAAATGCACTAGAGAACAAGCAAAAGGACTCACCTTTATCAGTTTGGAACTGTTGATTCAAGAAAGTGAATTTACCTTTACCTCATAACAAGGACAGTCACGAGTGTGAAAAACTGTTTGTGAGACAGGTCAGCAGATATGTCCAAAACTGATGTGTGAAATTGCATTTCCCTCTCTGAATACTTAAAGGATAACAGTTGTTAGAAAACGTAACTAACAGTTGCAAACTGTTAGTGTGAAAAACATGGAATAATGAACAACTGTTAGTCCAAGTTAATCATTCCAATGTTGGAAATCAAAAAGTTGAATCTGCTCACATCAAAAGCTTTAGTGAACAAATCAGCTAATTGATCATCAGTATGAATTTTCATAACTTGGATTAATCTCTTTTCATTGCAGTCTCTTATGAAGTGAAATCTGATTTCAATGTGCTTGGTTTTAGAATGCTTCACTGGATTATTAACTATGCTAATAACACTGGTGTTATCAACATAAATAGGAGTATTTAAGAAAGACAAACCATAATCCAGAAGCTGATTTTGGATCCATAACACTTGTGAACAGCAGCTTGATGCAGCAATGTATTCAGCCTCAGCTGTTGAAGTTGAAACTGTTGTTTGTTTCTTGCATTGCCATGAGATCAGCCTTGATCCAAAGAATTGACATCCTCCAGAGGTTGATTTTCTGTCCACATTGGCTCCACCATAGTCACTATCAGAATATGCCACCAAATCAAAAGGTGAATCTTTAGGATACCAAAGTCCCAATTTTGGTTGGCCTTTGAGATATCTAAAGATTCTCTTTACAGCAAACAGGTGTGACATCTTCGGACTGCATTGGAACCTGGCACAAACACAAACAGCAAACATTATATCAGGTCTAGAAGCAGTTAAGTACATTAATGAACCAATCATTGATCGATAGAGGTGTATATCAACATCCTCCCCCTCAGAATCTGCTCCCAACTGTTTGTGTGTTTCCATTGGAGTACTTGCCAGCTTCACATCTTGATAGCCAAACTTGTCCAATATGTCCTTGACATACTTAGATTGGCTTAGAAAAATACCAGTGGGCTTCTGTTTGACTTGTAATCCCAAGAAAAATGTGAGTTCACCCATTGAACTCATCTGAAATCTTTTGTGCATAATGACTTCAAATTCTTTGCACAAGCTGTCATTTGTGGATCCAAAGATTATATCATCAACATAGATTTGAACAAGCAAAATCTCTGTTTTAACAATCTTTGTAAACAATGTTTTGTCAATTGTGCCTCTCTTAAAACCATTCTCAAGGAGATAGGATGATAATGTCTCATACCAAGCTCGAGGGGCTTGATGTAGACCATATAGGGCTTTATCTAACCTATATACCTTGTCAGGGTACTTTGAGTCTTCAAAGCCAGGGGGTTGACACACATATACCTCCTCATCAATAGTGCCATAGAGAAAAGCAGACTTGACATCCATTTGATACACCTTAAATCCTTTGAAGCTTGCAAAAGCAAGAAATATCCTAATGGCTTCAATCCTTGCAACAGGTGCAAAAACATCATCATAGTCTATTCCTTCCTCTTGTGTGTAGCCTTGTGCAACCAGTCTTGCTTTGTTCTTGATAACAATTCCTCTTTCATCTTTCTTGTTTCTGAACACCCACTTGGTGCCAATTACTCTTTTACCTCTTGGAAGCTCAACCAACTTCCAAACTTGCTGAATTTGAAATTGTAAGAGCTCCTCTTGCATTGCCTCTACCCATGAAGGTTCTTTCAATGCCTCAATTGCTTTCTTTGGTTCTATTTGAGACAAAAAGCAAGCATTCACGTCAAATTGGGCAAGATCCACACCACTATTTTCATTTTGCAGCATATTTCTTGTTCTGATAGGAGTGGTTGGATTTCCAATTATTTGTGATATTGGATGAATCTTGTGAACTCTTGATGTAGGAATGTTTTCTTCAGTCAGTTCATCCCCTAGATTAGATAGATCAAATTCACATTCACTTGAATTTTCAGCGTTATCACACACTTGATCAGCAGAGTCAGTGTGATGTTGAGGATCATGGGATTCCATGTCCTTTAAAGATTCAGCATCCATCAATGGATCAACAACGTTGGAGAACTCTTGTTGAAGCATAGGAATCACAACAAAGTCTTCAGTAACTTTGTTTGAACCAACAGTTGTTGGTTTTGAGCTAACAGTATCAAAACTGTTTGGGCTGGAGGAAGATGTTTGATGACTTTCACCAACAGTTGTTGGGGTACCTGTAGCTGTTTCAGTAGAATACTCAAAAGAAAGAGATTTAGACAATGCATCAATATCAAATAACCAATCAGGTCCATTACCTGCAATATTGATCCTATTTTCATTGAAAGAGATATTCATACTCTCTTCTATGATTCTAGTGACATTGTTAAAAACTCTATAAGCTTTACTTTGAGTGGAGTATCCTACAAAGAAACCTTCTTCAGCCTTACTCTCAAACTTGCCTAACTGTGACTTGGTATTAAGGATAGTGCACGGACAACCAAACGGTTTGAAGAAGTTGATTAAAGGTTTTCTCTTGAGAAACAACTCATAAGGAGTTTTCCCTTTGGACTTGACTACTTGTACTCTATTCTGAACATAGCAGGCAGTGTTCACTGCTTCTGTCCAGAATGTCATTGGAAGTCTAGAATCGGCTAAATTGACCTAGCAGCCTCTATCAAAGTCCTATTCCTTCTCTCAGCAACTCCATTCTGTTGGGGAGTCCTAGGAGCACTAAACTGTCTTTCAATACCTTTACTTTCACAAAAACTGTTTAGCTCATAGTTCTTAAATTCAGAACCATTGTCAGATCTAATGACTTTCACCTTCAAATCAGATTGATTTTCAATTTTAAGAATAAGGGACTTAACTAACTCAGCTGTTTCATCCTTTGTTCTAAGAAATTGAACCCATGTGAACCTAGTGAAGTCATCAACTATGACTAAACAATATGCTTTCTTCCCTATACTCATCACAGATGTAGGACCAAAAAGGTCCATGTGTAACAATTGTAAAGGTGCAGTAATAGAAGAAACTTCTTTGGTCTTATAAGAAGTTTTGTGTTGCTTGCCTTTAAGACATGCCACACAATGATCATCACATGAGAACTCTTTTTGGGGCAAACCTCTTACCAAACTGTTTTTAGCTAACAAGTTCATGGTTTTAAAATTCATGTGACACATCCTTCTATGCCAAATGGCAGACTCATCATGAGATGCTTTGGAGAGTAAACAGCTTAACACATTCTGTTTAGCAATCTTTTGTGGATCAAGACAATATACATTATCTTTTCTAGGTGTTCTTAAAAGAACATCCTTCTCATTTAATTTAAAATCTTTTGAAAGAATAATGCATTCTGAATCTGTAAACAAAACTTTGTTTCCATTGTCACAAATTTGAGATACACTTAGCAGATTGTACTTAAGCTGTTCAACAAAGAAAACATCATTAAATGTAAGTGTACCTGCCTCAACAGCTCCTTTACCTGTGATTTTTCCTCCCTTTGGATTTCCTCCAAATGCTACAAATCCTCCATTGATTCTTTTTAAATCCTTCAAACATTGTGGATTTCCAGTCATGTGCCTTGAGCATCCACTATCCACATGCTAGATAGATCCATGATTGGCCCTATGAATGCTCTGCACAAATAAAATCAGTTAGTAGCAGGAAGTACCCAGGCCATGCAGGTCTTGGGTACACCGTTCAAGTCATAATACTTAAACAGAGTTTGGTTCTTTTTGATTTCATCCAACTTAGATTTCTCTAATTTGTGTGATGAATACTTTGTAAGAACATGTGGTTTCCAACTGTTGTGATTAACAGTGGATACCTTTGAACAAACAGCTGGTGGAGTTGGTAAAACAGATGAATCAACTTGTGATTCCTTTTGATTTTCAGTTTGAAGAACAGTTTTACCTTCTCCAGAATCAGTTTGTTTTTGAATTTTCATCCAAGCCAAACCAGCAGTTTTTGGTTTTGCTAAAACAGTTTTGGAACTGTTAGTTGGTTTGGATGTAACAGTTTTAGAACTGGTTGCCAGTTTTGACTTAACAGTTTTAAAACTGTTATTCTGTCTTTTGGAACTTTTGTTTTGAGTGCCATTGGTCTGTGGGTTATAGTAACAGTCTTGAACTAGATGATTAGATCTTCCACAAATGTAGCACTTTTTGGTTTTCACAATAGGTAAACCAGTTCTTTGTGACCAGAATTGGTTCTTATTTCTTTGATTTCCTCTAACAGCTGCAGATTGAGGAAACTTTTGGACACCATGTTTTTGACATGTGCATGCAGGCACTTCAGTATGCCTTTTCTTAGATTTGGGTTTATCCTGAGGTTTTGCAACTTCCTTCTTCTTCCTAGTATACACAACTTCACCAACTTTCTCCTTTCCTTTGGCTTTGGTACTAACAGTTGGGCTTTTTAGCTTAGAACTGTTTGGGTTCTTGTTGAAACTGTTAGTGTAAAGATGGGGACTATTTGTAACAGTTGTGGAACTGCTAATAGAGTTAACAGTTTTTGAGGATTTTGGCTCATTGGTGAGGGGTTCAGTGGATGCTTTTACAAACACCACAGGTTGTAAAGACGATTTTGTGGGAATGGGCTCACACAGGATGTGATTTTCATATGGAATACCTTCATCCTTCTTCACAACTTCCTCATTATCTTCAACACTTACTACTGACACAACGTCATCTTCATAACTCTCAAACTTTGGATCAGCTGACTTAAGTTCATCTTCCAAAGGTTCATTAACATATCTGTCAGCTACCTCAGACATTGGAGTTATGTAGTTTTGGTTGTATGGAGGTGGGGTTTGTTTGTATCCTAGGCCAGTTTTCACCTTGTCTCTCACTTGACATTGTAGCAGAGTCTCAAGCTTAAGGTTTGCAGCCCTGAACATTCCAAGATCAATGTCCACACCCTCCAATTTCTTTGTGAGTTCATTCACCTTGTCTTCTTTTTCAACTAACTTCTTTTTCAGACTATCAATCTCATCTTGAAACTGCTCTTTCTCCCACTTATGATATTTTCTATCATAGTCCATTTGCAGTTCATTAGCCTGATAGTCTTTAATTTTCTTTTCAAAATCTTCTATCACAGCAGTATACTCATACCTTCTCTCCTCCATTTTACTTAGAGCAGCACATACTTTCTTATTGTGCTCTCTAAATCTCTTAACAATAGCTCTACATTCACCAGGACATAGTTTAGAAGATACCTGTATGTCCTCAGATTCTGGAGAATCCATCTTGATGGAGGAGTCAGTCAATGCCATCAAAGCTTTGTTGCTGGTAGCCTCCTCTGCTTGATCACTCCAATCAAATCCATGGCCTTCTTGTGAGACCAATGCTGAGGAGGTATGGTTCTGAGTTTGCCTCTGACCTTGATTCTGAACTTGTCCACCAGATTTGCATTCTCTTGCAAAGTGGCCAAGTTGTTGACATTTGAAGCATCTAACCTTTGACTTGTCAAATCCAGCCTTGCCATCAGCTTTGAAGTTCATGTTTTGCCTTCCAGTTCTTTTAATGAATCGCTTGGCTCTAACGGTAAGCATGGCCATCTGCCATTTGAGATCCATTTCCTCAAGATCATCAGGGTGCACTTGTTCAAGATCCTCATTGGTGAGGGTTGAATGAGCATGGCTGGCAAGAAAAGCTTCAAGAACTGCATCTGGAGTATTCATATCTAGTCCAACACCAGAATTAGTACCTGCACCACTATCAAGAGAGTTAGTTAATGAATGGTTTGATTCCATACCTGAGGAAGATAGGAGAGCAGCATTATGACTAGGGATAGCAGTTTTTCTTTTTCCCTCTATCTCTCCCTCAAACACTATCAAACTATTATAGAGGTCATCTAACTCTATGTCTTCAAGAGAATCCTTGGTTCTCCATTGTGCAGCAAACACAGTCCATTCATCACCTAGAGACCTAAGAAATTTTCTATTTATCTCATCTTGATCAAGCCTAACCTTAGCACTCTCCAGTTGACTCACCAGTTTGTAAAACCTATCAAAGATTTGGGTGATACTCTCATTCTTCCCACTGGTGAAGTTCTCATAGGCTTGTTTAAGAATATCTCTATGGTTTCTCTTAGAACTAGCATTCCCAGCAAACCTCTTTTCCAGAGCATTCCAAAGTTCATGAGCATCATCAAATTTCTTGAATTGATGGTGATACTCATTAGGAATTGCAGCATCTGAAGGATGCTGAGGGCTTTCATCTCAATCATTCTACTTTTCTTTTCAGCATCTGTCTTTGGTGGTGGTTTCTTCTTTGGTTTTCCATTCTCATCCAGTTCAATGGTATTAGTAGGAACAGTTTCAATGATTTGCCAAACATCATAGTCCATTAGTTGGACATGCTGTTTAATTCTTAGTTTCCACATCGCAAAATCAGATGGTTTGAGCATGGGAACACGAATGTTGGACCCTGATCCACTGTTATCAGAAGAACCTCCCGAATCCATTGAAACAAATTGATTTAAAAATAAAAACAGTTTGAAAAATAAAGCAAGGTAAAGCAAAAACCTTCAACTGGTGATCAAAGGAACCTTAATGATAAGGCTCTGATACCACTTGTCAGGATCGGATATATTATATCAAATAACAAGAACTAACTTTTAAATAATAAATCAGAGTAATATAAAAGTTAATCTTTAACTATGATCACAATCAACTAAGAAGTTGCGGAATCACACTTAATTGATTAAAGAAGGTTTTAAGCAAAGATTAATTCAATCAAACAGTAGTTTTATTAAACAACCAGAATGATTACAAAAGCAAACTTCACCCCCAATCTAACTTATTCTGTTAGACGAAGAACACAGACTGTTCTTAGGTTTCAACAAGAAACTTAGAGGCTAAAAACACTTTCAGAAAAATAAATAACAATAAGAACAAATGCTTTGAATAATGAGATCAAGTCGTCGTCGTCAATTGATCATCTAATGAAGAATATATAGACTCTTGATCCTCCTTGAATTGTTGACAGTTAGGTAATCTTCTATCTTCTGAGATAATCTTGTTAATCTTCAAAGTATTTCGAGATATCTTCTATGATAGGATTTTCCAAATATAGCTCAACAGAAACTGTTTAATGAACACAACAGTTCTTTATTCTTCTAACAGTCTTCAGCTTCAAGGTCTTCAAACAGTTGTAGTAGTTTATACTAACAGTTCTCAACTGTTTTCATATTTTCAACAAACAGTTTTAAACTGTTTCACCAACCTTTACCAAACAGTTCTCATTTTCATGCTCAATAACTTAGATTATTTCCCAACAGCTACACGTTACACCGGACTCGATGGCTTCGAGTTCCATCGAGTTCTATCGGGAACACCATTACGCAATTTCGGGTGAGCCCATCGAGTAATGTACCACCCTCTTACCCGGCCTAGATTAATTTAGATAATTAATTAAATTAAGTTTGGGATTTAATTTAATTATGTGAATTAGTTGTAGATATGAAGTAATTGAGATTTGGTGATATTAATTTGTTTTATTATTTTAGGAAAATAATAATAATAATTATATATTTTTATATTGGAGTTGGTGGGGGGGGGGGGGGTTGTGGCCGGTTTTAGTGGGTATAGGCACCCACTCCCCTCACCATACCTTCATTGCATGTAAAAATAGACAAGAGAGTGTGAGTGTGTGCTCTTGTGTGTGTATTTCGGCCGAGAAGAAGAAAGAAAGAAGAACATTCAACAATTGGATCTTTTAAGCTTGCATGCAATTAGGTTTCTGATTTCATATCACTATCCAGGTTAGTTTACTGAAATGTAATTGTTAATTAATGTTTGTATTCGGTTTGGCATATATATATATATATATATATATGAATTCCGATTGAAGCTTGAGATATGATTTGATGAATTAGGATGAATGCATGATAGAATTTATGATCTATACATGTTATTTATATGTTTAGAATGATTACTGGAAACATATATAACTTACATGCTTAAAATCAGTAGTGATTAGAGTTAGAAATCAATAATGGGGATGAAGTTATGAATCTCTCGGATTTGAGGTATGAATGAGTCAGAATCCGATAGATTTTTACTCGGATTTGGATTGTGTCGGAATCCGACTAAATTCAGTGAAATGCCTTAACACTTCTATCGGAATTGCCATTTTACTCGGAATCCTATTTTCTCGGAATTGGTTTTCTCGGATTTGGACATTCTCTCGATATTTAATCTATGCCCTAACATTTTTATCGGGATTCAAATTATATCGGGATGTGATTAAATGTCTTAACACTTTTATCGGAATTGGACCTTTTATCGGATTGTGCATAATCTCGGATTGTGTATTTTACCGGATTGTGTCTTTTCTCGGATTTGGACATTCTCTCGGTATTTAATCTATGCCCTAACATTTTTATCGTGATTCAAATTATATCGGGATGTGATTAATGCCTTAACACTTTTATCAGAATTGGATCTTTTATCGGATTGTGCATAATTTCGGATTGTGTATTTTACCGGATTGTGCCTTTTCTCGGATTTGGTGGTAATCGGAATTCCCCATTCTTGGAATTGGATATTATCGGGATTTGTCAATCACTCGAAATCCGACTTTGATCAGAACTGGATTTTATCGGAATTTGGGGTGTAAGAGTTATTCCTAAAGATCAAACTATGATTTGGTATACATGATAGTTATACATGAATATTTATCATGTAATGTATGAATGCATGTATTATGTATTATAAATCAGTATTATGAATTCAATACTGACTTGTGATTATCTAATCTCACGAACTGAGAAGATTCAGTGAACTAGATCACTGAGTGTGCTACAGTGCTGACTGTGGTAAGTGGATTTATATCTTCGGATATACAAGATATGATATCCTATTTGGAATGCTCTTGTTTGGATTGTATATACATGTTAATTTGGAGATCAGTATGATGTTGGGCCTATTGCTTGGGGGATTTACAGTATGTAATCTTGAAGTAACGTTGTGGTACTCAAGGGGGCTGATATTGTTGTCCATGTTAGCAAGGCTATCGGTAAACCTTGGTTTATGCCGACCTTGGTTGTAGGTGCTCGCAACACCGCCGGTTCTCCTGGGATTCATGAGCTATTTGCTTTGGGCATATTTTCCTTGTGTATGTTTAGATATTTATTCCCTCACTTAGCTTTGTGCTAATTCCCCACTAGATTGTTTTGGACTGGGAATATGGACAGACCTCACTCTGATGTCAAGTTTTTGAAAGAGCCTGTTTTTGTATTAACACTGTATAGGTCTTTGTACATCAAACAAGTTAAATCTTTTTGTACCTATTATGTAATTAAGATCATTATATGTAATTAGCTTCTGCGTGCAGTAAAGTATATGTTTAAAAAGTATAGTGTTACAAATTGGTATTAGAGCCCTGGTTTCAGGATTTGCATTAATGATTTGTGCGATACTCGAACCGAGGCTCTAGTCAGTCCAGTATTCCTAGGGTGGGTAATTAGTAGTGTAGCTTTGAGGGTGGTTAGTGTTTATACTAACGGATTATATCTAACAACTGGTGAGATGTTGTGTATAGAACAGAAAATGGCTGACAACGTGAACAAGACAACTACCCCTGCGTCCCCCAGAATAAACAACCAGTCCTCCACTGCAGTCAATGAGCAGCACCACAGAGCTAGTACTTCCCACAACGATGAATCTGATCAACAAGACTATGTGTTGCAATTGGAAGACACTCTGCAAAGTTTGAGGGATCGGGTTCAGGAGTTGGAACAGCAGCAACATCAGACTCTGTCCTCTCGAAAAACCCAAACTATCCATATGCCCAGAGATTCAGCTGTGTTTACTAAATCGATACCACCTCCTGTTTACTCAGCTGCACCATTCAACACTGTGTCTACACCATTTGGAACCTTACCCTTTGTGTCAATGCCACCGGTGACTCAGTCTTATCCACTTCAACAATAGCACCAACCACAACAACAGAATTTTTTCATTCCTTGGTACCCAAATCAAGGAGGCTTTAAACAAAAAGGGCAATACAAGGATATCATGGCTTGCCAGCCACCTGAGTATTCTGGAAGCTCAAATCCAACTGATACTTTGAGTTGGTTAAGGGAGATGGTGAAGGCTTTAGATGCCTGCAATTGTGAGGAATCCAATAGGGTTAATTTTGCAACTCGGAGGTTGAAGGGTCAAGCTGCAACCTGGTGGGATTCTCTAACTGCTCATCTATCCAGGGAAGTTGTAAATTCTGTTACTTGGGATCAATTTCAAACCAAGTTCTGTGAGCAATTCTGTAATACTTATGATCTAGCTAAGGTGAAATGGGAGTTCATGGATCTAACTCAGGATGATAAGATGTCGGTGGATGAATTGATTGCAAAGTTTAACGAAAAGCTGAGGTTTGCTAAGCAGTGGGTACCCGATGAACCATCACCGATAGATCATTTTGTTCAAGCACTGTTGCCTGAGTATCGGGGTAATACCCAGATGGCAACATAGTTGGTACAGGTGTTTACTGTTGCACGAGCTGCTGAGGGTGACGTGAAACCTCGGGAGAGAATGAATCGTGAGAAAGGTTCATCTCACAAGTCCGGTGGAAATCAGAGTGGGAACAAGGGTAAGTGGCAGAATAATCAGAATCGGGGTGATCAGAAATCGAAAGTTTCGGGTTCTTATCAGAACAAGCCGTGGTGTAAACCCTCCAATGCTAGTGATACTGGTCCGTGCATATCACAGACGAAACGATGTTTGCGTTGTCGGTTTAATACAAATGTTTTCTAGAATTGTCGGAGCGGGAGTCTGCACTAAATCGAGGCGAAAGGGGACGGGGCAGGGGGTAGCCAATTTCAGGGGATCGTCTTCTGCAGGTCAGAAGAGAAAGGTTGCACCTTCTACGGAAGGGAGAGCCTTCAAGATGACTGTTACAGAGGCTGCCGAAAACAGTGATGTGATCACGGACATGTTTATTGTAAACTCTGTACATGCTCGTGTGTTATTTAATTCTGGTGCCAATAGATCCTTCATGTCTGTATCTTTATGTGGCAAACTGAAACTACCTGTTACTGTTATCGCTTCTCCTTTAGAAGTAGAAGTAGCTGATGGTAAGTTAGTGCCTGTAACTTCTTATGTGACTGGGGTGTCGATAGATATTGATGGTCTAGCCTTAAACCACGTTATTTAGTCGGACAATATGGAGACAAAATGATGGTTTTTATTACATGTATGATTTGAATTAAAAAGTTTGTAATTTCTATCGTATTAAATAAAGGAAAAATAATACATGATATTAATATAAGTTATTTTCCTCTCATAGACTTGTTAAACAAAAAAATTAGTCTATACGTTGAAATGATCAGATTAAAACATTGAAATGATCATATTATAACCGAATAACAAGTTATAGGAAGGTGAATACACTACAAGAAAATATAGGAAAAAGAACACCAAAAGGCTTTTGCGACAACACGTGTCGTCGCAGAAGTTCCACTAAACGACAAACATTGACTACTTTTTGACTATTTCTTGGAGTTGACTTGAAGTAACCTTTTCGCTACGATACAGTCATCGCAATACGTATTTATATGTTCGTTTAAATTAATTTTTGGCCCGAAAAGTCGAATTTAACGGTGAAAGGTCTCAAACCCTTATCTTCTTACCAGCCGACTTTCTATTCATATTCATCCTCATTTCTTAATTTTCACAACCCAAAACTCTCTCCCTCTCAAATTTTTACCGTCGTTTTTTATTCCCATCATAGATCTCGTATCAACTCATCTCCCATCACCCTAAGCTCTCATCAAAGCTTAATTTTTTTCGGCGAAAAGCTTCATTTTCTCCGGCGAAGTAAAAGATCTGAACAAGGTTAGTTTATTGTATGTAGTCTATGCATATATATTGTGTTTGCTAGATGAGTTATGTGTAATGTATTTTGTATTTTGTAGATTTTCTCCCGATTTCATTTTTCCAGCGAAATTTCAGCCACGAAGTCCAAAATTTTCCAGCCATCTTCAAGGTTTTGTTTTTACCCATTCTTTGTATTTTGTATTTATCAAATGATTAATTTATAACACATGTTTTTTAGATCTTTGTACATTTGAACCTCTGGCAAAACTCCGGCAAACTTTCGGCAGGAGGTTAGTGAGATACTCATGTTTGTTGTTGATAGTTTTTTGTTTTGTTTTGAAGTTGTTCATTGTAAATTATCTATATAATGTGCCTTTAATTGCATAAGTTCTAACTAAATATAGATATAAAAAATAAACTAACCATTCTAGAAGTTGTGTTTTATGAAGTTATTGTTGTACCTTTAGACCATATTTAATAAGTCAAAATTTGTATTTGATAGACTCTCTCTAAAAGAACTAGTAAATTTGTCATCGCTATTCTTGTGTATTTATATCCTATATAGCTTAGGATTATTTGTATCCCATGTGTAATGCCTATTGAGTTTGTAAAATTCAAGGATGATCAATTGGATATTGTAGAATTGGTGATGTGGCACTAAATTAGCGATTTGGGCTCCTGGTGTACACTTAATTGGGTTGTTTACCACTATGTGGGCTCTGCCTATTAATGTCAGCCTTTTTGCGGTTTCGTCCCATACGTTGCCCTCGTGAGAATGGAGCGTCCGTTATAGTTGTACACCGATGATCGGCCTAGGGCAGTAAATGGCGTCGGCGAAGGATCTGTGTTGGTTGGCCGTCCGTTTTTCGCACCAGCAATTGAAACGCCGGTAAGATGCTTTTTCCTTTCGCGCCATTAATTCTTCTTCGTGAGTTGGGCGGCCTTTATGGTTTCTTGCTTCACATTATTAGGTTGACGATTGAGATGCTCGTGAACGAGTCAGCGTCTTCTTTCAATTATGATCGTACTACTTCTTGATGGTTACTTCATTTTCCACATAGATTCATGGACTCGTGTGTTTATAAATCCTCACATCCTGTTGGATTTTTTGTACTCAGTTTCACAGTGTGAATATCGCGTTATACAACTCTGTGGTCACAAGGAATCACCACTTTGAAGAAGATCTATGAGCAGTTGAAGGTCGTCGCCGGTCCACGATGGAAGAATTTCATACGATGGTTCAACCATAACTTTGATCTCCGATCAACATTCCTCCAAGATTCAGCACAGTTTGTTTGGTTACGCGCTCGATTCCGACTAAGGATTGCTAGAGAACGGTGATTCTGAATTAGAGAATGGGTATATGTTTTGTAACTTTTCATCACGGTATACTTCACGAAAACTGATTTTGATAACTTCCAAAATGTCCATAGGTCACTATAAGAACATAAACTGATCTAATTTTGTGTAACTAGCGTTCAGTGATAACTGGTCTAAATTCTTTTTTGTCTGGATAGTTTGATTAATTGAATTGATTTGAATTATACAATGGTGCACATCACTAAACGACGATTTCTTATACCTCATATGTAGTGATATTTTGATTGTAGTTACACAAGTAGTGAATTCAAATTATCACAAGTACGTTGTTCAATATATCAAGGATACATTGATTCCTCAATATTTTCCCCTAACTGTTTAAAAGCCTCAAGGAGATTACATAGGAAGAGAAAGGGTTATCACCAGGTTTAGTTTCTTCATTCAACAACAAAAGTTTGGATTATTTGCTATCTTTAATTTATTGAATGAAGATGTAATTGTTATGCTTAGTATATTTCATTTACTGTTTGCTTGTGTCCTGTGATTTATTTCTAGGTAATGGCTTCCAATATTCAAGAAGATTTCCTGTATGGAATGCTTGCATTTCCTCTATTAAAACTTGGGGTGAAAGATAGATTCTGAGAAAGCTGCCAAGAAGGGATTCAAAATCAACAAGGAAGATCCATGGTGCACAACATGCCGTGAGCTTATCTTAGTCCCGTATTACTAAAAAGCATAACATACATGTTGTAGATTGAATACACCCAGAAGGTGCTCGATTAAATGTCTAAAAGAAGTTGTTGATACTTTAAAAAACAAAAGTTGATGTTTCTTAATAGGAACACTTTTAGAAAAATGCAATGGAAAAGGTAATCACTTTCTTTAAATTCCAACTTGTGTTGTATTTTCTTATCTTAGTATCATATTGCAAGTAATTTTTGTAAATCACAATTTGTAGCATATTGTTTGTTAAATTAAAATGTATGATTGGCTGGTTCAAAATCTACCAATCTCAACAAGATATTCTTGTATGTGATTTATGTATGTAACTCCTTTAGATATATTAACCATTTTGATCATTCTAATATGCTTGTATTACATTTAACTTTTGATTAGAACAAATGATAACAAAGAAAACACAAACCATAGCGTGCTCTCTCGCTTCTAATCCACAAGGGAATTTGTTTGAAGCACCTCCACTTAACGAGGTATTGTTTGTACTGTTGGGGAGATAGGAATATCAAACCTAAATCAAACCTATCTATTTAGTAAAATAGGATTTGATGTTAACAAAACCATATATTCAGTTTTGGACTTAGATTAATGAAAATCATTTGTTATTTTTCATATCAGACTTAAAGAATTTCTGAGTAAGAAATGTCAGCTGACGATTCAAAGTGTCAGCTGAACACTGAGTATCAGCTAAAGGACCAGCTTTAGAAAGATCAGCTAAAAAGAAAAGACAAGTTAAGAAGCATCAGCTATGCATCACAAAGCATCAGCTTACAGCGCAAACCATCAGCTGAGGGTTCTTCAAAGGTCAGCTGAGTGGTCTAGGATCAGCTGACAGTATCTCATTGATCAGCTGATGCCTCCCACATGTCAGATAAGGTATTCTATACTTATACTTTCTTCTCTCAATAAGCTGATCATACTCAAATGGTTAGCTGAGCCCTTGGGATCAGCTGATTGTTTAGGTTGACTAGTTTATTAGCCGTATTATGATTTTTGTTATTAACTAAGCAATTCGATCAGCTAAGCAAATCTAGTCAGGTGAGTCTTTCACATTTATCCTTAGCTGAGCAAAATTATAATTGCAGTTCAGTGTCTGTTAGCTGAGTCTTTAATCAGCTAATAGTTTTTCAGTGTAATATTTTCTTAAGTCAAAGGCGGAACATGTGTTTTTCTATTATACCTTAGATCTTTCTTTGTAAAAGTACTTAGTACTTTTTGTATCTGCAAAGAAACAAAAAGGATAGATCTTTATCCTCTGGAAAAGGAGAAAGATACTTTAGAAGAGAATATCTCGAAGATGTGCTTTGACAACTAAGTATGGCTGGCAACTCTATACTTGGTTAAGTCAAATCTTCAGAAAGCATGGTGTTGATTAAAGCACAAGCGTGAAAGGAGAAGTTTACTTTTCCAAGATATAAAGGTAGTACTTTAATAATATAATAACAGATAGTGAGTAAACTCCTTACTGAAAAGTATGTTCACTTTACACACTTTGTGTATAAAGTTAACTTACTTTTCACCCACTAACTTTATCTATTATAATATTATTAAACCAAGTACCTTTGTCTCCTTCTCCTCTTCATCAACCCGGACATCCTTGCTTATATATACTTATGCATAGAAACATGCTAAGTATGCTAATAGATAAAGTTGAATACTGAAATCTCATTTGTTGAGAATTAGAAGAGTTAGCTTTTTACTTTCAGTATTACAAACTTGTTCATGTGTTGAACATCTTAGACATAAGTTGTTTAAGATTAGCTTAGTCTATGTGTTAGACAAATTTAGTTGCCACCTTTTATTGAACTTAGATTTTCCGCATCTAGTTCATGTAATTCTTGATTCACATCAATAAGAATTATATAAAAGTAAACCGTGTGTCTCTTAAATTTTAAATTGCTAAAGTTTGTATTCAACCGCCCTTCTACAAACATTTGTTGTTGTAGTATCCATTCGGGACCAACAACTGTTATCAGAGCATGCTAGATAACTCATATCTAAGATCTGTTTTGCTTACGCTTCAACTGCTTCTACCCCACACTACTAAATGGCCACTCCTGTTATTGCTTCTAATGGTTCTTCAAATAATGACTCACTCACAAGGTGTCCAACTTTTGATGGAGAAAACTTTTCTCTCTGGAAGAGTAGAGTTCTTCTCTATATGTCAAGCCTAGATGATGTGATGCTCAAAACTGTCACTGAAGGTCCTTATGTTCCTTCCTCAACAATTCAAGTGACTGAATCCACTGATGAAGTTCCTGCTGTTGAGAGACTAATTATAAAGCCTATAAATCAATGGTCTGATGAAGACAAAAGGCTTGTTAATCTTGATGTTAAAGCAATAACAGCCTTAGTCTCTGCACTACCAAATGATGTCTATCATCAAGTTCTTAACTGCAAATATGCAAAGGAGATGATAGATACTTTGACTGCTGCTTATGAAGGCACTGAAGAAGTGCAGGAAAATAAGAAACTCCTTCTAGTAAGAGAATATGAGTTCTTCTTTGCTCATAAAGGTGAAAGTCTTACTCAGACCTACACCAGGTTCAACTGCCTTATTAATGACTTAAGAAGGGCAGATGTTCCCAAGAGCAATAAGGAGCTTGTAAACAAGTTTCTAGACTCTCTCCCAGAATCTTGGGATCATTTTATCACTGTGCATAAACATGGTGAAAAAGTCAAGGGTCTTACACTGGTTGGTTTATATGGAAACCTTATGAATCATGAACAATCAGTGAAACAAAGGAAACTCTCTACCAAGGATATGAAGGAGGCTGTAAAAGCTCCATCTACTGCTCTTGTGTCTAAAGATACAAGATCCAGGAGTTTTGCTGCAGTGGTGGATGAGTCCTGTGATGAGGAGGAAGAAGAGGAGTCTTCTGAAGAAAAGCAAGTGGCTGATGGGGATGAAGTTCTTGAGAACATGGACAGCATTGAAGCTGCTGTTGAGCAGGCTGCCATGTTGGTAAAAAGGTTCAAACCTTTCTTGAGAAGAAAGGGTGTCAAGAGATTTGAAAAAAAACCCTTTAAAGAAGAAAGTGCCTTGTCAAAACCAAAGACTTCTGAAGGGCGTTTCTCTTGTGGCAAGACTGGTCACTATGCCAGTGAGTGTAAGTCCAGAGGAAACACAGGCTTTAAGGGTTCCTCAAGTTCAGACAGCAAGATTGTCTATGAAGCTAAATATAAGAAGCTTCTTGCTGCAGTCCTTGACAAGAAAAAGAAGAAAGCTCAGAATAGGGTATTGGTGGCTGAAGAAGAAGATTGGGCTGAGGAAGATCTCTCAAGTGATGAAGATGAGGTCCTTACAGCTCAGTTCAGTTTGATGGCCAACGTAGCAAGTACAAGTTCTTTTGATGAGGACATGAAGAAAGCTGATAAAGCTTGTACTTCTCCTGACTGGGATCCTTCTTCTATGTATCAGGTTGGAAAATTTATTGACTATGAAGATAATGAAAAGAACACTATGTTTGGTTATCTGTGTGATGAGTTTCAATCAAATATTCAAAGAGAAAAGAAGCTAAAACTAGAAATAGAATCACTAAAAGAGAAGTTAAGTCTTAAAGATGAGAAACTGAAACAAATGACAAAATTGAAAGATAATTTAGCTAATCAAAAGATACTTAATCAGATCTTGGTAAAAGAAAACAATGAAGCAACCACGAAGTTCAATAACCTTCAAAAAGTAGTTAAATCTTGGTGTGTTTCTGCTGCTAAGACCACTCAGTGTGTCAATGAGCAGATTCCAAAACAAGTTCAAGCTATTATTGGTGGAAATTACTTCCAAGCTACTAATTGTGTTGATTTTAGCAAGGACATAAATATCTTAGAAAAGGCTGATATTTTACCTCTTACTTTTCAAAGGAAAAAGTATTATCACTAACAGATTTGTCAAAAGTAAAAGCACTCAGCTGAAAGACTCAACCACTTCAATAGATGGTTCAAGTTCTAGTGTTTTGACAGAAAACAAAAGTACTGATAATTTAATTGAAAAGGAAACCAGTAAAGGAATGGAATCATTTGTTGATACCAAAAAGACATTATGTTGTCAAACCTTGAAAGCTGATACATTAAATATAAGTGCTCAGCTGACTGACATTTCATTAGCTATTAATCCTCAATCAGCTGATCAGAGAACAGATGATAGTGGCTCATCTGATACCCTGTCAGCTGATCAAAAATCATCTGTAAATTGCTTAGCTGATCAAGGATCACTTCAAACTCTTTCAATAAGAGAAACCAAGGGAAAAGGACCTTTTGTTTACAAAAAGTCTAAGTTTGCCACACCTAAAGTTGATCAAAAACTCATTTTAACTAAGGGTCAACCTAAGGTGACTGTGAACAAAGACCTTATTAGTTTACAAAATCAGTTGCAACAGCTGAATGGTGAAATCTGTCGGCTGATGACCCATAGTCATCAGAAAACAGATAAGACATCTCCTAGGCAGTCACTAAATCATGTCAAAAGCTCCAAAAATAAAAAATGTTATAAATGTGGGAGTAAAGGGCATAAGGAAATTGAGTGTTCTCTTGAAGGTAACTAAAGACAGCGGACTGATTTTGATAACATAGTTGTTCCTCTCATTCATAAACAACCTAATATGAAATGGATAGCTAGGTGCAATCCACAGGGATCCACCTAAACAGTGGATGCCCAAATGTCACTAACCTTCTTTAAAACTCTCCTATGCAGGGTCTGAACACATGGTATCTTGACAGTGGATGTTCAAGGACCATGACAGGATGTAAAGCTTTGCTCAGTAACTACAAGAAGGAGAAAGGTCCAAGAGTGACCTTTGGTGATAACAATTGTGGGCAACCAAAAGTCTATGGAGAACTTCATAATGAGAACTTATCCCTGTCCAAAGTATCATATGTTAAAGGGCTTAAGTACAATCTCATCATCATAAGTAAGTTATGTGATGGTGATCATAAAGTCCTCTTTACAAAGACAGGTGGTTCCATTTTAGATCAGGAAGGTAAAACAATAATTTGTGCAAAGAGAACCAAGACTGTATATACTCTAGATATGTCCTCTGGTGATCCATCCAAGTTAACCTATTTGTATACAAAATATGTAACTGTCACAAACTGGTTATGGCACAAAAGGCTTTATCACTTAAACTTCAAACATATAAACAAGCCGAGCAAGAGTGAACTAGTGTCAGGACTACCTTCACTGACTTATGTAAAGCCTAAACCTTGTTCTGCCTGTGAGAAGGGAAAGCAGCACAAGACTTCTTTTCCATCTAATCAAGCCTTCTCTATTACTAAACCTTTCTACTTGTTGCACATGGATCTATTTGGTCCTGTTGCTACTGCTAGTATGGGTGGAAGTAAGTATGCATTGGTGATGGTTGATCAATTTTCAAGATTCACTTGGGTCATCTTCCTAAAAGCAAAGAGTGAGGCTGCTGAAGAAATAATAAGCTTCATTAAGAAGATGGAAGTGCTAAATGGAAATCTGGTGAGGATGCTCAGAAGTGATCATGGAACTGAGTTTAGAAATCAAACTCTAGAAGGTTTATGTGATGATAAAGGCATATCTCAAAACTTCTCTGCTCCAAGGACTCCACAACATAATGGTGTAGCTGAAAGAAGAAACAGAACATTGATAGAAGCTGCAAGAACCATGCTGTGTGAAAGTGGGTTAAGATTTAATTTTTGGGCTGAAGCTGTCAGCTGTGCATGTTTCCCTCAGAACAGATTCCTAGTCATCAAGAGACACAACAAGACTCCTTATGAAGTGCTCAAGGGAAGGAAGCCCAACGTCAGTTTTCTACATATCTTTGGGTGTCAGTGTTTCATTCTGAACCAAAGAGATCAACTGCAGAAGTTTGCACCAAAAGCTGATGAAGGTGTTTTTGTTGGATATTTTGTGATCTCCAAAGCTTACAGAATCTACAACCTCAGAACAAAGGTCATAGAAGAATCAATCAATGTAAGTTTTAATGAAAATGAGTTTGTTGCTTCCTGTTCTACTAATCCATCTACAGGTGAGGAATTTAATGATCTGTTGCACACTGAAGACAACATTCTAGTGTCAGCTGATCCACTCCCATCAGCTGATGTAGAGGATTTAGATGAAACTGTTCCAATTATACATCAAACAAATGCAAATCCTATCTTACACCAACCCACACTTTTACTGAATAATGAGAATCATGATTCAACATCAATGGACTCTAATTCCATATCAAATATTCCTTCATCAGTAGAAGTTCCATCAGATAACATTCTTGAAATTCTGTCAGCTGATCAATCAGAAGTCTCATCAGCTGATCCAAACAAAAGAATTTCCACTCCAACAATCCAAATTAAACCAAACTCTCCAAGAATTCAAAATGCCTATAAGGACAACAGGGATCATCCTAAAGATCAGGTCATAGGTAACAACATAGAAGCACCTGTACTAACAAGATCAAAAGCTTGTAATTTCTGTTTATACATAGGTTTTGTTTCTATGATTGAACCAAAGAAGGTGGATGAAGCTCTAAATGATCCTCACTGGATTAATGCCATGCAAGAAGAATTGGCAGAATTCACAAGAAACAATGTATGGACTTTGGTGCCAAAACCAAAGGAAAAATCCATCATTGGTACTAAGTGGGTGTTCAGAAACAAAATGGATGAACAAGGGCTGATCATCAGAAACAAAGCAAGGCTAGTTGCACAGGGGTATTTTCAAGAAGAAGGTATTGATTATGATGAAACCTTTGCCCCTGTTGCAAAACTTGAAGCTACAAGACTATTTCTAGCTTATGCTGCCTTCAAAGACTTTAAAGTTTTCCAAATGGATGTTAAGAGTGATTTCTTCATTGGTGAACTGAAGGAAGAGGTGTATGTCAAACAACCTCCAGGTTTTGAAGATCCAAGCAAACCTGACCATGTATACTTCTTAAACAAAGCTTTGTATGGTCTAAAGCAAGCACCAAGAGCCTGGTATGATACCCTCTCTTTTTTTCTAATCAACAAAGGCTTTATAAGAGGAAGCATAGATAGCACTTTGTTTATAAGGAAATTCAAAGGTGATGTGATACTTGTACAGATATATGTAGATGATATAATATTTGGGTCTACAAATTTGGATCTTTGTAAAAAGTTTTCTAAACTCATGTCTGATAACTATCAGATGAGCATGATGGGTGAACAAACTATTTTCTTGGACTTCAAATCAGACAAGAGGTTGATGGAATTTTCATTCATCAAACAAAGTATGTAAATGACCTACTTAAGAAATTTGAGTTTGAAAATTGTTCTTCAATGAAAACACCCATGTCAACTGCCTTAAAGCTTGGAAAGGACACTGATGGTAAATCAGTGAATATTACAGCTTATAGAGGCATGATAGGGTCTCTTTTGTATCTCACTGCAAGTAGACCATATATTATGTTTTCAACATGTCTCTGTGCTAGATATCAAGCAGATCCCAAAGAATCTCACTTAGCTGCAGTTAAAATGATCTTCAGGTATCTCAAAGGAACTCCTAATCTAGGTCTTTGGTACCCCAAAGACTCTGATTTTGAGTTAGTTGGATACACTGATTCTGATTTTGCAGGTTGCACACTAGACAGAAAGAGTACATCTGGTGGTTGTCAACTGTTAGGTGGAAGATTAGTCAGCTGGTCAAGCAAGAATCAAAACTCTGTTTCAACTTCAACAGCTGAGGCAGAATACAGTGCTGCTGGAAGCTGCTGTGCTCAACTATTATGGCTGCAGAATCAACTACTTGATTATGACATACAGTTTAAAAACTCACCAATCCTGTGTGACAACACTAGTGCCATTTCTATTTCTAACAATCCTGTTTTGCATTCTAAGACCAAGCATATTGAAATCAGACATCATTTTCTTAGAGATAATGTGCAGAAAAAGAAAGTTTCAATTCATTATATAAGTACTGATTTTCAATTAGCTGATCTTTTTACAAAACCTTTGGATGAGTCTCGGTTCAACTTCCTAATATCCAAACTTGGCATGTTAAATTTGTAACATTTCTCTTTCTTAGGTAGTTAATTTAGTGTGAGAAAATAATTCAATTCGTGTGTGAAATGAAGTACTTATCTAAGCTTCTTCAAGACAGACTAATGGTAAATCAGCTAATGATATTTTGTCAGCTGACAATCATCAGCTGATGCTATACCTCAGCTGATCAACCATCAGCTAAGACTTAGACGCTCAGCTAATTGCATTCATTAGCTGACACTTGTTTTGACTCAACAAGGATCAGCTTTATTCATTTAGCTGATGATTCTCAGAGTTAAAACTCTTGTGTCCCCACACTTATTTTATTAGTTTATCATTTGTAGTTAATACGTTAACTAGGTATTTAATTCCTTTTAAATCTCCGTTAGTTGTCCGTGTATTTAATATTATCTGGTTATTAACCTTTTTGCAGATGTGACAATTACTTTTTCAAAAAGATATTTCAGTAGCAGTTTAGGTTTTCAAAGAAGATATAAAGGTGTTCCACATTTCTTATGCTTTCAAAATTCCCAAACACACTTCTTCTCTTCAAACTCAAACCCTAAGCTCTTGCTACTCAAAATATCTTCACTCTATAATCATGGTGTCCTTCAATCCTGCTTCTACTCCTAACGCTGTTGCTGAGGAGAATATTACTGTTAACTCCGAAATCACCATTCACCCAAACAACTTTCTGAGCAACACTGAAATTCCCGCGAATAAGGCAAACCAGGGATACGAACCTATGGTAGCATTCATCACTGCTCATACCCTGTTTCCCTGACTCTCTGCTCATCCTTTCTTCATCTTTCCAAACATCGTTGGTGAGATGTGGTACACTGCAAGGTACCATACGGATCAAGAACTCATCACCTGCACCTGTCTAAATAGCACCATCAACATCAACATCACTGTCAATACTCTTCATCAAGCCATCTCTCTGCCCAACTTGGCTCCATATCAACCATTTGCTCAAATGGATAACGTCTTGAAAGTCTTACCCCTGATTGGCTACAATGAAGCTGTTACCCATGGTCAGTATAAGTTGTATGTGCTGGGACACCCATGGAAGTACTTGGAAAGTGTAATCACTCGGTGCTTTGGTCATAAGTCTGGAAGTTTTGACCAAATGAATCAAACAGAACTGATGATTCTGCACGCCTTGGTCACATGGAGGAATATTGACTTTGCTCAGGTCATATTCTCGGAGATGGTGGATAATATCACTCTTGGCACTGCAAAGAAATCCACAAGAACTATTGTTCCCTATATCAGGTACCTAAGCTTACTTGTACTTCATCATCTTCAATAGGAACAATATACTGGGATTGCCGCTGTTTTGGACACAATGACCATGCCTCAAATGGGTCAAAAGATCTTTCACCTAATAAGGGAAGATCAGGGTCCTGCCATCACTGCACAGATGCAAGAGCTGATTGATATTGCAGCTGATGAAGATGTTGAAAGGATTGAAGAAGAAGGTGTTGTTCAACCTGTTGATGACACAATGGCTGATAATTCTGAGTCCCCAGATGTGGTTACTGAAAGTTCTGAGCACTCTACTGCTCACACTCATGATGAAGCCAGTTTTAGAGAAGAGAGATCATTTGATGTTGAACTAGCACAGGATGAGCTTGTTAATTCTGATGATGAAGAGGTTGATACAGCTGATAGTGGTGCTGACAGTGGTGAAAGTGATAATGATGAAGGAGATGATGATTCTCATGGTGGTGATGCTAGTTTTGTTCCTATTGCAAATGTTCAAGATACAACTAGCTCATCTTCTCAAAGAGGGATGCCTATTACTGAATTCCCTGTCAGTTCTAGTTCAAGCACATCACTCAGGTATAATCACTACCACCCTTGAGAATACTCAATTGGTTAACCCCACTAATGAGAACCCACCCTCTACTCCAGTTGAAACACCCCCACAAATGCCAAGCTCTAGTGTACTCCCAACAGTCACTAGTATTACTCCCTCCTACACCCATACTGAATTAAGGTCACAAGAGCTTGTGCACTTCTCACAAGTGTCTGAGGTAGTGTTATCCACACCTCTGACCTCAACTCCACTAGTTCCCTCTTATGTTGAGGGGGAGCAAATGGAAGTTGACTTAACCCAACTGCCAGTGGATGTGTTCTCCTAACAGGACACATTTGTAAATATGGGACTCCTGCAAACTGGATCACCCTCCCAACAGGGTATTGCCATTGAAAGACAGACCTCCTCCCAAGGTCATACTGTGTCTACACCTATTTCGAGTCTATACATTCCCTTAGTAAGTTCACAACACCTTACTACTGAAATAAGGGATACCCCACTGAGTGCAACCCTCACTCATACTCACATATTTGTTCCTATGTTTGATTCACTTCTAACACATACTACTGCACTACCTGTCAATACTAGTGGCATAAACCAGCCATTGGTACAGGGTACAATTTCTGCTCCCAGTGATCTTAGGCCTATATACCAAGGTTTAAGTGAGGGACCTCAATCTATTCCTTTTCTTGGCACAACACCTCAATCAATTCCTATTCCATCTACTTCTTCTGAACCCTCCCCTCAAATACTTCAAAGCCTTCTGTCCATCTCTCAAAAGATGGATAGTCTTCAATCCTCCTTCACCATTTTCCAAACCCAAACAGAAACTCAACTCTCTCATCTAACTAAAGAAGTTGAGTCACTTAAAGCTAACCAATCCAAACCCTAACCCACCCCTGCCCTAGTTGATCTATCCCTAATTCTTCAAAAATTGGATCAACTCTTCTCCCAATCTTCTCATCCTGCACCAACCCCTTCACCTACCATCTCAAACCAAACCATCACTTCCTTAAACCAAACCATTTCTAATCTTCTTTACCAACTCCAAACCTTAAGACCTTCCCCTCCTAACATTTCAGAAACCATCCCTGACTCTCTTCTTAGAGTCCATTCTCTTCTACAAACCATAGATACTGAGGTAACACAACGAAGCCACTCATCTAGACAAAGGCACAGTGCAACCATTCAAGAATTCAACAAAATCACTAATGATATCCTAAGGCTAAGACAACCTCCACCCTTCACCCCACATCCTATTCCTACTACCTCTCCTTCATCTTCAACTATCCCTCCCTCTACCTCCACCCCTTCTCCATCTCCTTATTCCTTTATCCCACCTTCTGTTGCCAAGCCTTCAAACAACTTTCCTTTTTCATTTGCTGATGACAAAAAGGGGGAGAAGTCAGTCTCAAATTCTACTAAGTGAAGCTCTTCAACAGATTCTATTCAAGAAGTAGAAGCTGATACGGCAGCAGCAGACCTCAATGAAGCAGAAACTCTAAATCAATCAACTGCTGAGAGGGAAAATCCATCTGAGGGGGAGCAACCTGCTCAAGATGAGCAGAGGCCAAAAAGAAGATTTAAACAAATGGCGAGAAGGAAGAGTGAGAAAAAGCCAAGAGAAGATGAATCTTGTGCACCAATAAATATGCCATCTGAAGAGTCTGATGATGATAATGATGAAGATAGGGTTCCTCTGTCCTCTCTGCTCCACTTTAAAAAGCAGAGTCTCCCTTCAAAAGCTCCACCAGTCCAAGCTTCCTCTCCAGTACAATCAAGTCAACCAACTCCCAGCAGCACATCAAGGAGAAAAGGAAAGAAAATAATGTCTGCTGAGGAGATTGAAGAAGAAGAAAGAAGAGAGGAAGAGCTAACTCAAGATGATGAGAATCTAAGGAAGTTAAGTGAGCTGGCTGCTGCACTTGACACCTCAATTGAAGAGGTTCTTAAAGCCAAGGAAAGACACCAGGACTTCACAACTCATGAAGACCTTGCTGCCATCATAGGTGGTACTGATGATGAGTTGAGAGAACTACAAGAAGAAGAATTAATCATGCTGTCATCTCAATCACATCCAACACAAGTTGCATCTTAGCAAGATGATACTACTGCCAAGAAAGTTCCTAAAAGAGGAAGAACTCACAGAGAAGCCATTCAAGCATTGCATGAGTTCAACTTTGGAGTTACTACTCAGCAATCAGAAAGGGCGATCAAAGAGCTCTTGAATAACAAGAAGAACTTGGTAGATAGGAAGTATCCAAATCTCATCTCAAGAGTTACTCCATATAAGGGTACAGATGAAGGTCCATATCTCAGAATCATAAGAAAATATGAAAGAGAAACACATGAGAATGCCTACCTTCATCACTGTAAACTGTTCTCCTTCACTGAGATGATTGAGACTCTGTACCACCTCCTTAAATCCAAAAGTGAAATTGTCACAAGCTTCATAAGTAAACTTGAATACTGGATCAGAATGTCTGTCTACCACAGGATATGCACTCATGATCAATTCATGGAACACATTGATGTGATTGAGGATGCCTTCAAGAAATCCTCCAAGGCTTTTGTACCTGCTGAACAGATTATACTCAATCCTGATCATCCTTACCTGGCTGCATATGAAAGTCTAAACACTGCTCTGCCCTCCAACATTGAACCAAAAATGTTTAAGTACATAACTGAACCTGAAAGAGGGATGTTCTTCAAGAACAGAGCTGGTATTTGGAGATTCCTAAGAGAATCTGACTTAGGAAGAGCCCCTAGAGAGCTGATATTTCAAGCTGCAACTTCAACAAGGGGACATACAGGAAGTGATCACTTTGAAACTTTGATTAAAGCAAGAGATGAAGAGTTGTTGACTGCAAATCCTCTGGACAGACTTCTTGATGTTAAAGAAGAACCTTGGTGGGAAGAAACTTGAAAACTTCATAATTAGATTAATTGTAATTTCATTTTCTTAGAACAGTTCTTCTTTTGTAACTTAGCTTAATGTTCAGTATTAGCTAAATTGTACAAACTCTGTAGGACCGTGAGGGTTCTAAACTAAAACACCCTAATGCTAGGACTGATCTAGGATGAGAAATAGTGCGGAATATCTATTTCCCAAACCTCCTAAGGATTCTAAGATCTGCTTAGGTGTCCAGCACACAGTTAACACGAAGAACACACAGAGTAGGATCAAGAACAACTCTAAGAACTCACACAGAATGCTTAAGGCTGCCCTTGGATTTGAGAATAACACTAAGTTCGCGTTTATCGAGGTTATACGTACGATTACGAAGGCTCACGAAGGCTTAAGGTCGATTACGGACGATTACCGGTGATTATCGATCATCCCCCGCGCTAATACGAGGTTAATACGTATTTATAGTATGGAAAACGCGTATTTGAGTGTAACACGTCACTTCCTTAATTTATTTCAACTACGCACGTAATGCTCTGCAATACGTACGTAGTCAATCCAGTACGCACATCACTTCCTTAAATAATTTCCACTACGCACGTGGTACAATGCACTGCGTACGTAGTTAGTCCAGTACGCACGTACCGGGTGTTTTAATAATAATTAATTAAACATTAATCGTCTACCTCACCACGCAAGTAGTGAGCTCCACTACGCACATTGTGAGCTTCATCACGCACGTGGTAACCTTCACTTATACTTAAACTTCCAAACACAAATCAACACATGACTAAGTACTTGTAAGCTTAAAACAAATATAAGGAAACACTTAGAATATATAAACATGTAAACCATTAATCAAAACACATTTGAATTAACATTTCAAGTAAACATGTATGTATTGGATTGATAAGAACTAGGGATTTACAATTATGCACCAACAAACTCCCCCTAAGACCTAGTTCTATCAACAAAACTTGCACTAAGCAAACAAAATGACAATCTAGCTGTTACAACGTTGTAGACTTGACTTCATCAGATCCAGCATAGATGTCAAATGCAAAACAAACTCGAACGACTTTTTGAAATTGCAATGCCAAATCCATGTACTGATCTTTGTAGAGGATTGGATTGTAATACAAAGCTGTGATGTCATCCTTTCCAAAAAATTTCATCCACATAGGATCGAATACTTTAATCGTTTCTCCACCCGAAAGATCATCATCTAACACAATTACTGCCTCAGTTGTTTTCTCGTTAAAATACCACCATTTAAACCTTGCGCTCCACCCAGTAGGCATGGTTTTCAACGGTAATTTTTTCATACAACGAGGAGCTTTGCAGTTTAACACTTTGAGCTTTCTTCCTGTCAGTGGATCAACTTTGGTTGGATGACTTTTAACACCTGGCACATACGGCTTTAAGTTTTTCAATCCAAATCGAGCCTCACGCTTTACCTGTGTCTCAAACCACTCGGCCATACTGTGATCTTCATCATCCAACAGGGGCAGACGAGCAAGTTTTCTGATATCATAAAATGGTAACGTTTGGATATCATTTGCTCTCTGGAAGTACTCAACTCCCCTTTCCCTCTTAATTGCATAAACGTTAAATTCAGGCACATAGCACCAACCAACTATTTCACCATCGGTCTTTTTACCAAGAGTTTGATAGAACTTTGTATATTCTGGTGAGCTTTTCGACTTCTTCTCTTTTCCTGCCTGACGTTCAAGATAGCGTTGAAATTTCTTTCTTCTTGCCTCTCTTTCCTCTTGTTTAGACTTCCTATCACCCAGATATTTGTCTAAGTCAAAATCAACAGTTGTTTGTTCTCTTACTTCAGCTCGTGTGTTGATTTCCTCAGTGTTAGCATTTTTTAAAAGATCTGCAAGATCAGGCAGGTTATCATCTGTTTGTTGGCCTGGGTAGTGTTGATCTGTCTCATCCTCAATCTCTATTTCATCGGTATCAAACACTGGTTCTTGTTCTGCTTGCGGTGGTGGCACAAAACTTTGATCCACCTTTTCTAAAATCACGTCCTCGATGGGAATCTGCAAGAGTTCAGCAATTTGTTCTCTAGATAAAAATGGAAGAATTTCTCCTTCCTCAGCTTCATAATCATTTTGAGAAACAATCTGCCCTTGAACACTCAGCAGCCGTGATGATTGAGTAATGTCAACTTTCAATGGCTGAACAATCAATGGATCTTTACACAGAAGTAGAAAAGACCATAAACATATGTAAGTCAAATAAACAAACATTTCATTTCATGATAAACATTCAAATACACATGATTGTTTCAACCCTTTACATGATAACTAAATAATTACAAAATCACATAGACTAAGAGTCAACCTTTTTCATCTCCAGAATATGCCCCAGCAGGTTCAGACTCAACAAATTCTTTCAATTTTAGCACCTCTTCATCTTGTTTCTCCACGTGTGCCTTTAACCTCTTGAACTCTTGAGTATACTCAATCAGAATCCTTTCCATTGTCTCATTTTTCTTCTCCAACTCAATCATCTTTACCTCTCTCTCTGCATCTTTCTTCAACAGGTTCTCAATCTGCAAATCCTTCTCAACCATTTTCCTCTTCACCTCCTCAAGCTCTAACTTTCTTTCTTTCTCATCCTTTATCATATCCAGAACGTAGCTTTGAAGCTTGCTCAGGCTTTCTTCAACAGAAATATTTGGTATCTGAGAGCCAGTCTGAGATGATCCTGCAGCACCTTGAGCAACGGTTAAAGCTGGAGCAGCTGTTGCTGTAGAGGATCTGACAGTGATTTCAGCAGATGCTACCAGAGGCTTGAACTTATAAACCTTCTTTTTCTTTTTCTCTGGGTCATCAATTGCAGCCTTTTCCTTCCTTTTCCTTGTTTGCTCATCCTCATCATCCTCAAAGAAATCATCAACGTTCATCTCATCTAACTCGGTGGGGATAGCCTCTCCCCCGGTGGGATCATGAGCCTCTTGGCTCTGGACTTCTGGCTCCTCGTCCTCATCATCAGAAACAATCTCAATATTCTCAACCTGAGATTCATAACCCTTATTTCTCCACAGATGCTTTCGTTCTGGAGCTTTATAATCCTTGTCTCCTAGATGACAAATCAATCTTCTCTTTGGAGGAGCTGTGGTGCCCATGTACCTACTCATCTGCCTGACTGTCTGATCATTCATGTGCCTCAGTTTGATTTTGTCCCCGTCTTCCTTCACTAAACCCTCAACCTGGGTATCAATCACAATTTGAAGAAACCTGGGATACATCAAAAACCGCCCCTCATTCTTTGACAAATTTTCTTTCAGACAGTTGAAAATCACTCTAGAGATGTTGAATTTAACGTTCAGCACGAGCGCCACAAATAGATGGGAAAACGTTTGGTTCAGCTGATGATGGCCTGTTCTACGCGGTCCCAAGCAGTGTGAAAATACCTGCATCAGATAACGATACGGGGGGCAGAACTTTCTTTTGAATACTGATTCGTTCCGAATCTCCCCGGTGTATCCACACCTCAGCAGACACCCTTTAACCCGGCAGATGTTCAGAGAGATGGGATCTGTGATAGCATCACCCAGTTCAAGCAGATCATTCAGCACCTCTTCCGACACAAACACTGGTTGATCTTGCACCAACCCACGAATACCACCCATCGCCTCATCGTACGCAGCTGTTCTCCAGAACTCTTGTTGATGTGACGCATATGCAGTGCAGGTTGCTGTGATAGCGGTGTAGATCCTTGACCTCATCAAATAGTCAATCATATCGTCACAGTCCCTTGTTAGCTTGTTCTTTGTCAGACATGCCCTAATGTTGTGCATGTCACCGGCTTTCAATTCAGCCTTTGTCTGACTGCCACTGCCAGATGTAGACTCAACGGGGTTTTGGGCAGAGGAGCTTCCTAGTTGAGTAGATTCCATTGTTTAAAGTCTGCGGAATAAACATTATGCACATTAGAAAGAAACATCCACAGACCGTAACACATAGTTAAAATCTACAGAATTTAAAAATTAAGCATTGATCTCAAAACTTCGAATTTTCACCACTCGCGCACTGAAAAGCATCACGCACGTGGTGATAGGACTTCATGCGAAGTGAGTTAATATCTATAAAACGATTAATTAAACCTAAGATACACTTCGTACGAACTCATATCAGTACGTGCGAAATGGATTTCACTTCGCACGGCTGAAACTCATCGTGTTCATCTTCTACATCCTACAATTCGTGCGAAATGAAGACAGTTCGTGCGAAATGAACGGCACTTCGCACGGTCAACATTCAAACTCAAGAACATTTCGTCGAACTTTATAACTTAAAAAACCACTGATTTGCGATGTTTTTGTGTCGATTGAGTGATTAAATACCATCTAATTACGTCCATGAACATTACTTTTCAGTCCAATCTAACAAACTAACACATTATAATCATTTGTGATCCGGTTTTAAGGTTATCATTTTTTCAAACATAAAATTGACGATAACTTTAGATCCAACCGTTGGATTGAAGCAAAAAGCATACCAAATTGATCACGACACAAAGGCGAATCACATAGATGGAACGAAAAACTCTTTTAACATAGAAATGAGAATCAAAATCGAGAGAGAAATGAAGATGTACTGTAGAGATTTTGAATGCGTAATGAGGAATACGCACGAAGAACACTTATATACCCTCTTTCACTTCGTGCGAAGTGAGGGCACTTCGCATGTTGTTGCCCGAAGTGCACACCTTAAGTGACACTTCACTTCGCACGCGATGACCCTCACCACGTGCGAATTGGACTTCACTACGTCTCTTGACCTTTGACTGCGATGTATGACTACACTACGCACGTTGTGCCATCCAGTTCGCATATAAAAACAGAATTTTCTTGACGATCCTGTACTCAGCACACAACGGTTAGTAACTTCAATGCAAGTCATAAACTTTTAAGCACACGAAAACACAAGAAATTATATAATAAAAAAAACACACCAAGAGAGATAAGAACACACCAAAAATCTTTTAGTATTTTTCTGAATATAAAGAAAATGAAAATGTAGACTGTTAACAACTTAAACCCTAAACACTAAAGAGATTTGCAAAAATAAAATTAGTGAAATTAAATCTTTTTGTGAGAAGGTTCCAAGATGGAGTCAGTACCAGCACATCTATACTTAGTTATCATTCATTTCAGAACCTTAGGCACAAACATACTCCCTCAATTTCTGTCTGTCAATCTAACTTTTCTCAGATAATGACAGATTTAATTTCAACATTTTCTGATTATCCAGAACTGTGTACATGGTTAAGACTATCTCTTTTAAAATCTCACAGTGTTTTGACTCACTCAGTAGGATGCACAACTTGAATACCCAACCACCATGCTTATGTGCTTTGTGATTTTGTCAACGCATTTTATGCTCTTTGACATGGAGGTCAATTTTTCATCTCTTTTGATAATTTATGTTGAGCTTTTGTCACTACATTTTATGCTCTTTGACATGGAGGTCAATTTTTCACCTCTTTTGATAATTTCTGTTGAGCTTTTGTCACTGCATTTTATGCTCTTTGACAATTCAACACTAATAGATCAATGTATCTATTCCTTTTGACATCTCAGATTGGGGTCAATTTTTCACCCTCTTTTTACATTTTGCTCATTGTCATCTAACACATTTGGCATGGTAACAGGTGTGTGCACCAGACTAAGTTAGTCTCAACTGTTATTGACTTGTAGACTTGGAATGTCTTGCTAGTTTGAATCTTTGATGGATTTCCACATGCATAACCACTTATCAGCCTAGACTCTCATCATATGCCTTACATGCCATCTGTTTCTTATCTGATTTGACTCAAATATTCAGACAGTTTTCTCAAGAATATGTACATGCCTTCAGTCCTAATTTTACTAGACATACTTTGTATTGAAAGCCAGTGTACCATCATTTTCCATTTGAGTTGGATCAACTTCTCATTATTGTTTTTCTGATTTTTTTGTATTTTCTATGTTTTTCTGATTTTTTTTTTGTATTTTCTATGTTGCACCTATCTCCCCCTAAAATACTAAAAGAAATAAATACCAAGAACAGAGACACACAGACACAGAAAATAAACACACAGAAAATAGACACACAGGCACAAATACGAGAAATGCATTAAGGTGCATCATCAGAGACGACCTCACACTTGGTTTTCATCCCGTTTTCATTCACTAAGAACAAAAACCTGGGTTTATCAAATGCCTTTGTATACAGGTCTGCCTTTTGAAATTCAGTTTGAATAGACAAAACATCAATTAGTTTCTTTTCCCAGCAGTCCCGTATAAAATGGTATTTGATACCAATGTGCTTGGTCTTATAATGTTGGACAGGATTTTTAGTGATGGCAATGGCAGCAGTATTATCAACAAAAATGGGAGTAGTAGAGAGTTGCAAACCGTAATCCCGCAGTTGTTGTTGAATCCAGATGACCTGAGAACAGCAGCTCGCCGCCGAAATATATTCAGCTTCACATTAAGAGAGAGCAACTGCAGTCTGCTTCTTACACTGCCACGTGACAAGTCTCGATCCGAGAAACTGACAACCACCAGAGGTATATTTATGATCCTTTTTGCATACACCATAGTCTGAATCACTGTAGGCTGTCAACTCAAAGTTATCATCACAAGGATACCACAGTCCAAGATTGGGAGCATCCTTCAGATAGCGAAAGATCCGCTTGACAATCATCATTTGCTTGACGTTAGGCTTGGATTGGTATCTTGCCATCAGACATGTGGAAAACATGATATCTGGTCTGGATGCCGTGAGGTACATCAGTGAACCAATCATAGCTCGATAAAGAGATTCATTCACTAACTCCCCCTCAGTGTCTGGAGAGATACTGTGATTTACTGGAAGAGGTGTCGCAGCAGGCTTCTCAGTAGACATTTCGAACCGGGTGAGAATATCAGCAACATATTTAGTCTGATGTAGAAAAATCCCTGTATCTGTCTGCTCCACTTGAAGTCCCAAGAAAAACTTCATCTCTCCCATCGAACTCATTTCAAACTTCTCTTTCATAATCCTTGCAAATTCTTCACACATAATTGGATTTGGAGAACCGAATATGATATCATCCACGTATACCTGAACCAATATCAGGTCTTTATCTTCACCTTTGATGAACAGCGTTTTGTCAATGGTCCCTCTCTTGTACCCATTGTCGATCAGATATTGAGAGAGGGTCTCGTACCATGCTCGCGGTGCTTGATATAGACCATATAAAGCCTTATTCAGTAAGAAAACTTTGTCTGGATCAAGGGGGTCCACAAACCCCGGAGGTTGATTGACATACACTGTCTCTTGAATTTCTCCGTACAGGAACGCACTTTTAACATCCATCTGATAGACTTTATAACGTTTGTGCGAGGCGAAGGCGAGAAATAAACGTATAGCTTCCAGCCGAGCGACTGGAGCAAACACATCAGTGTAGTCTATGTCAGGAATTTGTCTGAAACCCTGAACTACTAGCCTCGCCTTGTTCCTGACAATCACCCCCTAATCATCCCGTTTGCACTTCAGAACCCATCTGCAGCCAAAGGACTTAGCACCCTTTGGTTTGTTCAATAAGCGCCAGACGTTCAACTTTTGAAATTGAAGCAGCTCTTCTTGCATTGCATTAATCCAGGAATCATCTTTGAGTGCCTTAATATGATCTTTTGGTTCAATCTGTGAGAGAAATCCCGAACATAGACATTGTGTAAAATCCACAGACTTAACCAAATTTGCACCCAGATCGGAGAATTCTTTCATCTGTTTCAGTCCCGGGGACTCTGAAGAATGAGATCCTGATAGTGTTGCCACTTGCCTCCTGGTTTGAACATGAGAATGAGGATCACCAATGATTTGTTTAGGAGGATGGTTTCTATCAACTATACTTGATCTCTGCAGCTGAGCTTCTATATTAGTTTCTAGATTAGTAACCACGGGTGTCTCCTCAAGTGTTAACGTGTGATCAGCAGGATCATCTACACCCTGTGAACCCTTGTCTGGTGGAGTATGTGGCTCATCTTCAGAGTCGGATTCAGCATCACTGTGTGTGAGTGTTGGAGTACTAGAAGACAGATTTGGGGTGGCACCGTCAGAGGAATTCTGCAGATCACACAGTATTTGAATTGCTATATCTTCGTCTACTACTACTGGTGGCAGATTAAACGAGTCAAACAGGTTATCATAATCAAATAACCAAGTATCACCAGTTTTTGTCGGAGGCGAAGTATTTCGTTGCACATCCACTTCAAACCATACTTCCACACAGATAGAGGTTAAGTTGAAAACCCGCTTATTCGGAATGCTGTACCCCAAGAAATATCCCTTCTCAACCTTGGAACTGAATTTACCTTCGGCTTCACGTTTTAACATTGTGCACGGAGCGCCAAATGGTTCAAGATGGCTGATATTCGGTTTCCGATTATTCAACAGTTCATAGCATGTCTTTCCCAATCGTTTGACCACTAAGACCCGGTTAAGTGTGTAACAAGCATTTTCGACAGCTTCGTTCCAAAACCTTACGGGCAAAGCAGAGTCAGCAAGCATGGTGCGTGCTGCCTCTATTAAGGTCCAATTCTTCCTCTCAGCAACTACATTCATTTGAGGAGTGTATGCGGCACTGAACTGATGTTGGATACCCTTCTCATTACACAGTTTCTCCATCTTCTGATTCTTGAACTCTGTTCCATTATCTGATCTGAGTTTCCTGATCTTCAGCTTATAGATAGTCTCTAACTTGTTGATCATGATTTCTAACGTCTCAAACGTTTCAGACTTCTCTTTTAAGAAGAAAACCCAGGAAAATCTTGAATAATCATCAGTGACTACCAGACAGTACCTATCTCCATGAATGCTCTTGTACCGCATAGGACCAAATAAATCCATGTGAAGTAGTTCAAGCGGGATTGAAATGGAGTGGTACTTCTTCAATTTGTGGGGTTTCTTCGTCTGCTTCCCCATTTTACATGAAATGCATTTGTCTGGTAGATGGAAGCTTTTCAGATTGACTCCCGTTACGAGCTCATGGTGAACTAAATGATTCATCTTTCTCAAGCTCAAGTGACACATCCTCTTGTGCAATAAAATGGAGTCCTTTTCAGTTGCCTTTGTATGAAAGCATTGATGCTCCACCTCTTTCACCGAAGCATTTGACATGTCCAGGACATAAAGTTCATTATGTCTCGGAGTTGACATTAAAACCATATATTCGGGAATCTGAAATTCTTTCTTTAGCACATAGCATTGTTTGTGGTCAAACATCACTTTGAACTCTTTATCACATATTTGATAGACTGACAGCAAGTTGTTTGCTAGCTGCTCGACATAGTTGACTTTGTCAAAGCTCACTCTCCCATTAGACAAGAAACCTTGAGCTGTGATGTGACCTCTCTTATCTCCCGCGAAGCTGACATACCCTCCTTTTATTTTTCTGACATTTGTAAGAAGGCTCAGATCGCCTGTCATGTTCCTGGATGCTCCACTATCAACAATCCACGTGTTATACCGGCGAGCACCCTTTACAAACAAGTAGAAGGTTAGTTAGAATTGGGAACCCAAGCCCGAATGGTCATGGGTTTCCCATCTTCTCCAACAACTTGCACATTAATCCACATACCAGTAGCTTTGGAGTCTACATTGGTATCTGGACTATTGGACGTTTTGACTTCACGTTTGTTGGTCCATTTTAAGTCTTGACGAGGAGAAGCCTTGTGATAAACACTAGAAGTGTTAATCACCTTATGAAGTGGTTCCTTCCCCATCTGACTAACCTCGGAACTTTTGGGTTTACTAGATGTTTCCCCAACAGTCCTTTTGAGCTGATGAGGGTCAGTTGATTTTTGATTATTTTGATTAAAAGTTTTATTTTTCTGAAAATTTTCAGATGAATCAACTTTCCCCCTGCAGCTCTGTTGTTGCTGATCACACTCATAACTGAGGTGACCAGGTCTCCTGCACACATAACAAATCCTGTTTGACTGATGTTTTGCAGGATTATGTGGCACTTTTTGCTCAACTTGACATTTTGACTCTACTCCTAAACCACATTGTTTTGGCAAAATTTTAACTTCCTCATAAGGACGGGTTGCAGGAGACTTTGCACCCTCCTTTTCTATGGTTCGAAGTGCTGCTTGCACATTTTTCATTAACATGCCTTGTCCAGAAGAATTGCCTAGAAGTTTTCTCATACCAGATTCAGGCTTTTCTTCTTCTTTGACCTCTTTCATCTGAGGCTCACCAACTACTCCCTTCATTTTTAAATCAGTTTTTGATGTTGAAGCAGACGGTGCATCAACCTTGGAAGGAAGTTGATCAGCTTCAGTAAAGACATCTGTTTGCACTAGTTGGTTTAACACTGGTGGTGGACATTTAGTATATGCCTTTCTGTCTTTTTCTGAAACGGGACCTTGAGGTCTCCGGTCGATTATGTGCTCAAATAGATAAGATGAAGTTGAATAACTTTTTAGTTTCTGATTGAGAGTCTCATAATCTACCTTAGAACTAGCAAGGTCTCGCTTCAGTGTATCTATCTGATTGATGTAGAAAACTATGGCATCCTGTTTGCTTAGCAATGCTACCTCTAGTTCTCTAATCTGTTTGTTCTGGTTTTCAATTTTATCTTTTAGTGTCTTTTCCCTACCTTTAATGATTGAATTTTCATGAAATTTAGAGGTAAGATCACTGACTTGAGATTTCAAAGATAAAATATTTTGCACATAGTCATTGCACGAAGCACAAGTAATGCCAGAATTGTTACTTACCTTTGAATCAGCAGGTTTGCCAGTCATGCACGCCTTAAGATCTTCTGATTTAGTTTGAACAATCACTGGCGTTGGTTCGGCAGCTGGCACTGAAACTGGTTTGACATTGTACTCATCAGTAGGCATCACTGATTCTTCCTTACTGGCAACAAATTCATCATCAGTTTCCTGCACACTATCTGCTTCAGATTGTGAGTCATCATTCAGATCTTGAACACTGGCCAAGTTTGTCTCAGCAACTTCGAAAGCATCATTATCTTGAAAGTGTACTGACCAGTCTATCCCCTCATCTTTCTAAACAACTACCATCGCTTTGGATGATCCCCCATGGGATGTTTCAGCTTTCTGTGGAGTAGTGGTAGTTGAAGATTTTCCAGGAGATGTCCTGAAGGGATACTTGGGTCCGGAGTTCTTTGGTTTCTCACATTCTCTCGCAAAATGACCCTTTTCGCCACAGTTGTAACATGTTACAGCTGATTTGTCGAAGCCCTGCTTTGTATCCTTAGTCGATGTAATCTGCATCCCTGTTCATTTAACCAAAGCTTTTGCTCTCCTCACAAGGTTGTCATAGGACCATAAAATGTCCTGTCTCTCAATTTCATTATTGTCAATCTGCTCATAGTCTTCTTGAGTCAAATAGGCATTTCCAATTTTACCCTTCAGAAGATCATCATACGAAGAGACCAAAACACTAAGCATCCCCATATGCTCCTTTACTTCTTCAGTGCTGCCATGCTTGAAATGCTCAGTGTTTAAGGCAGGCATAGACGTTTTGCTTGAAGGAGCAGAATATGGTGGTCCACTTGAAGTTTCAGGAGCAGACTTGCTTGAAGAACATACGTTTGAGGTAAAGGCTGTCTGCAACAGAGCATTTGATGAAGTGACTGGAGAAGCAATGGGTCCAGTACAGTATAATGAGGGATTCTGCACATAGCTGCTCAATCTGTCTAGGTTTTGCTCCTCCTGTTCATGCACTTTTAGCTTAGTTATGAAATCATTTAGATCCATGCCCTCAAAACCTTCACCATTTTTCATAATCATGATGAACGGCCTCCAGCTTTGGGGTAGTGCCTTGGACAAAGTCTCCACTTGTTGTCTTTCTGAAATCTGCACTCCCAAACTATCCATTTCAGTGAGAAGATGGTTGTATCTGTTGATCAGATCTGGAAGCTTTTCATTCACGTATGAGGTGAAGTGGTCAAACTCCTTTCTCAACTGTGAGGCCTTGAGCTCTTTCTGAGATGCATTCCCCTCGTTCCTCCTTTGTAGCGCATTCCACAAGGAACGTGACGTTCTATACCGTCGGACTGGTGGAAGATCTCATTAGGAATAGCTTGGATCAGATAAGAGTAGGCTTTCTTCTCAGCATCATAAGCCTTCCTCTGATCGTCACTCATCTGATCATAGGGAACTTCGATATTCCCTTCACCTTTAGGCACTATATAATCAGCAGAGATGGCCCTGTGCAACCGTCGATCAACCCCATCGATAAATATCTCAAAACGTGGTTTCCAGAATGGGTAGTCTTCCATGGTTAATAGTCGAGGTACTTTGTTAATACCTCCTTTTTCATTGTCCATTATAAGGTTACTTAAAGCAATGATAGTTTGTTTGGCAGCCATAGCACTCATGTCAGACATTTTGATTAAGACCTAAAACAAACGTAAACACTACGCACGAAGTGAGAATGGTTCGCAAGAAGTGAACACACTACGCACGTAGTAAACTGCAACGATTAGGATTAAATTACGTAAAACACAAACCTTTTTACGCAAAAAGACCTGTTTTAGACTAAACGACGACCAAAAACCGGGAAAACGACAAAAACTAACAAGCCTAAACGACACATAGATCACGAAACCTAAGGAAAAGTGTTCAATCAAAGCACAAGGCTCTGATACCACTTTGTAGGACCGTGGGGGTTCTAAACTAAAACACCCTAATGCTAGGACTGATCTAGGATGAGAAATAGTGCGGAATATCTATTTCCCAAACCTCCTAAGGATTCTAAGATCTGCTTAGGTGTCCGACACACAGTTAACACGAAGAACACACAGAGTAGGATCAAGAACAACTCTAAGAACTCACACAGAATGCTTAAGGCTGCCCTTGGATTCGAGAATAACACTAAGTTAGCGTTTATCGTGGTTATACGTACGATTACGAAGGCTCACGAAGGCTTAAGGTCGATTACGGACGATTACCGGTGATTATCGATCATCCCCCGCGCTAATACGAGGTTAATACGTATTTATAGTATGGAAAACGCGTATTTGAGTGTAACATGTCACTTCCTTAATTTATTTCAACTACGCACGTAATGCTCTGCAATACGTACGTAGTCAATCCAGTATGCACATCACTTCCTTAAATAATTTCCACTACGCACGTGGTACAATGCACTGCGTACGTAGTTAGTCCAGTACGCACGTACCGGGTGTTTTAATAATAATTAATTAAACATTAATCGTCTACCTCACCACGCACGTAGTGAGCTCCACTACGCACGTAGTGAGCTTCATCACGCACGTGGTAACCTTCACTTATACGTAAACTTCCAAACACAAATCAACACATGACTAAGTACTTGTAAGCTTAAAACAAATATAAGGAAACACTTAGAATATATAAACATGTAAACCATTAATCAAAACACATTTGAATTAACATTTCAAGTAAACATGTATGTATTGGATTGATAAGAACTAGGGATTTACAATTATGCACCAACAAACTCTGATGTAAATACTTTGTTCTTTAATCAAGCTTGAAACTTTGATCATGGACTACTTGGCTAAAATGCTAGTATATATGACTCTTAGTAGATAGCTCACATAGTGTAAATACAGAAAATATAAAAAATCCTAAAAACAGAAAAAGGATAGAAAGATACCACAAAAACAGAAAAATGGTACTTCAAAAGATTCCCAAAAATAGAATATCAGGGAACATATATTAAAGAGTTAGCAAAAACAGATAGCTAGGTAACCAAAGTGCACTTAAAAGTTTTATCTTTACAAATCCGAGTCAAACTGATTTTCTTAAATAAGATAAGGTTTTGTCATCATCAAATAGGGGGAGATTGTTGGGGGGATAGGATTATCAAACCTAAATCAAACCTATCTATTTAGTAAAATAGGATTTGATGTTAACAAAACCATATATTCAGTTTTGGACTTAGATTAATGAAACACATGTGTTGTTTTTTATATCAGACTTAAAGAATTTCTGAGTAAGAAATGTCAGCTGACGATTCAAAGTGTCAGCTGAACACTGAGTATCAGCTAAAGGACCAGCTTCAGAAAGATCAGCTAAAAATAAAAGACAAGTTAAGAAGCATCAGCTATGCATCTACAAAGCATCAGCTGACAGCGCAAACCATCAGCTGACGGTTCTTCAAAGATCAGCTGAGTGGTCTAGGATCAGCTGACAGTATCTCATTGATCAGCTGATGCCTCCCACATGTCAGATAAGGTATTCTATACTTATCCTTTCTTCTATCAATAAGCTAATCATACTCAAATGGTTAGCTGAGTCCTTGGGATCAGCTGATTGTTTAGGTTGACTAGTTTATTAGCTGTATTATGATTTGTGTTATTAACTAAGCAATTCGATCTGTTGAGCAAATCTAGTCAGCTGAGTCTTTCACATTTATCCTTAGCTGAGCAAAATTATAATTGCAGTTCAGTGTCTGTTAGCTGAGTCTTTAATCAGCTAATAGTTTTTCAGTGTAATATTTTCTTAAGTCAAAGGCATAAAATGTGTTGTTCTATTATGCCTTAGATCTTTCTTTGTAAAAGTACTTAGCACTTTTTGTATCTGCAAAGAAACAAAAAGGATAGATCTTTATCCTCTGGAAAAGAAGAAAAATACTTTAGAAGAGAAGATCTCGAAGATGTGCTTTGACAACTAAGTATGACTGGTAACTCTATACTTGGTTAAGTCAAATCTTCAGAAAGCATGGTGTTGATTAAAGCACAAACGTGAAAGGAGAAGTTTACTTTTCCAAGATATAAAGGTAGTACTTTAATAATATAATAACAGATAGTGAGTAAACTCCTTACTGAAAAGTATGTTCACTTTAAACACTTTGTGTATAAAGTTAACTTACTTTTCACCCACTAACTTTATCTATTATAATATTATTAAACCAAGTACCTTTGTCTCCTTCTCCTCTTTATCAACCCAGACATCCTTGCTTATATATACTTTGTTGGAGAATGCCCACTGACACAAGTACATTGGTGTTACTGCTGATGAAGTGCGAGCCTATTGGGTCACACACCAAGGATTGATCCCGACAGCTTATTGATAAAGAGAGAAGGTCCAAAAATCAAATTGTTTGATTTTGGGGCTTCACGGCCGTGACGAATGCTCCACGGGACGTGAAGCCCACTACCGTCACGAATGGCTCATTGACCTTTACACGGCTCATGGAGTCTTCACGGGTCGTGAAGAGGTCGTGAGGGGTCGTTAAGGAGACGCCCTCACGAGTCACTCGAGCGCGGCACGGGCCGTGAAGGACTATGGCCGGTCGTGGCGCATTTGTCTTCACGGGCTCTTCACGGGCCGTGAGTGGCCGTGAAGGACTGTCTGCATGGAAATCTTTTATTTCATTGGGCCATTCAATCGTCCAATGGTGGAGAAGCTTGTATCCGGCCAAAGACTGAGTTTTGGGGTCTGGAACAAGTGAAAAGCTTCATGCAAGTCAAAACTCTCTCTCTCTCTCTAATCTCTCTTGGCTTCAAGATTACATACACTACCATATACACTATGTGAGAAGATTCTTGAGTGTGGTGAGTGTTCTTGGTGCAAGAGGAGATCATTACGTGGGCTGTTCCAGAAGGTGAAATCGTGATGGATGTTTACCCGATGGATTGCTAGCACTTTGGGGTCTAGGAATCTTGGTCTGGATTATGCAATAGAGGAGGTGCTCTTGGATCTCTTGGTCATCCCGGTTTATTGCATTTCCAGCCGATTGAGGAGCATACAAAGAGGTATAATTTCTGTCGTTGTTGCTCTTTTAAGTTGCAATTTGGTTTTGTAGAACATTATCACTTTGGAACATGTATGGACCCGTTTTTGTACGGTGTTTGAACTCTTTGTTTTCGCTTCCGCTGTGTTTTGCTCCATACCGTGTTCCAACAGTGGTATCAGAGCCAAATCTACAAACAAATTGCACTTTCTTGGCTTGAAAACCGAAACTGGACATTCTGTCCAGAATGTCTTCACGGGTCGTGAAGGATTATTTTTCACGGTCGTGAAGTCTCACGACCAGTTTCATGAAGGTTTTTACTTCACGGTCGTGATGGCTTATGACCTGTCTCGTGAAGATTTTTCTTCACGGTCGTGAAGGCTTACGACCAGTTACGTGGGGTGCTGGTCGTGAAGGTTTTTCACTGTGTCAGAGTCATGGAGTTCAAGGGCTTCACGGGCCGTGAAGGCTCCTGGGCCGTGAAGGACGTTATGAACAGTGTTTTTGTCCTTTTGGTAAAAGAAAAATATTTTCGGTTTTAGCTCCTTGCGATTCTGTTTTTCCAGAATCTCTCCAAAGTGTTTGGATGTTGGAAAAGCCCCATATGTGTCTTGATTCGTACATTTATATGTATTGGGTGATATTTGGCATGAAATGCACACATGCATATACTTGTATAGTGTATATATGAATATGTATGCTCAAAGTGTTTGGGGTACTAATGCATATGTACAAGGATTGTTCACTTTGTGCCTTGAGTGTTTTAGCTAGGTTTGAACAATCTTAATCGAGATACATTTCACACGGTTTTGTTGTGGCACACCGTGTTGTTGTTTGTGGTTTGTTGTTTGATCCGGTAACGCCTTGCCCATTAGACCTATGTGTTGGTTGTTTGGTTATGTTTAATTATTCATTCATTTGGTGGTTTGTACCACAATTGGTTTGTAATAATTAAATTTATTCGATCTTGTATTTTGTACTTTATTTTGGCTTGCATGCCGATTGCTTTTCTTTGTAATTGTTAGATTAGCTTAGATTAGCATTTCGCGGCTTGCACGCCGTTTCTTTTCAAATATTTGTATGTATTTGTATGTATTTGTAAAAGAAGACCGAAGACAACCATCGAGAGTCGTGGAAGAGACGTCTCGGCTATGGTGGATCCGGAGGTTCATTGGAGATGACGGATTCAGTGGGAGCACTTCCAGCTGGGCCAAGTGGATGTGTCCTTAGTTTGGCCTTGCTTTCCTCATTTGGCTCACGGGGAAAGCGCATAGGGTTTAGGGGCATGTTACCGGATATTACTTGTGCGTGGTTGTTGTTTTGTTTAGTTTCTTGCGTGGTTGTTTAGTTTCTTCGCTCGCTTGAAAACTTTTCAAAATAATAAAACCAAGAGTTTTAATTGGTTTACAAACCTCGCGCGCCACAAGACCACTTTAAAAAAAAAATCCCGTTTTTATCAAATGTAAATCACTCGCCTCCCGTAAGATGACACCACCCAAATCTAGTGAAACAAGATCAGTCATCGAGCTTAGCCGAGGTCGGTTTTACGTAACTGTGTGGAAGGTGCGTGTGGCAACTCGCAAGGGTCGGTTGTCGAGCTTAGCCGAGCCAGCCATTGGGCTAGAGTACCACCGTGTATCTTGACGGTCGATTTACAATTCCAAGACTTAAAACGCCTTGGTAGTTGTCGTGCCCATACCGAGCTATCAAAGTGGATTAATGAGGAATCGGTGAGAAAAGGGATCAAAAATGCCAATAGGTGCTATGAGTACCTAGGATCCCGCAAGTGTCTAAGAGTTGCTATCTCGGATTGCAATTTGTAAAGCGTTTACCGGCCTAAGTAGCTCCATGAAGTGATCCACGGCAAACCCGTCATGGATTGGGGTACTTTGAGGTTCTTAGCCCTTGATAAGATAATTTGGTTTTCTTAATCAGCTGGGTAATTATTTTAACGAGGATAATATCGAAACTAACTAAAACGTGTACTCTTTTATAGATGGCAAATATTAACGACACCACACCAAACTTTAAACTTCGATTATTCCTAGAAAGGGAGAGACTCATAGGAGTGAACTTCGCTGACTGGTATCGTGTATTGAGGATTGTCCTCTGTCACGAGTCAAAGTTGCACATCCTTGAGGAACCCTTTCCGGAGCCACCTGCTACCAACGCGAACTGGGCCACTCGATACGCTTTTAAGAAGCGTATTAGAGATACACAAGATATTTCTTGTCTCATGTTATCGACTATGAGCTTTGAGTTGCGTCAGCAGCTTGAGCAATTAAGTGCGTATGACATGATAAACAGGCTAAAGGACATGTTCCCGCAACAGGTTAGACAAGAACGGTTTAAGTGTATAAAGGCTTTGATCGGTTGTAGGATGCAGGAAGGTGAGGATGTAAATGTCCATTTCCTTATGATGAAGGGATATATGGACCAATTGGAGAGACTTGGACTTCCAATTGGGAGGGAGATTGCGGTGTATATGATCCTCCAGTCCCTGCCCGCGTCTTATGAGAAATTTGTCAAGAACTTTCACAAAGACAATTTGGATAAATCCTTGATCGAACTTCAAGACATGCTGAAGGCTGTACATGCTTACATGGTCGAGAAGGATCGTGTCTCGTCCACATCCACTATGGCTACTAGGAAACAACTAAGCAAGAAGGAGAAACTGACCTCAAAAGGAAAGTCTAGTGTGACTAGGCTATCCGTAATTGTGGAGTCGGAGGACAATGAGATTGTGCCTCAAGATGATGTTCCACATGGGATAGTTTGCTACTTTTGCGGAGAAATTGGAAATTGGCGCCGTCACGCCTGCCCTAAGTGTGTGGAAGAGCTAAGTATCCTAAAGCAGAAGAACGTTAGCTCATCTTCAGGTACATTCATGATCAAACTCCATTGATCTTCTACTTCTAACGACTGGGTTTTGAACGCTAGTCAAAACGCTCACGTTTGTCACAAACTTGTTTGTTGCAAAGTGCAAGTGTTAATCAGAAGTAGTTAATGGATGCATGGATAGCTGGATCTTAGAGAAGGGAAGCATGGTGCTTGTCCCTAACTAAAAGGATTGGAAGAAGAGTCTTGACATTTCCATCCAGCTAAACTATTACTTCATGTAGATCTTTGTCTTACGCCCTGCGTGGCAAGAAGCATTGTATCTTTTATGCCTTTGATGATGATGAATATTACTTTGAATTTTGAAATTGTGGGTTTTAGAGACTTATTTCAAAGTTTATTCAGATCTTGGCATTTGTTATAAACTTGTGCTTAAAGAAGTAATGGAATGATTATTGAATAGTTATGCTTATGAAATGGTTGATTTAACCATATAAACAAGACTTGAATCACCAAGCTCCATGTGGTTGGAACTTGAAGTCTTTTGACCATGGGTCAATTGTTGATTGCAAATCTTGCTTATAAGGCTAAATAACTAAGACATCCTTCACTGGTTGATGTGAGAGGAATAAAGGCTTTTTGGATTTCGTTTGCACGTTGGTGTAAAGACCGTTCAAGGAAAATCATAAGGATTAACTATACATGATTTGTTACCTTTACCGATGATGGTAGAAGGAATGGGTAAGTCTAATTTATTAGACAAATGTCTGAAACCTGAGAGGTGTTCAAGACACACCCTTAACAAATTTAAGATGAAGAGGGCAAAAGGAATAAAGATACTCAAATCTTGTGAGATGTTGAGCATCTACATTCTAAACCATCATATGAATTGTGAGTTTGCCTCTAATTCACTTCTCCTAGGATACATGTTTTACATGGATCGCTAAGTGGAGGAATGGAACATATTGGTTATGGTTCCGTCTTGATGGATTAAACTTAAGTAACCTGCTTGATAGGTGTACTTGAGTAGTGACGGGCAATGTTCATATTTTAAATCAACAAAGATGGTCAAATTAGCATCTAAGGGGATTCGATAAGAAAGTGTTCTTTGCTTGTCAATCTCATAGGTCAGAGTTATCCAGTCTACATTTATTGGGAGATGGATGAACTAAGAGGATGCTAATATATTTAATAGTTCTTCTAAGTTTCAGATATTCATTTCATATCCTTTTGAGAACCGGTTTTGGTTGCTCGAAAAGGGAAATGAACAACTGAAGCATTCTAGTGGAAGAACGTGAGATTTAAATAAAAGACCTGATGTTGGCACTAGCATTCAATAAAAAATGATTGGAACTCAACATGGCTATGTTGGAGTATCTGACATAAAGTTATTACTTCTTCATATGTCTGGAAAGAGTCATCATAAGACCAGAAGGATATAATGTATTATATCTGAGGACAATGACTTATTGATGATACGTGATGTATGCATCAATTACCGGAAGCTGTAGTGGGCCCTTGAGTCTTCTAAGAAGAGGAGTGTAATAACATAAGATATATTCCATGCTGGATTTTCAAGTTTTGAACTTGGTTAATCCAACACCTAGGTTTTGACCTGATTGTGTAAATAGATCTTTTGGTAATGAGATCTGCATAGATTAATTTGTAGATAACTTCAAATACTGACTGGAAGGAATTGGTTTCATGATGATTGACCATTGGGTAGGAATCATATGAAGACATTCTCCCAGTAGTTATGTTGAAGTTTAAGGGGATGCTTATGTCGTGTTATGGCAGTATGATGCAAGGACCGCATTCCGTTATAGGAATTTTATGAGGAAGTGTTCACAACACTATCCGAGGGTCTCTTACATCCTGAGTATCCTTATGAACTCTTCAAAGGAGGAGTCCTTTTGGGCTTAGAGTAAATCTAAGTTTTGGAATCTTTGCTAAGAAAATCAAGTGTTTGAGTTTTCCGTAAGCAATGATGAAACTTGGATAGATGCCAGAGCTAGTGGGAGCGTTGTTATAATCCTATATGGTATGTCTAGAACATACTATATTTTGGAGATAATGTCTTGATTTAGCTTGGCAACAAGTGTAAATTGAGAATTATGCGTCCATAATAAATATGGGATATTCAAAGAAGATTATGGAATACAAGAAATATGAGTATATGTTCTTGTGGTGATGTAAAGAAAAGAAGCTTAAAGTGAGTTGTTACTCTTGTGATATAGCTTCTACTAGAAAGGATAACCGTCAATCTTTATTGGGGTTTGTAATCCTTTTTAATATGGCGTTGTTAGTTTGCGTGTGTCTTAAAGCGTCGATGACTCTATGGGGTTCTTTTGAGGCAATGAGAGTACAATGACTTATACACACTAAACCTTGAGACCCGAGTGTTGTTTACCTTATTGGGTTCTTTTGAAACAATGAAGGTATAACGGCTTGGATAAATGATCGAAATCCCATCAACGCACACTTTGGAAGTGGTTGGTTGCAGTAGGGATATGATCAATGTCAGGGTACATACGGATAACATCATGGATGGTGATCCGTTTACTGAGCTATAGTGGCAGTCTAGTGATGAATGTCATACTAAGGTCTGCATGAACTTGGCTTGAGTATGTTTTAGTCAAAGTTTTGATATGCTTTATCTTTGGGAACATTAAGGCAATATTGTGCTTCTGCTTGTATCGATTATCAAAGGGGTTTGGTAATGCGCGTGTAGCGGGTACTCTCAGTTAGCCTTATTGTGTTCCAACTTTGCATGTTTTACCACTTCCCTGAATGTTTTTACATTCTAAATGTCCACAGCCAGTCATTCTTCAAGGGAAGGAAGTCTGAATGAAGGCTGAGGGAAGTGATTGGTCAAGTGTCCAATGGTGATTGGGACACAGGGACGCAATACTTCGCCTGTACTTGAAAGGGGTTTCAAGTGACTGGACAACCCACACCTGAATTCACTTTGTGGTACTTGTCATGAGTGGTTCAGGATGATAATATTAGTTCATCCTCATACTGGAAATGCATGTGTCTGCATCACTTTGGTTTGCTTTGCTCTAGTTGCTTTCAAACGCAGTCCGTAACTGGCTGTTATAAAGGGAGTAGCTGATCAGAGTATGATCACTGTGGTGGGCAATGTAGTCAAAGGAATTTGTTCCTCTGTTTAGAGAGATATCCCTGGGCCCCTCGATGATTGGGCGCTGACACTAAAATGCATGGCCATGCTCGAGTGTGCAATGATTTGGATAATCGATTGCAACTTGTTAATTTTGGTCACCACCAATCTCAATCGAGAAATATAATCGTGAAGGAAGGAGAATGACTTATTACCATGTCTCGTCTTCACATGGATATCGTGAACAAAAGGATGGTTGATCACTTATCTATAGGGCCATTTCAAACCTTTGGGTTGTGAATTGGTATTTGTCTATGGGATGACATACCTCGTACTGACTTGGGGGCAGGGATGCCTTGCTAGAGGCCGCTCCCTGTCTGTGATACCTCTAGGTACGTTGTGTCATGTGCAAGTGGGAGTCTGTTGGAGAATGCCCACTGACACAAGTACATTGGTGTTACTGCTGATGAAGTGTGAGCCTATTGGGTCACACACCAAGGATTGATCCCGACAACTTATTGATAAAGAGAGAAGGTCTAAAAATCAAATTGTTTGATTTTGGGGCTTCACGGCCGTGAGGGATGCTCCACGGGTCGTGAAGCCCACTGCCCTCACGAATGGCTCATTGACCTTTACACGGCTCGTGGAGTCTTCACGGGTCGTGAAGAGGTCGTGAGGGGTCGTGAAGGAGACGCCCTCACGAGTCACTCGAGCGCGGCACGGGCCGTGAAGGACTATGGCCGGTCGTGGCGCATTTGTCTTCACGGGCTCTTCACGGGCCATGAGAGGCCGTGAAGGACTGTCTGCATGGAAATCTTTTATTTCATTGGGCCATTCAATCGTCCAATGGTGGAGAAGCTTGTATCCGGCCAAAGACTGAGTTTTGGGGTCTGGAACAAGTGAAGAGCTTCATGCAAGTCAAAACTCTCTCTCTCTCTCTCTAATCTCTCTTGGCTTCAAGATTACATACACTACCATATACACTAAGTGAGAAGATTCTTGAGTGTGGTGAGTGTTCTTGGTGCAAGAGGAGATCATTTTGTGGGCTGTTCCAGAAGGTGAAATCGTGATGGATGTTTACCCGATGGATTGCTAGCACTTTGGGGTCTAGGAATCTTGGTGTGGATTATGCAATAGAGGAGGTGCTCTTGGATCTCTTGGTCATCCCGGTTTATTGCATTTCCAGCCGATTGAGGAGCATACAAAGAGGTATAATTTATGTCCTTGTTGCTCTTTTAAGTTGCAATTTGGTTTTGTAGAACATTATCACTTTGGAACATGTATGGACCCGTTTTTGTACGGTTTTTGAACTCTTTGTTTTCGCTTCCGCTGTGTTTTGCTCCATACCGTGTTCCAACATACTTATGCATAGAAACATGCTAAGTATGCGAATAGATAGAGTTGAATACTGAAATCTTATTTGATAAGAATTAGAAGAGTTAGCTTTTTACTTTCAGTATTACAAACTTGTTCATGTGTTGAACATCTTAGACATAAGTTGTTTAAGATTAGCTTAGTCTATGTGTTAGACAAATTTAGTTGCCACCTTTTATTGAACTTAGATTTTCCGCATCTAGTTCATGTAATTCTTGATTCACATCAATAAGAATTATATAAAAGTAAACCGTGTGTCTCTTAAATTTTAAATTGCTAAAGTTTGTATTCAACCCCCCTTCTACAAACATTTGTTGTTGTAGTATCCATTCGGGACCAACATGTACTAAAAGTTTATTCGAATGCATAACCCTTTTTTATGTACCTTAATATTAATTTTCTGCATTTTCTTCTAAATATCTCAAATGGACATACAAGCTCTTGCACATGATGTTGAGCTTACACGAGGAAAATCTACTACAATCACTCCACATAGACTAACATTAAAATGGTACACTAACACTTAAACATGTCTATTTCGGTCCTTGTTGCACCTCTGTAGTAAGCATTTTAATCAAACCAGTAATCATTGAGTCCTATGAAGCTTCTTCATTGTTTATCTTAAGCCCAAAAAATTTAAACATGCACTATTCACACAGTTTACTGTGAATAGTAGTTGGGATATTAGTATGAATGGTAATTGGCAATATTGGTTGATATTCATTAGTGGTGGTTATTGTTTGGTTCTCACTGTTCATGGCTACAACCAATTGGTTTTTATATGTTGGTTGTTGATTGCTAATTACTATTTGTGGGCTGAAGAGTTAAATGTTACTTTGGGCTTGAAGTCTACTGTAATTAATTGTTCCTTTCGGTTCCCTATTTACTGATATCGATTGTCCTGCAAAATGAAATTTAACTTTGAATTTTTGTTTCCATATTATAATTCCACAGGCCTCATATTCGATTTCAAGTATCAATTTTGGTTACCATTTGATTTAATTAGGTAATCTATCCTATATAACTTAAGAACTTTAGAATCCCGTAATTAATTTTTATTGCTAGATAGATGATAATCAGGACGAAGAAAAAGTAACCTATGAATGTGTATGAAACAAGAACATGTCGAGGTGTGTTATCACTCTATCTTATTTTTTGAAATGAAATTATATAGAAATCTCAAAACAATATAACTGTTTTCAAATTTCGTTGGATTTGATCTTCGAAAGCATTTTTGCCCAACTCTTTCAGTTGAGGGGGTGTTTGTACTGAAATTTTATGAGGTGACTGTAATATTTTACTATGAGAATAAAAGATCATCTTTAATAGGAAATAGTGTTCGGACGTGTTTTTGTTGTTTAAACTCCATTAGTCAAGATATTACCCAAATGTAATTGGTGGAGTGGGTGGCTCTATATTATTGTTACTGTATCCCCTCCATATTAATCATAATAATAGCATTCATATGACTATAACTTTATTCATATTAATACTGTATGTAATTGTACCCACAGATCATTGTCTCCATACTTATATAATCATATTGTAATGGTATAATTACTTATATTGCATCTTTTCCATATTTTCCATAATAATGCTTATATAGCTTTACCTGTATTCGTATTTATAATATTTCTGTGTTTTCATGTCTTTATTTCCATAATTAATATATTTGTATCCCTTAGTCTATAATTATAGACTAAATGCTCTATACAGTTATTGAATCCTTTAGGTTTAAAACCAGTTACTTACTTTTTCCTCTTCCTGCATGTGAATATAATGCTCTATTATGTATGTGTGTATTTGAACTCATTTTTTATTATGTCCTAATCAAAACATATTGGAAATGAGGTGGAAAAAATAGTTTTGTGGTAGCAAACTATATACAATGAAGCTGATGTGATTATAAATATATTTTAATATTCATCTTCACAAACTAGATCAACCATATACAATGCCGTTAGCTCTGTTGGAAAAGTGGAGAAAGAAATTGATAGGGATACCATATCGGGTAAATTTCTCATTTTAATATATTTTAATATTCATCTTCACAAACTAGATAAATGAAATGGATGACATTTTCATATCTTTATTACTCTTGCTTCTTACTTTTAAGCACCTCAAACTAGATAAAAGTGTCAATTCTACGTTGAAGAATTGTATTAAGCAAATTACATACAGTTATCTTATGGGTTAGAGCCTTGACATTGCGTTAACAGTTTATTTTATGAGAACAATCATAAAAGGCGAGCCATGTTAATTAACTACCAGGAGTATATATCGTCATTTAGAAGAACAAGCTTTAAAGCAAGGGAGGGCCTAAACTGGATCAGGCATTGATTTTGATAAAGTTTTGAATTGTCATACACTAAGATATGTTGTTTATTTTTTTTAACCAATAATAGATATTCTTACTTACCAGCTATTTTTCTCATAAATAGTTGTTTATATGTGATTTTAGGTCCAAAGTTAAGATAAAATACTTTAATACGTGTTCTCGTTTTTTCCTTGCGGGTGGAGCTTATCAAACATCTTCTAATCTAGCATAAGGTGCTTAAGTCTCAATCCATTGAAATATTTGATCTAATAAAACATGACTCCATAGATTGATCTAATGACAAAGAAATTTGGTTCCGTGGTAAGTATTAGTACTTCTAAAGTACTTGTATGTATACAGATGCGTAGATTTTTCTAAACTCGTGATAGGATGACGACTAATATTTGATTGAATGGTATAGTTGATAGCCTTCTTTATCCACTATAAGTTAATGAAAGAATTCTTAGTGATGTATATGCAAAGAGAAGGTGGTTTCTTTATAAAGTTAAATTCCATTTTCATTTAGATGCGAAGCAAATTTAATGGCCGTAGTTTTTTAGTTACTCCATAGCCGATCCTATTTTTTAATCTCTGCTTACCAACCCCTTATTTCTCCTTATTCACGGTCATATTGCAATTATACCTAATTGCTTTGTATAACAATCTTCTTAGTTTTAATTCTCATTTTGGATTTTGATTACGGTTTAACTTTAGTTAGAATTTTAAGATGCAAGCAATAGGTTGCAGTCAAGCCAGTTTCCGAGATCTTGGTGTTATTTTCTTGCAAATTTATTACTTTGTCCATTTCAAAATACCTTAATAACTATCTTAATAAAATAGACTTCCTCGCATCATATTACTGTAACACCTTAAACATCATTCCATTTGTTTAAATTATAGTCTTTACAGTATATTATCCACGAACGTGGTATCCACCTTATTTAAACGTTGTCTTTTATCCTTTTAGAATAAATATACATAAAATGCATGTATATTAGAACTTTATTAAAATGACCTATTACCCTTTTATGCACTTAAAAAAACATAAAGAGCAACATGAGAGGTGTTTTCCTAATCCAATTTGCACTTTGACTCAATATGGGACATTCTACTTGAAGACTTTTGTAACTTGCAGCCGAACGTCTTCGTAAGCAATCTACTTTTATTGTGTAACCAATGCTTGCATTTTTTATATGATTTTGATATATCTCAAGCACGCTTTTGTAATATGCGTACTTGCATTCGATTATACTATCTACTTTTGGCTTTTTATAAGCTTATTTAAATAAAAGAATAATTTTGTAAACCTATATGTTAACATTCTATTAGCATTATGTTACTCAAAAAATAGAAATATAAAATTATAGCCGAAGATATTACATGTTGACTCGTGTTTACACGGGCTTAGAATCTATTCATAACTATGTTTAATTATTCTAGATACTAAACTATTAGATAATGCATCCTTGTGATCCATTTATTAAATTATTAGAGAATTCATTCTTGTGTAAGTTATCTATGTGTAATGGACCTTTTAATGCATTAATTCTAAATAAATATAGATATAAGGATATATACTAACCTTTCAAACTTTATTAGAACTATAAAAAAAAGAAAAAGTGGTAACAAAATAATTATATACTATCATAGTGTCCGCACAATGCGACGTCAGCAAAAAAACTTGTGCTCAACAAGATGTCCGACTTAAAAAATGTAAGGGTATGGTATATACATAATGTGATGACAACAAATAGTTCTTGTGAAAGTATATCCGATTTCTTTCCCCTTTTTCAATTTTCTACATTATCTATTTTCCCATTAACACTATAATAATATAAAGTTACTAAAATAAGTTAATAATTTGATTAATGCACATTATGTCACTAAAATAGTCCTTTTGTAAAAATGGGTATATATTTCTCTCTCTTATTGTTAGAATCTGCCCGATAATATATGTACGCCTTAAAGCACTGCCGATGATGTATGAGCCTATAAGGGTCACAAACCGGGGTCTAACATGACAGCAAATAAGGTAGAGGGACCAAAGATGGCAAAAGTGGAAGTTGGCAATGCAGGCCACGTTAGCGCCGCTAACTTAACGAGTTAGCGCCGCTAACTGTTAAAGGTTAGCGCCGCTAAGGCTGCATGTGCTTTATGTCTAATCGAAGTCAGGCCGCGTTAGCGCCGCTACGGGTTAAGGTTTAGCGCCGCTAACTCTTGGTTAGCGCCGCTAAACCTGCATGGACTTTATGTACAAGTCACCTCCACTTGTAGCCAATGGGGAAAAGATTCTAGATCAATCTTGGCCGGCAAAGGGGAGATGAAATGGCTTCATGGTGGTCTATATAAGGCAAAAAGCCTGGAGCCTTTATCTCTCTTGGTCAACATCTCTCTCAAGCACACATACTTCTCTTATACTTGATACCTAGCTTGGTGATTTGGTTAACAAGAGAACAAGGGTTCCAGAGGTCTTATTTTCTGTTCTTGAGTGAAGTTTCCTGGAGGAAGTTTTCTCTCAAGCTAGCTAGCACTTGAAGTTGGACTTGTGCCCGGTTTGTGATTTCGAGAGAAGACAAGAACAAGAAGAAGGAGTTCCTTGCTTCTACAACATTTCAGCCACCATCACGAGATCATTGGAGGTTAGGAGCTGGTATAACTCTCTAACTCTCTTGTTTAATTGCTATTTGTTACATAGAGTAGATCCATGCTTAGGATTTCATTGCTTTGAACACTTGTATGCATGTTTTATGATGTTCTCGCTTCCGTTGCGTGTTCTTGAAATCCCAACAGTGGTATCAGAGCCACCTCTATGTTAGAATTGCACTTGGTGGCTTGAAAAACCCGAAATCAAAGTGTTTGTATTCTGCCGTTAGGGTTAGCGGCGCTATCCTAGAGTTAGCGGCGCTAAGTCTCTAGGGTTAGCGGCGCTAACGCTACTGGAAATTGTTTTTCGAAATTTTGAATAAAACAGCTTAAGTCTCGGGATTTTTTAGCACTTGTACCTTCTGGAAATTTGTTCCAAAGATGTTGTTCCAGTAGTAGCATGATTAGTTTGGTTGTATGTTTTAACATGAGTTGGTAATCTTGCCTTGGCCCATTTGGTTGTATTGTGTTGTGCATGCAATTTGGTGGTTTTAATCCACATTTGAGGCTGTAAATTTATTAAATTCAGATTGATTGTAATAATTTGTGGCTTGCATGCCATTTCATTCATCCATGTACAAGTATTAGATAAATAGGAAAATTATGTGGCTTGTATGCCATTTATTTTCTATTGTATTATGTATTGTATGATGGAGGGATGAAGACACAAGAGGAGGCAAAACAAGATGGAGCATGGAGCCCTTAGAAGCCAAAGAAATCCGATGGCGATGGTGGTTTTAGTGGGAGCTCGCGTCAATATTGTTTTGTCCCTTAGATTGACCGAGTTCTTCCCATTTTGGCTCACGGGAGGAACGCATAGGTTTTTTGGCAAGAATTACCGACTATGTTGTATATTGCGTGTGATGTGATTTTATTATTCTATGCATGGATTATAGGTTTCGCATGCTAGAAAATTTTTGATAAAATTAATAAAATCACAAGAGTTTTTGATAAAATTGGTTTCCTCTCGCGCGCGATCACATACATTGATTAGCCCACGTAGTGAAAATAGGATTTGTCACTAATAAGTTAATCAAAACCAAACCGGAAACAAAAGGCCCGTTTTTCCACAAAACGTAAATCATGCACCATCCGTAAGTCGATACCACCCGAATCTAGTCTTATGAGATTTGGTTGTCGAGCTTAGCACGAGCCAATTCTCATGAAACTGTGTGGAAGGTGAGTGTGGCAAATTCACAACTTTGGTTGTCGAGCTTAGCACGAGCCAATTTTGGTGGATTTGTTACCGTATGTCTTGACGGACGATTTGCAATTTTAGGCTTGAAATCTTGGTTAATTGTCGAGCTTAGCATGAGTTAACCAAAATTTCAAGACTTAAAATTGGTGCAAGAAGGGATCAAACATGCCAAACGACCATTGGATGTCGTAGGATCCCGCATGTGCTAAGGATTGCGATGGAGATTGCAATTGGCAAAATGGTTGCCGACCTAAATAGTTTTATCATGTGATCCGCGGTAACCCCGTCACATGGTAGGATGAAATACGGTTCTTAGCCTTGTTTAACTAATTCTTATTGGGTAAATTATTAAACAAGATAAAATATCATAATAACTAATATCTACTTTGCAAATTTTAGATGGCATCAACAAGCACAACAAACACCACCACCAACGTTTCTCTTAGGGTTTTCCTTGAAAAGGAGAAACTCGATGGTAGCAATTTCATGGATTGGCATAGACAACTGAGGTTGGTCTTACGCTATGAAGGAAAGTTGCATACCGTAGAGGAACCCCTCCCCGAGGCACCTCCTGCCGGTGCAACAAGGGCTATCCGTGAGGCGTATGAAAAACGCCTCAAGGAGACTGAGGAAGTCACGTGCCTTATGTTGAGCACGATGAACCAAGATTTGCAAAAGCAAATGGATCATCTTAGTGCTTACGACTTGCTCGTGCAGCTAAAGGACATGTTCCAGCAGCAGGCGAGGCAAGAGAGGTACGAGTGCTTCAAGACAACCCTTGCTTGCAAGATGCAAGAGGGTGGGAACGTGAGCGCGCATGTGTTGCGTATGAAAGCAAACATCGAGCGCATGGAGAAGTTGGGTTTTACCATAGGGAGGGAGATGGCGGTTGATTTAATCCTCCAATCCCTGCCCGGTGCGTATGATCAATTCGTTATGAGTTATCATATGCACAGCATGGATAAAACCTTGATGGAACTTCATGGTATGTTGAAGACCGCTGAGTCTAGCATGACCAAGAACAAGCCATCCTCCTCCACCTCTCATGTTCTCGCCATCCGGGAAGGCCGCATCACGAAGAAGAAGGCCGCCTCTTCCTCTAAAAGGAAGGGAAAGGGAAAGGTTGGCGGGGCCAAGCCTAACCCGGCCTCCGAGGGCAAGGGCAAGGGGAAACTTCCCCAAGCCAAGGCTCCGGAGGATGCGGAGTGCTTTTTCTGCGGGGGCAAGGGCCATTACCGCCGTACCTGCCCAAAGTACCTGGAGGGACTCAACAAGCTCAAGGCAATGAGCATATCGGGTCCGGATACGTCAGGTACGTTCATGATAGAACTCCACCATACTTCTACTTCTAAAGGCTGGGTATTGGATACTGGCTGTAGCACTCACATATGTAATATGGTGCAGGTGCTAAGGGAAAGTAGGAGCTTGGAGCGGGGAGAACTGGATCTTGTCATGGGAAACTCGGAAGTTGTCCCAGTGGAAGCTAAAGGAGATTTGAAGCTTTCATTCAAGACCGGTTTTTCTATTTTTTTAAAGGATGTATGCTATTCGCCCAATGTGGCTAGAAACATTATTTCTTTTCACAAGTTGTATGATGATGGTTTTGATTTTAAATTTGTAAGTGGTACAATCATTTGTTTTAAAAATGAAATTGTTTATTTTAAAGCTCTACCATGTCATGGCATATATGAGGCAAATGCATACATTGAATCAAGACAATCTATCATGAATATTGATTCTGACTCCAAAAATGGTTTGGATAAATATTCCATGTGGCATAGTCGTCTTGGCCATATAAACAAGACTCGTATCACCAAGCTCCAAGTGGATGGGATCTTGGAATCATTTGATCAAGGATCAAATGAAGTATGCGAATCTTGCTTATTGGGCAAAATGACAAAAGCACCCTTCACGGGAACAAGTGAGAGGGGAAAGGATCTTTTAGACATAATCCATTCGGATGTATGTGGACCTTTCAAGCATGTCACAAGGAATAATTCAAGATACTTCGTAACCTTTATAGATGATTATAGTAGGTATGGGTATGTCTATCTTGTTAAACACAAGAATGAAACCTTTGAGGTGTTCAAGACATTCCAAAATGAAGTTCAGAATCAGTTGGGCAAGACTATAAAAATACTCCGGTCTGATAGAGGTGGAGAGTATCTTAGTACCGAATTCGTCGATCATCTTAAAAATTGTGGAATTGTTTCACAATTAACACCTCCGAGGACTCCACAATTAAATGGAGTCGCTGAGAGGAGGAACAGGACTTTGCTTGATATGGTAAGGTCCATGATGTGTCGAGCAGAGGTACCTATTAGTTTCTGGGGATATGCCTTAGAAACGGCGGTAAGAATCCTTAACCTCGCACCAACCAAGAAAGTTGCTAAAACACCTTATGAAATGTGGCATGGTAAGAAACCGACACTTTCATACCTACGAGTTTGGGGTTGTCAAGCCTACGTGAGATGTGAGGCTGAAGACAAACTTGAACCTCGTTCAGAAAGGTGTTATTTTATCGGATATCCTCCTAACGGTGTTGGATATTTATTTTATAAACCTTCAGAGAACAAGGTATTTGTTGCTCGAAGGGCATTCTTCCTTGAAAGGGAGTTGCTATCCAAACATGGCAGTAAGGAAGTTGACCTTGAGGAAGATCAAGGGTCGGCCGATAAGGGACTTGAGGTTGGCACTAGCCAAAATACCGAGCAAGATAAAGCTGCGGTACCTGACACTCTTGCAACGTCTACTCCTAGGCGTTCCAGTAGGACTCGTTTTGAGCCAGAGAGATATGGGTTTCTCATATCTGAGGGCAATGAGTTATTGGTGGATCATTATGATCCCACCAGCTACAAGGAAGCCATGGCAGGCCCTGAGTCTGCTCAATGGAGGAAGGCAATGGAGAGCGAGATGCAATCTATGTCGGATAACAAGGTTTGGGAACTGGTTGATCCTACACCAGGGATTAAACCCGTCGGGTGTAAATGGGTTTTTAAGAAGAAACCCGGCATAGATGGAACCTTGGATATCTTCAAAGCCCGACTGGTGGCGAAGGGTTTCACTCAGACGCAAGGAATTGATTATGATGAAACCTTCTCCCCAGTGGCCATGTTGAAGTCAATTAGGATACTACTTGCCATTGCTGCGTTTCATGATTATGAAATTTGGCAAATGGATGTAAAGACCGCCTTCCTTAACGGGAAGCTTAATGAGGAGGTGTATATGAGACAGCCTGATGGTTTTGAACATCCAAAGTATCCAAACAAGGTTTGTAAGCTTATGAAGTCCATTTATGGACTTAAGCAAGCATCTCGAAGCTGGAATCTTTGCTTTGATGAGAAAATCAAAGAGTTTGGTTTTTCGAAGAGTAAAGATGAACCTTGCGTATATGTCAGGGCTAGTGGGAGCACCATAGTCTTCTTGGTTCTATATGTAGATGATATTCTACTTATTGGAAATCATATCCCAAGCTTAAGAAGTGTCAAAGCTTGGCTAGGGAATTGCTTTTCAATGAAGGACCTAGGCGATGCGAGCTGTATTCTGGGTATAAAGATCTATAGAGATAGATCAAGAAGGCTATTAGGGCTTTCTCAAAGTGCATACATAGAAAAGGTCGTGAGACGCTTTAAGATGGAGGAATCCAAGAAAGGAAACCTCCCTATGTTGCATGGTTTGACTTTGAGTAAAACTCAATGTCCTACCTCCAAGGAGGAGATAGAAGTAATGAAGCGAGTTCCATATGCTTCGGCTGTGGGCTCGATCATGTACGCCATGCTATGCACTCGTCCTGATGTGTCATGTGCTTTAAGCATGACTAGTAGATATCAGGCGAACCCAGGAGAACCTCACTGGAGGGCAGTGAAGAACATTCTTAAGTACTTGAGACGTACAAAAGAGATGTTCTTGGTATATGGTGGGGAAGAAGAGCTGAGAGTAAAGGGTTACTCGGACGCTAGCTTCCAAACTGACAGGGATGACTGCCGATCTCAATCGGGGTTTGTGTTCCTGTTAAATGGTGGTGCTGTCAGCTGGAGGTGCTCAAAACAAGACACGGTGGCTGATTCGACAACCGAATCGGAGTACATTGCGGCTAGTGAAGCAGCAAAAGAAGCCGTGTGGATGAAGAAATTCATCCAAGATCTACAAGTGGTTCCAAGCATCGCTGACCCTATTGAGATCTTTTGTGACAATGAGGGTGCGGTGGCTTTGGCAAAGGAACCAAGAGCTCACAAGAGGACAAGACACATTTCGCCCAAATACCACTTTATTCGGGATGTAATTGAAAGTGGTGAAGTCATCATTAGCAGAGTAGCATCGAATGGAAACTTGGCAGATCCATTCACTAAGCCGTTACCGCAAGCAGCTCATGAATCTCACACTCGAGGGATAGGTGTAAGATTTGCTAGGGATTTGGCTTGATTTGTATATATTAGTTTATTTGATATGTATTAATTTATTTTGGGAACGATACAGACAGTATTGTAATTATGCTTGTTTCGATATGCGAGTGATTAGGTTACATTCATAAGACTTTACTGTGTTCCATCTTAGCATGTTTAACCACTTCCCAGAATGTTTATACATTCTAAATTTCCACAGTCAGTCATTCTTCAAGGGAAGGAAGTTTGAAATAAGGCTGAGGTTAGGTGTTGGTTATGCATTAATCAAGGATTGAATGCATGAAACGCAACAGTAACCTGTGCTTGAAAGGAGTTTCAAGTGACTGGAAGACCCACACCCAAGTATACTTCATGGATTATAGTCACGAGTAACTTGGGATGATAAAATCTTACATCCTCAGACCCGAGATGTATGAATCTCTATATCATAGTTCTTACTTGCTTTAGCCATTTTCAAAAGCAGTTCGTAAATGGCTGTGATAAAGGGAATGACTAGGTAAGTCAAGAGGTATGGTATGGGATTATGCAGTCAAAGGGATTTGTTCCTCCTGTATGAGAGATATCCCTGGGCCCCTCGATGATTGGGAGCTGACGCCAAAATATTGCATGGCCATGCACAAGGACTATTGATTGAGAATCAGATATGTCCTTACCTTTTGGTCACCACCAATCAAGATCGAGAAACATAATCGTGAACGATCTGGAGATTGACATTTATTAATCCATGTCTCGTGTTCACAAGGATATCGCGAACAAAAGGATGTCTAAGATCACTTATCTAGGACCACTACTTTAGTATGATGGTTTTCTGCAGGTATTCAGAACTCATACAGACTTGGGGGCATTGATGCTTTGCTAGAGGCCGCTCTTTGTCTGTGCTTGCCTGGGTACAGTATATTATGTGCAAGTGGAAGTTTGTTAGAATCTGCCCGATAATATATGTACACCTTAAAGCACTGCCGATGATGTATGAGCCTATAAGGGTCACAAACCGGGGTCTAACATGACAGCAAATAAGGTAGAGGGACCAAAGATGGCAAAAGTGGAAGTTGGCAATGCAGGCCACGTTAGCGCCGCTAACTTAACGAGTTAGCGCCGCTAACTGTTAAAGGTTAGCGCCGCTAAGGCTGCATGTGCTTTATGTCTAATCGAAGTCAGGCCGCGTTAGCGCCGCTACGGGTTAAGGTTTAGCGCCGCTAACTCTTGGTTAGCGCCGCTAAACCTGCATGGACTTTATGTACAAGTCACCTCCACTTGTAGCCAATGGGGAAGAGATTCTAGATCAATCTTGGCCGGCAAAGGGGAGATGAAATGGCTTCATGGTGGTCTATATAAGGCAAAAAACCTGGAGCCTTTATCTCTCTTGGTCAACATCTCTCTCAAGCACACATACTTCTCTTATACTTGATACCTAGCTTGGTGATTTGGTTAACAAGAGAACAAGGGTTCCAGAGGTCTTATTTTCTGTTCTTGAGTGAAGTTTCCTGGAGGAAGTTTTCTCTCAAGCTAGCTAGCACTTGAAGTTGGACTTGTGCCCGGTTTGTGATTTCGAGAGAAGACAAGAACAAGAAGAAGGAGTTCCTTGCTTCTACAACATTTCAGCCACCATCACGAGATCATTGGAGCTTAGGAGCTGGTATAACTCTCTAACTCTCTTGTTTAATTGCTATTTGTTACATAGAGTAGATCCATGCTTGGGATTTCATTGCTTTGAACACTTGTATGCATGTTTTATGATGTTCTCGCTTCCGTTGCGTGTTCTTGAAATCCCAACACTTATATTAAACTCATAACTTTTATGATCTTAATAGATTTACAAAAGTTTTGATTCGTCTCTTCTTAAAATATAAATAAAAAACGTGACCTACTTTGGTTGTGAGCTTAACTATTGGCTAGATGATATTTTCAATCATGGTGACATAAAAAATCTTCTTTGCATTTACGCATTATTAAGTGTTTTACCCAGACTTACCAATGTTTATTTTCCTAATAATACATAATGTCTTGCAAAATACATGATGAACATGAAGAAAATCATAATACATTAAAGGAATACATCACATTTTTTATAACATACATCACGAAAAGCCTAACAGAAAACCAACATATAGTTCCATAAAAAGGTTGTTTGCCGGGCCAACCCTGCGTCTGGGATCCTTTGAATCGGAACTGACCCTTCCTCAAGGACTGGCCCGCAGACAATGAGCACATGTCTTGGGTGCCCGAGTAAGGGGTCACAATTAAACCCTTGTCATTAGTAAACCAACACATAATTAGAAGGCATAATTACTAAGGGTAGAACCCATGACTTATATGAGGACATAAGCCCTAACCACTAGGCCACCTTGTCTGTAGTAAACCAACACATAATTAGAAGGCATAGAATTATGTTGCACTGCCTTTTGTAATATAGAAACGTACACATGGTTACATGAATAAAGCTTTTGTGATAAAAATAACCATAGTTGAAACAAACACATGAAAAAAGCATAAAAATGATTTGATAACATGTTATTATCTCTTTTTCACTAACCATTTATCATCATAACCGGTGCATTGATAGTGTTAAAGGTTACGTCAGATCTTCATGTGCGCACACGTATAAGAAATCACATGCAGGAGCATTGTTGTTACTATCTTTCAACTTCATGTTATTGAAAATTTACCTTTTTGGTGAGTTCATTTGACGATTAATGCTACAATACATAAGTTATGTGGTTATATATACAACTAAAATTTTGGAATCTACAATAATTATGCTCTAATATTTGAAATTTCAATCGGTTGCCGTTTTTTGTTCAATTTGTTTAATTTCATTACGAAGTTGTAGCATACCAATCATGGCTATAAAGACTATTCATTCCATTTACGGTTGTAATGCTCAACGATTGTGTATTGAGACATTAATTTCCACTTATGCTCCAATTACCATGTAATTTAATTACCTTTAAATAGTTCTTTCCATATATATGTTTTCATTTAATTATCCTTAGCAGCAACAATCACCATCGATGGAAATTAGTATAGAGGGGTAAATGGGTAATTTTAATTTACTTAAATTTAAGAGATTAAACAAATAATGTAAATGCTTTATAATGTAGTGTATATGGGAAAAGTGAATATGGGGTTGTCTCGCATCTAAACTTAGATGCGAAACCCCAAAACTACGTAGTTTTAATACACAATCATTTCTCTTCATTTATTAAAAATTTCCAAAAACCAAATACCCAAAGATACGTTTCCAAAT